>OX459112.1:179245203-180608010 GCA_949775065.1 Brachyopa scutellaris | reverse complement strand
ATTTCGATTGCTTAACGTTCAAATTTAAATATTCAGCCTGAAAATCCCACACAAAGCGTAGCATAAACGATTTTCTGCAATCCAATTAGTTGATCAACAAAATTGTAGAAAAAAAAACTAATTAATTATCTAAAGCAAAATAGCTGCTAAAGATAACCGAGTCATCTAATTCGGCATGGTGCCCGAAATTTATGTTCTTTCCCTAATACGGTATTAGCAATATCCGCTCAGTTATGGCATTAAGAAAAAACAAAAACACTTTTTTAGGACACCTGTAGAGGTACTTGTTTTGAATTTCCTTTCTAGCATTTGAAATGATTGCCCCTCTTTTCCAGAATAAAATATACATGGTGTTCGTAAAATCAAATAAAATCTAATACGCGCATAAGCACTGGTCTATGTAAAGCTTAGGCGCCACCGACAACCTAACTTTACAAGCTCTTTAGTGCAAATTAATCGTTAGACATAGTCTACATACTCGCACATACTATAGTGCGTAAGTTTAGCTAACATCAATTAATGTTAGCAGTCAGCACAAGATATAAATACTTACCTAGTAAAGCAACAATTAATACAATATGCAAATTTTAGGTAAAAGTTAGTTAATATGTACATAGAAAAGTAGAATAAGCGGTTACGCAGAAATGCAATCAAATTATAAACATAGCAAGTTACGATAAACGAAACGTAGAAGATTTTATGAATGAGTAAGTTCATACAGAAACGGCGCGAAAGTCTTTTTTGTTATCAGAAAGGCAATAAATTGCGAACAAATATTTTACGTTGTAAAGATTACAATGGGTAGTAAAAGTTAGCATTTATTTAAGTATAAATTCCTTATAAATCATTATTTAACGGCATTATAGGTATTTGTATATCTAAAAAAGGCATAACTAAATTAACATTGGACAAAACACAAAATTATAAAACATTTTAAGAAAAATGCAAGTAAATATTTGAGAAATAATTTTTTTGTTTTCCTGAAAACAATCGCTTACATTTCTAGCATTTTCTTATTATATTGTTCATTACGAGATACGAGGTGCACATTTTTAGAACCTTGTACAGTTTAGATAGTGCTCGCCGCTCGGTCTAGAAAAAATAAATTTTTGACTCAGCATAGGTACAATAGGTTCCAAAATAGGAGTTTTTCAAACGTATGCGTAATGATAAACATGAATAATTTGAGTAGGTTTACTACAGCAAACTAAATATGTATCCATTTTAAATACTAATGTAACTTATTTCTCCAACCTACATACCCATAAGTTCATAGACTCATTCATACTTGACGTAAATTCACATAAATAAAAGTCAAAATAGGTATGGTGTTCCTCTAAAATTTAAAATTGTTTACTTGTCTAACGAAAACTGCTGATTATATCAAAGATCTAATCTTTAAAATAAATGTAGGCACCTATTATTTTTCTTAGAATAACCTTATCAGATATTTATGATATTTCTTCGAATGTGCATTTTTAAATTGGAATTAGGTACGTATTCGCGATAGTTTTGCCTTTGACGAATTCTTTAAGGGTTTACGTATGACTACGATATCATTTTCGTGGATTCTAAGTCTTGCATTACATTTTATATTACAATACTGAACTACATCCATATGTATACAATCTGTTAGTATATGAGAATTCAATTGTTAGTTTAAATTATTCGCCGTTTAGAGTCAGAAAAATCGGGCACACTCCTACAGACCGTAATTTTCTCAAGTTTAACATTAATCCGGCACGTAGTTAGCCATCATTGTTGTTTCGAAATAATTCAAACCTCATATTATTATTATTAACTAACCCAGCCCGTTATTCCCATCTCGCAATTTAAATTTTTGATAAATTAAATAAAGGTCCTTTAGTGATCGTAATTAACCCAATAGCAACGGGATTTGCTGGATAGATTCTCTCTACCTAGTTCATATGTAATATGTATTAATGTTTGCTTTGCCCTTTCACTCTCTGTATGTACATATGAAGGAACAACTTCTTTTTTTTCAGTCTACCAAAAAAATCGTAAACCATCTTACATACCTCTTTCAATCTGAAGTATTCTAATGTTTGTCAGTACCATTGCTTACCTATTTCGAGATAAAGATGTCCAGTGCTTACGACTTGTTCAAAATTATTTACGAGTTAGTAAAAATAAATAAACAAATTCAAAGAATTCCATTTTTTTTTGTGTGTAAAATATTTATTTGTTGATACTGTCAAAAAGTTCTGATACATAAAACATTTCCTTTTACTAAATATATTTTTTCTTGAGTCTCTCGGAAGCCCCCTTTCATTATTATTTAACATTATATTAACATTACAATATATGTAGTTTTACTGTTTTTGTTTTTATTTAAAATAGGTATATGTATAAATATGTTGTGTATATATAATATATATATAAACCATTACAAATGTGTATTTTTGTGCGAATTTTAATTTTTTTTCTGTTGCTCATACAAATTAAAAAATATATGTATATAAAATAAAATTACAATAATCATATATATCTCTCCTAATTGTTAGGAAATAAAGACACAAACAGAACTATTTATATAGAAATAAGCCAATAAAAAATAAATTATAATTAATTAAAAAATATATATATTTATAGTATAGTAATATTTTTTTCCTGCATATTTTGGATTACATTTTGTGCACGTTGTTTTACTCCCACAGTCATTTACTCCTAATCATCATCCTTATTGTCAGTTTTAAGATCATATTTAGCACACAACTCCTCAGGTGAAAGGCCTATCAGGTTCTGGAGGTCTCCCACGAATCGGTAGACGTATCGCTTGCCCGCTGTCTTGTGTATAATATTCTTATCGTAATAGTACCGCAAACCACGACTCAATTTCTCGTAGTTCATTTTTGGCTTATTCTTTCGGATGCCCCATCGGCGGGCCACTTCATCGGGGTCAGTCAGCTTGAATTCCCACCCATCACCGGTCCAGGAGATGAAGCTTTGGCAGGTTTTGTCCATAAGGAGTTCGAGCAGGAACTGCCACAATTGAATGGGTCCTGATCCAGTGAAGCAAGGAACCCCACCTTGTGCGGTTGGATAGCCTCCACCACCGAGACCTTTTTCCAAGCCCATGGAGCTCATGTAGGCTACTAGATTTTGCGGACTCCACTGATCGGATGCGAGGTTTGATTGATGCGATTGTGGCGGCGGGTGATGACTGCTCTGAAACGCTGAAGTTGGTGGTGGTGGGTGATAGGACACGAAATCCGGCGGTGGATAGTTGTTATGATACCGCGGTCTGGCGTAAGGATTGTATTTATGCTCGCCTAACATGCCGGAGTAATAATCGGGTCCTGGTCCGTGATTGGATGCGGATGTGGATCCCCCTCCTCCTCCGCCTGCACCACCACCAGAATCCATTTGATAGGAAGGTGGCGGCGCATGGTGCGAGTGATGATGATCCATCATCGATGTGTCGTGGTAGCCATCATTTCCACTGAGACCTGGTTCCTCTTTTATGTGGTGGTATAGTGGTGCTCCGGAATTCGAGCCACCACCGGCACTCATGGGTATGTGCATGTAGCTGAGGTTAAGTGCAGCCGAATTATTATTGTGCGAATAATCAGCGGCGTTTCGTGTGTCACCATGTGCTACTAATGTCGAACCACTGCTATTGCTACTACTGGTGCTACTCGTCGTACTGCTATTTGTCGCCACCTGGTGGTGTTGCTGCTGCTGCTGCTGCTGGGGAGTATGTGACGATATCACCGGATGAATGCTTAGCCCCACTCTTTCTGACTGGGATAGTTGTTGTGACATTTGCTGCTGCTGATGTTGTTGTTGGGTGGTAGGCGGAGGCGGTGGTGTGCCGCTATGCGGCGTTACTGATGCTCCGACTACGACTGACCCATGCGATGTCGAATGAAAACTGCTGTTATCACTAGAAGAGTAATCGTGTGCGGTTATTCTTTGATTATTATTATTACCTAAATAATTGGCTATTTGGTCCGATCCACAGACTGACGAAGAGCCACCCAAATAGGAATTTGCTCCAGCACCACCACCGTCCTCACAATCCTTCTGTAGAATCTCCAAATGCTCCCACAGTATATCGCCTGTGAATGGGGGAGCGATCGCTAGAAATCTCTCGCGTCCCAGCGCCACCATCTCTCGGCCAGTCATCTTGAGGAACGGCTGGATATTCATCGATTCCAATGAGAACTCCTTGGTAGCCCAATTCAGCCAATAGATCACATGATCTTCAGCCCATTCGCGTGGATCTTTGGTGATATTACATTTTTGTACTTCCTTCTCCCAGGAGGCAAACGACGCCTTTAGCACCTCAGCGACCTTTTTATTTGTTCCCGGTGTAAACGGCGGTATCTGTGCCGGCACATCCAGCGATGCCTCATGGTCTGACAGATCGGACAGACTGCGCAGTGTTGTCCCATCCTCTGCCGCTGGCAATGATGAGTCCTGCTGCTGATGCTGATGGTGCTGCTCCTCCTTTATGAATACATTCTTACCCTGAACGAAATTCGGTAGAAATGTAACTTTACGATTCTTTTTCAATCGCATCTTATGTTTTAGTGTGATCTCTATTTTTTTGGTGATTCTTAAATTATATAGTTATACTATATCTTTTTAGTAGTGTATGTAGTGCGTATGTACAGATATTACGAAAGATAGTGTATTATACGTTTTGCCCATTTATACTATATGTAAACAGTAAACACAACAAGAAGTTGATCATCGATGCAAAATTAAAAAAGTTCTAATAGAAAATGAAACCAAAAATAAAAATATAACAAAATCAAAAAAGAACAGAATATAGTACTAGTAAGAGGATTGAAGGTGATATTTTCCATTTACTTTTCAAGGGATAAAATGTTTAAATAATAAATTACTAAAAAAAAATAACTTAAAATATTTATTACAAAAAAGCCACACACCATACTCTCTGCCTCTCTTTCTGGCTGACAGTTTTTCCCCGCGATCGTAGAAGCGACGACGATACGAAGACGACGGCCTATGTGCGCTCTTTCCTGGCGCTCCGCTCTCACTTCTATTTTCTCTCCGTGTCCGTATATATGTCGGTAGGTGAGAAAAAAAAATTACTTCCTCTTCAGTTCATTCATGGATAGAATCGATCGTGTGTATAGTTGTAGAAAAAAAAAACACGAATCAAAGAAAAGAAAAAAAAACGAGAAAAGGCGTTCAACAAGTGATCCTCCGGATACGGCAACGACAACGACAACTACGATACGAAGCCTATTATCGCACTTGCGCATGATCCACATTCATTCTTTTTTTTTATTTGATTTTTTTTTTGTCGTTCACTAATTTGCACCGCGAATTACGCACTGATTCATAAAATATCCGTTTTAATTGTTTCGATTTTCACTCTTTATCTGTTTCTTTTGGACATAAGTTTAGCTATCTCGCCAGAGAACAATTAGAATTTTGTATATTTTTATCTCTGCGCACTTTCGATTTAAACACCACACACCAATTTCATTCTGTAATTCCTCCACAACTAGAGGGTCGAACTATAGCACAGACGGAGACGACGACGACGGCAAAATGATATTCAACACACATTCAACATTTTAGAGTACATCTCGCTCTGGCTGCCGCTGCTGCGCTATCGATGAACAGGCAGCACACACAAATTTTGACAGTTCACTTCCGTTGGAAACCAAACAAGATAAAACAACAGAAAACGAAGAAAAAAAATGCCATTTCGAATTGAAAACAACATAACAAAAAAAAAGCGCACCTGACATCACTCTCGCCAGCCTACTCGCACTTGTGTGTATGGTTGGCCATATGGGATCATCATCATCGACGCACAGGGTTGGTGTGAGTTAGAAGGTTTTTTTTGTTCTGTTTTAGAAGAGAGAGAGCGAGTTACCACAGCGCAACAGCCAAGGCAACCGAAATGGTGGAATTTTCAGCATTTTGTGGCCATAGTACTGCACCCGCATGAATGATGGTGGTTGGTACATTTTGTGTGGTGGTATTTTTCTATGGTGTTTCATTGTTGAATGGAATCGTTGACAGTTGGGAAGGGTGGCAGAAATGTACCTACGATCGGCGAAAAAACCATACAGTGGGGCAGAAAAATAATGGTCACACGATTTAATTATTATTTATGTTATATGGATGAACATGTATGGATGTGTGTGGCTATAGCCAATGCTTATATTGTGAAATTTATTAAATTACAAAAAAAGCACATTTAATTTAAATTCGGTCAATATTCTTTTGTTTAGTAACAAATCTTGTAAAATAGGTATAGGTACATGTTACAATTGTATTTAAGGAAATTTATTTCCTTTTCCGGATTTTTTTAAGTTAAGGCTAGTACGGTGCTCGCGCTAAACTAAATTTTTCATACAAAATTTGTCGTTGCTAGACGCAAAGATAAAATTCCGCTGGGAAATTTATCCGAGCGTACGGTGCTCATGCTCAATTGTTCGCTAAATAGGTAGTTGCATAGGATATGTTTCCACAAAATTTTAGCCAGCTATTTAATGTCCGGGACATTTATTTAGCGGCGGAATTTTGACGTTTTAAATAAATAAGTGCATGTATACTGCTGCTGTCTTCGTTTATTCAAGCACGAGTATGAAAATGAAAAGAAAATGTCGGGGAAGTAAAAGAAAAAATTAAAATAATCAGGAGCACAGAAAAAAAGGCTTATGAAAAGGGTGAATTTATCAATTTCTACAACCATTTAAAAATTTATACAACCGCTCTACAAACAAAATTTATCTGGCGACGGAAATTTAGTTTAGCGGAAATTTAGTTTAGCGCGAGCACCGTACTAGCCTTTAAATAAGTTTTATGCCTGAATTTTGAAATCATTTTCCTGCTTTGTCGTTTTTTACCGACCATAAGTTCTTTTTCTTTTAATGTTGAGAAACAAAGTGAATTATTCTATCCATCCATACTCCAATAACAGGCGCGTTTTTTTCAAATCTATACCTATAGATTTCGAAAAAGCTTTCCATACAAAAATAAGACTGGATAATTATCCAGGCTAATGTTTTGTTGTATTTTACATTGAAAACATGTTGCGGAAACATGTTTAGCCTATATAGGTGAGGCTCCCTATGTGTGAAAGATCATTAGCATTTATTAACTTTTCATTTTGTCAAGCAAATTATTTTCATTTTGATGTTCAATTTGATATTTTTAGGTTAAATAAATGATCTCTATTGAAAATCATCTAGATTATATACGTGAATTGCAAGATTTTGAGAGCTGTAGCTCCAAAAACAATTGTAAAATTTTTTTTTGATTTGACGTGACTTCATAGTAAAGTAATATCTAACACGAAGTCAAGAAACCGAAATGAATTGTAAGTCAAGTACTCATATCAAAAACGCTAAAAAACTAAATTGACTGTAGATCGTTTATGTTAGGAGCTTTAATTTACATAATTCTCGCCAAAAAAAACTCATACAATATTGAAATTCTCAAAACACTTCTGCATCATGGAACACATCCATTGTGTGAAAACACATTTCTCACCTAGCGAACGTACCCTAGTAAACAGTATTCTCTTCTCTTTCTTGCTGTCGATTGACTCACTTTCTAAACATTTTGACAGTTCCGAATACCATCAAAGTGGATTGCCTCATTTCTTGCTTTTTTTCAATTTTCTACGACATTCCGTCACACACTCTCGCACGCAAGAGTACCTTATCGAAAAGGGGAGGAAAAGTGAAAACCTTAATTATTATTTTTTTTACATAAAACTCTGCATTCAAACAGTTCTTCCCTTTCTTACTCCAATTATCCATCCGAACGCTATCATTACATTGAAAAAAATCATCGAAACTTCGCTAAACTTATAATCCAACAAAAGAAAAAAAATTGTGTATTTTTCCACCTGAGCGAAGAGAAGACCAAAAGAAATCCACAAAAAGTGAACAAACGTCCAGCGAAAGAACACAGAACATAGGTAAAAAAAGTTTCACCCATAATACGAAAAAAGCAATTGGCAGTAAAAAGAAACGCGAAACTTAAATAAAAAAAAGAACCGAAAGAATTTTTGTTAAAAAAAGGATTGATTCGCGCTCGTTGTGCATTGTTGTGTATGTGGCATTAAAACAAAAGTGTCTGCTTTTGGTCGTTGCCGTGTGTGTTGCGAAAGAGTGCTTCATCATTAATTGCTAAAAAAAGAGAATAGCACGACCGAAGAACAAGTGAAAATACAAAAACAACTTCCTGTGTGGAGCGCCCCCAAACGACTGCTACATCAAGGAAGTTCCTGTTCCTACGTCAGAATTGTCGGCTCGAATAAACCATGTCGTCGACGTCTTCTCCTGCCACAGCTGGAGGAGGTGGCGGTACTGGAACAGCTGCTGACAATGCAGCCACTATTGATGAGTTACGTTTGGAAATCGAGCGGCTGTCCCGGGAGCTAGATCAGGCTAGCAGTGAGAAAATTCAATCCGCCCAATTTGGTTTGGTGTTACTCGATGAGAAGAGCAGCCTACAACACAAATGTGAGGAACTCGAGACGTTGTATGACAATACAAAGCATGAATTGGATATCACACAGGAGGTGAGTTCTTTGTTTTAATGGATCCATGATGTGGCTACTTTACGAGAAAGCTATTGTGTTTGGAAATGATATGGATACAATGTCCTTAATGACAGTCCCATACCTTTCTGATTTCACTTAAAATTTATGAAACACTTGGTCCCACAGTACACGAAATCATTCATTATTTAGGAATGTGAAGGCAATACGCTCTTGATGCCTCATGAATATATTAAACAGATTAATTTTAATTATTCAAGTGAAAATCAATATTTTTTCTATGGCGGCATTTGTTAGAAAGCACTAAGAGTTATGTAGCTCAGTGATATTCAATATTTGTATGGGTATAAGTGTATAGCTCATAAAATCGCGGCCTCTTAAGTACTATCTGTAAAGCGGCGTCGAAGAATGATTACTTTTGCATTATGGATACCAACTCAGTGCTATGAGTACCATCGAGGTAATATGTTAAATCCTCTTATATGGAATGGGTGAGATTGCTGAAGATAATTAGGTATTATACTTTGATGTGGTAATAAGCAGAGAATGAAAATATTGTAATACATCTATGTAACTTTACCATTCATTATGAATATAATGATAATGAAATTCCATACTGACGAATAGTCACAGGTACACTTGCACTGGACTTATGTTTTGAACAACATGAATGAACGCGGCCTACATACATAGATCTAAGATGTTCGGACTGTCAGTATATACTGTGAGCTATTAATCTCTCAATTCGAAGCGATTGTAGTTAAGAGTAACGGTTGGCAGTATGGCACCTGTCAGACCACCTCAGGACGAAAATAGCATTTTTTTGTAATTGTATATGGAAAAAAGTTTGAGATCACATTAAAGCTTAACTCGGAACCATCATCATTATTAAATATATACATATATTATTTCTAAAGTATAGATACTTTATATTTCTCAACTCACTGTTCGGAGTCGGCAAAAACCGGTGGCTCCCTTCCATTCGTGCAAAAATATAACACACACACACAAATGGTTGCCGCAAGTAGGTCCTGGTTCACCCCGAACTGTAGCGCCACCAAAGAAAGAAAGAAAACATACTTTATCCGGCCCTTACACCCAACCAATCTTAACGAATGAGCAGGTGTCCTGGAGCAGTGACAAATTGAACTTTTACTTTATAAATATTATCGCATCCACTTGCTCTATTTATTCACTCTATTCACTTCTATGGCTACATTTCACAGAGTTCTCGAAAGGGAAAGCTAGGTCCTCAACTTTTGGTTCGATAATTTGGTTATAGTAACCAAATATAATATGCGGGTAATGTGGAATAGGCGGTTTTCTCGAAAACTAAGCTCAGTTTGGTAACTCGTTTTACATCAGCAGTTAGTGACTGTAGTGAGATGAGCATGCGTATTTAATCAAGTTAAAACCCGTCATGCTTTCGCTTAATTTTTCGAAATCTGTATTCGTGTGCATTCGAGTTTTTTTTTTCAGTAAAACAAAAAATTATTGTGCAGTGAGAAACTCTATTTAAAACCAGATGATCGCTTATTTGGAAAAGGCAATATTTCATTTACCTAGAATAACTGCAAGTTTCGGCTAGTTATAACACTAGCCATGGACTACAGTGGTATAGTATACCACATTACCCGTCCTGAAAATGTTCAGCTAAAAAAAGGTATACGTACCACATTACCCGCAACTTTTTCAAAATGAGGTTTTCCGGGTCAGAGCACATTTTTGTCAAAATGCTCTATAGTAACGATTAGAATCCTGCCAAAGGATACTGAATGGTAGTTTATACTTCTATATTGAACCTTACGAAATTTGGATGCATTAAATCTTACACTTTGACCGTTAAGTCCAAAATAGAAATTCCACAATACCCGAAGTTACTCTAAACAAAAAGGTCTTTATTTCATATTTTTGTTACTCATAGCTAATTCCTCCTATTATATTATTTATTTGTATAACAAACTCGTCGAATTAAATTACATTTACTTTTAATAGAATATCGATACACATATACTACGCTGTTAAATAAAGTTGATTTAAACACGATACCTTCTTCATAATCAAAACTCCATTAGATTAAATTCGCTTATTCAAATTTACAAAGACAAATCATTTTTCAACATGATTTAATGTACTCATGTTTATCAACGGGATCCGTGAAGCTATGCGGTCATATGTGATAAGCAATTAACAGCATGCCATTGTAACCTGCAACAGTTTTTCTATTCATAGAACTGAGAAATAGTAATTGATTCTCCCTGCAAACAATAAATCTGTTTGTTGTCATTTGCGATGACTTTATCATACCGTTGTTGGTTGATTGAAATGTTTTTTGTTTGTTTTTTTTATCTTCCAATCAGAACTCAAGATCGACAACGAAATCTTTTGAAAATTAGTTTCATTCTGAACTCATTTCTATTTGGTTATATAAGTTTTGTTTTTTAGTTAAAGAACTTGGAGAATTGAGTGTCAAATCAATGCCACCATATCGAAATCAGTGCCATCGTCCTTGTTTCCTCTTCAAATGAAACTGCTTTTAGAGCTTCCACCCGTCTCCGGGTAGCTGTACCGATTCTGTTACATACGTATGTGCACATACAAATTAATGTGTATGTACATTTTTTCTAGTGCTACTTAACGATCTTAATACTAACTTATCGTATTTTTTTTCCGTGCTTTTTTGTTCAGTTTCATGGGACCTCGTTTATGGTATTCCCTCACCCGATAACTAAGTTGATTTTATCCATAGCAACATAAAAATCTTTAATACGCATGTTCTAAGACACAGTTTTATTCAAAACCCCTAAATACCAACATAGATGGCAGACAATTATGGAGTAACATCCGTGAAATTGGGACTGGTAAACAAAATTAAGTTGCTTAAGTAATATCGATCGCAATGAACTAATTTTTATGGCCGGAATCTTTCCCTGCTGCGCCAGTGGAAAATGGCCAATATAATACCAATCCCTAAGAATTAGACATGTGATGAATTTAGCCCCATATCTATCCTACCTTTTCTTTCCAAAGTTTGTCACACGTAAAAATCTACTAGTTTCGTTGAATTTCGGGCCAAACATAGCTGTTCACCCGCTCTGATGAGCATAGTAGAATATATTAGAGAGAAGCTGGATAAAGACCATGTTACTTCCTTGATCCTTTTAGACTTTTCGAAAGCTTTTGATATGGTAGACTACTCCACTCTTGTCGATAAATTACGTCAATACTTTCACATGTCTCCCTATGCTAAACGGTTAATTTCATCATATTTAAGTGAAAGAAAGCAGGCAGTGGCTCTATCAGAATTTCTTTCTTTGCTGCTAGGCGTCCCCCAATGGTCGATTTTGGACCTCTCCTATTCTGACCTTATACCAATGATATAGAAATCGATATTTTAAATACATTTTTACGTCGACGATATTCAAATCTCTAGAAGCTGTGCCGTTGGCCTTATAGAACATTGCGCCAATGATCTAAATGAGGATCCTCAACAGATATCGAATTGGTAGTCGAAAAATAGGTGGACCCTTAATTCAAATAAGTGTAAATGTATAGTTACATACATGTGTAATTAAAAAAAAAAAAAAAAAAAAAATTAGAGCTTCCTATTCTGCTTTTGTTGAATAATTCAGCAACAGAATTGGTTGAAACATCAAAAAACCTACATAGGTATGGTTTTCAATAGAACACTCACATGGAAATGGAATTTAACCATATAAACGCGATAGTGGGTAAAGCATACGGCGTACTCTGAACGTTGTGGACTGCTCAATAGTTTACACCACCAAGGATGCGGCCGCTGCTTGCCAAAGCTCTGGTTATTCCTGTGCTAATTTAAATGTGTGAAATCTTTTATGCATAATTGTGATGTTGATAGTAAAATAAAGCTTCAAGTGGCATTAACCCTTAACTGATGTCGTGAAACTAGTGAACGCTTCTATAATCGTGGGGTCCATTAGACCCACCTGTTTTAAAATATGTTTAAAATAAAAGTACTAATTTTTTTAAATGTTTTTTTTTATTAAACTTTAAACTTAACAACTACAAATGTAATTTTTAAAAATTAGCGGCAGTAACATTCGTCTTTATTTCAAATTTGCACTTTTATTAATAAGTCTCAATATACTTATTATAAAAATGTGTTCATAATTTAAAAAAATATATATAAAATACAAAAGAAAAGAAAATATAAATCAAAAAACCTTTTTCTTCAATTTAAAAACTTACTCTTTAAAACTATGTTAACAGAAACTGAAGATATTCTCATTGAAAAATTTTGACATTGGTCAAAGTGAGCTGCTTTACAAGCATGAGAGACACCTTGTATGGAACAAGTCAAGCAAATGGGCAGCTTGCAGGTAGTACAAATGTGTACATACAGTCTTGGCTTTTTTTTTTTCAACCAAATCAGATTCGTCTTGATGAGTATCTTCGCCATCAGAATCAGACGATTAGGAGTTGGATTCATGGTCACTTGTTATGATTAATTCTTCATCACTGTGAGTATTACCACGCAAAGGTCTTAAATTTGATCCAATTTCGTCTTCATCGCTGGACAATTCATTTAACCATTGCACAATCATATACTCTTGGTTGGCTCTGATACCTGCCATTATAAATACTTGAAATAAAACAAAAAACTTTACTAACTACATGAACAAATAAATCTCGTATGTATCTATTGTCGTGGATCCAAGCGACCCATGTTGATATTGAAACTAACCTTTAAAGAAGCGACTGAAGTGCGTCCTTCTCACTGTACACACTTCGACTTACTGTAGCAAGGTACTGTAAAGCAGAAACAGCTGCGGCGACCGTTGCGCTTTTTACAGACATTGAAAGGTTGAACATGGGTCCACTGGACTCAGGACATCAGTTAAGGGTTAAACAGCACTATCACATTTGGTAAATAACTTGTTGGGTATGCCTTATCAGAACTACGTCAAGTTTATAAAAACGATGCAACAATAAAATCCAGTTTTCGGTATCAAACAGATCTGCTTGTTTAATTCTTCCACAATTCGACCCCCCCCCTCCCTTCAAGCAACCTCAACACAATCAATCTTATAAATTGTAAATATGAAATACCCACAAAAGAATTTTAAAATTGGTAATATTTGTAAATTGTAACTTTTCTCTTATTTAAATTTATACCAATTGTTTATTGCTCACATACTTACAAGTTTATACTTACTGTGACATGACGGTAGTACATATTAATAAATAAAATCGAAACTTACTTCTTCGTTCCTTTTCAGGGTTGTCTGCTTAAACCTCGTAAATCAAAACCCGTATCGTTTTTTGCTTCTTTTCTCGGGGTCTGATAAAATACTCCGAAATCTTAATTAAAAATCCTTGTGGAAGTATTTTCAGAGCGATGGGATTTTACCTAAAATAAAATTTCCACAAGATACTGCCCATGTGTATTTAGACTTGATTATCCAGACAAAAATATGATAACTAAATATAGCACATGAAACACCCATACCTAAGTGCAGTAATTTTAACACAAGTGATAATCGGGAGTTGTTATACAATTTTATTTGTTAACCCGTTCAATGGCTAGTCAAAATCATGTCAGTCCAGCATTGCCACACAAAATGTGCCAAAATGTGTGTGTGTGTTAGGCTGTTTACCTATCAGCCTATCTTCACAGTCATAGGCATACCACATAGTACACATTTGCATTGAAAATTAGCAACAATTGAAGTAGCCACTAAAGGCAACAGTAAACGAGAGGAAGTTGTGGAATTTGTGGAGCTACCAATGTGGTAACTATTACAAGCTTTGCTCGAGAGTTCAAATCGAATAGAATGATTCATCATGAAACCAGTCAACGAATGCGAAATTGCGAATAGCAATGAATGATGATGGCGCTCTAAACCGATTGTTGGTACTAGCGAACTAGCGTCCGTAGGAGAGACCCCTACGGACTACCTCCTACAGTCGTGCCTCTTCGGTGGTCATTTGGTATGATTTCATTGCGAGTTGTAATTTTATTTTGCAAAATCTATCCTCTATGTCCGACGGGGGGAGGACATTTTTATTTTTAATTAATTAACAAACGGTAACTGAGAGGTAATGAATCTTTGATAATTTTGTTTTCCTTTTCGCCAGGTTCTACTTGGCTGTGTGGCAACGGCAACTAACTCAAGCAAACACGTAATCAGTAGTGTGGATAGATAGATACATAATGTAGATAGATGGTAGTAGTGGCTATAGGCTATAGACGCTACTTGGTGTTGGTGGTGGTTATTAACTAATGAGCAATTATCATGTGCTTCTTATCGCTTCCTCTTTCTCTCTATTACTTTTCGCGGGTGTCGTGTATCTTTTGTCAATGGTTCTGTCCCCTTTTTTTTTTTTGTACTTTATCATTTTGCACAACTCGCACGTTTTCGACGTGTTTGTCGTTTTTTGTTTCGCTTCGTACTTTTTATGGCGGATCTAGAGGAATGAACCATAAAAGATTCCCACTTCAGTGGCTTTTGTTGCCAGATTTTATGGTGATTTTGTTTTTGTTTGGAATAGTTCACCTTTTTCGTTTCATTTCATGGCACCGGAGGTCAATTTTTGGACCTTTTTTCTTTGAAGCTGTTTGGAAATCTCTTTGTCCCACATTTGGCACATTTGGGATCAGTTTAGAAAGTTATAAACACGGGAAAACTTGGATATGTGTGATAATATGGATTCCGCGCAACAAAATTTCATGTAGTAATTTTGTTTGCTTATTTGAAAGTAGTTTAAAGATATAAGTAAGTTGACTTGAATGGAATCGGACGTGCATTTTCGTTTTTAAGGTTGTCATTCTATTTTGGATGTACATAATGTACATATATGTATGACTATGACCTATGAGTGACTGTAGTTGAGAATATTTTTTATTCGAATTGATATTCTTTTGTTAGCGAAGCTTTTTGTATTATTTTTTTTTAAATTGCATGTAAACATTTTAGAATATGTCGACGGTCTTTATAATACAAATACAACATGGCATGATATTGCTTTGACAGATGTGCTGATTGTTGGATCTCCGATGGAAGAGGAGTCTAATACGGTAAGGTGAAATGTTTTGAAAGACTGCGATTTTCAGTTAAGAAATAATTTTATATTTCTACATTCACCCTTATTCTCTTAGACGATGTGACAAATTGTCATAATTAGGTCTGTTTGGTAACATGCTAGTTTTCGAAAGTTCTACGTAAACTACATAGAATCTGAGAGTTCAATGGCTTTCAATTTTTTTTTACTCTCATTTGGATCTCTCTTTGCGATGAATTATCTGCAAGACCAAATCCTCGGGGTGGGCCGAGCCAACTCTGTCAAACCAGCCATCTGACAGTTTGTGAAATGTCATAATCTTCACTGTTAGTGGAAAACAAAAACAATTTGATAGGTTTGACCAAGTGTTGTTTGAAAAGCGTTTGTTTACTTTTGTGCAAGTTTTCTGTCTTTGAGAAGAGTTCTCTCTCTTTGAGAGGATTCTACTATTTGACAGATCTCAATTCCGTGTGCCAAAAAAGATACCAAACACACCTATTGTCGCATTTTTTTGTCACCTCACATCTCATCCAAATTCTCACCCAAAAAAAAATTGAAATAGGTAGTTTTCAAAATGTCAAAAACTCTCACATTCTATGCCACATTTTCATGAAATGTGACTATACAAATTTGTCACAGTGACATATATTTTAGAGTGACACGACTAACAGAATAAGGGAATCCAACATGCTTGGTCCAGCGTTTCTCGAACATCAGTATTCCTTCCCGGAGGTGGAGAGTCTAGAATGCTGTGAAAATATTCATCTAGGGCCCTCTCTTCATTGGATGCGAAGCGCTTCCCAGAAACAAGTTTCTTCCAGTTTGGGAACAGATGGAAGCCTGAGGGTGCAAAATCAGAGCAAAACGTACCCCAAATCCCACAGTTGTCTCATCGCCAACGCACTCTTGCGTACAGGTGCGTTGTCCTGGTGAACGATGTTCATTTTCTTCTCCAAGCCTGGCCTTTTGTCACGAATTTTGGCAGCCAGCTGGTCAAGAAGGTCGGAGTAATATTCGCCTGTAATTGTTCTGTCATCAGGACACCTTTCGCATCCCAAAACACTCTGGCCATGGCCTTTCCGGCAGATGCGATCGACTTCGCTTTCTTTGGCGCTGAACCAACGGCTTCCACCCACTGCTTCAACGGCTGTTTTGTTTCTGGCGTGTAGTGGTGGATCCATGCCTCATCCATGATAACAAATCGCCGCACAAAATCGGTCCGATCCCTACTGAATCGGTCCAAATATTTGGCGTTTTACTTTTTTAGTTCAGTTTAGTTTCGTTTAGTTTAAACAAAGTACTTGACAGAACAAGTTGAATCTTGTCGTACGAACTAATGACATGTGCACCCAGGCAGGAAACATACATTTTTGCTGATTGGAATGCCATCTCTGCGTCAGGCCAATAACTTTTCACCTTACCCTCGCATAACGTTGTTAGGGCTCGTCGGGAGCTCGGTCTCATCCGATTTTGTTTTTAATTCGACGACAACGAAGTCAAAATATGAAAAATCCTCAAGTCCTAGAATGTGTACAATTTAAAAGCAATCAAATAAGAAACTATTTAAGCAAAGATTCTAAGAACGAAGTGTCTGTCATTGAAAATACTCTAAGACTTATTCCAAAAACAAAAACTGCCGTTTCTTGAAGTAAGCCATAAAATCTTCATCTATATTCTACATACTCGTGTATAGGTAGATTTTAGAATTCAAATCACATACCTGGACAATCATTCCCCAAATAATACGTGAGAACATATTTTTTGCTCTATTGGGCACATCACCGTGTCATAAATTGCGAAGTACTTAACCGCGTCGAAAATAAAAATCCGCAATTCCCCGACTAGACACATGGATGGTAAAGGTAAATTATCCTCTATTGCCGGAATCCTTGTACACACCACAGCAGATTAACCGAAAATACCACGTTAAATTTATTGAACTTCCGCCGTAATCGCTAAGCATTAAGAAATTTTCCCAAAAACAGAGAGTGCCACCATTAGGAAATAAATAACCATAAATCATGTTACCTACCATGTGATAAATGAAACCGGCTCTAATATGAATTCAAAAAGGATTTTACCTGCCTTGGGGTAGTGTAACTTTTTCCAATCACACACACAATGGGCAGAAAAACCGGAAGTAATTTCGCCGGCAGAAATTCAATATCCAGTAAAAACCGCGTAAAACTTTTAATTAACTTCCGCGCTTAGAGTGTGTGTGTGCTCCGGTTTTGAAAAATTTGAGAAAAGTTTTGGAAACTGAAACTGTTTTCTCTTTCCTATTCTGGTGACGATGAAAAGACCTCTACCGTATCCTGGAATGCCAATATCAATTTAACAATTCCATTTAGGTAGCAGTTTTACCAAATTAAATTTTACCTTCACCGCTGCTTCCTGCTGGTAGCAGTATAGACGCAGTTGGGAAACATTTTTTAATCATGTCGTTTTCCAAAGTTTGGAATGTCTTTTTGTGCGTGCGGCTGCCGTCATTCTTTCTCAACTGGATCGGAAAAAAATGCATTTGTCGTTCAATCATGGAGAAATTGCAATATTGCACCCAACGTACACGTACACTGTACAGTGGTCGGATGCACCAATCTAGCGGAACAAAATTATTTTGAAAAGGAAAATCATGTTTTAAATGAAATAAATTATATTGTATGAATGCTAATAGATAAACTGTACTATCTTTCATAGAAATAATAATAATACAAATTATTATCAATGTCGTTATACCAAAACAAGAAGCAGATTTTTTGATGAAATATGCTTTATCGGTTTAAAGTGTTATTTATTTTGAGTCTTCGATAACAATATATAAATTTTTTATTTATTCACTTTCATCTCCATCAGATAAAACTTCCTCTTCAAGATTATCGATTGATAACAGGGAAAGGAATCCTTTTGGTATCATACCACGTATTCGTTTTGGAACGTATTGTATACTTGCGATATATGGATCTAAAGAAATCAACTGCCGATTCAAGAGATCTGTATTTTGTATTTAATCTAGAATTTTTCCATGTGAACATCTAACTAAACTTTCTTGTGTCATTATTCCTAGCCTCTTGTGCCTCTTCCTATACCAAGAATACAGGATGCAATGACGTCTTTCCCATGAAACAGCACTTTATGAACGCTCACTGCCATAGTGTACCCTGAATATTTCCATATTTCTTGTTTCAGTTGTACAGGGTGGTCCGGTTTCAGTTACAGATATTTTCGGATCTGATTCATTGGTTCATACTATGAAAAAAATCGTATGGGAGGGGGGGTCTATCTTGAACACCCACTGAGCTTCAGGATGTTTAAAAACGTTCCTTCATAGAAAATGGTACCAACGGATATTCAATTATAATTTCTAGTGTATTAAACTTAGAGCAACCAGAGTAGGCTTGTTTAATAGACAATTGAATAGTGTTTATAACAGTTAAAAACTATTACCATCCGTATTTTCTTTTTCGAGATATTGGTATTCAAACACAGATTTTTTTTGATTTTTTTAACCAATTTTTGTGAAAATAGCATTTATCTCGGGAAAGTGTGCTCATATTTTTTTTTTACTATTATTATTTCGATGCGCCAAATTCACCGTAAAAAGTTTTAATTTAATTTAGTCACAAGAACTATTCAAAAACGAGTATTAGCTTGTATTCCGTCTGATGGTGGACACTTAATACAAGAAAATTCTCGTTTTTGAATGGTCTTTGTAATCAAATTAACCTTATACCGGCAAAACTGTAAGCTGTAAGTTTTCGATTAACTCGTGATCAGAACTTCGATTTATATAGAATTTTTTCACTTCACCACCTCTATTGGATGAAGCTTCCAAAAGAATCACGTTTACCCATTTTGCGAAGCACAACTTCACTAGCTTTTATTATTCCCTGAGGGCTCGTTGAATTTAGTAAAATTCTTGAACCTAGCGTTTTTTTGTTTTACTTTTCACAACATTCCTCAAAACTCTTATTTGTTCTTCCGACCTTTTTTTTAAATGTCCTCCGTCCGTTATATATGTAGAGGTTTACGTTTCCCCTAACCAGGATGAGTTTCTACAATCGGTTAACATGCCTACCGCTTTTCAACCACTTTTCACCAATTTAGGACAGCAAATTTTTGTTGGAAGTATTTATTTTTTTTTTCAGCATCTTGGGACAGCTCTGAAAATTCAAAGTAATCAATAACAAACGCTCGTACCACATACATACATATGTATATCCTTTTGGTTTTAACAGTTTGCCCCAAAATTTCAAAAAAATGTTGACTCGTTATTGGGGATACCGGATACCATTCTAAAAACTGAAAATAATTATATGGGGGTCGCAAAAAGTCTCAATAGAACTACTTTTTATTAATTTCGAGCCGGAATCGAGGCCGGCACTCAGCGGAACTATTTACTTTTATTTTAGTTGAAAATGCAAAACAACAAGCCCAATTTTTACAAGCTTAATTCACATTGAATTTAAAAAAAAACTATAACAAAATTATTTAATAAACTTATTAATTTATGGAATTACACACCTTTTCTCTGCTATCGCTAAGTGGCTTTCATTAACTACTAACTTCTAAGCTTACCAGTGAAAGAGATCAAAATACAAAATATGAATTACAGTTACCTATTGTATTGCGAAGTTAGCCATATCATTTTGAGCCAGATCGCTTGACTTTGATTTTAACATTTTGTCCCGCTAGATTGGTTTTTCCGACCACTGTGCAACGGTGGATAAACTTTTGTGTCATTTCATTCACAGAAAAAATGATTAAATATTGCGCGTACAAATTTGGGAAGAGAACCAAGCACTTACGTTCTTCGTTATTCAATTGAAGATACATATAAATTATTCGAAGGGTGGCGAAGGGGCGTGAAATTATGTCGAGAAAAGATACAAATTTAACAATGTAATGGCAACTTTTAAGTGTATAACCTAGATGCACGACGGTGGCGGGTATGAGTTTTAATGGGGTTGAAAAGTTTTCCACTAAAATCGCGATAAGAGTCGATCTTGTTGTTTTTTGATAATGAAAGGGTGGACGGATTTATCTTTTCCATTGGTTTATGGGCTGCTTAACTTGCTAATGTATACGTGGTGTTTTTTTTTTTATAGTTGCACAACTTTCGAGATAAGCTAACGAAATACAAGCTCATAATTGTTGTTTTATGCAAGTAAGAGTATTCTTTAAAGTTTGTTATATACATATGTAGTTGACATAATGCAATGAAATCAGTTTACTGTCCAAAATGGTACAAGCAAGTCATTGATGCTGTGTTACGCGTTGAGACAGTCTTTGTCCGTATGACCAACCTTACAGTGCCCTCCAAAAGTCGGTTGAAATCACCATGAAAGACACAAAATGGCTGATAGAGGTGGAAAAAAGTTAAATTTATTGATTGCTTTTTATTGCTATTAAATAAATATGTGCTTTCAGTAGCACAACTGTACATAGAAAAATAAAATATAGTTCATTCGATTTAAATAACAAAAAAAAAAAAAAAAAAAAATACAGTAAAACCTCCTCCTAATTGGGACATTCCAGGGACCGAGAAATTGCGAACCAAATTGTAGGTGCCTCGATTTGAGAGGTCCTTCAAATTGGCCAAATATCATTTTGCTCCAATTATACTGCCTCCTATATTCGAAACACAAATGAATAAATGCGTTGTGGATTGTGTTGTGGCAACAAGAGAATAATAGCGAGGTATTTTTCTTACGAACACATTTCCAATATTCCGGAGATTCCCCTATTTTTGTGCATCATAGCATGAACATACTGTTCGTACATACATAGTATTTGTATATTATGTTATACATACACACCATCAGTTCTGATTTAGTAATTTCTCACTCTCTTTCCTTTTTGTCCTAATTTGAAGGTTGAAATTCGCAGGCAATTCGTTGCTCCAGATCCAATTTAGAGGTGCCCTGATTTGAGAGGTTCGCTTATATGAAAAACCCGAGTGTATGCATGAAGAGCGGCTCATTTCGGAGGTACCCCAATTAGAAAGAGTCCCAATTAGGAGGTTTTACGGTATCGTGAAAGTCCTTAACGTGACTTGTCAACAGTCAGTTGAAATTAAAGTAAAATTGGTGCTTCTTGACTTTTGGAAATGCAATATTTTGTATAACTGCCTCCAATTTGGAATACAGCCTGAATGCGATTCGGCATTGATTCCACCAACTTCTGCAAAACAGTAGTCGGTAAACTTACTTGCCCAGGTTTCCAACATTTGCCTTGATTCTTCTATAAGTTGTTGGTATTCCTTTGTCGATTTCAATCCATTATGCTTAACGGGATTGAAAACCGATAACATGGAAGGCCAATCCAAGAAGTTTATTCCTTTTGCGCTAAAATAATCTTGCCTTGCTGAAAGACAAATGATCAACTTTGTTCCATTGAAGTTGCTTTCCAGGATGTCACAGTATATAACTGCATTCATTCTGACATCAATAACATGCAAGTTTCCATCGCCAAACCAAGAAAAACACCCCCACACCATAACACTTCCACCGCCATGTTTTACTGTAGGGACCAATGTTTGTTTTCGAAGGTTTTCAAATATCTCAAACTAAAAGTACTTTTTTCCAAAATCCGGCGGTCGGTTTTGTTTTTTTGTTTTTTTTTTGTTTTTTGTGAACCTTGGTTAGCAACGGTTTCCTTTTTGCAACATCGCCTGTAAGCTTGGCATCATGAAGCCGTCATATGGTGGTTTGAGAAGCCGTTCTTGTTGTTTCTTCAAGTTGTTAGTTTATTTCACGAACAACTAACCTTTGATATGTAATTGACGTTATTCTGGGACTTACAGATCGGGGTTTTTCGACTAATGTCGGGCTAATTTGGAAGGTTCTTCCGACAGCGCTGTAATTTTTAAGGTTTTGATGGTAAAAAACCACGATTTACCTTCCCTTTACAGTATAAGCTTTCATCTTTCAGACAGTTTGAATGCAAAAAGCCTAAATTTAGATTTTTGGAGGGCACTAGTCGTCGGGATGGATACAAGCTGCTGTAATTTCAACCTTTTCAAGTGGAATATAATTTAGTGCATTTGAGACTTCTATTAAGCTCAGTGTAACTTTTGCCCCCCTTTCCTGAAATTTCCTATCGATAAAGTTCAGCGTATGTAAACGTATAAAAAAGTGAATCCCACTTCTATTTATTAGAGCGTACATAGTTAAGGCTCAAAGTTAATGCCGACCGCAGCACTCATCGAAAAAAATTAAATTTTAACAACTGGCATCGTTCGAATAAAATTAAATAAAATCCGATTGATGTCCACGGGAATAGGGATATCCTTCAGAAACAGCACCCGGCTCTGCGATGTAAATTTAAATTGATTCAATGGCTCGGCTCCTCCACTCGTATTTCTAATTGCAACCATGAAGAATTCTCAAGTTGCATTCGCGCAAAGAGGTGTGTTTTTTTTCTGTTTGCCTCTCTGGATTTCTCGGATTCACCTGTGTAACGATGTACAGCAATACGAATACGAGTAATTACAAAATTAAATGACGCCACAGTTGCGGACGACTCAATGGATAATGCTGCCACTGCAACTGACTCTAATTTGCCAATGTAGTTGGAGCGTTATTTTATGGTCAATTAACTTCGTTAGGTTCAAATCAGGAAAGATTCATTGCTGCTGCATCTGCTGGTGATGGTAGCGTTGCTGAAGTCAAGTGGTATCAGGGTGAAAAATAGCAGTACCTAAGAGCAATTTCTCAATTTCTTTAAAATTTAAATTAGAATTAAAATACGGGCACCTACATACATAAGTGCAGGACAAATGTTCCGTTCCCAGTGTAAAAGTATTTGTTATGTGGGTAGGGTTCTGAAGAGGAGATCTGACGGCCTTATTGGAAATTAATACGGTATCCGATAAGATTCAGTGCGACAATTAGGCTGTTCAGCTTCAAAACTCATATGTGGGCTTTTTTTCTCTTTTTTTAATTGTTAATTTGTTAGCAATCTTGTTGCTTGCACGATGCGCGAAAGAGTTTATGTTTTTTTGCAAATAAAATAAACAATTCAATGTGATTATTTAGATTGCAAATCTATTTTCCTATTGGTGTCAGAACAATTAAAAAATAGATATAAATAAATAAACAAAACGCGAAGTTAGCTCTGTCTGTCATTCATTATTGAATTTTTATGAATTCAATTCATATGCTGGTTGAGTCATTCGTCGAATTGTCTGTTGATGATGTTTACGAAGCAATGGTTAGGGCCGGGAGATATGACATCACATTCATGACTCTTTTCTAATGGAATAATGTACATACTCACATGTAGTGAAATGCGCGGTTCTGGGGTGCTTTGTGCTAAGTGAATTTTACACGATATGTGGATACTTTTAATGCTAATTTAGTCGAGAAAATTCATATATTACGTATTGTTTATTTATAAATTACTTCTTATAGGTTTGAAATAAGTATGTTTTTCATAAGTACGGAGCTCGCGCTAAACTACATTTCCGCCGGTCTCAAAAATTTCAATGGGAAGCGAAGATAAGTGCCAGATCAATTTTGATTGTAGAATCGGTTGTAGAAATTGATAAATTCATCCTTATCATAAACCTTTTAGCTGTGTGCTCCTGATTATTTTAATTTTTTCCTTATGTGTGCAATAGACTTATACCGCTTTTACCAAACATTTCATTTCATTTTTAATTTATTCAACATTTCCCAACGTTGCGTTGGCTGATACGCCATCATGTTTAATAAAATGGTAAAACATACTTGAGGTTCAAAGCGTCTTGGTCATCGTACATATCGAGCGAGAGCTTGTTCCATGCCGTTGAACTTAGTTTCATCGCTCCATACGTACATACGTATTTCCACAGCTCTGTTCAGGTGAGACTTCGCGAACTCAATTTTTTTTTTGTTCTTAGCTTAAAAGTAAGGAGAAGTTTCTTTCGCGCCACTCGTTCATCCAACCTACATAGATTTTACCAGTCATATTCTAATGGTGCGCGTGGGGATTGGAGTACTGGCTTCTTCCAAAATTTGTCGCTGGATTTCCACTGGACTCCTTTTTGGATCAAATTAAGCCTGCCGGGCAATCTTTCGATCAGTCTTTTTAGATGTTTTGCGTGGCCGCTCTTTCCTTTGCACATTTCCGGCGCTTTCAAATACCTTGAAGTGCCTGGATAGCGTCAAAGACTTTCTTAACTGAACTATTAAATAATTGGGTTGCGATTGCACGGTATCATATTTTGAGCTTCCACATTTCAATGATTTCCTTCTGAGTAGCTGAATCCATAGCTTTTAGTTTTAGCCATGGCAAAATTGTCTAAAACTAAATTAAATCAACCATAATAATAATCTTAACACTTCGATTATTGACTAAAAATGCCATTTTGTAGATCTCGGTGAAATAAAGTAAAAAATATTGATTAATCGCTTAGTTAAGGAGATATCGATTTTTAAAAATCAATTTTTTCGTATGGAAATTCCATTAAAATTAATAATTTATTTTTGCTTCGGTACAAAAAAGTGTTGCATTCGTCTAGGCGTAAACAAAACATGCGCATGTGGAACCAGGGAATTAAAGAAAGAATGGAAAAGAATTAAAAAAATCGCGCTATTTTTTTTAGTTTAATTTTGTCTAATTCTGAAATCCTCTAAAACTAAAATTTTATTGATCTCTTTTCTCTAATTCTTAAATTAGTGATTTTTTAGATTTACATACGTCTAGATGTATGCAAGACTTTTTTTGTTACCAGTTATCGTAATAGTTCCAGCAAATTCGCAGTACATTACATCAACGAATTTATTGATTTTATTATTTATTTATTTTATTTATTGATTTATTATTATTTAGAAACGCTGAACATTTATTTATTATTATTTATACATATGATTTATAATATTAATTTATACTTAATTTATTTATACATTAATCGAATTATCCATTTTCGATATTGAGCGTACGAAAGCCAAACGAACACTGAAGTCGCTTTGCTGGTCGTCCCGTGTGTGGTGAAGTGGGCAAATAGAGATACGGTCGGCAGACCGATGTGACCGTGTATGCCCTACTTAAATTACATTTAGCAACAAATCCTGGCTGCGTCCGATTCAGTCAGCAACTACTTAGGACTTAGGGAATATTTCTTTTCAATTTGTGACTGACATTTGAAGAATGTTAAAGTCGGCGGCTGTCAAACGCGGTTCTGTTCGTTTAGTGGGGCAGACGAGTCGGTTTATGCTGCGTTCACATTGATTATATTTCCACAATTACCGATGCCAAATTTGATACATTTATAAGGTAGATGACTCCATCTGGTGACAAAATAGGCATCCTAATCTTAATTTGCTGCTTTTACCCAGGTTTCATAAGTACTGGCTAATATGCTAACATATATTCTTTCTTAGTTTGTCTGTTTACGTTTGGCGACTCAATTCAAGGCTAATATGTCAGTGTTTTTTTTAATTGCCTTTAAAACTGTGAACATATCCGCTCCCAAAGCTGAACCAACGCTGCTAAATTATATACCTAAATTTCTGAATATACTCATCTCATTATCCCTTAGTTTGTGTAAAGCTTATTTATAAATAATATCCTTAAAAACGAAACTCCAAGACGATTTAATATCAAAGTGAAAGAAAGCAGCTTTGCACCAAGCTCCCCCAGCGACGCCGTGTCTGAATCTAAACTCAACCCTCCACAACTGCCTGCAAGCATTATCACTTTTTTTTTAGTTTTTTAATCAAATGGGACATTTAAAAAAGTCCCACATCCTCCTCCTCCCTATGCAAAGGAGCGACTCCGCGTAATGGGGAACAATATTTCTCAAGGCAAGTGCTCGCAAAACACGAAGAATAACAACAAAAGACCCCGGTGAAGGAAGATGCAGCAGAAACAAAAGGCAAAAATAAAATGAGACTTCCGCTGCCTGTAGCGCTACTAAACATAGACACAAAATGAATGCAGTTGTGTATCGTGTCAGAATGTATGGGAGTGTGTTCAGTGTGTGTAGAGTTTGTTGCGGCGTTGCACAACTTGCACTGCACCCCATTCGCATTTAATAGGGGTTAAGAATACTACACAAGTACGTATGCACCGATGCTATGCTGCCCACATTTACCGTTCGTTGGACATAAAGAGACTACAGAGCGAGCGCAGTATAGAGCCTCGGTCAGAGTTCAGACACAAATGATGCTACTAATAGTGTGCTGAAATCGTTTTCGCTTCAATTCATTCCGAGTTAAGTGCTGGATGCGAGTTTGTGACTTACAGTTGTACGGACGGCCGGTCGGGCGGAAGGGCTGGATGTTTTGTGTTTTAAATATGAAAAGTTTTTCACTTTTCCACAGGGAAAGAGAAAAATTGCATAAACTGCTTCGGCAAAGTTGGGAATTCGAACGAAATAAGACGTAACCCCAAAGATGAGGGGATTGAACATTGGCGGATTGTATGGCAAATGGCAAAATGGAGCACAAAAAGAAAAAGAAAAAGAGAAGCAACATGATAATAAAAACAAAAAAACGAGAACGGAAAAAATAATTTTTCGGTTTAATAGCAGCCGAAGAGAGGAACACTCCTGCTATTGCGACAGGGTGGTGGTGGCTTGTTGAATGAGACTATGAACACGATAATGACGATGACTACGACGACGACGAGGACGAGGATGATGATGGGAATTACAACTTTTTTTTCCATGGACTAAAGAACAAAGAGGAGGCTTATATTTGTTGAGTATTTTTCGCCGCTACCAACTTCGTTCGTATTTCACTATTCTTATTTGTTGCGGGCTATGAGCTGTGATGGGCTTTTTTGTTGGAATTTTCGGAGCCAATTGTCGATTGGCTTATTGCAATCTAGTTGTCCACTTGAAAAAAGTTGATGAAAATCCAAAATGCAATCCGAAAGCAATGTTGAAATATGGCTAAGGGTGGTTTCAAAAGTTTGAAGGACTTGCACTTGTACGAAAAGTTTTCACTGCTGCTGGAGGTTCATACTCGCATAATGTCGAAAAGGTCGAATGGTGGAAAGGTGAACGAAACAGAATTATTCTGAACAACCGAACAAAGGAAGAATAGCCAGTGAAATACCTGACACCGCCCTGCCCTCGTTGTGTTTAAGTTGCCTACGGGGATTTTCAGAGTTTGTAATTACAAGCATATGACCTTTTTTGGTTTGACCGCTGAGCTGACCATTTGGCCTTTCAATGAATGACCTTACTATTTGTTTTTTTTTTCTAAGTCCGTTGTGAAGCGAAATGTAAGATAGCTTGGGGTATCTGACTAATGAAGGATGATGTTATGATTATGTTGGCGTTATAGTTTTGCTCTAATAACGAAAAGGGATAATTATGGGTGTTATAATGGAAATGGACAGAGAAAGAGAAGTTGTAAAACCGAAAATTAACCAGCTAAGGAAGGACCCAAGGCGATGGCGCGCATACAAGTGAACTATCTTGATAAGCAAAAATGCGATATTTAGCTAGTTCTTAATTAATTTAATTAGAGAAGAAATCAATTTTTTATGAACGTAGGTAGTACATGTGTAGCTATTTTGTGCCAAACCTGTGTAGTGGTTACTCAGTTGAAGTGCATATAGTACGTACAATCGTACATACATATGTATGTACAGTGAAATCTCCCTTTGGCGAATAATTACGGTGACAACATTTCTGTCCGCCTAAAAGAGTTGTCCGTTCAAGGGATAAACACAATTTTTTAAATAAATCCTCTTTAATTATGAAAACATAAAAAAAACACTGCAACTTGTTAGGCAGGCAACAATGCGAAAGCGAACAAGAAAATAATTTAGAGGTGGCAACCCGAGAAGGTTGGGCTGTCATTCGAATTGTTGAAGTGGAAGGGTTGTGTTTGAAAGAAGAAGTGAATAAAAAGATATTTCGATTATAAAAAGGAGTTGCGTTTATTTCGCTTGCCCACGGAGCTACAGGGTGTTGAAAAAAGTCATTATGTTACAAAAAATGTTACTATGGGGAACGATTCATTGGTCCATGTTATAAAAAAAAAAAACGTATGGGTGGGGGTGTCTATCTTTAACATCCACGGAGCTACAGGGTGTTTAAAAAAGTTCCTTCAGAAAGTATGTACCAACAATTATTCAACTATAACTTCTGGTTTATGAAGGACAGAGCAACCAAGGTGGGCTTGTTTGATAGACAATTGATGGATGTCTACCACAGTCATTTATGGCTATTACCATCCGTGCTTTCATTTCCGAGCAATAGGTCTTCAAGCACTATTTTTTTAATTCTTTTTTTAATCAATTTTTAGAAAATTGCATTTATCTCGGGAAAACATGTTAATACCATCTAAATTTTTTTTTATATTTTGGTGCGCCGTAATGTTACCTACAACTTTACCTAGGGCATTTAGTTTTCCATGCATAGAGGTATTTAAGCACGAAGAAAAAAATGTCTATCAAATGCTATGAGTCTGACAACGTCTGGCAATGAATTTGTAGTTTTGTTGTAAACAGTCATCTACCAGCCGTGTGAACTGACAATTTTTTATCTGACAATATTGTCAGAGAAAACGATGTCAGAACATTTGCAGGCCAACCGCCTGTCGATACATTGTCAGGAATTGGGACAAAACCTGGCAACCGTGTGAACTGGCAATTGAACATTGTAAGGTAGTTTGTCATTGTCAGCTCATTTGCAGCTAATTGTCAGCACATTTGTAGACCTGACAATATTGTCAGAACTGGCAATCGTCTGAACATAGCTTTACTTTTGAACGCGCGGAGAAGTTGACTTGCATATCGCATAACTGGAACATCAAATTGCACACATAAAAAAGGCATCAAACTATAGCGGAAAAGAAGTAAACGAACCAAGTTCCAATTCTTATACCAACATACCCAGAACATCGGAAACAGAAGTAAATGAACCAATTTGCAGTTACAATGCGAACATACCCAGCACATCAAAATCTACTGAATCGGCAGAATTCATCTCTTTTGATAAGGTTACAATAACATCTAATTCCAGCGACTGAGATTAGTATACTTATATTCAAAGAATCTTTTGTTAATGTCTTGCATTTTCGATTTTAAATCGAATAGTATAAAAATAAAATACCCAATGAGTATATTTTTACAATAATTCCTCATTTGAAATAAATACCCACATAAATACCCGTTTTGGTAAATACCCGGTAAATACACACATTTTTTTATATTTCCTTAAAGAACTACGCAGGCTGTATTCACGATATAATATTTCTGTTTTCTGCAACGTGGTTCTGTATTTGGTAAATTCAAATCAAAATAGAAACAAAAACGCCGTATAAAGCTACAGAGGATTTTTTTTGTTTTTGTCCGTCTAATGGAATTAAATTAAATAATTTCTGGCAGATATGCATGTCCGCGTTCGATCAATGGAGTATCCGGTTAATCGAACATAGAATGTATGCAATCTTTAACATAAAAGCTTGGTTAGGTAAATGCGTCCGTCTTAGGGATCGGTCCGTCTAAGGGAGTTTTCCGCAATGGGAGGTTTCACTGTACATATGTACATTATGTAACTTTTATTGCATTTTTCTAGTGCACTTAATTTGAAAAAGTTGCTGCGGGATAAAACCGGAAAAAACGAAAAATAAAGGATACAAAGTATGTACACACACACACGGGCATACATGCTCACATATCCATAAATGTGCAAGTGCATATGTATGTGTTTCTTAAACTTTTATTTTATAGAATGTACGAGCATTTCTATCGCCATACATCAAAGTCACCTCTGTACTCCAAGTCCGAAATGCTATTCCCAAATTGCAATCTTAAAATACCAAATTGTAGTAAATTACCCTTAGCCTTCAGCCCCTCTCTAAATGCAATTAAAATTCATTCATATCCCTCCAAATTCCAGGCTGCATCCTAACCTAACCGACGATCCGCAATCCGCCCGTCAATCTCTCTCGCCCACTTCCTCTATGCACATGTTCATTCTCAATCTCCATCAATTTTAAATCACCACCGGCATCCCGATCCCGGACTCGAGACAACCAAAGCAGCAGTAAGTTGCCAGCATCAGCGCCACCGTCTAATTTCACACACAGATTGCCATGCCGTGCCATACCATGCCACGATGTTGATGATGATCACGATGATGCTACTACTGTATCCAATTTGTGCCCTTAGTAGTGTAGTAGTGTGTGGCACTATATGCAAATTAAATTCTCTCTAAATTAACCGCCTTCGGTGGGGCTGTAGCTGTGTTTAGGTACCACCATCTCCATTCCAACAAATAAAAGATGCGATGAGTGTCTTATCTACATCGTGTATGTTCAGGTTCGTGTTCTTCCCTAATTACAAAATGAAATCCGTTGCCTTCATCGTTTTCTGTGACAAAAAAAAAAAAAAAAACAAGCAGAAAAACACTCCACCCCCACCTTTGCACTGAGCCTAAATTAGTATAGTGCAAGCTATGTTTACGTGTGTATGTGTAGGTAAAATTCCACACCCTAAATATTTTCCCGCCATCCACGACCCACGTGGTGTTCCGGTGTTTTCCAGTCGTTGGTAAGGTGAGAATAATTGTCTATTTGCTGTTTTAATAATGAAGGCAATCCTACGCTGCTCCCTAATTATAAGGGTTGATAATAATGAGAATGTACATTACATTACATACACTCCCACTGCTTTCTGTGCCTCCGCACGGCACACATACACCAACAGGAGGAAAACAGAAAATGGAATAACAAGAGTAACACAAATAGTTCCACAACATTTTGACCGGATCCCCTTCTGTCAAAGTGTCCCCTGAACGCCCGTATTAACTGTTAACCATTTGTCACTTGACCCATAAAATCTATCCAAAGAACAAAGAGTCCAGAGGGGGTGGTTTCGGAAAAAAAAATATAATAAACAATATAAAACCCAGCCTTGGAGGGTAGTTGAGGCGGCCTCCCCAAGTTCCAGAAACCGACGGCAAACGAGGTTAGGTGGAGCAATCCAGCAACTGGTATTGTAATGCATTTTGTTTGAATCATTTTCTCTGCGTTCTTTGAAAGTGTTTTTCTCAGATGTGGTGGGGATAGCAATGAAAGAGTTAAAGCCTCCCTCTCCCCCTCCCCATCGCTGTAATTTACAGTACAAATACGAGTATAGTAGCATTGTTTTCAGAGTTTCTCATATTTACATATATACATATATTTCCAGTTCCAGAGCATTTGCCGTTGGTGCGACGATGCTTATATCGTTGCTTTCAAAGGCTTAATTGGAATCAAGCACGCATCGGGAAGTGTTTATTGTGCTCTCATTCTTATTTCACAGAATGCGAGCTCTGTATTCTGGATCTGGCTCTAGGTTCTCTTCTCTCTATATGTATTGTAAATAATATACAATATTCTTTGGTAAAATAGGCTGTGACAGATGACATTGCTTCGCTTCGTTTCGGTGTAGAGAAGCGGGAACTCAACTCTCTTGCTGGTACAATGCAAAGGAGCTTTGCTGTGTTCATTACACTTAATGACAATGGATTTAATTGCAATTTCCTACGCCCTAGAAGCGTAAGCAAAAGAGGCGAACCAACAGCTTAAAGAAATGTGCTAAAAATCGGCAGAGAGAGAGAATGAGAAGAAATTGAATTACCCGTTCTAGCGAAGTTTCATTATAATTTTCACTCAAAATAATTGAAAATTTATGAAGTGACAGATTTCGAGCTGTAATTTTACCACCGCTAATTGGGTTGTAATGTTCATTCTAATGAACGATGAGGAGATGAGGAGACGAAGCAATATGACGTTAATTTGTTAACATAACAGAGTGGGAACAGGAAGTGCTAGGCTAGGCTAACGACCTCTTTATTGGCCTTAGTCACGATGAAATTTATTGAGAGGGGAATTACGTCAAAGGACGAACCAATTAAAATACATACATATGTCAAGCCTAACTAAAGGCTCTTATCGACGGGAAATTTATTTTTTGTATTTGTATTTGTATTTGTATTTTTATTAAATAATAATTTTACATTTATACAATTATCTTTGAGTTGTGCAATTTTTTTTAAAAAAAGTAACAGATTTAATTATTCAAGAGAGTAATATAACAATAACAATAATAATAGAAATAGTAATAATTTTATCCTATATGATTTGACAATATTTAAATAAATAATAAAAAAAAAAAATAAAATAAAAATAGAAAATAATAAATCCCTAGTTCCCTAATTAGATATTATGCGCAAGGTGATGTTTTAACTGCCTGTTGAAGTCGCTAATGCTAACAGATCTCCTAATATTGACTGGAAGTGATTTCTAAAGCCTAACTGCCTAGACAAAAAACTGTTTTTTGGTAGTATTATACCTGTATATGGGTAAAATATACGTTCCGGTTCTTTCAGAAGACGCTGGTTGGAGTCTTTGGTAAAGGTAATACGGTAATTTAGTCTCTTTTAAGCGGGAAAAAAGGTTAATATCTTGGAGTCTAAGTATCTATTAACATCCATGCCAAGAAAGTTTTTTAAATGATTCGAGATATGTTCGTAACGACGGATATTATATACGAATCTGACTGTATTGTTAACAACTACTTTCAGCTTACGTGTGCTATTGTCACAGAAAACGGGGTACGCGTAAAAAAGATTCGGCATCAATAGTATTTTTACCAGCATTGCTTTTATTCTAATTGGAAGACATTTATCTATTTGATATAATGTACGAAGAGTCCCATACACTTTACCTGCTGCGATTGTTACATGTTCATCCCACGTAAGATGCTGGTTAAAAGTTACTCCAAGATTTTTCTCGCCGACGTGATATAGTTTAGCGAAGATCCGTTAATACAGATCCTAGGCAGCCTGGATGTATCAATATACAACCGACTTATTACAATGGCTTGACTCTTATTAGAATTCAGCAACAGCTTGTTCTCACTTGACCATTTATGGAGAAGGGTCAGATCTTCATTAATTCGTAAAACTGCGTCACTTGATTTTTTTTTATGAGGTGAAATCGATTGTATTCAATTTTATTTAGACGAGATTAAACGTACAGTGAACTCTAGATTGTAGCAACTAATGAAAACGCGACACTGCTGTAAAAATCGAGTAGATAATCAAAACACTTTAAAAGGCTTTAACAATAATACTCTGTGCTGTAAAAATAAAATTACATACATTTTTGTAGTACATATATTTTATTTACATTTTATTTTTATTAAACAAAAAGTATACATACAGTGAAATCTCCCTTTTTGTTCGGTTATCAGAGCTGTCCGTTTATAAGAACACACTTTGTGTGGAAAATTAGAAATTGGTTACCCGAAAGGGTGTCCGTTAATGAGAGTTGTCCGCTTAACAGGGTTTCCGCTTATGAGAAATTTCGCTTTTTTTGCAGTTGTTTTGCAGAAAATCGCTTGACAACAGTCTTATCTTGCATATTTTGCAGTTGCATCATCTCTTCGATGTGGTGAGGTGGAACATTTTATTGCTTCCCTCAATTTGACTTTAGGCTGTAGGCATATCAATAATGTCCATTTCCTTACTTTCAAAAGAATCTTCTTCTTCCCTGCCAGATTCTCGGAGATCGTTTTGAAGATTCTCGGAGATCCATTCAGTGATGTTCTCGCCCGGAAACATCATTCTTGTAGTGTCAGATATTTCTGAAAAAATTTGCTCCCGAATTAGAAGCAAGAAACACAACACTTCTTCCTTCCAATGATCAGGAGGTCTTGCAATTCCAGCTTTTTAGTGCTCTCCAGAAACGAGATGACTCAACAAACTTTTTTTTTGTAAAAGAGCTTCATAGCCATTTTGTTGCTGGCCGTTTGGTTGCATGCTGGCATGCTAGTTCCCTCTTTAGCTCGCCGGAGGGCGTGGGATCTTGACCCGTTTTGGCCAACATACAAAAGTCATGCCAGTCTTATTTTTGTGTCTTGGTGTTCTGACACTGCGAGATATCATCTCTCACTTCCTCCGCTTCATTGTCCTTCACTTATCCTACCATCCTCATCCTTTATCGTCCTCTTCTAATCCAAACTAATTTTTAGTTTATTTTTCATATACGAAATATGAATTTGATCCATAGCTTACAGTATGGCTCATTATTGTAATGCTGAGACCTTTAATTTCAAGTTTCGAATCTTTGGAATAGGCGAAGGCAAAACAGTTCAACCCCTTTTTAACTGCATTAAACTCAACGTATTCGTTTGATTTTCGTTGGAAACGTTGTGAAGAGGGGCAGTGCAGTGTGTAATTTTTTTTCAAACATGTTGTGTCTAGGCCAGGTAAAAACCATGTGCCAACTCTCGCACAATTGGTGCTAATTCTTATGAAAATGGAAAAAAATTTGAATTAACAAAAAAGACTCCCTTCATTTGTTCCACTTGCCCCAGTTAATATAAAAGAAAATTAGAACACCCAAAATGCGCAATTAATTTGATTGTTTACAACTCCCAACTGTTGGCAAAAGCGCATAAGTGAATCTGCGAAAAAAAAACTCCCACCCCCTAATTGTGCGCGGCAGCATAATAGATTTGAATATTTAAACAGAAGTAAGGAAAAAGATGCGTCCACATAAAAAAAAAAAAATCAGCCGAAACGATGGAAATATGAAAAACAGACTCGAGCTTAGTCAGCATACAAAATTACACAAAGGTGTAATGCGCGCTCCCAAGGCCACCCTCATAATTTACATGCATAACTGAGTAGAACAGCGCAAAGCGGGGGTTGATTCAACATTCAAACCCCCCGTTGTTTGTTCGAGAGACTGACTGAGTAGTGAGGGTATTTGCGGAATGTAGATCTCATTTCGTGTACAAGCCAAATACAACTAAAATAATGCAACAACAACAACGAGCACAATAAACATTAAGGGTTAAACCAAGGCGAGGGCTTTTGACAGATGGGGTAGGTTGGTGAGTGGCGGTCTGGGTATTGTAAAGTGCCTAACTGATGGCGGCTTGTTGCAGCCAAATTGTATTTACCCATTTCGACAAAGTGAATGAATGCTTAATAGGAACTGGGCGCGGCATTGTGTTACACCTTGAAAGTATGCGACCCACCCACCACTAACAATGTAGCTCTGTGTATCGCAATCATTCTGAGTGAGGGCGGTTGACCACGTAACGAGGCGAAAACTCTTCTTTCTGGTCAAGTTGTGGAAATTTAATATCCGCTTTTATCCAGTTTCAAGGATTAGTTTTATCTCGCATAGAATCAGATGCAGATATAAAGTTTAAGGTACATACATATGACTATATCTGTGTCCAAGATATTATAATGGTTGAAGTTGGGTTTTCCTATTTTTTCATTAACCAATGCAAATGCTTTCGTTTCCTTTCATGTGGAATATAAACAAACAGTGGCAAACGCAAAACTAGACACCACTAAAGTGTACTCACATTCACACTGAGTTGAGTAGCATTGCAGAGAGGCTGAACTATTTCATAATTCGAAACTAGATGCATGAATAATTTATTCGAGTGTTTATCCTTGTCATTATGATTTCTCATTTTAGATATCAACATAACCATCTAAACCATACCCACCACCCCTTCCTTCTCTACTGTATATCTATGTTTGTTGGGGTAGATGCATTATACGATTGTGTACACAAACGCAAGGATGCTTAGCACTGAGATTATGCAAATGCAAAGTTAGATTCGGTTGCTCTGATTTTTTTTTTTAATTTTCCTAACAACTTTTCAACCGGATAGGTGACATGGAATTGTGTTGTTTTAGCTTTGAGCTAAGTTGGGGAAAAAGGATTTTGTAATTTTGCAGACGTTTTTAAGTATTCTCAACTTGTAGGATATTTCATAAAAAAAATCCCGAGTTTTTTTTTCTCATTTTGACATTTAACATGGTAATTGCGGATGAGCGGGGAGCAACAGGCCTTGAGAGGCAGAAAGTGTACAGTTTGTAGAAGACACATTTTATTTCATTATGTTTGTCCAATCTGGTTGGTGAAAGCTTTCTGATTTTCTTGTTGCGGAGAATAGTTCAAACACTAACATATCTGAAGTCTTTTCTGTATAGACAAGGTCTTTATTTGAGATCAAGTTGAATGGTTCAAATAAGCTATGCATATAAATCAAGAAATAAAGAATAAAGTGTACTATGTACAGTGCTGGCCAAAACTAAAGCAACTCAAAACTCTGTGGTAAAACTAATCATGTGATTTTTCATAAAATAAGGACATTTATTCAAGAAACAAAAACTAAAAACAAAAATATAAGGTATTTTAAAAGCAAAAAAAAAAAACATTAAATTAAATAGTGAAACCATGTCCATTTTTAGCTGGTCTTCGTAATCAATTGACATTGTATTGGAAGCATAACATCTTAGCCTCAATGTTCGATAGCAAAACCTTTGTTTGTGCTGCTGCTCTACACCTTCTTGGCAACTATCAAGAATATTGATAGTTATTGAAATTGGGATGTTTTTTTTAAGCCTCACTAACTGGAATGTAAAGCTCGTCTCTAGTTTTGCCCTTTTCCTGAACTATTCGCTGATCTACAATCTCCCATAGATTTTTTTATTGGGTTGAGATCTGGGAACTGCGCTGGCCATTCCATAACATCGATTTTTTGATCTTGAAAGCCCTTTTTAACAATGTTAGAAGTATGCTTCGGATCATTATCCTGCTGAAATATTCATTTAAGAGGTAATTCCTACTTAGCATGTGGGAGCATGGTGTTTTCCAGGATGCCCTTGTAAATAGACCGGTCTATATTTTCGTCTATTTTATGTATAGGGCCAACTCCCCAAACATCTCCAAACCATGACGTTTCCTCTTTCGTGGTTCACAGTGCCCTTTGAGTATCGAGGGTTAAGTGCTTCATTGATTGGCCGGCGAACACTGCAAATTCCATCTGATTCCTTCAGAGAATAATTGTTGCTGTTTACTAATGGAGGAAACTGGCCTAGGTCATCATTCCTCGAGTAACCCAATATATGTACATAGATGTGTGATGTTGGAGCTCTGCTTTCTAGCGTCGTCTCAGGCTGGGCATCTGGTTAGGTGTTCCTCGTTTTGTAACTCGTTTCTGTTGCATAGTGTGCAGACGTCTGATTATTTGATGCCAATCTTTTTCGTTTCTTAGGAGGTTATAACTGATGAGTGATTGTAGAGCGGATTTCCAATCCAATAATACTATTGCGATGTTTTTCGTTCTTTCGTTTCTGTATAGTAGTTGCACATTCGATAACTGCAAGCTCTCCTTCGAATATAGTTGAGTTTGCTGGCAGTGCGAAGTTATGCCTTAAATGTTTGCAGTATATTGCTGCGCCGGCTTCGACACTATCTCCCATGAGGGAACCGTCAGTATAGATACGGAGCCATTGCCTACTTGGGAATTTTTCGTGTATGGTGTTCAGTGCCATTTGCATTTGGCAATGTAATGCATCTCTTACAGCATTTAATTAAGAATTTTCTCCATACTACATTGGTTGTGCGATATCATCAAGAAAACTCTGCTGCAAAAACCAAAATCGTATAATATCACTCTGTTTACTTTTGCTTCACATATACATATGTATTTATGAAATTTCATTTGCTGCAACTTTTGTGGTTAAACACGTTCCTTGATGTTTTCGTAGTTTTGCCTCTTTCTGATAGAATTTTACCCTCACCCCTTGAAATTTAATAACTTGCTATTCTTGGAGCAGAAAGTAAAGGAACAGACCAATTGAAACTTTAAAGTAAGCTTTGCATAAAAATCAAGAAATAAAGAATAAAGTGTACTATGTATATTCGCCTTTTTGACAAATGACCATCTTCCATCAAATAATCTCCATTTTTTTGACTCCTTTCAGGCACTTGCCAAATTCCAATCGTCACAAAAAGTCACCACAAAAACCGGTATCGAGCAAGAGGAAACGCTTCTCAATGAATCTGCCGCCATTGAGACATCTCTAAATTTACAAATTCTTGAATTGGAAAATGAGGTCAAACAGCTGCGTCACGAGCTGGAACGTGTGCGTAACGAACGTGATCGTATGCTGCAAGAAAACTCCGACATTGGTCGTGATAAATCCGATAATGAGGCGGAGAAAATTCGACTTAAAGCCGAGCTAAAAGAGCTAAAGTTCCGTGAGACCCGCATGTTAACCGAATACTCTGAACTAGAGGAGGAGAACATATCGTTGCAGAAGCAGGTGTCCAGTTTGAGAAGTTCACAAGTGAGTTATATAAAATACAATGTTATCGTTCTGAAATAACACCTTGTTAAATTCTAGGTTGAATTTGAAGGTGCCAAACATGAAATCCGAAGACTAACAGAAGAATTGGAACTGCTCAACAACCAAGTGGATGAGTTGGCAAATCTGAAAAAGATCGCCGAGAAGCAGATGGAAGAAGCTCTGGAAGCTTTACAAGTAAGTCTATTTTAAAATACAGTGCCTAGACTGTCTATTCTATTGAATTGCTATTTTGTAGGGTGAACGAGAAGCGAAATACGCTTTTAAAAAGGAACTCGATGGACATATTAACCGGGAGTCAATGTATCACATTAGTAATTTGGCATACAGCATCAGGGCCATAGACGATAATGCCGGTGGTAATAGCGATGGCGAGGAGGAGAATTTGGCGCTGAAACGTCTCGAGGCAGACCTATCGACAGAACTGAAATCACCCGATGGAACAAAAGTCGATCTTTTTTCGGAAATTCATTTGAACGAACTAAAGAAACTGGAAAAACAACTCGAGTCAATGGAAAACGAAAAAGCACATCTGACGTCGAACCTGCGCGAAGCCCAAACTAGTCTGGATAAAAGTCAAAATGAGTTACAAAACTTTATGTCAAGATTGGCGCTGCTCGCAGCGCATGTTGACGCGTTGACACAACTCAAAAAGCAGATCGATACAAAGGATGACAAACTAACAACATTGACCAAAAACAGTAAAGATAAAAACGATGAGTTGAATATGAATCAGAAGTTACGCGATGTGCTTACGCAATATGCAGATTGGTTCACACTGAGCTCGAAAGAAATCGACGGTCTAAAGATTGATATCAGTGAGTTGCAAAAGGGTTTGAACTACTCCGACGCTATGGTTACGCTGCGTAATGAGATTACCAATCTGAAGAATAAACTACTATCTTCGGAACAAAAATCTTTGGATTTGCAGAGTGATGTACACACTCTAACGCACATTTCACAGAATGCTGGACAGAGTTTAGGTTCTGCCAGGTCGACGTTAGTGGCACTGAGTGATGATTTGGCGCAATTGTATCATCTAGTCTGTACAGTAAATGGAGAGACGCCAACAAGAGTGCTGCTGGATCATAAGAACGATGATATGAGGTAGGTGTTTGTCAGAGAGTTCAGCATCGGGTAATTGAATTGTCTTTTCTTTGACTTTGTAGTCTAGTATGTGTGAACAGTGATATGTAATTCGTTTCACAGTTAAGAAACCGAATGATTGAAGAAACCTCCACGATGAATAATGCCATAGGATTCCATAAACCTTCAATACTGTTTGTTGTGCTTTCTAGTCGTTTGGTCTTTTGCATGAGATACCAAATCGTCATGAAACATTTGGCGAGTTACCTCAAGTGAGCAAGCTCCTCTCTAGGTTATAAAAATATATTTGTTAGTACTACCTTGCGAACATTCACAAACTTGAGTCTGTTATTGTTTTTGAATGTTTGCAAGGCGTCTGATTCCACAGTATAGTATTTCTTTAGTGATTGAATTGAATGAATTGGGATGGATGTGGTTGGTTAATCTGGCAAGCATGCTGATTTCTTTTCAAGAAGTTTTGCACTGAGAAAAAACAGATTGTTAAGGAAAAATTAAACGAAATATGGCAGACAAATAATGCTAGCTTCATAAGGAGAAACATGGCATATAGTAGTAAGTTTGCTGATATTGTTGACGACACATAAAAGCTTTCTTGCGATATACCATAAACATAATTTATATTTGAGACATTCTATCACAGCACACAAAACATTTAAAAACACTTAAATAATTATTTACCAATAAAACTAATTAATATCTCTATTTATAGCTTCGAAAACGATTCCCTCACCGCCATTCAGTCACAGTTCAAGTCCGATGTGTTCCTCTCAAGATCACAAATTGTAGAAGACCTTCAGGGCTTGGCTGACTCTGTTGAAATCAAGAAGTACGTTGATACAGTCAACGATCAAATTAAATACCTTAAGACCGCTGTGGAGCACACAATCGATCTGAACAAGAACAAGGTCCGAGGCGATGTCAGTGAGGGTAAGCCACTTGGTTTTTCTCTTCTGGATATCCTATTGACCCCTATGCTCCCACTCTAGACAAGTTCAACCGCGAAGAAATCGAGGAGCTGCAGGAGCAGATTATTAAGCTCAAGAGCCTTTTGTCAACAAAACGCGAGCAAATCGCCACGTTGCGCACAGTACTCAAGTCCAATAAACAGACTGCCGAAGTTGCACTCACAAATCTGAAGTCCAAGTATGAGAACGAAAAATTGGTTGTGAGTGACACCATGTCCAAGCTGAGGAACGAACTGAAGATCCTAAAAGAGGATGCAGCGACATTCTCAAGTGAGTATAAGAAAATAAAATCTTATTTTAGGAACGGCAATGACCCATATTCTTTTTTATTCATATAAGGTCTTCGTGCAATGTTCGCAGCGCGCTGCGAGGAATATGTCACTCAGGTTGATGACCTGAATCGTCAATTGGAAGCAGCTGAAGAGGAGAAGAAGACCCTCAATCAATTGCTTAGACTCGCTGTGCAACAGAAGTTAACGCTGACACAACGTTTAGAAGAGATGGAGATGGATCGGTGGGTTGCTTTTCGTCAATAATTAAAACTCAGGGTAGTGTTTTTGGTTTTTTGAGAGAGAGAAAAGAAGGAACAACACCAAAAGCGGATTTTATTTTTGAGATTTTAATTTCGTTTCTCTTTTATAATTAAAAATTCGAAAAAAATAATTATTCACCCGATATCCGTTGAAAAATTGGTAAGAATTGATTTGCTCAGTCGATGTGCATGTACTAACCTGAGAAAAAAATGCCAAACAAAATCTTATATAGCCTTCTGACTTGCTAAGTTTATTGCAAACACAAATGCGTCACTAATTCAGTAAATACGATTACATTTTAGGAAACTTATTTACATACATGTGTACATATACTATTTTTTTTTTGTAATTGAATTGCTTTGCTTTAAGTTATCTTAAGTAGCGGGGTATTGAATATTTTTATGAGAAGCTGCTCACGATAAAATGATACACCGTGGAAAACCTTTTAAGTATTTGATGGGACAAAGCCCGGACAGCATGAATAGTAGTCAAGCTCACTAACCACTACTTCATGGCGCTTTATTGTAAAACCAATATATACTACTGCCTTTTTTTACCAAGTTATGCTTTAGCCTGCTGTTAGCATTGTCTCTATATTTCAATGGCCAACGATTATGGTAATTCCAAAATCAGCGTTCGTTGAATTAACTGATGTTAGCTTGTTTTTGTATAATGACTGATAGCAAAAGATATATTGTATTATCAGCCGTTTACACCATGCGAAATTCTACCTTTCATATGGAGGTGAAAACATCAGCTGTGGATTTGTTTTTGAACAGTTCAGAGTTGGAGATATTATTTCGAAAAACGACAACTTATATAAATCCTTCCAGTGTAATATGCAATTTATATCTGTTGGATACACACCAAATTATCCAAACGAACACAGCTGATATTGGTTTTATTTGTACCTACATACACAACACGGTTCAATTTTAAATTCCTGGCTATTACGGTCATTCTTCTATCTTTCACATATTCACAGGAACTTGTGATAGTTGTTACTGGTATAAATATAGCACAATGTAATATTTGTAATACACACAAAATGCTTGTCCCTCTTACATATAATAACAGATACATATATTCCACCGCTCAACTTTGTATGTAACTTAATATTATCAGAAAGAAATAAAATAAATTATCCCTTTATTTAATTTTTCTTAATTCAAAATGTTCTCCTATTTCTTTCAGTGAAATGCGACATGTACGTCGACCAATGCAGCCAACACGTGGCGCCAGCGGTAAATCATCCTTTGCCCGGCCATCGACACGAAATCCTGCTGCAAATAATCAGAATCCCTTCTAACATAAAATCAGCGTGCAGCGTAAACTTTTAGCCTTAGTTTATACATTACTTAAGTTATAAAAAGTTTGTTAATTTTATTTATATCCCCTTCCCAACAAAAGAAAAAGAAACATAAATCGTTATTTACTAATATGTATTACGACTAAGGAAGTCAACTAAGGTAGGTTCCTATTGCCACAACGTCCAATTTTCGTATTAAATCACAAACAGAAACAAACCAACATGTGGCATACCACAACGGAGCGTGATTGTACCTTGACTATCCTCAGTGTACTATGGTTATAGTTATTATTTTTAAATATTATTATCAGTATAAACGGTACGTTACTTAATATTTGAATTACAGTTTAGCAAAAAAATATCGTTTTTTTTCTTGTTATAAAATAGAAACGAAAATTATGTTTGATTTTGGTATTTTGTTAAGAAAAAGCTGTACGCTAAAAATTCAATGAATTCGTTTTTTTAATTGATTTTTTTGTTTAAATCTTTTGCGAAACAGAGAACATGTTCGAAAGTAAAAAATGTAATTGCTGCAGTGAACTAACAAAAGTAAAGGCAGCAACAATATTTTATAGTCTCTAAGACAAAACGTAATATTTATTAAACTAAACCAACTCTAGTAAATAATTAATCTCAAATTAAGGTAATAAGTAATTATTAAATAAAAAGAAAATCAATTTTATAATAATAAAGTAAACAAAAAGTATTTTTTAAAAAATAATAAAAAAAAATAAATAAATCGTCCATCATTGAAAGTGAATTTAATTGTATTTTTTGTTTTGTTGTGGCTCTGCAATTTATTTTCTACTAACTATTTTAAAAAATTTAATCTATTACCTTATTAATATGTATTTGAGAAATGTGTTTTTATTTCCTCATCAATATGTCCTTCCACACACACGTACACACAAATCTATTTGTTTATTGTTGTGATTTTTCATATAAAATAAAAGTTAATATATATATATTATATAAATGAAATGATGAGTAATTATATTTAATAGATATGAAATAAAAAACCAAAACCTTATTATATACACAAAATGTAAAAAAAAATCTTTTCGAAACTTACTATAATATAATACATACAATATTTATAAAGAAATTGGGTTCTTTTAACAATTTTGGTGTCTTTTGGAAAAGGTATTTTTTTGTTTGGTTTTGTAAAACTTGTGTTTTATCCTACATAATATGAACGCCTGGAATGGAAAAATAAATTTGTTTATAAAAAATAAATTGGAATATTTTATAGTGAAACGATCAAGTTTACTGTAGGAATTTAGAAATATTTAGAGACTCTTGTAGATTCAACTATAGAACAAAGAAGTAGCGTCACATGAAGAATACTGGGTTTTAAAAAAACATACATATGCCGCCCTGTTCGGCATTCCATTTTTAGTGAATTCATCTACCAAAAATTAAATTAGGCGTTCTGCATTCCGAACGAAATTATGAATTGTGAATTTTTTGTTCGAAAGTGAATATTTTGGTGTTCTTCATTTCACTAGAAATTAAAACACTGTAAATTCGAGTTTTGCATTCCGAAAATCGGTTGTTTTTAGTGAATTGACTTCACTTGAGTTTCTTGACAAGAATTTAATTCACAAGCCGTCGTAAAGTGAATTAAATAATCAATTTAATGATAAGAATCATTTTTGTTTTGTTAAAGGGGACAAAGCGTAGATATACAAAGGATTTGTGGAGCAAGTTAGCACAACGGTTGAAGAGTAAAGGTCATCTAACAACTCGATAAAAAAAGATAAATTGTAACTAACAATTTTTATTCACAAAATAAAAAAATTATGTTTAAAGGGTTGAAGGTGAATGTTTGTAACATCCAAGCAATGTATAATCCCCGGAATTCCTTATTTTTCAAAAAATATATTTTTATTCCACCTGCATACTTTGCACTTGAGGTCACATCGAACAGAACTTGTATTGCAGAATGTTTAACTTCTCGTCGAGAACTTTGTTGACTGTAGATCAAACAAGGCCACGATCAAAATCCTTTCCCACTGACCTTTGGTAACATCCTTCAGATCGCGGTTTTCACCAATCATAAAACAAATTAGAATACATTTTTAATAAAAAAAGTTTTTTGTAAATTATTTAGATTCTAAAAATCCAAATCACTCGGAATGCAGAATACTGAATTCCAGTTCGAGTGAATTATAAATTCGATTTTAACCCACTTTCAGTCGAAATGCAGAACTGGGCACTTTCTTCGCACTTGTCGCTTATTATTCGAGGAGGGATTTTGTTCAGAAGAAGAAGTTAAATTACCAAACGACAAAGTTCTTCACAATACATTGCGAACGCTTCTTTAAAGTTTAATAGTTTCCAAATAATGCTCTATGCTCAAATCAATTTGTTTCTAAATTGTCATCTTCTAGAAATTAAACAATTTTCATCAATACCTACATCATAAATACATACATTCGTACATATGTCAGAAGTACGAAGGAATGCTTAGATTCATAAGTAATCCGAAAGTCTAAATAAGGATACACCCGTCTAATGTGGGCTTTTACTTATATGTAAACTAAAGTCTTCAGAACAGACAAGGGAACCAAAGCCCCATTTCCAGAGGTTTCCATTGTCCAGCTTATGAAGTCATCATGATTTGGGGAATCAAGAGGTAACTAAGAATTCGCACAAAGCGCGCCAATGTCTTCTTAAGATTTTTGCAACAAGGCAAATTCTATCGGTGCGAAAAGATTTGTAAATCGAATTTCTTTCGTAAGCAGCCTTTCGATACTGTACAGTGAATTCATATAAAAACTCGCATAAAATCGGTCCAGTACCAATTCTCATGCGCGATTGCATTAATTAATTACGACTTGGTAAATAGTTTACTTAAAATGAAAAGTCTTCAGATTTTGGCATATTTAATATAGCAACCTTCCCCTAGTGTCACGTTTATTAACCCCCAAACTAAATCACAACAAAAATTAAAAAAAAAAAATGTTAATTAAATAAATATATTGCGTATACGCCCCCAGTAGCTGAGTTTGAAAGTAGAAAAATTGATTCCATATCTGAAATAAAATAATAAAATAAATATTTATTAGAAATACATACACATATCCCATTGGTGAACTAAAATATTAAGATATAATTCCACAATAAATATATATGTTGCTTATTTGAGGCCAAATTTTAGATCAATGTTTAAAAATTCAACAGATTAAAACTAGCGAATTCGTATTAATAATAAATTACTTAAAACATAACCACTTAGCTACAAAAAATATTCAAACTAGCGATAATGTTATTATTTGCAATTAACGGGTGTTAGATAGCCATTATCCATTCCAGGCTAATACCTTATCCCTAAGTCCATAAGTTTGTACCTTTCTACCTGACCTTCTCGTTACATTTAAATTATAATAATGAAATTAATAAAACAAAACCGTCGCAATAAATTAAACAAAAAAAAAAAAACGAAATTTATAAATTAGTTGGTTAAGTGTAAGAAAAACAAAAATCTATACCGAGCCATTCAATTGAATTTATTGAAACAAATGTAAAAAAAAGGAATCACATTCACAATATAAATTCATCAAAAGAATACACAAGCACACTCACACATTTCAAGAACCAAAACATTGAACAATTTATGTGAGTGTAAGTATGATAGAATAATTAACTAAAACAAAATATTTGCAATATTTTAAAACGAAAAACAAAACGTGTGTACTCGTATGTAAGTTACACACTTATTTAAAATAACAAATGAAGTGGAACCATCGTAAATATTAACGAATTTTTGACAAAAAAAAATGTAAAATATAAAAAAAAGATATTTACTAATACTAAATAATAATAATAAAAGAATTCTTGAATTATATTCGATTTTATTGTAATTTTCACCGTCCCTTTTTGATCATTACGATGTAATACAAAAGAAAATTTAATAAAATAAATAAACTAAAAACTCAAACAACTGATATTAAGAACTAAGTTTATGTAAATTAAAAAGGTTAATAACTAAATGAATTGCTTAGTGAAGATATGGAAAAGGAAAAGAAGAGGATAACTAAATAGATACTATCCTCATGCCCCGATATGTTTCAATTTTGTGTACCTACTCGTGTTTTGTTTTGTTGTATTTCTCTATTGTTTTCCCTTTTCTGTGGATATTGACAAATGTTTTTTTTTTTGTATTACACTAATCGAAGATGAAATACTAACTAAAAATAAAACCATTAACACCACTAAGAAACAACCAAGTAAAAAAAAAAAAACAGATAAAAGACAAGTGAAATAACAATGGCAAAGCTAAAAAAAAAAAAAACTAAATGAAGTCAACCATTTTTATAAAAAAAACAACAACAAGTTTAAAGGTAACATTAATGACAAAAACAAAAACTTATTGATATTGATATATATTATTATATAAAATATTGAAAATTTAGAGAAAATAAATTATTATACTACTATGAAAGGGAAGATGTATTTATTTCGTGGTAATGATGTGAGTATCGTGAGCTCGGACAGGTAAGCAGTATGCAGAGGATTCTATTTTATTTAATAAATATAATAACATATTTGACATACTTATACATACATATTTTTTTAGCGGAATAGTGCGGAATAAGGTCGCAACTACAATTATGTAATGTGTGTATGTGTTAAAAATAAAACAAATTTTGAGACGTCATCGTGTGGGGTGTCAAATGAAAGCTCGTCAAAGCACGAATTCTAATGTCGATTTCGATTGGGCAAAAAAAGCACTTTTTTTATCTCGAGCAATTTTTATCGCTCCAGCACAATTTTCATATTCCAACCGACCAAAAAGCACTTTCTTTTTGCTCTAGATCAATTGTTGTGAATCTCGGATTCAGCTCGAGATTTACACCTACTTGCACTAACACTAGCAGATTTCATATGAAAGGTCAACGCAGTATACATCAAAATAAATATCAATCAACAAAAATATTTATCAGAAACTGTGTAGAATATTAAGAAAATAAAAGAAAGTGTTTTGAAATTGTATTTATTATTTTTCTTTTTCTTATTTATTTTATTTACGAACAAGATGTGAAATGTCACACTAATAAAACTGCAGAAAAACAGATTAATCTCGTTTGTTTTTCAACCAGCACGAAAAATCTGAAATCTGAAAGCAAAATCTGAAAAGTCCAATCGAAAACGACATAAAATGTATGAAATATTTTTTTGTGTAACTTTTTTCCAAAAATGTTAAAAAATTGCTGCGCCCCTACTTTATCTCCAAAAATATCGCTAAGAAAAATCTGAATAAAATCACAAACATTGAGAAAAAAGCATTACGTTCGACAGTTTTTTTTAAATTATATTTCAACTACTCAACTGCTTACGTATCCGGAAGTGACGTATGCTAGTTGAAGTAGGGTGATGTTCAGTAGATCTTCCAGACCTACAGTGGTGTGGTTCTGCTACGCTCAAACATGCTAGTCTCTGGATCTCGTCAAGCATGATAATAACAGTTTTTAAGTTGGTGGGTCCACCTTTGTGCCTTTATTGCTTCTTTGTGATGGGATTCAGTGGTTTTTCCGACGTAAAATTGTTATTTAAGGTCACTCCTAGGCATTTGGCTTCTGTTTTTGGACTGGCTTTGATATTAAATGTGCGGAAGCTTACTATTCTTCTTTTTGTAAACGGACTATAGTGGTTTTTGTTTGACTTATAGATATGTAGATTATTTAAGTGCCGCTTGCATGACCACACCATCATGCTTTTCTTAAACTAACTGAAACTAACACTTAGAAGTTAGAATGAAGACGTGCAGAGAGAAATTCTTAGGGAGGATATACTGGAATGAAAGTCACGGGTGTTATGTGCGTTGTTGGACAGACTTAACATTCGGGAGAATGGTTCGGTGCGGTGGTAAGGAAGACGAAAGAGCGGTACAGGGGCCCTACCTTGTATTGCGATTCTAAAATCAAATCATTTGAATTCGCAAAACTGTTACTCTGTAATTCGAAGCGCAAATCAAAATTATCGAAAATAGACCAAACTTTCGTTGCCAACTTCAATACCTTTTCTTTTCGCAAATCTAGTACATACTCTGTATTGCTAAACGAAATGTCAAAGTAATTCTGTCCATTACTTTATTATTTAACATTCACCAAATTCAATATACAAACCATTTAAACCACAAAAATCCTTTTGATTTAATTTTTTGCTGAAATTTGACATACGAGACTCGAACGATATACGCAAGATTTGAGAGAAAAGTTGGCAACAGAGTCGTTCGATTCTGTTTTCTTATACAGTGCCAACTCAAATCAGAATCGGAAAGAATATTCGCATCCATTTGACTTTAGAATCGCAATACAAGGTAGGGTCCCAGACCTAAGGTTACGTGGGTAATCGATTGTACCCATTAATATTTGGTGAACGAAGAGTATGTCTGCTACTTTGCGACGTTTTGCAAGGGGTTTGCAAATTAATCAATTTTAGCCGATCTTCGTAGGGGCGTAAGATGTAAATACGTATGTATATAGTTGTCAGCCCAAGGGAGACCGCGTAAGGCAAAACGGATAAACCAGCGCTGCACAGCTTTGATTCTAAGGGAGTAAGTCACGTTAAATGGTGACCGAACTTCGCAGGCATATTCAAGGAGTGGTCTGGCCAATGGTTTGTAAAGGATTTTAGAACGTAAGGGTACGAGCATTTTGCCGACTAGCGTTTTATGAAACCGAGAGAATAATTGGCCCAGTATATTATTGAATCAATGTGAGAGCGGAAATTAAGCTCCCTGTCAAAAACTGAAACTGTGGGAACAGGCTCGTTCCGAAAGTAATAGGTTCTGAGAGGTGGGGAGAGGCGCTTACGGAAGAAGGTTATAGATTGACATTTACCGACGTTAACTTCTAAAAAGTTTTTGTCGCACGTTGGACTACTGCGCATGCTGCTCGGGTTCAATTCCAACCCGGGTCTAACACCTAAGAAAGTTTCTCACGGTTGGCACCTCTTTTGAATGTCTGACAAGCAATCAAAGAGTATCATTTGTCATGAGAAGCTTCTCAACTTGCCGTTCGGAGTCGGCAAAAAACTGTAGGTTCCTCCCATTCTTGAAAGTAACACGCACACACAAATTGTTGCGAGAAGCTAGGCTTGGTTCTGTGTAGGACTGCTGACGCCGTATATACATAATGTATAGAATGAATTAAGTAGATATTACCTAATTGATTTGCATGTCCTCCGCACAAATAGACAGATCGGAGTCTTTTATGAAGTGACCAACATCATTTATTGTCAAAACAAAAATCAGTGGACCGAGATGACTGAGATGTCATCTGCATAACTTATCATTTTATAGACTTTCCTATTGAAAGTAAATAGTAACTCGTCCACTAGAATTGACCATGGTAGCGGAAATAGAACTCCTTCTTGTATAGGCATCTTTTAATGACTTTGATGTTGACTGTTATATAGAGCATAGGTACTCTATATTTCGTCGCCCTAGAATTGGTTTGACGTAAACGCCAAAATGCATTTTATTAGCTGTGAATGCAGTCTTATGTTTTTGCGTGTGCTCTTTTCGAATATGTCGCATCCATTTTGTCCTATCTGTAGCCAATCCTGAGATATCGAGTATCATTTTTGACGTATATCCACCAAAATAAGCAATTTGCAGTATTGGTTTGACGTAAACGCCGTTTTTGTGGATATACGTCAAACAACAATTCACATTAGGTCCGTTCGCGTACCCTCCCAAAACAACGAGAATCCACGAAAAATAACGAAAAACAACGAAAACCCGTTCGCGTACGCAAAAATTTCGTAGTTTTTCGTAGAAGAGAGTGCTCACGAGAGAGTTAGAAATTTCCCCATGCTACGAATTTTAGTCCAAGGAATTTCTTTGGGGTGTATTATGAAATCTGTCAAATCTGTCAAATCACATACATTCTTCATTTGTGATTTTTCTGTCTTTGAGAGAGTTTTACCCCCACTCTTCGAGATTTGACAGAAAACCCATATTTAGTGCAAAAAGTACGCGAACGGACCTATTATGTTTTTGTTAAGTATTGTTTTGCCATTATATTCATCGGCTAGATATTCTGAACAATAATTAGTAAAAAAATAAAAAAAAATGTATCGACTTGTTTTATTTTTATCGAACCGTGAACTTTAAAATACGATTCGATCCAAATCTTTGCTTATTATTGGAATGACGTACGTGCATTTTTTATTTCACGTACGTGTATGAGAGCACAAAAAATAAGTGATTTTTGTGGCGTATACAAAGCCATTCTGAGGAAAATTTTGAATTTTTCAAAAACTAAAAGAGACTGAGCTTTTCTTTAACTCTGATTTGAAAGTAGATATTCTGAATAATATTTGTTAAAAAAATAGAAAAATATTATCGACTAGTTTTGTTTTCATTGAACCGTGAACTTTAAAATACGATTCGATCCAAATCTTCGCTTAGTATTGGAATGACGTTCGTGCATTTTTTATTTCACGTACGTGTATGAGAGCACAAAAAATAAGTGATTTTTGTGGCGTATACAAAGCCATTCTGAGGTAAATTTTGAATTTTTCAAAAACTAAAAGAGACTGAGCTTTTCTTTAACTCTGATTTGAAAGTAGATATTCTGAATAATATTTGTTAAAAAAATAGAAAAATATTATCGACTAGTTTTGTTTTCATTGAACCGTGAACTTTAAAATACGATTCGATCCAAATCTTCGCTTATTATTGGAATGACGTACGTGCATTTTTTATTTCACGTACGTGTATGAGAGCACAAAAAATAAGTGATTTTTGTGGCGTATACAAAGCCATTCTGAGGTAAATTTTGAATTTTTCAAAATCTAAAAGAGACTGAGCTTTTCTTTAACTCTGATTTGAAAGTAGATATTCTGAATAATATTTGTTAAAAAAATAGAAAAATCTTATCGACTAGTTTTGTTTTCATTGAACCGTGAACTTTAAAATGCGATTTCCCAAAAAAGTGCAAATGGCGTATACGACAAACCAATTCTGGGGCGACGATTTGTATCCATCCGATAACGTAAAGACTGGCATCTAGTTGTACTAGTGCTCATAACATTGAGTTGAAGTTGACGACACCAAACACATAAATGCAATAAATTAATTTCTCCATATTATTCAGCATAATGCTTTCAAATCAGAGTTGATGTTGATCCTATTTCATTCTTAGTACATTAAAAACATTAGTATGAAATTAATTAACAAGTTTCCCTCATTAAAATATACACAGTTATGCTTTTTACTTGTAAAAAGTTTTATTAATTATAAATTTGGGGACTAAAACCACTGTCAACTTTGTTTCAAACTTTTTTGAGTTTCTAACATTTTATTTTTAATTTTTTAAAGGCGTTTAGGGAGTTGATATGATAACATGCAAACACAAGCACAAAAACACTTCTCTCTTTTATTAAATCAATAAAGAGTGTCGGTTTTGTTTTTTGCACTTATCATCATGTTTATTTCAATTTAAATTGGTTAATTTTCCTGAATCACTAACATATACTTTATTTTTGTTTTAACAATAAAATGTTAATAAAATTTAATTAATTATTTGTTGCTGGTCAAATTTCATGGTTGGCTGCGCTAGTACCGTTAAATACGAAATAATCTGGACGTGACGGTTGTAGTGGTTCACATGTTGTTAACTTAAATAAACATTCTCTAGAGCTATGATGAAATAATGGACATTTTCAGTGGTCATGTAAACCTATTGCATTTTATTATTTGGTCATTATATTGAAATCATTCCAGTAATATAATGTAATGGCATGGATTATGTAAGTTTCAAGCAGTTTATCAAATTCGTTTTTATTCTTGCCTGTCGCGTCGTCGTGAATTCGTGGGAGATTAAAGACCACTACTGGGATGTCGTCCTTAAACTATGTACATACATACATGCGTTATGTATCTATCTGAAGTTTGACGCATAAGGTTAGTTGAGGTTTATGTAGATATATTTACTTACATTAGGTACATATAAACAAGGACTTCATAAACTTTCGCTCCAGAGCAAATACCAAGAAGTTGTGTTTTTAAGGGTGCCGTGAAATAACGCGACGTGCAATAAGACAACATGCAAAAATTTGGCCTTATTTCACATTTACAAAGTGAAATAAGGCCAAACGTTAAAATAAACAATGTGAAATAAGGCCAAATTTTTACATTTGGTCTTATTTGACTTGGTGTTATTTCACGGCACCGTTTTAAGTATTTAAGCGATATAGCTAGAGGCTTTTGCTACTGGATTGTGTTTTATTGACAAGAATGGATAATTTCTAATATTATTTATTATTATTATTGCTTAATACAAGCATACTTTATAATAAATTTTAAGTAATCTACAACTTAAACCTAACTTAAAGAAAGGCTAAGCTTAATATGCTAAGAATGGGGCGTAGAAGAGCTGGTATGGTAGTGTAGGGTGTTTCTAAGAGTGGATCTACTTAAGTGGAAATCGAATGCGTTTTGGAAGGCATTGGTGACGCAAAACTTTCGAGCATTTGGTTCATTAGAATTATAATTGGTACGATGATAATTAAGTCAGAAGGGAGGAATAGATCTAAGGTTTCGTGGTTTGGTGTTAAGGGTGATTTGGGGAGTAGTGCAGGGCAGTCAATATTACCAGCTAATAACTGCTCAACAAATAGTATATCGGCAATTTGACAGCGCATTTCGAGGGACTGTACATTTATTAGGTCCGTTCGCGTACACTCCCAAAACTACGAAAATTAACAAAAAGCAACAAAAACCCGTTCGCGTACGCAAAAATTTCGTAGTTTTTCGTAGAAAAGAGTGCTCAGGCTCACGAGAGAGTAAGAAATTTCCCCATGCTACGAATTTTACCACAAGAAATTTCTTTGGTGTAATATATGAAAACTGTCAAATCGGTCAAATCACATACACTCCTATCGTGGAATCGGCCGGATCGGAGATTCCCTTCACTTATTCGACTCACTTTCACTTTAGCTTGGTATCGTAGAATCCGTCGGGGAAGTTTCCTTACCGACGTGAATATCGAAAAGGAAGTGTCTCTGTCAATTTATGACAGCAAAGTGAATGTGTATTTTAGAATTGTCCTTTGGATTTTGCAATACAAAAGAATTATAAAAAAAAAAAAAATAGTAAAATGGATAGTATAGCTCTATTTTCGTATAATGTAAATGTCCATTTAATTGACTTTAACCTATCGATTTCATCAATAAAAAGAATATTACTTGATGGTCTTCAGTCATAATTGTTTGCCCTGTTTTTAACTTTATTTTTCATATACATGTATATTTATAAATTTTTGTATTTTTGTTTTCTGCTTCTGTCTATGAAAGTGTAATCTTTGGTGACAAATAAATAAATAAATAAATAAATAAATTTCTGGATTCGTCAGATGAAACACAAGAATTACCTTCAGAAACAAAAATTACATGCATGCGTAGGAGGAACAGTGGGACACAATATAACTACCAGATAAACGTGTTTTTACACACACTTGTTCTTTTAAGACAGTTTAATCTTGCAGGTTTATTACAAATGTGCAACTAAATACAGTGGATTCCGCTTATTTGGGACACTTCGGTCAAGACCGATTTTGTCCCAACTAAGCAGCTGTCCCAATAATCCGATGTGATGATCAAGTAAAAAAACTAAACTGTTCTAGTCTGTTTTTTCCCATCTGTCCGGTTAAGCGGCTGTCCCGATTATCCGCCGTCCCAATAAAGCGAAATCCACTGTAAATCGACTTTTTCATAATATGGGGCAGTTGGATCTAACTCGGAGCTCATTTTCAAATTCTCCCAAAGTGAAATAAGCAGCTTGGATACGATTTTTTCTGAGGCAAATTACCAATATGGTCTTGAAAAATAAACATATTTAGGGTGTTGAAGCACTAACTTAATCATATCTCAGTCTTTTATTTACTGCAAAATACATTTTTTGTAAAGTCTGTTTATTGAAATTATCAAGTTAGCAAGTGAAACAAATCAACAGTATGAGATCCGCAACGTTTGAGCTGCGGATGAGAAATGTCATATTTTGTATGGAGAGATACGATTCGAACGTTTTCCACGATGATGCCGTGAAACTGATTCACATTGCCGACATGGGAATGATTCACTACGCCGGATTCAACGATACCGATGCTCAAATTACAGTGAATCTTCCCCCCCGGCAGATTCCACAATAGGGCTGATACATTTTAATTTTTTTTGTGCTTAATGCGTTCGTTAATGCGTCTTAACTTTTTTGGACATAAAAAAGATATTTTAACTTCAATTTATTTATTTTATTTTTTAAAATTCTTAGAAATTATTTCTCTTTTAGTCTGTATAAACATAAAATATAAAAAAAACTTCTTAATAAAAAGATATAAATAAAAAATTAGAGGAACTTCATAAATAACTTTTTAAAAAAGTGCGGCTAATATGGCCCACTTATATAAAATCATGTTTTGTCATCACACGAACTGCAAAATTCGCAAATAAAATATTTGTTCTCGTTGCCAGAACAATCTTTATGGGCCCGCATTGTACACACAACATATTACTAATTATCGTCCTATTTGCAAAATTTCAACCATACCGAAACTGTTTGAAAAACTAGTTTATGAGAAACTAATGCCTCTTTTGAAGGAAAATATCTCTCCATTTCAACATGGCTTTGTAGCTGGTAGATCCACTTCTTCAAATCTCTCAATATTTTGTCATGCAGTTCTAAACGACTTGGAGAAAGGACTACAGAGTGATGTAATTTATACTGACTTCGCTAAGGCGTTTGACCGTGTTAATCACAAAATTTTGATTTCCAAACTGAGCAGGTTTGTGTTTCATTCGAGCCTTCTACAGTGGATCCGCTCCTACCTTACGGATCGAATTCAGTATGTTCGCATCAACGATATATATTCGTCACCAGTTTACGTTACCTCTGGAGTGCCTCAGGGCAGTCATCTGGGCCCTTTGCTTTTTCTGTTATTTATTAATGACATTCCTGACTTGTTTTTAAATTCACAATGTCTTATGTTTGCTGATGATGTAAAATTGTTCCGACATATTCGTTCTGAGCATGATTGTCTTCTTCTACAAGAAGATCTTGAGAGACTTTCTATGTGGTGTCATATTAATGACCTTCACCTCAACGTCTCTAAATGTCAAAGTCTTTCTTTTTGTCGTAACCTGTCCCTATTTTGCCTATTATCTCCTCCAAAAAAGACCTGGGAGTCATATTTGACAAAAAACTGAGTTTCTGTAGGCATATCGAGTTTTTGGTTGCTAAAGGTAATTCAATGCTGGGGTTTATTTTGCGAAACTCTAAAGACTTCAATGATCCGCACACGCTTAAGTGTCTTTTCTTTGCATTTGTTAGATCCAATCTCGAATACTGTAGTATCATATGGAATCCTTTTTATGAAGTCTATTCCAGTAGAATTGAGAAGATCCAAAAACGCTTTACTAGGGTTGCCGTGCGTAGATTACGTTGGAACATTGAAATGCCTTCGTACGAGACTCGATGTAAATTATTTGGTATCTTACCACTGTTCAAGCGTAGACAATTTTTTTCAATTATGTTTGTTCGTGACTTAATAAGAAATCATATCGATTGCCCCTCATTATTATCATTAATTGGATTCTATGCTCCATCTAGAGTGCTTAGAAACCGTCTTCTTTTTTATGTTCCATTTCATAGAGTTAATTATGGTTGTAATGAACCTATTACTAGATGCCTTAGAGAGTCTAATAATTATAGTAGTTTACTAGATTTCCATTTAAGTAGGGAGTCGTTTAGGAGTAGACTTATTTTGGCTTTAGGTTTTGGTGGTAGTTTTTAAGTATTTAAGTATGTATATAAAGGGTGATTTTTTAGCTGGTTTGGTTTTGGCAACACTGGTTTTGACAGCTGACGTGTGTTTAGTACCTTGTGTCACTGTCAAACAGCTTCAGTTTGGTTTGCAATTTAACCATGGATCGTCTTACAAATGAACAACGCTTGCAAATTATTGAATTTTACTATCAAAATTCGTGCTCGGTTCGAAATGTTCATCGCGCGCTGCTTCCATTTTATGATCGGCATTCTCGACCTTCTGAGCAGTCTATTCGGAAGATTGTGACCAAATTTCGCACCAAATTTACTTTGTTGGACATTAAACCACCAACACGTTTACGTACTGTGCGTAGTGAAGAAAATATTGCGGCCGTATCAGCTAGTGTGACAGAAGACCGCGAAATGTCGATTCGGCGCCGTTCCCAGCAGTTAGGCCTTTGTTACAGCACTTTTTTTTGCCCGAAATGGAAGTTCTTGACTTGCATGATATGTGGTTTCAACAAGACGGTGCCACATGCCACACAGCACGCGAAACAATGGCGCAATTGCGAGGCGAGTTTGGTGAACAGTTAATTTCACGTTTCGGGCCGGTCAATTGGCCGCCTAGATCGTGCGATTTGACACCATTAGATTATTTTTTGTGGGGGTATGTCAAGGCTAATGTCTATAGGGACAAGCCCGCTTCGATTGACGCACTGGAAGCCAACATCCATGCATTCATTCGTGAGATACCGGCCGATATGTGTGAAAGAGTATGCCAAAATTGGACTCAGCGGATGGGCTACCTGAGACGCAGCCGCGGTCAACATTTGCATGAAATTATCTTTAAACATTAAATTGCAAGGTTCAAACTATCGATTCAAATAAATATTTCATTCATTTTTTCGAATTTTTTGTGTTTTTTTTTAAAAAAAAGTTCTCAACCTCTTAAAAAATCACCCTTTATATATATTGTAATAGGTAATCTAGCGAGAACAGTAGATGTTCTCATTTGATGATGAAATAAATAAATAAATAAATAAACACATTGCACCAGTGCTTCTCCCCCCTTATCTTTAGAAAATAGACTCAAGCAATAAATGCATTTATCAGGACTTGCATCAGGATAAGTCACCTGGAATGAAAATGTCGTCACTTTCTGATGAAGTAGATTCTTCAGCACATTGATTTTTTTTTTCTGCGCGGTACTGTTGCCAATTTGATCCGGGCCATATTTCAGAAATCTATGGTGTGCTATATTACCCACACAAGGCCTGTTCACATTTCTTTTAATTTAAACACATTTTTTCAACTATTTTTGAGGTTTTGATTTCATATAAAAAATTAAAAATGTCAACACCACACAATTATAAAATTAAATATTAATATTTACGCAAAATTTAATGTAAAAACCCCTAAGAAAACTTACCAAAAACTACAACGCAAAGTGCAAAAACATAGCCACGTGGTTTACCGCTCACATATGTATATTAGCCAGACTCATCAAATTACAGTGAGTCAAAGCCCATTGGAATATGTTTGAAATAGATGCACAGTGGGGTTTCTATGCTTTTTCAGTAGCGAGATATTACGGTGGGCCATATTACCCACATGGGCCATACTAGCCCCACTTACTCTACTTTTTCGTAATTTTTCTGTTTTCGCGAGAATTTCACCCCCACTCTTCGAAAATTGACAGATAACACGTATTTATTGCAAAAAGTACGCGAATGGACCTATTAATTTAAGAAGATCTGTATAGAGTGGCAAGTTACATGTATCTGTCGGGCAACGGGAGAACACGTAGGGCGAAACGGATGAATTTGCGTTGTACTGCTTCAATTCGGGGAGAGTGGGTATTGTAATAAGGTGAGCAAGTTTGACTAGCATATTCAAGGATCGGTCTTAAGAAGGTAAAGGGATCTCGTGACATAAGTGTTAGAAAATTCTTTGGACCAGCGTTTAACAAAGCCAAGCGTAGAGTTGGCTCTATTAATAATGAAAATTAAGTTCACTGTCGCAGATAACACCCAGATCACGTAAAGAAGCGACAGCGGGTTGACGTTCATCACATAAATATATAATAAGTCCTAGAAGGGGTAGGATGCGTTTCCGGTATTAACCTATGTGGTAGGTTCATAATCGATAACATGGAGAAGGTCTCTTTACATCAAAGTTTGTTGAGGATATGTCGCTTGCTACATCTATTCGAAAGTCAAACGCATTTCACTGAAGAAGATTGGTCCATTATATTGTGGTCAGACGAATTTAACTTTGAGTTACGTTTCCTTAATGAATCACTTTTAGTTTAGACATCTAAAGCATACGATGTTGAAGTACTCGATTACATCGATCGAAAGAATCACTTACAAATGTGGTACAGCAAGAGTGGAGTGATTTTCTTTGGAAGAGTGCCGCAAGCTAGTCAGCTCTATGCGTAGAAGAGTCGCTGCATTCATAAAGGGCATAATAATGTCCAGGCATAGCTTAGGTATTCTCCAGTCTGGCTCGTGTCTTGTTCTGCACGCGTTCTCTCATGATAGCTGTCAGTCTTCTCGGGGTTGGCTGTCACTTAATATACAGGATGACAACAAACACCACACTGTTTATTTATCATATGTGTAGAAGGGTGTCCAATCCTTTTAGTCAAGGCTGTATAATGGTATAATAGTATTTTTAGCTCGAGGTGCCGCCGTCTGTAGTTTTAGAAAAGCTTTGACAAGATTGAACACTTCTATTCTCACTCTATCGTTCCTTAGCCACGTAATCAAACAGCTGCTCTTATAACATAGCAATCGCTTCTCTTTCACATAGTACTTTAAAAGTATTATTCACTAATTGAGCCTGCAACATCTCTTTGCACACACAAAACTAACATAATCCTTAACCTGAAGCAGCATGTAGTACCTACCTACTACATGGTTACAATGCAGCAGCAATTAAATACATTTCACTTAATTGATTCAATTCGGATGGAATTGAGATTCCATTTAATTTATCACGACACAACTATTAGGGTTCATTCAATTAAAGAGAAATGTCAACAGCACTATTAGGAAATCCTTAATTATCACCACATTCAGCTCGGAATTTCTTACCCATTCCATTGGTAAAATCCACAATTTGTCACTACTGGGCGATTAACAAAATAATCTGTTCCAATGAAGAGCAAATTAAATTCCATCCAACAAATAAGTCCACTCCTCGCACCGCAAACATTCAACGGGAGATGAAATTTCTCCGTGTGCAATTCCCATGAGCCACAAATTACGCTCATAAAATCCTTTCGCATTGGAACTTCAATCCGTGAAAAGTAGCTCCGAATATCAGTTAAAACAAAATCAATTCTACAGTTTGTCCTTACAACAACGGTATACGTAGTCGTGTATCTTCTATACTCACTTCAGGTCCTTGGTTGTCTTTCTGGAACATCCTGTGTGATGTCATCACTAATGGTATATTACCACAGCACAGAATAGTACTCGTAGCATTGCTTTATTGGTATACGAGTACGTCTCACTTGCACTGCTCCTCTATGTAGTGCGCCGTCAGCGTCATTCCAATGCAATGAAGCGGAATCCTCAAAGTCAACGAAAATTCTTCCTGTGTACCATCAAACCAAACGGAAATCTATCAAATAACCGAGATACGACAACGACGAGGACGATAGCAAGATGACGGCAAGCTGGGATACGAGTATAAAGGACTACTTGGAAGAAATAAAAAGATTCATTCCATTTGAACCATAGAGCACGGAATATGCATCATTTGCACAAAATGGGAGCACAGCGTATCCGAGAAACCAGAACAAGGACATGGTGATGGCGAATAGCGAATGGATTTTCCGAGCTACACTTGAATGCGTTTGACTCGTCGTCCGATTAATGAATCCCCCACTCGATGCTGAAAGGATGCTGGCGCACTGTGTATGTGCACTATAGCTGTGCTTGAGGCAATCTACTGCCTTATGGGATTCCTTCAGGTGTACGTATGTACTTATATATGAGTATGGCTGTGTGTCCCTGTATTCATGTACTTTTAGAGAGTTTGTGCCAATTTGCATTCACGTATCCTGTGGTATGGTATCAACGTGATGGAGTGGCAGTCCATCAACCGGTATACGTGGTGGAAGTTAGTTTTTCACTGCCATCCTGTTGCGCACCCACACACAGATACTCGGAGTCTCATTATTTTGCCAGTGAAGACTGACTCCTCGGCTGAGTGACTACCTAACCGACTGCAGTGAAACAAGGAACTGGCATGCAAATTATACCATTATAACTGGATTGGAGGCCAGGTCTCCCTATGTGAGGCGCTTTCTCTTTCCATTCAAAGCGGCGCTGAAAGGTGATGAATTTCTGGTCGTGGTTGCACCCGGGAATTGTATTGTTCCAGCAGAGCGTTGCGGCGACGGTCGGTGGTGTAAGGGAACATTTGAGATTCAAATTGTAGCGATTCAACCGACATTTTGTGATTGGGAAACGATGAAGTGAAAATTCGAAGCCAAGCCAAAATCCGCACGAACGATGATGACGACGATATCCATGCTGCTTGAATCAGTCAGCGTTAATTGAAGGATTTGCAGAATGAAGCATTATTCGAAGGATAATGAGATTTGAGCTAAAATGAAGGAATCGAGAGCTTACAGCATAGTTAACGAGTGAGATTTAATGTGTGCATTGGGACAATGGTGTCGCTTTGACGTTTAATAGAAAAGCTGTTTTTTTTTTAATTTTTCTGTATTCTCTTCTGAACATTTTAAATGTAATTATAATACGTAACGAAACGAAAAGGTTGTAAAGTCACTTGCAAATGCAATAGCAATGGGTGTGAAGCAAAGCTATATATTAAGAACGTTACTGTTTATATTATACAAAGACGACGTAATGGACACAGTTAACCCTCCGTTTAGCGTTGTGGTCTGTCAGACCATTTTGAAACTTATTGTGTCGTAATTTCTATTCCTGTAAATATTTTGGCAAATGCTGCCATGACTTTGTCAAACTCGATGCAGCGAGTCGAATGCGATATATTTTGAAACAGTGGTCAATATTTCGTGGAACAAAAATACAGTTGGAGTAAAATTTTAAGGTTCTTTCGCGTTCAGACCACAAAAATAAAAATGATTTTTCTTGAAACTTAGAGAGACGGTGTCAAGGTGTGGTGGGCTTATGACTCTAATACGCACTATCCATTGCAGGCTCAAATTTACACCGGTAAACTTCCCCCATGCGGATAGAGAGGTGAATCAGGGCCAACGAGTGGTAATGGATATGGTTAAAGCGTTTTTTGGCCCAGGACGAACAATATACGCTGACAACTTCTTGTCCACACTCGACTTAGCCAGCGCCTTGATATCCAAGAACCTTGTTTACGTTGAAACTGTTCGTAAGAACAAAAAATTTGTTCCATTAGAACTGCTGACCTCCTCTACTCGCCCATGGAATAGCAGCATTTTTTGTGTCCTTGCCAAAAAAAACAGTTAGTTAGTTATTCTTATTTCAACCGAACACGTTGATGGAAAGGCTAGTAAAGCCCATCAAATATTGGACTACAATAAATACAAGGCGGGAGTGGACATAATGGACCAGATGGTATTATTTTACTCGTGTAGACGCGCTACTAATCGCTGGCTACTGGCTTTTTTTCAACATGCTTGATGTTTCTGCACTAGCTTCTTACATAATATTTGACGGATTATTTACATAGAAAAAAAGTGACAAGCGTCGTGAGTTTATAAATGAACTCGGGCATCACTTGGTAAAACCTCAGATGGAGTTACGGGCAGCCAATCCCAAAACATTGCTTTTTTAGCATATCGAAGATGCCATAAACATTTTTGGCGTAGATGTGAGTATCAAAATTTGTATACTACCCCTAACTACAATTCCTTTGACTTCGAACATATTCTTGATCGACATTGCAGCTACCATCTTCTCCGATATTATTGGACGATGAAGGGCCCCGCCTGCCTCTTACCGCTCTGTCTGTCGTATGTGCTACGGACAAGACAATAATAAAACAGAAAAAACTCGCTTCCATTGCCTGAGATGTAAGGACCCTGTTTGCGACTTATACTCAAAATTAATGTGCCATAAATAGGTATGTTACAGAAGAAGCATCATATCAGTTTACTAAATAATATACTCGTTCACAGTATACATACATTATATATATCTTTATTTAATTTATAGAATAACTAGTGTACCAGTGCGAGGAATCTCGCATACAGAAACCCTATACCCGTAGGTTATAATATTTTTTCGTAATAACTTTACTAATATCCACTTATGAACAAAGTTCAGTTGATGAGCTTTCTATTAGTGTTAGAGTCATTGAAAGCGGTGCAGAAATAAACTCTCGGGATGAATCACAAGGTCTTGCGCCAGCGATTTAATTATATAGATAGACTTGCTGTAACCCCCTATCTTCTCAAAATTTGCCCGCGCACATAGTTATTCGGGTATGAAAGAAAGGAAGTACATAGTAGGAAGCAATCACTGTTGCTCTATTTTCAACTTCGATTTCCATGTTTTTCTATATCTATCTGTCTGTCTATCTATTTATCTATCTATCTATCTATCTATCTATCTATCTATCTATCTATCTATCTATCTATCTATCTATCTATCTATCTGTCATGTTCTGTTTTTCTGTCTATCTGTCTGTCTGTTTGTCTGTCTGTCTGCCTGTCTATCTCTCTGTCTGTCCATCTGTCTGCCTATCTGTCTATCCATCTGCCTGCCTGTCTGTCTGTCTGTCTATCTGTCTATCTGTCTGTCCGTTTGCCTGTCTGTCTGTCTATCTATCTGTCTATCTGTCTGTCTGTTTGTCTATATTAATTGACCAAAATGATTCACATTTTACCTGAAATTAAATTGTGTATGACAGGTCCCGAAACCACCGGTTGTGGAGTAACCGCACTGATGCTATATAGTTTTCTATATTAAGAAAATCGTACGCTAAAAATTTTACCAAAATCGGTTGGGTAGTTTCCGAGTCTATAAAAGGCAAACATACATACATTCATTTTTATGGTATATAAATGTAGATCTAAAAACTTGACTCCAGCGCCACGTAGCGGGTCTAGATTTTACAATTTTCTCTTTTGGCACTGAGCCAACATATATTTTGAATATGAGCATTTTTGGTTCATAAATAGAGAAGTTATTAATAACTTGACTCCAGCGCTCCAGAACTCTCCTGCTTACCAAATATACACAAAACAATTCATAAAAATCGGTCGAGCCGTTTCGGAGGAGTTCGATTACAAACACCGTGACATGAGATTTTTATATATTAGATGAAATAAAAATGTAAATTCTACCAATAGGGAACTAAACCCGTCTGTGTTTGTTGTTCTTCCTTTCTATCCAATCAAGGTAAAAATATATAAACACAAACATACATAATTTAAAAACTTTACTATACACCTTTTCTAGACCTAATCTTACACATGGAATAGACCATACCGCGATTTTATAGGCCACAACTGCAAAATGGATTATGTGCTCTGTCAGACCACAAAGTATGACTTACCGCCTTTTGGGTCCCCGCTAAACGGAGGGTTAAAGGAGGGAAAGCTAAACCATACGAAAATGCAGATGACATTGTCTTCCTCTCAGGTACAATTGACAGCATGCAGCTAATGGAAGACAGGATTGATAATAATTACTCTTAACCAGGGGCCAATAACACAGAACAACAAGTACTTGTTACACAAGTGAAATTCGACAACTGTTCAAAATTTTGGTAACACATAACAACAAATCCAAACAATTGTTATGGTATGGAATCCTTTAACAAGTGGCAAATTTGATAAATCCATTATTTCTGTAACTGGAGACAACAAGTGTTGAAAAATAGACTGCGACTTGTTGAAAAGTTGATAAATTCTAACCGACCTTTCTATAGAGCAGGCGGAAAAAATATATATAAAAATGAAATGGATGAACCGATTCTCTTGAAATTTTATACATGTAATAAGTGAGTCCAGTTTCCATCATGATAAAAAAATTGTATTATCGTATTGCGTATGTAAAACAAAGACGTGTGCTCGAGTTGATGACTTTATTGCAACTGGCTCTCAAATGTCAGTTGTACATGATTGATGTGGAGAGTACTACAAATCCAATCTCTACATCTCCCCCTTTACAACTTACTGTATCTAACATTTTCAAATTCATACCTGTCTCATTATACATTATTTTTTTTTTTACATTATTCTTATTTGTTTACCATATTCTTTATTACATTATTCTTTTTGTTTGTTTATTTTTATGTACAGAATTCATTAAACGCATTTACATATCTCTGTTTTTTTTTTTTTTTTTTTTTTTTTTATCAATGTTGCTTGCAATTTATGTGTTATGCTGGTGAAAACCTCTTACTGACATTTTCTTAAAAAAAACGAGTTTCTGCGTAAAATTCGACCATCTTCAAGTTGAGCCCAATAAGATCTTGGAACATCGTTTAACTTCTCGATTATTACTCCTGCTACCCAGATTTTGGAGTCTTTCATCCATATTTTCTCTTGTTTTATGAATTCATTTTTTAATTTCGCTGTTTTATCATAATAAGTTTTATTCCTACTATTATTTGCGTGTAAAACTGGTACAATTTTGTTGTTTAGGCAGGTGTTTTTAAAAAGATCAGTTTTACATGGAACTTGAGTGCGGGTTTTTCGGCCCATTATAATCTCACATGGCGACAAAACTGAGTTTTTTATCGGGGAATTTCTGTATTCTAATAATGCCAACCATAAGCTGCTCCTTGACTCCTTGCATTTTAATATTAAGTTTTTAGAAACCTGCACTAAACGCTCAGCAAACCCATTGGACTTTGGGTATCTCGGGCTTGTTGTCACAACTTCTATATCTAAATTAGTACAGAACTGACGGAATTCATACGATCCAAAAGGAACATTATCAGCAACTATTTTTCTTGGCAATCCGTGCGTGGCAAATATAGGTAATAAACTGTTGATTACTGACTGAGTTGTCTTTTTTTGTACTGGAATAATCTCTAAATATTTTGAGAAATAATCCCCCACTACTAAATAGGTTTTGCCACCTTTGGATTTTGGATTTGCTATTAGGCCATCCCTCTAATATTAGAGCTTTTACATCCCGCAACTGCTCATCTCTCCTCGTCTCCGTTTGAAAAATCTGTTTCTTTTCCGCACTAACGTTAATGGAATGAACCATTTCGTTCAACCCTTCTATTTCTTCCATACAAAAACTTTCCCGGTAAGTATTTACAATTCAATCTATATTTTTGAAGTCTTAACTTCATTCTTTGCAGCCGAGCTGATGGTATTTTATGGTAGTCCTTTGACATTATGCCCAAAAGTGGCTTATGATCAGTTACAATTTCGACCTCAAATCCATAAATATATGAATGAAATTTTTGGCATGCAAATACTACCGCGAGAAATTCTTTCTCAATCTGTGCGTACTGCACTTCCGCACTTGACAAACTTCGAGAGCCAAAGCACACTGGCCTACCCTTTTGCATAAGGCAACATCCCAGTCCAAACTGCGAAGCATCCGTTTGAATTGAAATATTAGCCCTGCAATCAAATGGGCGCAATGCTGGTGCATTGACAATGCACCGTTTGATATTTTCTAAACATTTTGTATGACAATCTAACCACTGAAATACAACATCTTTGGAAAGTAATTCTCTAATAGGCTTAGAAATGTCGGCTAACTCAGGTATATAATCTCTTACGTAGTTTACTAAGCCTAGCAGTTTTTGCAACTCATTTTTCGTTTTTGGAACTCCCATTTTTTCTATACCTTCCATTCTAGTCCTGTCAACTTCTATCCCGTCTTCCGAAATGATGTGACCCAGGAACTTAACTTTTTTCTGTCTATACTGAATTTTCGATTCATTAAATTTTACTCCTTTGGCCATAGCTCTTTCCATTAGCCTTTCCACAATTTCGTCATGCTCTGTTTCACATTCTGCCGCTATTAAGAAATCATCTATATATATAATAATCCCTTCTATATCACCAAAATTCTTTTCATTCATTTTTTGAAATGCTTCAGCTGCTATTTTTAACCCAAAGGGTAATCTCTTGAAACGATGACATCCAAACGGCGTACTAAAAGTGCACAACTTTTTCGAATAGTCATCCAGTTTCACTTGCCAATATCCGTCTTTCATGTCAAAAACCGAAAACACTTTTTTGTTAGGTAACAGTGTACTCCCCGTGTTTTGAAATCTGCTCACTACGTCGATGGTTGCTTTTGATGTCCCAGCCTGCTCTTCAATTCTCCGCATTTGTTCTGCTGACGCCTCCGCCGCCCTTGCCATTTCAATAGCTCTTTCTGCTGTCAAACTATCAGTCTCCAGTAGCCTCTTCTGTAGATTCTGATCACTTAGCCCATGCACCAGCCTATCCCGTAGCATTCTGCTTTCTTGCGTTCCATAGACACACTTTTTCACCATTTTCTTTAAGTCCATTAAAAATTGATCGAATGGTTCATCAGCCACCTGGCTTCTGCTTTGAAAAAGAAAACTTTCGTAGACCTCGTTGCATTTGGGTTTGCAAAACGTTTGAAATGCTTCCACCACTTTGTTATATTTTTTCTTTTTTTCATCCTCCGTTATGTCAAGTGAGTTGTAAACTTCAATAGCCTCCGAGCCCAACGCGTTGAGAAAAATTGCTACTTTTACTGCTTCATCTTTTTTGTCCAATTCTATCGCTGTTGCAAACACCTCAAAGTTTTGCCAAAATATCCGCCAATTTTCCGCTATATTTCCATCTAGCTTTAATTCATCTACTTTGCGGATGAAATCCATGTTGGTGTTGTACAAAATGATTTTTTGCTTTGGTGGTCTACCACGCGGTCTTTTGTTCAGTACGGGATGGTTGTTGCGAACCGGTTTTGTAATACCCATGTACGTTGTATCCTACCGACTGCGCCATGTATTATCGTATTGCGTATGTAAAACAAAGACGTGTGCTCGAGTTGATGACTTTATTGCAACTGGCTCTCAAATGTCAGTTGTACATGATTGATGTGGAGAGTACTACAAATCCAATCTCTACAAAAATGATTGCTCTAGTCCAATAATGTCGACTTGTACCATACAACATGCTGCCACGTTAGTTAATCTCTATATTGTGACTTATGTCTTTATTCTTCTCTCAACCACATCAGCATATTGACTGATTGAAATTCCGACAGCAAAAAAAACCGCTATTTCCATCCACATGAGATGAAATTGAATACAAGATGCACTTTATTTACGGCTTAAATCGCATTAGATATTCCTACACAGACGTGCTTAATGAACCATAAACGCTTCACTCTATCGACAGGATGTGCACTTTTAACATATGGATCAGCATAATGGAGTTTGCTTGCAGCATGATTAAACAGATAGATTCAATTTCCGGCTACACAAGCGCAAGTAAAAAAAAAAATGTGAACCCAAAGGCAGTGATACTAGGTAATCAAAACGCTTTACTATTCCATCTGCATAACTTCCCTTCGCGTGTCGGAAGCGCGTGTGACAAGTAGGTAATTATGTCTTCCACCATAGAGCAAGAAAAAAGTCCTAATTCTCGTGATAACTTTTCAAATGCCCCGTGCACCAATTTGTCTTCCTGTCCTGGCAAATAGGCAAACTTTCATTTTTATTGGCAAATAACCTCCAGATTTACCCGCACGTACACGACTGAATTTTATTCAGTTTTCAATAGGCCCACTTGGCACGAAATCCCTCCAACCTCACTACGGCTCGGCGCTACGGCTGGCGTCCATTTGCACAGCCGCCAAGCACTTCACTTCACAATTAATCATCAGGCTTCCATCCGGAAGCTTCATCAAATTTATTTACCATGTCGGCGCGGCGGTGGTGGGCTTTTACACTGCTACTAGGTATACGGCCAGCGAAAGACTCACTGAAAGATCTGATGAGCTCAGCTGTAATGAGGCAACAACACACTCAACTCGAAACACGTTTATCTGGCACGTCGCGTCGGCTGTTAGATGTGCCGGATGAGGGTAGTACCAAGCATTCCTTAATTTAGGCGCCCGTCCCTAAAAATGAAGCAATGAAAATTACCAACGCAAATCAACAGCAAAGGTGCCACGGAATGCAAGAGCGACACTAAATCCTGACAATTAGACGCGCAGCGCAGGGCACGAAAGTACGAGTACTCGTGTATGGGAACTGACATAGCCAGCAGCGGCGGGATGGTTGGCGGTGAGGATTCCAAAAACCATCAGCTCCATCCTGTGCGTTCGTTGTCGTCGTCGTTCGTTACAATGAGTACCTCATTACATTTGGGGTTGAGTTGAGAACGACGATGTTATGTCGACGTCGTCGGCGTCGCTGAGTGTGCCACACGGAACACGAGAAAATTGCAGCAATCACGGGCTTACCGTTCATAAATTTACGAATGTTATCCTTGTGGGCTCGATTTCGGGTGCGGGTGGGAGCGCTCTTACAGGACGGATTTGGTTACTTACAAGGGTGTAGTCAAAGGATTCCGAAAGAGGCACTTAGAATAAATGTCCCATGGGATTCCGAGGAGGGATTTGGTGGTGACCCAACCCAAAAGTTTTGATAAAGTTTTCCAGGCTTAGATGTGGATAAAATGCTCAATTTTTTTTTGCCCCCGTTAGGAGGATATATACATATACATACAGAGAAACGTATAGGGTGGCTAAAGAGGTTTATTTTAGGTTATTTTTATCTTTCGAGTGGAAGCTGTGAAAAACTACGTCGTATAGTACAAGAAAAAGGTGTTCGTAATCACATTGCTTGGCATTCGTTAATCTTGTTGTATGCCGGATAAGCAGATGATGATTGTCGGTCCAAGGGAATTCGGGTACAAATCTTTTGTTATGCGGATTTTTTTTACGGTTCTGTGTTCTGGGCCACTTGAAACGGAAATGGCATTGTGGCTTATCAAATCGGAATGCCGACGAATATCACCATTCTGTTTGATATCACATCGAATGTGAGAGGAAGAGATTGCATTCGATTTTGCTAAGAAAAAAAAAACACACACACAACCTCTTAACTGATTTCAGGGGTTAAAGTCAGAACTTATGTATGTACATCGCCTGTACGGAAGCGGAACTTGAGACACAAGCTCTGGAAAGGAAAATTTTGTTCCTTATTCAATTGCAAACAAGTAAGGTCCTAAGTTCTATGTAACCAAATAAGTAGCAAACAGATGAATGTTAAAAAACAATTTCTTAGTCCTTTTGGTTTGGCTGAAGGCCGTCTACCAGATTAACATTTGAAAATATTTATACCTATTCATAAAGTTTAGATTTCTTTTTTTTTTAAAAAAAATTCTTCGATTATGCAGCTTCTGTATCGTAGGGTATCGATGTATAGTTATATAATTTATCCCAGCCCCTATTTCCATTGAGTATGCTTATCGCTTCCTCCAACTCGAGTACATGCACTCCAAATATACCTACACAGAGTTCCCTAAGGATGGGTCACACTGCTAGAAAGTGGTATACGACGTCGCGCTCTTTCCGGTTGCATAGATTACACAGGATGGGAAGTTCTGGGCGGTGCGGGATATAATTAAGGGGTAAGAGTTCCCCTCTTATTCTAAAAATTGTGCTCATCTTATCGGTTGATATACCATCTAGAAAATATGTGTTAACCCGTATATAGTGGTCCAGTCTGCTATAGTATAGTCTGTATTGCGACGCTTACGAATTTGTCATATAATCTTTTACCTGATTTTTCTAGTAGGGTGTTGAACTTTTTCTTTATAGATACTAGCTGTTCGTTAATGGTAACCGATAGATTGAACTCGCAGTCAGACGCTAACCTTTCTCACTCTTCTACGCAAATTCCTCCGGTCAATAATACATGCGATTATACTATTTTCGATATTCTGTGTTCATCCATTGCCATTACTCGTACCACAGCTTAAGTGTGTCCAGGAACAAGGAAGCTATACCTGTTTCTAAGTGGAGTGGGTGAACTACTTGGCAGTCTAAGTACTCTTCTTATAAAGAAGCGAAGAAACTTTTGGATCTCATCGTATGGACGGTATTCCCATACTTGTGCTCCATAAAGAATAATGGAAGATGCAGTTGCACGGAATATTTTCTGCTAGTGCTCGGTGGGATATGCTTTTGTGGCTGATGCAACGTCCCCAAACTGAACCAACTGCTCGCTTTGCTTCTGCTAATTTGGATGTTAAGTGTTTCTTCATGTTCAGGTTTGATGCAAGTAAAACTCCTAAATACTTATATTCTCGTACAACTTCAATGAGCTCTCCATTATACGTCCATTTTTTCTTTTCGGCAGTATCTACCCCCTCCATCCCTGAAAATCATTATCTTCGACTTTGCTAGGTTAAGAGATAAATTCCAAATTTTACAATAGTTCTCCAATCTGTTAATCATCAGCTGCACACCTTCTATAGTATCTGCGAAGAGAGCCATACCATCTGCGAAAAACAGCGCTGGGATTTTCGATTGACTTATCTCTATTCCTCCTCTAATACCATCTACTATGTCGTTAATATATAAAATGAACAGCAATGTGCATCCTTGTTTTACCCCCATCGTCGTTTCAAACTCCTCACATAAGTGGGTCCCATCCCAAATGTAGGCCATATTATTTTCATACATATCATTCAAAACATTAATTATTTGTGTTGAGAATCCGATATGGTAAAGTTAATAGAATAGTGCTTTGCGCAAGTGCGACAGTCTGGTCAATATGGAAAAGTGGGATGAATCTTTGTTATGAAAGAGAAAAATCTTCTAGCCAAAAAAGTTAGGTTTTTTTCACATATAAACAGTCATTACATCTTTTAATAGTTAAGACTACTTAGCACAAAAATATGTCGCTGTTTATATGGTGACGTGAAATAAGGCCCAACGAAATTAGACCCAATCTCAAATTTGGCCTGAGCGGACCTTGTAGAGTTTAGGAAGAGGATCAGCTCTTCAATCCTTTGCTTGGATATCTCTTTAAGGTGGTTGAAGGAAAGTTTGTTCAGTACGAGTTGATTGGCTCTCGCTAGAGCTAAACATTTGCACAGAATTTCAATAAGCGAGACATTTCTATTTTCATCTTTGCAGTTACGGCAGAAATTGTTCGGATCGCTAGTTTGGCTGCATGGCCCCCTATTGGCCAATGTCCCGTACTACCTGCCACTACTCTATCAATGTCAACGCGAGTTCTTTGCAGCAGCTCGTTTGTTTTTGATCTATTGTAACCTGGCCTCAGGATAAACAGAATAATAAGGTATGCCAACTAAACACTCTCAATCCGCCATTTTATTTGGAAGCTGACGTGACATTAAACCGATCATCTGAAGAGGGGAGTTGTGTTTTTGTGTATTTCGTTTTTTTTTTTCGGATATAATTGTGTTTTTTGTATAAATCCTGCATAAATTCAAAATTATAAATGCCATAAGAAAGTGTATGTCCTTTGGGAAAATTGTATCAGCAAATTGGAACTTGGAATGTTCTGATTTCGTAAAAGTCGTTAATGATTGCTTCGACATATTTAATTCAAAATGTTCGTGCAGCGACTCAAGAGCAAGGGTCAAGGCGTTCGGATTGGCGCCAGAAGTGCAACGTAACAGTCGATTCAATGAGTGAATTAATGCAGAATTTACGATCTCCTACTCGACGCTCGCTACTCCCTTTTCAAAAGGAAATTCTGTTGAACCACGAATCACTGTCACAATTGCTAGAATATGCTAGATTTAAGTATAGTATAACGTGTATTATAACAAATAGACTCAATCAAGACGACTTAGAATGTTTCTTCGGTGTAATTAGGTCTAAGGGAAGCCTACACGATCACCCAACACTACTAGAATAAATATATACATAGATTACGTTCTTGTATACTAGGTAAGTTAATATATCCCCAGCAAGTAACTCATTTGAAACAGGAAGAACAAGATGAAGATATATCATTGTGCGAGTTTGAGGATTATCTTCAAAACCTTGGCGGATATATTTTAACAAAGTGCAAAAACAATAACTACCTCGACTCCTCTTCCAGTAACTACACTTGGGTTGATGACCTATCCGAAGGTTGGCTTAAGAAACCAAACCAACAATTAGTTTCTGGAAGAGATAATAGCACTTGAAAGTATTTTTATATTTCTCAATAAAGAATACATGTTTGTTCACAACAAATAAGTTTATAGAAACGCCAAACGCACTTAATAAAAGCAGAATCAGTAGACATAAAAGCAAAAAAGTTATTTTTCAAATGTAGAATATATTTTAGAATTTAGCATTCGAATAAAGGAGCTCACACACCAGAGCGGTACGCGGTAGCGGTAGCGGTATCGGTAGAGACACGGTAGCGTCATTAAAAAAGAAATTCTATTCCATCCCTGAAATCGGTATATCGAGACGTCACATATCAAACGTCAAAGTAAGTCGGCATACCTTATATATTTGTTTATCCTGACCTGGCCCTATCTTTATGGATGTGACACAGTTTGTCAGACTTCTTAAAACTTGCCGGTCCCAGGTGGCGGCTAGTTTTAAGAAGTATGAGAGTATATTACCCTTCCTATAGGAATATGAACGTTTTCCGCTAGTGAGCTGTTAATGACTGACCCTCGTCTGGCAAGCTCGTCGGCGCTATGTCCTGGAGAAAGACTCTAGCCTGGTTGCACAAGCGATTGAGTTTTTCCTGGCATCGATCTACTAGTTTCGAAGAGGTGGCTGCCGAATTTATGGCTTTAATTGCGGCTTGGCTCTCTGTAGTAATAGCGATGTTGTGTTGGGTCGTTTATTATGTAGTGAAAGGCCTTGAGGATCGCTAGAAGGTCCGTCTGAAAAACGCTAGCGAAATTAGGTAGGCGGTAGGGGTTTCGATATCCCGAGTTTTTCCGCGACTACTCCATAGTCCACCTTCGAGCCATCGGTGAATACTGTGAAAAGTGGAAAATTCTGCTGTCAATGGTGGTTTATCTTGCCCGAATGAAGTTTCGGGCGAAACTCACAATAGGGGAAAATTGAAATGTGTTTTGAAAAACCAAATTAAGCCAAACTGTGTAATTTGACTAATTAGGCTTTATTACAATTTCAAAAGCGAAATAACGTCTTTTTTTTCCAATTTGGTTTAATTTCGTTGTCCCATATTTCACGACACAAGTTATGTCATCAGCAAAATTGAAATGATCGAGTTATGATGTCGATAAAAAAAAGTGAAATGCCTGCTATAGTATAGTTTTTAGTAAAACTAGTTTATTTAAAATTTATTAAACATTTTATTCTCTTGTAGAACGTGTCACTATACCAAGAGTGCGTCAGAAATTAGGTTATATCCACATAACCCTGCTAACATGGGAGACATCGCTAACCCTATGCGAAAAATTACAACCTCCCGAAAACTTTGACGCAATCAATTTCCATTAACCTTCTTCTTGAGGAATCCGACCTTCAATTAAACCAAGGAAATGCCCATATCCCACATTAAAAAAGAAAAAAAAATGGAAACTTTCTTAAGCTGAATTTTAAATCGCCCATTCCGTCGTCACTGCCACCGCTGCGCTGCCTACAAAATGGCTCCAAACACTCCCGACATCCGTTCATCAATCATAAATGACACTCCATTTATTCTGACTTCCGCCCAAAATACACACACGCTCTCGTGCCAAGCATACCAACATCATTTATTACTCTCCATTCTCCAACATGATTTCCAATTTGCCTAAGTAGTTTGTACCTTGAAGCACTATTACTGTTTACTCTTAAGCACAACCAGCAATGGGGAGGACGGACTTTAAATTGAACCCTACAGAAGGGCTATTATCGGCAAACAACCTTCTGCCAAATATTGAAATAGGCCTGGTCTGTGTAACGTATTAGACATCATAATCAATGCGATTACAGTTGGTATAATCTGTAAATATTTGGCCGGTAAACTTGGGTCGACAAAAAGGATATCGAACTCATGTGCACCTGTAAGAATCCTTTGAGAGGAAAAAAAAAAAAATTAAATAAGCACTATCAAGCTACCTAATGGTCACTTGTTCGTCATCGTCAGGAAATTGACGTTGACAATAAAAAATCAGTTCATCCACACAGCCATCCTTTTTTTTTAACTGAAACTCATCTCTCTCGAAGCAAGACAAACAATTGAGTCTACGACGATCCCCATGTCATGGAATATAAAATCCAAATGATGTGTCCCGAATCGGTGCTCATACGCACTCATGCAGAATCCCAAATCCTTGCCATTCATCATTATCATGCCCTGCTACCCGTACGCCCAACAACGAGCCGATAATAGCACCGAAAAGGATACGAATGTATATAGGGCCATCGAACGTTTCCTTATGAAAGTAGATACATCCGCACACGACGGCGACGTTCCTCCTTAAGCCGATTCAACGAGCTTTGGCGTGTTTACTTACAAGCAACCCTCTCGATTGCCTATCGACTAAGAGCCTGGCAACAACAGTAGATGGGAACTGGGAATGAGAGGAAGTCTATAGCTAGAAGGGATATCCTGATAGAATCATTTGCATATACCTTCCATTAATAACTGTATTAGGGTGTACGTTTCGTGATTGACTGCCTGGCTGCATGTCTGCCGATGGTGATAGAGATTTTGAACTTGAGTCGGCCTGTAAAGTTGAATTACCTTAACGTCGTCGTTCGGTACGGTCGGTGGGGTGGCGATGGCTTCTTGATCGGAAAGGAGGGGGGCCTAAATGGGCTCTAACCTTCTGAAGATGCCTTTTGCACTAAATAACAACATAACCTAGTGACACTTGAAAGCGAATGGATATTGTGGATGTCGTAGGCGCCGCCGCCTGCCGCCCTTACCGTTGCGTCCTTCATAGAAAGTTGATCCTGGTTTACGGCGTAAACTTCAAACGAAAACTTTTTCACTATCAGTCGCCCAATGAAACTTCGTATGTGTGCGGCTCCTGAAACCATTTTGTGTGTGTAAATTGTTTGTTTGGCTGATGATGAGGGAGGATGTCGCCAAGACGCCATCACCAGTGCCTACATGTTGCTGCGTATGGAATCGAGAGGACCGAACCGAACCCAAAGTCCTAAGATTCAATTGGCATTTGGTATTTATGTCAGGCCTCCGCGCAGCAGGGGGAATTCGGATGCGGTCCCTGGTTTTTCACTGACAGAGACAAAGAGAGTTACTTTATTATCTTTAGTTGGTGGCGAATGGCGGCTCATCGGGTGGCCGGGCCAAGAGTTCTAAAACTTTCTTGACATAGTTTCAACGAGGTGATTAATGAAATTACTTGTCTCAGAGTTAGTTGCGGTGCTGCCTGCGAATATAGCTGCGGTGCTGCGGTGGCACTGTCTCTCAGTGTCTGTATCGGAAGGGAAAGTCATTTGACTCTGAGTTTTGGTTTGTAGAGGAACCACATCTCGGCGGTTGTAGGAGACATTGATGGGATTTCGATTGAGCGAGTTGAACTTTTAAATTAGGTTTTCGTAGGATTCTATTTTATATTCTGTGGCAGAGGCAAAGTTTACATTGTGGTGTGAGTGAAACCGGAGATAAATTTCCTGATGGAGCAGACGGGATTGAAATGCTAATGAACTTTAAACTCTTTTAAATTCCATCGGTGGTGTCCTGTGAAATATTTACAAAGGCCCGAACAGCTTGAATCTTAAGTAGCCCTCCTGACTTTTTGGCAGCAATTGATGAGCTCGTGCATGATTTTTTTGTTGCCCGGTTGCAAGTGGTTTGCTCGATTGTAGAGTTGGTTGGATGTGTTAATTTAAAAGCTTAAAGTGTGGTGTTTTATGCAGTTGGTTATTGTATGTACATATGTACGTCTTTTGTAAATGGTTGCGGTTTTAAACTGCAAAATGATTGTATGTGGAAATTGATGCGTGACAGTTACGATTTTGATATGGATTTTATTTCCATACCTACGTGTAGAACTGAAGTATACGCTTTAAGTCTTAGAACATATGAGCAGCATAAGATGTGTAAGTGGTGTTTGGAGAGTGTGGATGCTATGGAACCATTTCCATGTTTTTGGAAAAGGTAGCCTGCACATTTGGGGAATCGGTGGCAAGGTAATGCAACATCTTCATACTCTGTCCGTATGCAATTCTTGGAGGTTTTAGTACAATGAACCATCACTCGTCTCTTGCTAATAATGACTACGATTAACGATCTCAGCATATTTAACGATTAAAATATTAACATTTATGGTAAACAGACTGAGTCCTTCTCTAAACCACTTGTTGAATCAATCGGCTCTGTGTATGTGCGTTGATTAAAATAGCTATTTGATTTATTATGCTATCGTAACTGTGCTTACCACTTGGTGTCAATTTATAACCGCTTTGTGAGTACAAAGACACTCTCTGAAGGCACTGTAAAGTGAACAGCATTAGATTTACGAATATACAAACAGAAGACGGTCGTAATTGTATCATTGACATTAAAGAGCAAAATAGATTTATAACAAAGTGAGATTTAATCACTGAAAAATAAATGATTGCTTCTGTCAAATGAAATATTATTTATGTAATTTTTAAGGGCTATTAGGACATGTAGAGTAAATGCACTCAACGCTTCGGCCCGCAGCGTATTCGATTTCAATCTGGATGGTCAGTGCAGTAAAAAGACGACCTCATCTTAGGTGGCGCGCACAAGTGGAAAAGGACCCCAATCAACTTGGAGTGCGCAACTGTAGGCAGCTAGCTAAGGACCGGGGTAACTGGAGGTTGAGGCTTTGGTCCACTCTGGATTGTAGCGCCACCTTACTAAGTAAGTAAGTTTTCTCTAAGGGCTAATTAGTTATGTGTTTATAAATACTGAACTCTACAACCAGGGATATATACATCCTGGCTGGATAGACTTGGTGGTTGGTTGGTTGGTTGGTTTGTGAGGGTGAGGAGAATCCTCTTCACGCAGGCCTTGAGTCGGGCCCGTTGTGCTCCTGTGCTGAGAAAAGAAAAGGGTTGGGGATTTTAAAAGCGAAAGGGATTTTGTAGTGGAAAGGTGTGAAGTAGAAAGTGGGTTCAAGAAACGCGCTCTGTGTGTCGTGTAAACTCCAGAGTTTTCGAGAACTCGATTGATCTGAGCGATGTCAGCCCAGATAGGATGTGTCTTCCTAGGTATTTGTGCCTTATTGAGCATAAAGTCGGACAATCGCAGAGGAAGTGTTTTATGCTTTCATCCTCTTCTAAATAACCCGGGCAGGTGCTGCACTGCGCTAGTCCCAGTTGGTTGGCATGTTTGTTCAAGTTGATGTGTCCCGTGTATAGGCCAATAATCAGTTTTATTTGAGCTCTGCCCAAGTTCAGAATTTTCCTTGCCCGCTCTAAGTTTGGACTTTCTATCATTTCCTTGGCCGCCCTGCATGTTTGGATTTGACTCCACATTTTTGAATGGCGTTTCGCAAAAGATTGGCTATAGGTAGTTTTCACTGCTTCACTTTCGTGTTAACTGTGAAGTTTTCCACGTTTTCCACCTCCCCTCTAGCAAGTTCATCCGCCCTCTCATTCCCTGGTATGTTGCTGTGGCCAGGTACCCAGATATTGACACGTCGAACAATATTTCCGAAGAATCTAAAAGGTGTCGTAGCTCGGTGCGTTGCTATTGCATGTTTGGATCCCAGCAAACATCGACAAACTTTTCAAAATTCCCATCTCTGCCGAATATCTTACAATCATGTCAAGAAGAGTATCACTTGCTTTGTCCTAGACACGTTAAATGTTACATGGACACATGAATACCTACAAGAAGCTAAACATGACCTTCTATAGGACTGCTGACCTCAAATATTGATTTTATTTTTCCAGTTTAAAAGACTAGATATATATAATTATATTATTTCTGTATTTTACAATTTGTTTGCATGCTTGTTAGGCCAACAATTCCGACAAAAATTACTGCTGTGTCACTGACTTAAGATATCTGAAGTATTTGTGCTTATCATGGAGAATGACATTTTCTCCAGCAAAGAAAACAAAACAAAACAAACGACATGTAGACTACGGTCATGTAAAAGATTTTTTATTTGTATTGCAGACATTGCGTATGACACTCATGTCAAATAACTTCCAAAATGATTTTCAAGAATTCAAATGAAAAAGTTTTCCCGTTCTTTTTTCTTTTAACGGCTGTATCATGTCTTATTCGGTTGAAGAAGTATTATTTCATGTCTCTGCATCTGCAGTAAAAGCAATTCATGTTTTCTTGGACATTATCATCTTTGAAAAGCATCTGGAAATATCCACTAAAATGGTATATGAACACTATTTATGGCATATGATATCGACAGTTAATTCTTTATTATTTTGGACTGTATACACATGTAGAGGAGAGTGGGGCACTTTCGGATGTGGGGCACTTTCGGATGTGGGGCACATTTCGACACCCCCTTTTACTCATATAGGAAACAAATTTAGTACTAAGCAGCTTCTGGACAATTTGGTAAATCTTTAAAGTGAACATGTTCGCGTTTGTTTCATTCAGTTTGCTTCTTCACACTGGTCTATACAGATGTTTTGATATTTTGGCGGTGAAAAGTGTTTTTATTGTGATGTTCCTTGATCAATAGCTATATATTTGCTGATAAGTCCTATCTGATGTTTATCTGAGGTTTATCTGACTATTGAAAAATCGGCCCTAAGTAAATATTTATTAATCGTTTTGATCAGGCTTTTGACCAAATTGAACTTGTAACAAAAAAAAGGTGAGTTTTCCTAAAAAGTGGGCGGTGGGTACTTACAGACAGTACATCTGGGGCAGATTCGTACGTGTCCCATAGTTGAAATTATTTAAGTAATAGGATTTTTTTTTATATTTTAAGATGGTTCCCAATTCGGGATAAGATAAATGAAACTGATGTAAAAAATATATGCAATATCTTAAAAAAGACAAATGCCCGTTTTCACAGTGCGAGCTTAAGTGTCGATCCAACGATAATCTCAGGATTAACAAGAAATGCGTTTTCTCAGTGCAGGCTTAACGCAATCCTGCACTTAAGTAGTGTCATAACTTAAGCCACCGACTTCCACGGCTTAAGTATCGATCCAGAGAGTAAATTGTTGCCGTAAGTGTACCAAAATAATATTAACCTCCAAATACAGTACAGAAAACCTACCTAAACAACGAAATGTTTTATCTGGTAATGTGGCTGACATTGCGACTCTCATTTTATGCAAGTGGAGGGGGATGATTCTGCTCCCAGCAGGAAAGTCCGGTATGTATTACTTGGAGAATCGAATACATAATTAGGTACAGTCGAACCCGAATAATATCACATCGCTTAGAAGCACAAATCGCTTCATATCACAAAATGTTGAAGCCAGATGTCTTTTTTACATAATTCATATTGGAATAAAACCTCTTTATAGCATCTCGTTTAATATCACAACCCGCATAGAGTCATTCAAAAATAAGCCTGACAAAATAATTTCTTAGTAAATTTTCCGCTTAATATCACACATTATTATAGAAAATGCAGTTGCAACACATATTGGCTTGGAAGTATGTATAATTTTATGTGTAGTCAAAGCTAATACAATGTTCGAAATGGAGCGCTAATATAAAAAAACAGCAACAAGTAATCTACTGTGTAAACCCAAAGCAATAACATTCCTGGGTTGTTGATTGGCACTACAAGTCTTCAATGACAGTAGGTCCGTTCGCATACGTTCCCAAAACTACGAAAATCTACGAAAAGTTACGAAAACCCGTTCCTTTACGCAAAAATTTCGTAAATTTTCGTAAAAGAAAGTGTTAGAAATCTCCCCAGGCTGCGAATTTAAGCACAAGGAATTTCTTGGGGCAGATTACATGAAAACTGTCAAATCACATACATTTTGCATTTTTTGTTATTCAACGCGTTCGTTTAATTTTTCGTAATTTTCCTATCTTTGAGAGAATTTCACAAGACACATATTGGTGCAAAAAGTACGCGAACGGACCTAGTGACATGGACATTGACACTTCTTTGAAGTGCTTTTCATTTATTTCACAATTTGAATAAAGTAAAGTTAACCGATGCTAATTTCCGTGATTTTAGTTTTACTTGGCTATGTTCAGGTAAAAGACAAAGTATGAACAGGAAGAAATGGCTAGAGGAACCGCTTTTTAAAAATTGGCTCAGTGAAAATCCAGACAATTTTATGGAATCCAAAAGCGTTGTTCGCAAGTACAACTTCTTCCAGTAAACCCTAGGGCGCAAAAAAAGAAAACATCCGTTCAAAAGTCCACCGTGATTTGAAACGACTATACCTACTTGAGTTTCACTTTACATTCTATGTGTATTTTTTTCTTAGGACTGTGACTTATTGGATTTTGTTTGCAATATCAAATTCAAAAAGATTTTGTTGCTCTCTGAATAAAAAATGTTTAGATTCTAATCAGAAATCAACAGGATGAACTAATGCGCTTCATATACTGTTAAAAATTTAGTTATATTTCCTTTCCCGATAAGAGCACAACCCGTTTATAGTCACAAAGTTCGGCTGCCTGGTTGATGTGACTATATCCGGGTTCGACTGTATTATAGATGAGAAATATAATGTATCCAAAAGAATCGACGTGGTGATGTCATATAATAACAAAGCAAATTGATTACCACGTATATTCCCACATCTGCAGGAAATGTAATCTAGTGGTTTTGAATTTAACGATTTTTCGGTAACAGTGTTGTCTGTCGGCGCCTTCATGTCGTCTACAAATTTCGCGTTTTATATTTAAAAACGCATGAAAAACTTATTTTGTGTTGCAACGCGTGACAGCGAGGAGTGAAAAAAGTTAGAAATGTATTCTAAACGGATTGGCGAAGACAATTAACAAAAAAAAAACTTTGTGCCTTCCTGCTGCGCTCGCGACTTCAGTTGTGTATCTGTTTCATCAGGATGCACATCGAAGGAAGGGAGGGGTTCGCAATTTTTTTGTTTTCGTCAGCATACTGCTCTTTCGTCGTTTTTTTGAATTAAAAATTACTTAATTGAATAATTTTTATATTTCCACACATGCAGTGGCTTCTTTGTCTTCTTTTCTTTTAATTTTCATTGTATTTTTTCTAAAAAGCACTTGACAAGGAAGTGAAAACTAAATTTCGTTTGTCATTTTGTGTTCATTCACAATTATTTTTTTCCATTAATGGTTCACAATGACACTCAATCTATGACTTAAATATACCACACTTAAGTGTTGACTGTGAAAACGAAAACTTCTTAAGTGTTGGATATGTTCAATCCTACACTTAAATAATCCGACACTTAAGCTCGCACTGTGAAAATGGGCAAAAGAGTTTAAGATCTGCTGCCAGCTTTTATAATACCAAGAAAAGTCTACCGCAGAAGAATACCTAATGAAGAACGATAAAGATGATTGATCACCGTGATATCGTTGCGATTCTCAATCAAACTTGCAGTCCAGGAACATCTCGCACTGCTTTTCATTTAACTTGCAACTATAATTCTCGAAACCTCATTGTAAAATTAATTTTCAGTAATTTACTTTATATTTTTTGTAAAAAAATTAGTTAAATGAAGTTCGTACTTATTACAAAACATTTTTAATTGAATACATGAATTGATTTTAATTAATAAAACTTTTCTTTATGTAAATAAAGTGATACTTGTGTGTTTCCTTTTCTGTCCATATCTACCCCATCCCGAGTACGAATCTACCCCCCGGGGCGGGGCACATCTAGACACAAGAGGGTGTTTTTTGAAATAGCTTAAAAAGATAATAAAAGGTAATAATATAAATGGATTTCAATGTTGGACCATAGATAATATATTGTTTTATCGGATCCAACAAAAAATATACTTGAAAAAAAAAAAATTTAGTCAAAGATATCATGAAAATAGTGAAAAGTGTCCGAATGCTCCCCACTCTCCCCTATGTATGAAATACTTTCAAAGTTCAGACTAAATTTAAAAAAAAAATTTTTGGGAGTCTGGGTAAATTTCTTGCAGAATCTTTAACCACCCATCATCTACTGAAGACTAAGGTTAGGTTAACTTAGCTTTGCGGGCTGATGAGAAAGTTCACATCCTCATCACACTTGGCTCCATGTGGATACAGGATACCCATAATATGTTCCCTCCCGTGGTATAAGTTACTTGGTTCCAACCATCCGGACGCCTTGACAAATTCAAGTAGGTCCGATGGTGACCCATCCGATAGCTCGTCGATGTGTTCGAAGAAGAATTTGCCCAGGGTTATATTTCTGAGTTTATAGAGGTTTGGGTAGTGACAGAGGAAATTGGCCGTATCCTCATGAGCCTATTCGTCACCGCATCTCCTGCATATGTCATCATAGTTCAGGCGTAGTTTTTTCATATGAAAGATTAATATGTTGTGGTCAGTTAGCACTCCTATCAACATTGACAGCGATTGCTTTTATTGCCGGCTGACTGTCTATGTAAATTGTGATATCCTCTTGCGGTATTGTCATCATTGGCGCCAAGTGGGCAGCTTTTGTCACTGCTAGAACCTCGGCTTGGAAAACGCTGCAGTGGTCTGGGAGTCGTTTGGAACTGCAACGCGCTCCTATACCTATATGTATATATCTATGAAGTTCTAAGATATTTCATTTTTTCCCTGTGTTCTCTTGGAAAGGCCCATGAGAAGGGTCTTTTGAAGTCTAAATATGAGACAGTGTAGTCTGAATTGACATAACCGCTAAGATAGTTGCTAAATATCCTGGTGTGTATGCATTCGGTCTTCAGTGCTTTGAGTGGCTTATTTTGAGAGCACTCCTTGCTGCGACCTGCGAATCGCTTCCAGTCCCGCTGTTGGCAATGTTCTCATCGCGCTGGTTGTTTCAGTGCATGCTATTTTCTGTACTTTTGCTCATAACTTTATTTGTTATTCGTGTCGCGGATCCCCAGTTTTTCCCGAAGAATCTACTCCAGGTATTGAAAGCAACCGATGCCTGTTTTAGCCTTTCTTTAATGTTCAGTTTCCAGTTAAGCCTTCTGTCGAGTATGAGGCCTAAGCATTTCGCACTCTCACACGCAGTTTAATGGGAGATCAATGGTCGGTAGTGTGAACGCTAGTATCGTTATTTTGTTAGTGAACAACACTTTTTCGGTCTTCTGAGGGTTGACCCCCAGTCCACATTGTTTCGTCCAAACGTTTAGCGTGTTCAAGGGTCTCTGCACCAGTTCGCTAACAGTGGTTAAGTTTTTGGCTAAGACTCAAAGAGTCAGGAGCTCATTATACTTAAACTAATAGATGTTTGAAGCAATGATACATCTTTCATGTAAAAGTGACGTTGAATAGTGTACTTTACTTCGTACGACATTTCTCTTTCAGATAATTAAACGTTTTTCTTCTATAAACAACTATGTAGTCTAAAGCCTTCGAGTTCGACTTCGTTGACTTCCATCAACTTCTATGAAAACGGTAGCTCGTGGCTCAACTGTTTCTAAAGTAAAAGTGCCCCCTGACAGCACTATTCCTAATAATGACATTCAATATTGGCCAACTGCAATCCATTTTCTTATTCGATTTTCAATTTCTGTCTGGCAAACCAAGATAAGGTCATCAATGCGTTTTTTACATTTTCAAAATCTTGACATCAGAGAGAAAATGAAAAAACACATTTTTTGAAGGAATTCCTTTCCATCTGACATCCCGATAGGAATTCTGCTGGAAAAGGTACTTAAGAAACTTTTAATGACTTGCGTTGTCAATTCTCGGTTTCCTTTCAAAAGAAATGAAACACAAAAAAGGAAAAATAAAAATTTCATTTATTGATTTTTGTTTTATTTTTCCAACTTTTCTCTGGGGCAGCATGTTATGGGGGAAATTCTTCTATTTGACGGTACGAGTTCTACATGTCAGCAGATACTATGAATGTGATGAGAACAAAAGCAAAATAAACATTCCAAGGATCTGATTGTTGAATAGAATTTTTTTTTTATTTTTGTAAGCAGTAAGCAGCGTATCCCAGGACATTTTATTTATCATAATGTTTTTTTTAAAAAAGGGGAAGAAGTCAATAGAATGCTGTTCTTGACAAAATTATATACAAAACGTGTCCTTGCCAAAATAATAAATTCAAATCCGATTAAAGGATTGAAAAAAATACCTACACATCAAAAAAAAAAAATCATAATTACGTGGTTGAAATAACTTCATTAATAATAACTTAAAAATTTCCAAAGAATTTGTGAAATCGTTTAAGACCTCATTATTTACAAATACATACATTAAACATTTTAACCCTAAAAAGTGGGTACACCCATGCAATGCGAAGGAATACTGTGTTGTGTTTGTGATGAGGGGGCGACGCAAAACAATGAGCGCACTCAAAGTAAAGTAGTTCATGCGAGGAGGTGATTCTGTTCTTGATGAACGAGGACAATAGACTTGGTTTCGTTTTTCATATTTTGTATTTTTTCTGCTTTAGTCCTTTTCCATCATTTTCAGGTCAGTTAAATCGTTTCGAGGGTATGATGGATTTTGTCCCCATTTGCGGATTGCCAACTATTGTCAACCCATATAAATAGCCTTACTTTTGCCTAAGTTTTTAAGTTTTGCACAACATTTTTATATTATGTACCTTCAATCGATATATATACATAGGTACATAGTCTATCCGTCTTATATCAACTGACAGTGGTTGGTATGCTGTTCTATCAATTTCAAAGTGGAAATAAAAAAGATGTACACACTTTTTCCTTCTGAATGGTGTTATCTGGACATGACAAGAAATATACACATGATCTTATACAATGGGTAATGAATCGAAATAGATAAACACGAACTGAGGGTGGAATAACAAAGGAAGTGAGAACAGCAAAAAACGACCGACCTTAGTGACCCAATGGATTTTTTGTGCAAATCATCGATATTTAATAGGATAGTATGGTCTATATGCGCACATAGTTATATGTATGCACAATAAATGAATGTTTTTTGCGGAAAATACAATATAAAGGAATATATGAACTTGAATTGCCATTAGGTGTGTGCTTTGAAGGATGTGCCTATACAGTTCTGGTATAGCAGCTTCTCTTGAAAAATGATTTAGACTTCGGAAATTGCACTTGACGCTTATAGGTAAAGAGCCGGGTTTCCCAAAGTATGCTTATCCATATGCTTAGCGGAAAGATCGCAGAAAAATATCAAAACTTCATCAGACTAATCAATTTCGCACTTTCTGAAACTTTGTAGAGTAGTAGGGGAACCCGGGGCATAATAGGCACCCAGGAGGGGGCCCCCCTCCGTATTTTTCTGATGAGCAAAGGTGCAGCTCCGAAAGCAAATCTATCTGCTTTAATTCTATCGGCGGTTTTTAGGGGAAAATCTTTTTTGAATAAAAGTGACACGTGTGCTGTGTTTTTTCTAAAAAAACGTTTTTCATTGAGTTGAAGTTATTTATAAGTGAAATAAAGCGTATTTTTTTTTCATCAAAGGGCAATTTGAAATTGGATTTTCATTATTTAATATCAAAGTAAGTAACTAAAGTTTGTATAAATCCATTTACTTCCCTCTTTCGGTTAGGTTAAACAAATTTTTTTTATAGATTTTGTGCAGATTACATTATGGGGGAGAATGGACGAGGCATAATGGGCATGGGTGTCCATTATGCCCCATTCATTGCTCACTCTTTTTATTTGTTTGTATAATTCTTTTAGCATCAATTTGAAATTGTTTCACGTAGTTCGCAAAGCATTTTTGAGCGAACAATGCCAGTCGCCATAAACTGGTTCTAAAAGACTGGAATACGGCCGGTTAATCCAAATGTATTCAAGGAGCATTACTTTTTGCCATGTCAAACCACGGACATGCCAAATGAGGAGAAGTCTCCGCTTTTAGATGAAACCACTTTTGTCATTTCATATTTGGTGCCACCGTTTATTCCGTTAATCTGAGACCAATTGATCCATTGATATCATCCCTATGGCCCGTTTTGGCAAATGCCTATGCCCATTCAAAAGTTTTCTCCATCTCATATTGTAGCTGTTCCTAAAGCACCAGCAAAAAAAAGAGTTTCTGAGCGGGAAAACAGCTATAATCACAAGCTCTCCTTACAAATCCGAGCTTGAGGCTGAATCCACCAAGTCCAAGCTCCTCACTTTTAAAAGGAAAAAAAAAACCAACACAGGAAGGCAAATGACCAGGACGGAAGAATCTTCATCAGAAAACGAAGAGGACGAGGAACGGATACTCATACTCCCAGTCTACAGAAGGACAGGTTTCCTGCAGATCCTGTGGTAAGTGGGCGCATTGTTCTTCTGCTGAAAAGGGTGGTGTTGACGATGAATCCTGTCACATTTGCTCTGTAACCCAGCATAGCTTTGTGTGTTCATGCCGCACCTACATATGTATGTCTATTGTGCCCCAGCACGGGGGTACAATGGGAAAATTCAATTCTTTTTTTAAATTAATTTATCATACTGAATTATTCATTTGCATATATTTTTTTTTCCATATTGATGTATTTATCAATTTTCTTTCTAATAAAATTGTTTTGGAGATAAAAAACACATTTTTTCAGTTGTAATTTAAAAGAATCCTTAAGGGGCCCGTTATGCCCCGGTTTCCGCTAATATTTATTTCGTTCATAACACTGTGTGCCATTTTTCAGGTCATCGTCTCGGGCCTAAGATTTACCTATAATTTGATGAAGACAAAAAAAAACATCCCTACGGTTAACAAAGATACATATAGCCATGGGAAAGTGCTCAAAATAAGGTTTGAGCCAAAATATTCATGAGGCTATAAAATACGTTTTGGCAGCCAATCTGGCAAAAGGAATGATGCAGAGTTTCTAGTTTTGGTAAGTATGTACTTTCAGGATCAAATTTTTGGTCCGAAAAAAGTGGTTCACTGTGTAATTCACAGATTTAAAGGTCATTCATCACAGTACCAAACGCGAAGTCGAAGTAGTAAGGCGCGTGCTGTGTGTGGATATGGGGGTGAGTGGGCGGGGGGCTTAGGTCTACGCAGAATTTTTAAAATAATGAACGTTTGACAGATTTTTCAAACAAAATCATGTTCAGCGATGAGGTGTATTTTTATCTTGATGGCTTTGTTAACCATCGAAATTGTCGTATTTGGGTTTCAAAAAATCCACGAGTGATTGTTGAGAAACAAATGCATCCACAAAATGTCACTGCATAGTGCACATTTTGGGCTGGGCGCATTATCGGAACACTCTTCTTTGAAAATGCGGCTGGTCAGGCAGTCACAGTTAATGGTGCTCGCTATCGCGACATGATAATCCGTTTTTTTGTGCCTTAATTACAAGATATGGATATGTATGACATGTGGTTTCAACAAGAGGGTTCCTTTACTTACTTTATGAATCGATAGAAAAAATAAGAACCGGTGTTTTCTATCAGAATTACTTCCTGCGTGAACTTTGGGACACCTTTTATACATAAACAGTGAATTCTCTCATAACCGGACACTGACGGTACCGAGAAATTTGTTCGGTTATGAGAGGTATCCGGTTATGGGGAAAAAAATAAATTTACATTCTTTAAAAAAGAGAGAGCGTTTAGACAGAGAGAGAGACATTTAATTAAACATCTTATTTATGTAGTTATGAATTCCTTATTTTTTAATTTAACATGTTGTTCTTGTGTTTTTCGTTTTAGTTACTTATTACCAATTTAATAATATGTATAAAAAAAATAAAAATATTTCTTGCCTTTGCTATAGCGATTTTTTAAAATATCCTCATTACCAACTCCAAATATCCAGGTTATACGGGTTTTGTGGTATTACGAAACGGCACCTAGTGCTACTTGGGTTCCCAACAGAATCGCCACACCTACATACCTACATATCTGTTTACCTATGTATGTATGTACATACCTTACCTAACTTGCTATATGTAGCTTCGAAAAATGGCATACGGAAAACGAAGAAGGTACTCCGCGAGGAATTTCACTACTGAAAACTGCTCCGCGACCAAAAACGTTTGGGAACCGCTGGTATGAAGAATCAGGCTGCGAACTGTCTGGGAAACTCTATCCTACTGTCTTTCATTTAATTCCTCCATCTCATCTTGAGTCCTGCTTCTTAGATTGAAATTTACGCATGTTTTGATTAAACTACCTACTGTCGCGAAGATGTCATTCTTAGGAGCGAAAACATGACATACTTTCAATTAAATCAGAATGTGTTATATATGCTGCCATCTTGTTATATTGTAGGTACATAATTATGTACATCCCTCGGGCGCTAGCAAACAAACCATTCTCTTAAGAATTTAAAGAGTTCCACTATCTTGTGTTTCATCTTGTCCAGTTTAACGAACGGACTGAAAAAGGGCAATGACCTTATTTCCTCAATGCCATATCACAACCACATGAACTTAAATTTTAATCTTTTGGTGATGGCTTTAAAAAAGTGCAAAAAATACAATTTCTTGGACAATTTCTCCTGTGAAAATATCTAACTCCTCTGGCCCAATTGCCACACTAAACACAAAAGGCACATTTTCTTTACATACATTTGTAGATACATTCTGCCAGTAACAAAACAAAAGAAAGAAAACAAACGTTGTGGTTGTCCCTTAATTGAATCCAAATAAAGTGACTTCTGTATATTTGCTGGTTTCATTTCATTCATTTAAACCACAAATGCAATTTATTCAAAACAATGGAATTTCCCCTTTCAAACAGACTCAGCAGTCCCCCAATGGTACTGCGTCGACTCCACTAAATCAAAGATACAAATGTTTCAAACATCACCACCCCTCGCAACATATCTGCAGCTTTCAAAGTTTTATCATATCGTTGCAACATTCTCTCACTATAGGCAACATTTCACCCAAATGTTGACCATAAAAAAGCTCGCTCTGGAAAGTTGCTCTTGAAAGCCGAGTTCTTAGCGCGCATGCATTGAAACTTTTGAGTGTTGCAGGTGTTTATTTTCATTCGCTTACAGCGTAGATTCGTATTTCGTACCCAGACCCACAGCGACTCACTCACTCTTTTGGGCGATGTCAAAACATTGCTCCTGCAAACGACACAGGATTACTCGGTTTTTTACTCATAAGAAAAAAATAATTCACACGCTACAACGAATGAAGGTCGTGTACGAGTATATCGCTAGGATATAAATATAGAAAAGCTCTTCAATCACCCCCTGCTGAGAACCACCCCATTTCAATAACATCCGTGCACTTGCAACGGAAATTTGTTTGTTTTCCCCCAAAGAAGCGGATAAAATAGTGAAAATGCATTGCATCCAACAAACAAAAAAAAAAACAAGAAGTCACTCTCCTCCCTCTTACAACGGTATCAACTACGGAGATACCTGAAAGTAAAAAAAAACAAAAAAAAAACATAAAGGACTGACTTCAACAAGACAATGACAGCAACGACGACAACGAACGGCGATAACAAGTACGTGTACTTGTTCCGTGTTAATCTCTTTACCGAACAATGGAAGAAGAAAATTTGTCCTGTAAGAGGTCTGGTCCTTTCGCAAAGGACTTAGCAAAGGAGTTGTAGTTCACAGAGTAACATCTTACTTACTTGCTTAATGAAAAGCCATTCTAAAACGGACGACGCGCTTGCACCCAAAATAGAGTTATGAACCAAAGAAGGTTTCAAGTTTGAAGGAGTCATTCAGTCTTTGCTTGTGTGTGTGCGTGTGGGTTGCCAAGGAGGTGAGGTCTTCTAACATATTTTAGGGGTTGCAAAAGTTCAAGGTTATCCAAAAGGGAACCCACTCATTGCCTCCTTCCTCATGTCCTCACATAACGTCTAATTGCAGCAGATTTACAGCATCCACCGAGAGAGTGTATGGGTATTTAGAACAACAACAATCGCAGGACGAACTTGAAAGTGTTTCGTCGTCGCATTTTTCCACACAACGAACAACGAGTACTGCCTGGCATATCCTTTTCTTTCATTGTCAGCTTAATTTTATGCAAATTCAAATTGTCTGTTGGAACCGGGGTTTTTTTTGTTGCTTTTTTTGCGCGTCCTGCGTTTCAGGATTTCTTATTCCTTGTGCTCTGGAGAGTTTCCATCGCCGTTGTCGTCATCATGGCGTAGCCGTTCGCTATTTTTTCTGTTTCTACTGCATTTTGTCAAGATTCAGGATGTAGCGATGGGGGGCTGGATGTGGGTGTTTTGTTCGCCTGCTGAATCGTCTTCCATGAGCATTGTGTCCGATTTCTAATTGAAACAGTAGCGTGGAGTGCTTGAAATTGTTGTCTAGATTGGGTGGTGGGTGGACGTGGCGCTGTTATTAGGGGTGTGAGTTGGAAATGAGGTCATGGTCGATGTATGGTTTTGATGGTGCGGTATTCATTTTACCGCGAATGCACAGAGGGGTGCGGTCTTGCCTGTATGCAATTTCAACAGTAGCTTCAGGAGAAGGAAATCCGTATTGCAATGGTTTATTGTTTTATTTTTTTCGAGTGGAGGATTATTTGCGTTGAATTGGAAATCGATTATGTGGTTGAATTAAGGACGAGCCAGTTTACAAAAGATCGGTGTATTTTCTGTTCACAGTCACACAGTGGGCATTTTGTTATTGTTTCACTTCACGGTGCATGAAGAGGAAAATCAAATAAAAGATTTTTAATTTTTTTTTTACCCGAGGTGACATCAGACTAACGGGAACAAGGTGAAAGTGCACTAATTGAGAGAATTAAAGTTGAGTGTGTGTGTGAATAAAAACTCTAAATTGAATAAATAATGTATACGAAAGTATTTGACCCAGACAAACAGAAAACATAATCCTGCGGGCTCTGAAAGTGGAATATGAATATTTGAAATAATTAAGTGAATTGAAACAAGTCCATTATGCAATTTCGGCATGTTGGAATTGGGGATGCCATTCACACGAAGATTATCACTAAAGTGGTAGCTCTGTTAAAATAGATGTTAATGTGTTGGTGGGCGACGTATTGTATTAATAGGCTTTATTTATGCTGGTACTAAGTTGGTTATGTCCTGCCTAAATAAGCAAGTAATTAGAAAGGTACCATATTTGTTTGATAGATTGTGGTGGTTGACCTTGTAAGAATCCAATAGGATTCAATATTCAACAGATTTTTTGCTTTTGTGTGTTTAATTGACAATTATTACAACAGTCAATGTGTTGTTTTTCATTGGAAGATAGCATAATTGCGTCATTTCCAAATGAAGATTATATCTACGAGTATAAAAAGAATATGTATGTATGGTTAAAGTACAAGAGGCAGTCCACCCTTTTGTGGAAAGTAGATTAATAAAATGTTATTACATATACTAAAACAGAAGAGGAGAACATAAATTATCAGACATGTTGTTGTCAATTTATTGTATTCCATGGCTGTGGACGTTACTGGACATATGTACCTCTCCGAAATAAGCACACCAGATAACATCACTGTTCACGCTGTCGACACACTTTCAGAAATCAATAAAGACCTGGATGGAGTGAAGACCTATTGTACATGTACATTATGTATGTATTTGTGTGGATTTGGAGTTTAAATCATTTTGTATATACCTACAATTGAATCTAAAAAAAATCGTGTGTATAAACTACGCGTGGCAGAAGTAAAACGTAGTCCGTTCGCGCACATGATGAAGGTCTGTTAATGTGTCCTTTGCATAGTTTCCATTTAATATTTAATATTTCCGCTATTTATAAAAATCGTCTCGCGTATCAAGAATTACTCCCATTCTTTCTCGAAATTCTATCTGAATCCGTTTGTTTTATTTTATATTATAAATACATAAATAAATAAGTAAATGAACAAACAAACAAACAAACAAATAAATAAATAAATATTACTGTGAGAAGCTAGTATACATACACCTCTACTACGTTTACTTTTCATTCTACCGAAGGTATGAAGTAATGAGTCGGATTTTCGCGATTCACTTTTGTGTTACTTTTCTAACGTGCCTATAGAAGTTTAACTTAAAAAGTAGGAAGGCAATCCTCTTGGTGTTGTGTTCTATGACAAAGCAATATCTAATACAAGTTCATATCGAACGTTTGTTTTCTTTAAAAACGTAACGTTTTCGTATTCTTTGGTTTTCACCGGAAATTATTTTCGATACACAGTGAACATTGGAAAACGTGAACTAATTAAAACCAAGGGTGTTCATGTTTTTGAGATTGCACATTTTAAAAATAAAAGGTTTTTTTAAAAAATAAATCTGTAATTTTTTCTGTTTTTCTGTTTCTGTTTTTCCCAACATTTGACTTGCATTTTCTCTTAGTGTGGCACCAAATACATTATGTACAAACTTGGTACGCATTGTCAATATAACGGGATCCCCCGAGTCTTGAAAATTAATTCAGGGCATATTTTTGTAGAAATGTTGAAAAAAATTCTGTTCACGTTTTAGAGCTTTTAGATATGTTCACGTTTTTGATCAGTCAATGTAATAAATACAGTGTTCACGTTTTGGGATAGTTCACATTTTGGGGGACTAACGTTTTCCAATCGTCACTGTACGTACATACATAAAACGGATCTCACCTGGAAGAGCAATTAGTAAATATACTTCAATGTGTGGACGCCCTGCAAGAACTTTAAGGCGCTGCGCCATGCCGCGCACCGGTGCCACGTCTTTAGGCTGTTTTGTTCTGTTCTGTTTGAATTTTTTAATAATAAAAGTATGCAACTACAAATCACTTGGTATTGATTCACTGGCTTATTTCAATTAACTGAAACTAAAATCTTATCTATCAGCTATCACTGAATGAGATCAACGCAACGCAAAGTATAACAACAGTAACGTCAACGGGAATGCACAAACACTTGTCTATTGTCCATTTAAAAATAGCCCCGAAAAACTATATAAAATTAAAAATTTGGGCACATTTTATGAAATTTAGATTTTCGGGATTTTCGATTTTTGAGAATTTTTGATTTTCGGAATTATGGGTTTTCGGGATTTCGGTTTTCGAGATTTGCGACCCCAACCCATTTTTTTTGTGAGTTAGATATTTTAAACCGATTGTCAGGCAATTTTCTTTACTGCAAAAATTTTTAAAGTTCTAACAAAATTATTGGTAAGATAAACTGTAGTTCAGTTTTAGGGTTCCGTTTAAAGTGGGAAACCTTTTCTTTTGTTTTTCTATGGTCACAACGGATTTTCTCGAAAACTATGTATATGTTTATTCTATGCAAGTAGTCCGCCCTATAAGCCTCTTCAACAGTCTTATTGAAATTGCCCTAAACTCTAAGTAATTTCAAATTTCTTAACTGAACCTTTAAATAGCCACCTGCAATTACCTCAAACACCAACTCCACCATTTCAGGTGTTCTACTATTTGCTCTTTATAATGCAATGGTTGCTAAAAAAAAGAACATCCTGATCTACATCGCCTGTGAATTAACTACCAAACTTGAAGTACCTACAGCCAAAAAAAAAACCGTCACCCATTAATCATCTCCTCTGTAACATTTCAAACTGCTCTGGCAGGAGCATGGTATCGTGTGCGTACATCAGTATACTCATTTGTCTTCTTGCACTTGGAGTCCTTTTTGTAAATTCGCATGTAAATCATTTTTTTTAGGACCAAGGCAGGATGGGGTATGTAGTTCAAAATGATATCATAGCTGTGAGTGAGCCCAAAAGAAGGCAATGAATGTAACCATTACAAGAAGCTCAGACTATCCATTAGCCTAATAGGGAGACGAAGATGAAGAATACATTGCTGAAATTATTACAACTTAAAGGGGATATCGGTACATACATATTATGTATATGCCAGATATTTCTATCATCTTTAACCTACCTAGTACTAGCGTTTGAATGCATTGAATTCAATTCGACAATCATCGGTGGGCTTCCTTGACTTGATTTCTTTACTAAGCCATACTCCCTTTATCCTTTCGTCAGATCAAGTTATAGAAGGCAGATACAGTGAATTAGAAAAAAAAAGTTTGCTCTAGCACTCTTTGTCCATGAACTAAATTTACCCACACGTCTAACCACGGACCTATATACGTGTGCAAAATTTCAGGATGATCGGATTTCTGGAAGTGGGTGTGAAATCGATATCCAGATTTGGCCCTCACAGAAAGTGAAGTTCAGTAAAAAAAAAACAGGTGTGAGTACCAGGTACTCGTGAAATTTGCTGTGTAAACATATACGAAGAACGTTAACGTTGCTATGCTATTGCTTTTACTCTGTGTGAAGCAGAAAATAACAAAGGGAATCATATACAGAGGACGCAACAAACAGGTTGTTACTTCTTGGTCCATAACGGTTGATTGAAATGTATTCCGCATTTTGACCATCAACACGTGCCAATATCTCGCTATTAATTGCTGCAGCTTGATCATTCAGAGGCGACAAAATAGCTCGTTCACAAAGCCACGTTTTGTTAGTTGTGATATATTACCGTTATCGGATTAGATTAGTTCTTCGGTGGAAGACACTGTTTGGCACAAATAATGTGATAAATTTACTTTGCCATTTTCTTCCGGAATCGTTCCTCCACCAATTTTAAGTAACAAATCAGAGAAATGTTGTGCGATTGGATTGACGGTCAAGTACATTTGAACAATACTGAGGCAGAGACTGGACATTTTCAGACAGGCGTTTACTTCGTCAGCTCTTGTGCTTCGTGGCACTACTGATAACATTCGCCTAAAGTCTCCCCAAAATAGCACTGTAATGCCGCCCATTGGTCTATCTTTTTATCTTATAACCTGTTCGGTTTTGTTAACGGCTTCCACTGCCTTATGGTGTGCCACAGTGCATTCGTCTGATGCAATTAGATAACAGTCACGTAAAACTCGAGTTTTATCACTATTTCAAGAAATGTTGTAAGCTAGACTTTCAGTGGTCTAATTGTATGGGCATTTTAAACATTGCATTAGAAGTTTTATCACCGGTCAGAAACGTAGCTTTTATACCTGAAGACGCCACAGCCAAGCGCAATATTTCCTTGGCTTCGTACTAATTAACTGCAAATTATGATTTCAGATGATTTCCATATAGCATATATGTACATACATATATGTATGTACAACTCTTAAATCAACAGGAATTCATTTTGGGTAGAATATTTGTTTTGATCGTTTTTTTTTTTTTATTTTGTTAATAATATTTATAAACTGACAATGCAATTCACTGCTCTAGAGAATCCTCTTTCTTTTAACACCTAATTTGTTAAGATCGGTTGAGTGTGAGAGCCGCAAATGGTGATAATGATTGTAGAACATTGAAGCACAAAGCATATGATCATGTTAGAGCGCGCTCATATACTCACACACACACTATTGCAGCGATACCCACTGCTGCTCGACTGCTGGCAGTGGTATCCACTGAAAGAAAACTGTGGGCGATGTTCGGAATAATTGTTTTGAACATTTCTCAGCTTCAGGAGAACACAGGAGGATGTTTTATTGCCCCTATTCCGTAAGACAATTTTTGTTAAGTTGAGTTGAAATTTGGTTGAAATTTGAAATTCGGTATTACTGAACACAACTCTGAGAAAAAGAGTTGCCTGTCAACATAAAACCAAGATGGCGAATCCTCTCTAGAGTTGTGTGGGAATTTTTCTGGTATTATGGTAGACAACGCAGTTATGTTTTGGTTGCTAGAGCTGTCAAAAACTAACAACTGGGTTTAAGCAGTTGTTTGAGAGTAAATGTTGAGATACGAAAGGAGGAAAATGAACAAAAAGACGTATATCGGACAAATGAAATAATGCAATATTATTAATAACGTCATTAAAAAAATATGTGCAGTTTCAAAGCATATAGTCCACATCAGTTGGAGAAAATAGTTTTACATCTTCAGCACTCGGAAGTGGTAGTGGTATTGCAATTGCAGTCGAGCGACCATGCAATTTTAACAAATCTTCGGTTTCGATTTAAACGAAGCAAAATGCTTCTGTGTTCAGTACAAAAACACTTGTAAATATTTAAAAATAACAGAAGTAATTTACACATTGCAAATGCATATTCTTTACTTAGCATTTTTTCTAGTTGGAATTGGAATATGTCACGGATAGATTTTCATATGCGCACAACAATAACAATATTATCTTCATCATTATTATCATTAAAAAAACCAAATCAAAACATCTTTTCATTCTGTTTTTATTGAATATTGAGTTTCTGTTGGCAAAATTATTTTCTACTTCGACCACCAGGGGTCAGATTTACGTTAAGTAGTCAATTTGTAGTTGTTATTCGCATCTAAAAGTATGCAATTTTTTTTACAATCACAACTGAAAAAGGTTGTTTTATGTAATATGAAAAATTCGTTGAGTTGCGCGAAAGTGGAGTTGAGTGACAGCCAACTCGAACAAATTGAGTTGTGTTATGGAATAGGGGCATATATCTCAAACGAATCAAGGACAAATCTACTAATTTCACCTATGTTTTTGTTTTTCAATTCGATAAGCCATTATTGAGTTAGGGCTGAATAATTATAATTTTCCTTTCAAATATGCAGTTTTTTCACTATTTTCTAAGAACCATGCCATTTTCCGGGATAAAAATTAAAAACGATGTTGAGGAGGAACTTAAGCAATCACTGTGTTAAAGTTTCATCAAAATCCGTCCAGTGGGTCCCGCGTGATGCGCGTTGAAACCGTTTTTAATCTACAGTACTACCAGGTTCCTGTACTGACAACGCACTTATACCAAGTTTGGTTACGTGTGACGGATAACGGAGAAAATTTTGCCCATACCGAGAGCTAAGATGTTTACACATCAAAAAACATTTTTTAAAAAAATGGATTAAAACTAGATATGTATTTGGAAATCTTTAAAAAAATTCACGGTTCACGGTTTGCGATTTTATTAAATTTTATAATTCCATCTTGTTCCTGGTCAACTTTTTTTTGGTTCACTGTATGTTTTTATAAACAAACTATTTAAAGCTCAAAGTTCGTTGAATACTGGTCAGTATTTTAAATACTTAGTAGAAATAAATGGTGGCGAAAACCTTTATCGATCCTCTTTATATATGTAAAAATCTTCACGGACTATTACTACACACCATCCATATTACCAAGCAGTCAGTCAGCTTTGTATATAGAGAACTTAATCATTTTTAAATGTCATTTCCTCTTTCGACTAACAAGCTAATGAACCACCATTCATAGGTCTATATGAATGGATCTTCTACTGAAACCTGTCTGGTCTGATTCTTTAAAATTCATTAAATATATACTGAATTTGTCTAGCTTATTACTGATATATGTAAACTCATACTCATCTGTGTGTAATTAAGATATCTTCGCACTTTCCCCAAAGTTACCTTTGTCTGATGAAACAAAATAAGCAAAAAGCGCACACATCCACAAGCAACAACCAAAACGAGTATGTAACCAACCACAACCAAACAACCATGGGAGCATAACTTATCGGGAAAATCGTCTACGAAATTTGGTGATTCTTGCCTCGCCGCCAATGTCACCAGATCCACCAGATCCACCAGACCCCATTCCAGTTCATTAACTTTTATGGCTCCGTCATAAAAGTCTAGTCTACTTAAATCTTCTGACGAAGTGAAACAACTTCTTTGTACATTCATTTATGGTGAGTGCCGCAATTAAAGCGGTAGACGAACACTGCTACCATCACAGTGTTGTCCTTTCAAAGCTTCTTAACAATTATAAATTAATTTAAAATGTTTAATCTATTCCACAGGGCATCACAGGACATCACGGTGTTTGCTTTAAAGTTCACATTCAGCATTCAGTGCAATGTATTTATGTTTAGTTGTTTGACAGTTTCGATTTGCATGCACCAGCATCATTGTGAATTTGTTTTTTTCCTTGTTTTGGATGTCATTTACATTTGAAGAAGGATTGAGGACGTGAAGGAGTAGGATGCAGACAACCTGCATGCCATAGCAGGATGAAATAGAAAAATTGTTTGTTCTGTTATTTTCTGCTCCGAAGTCTTTGGAAGAACTTTATCTTTTGGGACTGTCAAATTTCGTTCACTGAGGATATGTAGAGTCAAAAGTTTTGCTGCTCTGTAAATAGAATGAAAAATCGAAACTATTTCGATATGCGAGTTTTGAGAGGATGTTCAAGACCATATACCGCCCCACCGCACCACATGCTGGGCTTAGTTTAGATTTGTTTTCGTTTAGTTCTATGTAACTTGGGTTGAGGTGATATTATGTCTGCTTACATAGAGCATTTCTAAACAATGAGCACCGTGATTGGATTTTTGTGGTCAGGCAAAACACCCTCCCAGAAGGGTGTATCTGTGAATGTGTGAACGTGTTTTTGGCAAGAACACAAACATTACAGGTGAGCTTTGGGTTAAAGTGAAAATATTCCGAATTCCGGTGGAGGAAATTCAGAAACTGAAATATTGGCGATATGCCATTTGAGGTGGACAGTGAGCTCTCGGATTTTCGTTACATAATAGCATGATGCAATAAAATTAGGTACAAAGTAGAATTGGATCGGAACAGAGGCTGTGGTAAGATATTGTGCAAATCAAGCCAAATGAACGTGGTTATTATCTTCTCGACATGGCCATTTTCGATGGAAAAAGTCGTGGTATATATGTATTTCCTTTCATACCTAACAAGATAACATGGAATTTTATCTTTCTACTGAAACATTATGTTTATTACTGTTAAGAATGCATAAAGAAAATTATAACAAGCTTGAAGGAAAATATGTAAAAAAAACTATAATATACTCGTAAATAAATAAATACAGAATGCAGGTAAATATTATACATAAATACATAAAGTAAATATGTTTGATTAAATAACTAAGAAAGTAAATAAATAATAAATAATTACATACTTAATAAATATAATATAATATAATTTTGCTCAAACTATTTTTTTTGAAGTTTGGCGAATTGGTGTACACATTAATTATTCTGTAATGTTGTTTTCTTAAACATTTCGAAACGTTTATTGGCACTATTAGAGTACAGTGGACGCTCATAAATTAGAACTTTCGGAAATTCGAATCTTCCGGAAATTCGAACCTGACTTTTTAATGCATTGAATGCTCTAAAATTAGAACTTGAGGTTCTCATTTCTGAGCGATTTTTTTTTCTTAGCTTTGTACACATAGGGGAATCCTCATTTTTGTATTTATTTTGCTTCAACAAGGCAAAAATAATAAAAAGGGGAATTACCAAATTATGTATGTTTTCGTTGTCACACTCAGGTTTTTTTTTGACATTAATATGTCTAACCGCTTGATGTTTGCACTGAAAAATGTGCGCTAAAAAAGTGTTACCAGAGAAATATATACTATATTGGATACCCATATTTTAAGAGGGGCGGTAGCTCAGTGTATGGTATGTCGGCATGAACACAGGGCTAAAAGTATCCTTAAGACTCCCGGATGCCTTCAGCCTCTTTCAGGCAGAAGTTCTAGCCATACTTAGGACTCCAGAGGTCCTGATAATGCAACGAATAGTCAGGAACTGCCGAATAATGCTAATAGCATTATGCAGAACCAGGTAAGACTATGTAGGGTGCCTGGTCAGTTTGTTGTAGAAAGCAACAAGTTTGCCGATGAGTTGACAAGGAAAGTAGGGAAACTGCCGACTATGGCCAAAACTAACTGAAAATTACGACACAATAATAGCCCTGATCTCAATTTTTCTCAAAATCGTTTATGATTATTTTAATAAATGATTTTTAAAAAATAACTACAATGACATATTAATGTTCCTTATGCACCTTCCGTGCAGCGGAGGTCTACTCAGGTACATATTTGGTTATACGCCTGTGAATATCTGATTCACGTGCACATATTTGGCTCAGTCTCGATCAAAAAGTGAATGTATTTTAATAAAGCGACGATGATTTGCCACTAGCACAATTCGTATAAAAAAATCAGGACTGCAATGAGGTTCTTCGAATAAATCAAAATCTTTTAGCAGAAATTGATCCCAACAATTCCATCTGTATAGAAGAAATCGAAGAATGGAATCAAGATGTTTTTGAATGTGCATCTGAAGATAAACCCAGTAGCGATGATGAGGCTTCAGATAACGACGTTGTCGATGTCGTACCAGTTATTTCTCATTCTAGAGCCATTGAAAACGTCAATAATTTAATCAAATGGTGCAAAAAGAGTGAGTTGTTTTCCACTACGCACATGACCAATCTTTTAGCCCTCCGTAACGATATCGTTGTATCAAGTTCAATTAAACCAAAAAAAACCAACAAACATAGCTGATTATATGCTACAAAAAGATGGATTAATAAATTCATAAAAGAGATTTGTGTCAAAATAATAAGTACAGTTTGTCAAGAAAGTGTTTACACAAGGTAAAAAACAATAACTTCTATTTTTTATTTGCAAATAGAGGCACTTCTATTAACTTTATTAAACTTTTGTTTTCTGATTTATAATAATTCATTATTATTGAATCAAATAACAAAGAAATAATACTAAATTATACTTTAAAACAGCTATAAAAATAATAAAAACTAAAAAGGGACACAAAAATTACTGTCAAGAAAGTGTTTACACATCTACATATATACATTAAAATTACCATATAAGCTTAAGGATTCTTAAAATTCAGAGACTGCAAAATGTTTGCTTAGTATTTGGTGTGACCATCTTTAGCATCAATACTGCCTTTAATCTTCTTTTCATCGATCCCATTAGTTGTTTAACCCTTTGACTAATGGTGGCCACAATTGCGTACACGCTCTTTAACATGGAAATACTCAAAACTTAATTTTCTTTTTTCTTAACTGTTTTTTTTACACGGCAGGTTGATTTGTTGTGAGTAAATTGTAAGTGAATCTTATGACATAAGCATTGCGAGTGATCAGATTCTAGCTGTTTATCGTTGTAACTACAAAAAAAAAAATAAAAGTGAAAAAAAAAATTGCAAATAGTGATTGAGCAAAAAATTTAAAACAAAATACTCAAAACACAGCAAATTTTTAGTAACAAGTGAATTTTATTTTCAAAATATGTCAGACAATGAGATGAGAAAATAAAAGTAAAAAAAAAACTTTTAGTTTGAGCTCAGGAAGACAATTGTTGCCTGGAGTCAACACCTCCTAGCGGCCAAACCAGGAAGCATAGAACCTTGAATTTGATATCAGTTCATATTTAAGGCTCAATCAACAACTGAATGTTCTCAAAAACATTTTAAAGCCGCGCAAAATATTTTAAGAGTCAAAGGGTTAATGTCATAATTGGAAGGAATATTGGTCCATTCTTCTTTAACGTACTGAACAAGTTAGGTTCAGTTCTTGCGGTTTCTTTTTTCCACTTTTTTACTTAAATGTACCCATACAATTTTAATCAGGTTTTAGCCTGGGGTCTGGGCTGGTGTATCTAGCACTTTGCTGGAGTTGTAAAGTAGCCACGTCCTGATCGTGAGCTCCTTATGCTTTGGGTCGTTGTCTTTATAAAATTTAATTTTGGTTTTCTGCTTATATCACCATCATTAAAACCAAAATTACCGGCCCTACTCAGCAAATGATTTTGCAAAATGCTCAGGTATTTATTGGCGTCCATGGTTTTATCAATAAAGACTAAGTCTCCAACGCCTTTGCTAGATATGCACGCCCGTACCACACAGATAATTCTCCGAATTTCACCGTTAGAATGATATTCCGATTGAAGAGTGTTTTTAAAGGCTTAGGCCATACTCGGTTGGGTCTTTCGTTGTAATAAAGCATTATTTTCGTTTCGTCGTAAAATATTACATCATCCCAATATTCTTCTGAGTAAATATTGTACTCTGTGGCGAACGATAAGCGTTTTTGTATATTTTGAGATGAAAGCAGTGTTTTTTTCCGCGGAACTCGTGATGAGTACCTATGTTTCAACAGCACTTGCCTTAAAGTTCCGTGTGAAACCAGTACACCACATTCATGCTGCATATCGCTTGACCAAGCTCTAATTGAGATTTGGCGGTTTTCTTGCACTTTTTTTAACAAATGACGTTCATTTTTGTCCCAGAGCTTTTTTGGCCTACCTTTTGGAACAATATTCTCTTAACGATGTTCTGCTCGATTAATGATGTTGTTAATGGTTTTTCTGCATAAACTAAACATCTTAACTACCTCCTGAACATGTTTGCCCTTGTAAGGGTTTCAGTAAACCGATTGCTTCACGTAAAGTGATATTATTTTGCCAGGCATATTGAAACGTATATATTGAAACACTTTAAGCACCTTTAACACCAGAGCTATCACTAAATCGTTTTGCTTTCAAATTCCTATATTTGTCACAAAACCGAAAATACCCATAAAACGGTATTGGTATAAAATGATGCATACAGTGCAAAATAAATGTGTAAACACTTTCTTGACAGTGAAATTTGTATCCCTGTTTAGCTTTTGCTGTTTTAATTGTTGTTTTTGATTGAAATTAAGTATTTTCTTTGTGTCATAAACATAAATTGTTGAAACATAAATTATTAATATTTTAAAATCAAAAATTGATTGAATTTATGAGATGTACCCCTATTTCTAATGAAAATATAGAAGTTCTTGTATTTTTACCTTGTGTAAACACTTTCTTGACAAACTGTATGTAGTTTCACTATTTTTTTTTACTTTTTAAGTGAACTAAAAAAACGTCCAGAAATTAGAACATTTCGGAAATTAGAATTACCCCGAGAACAAAGTGGTTCTAATTTCTGAGCGTCCGCTGTATTGGAATTTTTTACCTGCAGTCAACGGAGCAAAATTTAGTTTTTGGGGTACTTGGCTTATTTTTAGCAATGAATGAAAAATGCCTAGTTAGTGTTTTTTTTTAAATTTTCGTATTGCTTCTCAGAATAAGTACTTTGTTGGACCTCCTGTTTCTTTTATTACTGCTGCACATCTGCGATTCATTGACTTAGGTAGATTTTTCCATGTGGATGCAGGTATGATGTTCCAAATCCGGATTAGTAACTTTTTTAGGATGTAAATTGACTCTGGACGCTCTTTTGCAATATTAAGTTGCATGAATGACCAGATATTCTCAATTGGATTAAGGTACGGCCTGTAGGGAGGCCAGCTTAGCACATCAATATTGATTTCTTCATAGTACTTTTTAGCCTGAAAATTATACAAAAAAAAAAAAAAACTTATATAGTTTTTGGTCATAGAATTTGTAGCTTATTTTAAAGCTTTAAACTAATATTTCGTTTGAAAAACGGAAACTAAATCATACTTAAAATGTTGGCTGTATGGCAGCGGGCATTATCATGTTGAAAAATGAATCTGCAAGTGTCATCAAAAAGCTCTACCGCGGAGGGCCCTAATTCATATTACAGGTCACGTAGATAAACTGCTGCAATGACTTCTCCAGAGAAGCATCCCCAGCCCATCATAGCCTTAGTTCTGGGGGCATCCGTAAGTGGCATTCGGAGCTCAGTATTTCCTTTGGTTCTCTTCGCGCAAGAATCCTCCCATCTCCAACATGCAGCCTAAACTTGGATTCGTCGGAAAAGATCACATTGTTCCACATGACCCGAATCCAATTAAGACGTTTCTTAAATACATTGTACTTGCTTGAGTGCTCTAAGTTCAGCTTCTATTAGCCTTTTTCTCACTGAGCCTGTTGAAATTATTTTTCGTGTAGCTCGAAATAGATCATTTTTGATATCCACTGAAGTCTCCAGCTGATACCGACTTATTTGGAGCACAGAAATCGATCTTCCACAGCGGTTGTCGTTTTTGGCCTCCAAGAGCCAAAATTACTGCTGGTAGACCCGGTCTCACAAATATTGCTTAAATCAACCTTTAACATTGCGTTACAATAATATTTTGGCTTGCTAGCTTTTTTCTTTGACCTCACAATTTGGTTGAGTATTGTTAGCTTAGCTTCTTTCGTAACCTGTTAAAACGTGAGAAAGTTACAATTCTTTAAACTCTTGTTTGCAGTGAAAAATTGTTTGGGAACGCATTTGAAAATTAAAAATAAACTAGTGAACTGGTGCGAGAAATCTCGCATGTAAGAACACTACAACCGTTTGCGGTTTATGAATGAAATGGCTACCTACTAACACCTTGATGCAAAAAGTAAAAGCTACTTTTCCTTATCGTGGATCTGAGAAATATTAAGATTAAGTGTTAACAAATTGTTAATTTGTATAAAACTTGCACTCTTCGCAGTGGCCAGAGAACAGAGTAGAAGAGATTATTATATACGGCGTGAGCAGTCCTATACAGAACCAAGCCTAGATTCTCGCAACCATTTGTGTGTGCGTGTTATTTTTACCACGAATGGAAGGGACCTATAGTTTTTTGCCGACTCCGAACGGTGAGTTGAGAAGCCTCTCATGACAAATGATACTCTTTGACTGCTTGTCAGACATTCAAAAAAGGTGGCAACCGTGAAAAACTTTCTTAGGTGTTGGACCCGGGCTGGGATTGAACCCGAGCAGCATGGGTAGTAGTCCAACGCACTTACCACTACGGCCACGGCCACCACCAGTAGAAGAGATAGGTATACATAAAAGCGTACTCATATGCACTTTTTAAAAATTGTTTATACTGATGAACAAAGTTCAGCTGATAAGCTTTTGATCAGTGTTAGAAGTATTAAAATCGGTGCAGAAATAAACTCTCATCCAACAAACAAAATCTCCTATCATCCTGAATTCTCTTCAAATTCGTTGCAATATGGAGTCATAAGTCCAAACGGTTCCATTAAATCTCAGTGTTTCCTTTTTAAAAAATAAAAGTTTATATGCCTAAAGGGCATAAAGAGGTTTTTAACACCATAAGGTGCAATAATATACATGTACATAGACATCACATTTAGGCCTCATACCTCATTTTGTCTACAGTCAAGTTTGTTCCACCGGAAACAGTTTACTGAAATACACTCTCAGTTTATTGTCTAATAACATCTGCATTTGACCCGCACCCTGCTCCCATGCATTATTCACCCCCGAACAATGCTCCATTTTGTCTGAATGGATTTACACAACCTCTGTACTTTCCACTTCCCGCGCTCACAATAGCCTTATTCATCGCCTTTACATATATGTATTTGCTGCCAAATCTATTCACTGCACGTTCATATGCTTCCAGCTCAGAGGTACGAGTACATATCCTTGCAAAGATTCTCTTTGCTTCTCAATATGAAAACAAAAACATGGGACCGAAGAAAAACGGACATTTTCGGGTCGCCTTCTTCGTAGGACCAAGGAAAACATTTTGTATTCACTGTGTACGAGTATGTGAATGTCGAGCTAGCCGCCCGCCGCCGCTTTCAAGAAATCGAACTAAGACCGCTACTGATGTGGGTCAGGACGGTTGGGTTCGGTTGACTATTTTTTCAACTTGTATTCAATTGAAAATGTTTTCGTCCTGCAATGGAATTTTAATAAACTGGATTCTATATGTATGAGAAAAGGAGAGAAAAACAAAATTTCTTTCTTGTTGTGCTTAAGTCAAACAAACAAAAGAATGTTCTCTTTTTCTTTTGGTCCTGGCCTGGTACGTGTGTCTATAGCCTCTACTTAGTTTCATATTTGTTTGTTTTTTTATATACTCGTATCGACGGAAAATACAGGATACAGTATGGATGCCTTGTTGAAAAAATATTTGTTTCGAAAATAGACAACATTTTTTTATTTTTATTTCCGTTTTGTTTGTATTTCGACGTAGGATCCAATTATGGCTAATTAACTGAGCATACACTTAATAATCTGTAATCCGAGTAAATGCGAAGAAATCCTTGAATTCTATGGGTAAATCTGAACCACACGTACGTAGTTGCTCGATGGGTGCCGGTCTGGTGGTGTACGCCCGTAGATACGTTACGTGTACGTCGTCGTGTCGTATCTGTTCTAAGAGAAATTTGTGGAAATAGACTCTATGTGCACACGGGATGGGGATTCTGGATTCTGGAAGCCATTATTAGTTAGATGTGAGTTAATAAATCAAAATTCCGCACAAAGGTTCATTAAAGAGATAGCGAGAGGAAGAGGATATACATACATATATATACCTTCAGCTACATGCGGCGAAGCTTCGTGTCGACGAACGGTACCCGGCACTCAGTAGTCAGTACCCGGGGTGTGTGCTTAAATTGAAAACAGGATCAGATTCATTTAGATATAGAAAAGCAGAAAAGCATGGGCACGGTTAAGATAAAGCCACCCACGGCCCAAACGGATGGTATTTATAATTAATGGCTTCGGGAAAATACTTTTTCTTTTCACTTCACAGGATGCCAAACAATTTACGATATTCGATAAAAAGACACAAATTTGATCGTGATGCGCTTTTCTGGAGAAGAATTTTTAATTAATTTTTTTTTTATTTCGTTGCTAAGGGTTAATTAGATGCAAATGCGTATGAGTCGGTGAAACGAAAGGCAGAGATTAAACTTTAAATATTGACTTCGGACGGTTTTCGTTTTTCGGTGGAGGAAAGATATGGTAATTGGTTACTAATTGTAAAAAAAAAAAATGGGAGCGAAAGGGCGTGCTTAGGAGTTCGCAAGAAGTTGTTGATTAAGAAAGTTTGTTGAAGTTGGTTGGTTGGAGTATGTCATTCCGACAAGTAGCTGATTCATTGCTTAATGTTCCATAGCGGTGGATGTTTGAACGTAGTTTTACGCAAATATATTGAATATGGATGCATACTTTCAACCAACATTTCTTTGCAATTTCTATAATGAATTTTTTATTTCAAGTGAATGCGTGAAAGTCAATGCAGGTATTCTTAGCAGTTTCTTAGGTTAGGTTAGGTTGCAGTAGCTGCCCGTAACGATTACCAGCACACTTAATCCATTGTCAATTGTGATACCAAGGATCTCGGGGATGTGTTTCCCCGCCACTCATGAGAACCATTTAGAGCTTTGAATAAAGCGAAATAGACTTCTAACATATTTTTGTGCTATGTCACTGAGGTCGTTGAAGAAGTAATCACCTAGATGTAGATTTCTACTACGGGAAGGGAATGGGCATAAACAAAGGAGATGTGGTGAGCTCTAATCCTCTTATTCGTCTCTGCCAGTCACTTGAAAGGATGCCAAGCCGCATGCTTTTGCCTATAAGGCAGTGTCCAGTCAGACCTTCTAGCGACATAAGGTGGTTAGAGCCGTTTGGATCAAGTCTAGGCTTGGCAAGGCAAGTAGGTCCGCTTTCCCATCTGACATTAGTTTCATTGACTGTGTCAAGTTTGAGTGATAGCTTGTCAGTAGCAGGAGCATACCTTTATTTCTCTTATCTGATAGAATATGTATAGTAGTTCCTAGTTTAGAAAGTTCGCCTGCTCTACGATTCCCTGGAATGTCTCTGTGCCCCGTCACCCAATATATGTAGGTGAATGTTAAACTGCTTGACCATCTCTATAAGAGATGAACGACAGTTGGAGGATTGTCTTAGAAGTGGATGAGACCAATACCAGAGCTTTCAAAACCCCCTGACTATCCGAGAAAATGCTAATATCGCAAATAGATATTACATTCGTCTCGACCCAGGATAGTGCTTCTGAAATTGCCATAATATCCGCTTGAAACACGCTGCAGTAATTAGGAAGGCGGAAGGAGAGATTGAGATTCAATCTGTCTGAGAAAACACCTCCGCCTATACCATCATTGGCTTTAGTGTAGGATTGCCATTCATCCCGATGCGTCGGTACATGTCATCGTTATTCGAAGCCTTGTCCCGACATCCCGACGAGCTTAAAAAAGTCCCGACAAACTTTAGTTCGAAACCAACCAAACTAACAGAATACTATAATGAAAGAATTTCGTGTTCTTAGAACAGTTTGACCTATAGATTCGAAATAATTGGTGAAGTATATATCTGCGAAGTGTACCTCTAAACTCAAACGCGAGTACCGTTTCTTCTCGAGTCACTTTATAAACACACAAAGTGTTCGCTGTCGCCAGCTCTAGCGCGCACTGACTAGTGTCAACGTATTTTCATGGGTGTCCAAAAAACCCACTGCAACCCCCATTTCATCGAACGCCAATAGCTTGCTCTGCTAACTGTCATACGTTGAAAATTTAACATAAATCAGATTTTGTTAATTTTTATATATTGTTGCACTTGTTTAGTTCGTTGTTTTACTAAGCAACCTATTCGAACACAAAAAACACAAAAACAATAAACGCAATGAAAAAAAAAACCAAAGGAAAAATCAGCTAATTTCATGTTTTGATAGCCCTTTTTCTGGCACTCAAGAAATACCCGGGGCGAATCCAGTATTTCAGCACAGAACCAGTGTCGACACCGAACGAAGGGCAGCATTTTCAGTGTAGCACTGACTGAAATCGAATGGATCAGTGCGTTTCCACTGCGCCCTAGTGCGCCCTAGGGCTGACATTAAACAAACTTACTTTCCGAGTATACTATATTTGAGAAGCTTCTTCTGGTCAGTTATTCTTTAGTGGTTTAGTGAAAAACTATTTGGCTATAACTATTTTGAAAAACTGATCAAACAACTGAACCGCAAACTTCTCCCGCAGTAGCCCAGCGCACTAGCCTGTAGCCACTTTGCCAGAGCAGTGCTTGATTACTTATAAAAATCAGCGTTCACCAAAATGTCCCGATGAGATCTCAGTCAAATATGGCAACCCCACTTTAGTGCCATCAGTGTAGAAGTGTACAGACTTATCTGTTATGGCTTCTACGTCATCCCAAAGGATCTATCGGGAATAGTTTCTTGGTCTTATCAGTATTTCAGAAATATGGAGAACTAAGGCATGAGTCAATATGCTTAGTTTCGAGCTGTGATTTAAAGCACAAAAAACTTAGCCGATATCTGTCCTTCTGATACCAACAAAATATACTAGTGTGCCCGTGCGAGAACTCTCGCGACAGAAAATCCAACCCCAAAAATTAAAATTTCCTTCTTTTTTAATGTTAAAAGTTATTGAGTGAAAGTGCAATTCGTCAGGGCTCCAGGAAATTTCTCTTTCTTTTGACACCTCATTTGTTAAGATTGGTTGAGTGTGAGACCAGCATATGGTACCTATACTTCAGAAATTATATACATACATATATATGATTTGATTAGGGAATTTTGGAAGGTTTCCTGTATAGTCAGCTCAGACCATTCACAACGTTTAGTATAACATATGGTATATCTATAGTCGTGTTCTGCCCAAATACTAGAAGGCCTGCTTCCTAGCTCTGTTTTCGAAATCCTATTCGAATCTATGCAAATAAATTATTTTTCCGAAGTTTTCATACGCAATTGCCAATGCAAATTTCATCTACTGGCCACCTATACACATGGTTGTATGTACACCTGCACTCATCGAATTTCCAGTTGTATGATGTACTTCTTTGATCAATTTCCAGCTTTGGTTTTCAATTTAACTCGCACGAGTATATCAAATTTTCCACTTCGGTTAATTAAAGTGAACTGAGATAAAATCTATTTCGCTACTGAAATCCTAGCATAGTAACATGACATTCGAATGATTTATTCACTGCCTTTATCATCCAGTTTTCATCTCTTACATAGGTTTGTGTATCTGCATTCAATTGCAATCATTCGGACACCACTCAATTTTTCTACTAATTGAATCTGAATGCGAACAGGATCGTTTTGTTTTTGGCATCGCAAGGCTGACAGGCAACAGCTGAAAAATGAAAGCACGACAACGACAACCAAGAAGCAGGGTATAAGTAGGTATTCAGTGTGTTCCTCCTTTTGTGCTATCCATCAAATTTAATAGCCTTGTTCATTGTTCGTTGTGAATAGCCACGACTCAATTACCAGGAAACATGGAAATATTGAGGATAAAAGATGTGAAAATAAAATGCCCGACCAGATGAAAAGATAAAAAATAACTGCAATTAAAAAAAGAAGAAGAAAAAAAAATGTAAAAGCCTGAAAGCGGAAAAATAGTGGTGTACTCATACCTACATATGTATGCATGCATACTTACATAGATTGAAAAACTGTGGCCGACGAGTGGGGGGGGGGGGGCTTAAGGCCTTCACTTTAATGGATTTGAGTTTTGGGAAATTTTAATTCCTTGTCATTCTTATTTCTGACCAGAATTCTCGGAATGAATGGGAGCTGGGAGTACTCAGCTTAGTTTGGGATTAATCGTGGAATAATACGGTGAAAAGGTATTTTTTATCTCTGCAAAGATTATGTGAGTTTTAGTTGCTTTTGTTTTTAAGCGGCACTTACAATAACAAATGTTAAATATTTTTGATTTCTATGAATTGAGCTAGGTCCTTCACAGATGCTTATTCAAAATATTTATTTATTTATGTATTTATTTCTTCGAATGCTTATGTACATTAGAACAAATTTTCTTATAAATCTTATTAATATATAAATCTCAATGTGACGCTCTTACCTGTCAATCTTACGGTTAGATAAACACAAAAACTAATGCACACAATGAAGTAAAACTTCGTATTCCAGTTCATTGACATCCTGTGCCTATAATTGTCCGATTTTTAAGTTAATTTATTTGCAATATTACCTATTTAAATTAATGCAAAAATAAAAACACTCTAACATAACACATGCCACTTTCTTGCGAAATGTCACTTATTTAAACTACAAATACTTACAATCCACACTTGTGGATTGTATATATTGAAAGACTGCAAACCTTGGGGTGCGTTCGGACTGTCTTTGATTCTTCGAACCAAATGACAATGTATGTATTGTCAGTAACACTATAGTTTTTAGACACGGGCGAAGCCGGGCGGGACAGCTAGTATGTAATAAGCTACAACTTAATACATTGAAATATGAAGCTACTAACCGTAGCAATTTTAATCGTTTAATATTCAAAGATATAAAAAATAATTTAAAAATATTTTATACAGTACGAACCCAGAAGGGATACAAAATAGAAAAATGAAAGACGAAAAAAAAATATCGGAAAAATATAGTTTAATTTTATCCCTAAATCTTGCGGCATTGTCTTTTTCTATTGGGTAGCGCGGCAAAGAATTCCATCGTCCTCATACCCAAGCTATGATCCAGAATGACCATGTGTTTGATGTTACTTTTGGTCACTCATAGGGCTTATCTGAGAGTAAATTTCAACATTATCATATCATATACATATTATACATTGGGTCTGTATCTAATAAGCAAAAAACAATTTTTTTTTATTTATTTTGTTTGTTTATTTTGAAGATAAAATAATTATATATTAAGATGTGTAAACAAAGGAAAGAAAGAAAGCCAGAAAAACAATGCTTAACTAATTTATAGGAAGGGCACCGTAGCGCAAGTGGTTAGTGCGTCGGACTACTGAGCCAGCGGTCTTGGGTTCGAATCCCGCCGCAAACACCTAAAAAGTTTTTCACAGTGCCCACCTCTTTCGAATGTCTGACAAGCATCAAAGAGTATCATTTGTCACGATTGAGCTTCTCAACTCGCCGTTCGGAGTCGGCAAAAAACTGTAGGTCCCTTCCATTCGTGCAAAAATATAACACGCACACACAAATGGTTGCGAGAAGCAGGCCCAGGTTCACCTCGAGCTGTAGCGCCAACTAAGTAAGTAACTAATTTATAGATATATGTAAAGGGTTTTTCAATAAGAGCGCTACAAAAAAACAAATAAAACAAAAACGGTTTTGGATTCTATATTCCTGTGAAAGTACGTTCGATGCCATTATGTATGGAACTCGATTTCTTTTGCATGGCCACCACGGGCACGCTTGCAGAAGTCCAGACGCTGAACCCAATTTTCGACGGTTTTCAAGCATAAATCGGCCGATACTGCTGCAATTTCACGTTCGATATTCGTACGAAGTTCATCAATCGTCGCTGGCTTGTTGGCATAGTCCATAGACTTGACGTAGCCTCACAGGAAATAGTCTAACGGCGTCAAATCGCACGACCGAGGCGGCCAAGCGACTGGACCATTTCGTGAGATAACACGTTAGCACGATTATGACTACCATAAATTAGCGCTCTTAACGCTGAGGCCACTGACTCCGAATTTCGGTAGTAAATTTTAATAATTTCGACTGTCCCTGTCGCTCTACTTTTATAGCGTCCCTGTTGAAAAACCCTGTAGTTACCTCTACTACGAAATTCCTACTAATCTGGACATATCTCTGTATAAATTTTACCTTGGGTTTCCTTCATAATATTCGATTGGACACCGAAAACAATTGAATCAGCCAAGTTATCATATATGATACCAGGGGTCTGAGGAGCGGATCGAATGGATAAAAAATTTGACACTCGAATGTAAGGGAAGTATGGCGCGTATGACTAAGCATTCGTGACCTTAACGAGGGTACCATTTTCATAGAGGTATTGGGGCTGATGATTGACAGGGATGTTTGAGAGCAAAGTAAGGAGAAAGTTTTCAAAGGTCATGTTGAGGAGAAAATATATTGAACTATACTGGAATCCAACATTGAGTTTTCTCTTGCTCACAGGACCACAATTTGAGTATATTTCACAGCCGTAGATCAGTAAGTAAGTATATAGTTCGAAGAATACCATATGTTTTGCCCACAACTGTATTTGTGTGGTTGTTCCATGTTCCATGATTTTTAGCAGTTTCGACATACGTGATTGGGATTGGGATGCAGGAGCACAGGGGGAGAGTATGAAAGGTAGACAGATTTCTTCGATATCACAAGAGACATAGACTTTTTAGGGTTTAATAAAAGACCATTTTGCTCGGACCAGGATGGAATGTTAATACATTTTACTCTGTGCTCAATAAGGCCGAATGGGTTACTCAAATACATCTGCACGTCATCGGCATACATATGAATTGAGCAGTGTAGTAGTAGTAGTATTGAATTTATTGTATCATTAATTTTTTCTTCCAATTATGTACAATTTTTTTTTTTACTTATTCTAATTAGCAATGACAAAAGCCGTCAGCCAGATTGACAGTTTTATGCGTGGATACATTATTGCAGTTAAATTCATTTCTTTAAATTACAATTGTTGAAATATATTTTTAACTTTTGAATGGCAATTTTAATGATTTGCTAACATAAAAAAAGATAATTAGTAATATACAGCGATTCGCAAGATATAACAGTTAAGAAATATTTTGGAGCATTTTTATACTTTGGCAATTTTAATGATTTGTTAACGTAAAGAAGAAAATACGGATTTTACAGCGATTTACTTTAACAATTTTAATGATTTGCAACATAAAGATTAGGGACTCTATTCCTCCATAAACAGGTTCCTATACGCAAACGCAAGGGCGTCCCATACGTAGTTGCAGAGAACGTTCCAGTTAGACCCGTTGAGTATCTGAATTACCTCCTCCATTGAGAGAACGGATTGGTTGTAATGGAATCTCCTCGTCTCCTGAAGAATTGGGCATTTTCCTAGAAAGTGGTATGTATCTTCTTTTTCGCGTAAAATACACAAGGAGCAGAGTGCTGGAAGACCTTCCCTGTATGGTCTGAAATTCAGAGCTAACAATTCTCCACGAGTCTTAAAGATAAGGCTTATTTGGTTAATTCTAATAGGTTCGTGGAAGTAGTTCAAATCCATTAAGCTATGGTTTAGCTGTTTGTAGATTAAGCGACTCGATGAACACGCTGCTTTCTCCATAAATCCTTGGTGAATCTTCTCATTTAAGTTCCTCAAAATGTCATCTAGGGCCACAGTCCAGCCGGATCTGTCTTCCCACCTTAAGGACAACTCAACTCCTAGTTCCTCGCTCATTTGCTGCCACTTCCGGAAAAAGTTCGCTTTCCTGGTAATAAGATATCTGAGGACCACTTTTGGAAGCCTATGATCAGGAAGCTTGTTGATTCTTAAAACATACTTGGAATGAAGAAATGAGGGTGAATAGTCGCACAAGAGGCAGACCGGTTTCGACGGGGAGCATGTACGTTGGTGTGTTTGTTGGTAGTCTAAACAAGTGCTTGAGAAAGAATCTTTTCAGCTTTTCTACTTCTTCGTACTCTTCGTGTCCCCATACCTGAGTTGCGTAACACATTACGGAGCTTGCAGTTGCTTTGAATAGCTTGCACTTTGAATTTACTGGCACATCTTTCCGACTGAGAACATTTTTCCAAGAGCAGCTTAACGCTTTCTTTGATTTCTTCAATTTGTTTTGGAGGTGAAGATTGTACGAGAGTCTAGGTGTAAGGGTTACACCAAGGTAGCGATACTCTTTAACCACTTCTAATTGAACCGTATCTAGGTTCCATTTTTCTTCCCTTGTATATCTGCCAGAGTTATTGTGAAATATTATCACTTTCGACTTGCTTGTATTGACACAAAGATTCCATTGGAGACAGTACTCTTCCAGTCTGTTGATCATGAGTTGAAGCATGTTTGGTGAATCTGCTAACAGCACAATGTCATCTGCAAACAATAGGCCCTTGACCGTCGTGTTCTTAAAAACAATGCCTCAGGGTAAATAAGAGAGGAGATCATCCAATCGAGCAGTGTTTTACTATAGATGGTAGTTCATTAACATAGAGCGAGAATAGAAGAGGGCCCAGAATAGAACCTTGTGGAACGCCACGTGAGGTTGGAAGAAGATCGGACAAAACATTGCTTAGCTGGACTGCCTGTAAGTAGGAGAACAGAAGCTTCACATCACATGATGAAAAGTTAAACTGTCGAAGGAGTTTTCCACATAAAACAGAGTGGTCGACGTCGACCATATCGAACGCCTTCGGGAAATGTAAAAGAATTTGGAAATTAAAGTTCCCATTGTCCAGAGTTTGTCGCATATCTTCCGTGACTTTTATGACATAACTATGACCTTTCCGAAAGCCGGATTGCTTTGATATTAAAAAAATAAGTTTGAGGAGCCGAGATGTATGGTCATTTGATTTTGCAGGATTCTTTCGAAGACCTTAGACAGGAAAGGCAACACTGCAATAGGCCTAACTTCATCACCCTTAGAATTTTTAGCTACAGGTGATATCTTCGCTAATATCCACTTCGCTGGATATACATACACCAGTTGTGAGAATATTATTAAAAATATAGGTTATGTAAGGTAGGACGCTTGGTAGTATCAACTTAAGATCGAGATTTGATCGAGAGTACACTTGCAACCACTTAGATGCTATCCACTGATCTAAAGGCAAAAGTTGAATTTGGAAAATTTGCTTGTAATAGCCTTAGTGGGGTTAGCAGTGACTATAGGGAGTGCGAATTTTCTGTTGAGTATATTGCAGTCCAATCCATCAACACAACTATTTTTACTTTTTGCGACTCCTATTGGACGAAGTTGCGTTGGATTTAATCCATTGCAGTAGAGTTGACCTTTCACGGTACGTATTGCCATTACGACTTGATTCCGATGTGAGCGGTAGCTGCACAAATGATCGTGTAAGCGATAGCGTTTCCAGCGACTATATGCTTGGTCATGCTTAAGCATCTGATGTGAAAACCTTGGTTTTGCGGGTGTTGTGCAGTTCCTTATTAGCAATGGGACATACCTATCGCAAATAGGTACAATATGTGTTCATTAAAGAAATTAACTTGTTCATGGTGTGTGGTCAGGTAATAAATAGTTTCCCAGTGTATGCTTCTTACATGTTCTCCCAAAAGTGAATAAGCAATGTGTCTAAAGTCCCTGTATTGAAGGGTTTGAACAACTGATGTTACTTTGTAGTCAAAAGTCATGTATACTTTTGAAAGAATAGAAAAGGAATAGGGTTTCGCAATCGACTCGCGTTTAGAAGACCAGTTGGTGACGGATACTTGAGATTTCAATTTATCGAACTGAAAACCAAGGCCCTCAGAGCTGACGAACTATACTGAGCTCGTAAAATCCAAAACTAAGGCAGTTACTTATACTAACTCATAAAAAATAGAAAAAATCTAATCAAGTATACCCAATCCCATCTCATGTTAAATTCATGCATACACTACACACTCTATAAATCGGTATCGAATTTATTTTCATTAATCAATTTTAATGACAACCTCTTGACGGAAATTTGTATTCAATAACAACATAGCATACACATACTCATACTCATATGCAATAAATTTTTACTATACAAACATAAAATTCATTTTTGTCATACTAAACAAATACAAACAAAACACTTGCCCAAAGTTTCATATCTTCGCAAATGGCACCAGGCATGTGGTATTTTACGCCATGCGATCTGCTTCTCCAATTCAAATAGATTTCGAAGAAAAATCATTATTTTATATGGCGTCATATCCTGAGGAAAATATCTTCTCCTACCCTTCGCCACTCCACCCACTTTTAGCTTTTGGGTAAAACATCAGCCATATTGTGATGTCGACGGTCGACCATAGCAGTGTACATGTGCATGTGTGTGTGTTGCTTTATGACAATTCGGAGCACGTGCGTTAATTCGACTCCTTTCCACAACGACACATACATCATTTATTAAGTTTAGTTAGTAAGCATCTAATAATAATTTGACAGGGGACTGTAATTTCACAACACCTGCCAGCATGGAACCATATGTAGCGACTTGTGAGAGAGAAATGAACTGAAATGATCTGGCGAAGAACTTCAATAAGTCGCCCCCTGATGGTTTCCACCTCCCCCCGAAAGGGGATAACAAATTACTTTCACTATACGGTCTATACTAACAATACCCAACACAGTAATGAATCATTTCTTTACACACTACTGTGTGATGTTTTTATAATTATCTCATTTAATTACTAATTCAGACTCAGAGTTCTTTTGTTCCGTTTGTTCCTTTTGAACGGAAAGTTTTCAACTCAAATGTCATAAAGAACTTAAATTTGAATTAGGCACGAGTTTAGTTAAACGTAAGAGTTATTTGAATCCAGATGCAGAGTGTGTCCATACATAATGAATTTCAAACTTCCCTTCCCTTGCAATATGCATGCACTTTAATGGTTTTCAGTTTTTGCTGATATATTAATCTTTTTCACTTTTAATATTATTGAAATAGAATGCCACTCAAAAGCAATGAATTTCGAAATTAAATACACACTAACCAACAAAATAACATAAATAACAGATCTGTGTTTTTGGTCGCATTTATGTATACATATTGTAATTTATATTTTTAAAAAAAATCTCTCAATGAAGAGGTATTTTTTTTTTTCTCTTTTTTTAAAATAATAAACCACAAGGGATGTCCGATAAAATTTTTATGAATATTTGATTACTCATACTTTGTTTGTTATATTTAAATTATTTAATATTGACCGACTTATATTTTAATAAATATCTAGGGATAAAATAATAACTTTTTGAATATGTAATTTTTCTGCGAAAACCTTGCAACATTTTAAAATTAATAACATTTATGTAGAACTAGCTGACCCGGCGAACTTCGTACCGCCTCAAAATCAATAAATGTTGTGCGATTTTTTTTTCCGAATTGTAAAACAAATGAATCGTTTAACAATGCAACTCTCATGTTTGTCGTCGATGATTTGAGGCAAGCGTTTATTTTATCGGCTTCGGCAGTAGTCGATCTTGAAATGATTGGTAGTGTTTGGCGGAAATTGCCAGAAAGTAGAATCATTGCGCCTCCAAAACATCTTGAGTCATTGCGTAGATCTTTCATAGTTTGATTGAGTGCTACCAATGCGCATGTGTGCGACATTGTGCATTCATTCCAGATGACGATTTTACTTGTTACCAAAACCTTGCCCATTGCTGACTATTTCGCAATGTAGCATGTCGGGTTTTCAGTCGTTTGAAGGTTTAAAGGCAATTTCAACGCTGAATAAGCCGTTCGGCATTCTTCTAACCTGGCGGCTATCCCAGAAAAAGCCACTGCTACAGAAATTTCGGATCTCATATGATTAGTGGTCAAAATCAATGAAATTTGAAGTGTCTTCCCAGTTCCACAGAGCGCACCAAGGAAAAATATGCCACCATTTTGTTGGAGGTTCAACAGTGGTACATTCAGTGGAACTGATTGGTTCAATGCATCTCGATCGTATTCACGTTGAAGTTCCGATTCCCGATTGAAAGCGTTATTCATTCCACGATATGGCGTTGGCATTCCTTACTTGACTAACAAACTGCCGCACATGAGGTAACACATGTCCTCGATCAAAATGAAAGCCCTGGTTATGTATCTTCTCATTCAACTCGAGATCGGGATTCGCTGAACTGACACGAATTCGATGTAAAATGTCTTCTGACATGTCATCCTTGTACTTGTTCCACAGTTCACGTGGATTCGATGGGAAGCATGTCGGAATAATGATAGCAAATAATGTGCGTATCTGACTTGGAGATGCAGAAACAATTGTTTCAGTGATTGTCATATCCCAATGAGTATATTTTTCAAACAAATTGAGCTGTTGACATGAAGCACGAAATGTTGATTCAAATGATGTCAGTCCACGAACATTCACCAGCAACAACCGCAAGTAGAAGCATTCGTCATTCTTCGGATGAACTGTATAAATGCGACCAAGAGCATCAGTAGAACGCACATTTGGATAATCAGGAGCTACATGGCCTTGCTTCCAAAGTTGAAAATTCTTCGATGAAGAAGTGTTATAATCTCAGAGTAGAGCAACGTTCGTGCAAAAGATCAAGTTGGTCCTCCATATTGCCCATGAAGTAAATTTGGATGAATTTATGCTATGCGTCTTCAAGCGATTGCAATGATCCAATTCTATACTGAATTTGGCCTTTAAAGTCCAAAGCGAAGTCAGAATTACTCATTTATGATTGCACCAAAAGAAAATTAACGTTTATCCTTTCGAGCAGAAATTACCTTAAATGTCGAATCCGCGTTCTTCGATAATATCTCCTCCAAATGAAGTGGATTTTGTACCCCTGTGGGTAAAAATATAGGGATCATTTGGATAAAATCTTTTTCTCTATCAACATTTTTAAAAACAGTCCTTTTTCTAAGAACTTCACCCTTTTCTTAATAACTTCTTTAACATTCACTTTATAATTCCCTTTTTAGTCAGTATTCGCACTGTATTGCTTTTTAAATTAAAAAAAAAATCAGAAAAAAAATTAATAGAAATCAGTTTCAAAATATTATAGGCCCTGGCTACACGGTCAATGGCATACTAGGTATTGAAAATTTCCCCGTGGCTACACACAAAATGTGTTGAGGGAAACACTTTGAAAACAGAACACACAATCTCCGTGCTCCGTCTTGCACAGAGAATTATTTTTTTGAGTTTTCCGTGATGTGAACCCTTCGACGGTCGGGAAAAAATGAAAAAATTTATGAGAAATGAAACGCTTTGAGAAAAGAACATGCATCTTCCACCGAGAATGGCCCTGGCTACACGGTCAATGGCATACTAGGTATTGAAAATTTCCCCGTGGCTACACGCAAAATGTGTTGAGGGAAACACTTTGAAAACAGAACACACAATCTCCGTGCTCCGTCCTGCACAGAGAATTATTTTTTTGAGTTTTCCGTGATGTGAACCCTCCGACGGTCGGAAAAAAATGAAAAAATGTATGAGAAATGGAACGCTTTGAGACAAGAACATGCATCTTCCACCGAGAATTATTATCAAATCGGATTTTCGGTGTGCTTTTGGTGAAATCAACCCTTCTCGTTTTAGCTCACATAAAATCTACCTGTCTCACTGACAAGAATCGGTATTGGATTGACCGTGTAGCCAGGGCCATATGTATGAGAAAATGAATTTTCTTCCTAATTTTTTGTTCATGAATTTTTCCGATGTTTTAATCGTTATTCTGCTATTCGGGGCAGAGGCACATCCAACAAATCAAATATCATAAAAATTGGTCCAGCCGTTCTAGAGTTATAAATGGTGTAACTAACCCGACTTTGTTTTATATATAAAGATAGAAACATCAAAGTCTAAGTTCACAAAAGTGTTTAGTAAATTTTGTTGATTAACTGCGTTTTATCAAAAACGTTTCAATGTGTAACTTTCAGCCCCTAACTGCAAATTTCATAGTTCTCAAAAACCGCACCGCACCGTAGCCCGTCAACACTTCCGCCTCTACCAGATGTCATTGCAAAATTTTCTCTAGGTCGGGTGCCATTACATTATTTAAGCGGGCTCAAGTTTCTTAGAAGAATAGAAGGTACACCTACTTTTAGTTTTAATTTATGTGATGGCAGCGAAAGCGAGAATTTAAAAATTCGACCAGATATCTGGTTGTTACTTCTTGGTCCACAACCCGGGTGATTGAAATACATTCTGCACTTTGACCATCAGCACGTGAAAATATCTCGCTGTTAATTGCTGGAGCTTAATCATTCCAGGCAACAAAATAGCTCGCTCACAAAGCTAAGAATTCTTACGGTTTTTTAGTTGTGATATATCACTTTAAACCACCAATTTTAAATAACAAATCAGAGAAATGTTGTGCGTTCGGATATGCCTCGTGGCACTACTGATAACGTTTGCCTAAAGTCTCGGCAAAATAGCACTGTAAACCAAACATCCCAGATGACTTCCACATAGCAAATACATATGTATGTATGTGCATACATATATGAACCAAAATTAACTCTTAAAAATCCTGAAGTTCACTTTGGGTAGAATATTTGTTTTTGATCGTTTTTTTTTTAATTTATTAATAATATTTATGCAAAAAAATGCAATTCACTGCTCTAGAAAATTCTCTTTCTTTTGACACCTCATTTGTTAAGATTGGTTGAGTGTGAGAGCCGTAAATGGTGATAATGATTGCAGCACATTGAAGTACAAAGCATATGATCATGTTAGAGCGCGCACATATACTCACACACACACTATTGCAACCCACTGCTGCACGACTGCTGGCGGTGGTCTCCGCTGAAGGAAAATTGTGGGCGATGTTTTGAATAGTTGTTTTGAACATTGCTCAGCTTCAGGATAACGCAGGAGGATGTTTTACATCTCAAATGAATCAGCGACAGATTTACTAATTTCACCTATTTTTTTGATTTTCAATCCGATAAGCCATTATTGAGTTAGGGCTGCATAATGATAATATTCCTCTCCGATATACAGTTATTTTGACTACTATGTAAGACCCAGTAGGCTGAGCAAAAAATTACATAGCTTGTGATCATCCCGGGTACTTAAGAAGCATTTCAAAAAAAAGTTTCATCGAAATCTGTCTAGCGGTTTTCACGCCATTAGGTAACCAACAAAAAACTTCTACAGTTTTATAATGTTTATAGATTATAGATTGGTTGAAAGTGTAAGTACACATAATTTGTTAATTTTAATGATAAAAAATAAATAATGACCACCACCAAATGAAGCTACAAAAATGCTAATGACCAGTGGATTCAGTGTAGCTGAATAGCCACGCATTGTTCATTTGAAAAAGGTTGACCCACCGAGGTATATTTCTGTTCATCATGGATATGTCTAACGAATTTTAATTCGAATCCAAAGTGGATTATGTCATGGTTGAAAAGACAACATTTGAGAAAATTTGATGATACCTCTGGGCTATTCCAAGCATGCACATAATGTTTAGAAGATATGCATTACAATGTGATTTCTGGAATTTCATAATTTACGAAGGCATAAGTAACGCGAACGCCCACTTTAAGACTTGAAATGATTGCTTTGTGGGTAAGAACAAGCGACAAGTGAAAAATGTAATAACACTGCACTGCACTCCATCACAGAAAGCGTATGCAATGAAATACTGCATGCTATGTGTCTTCTTCCTAATTTGGGCAAAAAGGTGAGCTATCGTGCCCAAAACGGTGTAGGTATTACTGATACCCAACGTGAACAGATAGGAAGTGCGTTAGGTGGTCGTTACAGCTGCCGTGTCCAAACGTCTATAGTTTGGATCAATCTGTAGGCCCATCTGCCCTTCGTAGTGATGTCCCACAGAGCTTGCCACCTGGTCACTGAAGTCACTCTTTCTTCTTCCTTGATCATTTTGATAACCATCGTTTCTTGGTTGCTAGAAGTTCTTCTATTATAGATTCCTTGCATCTTGTCTGCAGGGATATCGATGGGGACCATCCCTGCAATGACAAGGGCTGTTTCGTCCGAAATCGTTTTGAAGCCACCAATTACCCTTAGTGTGCAAAGTCGATAACTTTCTCCTTGTTTCCTTTGTCGCTAGGGCCCCCACACAAACTGGGGCAGCGTATAATAGGTTTGAGCTTACTGCCTTGGATATTAAGTTTTTTACTCCGATGTTTGGCAGTATTCCGGAAATTACCGCCTAAACCTTTTTTTCCCGAATAATCGATGTAAGGCTTAAAGCTAAGTCTATTGTCGAGTATCACTCCTAGGTATTTTACCTTTCGATCTGATAGTTTGACTTCCTGCCAGTGCTGCCACTAAGGAACAAATTACCGTAGCAAAACTCAATAAGTCCGCAATATACCGTTTTTCATCGACAACAAACCAAAAACCGCTTCGTTTTTTTTATTAAAAATAAACCGTTTCAATACCAGTCAAACTTAAACACATCCGAAGAAATATATACTGCTTGTGTAGGGTATGATAAAACAGTAACATAAATTGGAGCCGTAAAAGTGAATAGTTTAAAAATATGTATGTTTGTTTAGTTTTTTTTTTGAGTTGAAATTGTGATTGCAAGAGTTTTAAAAATCCCAAAATCTTGTTGGCAGTTTCTGTTTCAAAAAGCGTAGCAAAATTGGGGTATTTAGGGAGAGTGCGTAGCAGCGTACCAAATTTGATGATCTAGCTCAATGGTTCTTAACCGGTGGTCCGTGAACCACTGGTGGTCCCTGAAAGCAACCGAGGTGGTCCGCGAAGTCATTCTGAAATTACTACTATAGCCACAAACTTGTAAAAAATTTCAAATCAAGTTAGCACAGAAAATTGCAGCCATATTTTAGTCGTCAAAATGACAGCTTCATTATCGTTCATTGAACTTAACTAGGTCCCAAAACTACGAAAAGTTACGAAAACCCGTTCGCTTACGCAAAAATTTCGTAGTTTTTCGTAGTTTTACGTACTCACGAGGGAGTAAGAAATTTCTTCATGCTGCGAATTTTACCACAAGAAATTTCTTTGAGCAGATATGTACCTATATGAAAACGGTCAATTCTGTCGAATCACATATATTTTTAATTTTTTGTTATTAACGCGTTTCTTTACTTTTCAGTAATTTTCCTATCTTTGGGAGAAATTCACACCCACTCTTCGAAATTTGACAGAAAACACATATTTGGTGCAAAAAGTACGAACGCCTTCTGTTTTCCAAATTACTCATCAGAGCAGTCATCGAACAAAGCTTATCTCATTATATGTATTTTATACCTGGTTTTTGTCCAACAGTGAAATCGCGTATTCAAAAAATTTCAAATGACATTGAAGAAAACGTTTATTGACAAGATAAAATGTAGTCCTTATTTTGCGCAACAATGTGATGAATCTACCGGTATTTCACAATGTTGTCAATTACTTGTATGTATTTTATTTATCAAGCATTGGCTGCCAAAACGCTCCCGGAATGCCTTGTTATTACCCGTAAAACAGCTATAAAATATATAGACAACTTTATTAAGAGGAGTGCTCTTAATATTCGCCTCTTCAAAAAATTATGCTCTGATATGAACTCAGAATACGAAAAGCTGCTTTATCTTACCGAAGTGAAAATATTCTTAACTAATAAGGAGAACAAGGAGTTAAAGGACCAGTTTTGTCTGTTCAAATGTTAAATATATTTTGCTAATTTAGCTGCAATGGTCAGGAAATATAAAATTGGAAGGCATGAGCAATATATTTGGATTTGAAAGTAAAATCAGTGCCATTATTGCTAAAATCGACCTATAGATCAGCAAAGTCGAAAGAGAGAAAGTTTCTGCATTCGATACGTTGAATCCAATTATTGACGAACAGTGTGCTGAGATTAAAGGAGAAATACAAAAGAACATTTCACTTAATTTTCAAAACTGAAAAATGAATTCAATCGCTATTTTCCTGAGTCCGAGGACAGAGGTATCCTTTCATTGTCAACAGTATTAAGCGGTTGGTCAACAGTATGCAATCAGAAAAATCACACTAAAGTTCGAGATATAATAATGTAAAATTGTCGATACTAAAAAAAATACTCTTTGTTTCGAATAATTTCAGACCTGTTTTATTTATATGTAGAACAACTTTATAATACGTCTTTTCAAAGAGGCTGTTCTGGGAAGAAAAATACAGAAAATGTGTTCAGTTAGAAACGTTTCTGTCCGAAACTGATCTGCTTTGTGTTCAGTGAGGTTGTCAGAACAGAAAAATACATGAAATTTTGAGAGATTTAAGCCCAAATGAAAGAAATGGAAATTCAATCGGAAAAAAGGCAAACCGTTATTGTTTAAGTTCCCAATACACACCATAGTTAGGAAAACAGTTAGTAAAATAATCATCCATGAAGTTGTTATTTTTGACAACTAGCATATGGCTGTAATTTTCTCTTCCAACTTGACTAGACATTTTTCAAAAATTTTTGCTGTTTTGCCTTTTTTCTCATTGAAAAAATTGAATAACTTTGTTATTTCCGCCAAACAGTTGGTGGTCCGTAGCAAAACAAAAATTTAGTAAAACGGCCCATCACTTCTAAAAGGTTAAGAACCACTGATCTAGCTAATTCTAGGTCGGGGGATATTAGCCAGTCTTTGACGAGGTTGATTTCTTCGTTCATAGCTGACTACATCTCGCAAATGTTCTTTGCAACAGTAACAACGGCGATATCGTCGGCGAATCCGATTATAATATTTTTTTATTATATTATTTTTATATTATACATATTATATTATTTTTACTCCTGGTGGCAGTGCTTATTGCAGAACATTATAGTTCAAAGTAGGGGGCCTAGCACTGATCCCTGTGGGACTCCCGCGGAGACTTTATAGTACTTTCCTCCTTCGATTTTATATCTCAACCTTCTATTGATGAAGGAGCTGAATACAATCTTTCGCAAGTAGTTTGGCGTATCCTAGTATGATAGTGACCTTCTTATGGTGTGTACATATTTCTATATATGTATGTATTTTTTCCAATCAAAATTAATGGGTAGGTACAGGACTCAGTTCCTCCTTAAAACTGAGAAACAACTTTTGAAGCGCAGAATATAACTATGTATAATGATGATTGGAAATTAAGTTAATTGGTGTATAGTCACAAAAATACTTTTATCGATAAGATAAAGAAATGAAAACAATAATTTCTAGGAAAATATTTTCATCATATGCAAAGAAGATACATTATGTATTTACACGTAACAAGTTAAATACTACATGAATAAAAGTCTACTTCTATAAACGTATCCAGGAATCTCCTCCGACAAGCTGCAGAGCCATTCATCAAAATGAAACAAAGTATGAGTATTTACAAACGTATAAGAAATGTCCAAAATTCTCCAAGTATTTGAAAAATATTCAATTAGACATTTCAATAAACATGGTTTCTTAAATCAATCATTAAAACAGCTTGACGCATCAATCGAGCGCAAACATTAAATGAAGCACATCTCTGGCTGTGATTTGCTCATAGCACGTTACAACACCCGAAAAGAAATTTATTTCAAAGCAATTAGTGCCGGGTGATGAGCATCGAGTCGTTTATAATAAAATTGTACATATACGAGTAATTCAATTTAACACGAGTTTTGATATACTTGAATGATTATCAGGCACATCTCATTAGGAGTATATGCCATTAAACAAGGAAAATCCAATAGATTTTCATAAAACGCATTTACACAGTCGGTACTGAGAATATGGAAAAACGGCGATGAAGACCAACACTCCCCTATTAGGCAGTATGAACCATTTAATTTAGATGATGATACACAAAGCTCCCATTCAGCTGATCAAATCGAAGTAAGGATAACAATATCCAAGCTTAAGTTGGACCTGACGGTCAACCGGCAGAGCTTTTTAAAGCAGCTGGAGATGACTTAGTAAAGACCATACCCCAACTCATCTCATCTCAACTCATGGTCCAAATCCATACCCACAACCTGTTCATCAAGACCGCCTATGAGAGCATCTGGAAAGATGAACTGTATAGAGCCATGTCTGGTTTTAAAATCCCTGCCAAACTCATCCGTCTGTGCAGGATGATGATAGAGAAAGCTCGCTGCTCCTTCAAGTTCGGTAATGACCTCACCGAGATATTCGATGTCAAAAAAGGATTCAGACAACTGTCATGCCTCATGTGACTTCTTCAAAATCATGCTTGAAAGAATTGTTGGAAACTCACAAGCCAAAAAAAAAGGAACGATTCAACTACTTGCATACGGCGACGATATTGACATCATTGGCAGAACACAGCGAGCCGTCACCGGTGCGTTTACGATCATGGATATGGAAGCAGCTAAAACGGGTTTATCGGTAAACGAGGGCAAGATAAAGTATATTCTGAAAAGCGATACTCAACATCGACGAATTGGACAGAATGTCACAATAGACAGCTACAATTTTGAGGTAATAAAGGACCTTGTCTACCTCGGCTCTGCTATAACATCACAAAATTACATCTCGTCGGAAATCAAACGAAGGAATACTTTTGCCAATCGCTGTTTCTTTGGGGTAAGAAGGCAGTAGTAAGGCCCTTTCCCTTTCGACTAAGGAGACTCTATATAAAACCCTTATCATTCCAGTCCTGCTATACGCAGTTAAAGAATGGACTTTATCGAAAGCGGATAAAGATATCCGCCGTGGCCGTGGTAGTTAGTGCGTTGGACTACTACGCAATGCTGCCCGAATACTACTTTCTACTTTCGAATGCCTGACAAGCATAAAAGAGTATCATTTGTCACGATTAAGCTTCTCAACTCGCCGTTCGGAGTCGGCAAAAAACTGTAGGTCCCTTCCATTCGTGCAAAAATATAACACGCACACACAAATGGTTGCGAGAAGCAGGCCTAGGTTCACCTCGAGCTGTAGCGCCAACTAAGTAAGTAGGATATTCGGTCCCATTTGCGTTGACGGGTTTTGGAGGAGCAGATGCAATCACAGACTGTACGAGCTGTACAGCGACATTGACCTCGTCAAAAAACTGCGCATTGGGCAAGATGGCTAGCATAGAAAATGTAAAGCGAATGCACATCAACGCTCCGACCCGCAGAGTATTCGAATCCAACCCGGATGGTCAGCGCAGCAGAGGACGACCTCGTCTAAGGTGGCGCGCATAAGTAGAGCAAGACCTCAACCAACTTGAAGTGCGCAACTGGAGGCAGTTAGCTAAAGACCGGGCTAACTGGAAGAGGTTGTTGGTTGAGGCCTTGGTCAACCCATGTGGTGTACCCATCATGCCACCACTGTAACCTACTTCACATGTGAAGTGCAATCGAGTGAATGAATCTTGAACGTCACTCAATTAAAATAGGATCCTTAAGAATACTATGCAACCAATAAGAAACTAGAATAAGTTATGCATGTAAATAATGTAAGTAGAAGTAAGACAGAAAATACTATAACAGTTAGCGTTAAGAGTATTTAAGGAGGATAATTTGTACAATAAAATCAGAACTATCTTGAACTGTCAACGACGTAACTGCCTGCTTTATTTTAGTCCTCAATCTGCGGCGATTACGCCTTACTTGCAGCGTGGTGCGCTTATATACCAACAGTAGGGACCAAACCTTAGGTGAACAGAGACACCGCTAGGATCATCTTGATTCACCACACCCCCTAAGGAAGTAAGTAAGTAATTATATTTTATATTACTATTGAAGTTATAAGGAAAATTTCTTATGCGGATTCACATAAATCAGACTTAATTCGAAGTGATAGTTAACGATCAAAAATTATGGATTCTCGAAAGCATCTGCCGAAACTTTAAATTTTGATATTTTTCAACTTAGTGCTGCCAATGAGTCGTTAAGTCTTTAAATGAAGTTAAATTAAGTGACAAATGATTACATTTAATGCTGTTGACAGATATGTACATATGTCCCAAGTTCAAATACACACGTAGCATCAAAAGCTGCCCATACACAATTGCTTCTGTCACTTTAACTCTGACTTTCAGTAACGTTGGGTGTGATTGCACCACTCAGTGTTGTTTAACCTTTTAGGAATATTGAATTGCTGAATTTATGTAATCTAAATCAAGCTGATTCAGTAATTGATGACATTTATAGTTTCAAACTTTCTCCATTGGATTGACATAAACCATTCCATCCACCTTCTCATAAAACAAATGGGATTAAAGAATAATCCTGATTCTGGGAAAAAAAAGACACTTTTCTACGCCTCAAGATCTCCGTCCTCATGTTACCCCATTAAAAGTGTCATTAAAGTTCCATTACTTCTCAGGAAAAACAAAAAAGAATATCCCACCTTTATCCTATGGTTAAACTCTTCACAAAGAAATGAAACACAAAGATCCCGTATTAAGGACTAAGTGGTATGGGGGACATCCGACTCTCTTTCACCTGCCGGAGGACATAAGCCAAGGCAAACAATTAAATTCAACTGATGAAAAAAGTTCTCTTCCGAATCCACATTCAACATCCCCGTCCGGATATGATTCCTGTAAACAGGATAGAGCAGCGCCAAATTAATATGAGTACTCATTCCATTGTGTGGTACTCCGGCAATCCTTCTTTGCTCGTTTATACTCGTACTCATATGTATGTGTATCAGTTATTGTCATTCTTTAATATTCCGCATCGAGCCAGAAACCATAAAAGATTGCAAATACTTTGTTCGCCCCTAAGGTATTCCCGGTTTGAAGTCCCCAACCTCAGTCTCTCCAATCCACAGCGTGTGCATCTCTGCGTTTTGAGAGAGATCCTCAATGGTAATTATTTCTAATAGAAACAGGATAGACAGGACAGACAGATTGTGTCAGTCAGAACAATAGGCCAACTATGAGTGGATCAGCTATTAATACTGGTCACTATTCGAGAGTGAAGCGATAGAACTGTGAATGGGTGAATTGTAGATGAGTCGCATAATAATTTTCCAGTTGATAGGAGTACCCATAAATTACGGATGGTTTTTTTTTTTTTTTTTGGAGAGTTTTTGACCCATAAAATGGCGACGTTGGGGAAGATATGAAAATGGAGGGCAAGTAGTAGAATGTCTCAAAGTGTGTATGTGTGTGTGTGTGTGTGTGTGCAAAAGGAGTCGGCTGCCAGCTTTGGGCTAGGAAAACGGATTACGAGATTATTAAATTTCAACCATTGCCTTTCCGCTCACTCCCCCTCTCGCCCTGCATCAATTCGAGAATTGCTGCATCACCTACCGCAGTACTTACTCTAATTTTACGACTCTTGTGCATATCCCATATACACCGTCATACACAAAACCCAGTACAAATCCTTTCATTTGTGGACGAAAAATAAAAATATTTCAAAGAAGGGGAAGAAACAAATCGTACAACATAGAGCCGCAAGGCGAATATGCAGGCTAGGGTGAGAAGTAGGAAGGATTTGGGATTTGAGAGATGACGAAGACGATGGCGATGGTCTTCCTTTTTGCAACGTAAGTAAAAAAATCTAGGATAACGACGATTCAAAGAGAAGAACCCTATACTTCGGAGTGCTCACATATACACAAGGGATCCCTGAATATCCTCGACAATAAGGTAAAAAGTAGCGTGAGTTACATACAGTTAATCACAAAAGTAAGTATACACCTATGTGAGTGTACCAAAAGTCTTAAGAAAACAATGTATTTCGTTTGAACCATTATCCGTCAGACCTCATGTCTGTTGTTTGACATTTGCACAAATGCTCTAAAGTAAAAATAACGGTATAACTTGAACTTGCCTAGGTTCTAGAGGAGAATAACTTTTATCTGACAGGCCGTCTCCACGAGCTAAAATTTGTAGCAAGATAATTAACATGCTATGAAAACAGCTAATGGAGACGGCAAATAGCAAGATAATTGAGATAGCAAGCTATCCATAGTAGTATATTTAGCAAGCTAAAGATATCTTGCTAATTTTTGACATTTGAGTGAAAATTGGTTGCGTTCGTTGCGTTTGATTACGAAAAAAATAATTATGGCCGACTGGAAGATGTCACAAGAAGAGATAATTAAAATAATAAGCAATTTTCGGCAGTTTCCATGTTTGCAGAGTTATAGAAGCGCTGCGTACAAGCGGTTGGATCTAAAAAAAAAAAATTAAATATCAATCTATAATTTTCCCACACACAAATTCGACAGATCTCTTTTTTAAAGCTTGCTATGAAATCCTGCTATCTGAAATAGCACGTGGAGACGCGGTGTGACGAAACAGTTCGGCTGAAAAGTTTGTATCGTTCCTATGAGAAAAAAATGCTGCTGATACCAAAAAGTGGCTTGATGAGTCAGGCTACGTTAGTGGTTTGCTGAATTCCATACAGGCCATATGTGCACCGAAGGCGATGAACGCTGTGGACGTCCAAAAGAGGCTGTTAAGGACGAAAAACATCAACAAAATCCACAGAATGGTTTTGGATGACCGTAAAATGAAGTTAATCGCGATAGCTGACACTCTGAAGATATCAAAGGAACGTGTTGGACATATCGTTAATGAACATTTGGGTATGCGGGAGCTTTGTGCAAAGTGGGTGCCGCGCGAGCCCACAATCGACCAAAAACAACTACGAATTGATGATTCTGAGCAGTGTTTGAAGCTGTGCAATCGTAATAATTCCGAATTATTGCGTCGTTATGTGACAATGGATAAAACATAGCTCCATAATTGTGGCTCCATCCGAGTAGACTGCACGCGGTGAACCGAAGCCAAAGCGTAGAAAGACTCAACAGTCAGCTGGCAAAGTTATGGCGTCTGTATTTTGGGATGCGCGTGGAATAATTTTCATCGACTATCTTGAAAAGGGGAAAACCATCAACAGCGACTGACTATTATACAGCGTTATTGGAGCATTTGAAGGACGAAATTGCGGGAAAACGGCCCCATTTGAAGAAGAAGAAAGTGCTGTTTCATCAAGACAATGCACCATGTCACAAATCAATAAAAACGATGGCAAAATTGTATAAATTGGGCTTCGAATTGCTTCCGCATCCACCGTATTCTCCAGATCTGGCCCCCAGCAACTTTTTTCTGTTCTCAGACCTTAAGAGAATGCTCGCTGGAAAGAAATTTAGCACCGAAACTGAGGCCTATTTTGAAACAAAAGACAGTGCTATGGAGCACTTGTGGGATCACCTCAAACGCTAAATACGAAAACATGATATTCGAACAAAAAATCAGCTTAAAATCATTATTCAAAAAGAATGGGCCAAAATAGGCCCCGACGTGACCCAAAAGCTCGTCAATTCAATGCCATCCAGAATAAACGCTGTTATTAACTCTAAATGATATCCTGCTAGGTATTGATTTAATTTTTTACTTCAATATCTTTTCTTATTTTGTTTCTTCTTTGAGGTGTATACTTACTTTTGTGACGTGTTTTTTCTTTTGAAATTTGCTTAATTTTAATATCTTTGTTACTTTGTTTTGTTTTCACAAGCTTTATATTAACTTCACTTTCTGTGAGGGCCAAATCTGGGAATCGATTTCACACCCACTTTCAGATATCCTATCATGCTGAAATTTCGCACACGTGTATAAGGCCGGAGACAGTACAATATGCGTTATTTGATGACGCTATAAATTCAATATGGCGGATGCTTTTTTAACTTCAATTGCTGTGAGGGCCAAATCTGGGAATCGATTTTACGCCCACTTCCAGATATCCGATGCTGAAATTTTGCATATTCGGTGACAACTCAATGTAGTATATTTGATGATCTCGTAAATTTAATATTGTGGACACCCCAAGATGGTGGATTACCGTTATCTTCACGACATTCTAAATATGGGTATCAAATGAAAGGATTTGACAAGTAGAATACGATTAGCTAAGTGACGTGATTCTAAATTCAATATGGTGGATGCAATAAGATGGCGGATTACTTTTTACAAGCTTTATATTAACTTCACTTGTTGGTGACTCGGAATAAAATAATTTTTTTACTTTTAAGTTCATTCAAGCTTGTTTTTAAAAATATTTTTTTATCTTTATATTTATTTTTGTTAATTTTACTTTTTATATAAAGTGCCTATAATAGTTACTAAAATAATACGTATCACTTATTTGGTTTAAATTTATTTGAGTGGTTGTTTTCGTTCAATAAACTTCGTAGACCGTACTGTATACTTACTTTTGTGATTAACTGTACATCCAAACAGACACCTACATATACTCATATTTTCAGGATGCATGCGGAAGTGAATTAGGAAATTTAAGACGTTCTTAGAAGTTTACCTGAAAATTTACTTCAAAATTTAATGAAATTTCCTTTATGCACGACTGGCATGGCCGTCAAACTGGCATGGCAGGATGAAACGACAGAACGACATTTGGTTTTTTATTTCGTATTCCCTTATTCGTTGGGAAAATTATTGCAACAACATGGGAATCTCTCACTCACGGTGAGGTTGAAATTCATTTAGAGAACTAGCGCAGATTTTGGTGTTCGGTTACGAAATGGAAAGGTCGGCAACGAAGGTGACGGAAAACACACGTGTATTTGGTTACGTATACGACATGTAGGCCAACAGTGCGGATGGATGGAGCTATGATTATGATAATGGTGACGTGGTTTTGTGGACTTTTTACTGTTTGGTTACTTTGATATTGGTTGAAGGCATTTTTTTTTATGTACATTAGTGAAACGAGGTTTTTAAAAGACACTCAGTTCTCTATTAAAAACAGATATTACATAAAATCAAAAATAAGGATTCAAACAAAGATGGAAACAAAGGAAACAACAAAAAAGCAAACGTGCGTAGGTATTATGTTACAATCGTTGAAACAAAATCAATTTTCAGAACACACCTTTTTTTATCCGTCTATAGAGATAATTTAACTAGTAGATAAATAGAATAAATGAGGATGCTAATTGCAAAGGAAATCATCTCAATTACAGCAATATTATTCTCCGACCATAACAAAGGAAGATAATAGCATATCGTTTGTTGGAAGATAAGGTATATCTCTAATTAGCTACCTTGTTACGAGCTGAATTTATTATTAATGAAGCACATACCACAAAGATACGAATATTTAAAATATAAAAGGAGTTAAAAGAGCTTATGTTGGAAATTGTTTCCTGCTTTTATCCTTTTACTTTTCATTTTGCTTAGTACTGAGAAATAATAATTGCATCCTTTTGATAAATTTTAAATTCTTCTAAATTAGGTAGAAGAATAAAAGCGATACTGGCGAAATATTGAAACAGCTCCATCTATCTTTTTTCATGTAATTCACAATAACGTAAACTAAAACTAATTTTTTTTAACCCTTCTCTCAACGACTAGGTCTGGCCAGACCCTTTGTACTGGGCTTTTCCGCTTAGTACTGATATTTATGGCGTATACGTTCAGTCACTTGAGCATTTCCTATTTGATTGTAAATCAGAGAGCTGTAAATTTGGGCGAGCAGGTGCTGATTGACTAAATACAGAGCCAGCGGGAGGACTGTTGTTGCTGACAACTTCTTTACAAGTTTTGAAGGAACTATTCAATGGAATAAGAAATGCATTCCTAAAGAAATTCTTCCGGACCTTAGTCACCTAGCACAATCTACTATCTTTGGATTTACGGATAATGTCGCAGCAGTGTCTAATGTGCCAAAAAAATATAAGGCAGTGATTTTACTGTCATCACTTTATTATGACACAGTTCGAGAATCAAAAAGGCCTCAAGCTTTTCTGTTTTACAACAAATAAAATGTAGGCATGGACGTCATGGACCAAATGTTGAGAGAATATATACATGCAAACGTCAGACAAAGCGATGGCTATTAGCTATTAGACGTCGCAGCATTGGCATCTTTCATAATTTATAAAAACGTAAATTATGTGAGAGCGAAAAAAAACCAATGCACATCGACAATTTCTGCATTCTTTGATTGAGTAGTTAGTTACCCTCAGAACGAAGCAAAGATGAACAATCCAAAGATTATAGGACTGTTTTCCGTTCGAAATGGCTTCCAAACTTTCTTTGGAGCACCATTACAACAAAGTATTCTACAACCTAGTAGTAGCCAGACATCAACGGCCCAGCAAAGTAAACGACCCAACGCAAAGGAAAAACAGATTTGTAGGCACTGCATGCGACAGTATTGTATTACATAAATGCCATAGGTGTGCGAAATCAACAAAATACTTTGTAATATCACTATTATGTATAAAAACAACTATTAACCACAAAAAAATTAATAACATGTCCGAAATAACAAAAAACGTATATTATTTTTCATTGTACATATTCTAATAATTTTCCATACAAAATGTATGAAGGTCCAGCCAGACCTATTCCATTAATGGGAAGGTGTCAAAACATCCATTGAAAGGAGGGTTAAACTAGTGGTTACCCATTGAGAACAGTGTTTATGTCAAAAAATGTCATGAATTTTTTTCGAGTGCCTCCTTGTGCACCGAACGATGTCATCTGGTAGCAGGAATTCAAGTTGTGAGTGTTGTTCAAGAAGGGCTTGGAATCGGATTTGTAACATAAATGTATTTAAACGAATTTAAATTTCGTCTGTTTGATATATGTACATAAATGTCATTATCCCCCCTGTTCTGCATTTCGAGTGAAAGTGGATTGAAACCGAAATTTAAATTCATTCGGAATGGAATTCAGTGTTCTGCATTCCGAGTGATTTCGAATTTTTGGAATCCACTTCGAATTCATTTGTTTCAAATGTCAAACACAGCTGTCAAATCATTTCAAAATCATTGGAGATTTTCAGTTCTTGTTTTTTGTTTTGTGCAAGTTAAACATTTAAGAAAAAATATATTTTATGAAAAAAATGGAAAAAATGGAATATAAAATTTTTAAATGATTCGTGAAAGCCGCGAAGAAAACCGAATGGAGAGTTCGCAGGAAGATTTTCCGAGATAAATCTAACGTTCTGGATCTTCCCGAAGCATTGTAAGCAGAAGTTAGACAACTGAAGAAACATAATTTATGCCCCTATTCCGTAAGACAACTTTTGTTAAGTTGAGTTGAAATTTGGTTGAAATTTGAAATTCGGTATTACTGAACACAACTCTGAGAAAAAGAGTTGCCTGTCAACATAAAACCAAGATGGCGAATCCTCTCTAGAGTTGTGTGGGAATTTTTCTGGTATTATGGTAGACAACGCAGTTATGTTTTGGTTGCTAGAGCTGTCAAAAACTAACAACTGGGTTTAAGCAGTTGTTTGAGAGTAAATGTTGAGATACGAAAGATGGAAAATGGACAAAAAGACGTATATCGGACAAATGAAATAATGCAATATTATTAATAACGTCATTAAACAATGTGTGCAGCTTAAAAGCATATAGTCCACATTAGTTGGAGAAAATAGTTTTACATCTTCAGCACTCGGAACTGGTAGTGGTATTACAATTGCAATCGAGCGTCCATGCAATTTTAGCAAATCTTTGGTTTCGATTTGAACGAAGCAAAATGCTTCTGTGTTCAGTACAAAAACACTTGTAAATATTTAAAAATAACAGAAGTAATTTACACATTGCAAATGCATATTCTTTACTTAGCATTTTTTCTAGTTGGAATTGGAATATGTCACGGATAGATTTTCATATGCGCACAACAATAACAATATTATCTTCATCATTATTATCATTAAAAAAAACAAATCAAAACTTATTTTCATTCTGTTTTTATTGAATATTGAGTTTCTGTTGGCAAAATTATTTTCTACTTCGACCACCAGAGGTCAGATTTACGTTAAATAGTCAATTTGTAGTTGTTATTCGCATCTAAAAGTATGCAATTTTTTTTACAATCACAACTGAAAAAGGTTGTTTTATGTAATATGAAAAATTCGTTGAGTTGCGCAAAAGTGGAGTCGAATGACACCCAACTCGAATAAATTGAGTTGTGTTATGGAATAGGGGCATTATTTAATGATTTTTACATTTTTAAAAACAGTTTTAGGGTGAGTACGAAAATATTTGTTGATATCCTGCGAGAAGTGGAGTCAGAGAAATCTTGATCTTAGAAAATCTTGATTTTCTTTCATGTAATTCAAGAGAATACACTCTTGCCTCTAATTTTTGTGTTGTAATATATTAAACAAATGAATTATTTAACCCTAATTGTACCAGGTTATATTTTTTACACAAACTACCGCGTTGTGACTCTCAGTCATGTTTAAGAATGCTCATATAAAAAAATTGTTGGCACATACAAATTAATACAAAACAGGAACTTTATTAAGCATTTAATTACTTATATATACATTTACGACAAAGTAACGTTTTCTGTTAGTGCCCATTGCAGACATTTAGACCACACTCCGAATAACTCTGTTTATTCGCACGGCATTGTTTTCAATGGACTTATGTGGCATCGATTACGAATATTATATGCTGTCGATCTCGATGGTGACGGCGGCGCGGCATAGTGGTATCACTATTTGTTGATGTTTTTTCAATGGTCAGAAATGAATTCACAATGCGAGCGTTGCTCTGCTAAGATATCGTTGACTTCTTCATTGAATGCTAGATGCAATCACATCCTAAACCAACCATTTTAGAAAGTGTTTGCGGCAAATATTTTCCATTGACCTACTGCATTCAGGGTAAACACAACTGCTGAAGCCACTCCGCAAAGTTAGATTAGGTTGAGAGGGGTTGTTAGGTTGAGCAATCACCAACCACAAGGCATCAGTAAGCTTCAACAGATGTGTGGCTTAGTTCTTACTCCATCCCAGAATGGATTTCCTCAAAGCATTTTATAACCTTGCAAAATTATAGAACGAGTCTATAGTTGACTAGGCCCACCTCTTCCAGACTACTGAAGAAGTAAATCCCTACGACAACGTGCTGTGCTCTGACATTCGCATAGCATAATGCGCGATATTCTCTGGTATACCTACATATATCATTGCAGTATGTTTCTGCAAATGTCAGTGCCTGTGAGTTTGGGCATCTTGGCGTGTTTACCCAAGAGCCAATACCACTTCACACCGCGGTGTACTACAGGATTTTCGGAATGCAGAACACGAATTTACAGGTGTCATTTTGAGTGGAATGCAGAACACCAAAATATTCACTTTCGAACATACAATCCACAATTCATAGTTTCGTTCGGAATGCAGAACACCCAATTCCACTTTTGGCGGTTGAATTCACTAAAAGTGGAATGCAGAACAGGGGGGTATGAATCAATTTTTCTGACATTTAGTAATGGCTCTGGTGACGGATTAAATGCCACCACCCCATTTTCTCTTTTCGCACCAGCACATTCCTGTCGTTTCACCTTTATACTTCAGTGCTTGGCAATATGGACACAATTTGTTTATGGTCCAAAAATAACTAATGCATGTTCACTACAGTTAATTTCCGGATCGTCATCGAATACAATACATTTGAATACAAAAGAAACAATTATACGACGTCTATATATATATATTTGCGACATGTTGGTCATGCACTTCGCCTGTTTGATATGCCCGTATTACAGTCATACGAATTCATAAGCTTTCAATACGTACTGCTCTTTGTTTGTCTGTGTTGGCGGCTCGTATTAGTGCATGCTGTCTGCGAATCGTTGCTCGTCGTACTTCACTTTGTTCGCCAATTTCGTTGGTTCTTAAATAGACTTTAAGCATAATATTTACACAAACAATTCTCTCTTAACAGACGCGCGATCAATGCCAATGGTTTACCTACGGAAATTCGAATTATAGAATTAAGGAACTATATTTTTCCAATTTACCCCCTTAGGCATGTAATTTCAAGAACTCCTCTCTTAGTTTAGCAAGTTGAGATGTTGGTGTCCATCTTTCGGAAAACTTGAAAACTTTTGATTTAAGAATATTTCTCACTTCATCACAAATATTATTATGTAACTGGCCAAACACAATGGTGAAGCTGCAGTGGAAGTATGCAGCGCTGTCAAAGTTAAAATACACGTAAACCCTATAGCGCGAACACAATGCGAAGCTGCTGCTGTAATATGAATTGTATGGTAAAGCGCAAAGTTCAGCCAGCTTCAACTTTCTAATTCCACTACTGTGTCACCATTGTGTTCGGCCAGTAAGTTTCGGCTCAATCAGATGGTCAATTTTGAAACTTTGGAGTTCCAGCGCCATCCATCGGAAAACTTGAAAACGTTTGATGTATGAACACTTCAAACATCATAAAAAGTATAAAGTGTAAGTTTCAGCTCAATCGGATGGTTAGTTTTTGAGTTTAAATGTATCGAACGAACAGCTAATTTTATATATAATGCATATAGATTAATTAAGTTAATATTAGAAAACACAATTATTTTCACCGTTGGTAGCTTCAGTTTAAATTTTGGATAAACTGACAGCTAGGACATACCACGTTTTTATCCCCTGCTGCTAACGGAAGCATTGTGACATGATTGTGTCGTCGAAAGACCTTACAATATTTTATTATGAATATATAACATACAAACATATGTATGTAAGATTATATTATAGATATTTTTGATTTAACTTAATCCTTTAATTCCGTCAAATTAGTTCAACCACTTTAAATATACTTAGGTGATACTTAAAACCGAGCGCATCCTTTTTCACGATTTCTAGATTTGTATGTGTAGATGTTTTTCAACTGCATTGCATTCGAGCGAATGCTATGGTGATCTGTTATACCACGATTTATAGTGACCAACGTGTTGCGGTTAGGTTATAATCAACGGTCATGGATACCTAGTCATGTGCTAGATATTCCATGCGACACATTTCATTTACAGATGAGGTGATTCAACCGCTATTCCGTAGCATTGCAATAAAATGCTGGTTCTGTGCGGCTATACATATGTGAGGCTTACCTTACCGCCCTAGTGCATCAGAGTAGATACTAAAATGAACTCACTGATGGTGGTTTTCGTTCCTCGTTCTGGACTAAAAACACAAAAAATATATCGTTATAGTTAAAGTATATATAGAAAGAATATGAGAATATGAGAATGTTTTGAAACATTTGACCTGCAAGCCAGCAAAAAAGCCCAACCGGCAACAACTCACCCAAAAGAAAACAATTATCATATCACATCCCATTCAATCACCCAATCGACCAATTAAATCTGTTAAGCGCTTTTCAATGTAATCGTCTTCGATAAATTGCAAAGCATTTGTTATTTTTAATCTTTGATGTCATCCCTTAAAAGACATCGAACTAATTAACTGTAAAATCTTTGCTCCTTTTCGCTACGTCTAGACGGTTGTGAAATTTCTTTGAGATTTAAAAGTATCTCAGCCTGATGATTGGTTTATAATGACACGAAAGTCATTAGGCTAACATTAGATACCGTTATTTGCGTCGGATGCTGTTCTTTGTATTTTATTTTGTTTGTAAGTGGGTTGTTTTGTTTGATAGTATTCTGCGAAGTCAATAGGTATTAGTCGCAAGGAACTTTATCACTTTCAAGCAAAACTTCTACTTCATCGGCGCGCGGCGCGGCGTGCCATTATTCTAAGAAGAGGGATTTGCAGCAAGACAGAATGATGGAATAGAATACTGTTACCAGCAAAGAAAATAAAATAAAGTACATATATGCAAATAAATATACAGTGGACGTCCAGTATAACGAATGCCGATTTTCGATATAACGAACGCTTATTCTAAATAGCGAACGTTCGCACAAACTCGCATAATGTTTAGAATTGCACGTTCCTTTCACGTCTATTGTTGTTTAGGGAATTCTCAGTTTTTTTTTTTATAAATGTATATCAATAGACAAAGTAGGTATATGCTGTCAACGTAAAGGGATACTCAACATTGACGAATTGGACAGAATGTCACAATAGACAGCTACAAATTTTGAGGCAATAAAGGACTTTGTCTACCTCGGCTCTGCTCTAACATCAAAAATTACATCTTATCGGAAATCAAACGAAGGATTTCTCTTGCCAATCGCTATTTCTGTGGGCTGAGAAGGCAATTGAGTAGTAAAGCCCTCTCCCGATCAACTAAGGAGACTCCATATAAGACCCTTATCATCCCAGTCCTGCTATATGGAGCTGAAGCATGGACTTTATAGAAAGCGGATGAAGATATCCACTGTCTTTCGAAAGATATTCGGTCCCGTTTGTGTTGACGGGTTTTGGAGAAGAAGATCCACCCATCTGTACAGCGACATCGACCTGGTGAAAAAACTGCGCCATTGAGCTTGAAAATGAATCTAATTGATTGAAATTGAATTATTGTGGCGAAAGAAATTGCGATGATGAATTTGCACGAAAAAAAACTATGTAGATTAACCAACGCGAGAATAAAACGACGATGACTCCCAAACAAAATGTACGAACAATTTGTTTCTGTTGTTACCTCGATGGTGGTCCAGTAGCGAAAGAGAGTGATACAAATCAAATTTTAATTACGAGAGTACAAGACAGTTAGAACAGACAGACTGTTAACTGTGAATTGTTTAGAATTTAGAATACAAAAATAGGGCATATAATGCAATGTTTGACAAATTGATATTAATAATAATAAAGGAAACTAAGAACTTTAAATTCAAATAACTTCAATGTTTTACATTAATTTTTATGATTGATTAATGAACAGAGCTTTTAAGATGGCTAGGACATGTAGAGTGTATTGACATCAATGCTCCGGATCGGAGAATATTCGATTCTAACCTGGATGGTTAGCGCAGCAGAGGACGACCTCGTCTGGCGCACACAAGTACGTGGAGTGCGCAACTGGAGACAGTCAGCTAAGGACGGGGCTAACTGGAAGGGGTTGATGGTTGAGGCCTTGGTTCACCGCGGACTGTAGCCCCACCTATGTAAGTAGAATTGTTATTGTTGTGAGATATTTAAAGAATCGCGTGAGTCTCATGCGGTTGATTTTGATTTGCTTCGTATCCTTCATTTTTTTATTTTCTGCTCTTAATATGAATACCAAAACCCAACGTTAACGACTTATGTATGTATGTAGGGTAAACTGTCCCACAGTGGACCAATTTGCGTTTGACTTGATGTAGTTTTTAAACTATTTGATTAGTCTTTAAACGGTTTAAAGGTACCTACTAATTATTTGCTTTATTCGCTTTAAATTTCACTACTTGCAGCTTTCGAAAGATCATAGAAAATAGTAAACTTAGAGTTTTTTAAAACGCACCTCAATTGGTTCACTGTGTACTAGGGGCTGGACACAGTGAACCACCGGGTAGTTCACAGTGAACCTTTAGTGTTTATTTATTATTTCATAAGAAAAATAAAGAACAAAAACAAGTAATTGATAAAAATCAATTTTTATTTAACATTAACTTTAAAAAAAGTAAATAATACAAAAAAAAATAAGTAATAAAAACAACAAAAAGTAATAAACACAATAAAAAATAACAGAACATTGACAAAAATGACTTTCAAGGACTTTAATAATATTACAAAACTTATAACTAACGAAAAATAATAGTTAAAAATAATAAAAAAAAAAAAACACAAAACCATTAACGAATGTTAAATGCTGATAGGTCATTGCTAAATGAAAATACAGAATTCTGAAGCCTGTAAACCGTAGCGCAAGTGGTTAGTGCGTCGGACTACTGAGCCAGCGGTCTTGGGTTCGAATCCCGCCGCAAACACCTAAAAGTTTTTCACAGTGCCCACCTCTTTCGAATGTCTGACAAGCATCAAAGAGTATCATATGTCATGATTGAGCTTCTCAACTCGCCGTTCGGAGTCGGCAAAAAAACTGTAGGTCCCTTCCATTCGTGCAAAAATATAACACGCACACACAAATGGTTGCGAGAAGCAGGCCTAGGTTCACCTCGAGCTGTAGCGCCAATTAAGTAAGTAAGTAAGTAAACCATGATTCACTGTGTACGACTATGATCTGGTTCACTGTTGGACATAGTGACTTTTTGGAGAAAAATATTTTTATAAAAAAAAACCATTTCACAAATTTTATTGACATACTTATTTTAATTAATAATAATAATCAACATTTTAACCTGTATCCCACAAATCTCACTTAGCACATTACTTTTTTAAATGGAACGAAAATAAAAGTCACGATTTCCAATTTACTTACCAGTAAAATTCACTTTTTCTTGAGCCCAACCGACACTGATGAGTGCACTACTTCAACGGCCATGTAAATTCATAAAGGATCGAAACGCGGTTTATATTCTGTCTACTTCGTTTTTCTCTTACAAGTAGAGATTCTGTAAATTTAAAAGATTCACTGTGGGACGTGAGTCACTGTGGGACAGTTTACCCTACATTTTAATAAAAGGTCAACATTATTGATGAATGTTACAAAGGCGTTACACTTCGGGAATTTTCTTTTTTTATTTTTTATTTTTAATGCATTTTTATTTGTTAATTCAAGTATTCCTTACATGCTAGACAAAAGTGCTTAAAACTAGCTTAACTAACTTAACTATCGTACTCTAACTTACTGGCCCCACACGGGCACTCTAAGCTAAGCTTAATACTTATACTATGTCTTTCGACGTAACCTAACTTAAAGTATTGAATTTTAATTAAACTTACAATTTAAAAGCTAAGAAAAAATTTTTTTTTTTAAAAAACTTAGCAAAAGAACATTTTAATTTTTGTTTAAAACTACCTTAAATAAAACTTACAACTACTTAACCTATCTTAACTCTAGCTACGTAATTAAATACGTAATTTTTTTTGTTTTTTTGTGCTGTGTTATTTTATAATTTTTTTTTGTGTTTTTTTATTTGTTTTTATATTTTTTTTTTGTTAGCAAAGTGCTGTGCTATTTTTTTTTTTTGTTTTTTTTATAAAACCTAAATCGACCTATCCTACCTAAACCTACGTAAGCCGGCCACGGCATGTCTACATGAATAAACATAACAGGCGGCCAACTATGCCTTGGGGTCTACCCCGGATCGGAGGGAATCGACGAGGGAATTCCATTTGCTTCTAACAGCCACCAGAATTTCTTATGTTGCTGTTCAACATCGTGCCCATCGCGCCCCGAAACCGACCTACTAAACCGGAGGCGCTCCGTTTGGCTCTGTGCGACGTCTCTGTCGTAGTTGAGCCGCCTATCCACAGTCGTGCGAGCAACATGGAAGATTAGCGGTACCGCTGATCTATCCTGGATCAGACCCTGTTGGTCAAAATAGAGGAACGCTTCTGGTGGAACGAAGCCGTTAAGGCGCACTCTCTCATGGTACGTGAAATTGGGGTAATAAGCCCCGAAGATCAGGCTATTCATCGAACTCATTGCTCTTGCAATGTGCCTTCGAGTCATCTTGATCAGGAAATTATCCACTCTTATTAAGTTAGCCCTGTTGTATAGGACCTCATTGGAATAGAATTTTTTGTACTCGGACTCTGGTGTTCTGTATAAACGAAGGCAAGTCCGAAGACAAGCCCTCTCAAACACCCGAATCCTTTCCATCGAACTTGGTCCGACGTTGAACCACACGGGACAACCATATGCTATCATTGGCCGTATAAGGGCCATGTAGCAGATAACCTTTACCCTCGCATCGAGTTGGCTGCTATAAAACAGTCTCTTTGTAAGGGCAAAAGCGCCTCTGGCTCTGGCCAGAGCAGCATCTATATGTTTGTTAAAATACAGATACTGGTCTAGCCAGAGCTCGAGGTATCTGACTACATTTCGACATGCAAGTGGCCGCCCGTGTCGCCCAACGATTGCGAACTTTCGCCAATTCTTTCTGGTGTCCCATGAGGCCCCAGACAACGGCGTCCGAAACAAGATGGTTTCTGACTTCTGGAGGTTGATCTTCAACTTCCAGTCGTCACAATATCGCTGAATCTTATCGAAGTCACGCTGCAAGAGAATTGCAATGACCTCGATCTTTGGCCCTGATCTGTACGCGACCAAGTCATCTGCGTACGCAATAGCATGGTGAAGAGACCCTACGAGATCACTTGTGTAAATATTGAAAAGGATCGGCGAATTAACCGCATCCTGTTGTAGACCATTTTTAATTTCAAAAATACCCGCAGAGGTCGCATTGCCATTTTTCACAACGAACCGCCTACTGGTGAGCATATTATAAAGTATGTACAGCAGTGGTTTACTTATGCTCAACCTGCTCAACTTGTAAAAAAGTCCCTCTAGCCAAACGGTGTCGAAGGCTTTCTCCAAGTCAACCAGGCAGGCACCCGTGCATTGTTTCTTGCTTTTGTTCCATTGAATATCCGATACGAGCTTAGACGCGGCATGTATGGTATCATGCCCCGCCTTAAATCCGAATTGGTTATCTGGAATTATATGTTTGTCGTCAACCCAATTAGTCAGGGCTCTATTGACCACTTTTTCGAATACCTTGCTGATGTTCGGAAGGAGACTTATTGACCGGAGATTTGCCGGATTGGAATTGTCCTTACCCCTTTTAGGGATAGGATGTACTACTGCTGTTTTCCAATGCGCTGGATAATGTGCATTATTCAGCACATTATTAAACAAAATGCAGTAAATGTCTACCGCTTCTAGAGGGAGATGTCTAAGCACAATGTTAGATATTCCATCGATTCCCACTGACTTCTTCTTTCTCAATGATTCGAAGATCGCTTGGAGCTCTACCTTCGATAAGAACGGGGGATGTATCCCTTCGTTGGCGATGGCATTATTTGCCCTATTGTCTTCATTGAACTCGGTGAAACCGATGTTCTCTGATCGCCATTGCTGTAGTTCATTTCGAAGGTAGAAGTTGTGCACAAGGACTCGATTCTCCAGGTCATGGTTCGGGCAAATACTGCTATTCACCTTATACACTTCCTGAAAAGTCGCTCCTATAGTCTCAACCTTCTCCTGCGGATCTTCGATCAAAAAGAAATTGTCGTCATCGACTGGGTTTACTGGATCTATACCTGCTGTCACAAGTATTCGTTCGTTGTCCGTATTTCGAGGAATTTTGAGACATGGAAGGTCGTTGAGATTATTCCTCCGAAATATTTTATTTATTTGCGGGAACATACTGGGGTTGTTGGCTTTTACAGCCCCAATTTTTTTGTTCCAGTGCAGATTTACCGCTAATCGGTAGTTTTCTTTAATTAAGTGTTGGAGGTTTTTAATCAACGCCTTCAGTGTCCTAATCTCTGAGTTTTGTCTGTCAGTAAACCGTCTGTACAAGGTTTTTAATCTCGACAGCAGTCTACTTTTGTGTTGGTGGAGTGCGTCAATTGTTGCGTTGCGGTATATCCCTACACTGTCAGTTTGTCGATGTCGAGGTATCGTCCTGTCCATCGTTTGTTTTATTGTCTCGTCCATTTGTTTTAGGTATCCGTCAATCTCCTCATTTGACAGATTCCTATTGGACGGTGGGTTGAGCGAGTTTGAGGAGAGTGCTCTTGTCATAACTCTAGAAAAGCGTGTCCAACGCACCCTACTATAGTTGTAGGGATGTGCATGGACAAACGCTTCAAGTTCCACAATCTCGTTGGGAATTGTAATTTCGGCACTGAGTCCGCAATGGTCACTGTCATACACAAATGTGCGAAGGCAGTTTATAGTTTGTCCGTTCGTGTTAGTCAGTTGTAACCGTACGTCGAACAGCAGGAGATCCAGATATGATCCGCTTCTAGGAAACGACGGACTATCTGTCGCTTTCAAATCGAGTCTATACTCGATACTGTGCTGACCCCACCAATTAAAAAGTAGGTTCCCTCTGGAGTTAGGAATATTATTTCCCCAATCTCTATGTTTGGCATTTAGATCCCCGGCCAAAAGGAAATAATTCTCCTCCGACTCCAGCCTAAGGCATCGGAAAAGTGTCTCGAGCTCTGAAATAAACAAAGTTGGTTGCGTAGCTTCAGGTGCATAAGCTGAGATCATGTACATCCTCTTTCCACTATGGAGAGGGATGCACACGATACATGCTTCTAGCTCCTGGAATCTCCGCACTTCACCACTGTACATTACCTTATATTTAAGCTTTTTACTAATGAAGATCGCAACACCTCCTCCTTGTCTAGAGTTTGGTCGGTCTCTTCTTATTATATTATAATTATTGTGCCGTAACTTATGTTTCTGGTTTAGCTTAGTTTCGCTAACCAAAAGCACTTCAGGGCTTTGATCTTCTAACAACTTAAATAGTACGGCTCTTCGTTCGATCCTAATCAGTGAATTTACATTCACCGCAAGGATCCTAAAGGTATTCTTCGCCATCGCACACATTATGACTGGAGATGCGCTAGGCCCGGCAGAAGCGCGCAGATTTGGTCCACCCTCTTCGCCTGCTCTTGTACCTGACGTTGTAGCTGACCCATCTGCCCTTGAATAGAGAGCAAGATAGCCATCAAGTCAGCCTCCGGTGCTTTAGGCAGTGCAGCCTGTGAAGCAACCTTCGGTTGTTGCTGTGCCGTCATTCCCCTTCCTGCCGCCATTTGGGCGTAGGATATTTGGGGTGTGATGGTTTGACTTTGGCCTGGATTCGGGAATTTTCTTTCCATTTCAATGTGCGCAAATCTTTAATCTGTAAATTTAAAAAAAATATGCACAAAATCTGAGAAAATAAATACAAGGTTGACGAAGGTTGAAAAAAGTAAAGAAACGCTGGCTTATGAAAACGATATTTTTGAAGCACCAATTGCGCATGCCGAAGCTGTTAGTTCTTCACCCAATGAGCTAGTATGGACAAAGCAGGTCGATATTGATATGTCTGACATGTTCACGTTAAGGCGGTAACACAAAGTTCTATCTTTTTTTTTTTGAACAATATAATAATAAGTTTTCAGTTCTTTTTATTTCTTTAATATTATTTCGAAATTGGATTTTTTTTCTTGTTTGGGGCAGATACTGGCTAGCCTATATAGGTTGGCCAGCTCCTGTCTGTAGCGAACTAGTTTCCCTCGCCTTTGCTTCTTCTGGTGTTGTTTGCTCTGTTTCGATTGCTGTTGCAGCTGTTGCTGTGATATCGTCCGCTTCCTATATTCCTCTATCGCCAAAGGTTTTGGGCCACAATTGCGATTCTTTTTAATCGCAGTCCAAAGGTCTTTAACGGTTGGTTTTGGTGGCAGGTAAGCCGAAGGTGGCGCTGTGTTAATTCTTGACTTTGGTTGCTCACTGGCGTTATCCATTTAGAGGCACCCCACCCACAACTGGTGGGTAGAATGTCTTGTGTATAGATTTCCTTTGGCCAGTATTGGCAGGATCGCCTTGTAAAGATCGTCGCCTACTTTTCCATGTGTTTGGGATTATTTTTATGTCTATCCTACGTTGATGCAATGGATTGGCTAAAAAGCCGAAATGAAAGTGAAAATGTCCAAGCTATAGGTACGCTTGATCAATACCGACTCCGGTTTATTCCAAAATTCTTACCCTATTAAGTTCTTTCATGCTAGCTTATGTCCAAATTACATATTTAGAAACTGAAAATGCCGAGTAATCATATGGAAAGACTTAAATAAGAACCTTAGACTAAACATAAAATTATTTGCGAGTCGAAGAAGTCTGAGACAACTGTCGTGAGCTTGAATGAATTTTGGTTCTAGCATTTCTGTTTACGGCCCTGCACATCGTAGTTTCGATAGTAATACGTGGTTCCTATGAATGCATGAATAAATGTGATATTACGTCATGTGTTTATTGTTGCGTAATTTGTTTTGTATGTTGTGTTATGTATTCTGTATCGTGTAGTGTAACACTACAAACCAAAGAATCTTTCGTAATGACGAATGCTTTTGTTTGTACTGTACTTAGTCTTTTTGTTACCCTTTTTCACATTTTATCATGATAAGTAATTAGCTAGATACAGTGAAACCTGTCTAGTTGGACACCCTTGTAAGTTGGCCACCTGATGGCTAAGGTGGACAATATTTGACTGAACCAAGAAAATTACATACAAATGTTCCTCAAAATACCTTTATATGCTGTCCACCTGCCTACCTTGGAAGTTGGACACAAATTTTCATACTTATTGTAATCTCTCATAAATACCATGCGAAAGTTGGATACCTTTATATTTTGTCCATCTTGGAACTTGTCCACAAATTTGAACACTTTCTGTCATCCCTCATATGAAATAACCTGCGAAAGTTGACCAAGTATTTGATGGAATTTGTTCTATATTTTCGCATAACCACAGAATAAAACGTCTAGACATAGCGGTAAAATGACGAAATGTTCGTTCTTGTTTTATCGTGTGCAATATAGAGATGACTTTAATTTTTTTTTCTTCAGATTTTGATTAAGTTCAAGGGTTTAAGTGTTTTTTTTTTTTTGTGAAAACTATATATAAGTAATAAACACACAATGTATGTACATAATAATATGTACAAAATCAATCTTTTATTTTTATTAAAAAAAAAAAAACACCCTTATAAGTTGGCCACCTGCATAAGTTGGTCAAAAATTCTTGCACAGCAGGTGTCCAACTTACCAAGGTTTCACTGTACTAAGAAAAAATAGAATGTCATGGAAAAAAAAAATTTCATCTTTCATCACACGTTCATCATTTTAACGTTTATTTTTCTGACTTAATCTTATATTAAAAAATATAGTAATACTTTTACACAGTCATAGTCCATTAGTAATTATTTGTCTTTCTCACCCAGATTTTAGTTAAACTAAACATTTTTTGGGCACCGTAGCGCAAGTGGTTAGTGCGTCGGACTACTGAGCCAGCGGTCTTGGGTTCGAATCCCGCCGCAAACACCTAAAAAGTTTTTCACAGTGCCCACCTCATTCGAATGTCTGACAATCATCAAAGAGTATCATTTGTCACGATTGAGCTTCTCAACTCGCCGTTCGGAGTCGGCAAAAAACTGAAGGTCCCTTCCATTCGTGCAAAAATATAACACGCACACACAAATGGTTGCGAGAAGCAGGCCCAGGTTCACCTCGAGCTGTAGCGCCAACTAAGTAAGTAAACATTTTTTGGGAATGCCAGTTTTGACATTTCCATACAAATTTATCGATATACCTATTAATATAAAATGTGAGGGTGTAACAAAATAGCAAGGTTGAGAGTTTCACTGCCAAAAAATGTATTTCAATCCAACATCACAGCTTTAGGAAATCAACTCGATGGCCATCACTTATAAAAAGAAATTTTAATAATCCTAATTGATAGCAACAAACAGGAATATTTAAAAAGCTTGGAATTTTGACCCAATTTGTGGATATTGCTTATTCATTACGTCGTGCAACTAGCCATGTACTCCCACACAAAAGCACACGAAAACTGTCAACGAAAATGGCATAAAACTTTTCCTGCACGCTGCGCTGCCGTGCTGTGTGTGCTGCACAAAACTAACAACATTTTCATTTTAGAGGAGCACATGTTGAATGACTGATATCCTAGATACGTGCACGCTTTCAACCCGGATGCTGCTGAGCATTCAACTATCAGACGAGCTCATCAAAAATAAATGCATACCCATTCATCGGAGTTGGAGCCATATAAAATACATATTCAACGCAAGCCTTTTACTCAGTTGACAATTATTACACAGTACGGGGAGTAAGTATTGAATCCAATTTTAAAGCTGCCAGTAACATGGACTCCTGGGGTGATGGTGGAACTATTTTCGAGTACATTCGAGTACTTCGAGTGAATAAAAGAATTGAATATGAACAGCGGTTTTCCAATTTGGTTTGAAACACAAATGACATTTAATAGAAACTTGCAAATAAAAATTAAAAAAAAAAAACATAAACTAAACGGAATTAACCTTTAAGTAGGTAGGTGAGTAATAGTAACGTAAGCAGGTAGGTGGGGTGCTGATAACACCCCATCATGATTTCACTTTATTACGCTTATCTTTCCTCTGGTAAGTAGTTCTATGGTGGAATTGTCATTGTGATATCGATTCTGGGGTAGAACAATGTTAAAAAAATTAATTTTAAGACCCAATTATAGAGTTTTTAGTCGTCCTTTCCAAAATAGTGCTTTCCATATTTATTTTTGAAACAATTTTTTGTTTTAACAAATTCGCCATCATCCGTATCAATTAAGTCCGGCTCTTAACTTGAATCTTCAATTTTATAGTGTCAATAACAGTTGAATGCGTTCCTGATCTTTTTCAACTATACATTTTCAAATTACCTATACAAATTCACCTAGTAAAAAAAAGTGACACAACTGGGTAGGTGGGGTGTTGACAGTACCCTTGCAGCTTGAAGAGTCTGTCACGGCTTACTTGTGCCACCGATTTTTTTAAAACCATCTGAACCTGTATAATAGAAAGCAACAGGATAGCGGGTGTTGTCAGTCGCAAAGTATAATATATTTGAAAAATAAGGGCTTGGGGTGTTGTCAGCATCCCACCTACCCAGTTAAATCATAAGTTATACAACCAAAACGATTAAAATATGAAAAACGTGAATTGTGAATTCCCTCAACTCGTAAGTCAGTTTGTGCCCTTGGTGAATCTTAGAAGATCCGATATCTTTAAATTTCCGAGCTCTGCTATGTCTGCCAAGAATCCATGACCTTAAGTATGGAGGCGTCGTTCTTTGAGGGCGGGGCAGTGGAAGAGAAGATGATGGATCGATTCGCTTTCTTCCTCATTTCCGCGGCTTCTACAGACATCGTTGGACTACGGTTGCCCTTTGCTTGTCATATGACCTATGGCACAGTGTCCTGTGATTATTCCGGTATTTAAGCGTATGGAGGATTTATCCAGATGTAACATCGTCTTTGTCCTATTAAGATCAAGTTTCAGCGCATTGTGACGCAGTCGGTTCCTGTGGACCACTGAGCATTGGTATCTTTTTCGCTTATATGGTCGATTGTGTTGAACAGTGTTTTAATCGGTGGCAGTATGGAGGTGTCAGCATCACTGTTGCTCATGGTCGATCCAGCTCTAGCTAGTTCGCCTGCTATCTCGTTCCTTTCGATATTGCTATGTCTGGGTACCCAGCATAGTCTAACCTTGTGGTGGCTTATGGCATTAAGTGCATTGCGACATTTTTGGACTGCCTTTGAATTTATTGTGTTTGATCCAAATAGCTATCGCCAACGGAACAGCTTTTTCAATCGCCAGTAGTTCCGCCTGGAAGACACTGCATGTATCCGGTAGTCTGAACGATTCCCTACAAGTTTTGGAACTCGGAGCTAAAAACTCTTAAATTAAGAAAACACTTGCAGTAGATGCAATCTCACCCATACAAGATAGGCACCGTTCTTGAAGAGCCAGGCAGTGGCATAGAAGGTGTGCTACATATTCTTTTTCATCCTTATCCATGCAGCTTCTACAGAAGTCATTTGTAAAAATGCCGTATCTTCTAGCTATGCTTCCTAATGTAGAGTGTCCGGTTATGATTATGACACTGACCAGTACGTGGATTCTCCCGTAGACAGTAGGAATATTGTCCTTTTCTGGTCGACTAGGGGCCACAGGTTGCGGGCTATGGCGCAATCGCTAACTTTGCACCATCGGTCCTCGGCTTATATAGTGGTAATGCCGTCTATAAGAGTTTTAGCTGTGTTGAAAGCTGGTAAGATCTGTCTGTTAGCCAGTGTTATATCCGTATCAGAGCTATATCCACATGTCCGGGTACACAGGAGAGTAGAATTGTGTGGTGTTTTCTCGTTCTAAGTGTTGTGAGGTAATTTCTTACGCATTTTGAGTTTACGAAAGTGGAGTCCAGTGCTTTAAGTGCGGCTTTGTTGTCCAGGTAAATGGTGATTTCCGTTGATATTTTTGGTTAATAAAACGTCTTTCAAACGCAAATATAATATTCAAAAAAACTCACTTTGTATCAATATGTGACGCCATCATTCAAGCCTTTATCAAAATTGCAAATTAGTCAAAACAAGTCGCAAAAAGTACCCAAATGGCTCCGAATAAGTGTTCGAATAACGGCAAAGTGTTAAAAAGTATAGTATATAGTTACAGCACCTATCCATATGTTTAGTATACCTATATATTTATAAATTTTAAACATCTATAAAAAGTTTTTTTGTTTGGGCCTACGTAATAATGTGGCAAGGTACTGTAAACAGCTTAAAATTCAGGCGTGCATCAGTTTTAAATATTTTCTAATTTTAGATGACCCAAAATGAGCCAACTGGGTTCCCTATCATAAGCTGTTTAGGATACTTAAATATTTAATAAGTATCGAATCTCCTTATTAGATTACTGAGCAAATTTGAATGTACATATATATGTATGTATTTCAACTGTTTTAGCTTCTATGTTAAGTCTTTTCTCTATAAGTCTAACATGCATACTTGCTTAATGAGCTAGCCGACTAATTAAGTCCTTAAAAAAGATTTCGCAAGTGATCGCTTCTAATTCAATATTATCTCATAAGATAAAGTAAAGTCCGAAAGCGATCGTATTAGTCAAACACTCTGCAACAGAAGGTAATCAATACTTTGTAGCGTATGGTCGTCTCCCTAACAGAAAAATGAGATTCGGGACTTTCCCCTTACCAAAAGGAGAAAACTACAATGAACACTCTGATGGGATTTCTTTTAACTGAATTTCCGACTGTTTTACATATTCCTAGCATTGCCAGAGGAGCATACCGAAGCATACCATCGGGATCGGGGATACATGCAGATGCTTCTCATTGAACAGAGAAAGATTCGAATCTCAAATTGTACGGGGGGATTACCTCACGGAAATGGATTGTTGGGAAATAATGAAGTATAGGATTTTGTTCAGATACAGATATTGAAGAATTTTTGCATTTATTCTTTTCGCAAGAACTTCATTTAGGTGAGCAGGATATAATGAAATTGAGCTTATCCTCGGCTCACATTGATTCGGTGGAAAGTTATATGGTAAAATAACTGATTGCATTTGAAAACTAATATGGACAGTAAATAAATGTAGTTCTTAGAATTGATTGCCAGGTAGCTAGCTGGTAGCACTCTCTTTTTAGTTTCCTTTTCCAGTTTCGAAATTATCTTGTAAACCTCAACTCCAAATATTTCGAATAGTCCGCATGGCAAGCACATGCTTTCACTTTGGAACAACTGCTTCTAACATTGCTGTCATACTTTGAATGCTAATAAGAATAACATGCACAACGGTGTTTGCATCCCCTTGAAGAGCTTTGCGACTATGACAACCATATTGTTGGTCCATGGAAAGTGCACAATACTCATAAAAATGACATGACTCTTGTGTTGTGGGACGTCGCTATGGAACCACCTAAGGTGTGTTTTGTGTTTTTTATTATTATTTTTTTTTTATTTTTCTCGTTTTATAATCGTACCTTTAGCTTGTCGTGTAGCACATGCAAATGTAAGTAGTTCATAGAAGCAGAAAGCATGGAACCTCCCCTGATGATTTATTGGGAGATGGAAAACTTTGTTAGACACACTGGGTCGAAAGTAAAAGCGAGTTGTATCACTTTGACAGGAAAAATATATTTTAGTCAGTGGACGGACTAACGCCTTTGAGAGACACACAAATTATTATTAAAGATTCTGTTCATTCTGTATTTAAGGAAACTACCAACATACAAGGACTTCACGACTGTTCTAGCTGCAGATGTTCGATATTACCGATTGAAGCTTAAAATTTAGTTTTACAAAAAACATGGTATGGCTGGATATGAAATTTGCCATAAGCGGCCGCTAGACGATCAATATTATGGGGTTCCCCAGACGGTGCAATATTTTTCCCAATAATTCAGTTGAGGGCTGATATTTGCGTAGACAACATCTTGAGTGATACTGAAGTTTGCTGCCATTGCACTGTATCACTCTTTCACCGCAGATGTATGAAAGAGTGGTACACAAAACTAAAGCGTTTGTCAATATGGTACTTGTAATTAAATAACTTAATATCAGGAAAACTGTGAGCCCCAAGCTAGAACTTTCTAAGGTGAATTTGTAGGTGACTTTATGGCGCATCAAAATTATAATATGTAATATAAAAAAACTTATTAGCACACTTTCCTGAGATGAATGCATTTTTCACAAAAATTTGTTAAAAAATCTGTGTTTGAAGCCCAATACCTCGAAAATAAAAGAAATGGTGATAATAGTTTTTAAATTTTATGAACACTAATCAATTGTCTATGAAACGAGCCTACTTTGGTTGCTCCAAGTTCAATACAATAGAAATTATAATTGAATAACTGTTGATACCTTCTTTTCTGATGAATCTTTCTTAAACACCCTGTAGCTCAATGGGTACGATTTTTACGATTTTTTTCATAACATGAACCAATGAATTAGTACCCAACATATTTGCATTTCGAACCGATCCACCCTGTATATTTGGATCAAACGCTAGAATTTCAATACCAATGCGACAAAGTCCCAGTATATTTCAAGCTGAATTTCATGCCATTCGAGTGTGCGTCAACGTCATCCTCGAATCGGGAATAAAAGGCGTCCTCATCCAAATACCTACTCACGGATTGCCAAGCAGATATAAAAGCACTAGGCTCAAACCTGATTGACTCTAAATCAGTCCTGAACTGCTTCAATATTCTCCAAGACATCTCCCATAAAGTCAACTCGTGCCCGGACATGAGGGTATTGATGGAAACAAAAAAGCTGACGAACTGGCTAAAAAAGGTTTGGCTGACTCCTTTACCGGCCTGGGCCGTTTTGCAACTCAGCTATAAACTTAAAAATCAAAACCGGAGAAAATACCCAGAATCTTCGTCAGGCTAAAAGAGCTTCTAAAATAAATCCATAAAAAACCTAGTCCTCAGTAGAAATGATATCAAGAGATTAGTGGGATTTCTAACAGGGCATTCTTCGATATCACCTATTCATTCAGTAAACTGAATGTCGTCTCTGCATGGAAGACGTCGAAACTGCGGAACATATTCTATGTGACAGCATGGCACTATGTGTCCTAAGGAGACAACATTTCCACAGAGAAATCCTAACTCCGAAGGAAATCCTTAAAGTCTCCACCAGTGAGATCCACAATTTGATCAAAAGAATTGAACCTTTTCTGGTTCCCTAAACTTACTTTGCGGTACAAAATATCGTTAAGGTCGCAGCGCACCCTGCAACTGGGGGCTCAGAACTTTAAAAAAAAATTCAAATTATTGCGCAATAAATATCAAACTCATTTTGATTTTACACAATATAAAAGGGCGCTAAAGGGGATATGAATATCCTTATAATGTTTACACACAGCGCGAGCACATGAATAACACGAACGAGAGACAAACAGATCGACGTAGTGATAGCAAACTCAGATATTAGGTTTCAACGAACTCTATGGGTGGTGTCTAGGATAACTGGAGAGTTGTGTATTATTAAAAGTTATGCCTTTGCTTATGATTCACAGAACTTTTTACCAGATGTTTCCTATTATTGTTTTGTACGATCAATTCCTTCAGCCATATCACCATCCCCTAGTGCCAGTGTTATGCTTTCGCAGTAGGTTTTGACATTAATTTCTGAAACTGATCAACTTACTTTTATTTCGTGAGAAATAAATGTTTCGGCGACATTTGGATTTGAACCGTGAGCCCTCAGCGTGACAAGCGACGACGACTTCCACTTCGCCACGGCCACCCACAATTGCACAATCTGCAATATCGTCTAGGGGACGCTGACCCAAAACCTATATTTACAGGGTTTAAGGTATCTATTGCCACACTCGGGCTCTCCTCTCACGGTGCCTTTTGTTCTCTGCTCTCGTGACAGGGATTGTAGTTTGTATTTGGTACTTTTTGACAGCCCAATGTTAGATATTGCGTTTTTTTTATTTTTTCATTGTTGAATGTATAACGTTATGTTTGCTAAATATAAAAGCTTGAGGATGTGTCGTAGGTGGCGAATGGTTTTTTTATAGCCTCTTCATCTGTATGAGTCAGGTTCTGGAGCAAAATCCGGTTCTGAATCGTGCTGCAGCTGAGAAACGTGTATAATGATGGGAATTCGCGTGTTTGTCGATTTGAATGATGTTTAGCATCGGTTTCTTTTTACTGATAAAAAAGTTAGCCTGCTACTGTGTTGCAAAACTTTTCACTGTCACTGTTGGTACTGCTATATATGTCCCCTTTGATTAAATAAAATTGCATGTTCGACGAATGATGGGTAAATCATGTTTTCTTCCAGCGAATTTCATGCACAAAAATTGATTTAAGGACATGTTTTTTTCACGGTCCGTTGCATGATTTTAATTATATTAAAGTTGGCATATTTCCAGGCTCATAATGATATCCAGGATATGTTTTCGATAATTTTATTTATTATTCAATTAAATGGGAGAGGGGTTTTTTTTTTTCATTGGCTTCCTCTTGTTTTATGCGCAGTTGTGAACATTTAAGGACACTGTACGACACGATAATTAAAAAGTTAAATACTTTCAATATGTGAAAAGAGCCTTAGGGCAGACGTCCGACGACAGGGACAACTACGATTTGGGGGAGGGGTGTGGCAAAACTAATTACCATACTGTGACTTTTTGCCAATCACGAGTCGCTGTTTGCGAATAAAACTGAAATAAACTTTTGAAAACATTCTGAAATTGGCCCCGAAGCTGATGCAGGCCCAGCGTGCATGTGAATAGTGAGTGAGTGAGTGAACTGGGGGGTATGCTTCTGTTTCCTACAATTATATCCACATGAAGAGAGCCGTGTTTTTCTAACTCTCGTCGCTATATGCTTGATGGAGTGAATGCAACCACACTGAGTATCCTTGCGGCTGTTGCGGCGACGACGGTTTGCGCTCTACGCTTGGATAGAATCATGAACAGTGAAAAAAAAAGTTTGACTTGCTTTAAACTCAAAAATTTCAGAAAAAAAAACAACAACAAAAATAACTTGTTTTCATGTATTTGCGTGCACTAATTAAGTTAGTGCAGAGTTTAATTCAATACAGAGGCATAAGCGAAGGTGTGTCAGCAGCACTACGGTGTACCTACAGTTCAAAGAGTACCTGTACGGAGTTCATTTTGGATGGTTATTTATGTGCTTTGATGCAAAAGAAAATACATATGCAAATATGATCAGAATTGAGGTTTAACAAGGTAGCTGTGGAATGTAGACTTTGAACCAGATGGTGCACCCTTTTATAGAAGGGTTGCGTAAATAGTCTTGGATTAGTACTTCAGCACTTCGTACCCATTTCAACCACTCATTAGGATTATAATGGAAATATTTGTTGGGTGGTTACATGCGCAAATATTTGAATAGAAAAAAGGTCTTCAAAGTCAATATTTTGTGAACATTGCCCTTATCAGTATCGACGTTGGAATTAGTTAATAAAACCACTAGGGGGGGGGGGGGGGGGGGGGCTCTCTGGGATGAAGGTATATCAAACGAATGACTCTCGCCATCTGTAAGAAATCTGAGGTATTTTAGCTTTTCAAACAAGAGAAGACAATGGCACCGATCAGAGCCATCCTAAGATATTCGGCGCCCGTGGGCTACTAAAATTAATGCGTCCCTCTTTGTAAGAAAATACACGGTATAGCTAGCGGGAGCGGGATGACCGGCAAAGCAATATAAAAGTGTCAGTACAAAAATATAAAATTCATACAAAATTAAAAGAAAAAAGTACATGGACAAAAACAAACTTTATAATTTACCGAAAACTGCTACACGATATATTCAAAAATTATTTTAAAAACTAATGCTACGAAGTAAAGATTGAAGAATAAAGACATCATGCCGAAACTGAGAAAAAGCAGACTAGAAAAATGTCCGTTTACGTACTTTTTGCTCCAAATATTCGTAAATATCTTACGCACTCGTGAGCACTCTCTTATATGAAAAACTTAGAAATTTTCCCGTACGCGAACGGGTTTTGCAAGCGAATGTGAACGGACCTAAAAAAAAAACCAGATGAGCACTCCCGAAAGAGAAAATCCAACCCCCAAAATCCAATTTGTTAAAATTTATGAAGTGAAAGTGCAATTCGTCAGTGCTCCACGAAATTCTCTTTCGTCTAACACCTCATTTGTTAAGATTGGCTAAGTGTGAGATCCGCAAATGGTACCTATACTACAGAAATAATATTTATGATATTTTCAATTTCGTTTAGAACAGGTTATTTGGAAATTTTTGTTATGAAAAGATTTAGAATAAAAATTACTACCTACTAAACAGCTAATAGATGATAAGAAAAAAAAAATAACATCAATAAAAAAGTCCCAAAAGGCTTGCTCCCCGGGGCTATAGCCCATTTAGCCCTGAGGTATGGGTGGCCCTGGGCACCGTGGCGTAGTGGTTAGTACGTTGGGCTACTGCGCATGCTGCTCGGGTTCAATCCCAGCAAACACCCAAAAGTATTTTCACGATGCAAACTCATTGAAATGTCTGACAAGCAATCAAAGAGTATCATTTGTCACGATGAGCTTCTCAACACTCCGTTCGGAGTCAGTAAAGAAAACTGTAGGTCCCTTCCATTCGTGCAATATTGTTACACGCACATACAAATGTCTGCGCGAAGCAGGCCTCAAACTAAAGCGCGACCTAAAAAAAATAAAAGAGAAGAGCAGAGAAGACTGCAGATAACATCTGACCATATAGTACCATAGTTTTTGACTTTGACCATAGTTCGTGAACCGCCGACCTGTTAAGACGTGCTTTAAACTCGCTCCGCGAATTTTTCATTTCATTTCCATTTCCTTAAATTCGCTTATTACTGCTTCTTCTGTTTTGTGCAATAAATAATTGACCTCCTTCTGTCCCCAAATTTATTTTACCTACATTCAAATATATCGCTGACGCGCTCTTACATCATCGACTCACAAACTGTTTATAAAGTGCAATCTATAAAAATGGAACAAGTGTGCGGTAATACCAACTGTGCTGTTGTCGTCAGAAATTCTGAAAAGATAGCGTGCAACGGAATCTGCGGTAAATCATTCCACGCGCTTTGTACTGGAATAACCAAAAGATCAGCTATCTTCATTAAAGAATTCTCGAACTTCTTGTTTTTCTGCGACGAGTGCCGGAATATTACAATGTCACACATCCTCCTCGCGATACAGTGCCACAATGACTCGTCCAGTTCAGAGTTTACTGTTATTAAATCCGCATCCAAACAAATCTTGGCTCAACTTTCTAAACTGGATGAGCTTACCAAATGCGTAGACGATCTCAGCAATTCGGTCGACCGCGTTACCGAAGTCTGCAAATCAAAGCTTAAAAATCTCGAGAAACTCTTCTCAGTGCTCAGTGAATCCAACACAAAAAAAAAAACAAAGACACTCTTACCAAAACATTTCTGAGCTCCGAGATGTCAAAAATAACCTGCTCCGCTGCTAGTACAAACCCCCAATTCGATGAGTTAAAGCTATATCTGACCCAAGTGCTAGAAAAAGATAAGACATTCATCAACGAGTCGCTATTAACCCACATTACCTCAATCAACTCTCTCGCTACCAAAACGGCTGATCACCTGGAACGCATGGATACGATAGAATCTAAATTACACTCCCTTATTGGTGAATCAGTTTCAACCAAACTCGCCTTCAACAAAATTCTCGATGAACTGAAGTTCGCCTCCAGTAAAATGGAGTTAATATCCCACGACAGTCAGCCAACTTTCAATAAGTCTTTACACGAGGAACTGCTAGTCATGAACTCTACGCCTCCTTCACTGTTAGTAACTGATCCACCTGCTGCTACTTCTCAAACCAACTCGACTGATCCTGCTCCGTCTCCTACATCTTCTCAACTCAATGCAACCGATGGTGATACTCCTTCACCGTTAGTAGCTGATCCACCTGCTGCTACTTCTCAAACCGACTCGACATCTTCTCAACTTAATGCAACCGATGGTGATACTCCTTCACCGTTAGTAGCTGATCCACCTGCTGCTACTTCTCAAACCAACTCGGATCCTGCTCCGTCTCCTACATCTTCTCAACTCAATGCAACCGATGGTGATACTCCTTCATCGTTAGTAGCTGATCCACCTGCTGCTACTTTTCAAACCGAATCGACTGATCCTGCTCCGTCTCCTACATCTTCTCAACTCAATGCAACCGATGGTGATACTCCTTCACCGTTAGTAGCTGATCCACCTGCTGCTACTTCTCAAACCGACTCGACATCTTCTCAACTTAATGCAACCGATGGTGATACTCCTTCACCGTTAGTAGCTGATCTACCTGCTGCTACTTCTCACACCAACTCGGATCCTGCTCCGTCTCCTACATCTTCTCAACTCAATGCAACCGATGGTGATACTCCTTCATCGTTAGTAGCTGATCCACCTGCTGCTACTTTTCAAACCGAATCGACTGATCCTGCTCCGTCTCCTACATCTTCTCAACTCGCTACAACCGGACCACCTGCTCCCGTCGAAAAGACTATATCCAGACTGGGCACAACCTGGACTGATTCAGAATGGAACAACCGAGTTGTTAAGCTAAAATGACTTAATCACTCTACACCACCCACATCTACTTCCTACCTAATCACTGGCGCTCCACGAACTGTAGATGAGCCATGGCTACTTACTATGTTCGAACAACAGTATTACATCTCTCCCCTTAAGTGCGAAAAGAAAACGACTGGCTGCTTTAGAATCGACCTTCCATCGAAATATAGCTGGCTTTTTCCAAAATCGCCGAAACAAGTTCTTGCTGTTGGAAAAATGAAGATGTTGCGCTTGACCGATAAGTTAAATACAAATCCTATTAAACCTTACTCTAAGCCTAGCCCCAAATATAGTTCCAAGTTTAAAAATAAGCCTATCTTAAATAACCTTAACCATAAGACTGTTTTACCTAGTTCGTTGTCCAAATTCGACCCTAATTGGAGCTTTAAAACGGGAACATTCCCTTATTTCTCGCCACAATTACACCGACCAAATCCCCCTCCTATCATCGCCCCAACCCCTCCCGAAACTGCACCAAAAAATAACCAACGTAACCGCGTTTCGTTCAAATTACTATCTGATACCCCGCTCTCAACTAGCCCCATCCCTGCATCCGGTTCTCCCCCCAACTGTTCTTTACCAACCCAATCCCCAATCTCCAACAAAAGTTCATCAACTTCCAATGACAATAACGTAAATTACTCAAACTTCATTCGCTCTCATATACTCAACCCTGCCCCATCCACATCTTCAGCGGCTCTTCGTAATCAAAATGTACCCACATCTTTTCTAGACCCAATGCTTCCACCCACAGTTAAACTAACTAAACAATTAGCAGATGCCAGCGACGATAGTCGGTATGTTTTATCTCGTCTCAGAGATCACAGAATCTATGAAAACGTCCGACTTTATCTTGCCTATCTACATGACAAACCGGATTCTATCTGCATAGACGGTAAAACTAAAATCAATATCATGGTGTCCATCCATCAAGAAGGCCTGCCCATTGACCCTACTGAACTGAAGCATATCTTTATCCGTTACCACGAAGGTTTTAACATTTCACCCAATAACGTAGCTAACGATCTCTCCACATATGCTTCCCATATCAACTCCAAACGTCTCTTACATCTTCAAAGAACTCGTTCAAACTTTAAAAACTACTACTATTCCTAACCCAATTTCCGAAACAGCTGCCCGGCATCCCACCCCAAAAAGAACTTCTATGCTTATCCCTCTACTATCAGAATGTAAGAGGGTTGCGTACAAAAACCTCGACTGTTTTACTTAACTCCCAAAAGCTCCCCTTCGATATATTTGCCCTAACCGAAACTAACCTATCGCCCGACTTCAACAATAATGAGCTATTTACCTTTGATTTTTCAGTATTTCGCGATGATGGTCTTCAGAAGGAGGATGATTCCTCTGGTCGTGGTGTTCTCCTGGCAATACATAACCGTCTGGACTCAACACTATTTAAAACGTTACACACAGCTGACTTTGAATTCATTTGCGTAAAGGTATCCATATCAAAACGCAACCTCTTCTTACTTTGCTGCTACATTCGCCCTTCTCAACCGATACAAGGCTACCAGCTTGCCATTAACGCAATTGACTCTCTATGTATGCACCATGTGAAAAGAGCCACGACAGCGTTCATACCCCGCCGTATCAGCCATCTTTTTTTGAGCTGTCACTTGGCCTTTTTCCGACCTGGCTCTTTCTATTTTCCCATTCTGAAGTGACAGCCCGTCGCCGATCAGACGTTAACATAAGACTTGTGTTCTACTTTTATTACATAAAATTAATTGTGTTGTTTGTGAGTGGAAAATTAATCGTTTTTATTTGGACTTCATTTGGCCCACTTCGCCACTTACAGCACATGGGGACCCCGCGAAGAATTAGTATCGTTATTTTAGGTAAAATTTAAAAGTTTACTATAAAGTTCTCGTCGCCGTTGCTTGCACATGCTGCTTCACACAATCATGGCGGACACTCAGAAAGGCATGCCTACAGTGCAATCAAAGCCAGCTGCATTGAGCTCGGGCTCCAATACAGTTTCGGGACTCTCCGTTGCAGCGCGAGTGTCACAATTTTGGCGCGATCGTCCGTCACTGTGGTTTGCATAGATTGAGGCTATTCCCGATCCCTCCAAGCCTTCGGATGACATGAAATGCCATTACGTCGTCATCGCGGCGAGATCTGAACAAGTGTCGGATATTCTTTTATCGCCACCAGTGACAGATTAATATAGTACCGCAAAAACAAGGTTCATTCAAGTGTACGAGTAGAGTGAAGAACTACGACTCCAATGACTCGTCGAAGGAATCGACGTAGGCGATTCACAGCCCTCATAGCTACTTTGTCGAATTAGAGACCTCTCCGGCTCTTCAGGCACACCAGATGCAGTGGTTCAAGTTCTTTGACTGTCAAAATTACCATCCCACGTACGAGCTATACTGTCATCGGTCACGGGCGACCTCTTACAGCACAGCTTAATGTAAGCCTGAATTTTACACCACATAAGCTTCCGGGAACTATCAAACAAATTTCAGTTCTTCAGGCTTTACTTTCCCTTCACTTGCTGCAGTGCTGTAAGACAATCAAAACAGAATTGATATCTAAAATATACATACATATACATATACATATTATGCTCCTTATTATAGGCTTAACATAATTTTGCCTGCAATACGCTGTTTATTCGATTCAACCTCAGTTGTGGTTATTTATTTTGCAGCTATAAGATGCTGTTGCTGAAATTTCAACCAACCCTGATCCCCGATCCCCGATGAGTTTACCCATTTATACGTTAAAGTCCTTAGCTCATCGTAAATACATCCTCTCTCGAAATAATTTATCAATGCGGTCGTTCGGATTAAATCATATCCAATGAGACCGCAGCAATATCCGGACTATCTGCGCTCATCTACTACATTTCTATGTATCAAGGTACATACAATGTATACCTTCTGGAAAAAGTAATAATGAAATAGGATTGCTTTACAATTTCAGCCCAATACTGACTACATCCCAGTCAACCGCTCGTATTCACTACAAACAATTCACAAGCCCATACATCATTTTATCCAAAATCGTACTCGACAATCCTAAATACCTTCGGCTCCATTGAGAATCTGTAAATTTATGAACAATTCACGCGGGGGGTGAAAAGAAGTAGGACGATAAAAAAATAACGGGAAACCCGTCCAGCTAACATAAACTACACCTGTTGTGATATTCGGCCCCCAATCCCTACGGATTATCGATTATTTGGGGTTCCTTCACAATTTAGCTCCTCGTGTGCTGTCCTAGATAACTGCCACAAACAACAAATAATCGGAATATATTTAAAAAAAAAAAAAGGATACCGGCCGATCGGAAGCACTTATAGTGACAAAAAAGATAATCCTTTGCACTATATATAGTATACATGTACTCGTAGTGCGGCAATATTTATGTACTCGTAGAGTGTGTGTGTGTGTATGCATCGCTTCGGTATACAGCGTGTACCTGTAATCCTAGAATTTTAGAATTTATGCCACCTACATTCAAACTGATGAGAGCCCAAGCACACCAACAAGGAGCTGCTGCTGCTGGTGTACGGCGACGTCAGCTAAAATCAATATTCGAAACATTTATTGCTCCTGACAGTCAATTAAGCTTATTTTAATGCCAGGGTAGCAAATGGAGCTGGGATTTCAAAGAAAATCCATGGTTGGCTGTGTCCCAGAAAGCCTGACAAATCCCTGGAGAAAAATTTATTTATTCTGAGTAATCATTTACGGGATGAGCGGCAGACGTCGGAGAGCACCGACCGACGAACAAGAACGAAGGAGGCAGATTGTCTCGGTTTAAGGATTTTTTTTTGTTTTATTGACACATTGTTTCAAATTTTACTTTTCCTAGATGTAGGTGTCACGAAGGAGTTCTTTGAATTGTTTGCCTGTCCCTTTGGATAATAGAACTGTGTGGGTTTATTACAGGTGAAAGGATATCCCTTAAAACATGCGTTACCAATTGATTCCCAGAAATTCTAGGAATTCACAGAATTCTACACAAATTGGCCAAAAAGGCATTTCACCCTTTTGATGGAAACACTTGAGTGCTGTTCCGAGTTTAAAAATGAGTTTTCTTTAGCAAGGTCGTTTTTCAGTTGTAGGCTACAAGGTTTTCAAAAATGCCAGAAGTTTTATTTTTAACAAAATCGACAGGGAAAATGAAAGGAAGCGAAAATAAATTCGTTAAAATAAATATATAAATATACAAATATATGGTATATTGTAAATACAGTGGTGGTCCAGTATAGCGAATGCCGATATAACGAATGATCGATATAACGTACACTTTTTTCAAACGCATTAGTGTCTCTATATAGCGAAAGAAAAAAAAAATTGATATTCGATATAACGAATGTTGTTAAAATATCTGTGTATATTCTTTAAAAATAAATGAGACAAGAAACGGTCCGTGGAAAAATGTGGGTGTTATACATGTCATCGAATGTAACACCCTTAATCCAATCAATGGACCAGAAAAATGTCATTCGCTTTTTATTTTATAGAAATAGCTTGCTGAGCAAAATCGTAAGTTCAGGGAAAGGCATACCAAATGCTCTAAAGGAGCTAAATCTTTTTAAAGCTGTTTCCCTAATTGCATTGGCATGGCAAAAATATCAGCGGTTGTGCTTAAGAAGTGCTGGAAAAATATGTTAACTCTAAGCCCCGAAACAGAGTTTGAACATCTTTCAGTTCTACGGCGCAAAAAAGAGATGTTCATAGTTACGAAATATAATATCTATTAAAATGTTATGAATTAGAAACAATATTAGGCGTGTTCTTTTTTAGGTTTATATAGAATAAACATGTTTCAGCAACATGTTTTCAATATAAAATACAACAAAACCTTAGCCTGGATAATTACCGGGGCTAAGGTTTTGTTGTATTATGCATTGAAATTTTTATTTTTATTCTTTATAGGCTAAAAAAAACATGCCTATTTATACATTTATTTAATGTACAAAGCAAGAATTGAATAAAGGCATGGGTATCTATCTATCTAGATATAGATAGGTACATATCTATGTTTCGTACAAGGAAAATGTGTTCGATATTACGAATTCTTCGATATAGCGAATGCAACTGGACATTATATCATTCGTTATATTGGATCACCGCTGTAATGTAATAATGATTTAAAAAAAGATCAAACGTTTGTTTTATTTTTTAATCTGGGGAATTAAGAGTGAACAAGCTACTTTCTAAATTACGTAGTAAAGTCTACGCCTGGAAAACCCATGCTTCTATGTTCTGATGATTTTCGGATGGTGGTCGAATTCCTATTACAATCGAACTTCTATAAGTCGAACTTCGATAACTCGAACGAAATTGGTTGGCAATTGACAACTGGAGGCAAAACCCTAGCGGAGAAATTTATAAGTGGTACAGATATACAGAATTTGACAGCACGTAAACAATTGTATGGAAAAAAACGAGATAGATTTTTAAATTAAATAATAAAAATATTTGTGTAAGTTTTTATTTATAAAATTAAATATTAATCATTTGCAGGAACGATTATCTTATGATTAAATAGATTTGCGCGAGGATTTGCGTCGGGAAAACTATATTTTCATACGTTTAATGTGAGTGAAAAAATAATTGTGGTTTAGTCTCTTACTGAATATTGTTTTGATTTGTAGATTATGGAAAGTAGACCCACAATAATATGTAGATCTGAGATGTAATTATTCCCGAACCGATGGGATAGTAAGCTATTCAACGAACGTATGCTCGAGACGTATTTGCATGCGCCTAAATGGCTTAAACCAAATGGAAAAATGTTCCTTACACGGTTACCTGCATATAGCACCGTTTAGCGATGAATCTTTGAGCGATATAATAAGGCGAACTTCTGGTATCAATCGGCAATCCATGGCGTCGATTTGACTACACTCTATAAGGAGGGCATGAAGGAGTACTTTACGCAACCCATTGTCGATACATTTGATATAAGAACTTGTATGGCGAAGTCGGTGCGGTATATGTGAATTTTTGCGAGACAGCGAAAAGGATTTACATAATATTGGTAAGGGGATTGAATATATATTTTTTAAATGCTTATGAAATATCAGTCTGGCGAATCTACTATAACAAGATTTAAAGTGGCCTTACTCTAAGTCGCGTAAGCTACCTCTACTCTTGTTTAAGAATTGGATTCTGTAGACCAAAATTTGAGCAAGCGTCTCATAAGCAATTGAATGATTCTTTAGATTATTTGTGACCGCTTCTCGTAAAAATTAAAACCTTTGTAGTTATTTCAAACTTACTCACTGATGAGTTTATAACAACTTCATAACACATGCGTAATGCACGATCTCTATTCCAAAACAACAAAAATCCAGCGAAAAAACATTTTTTTTATTTAATTTTTAACTCTTTTCACATGTGTGTATTATGAAACGTAATTCTTTAAAATAAAAACAACAAATAAGACAAAATAAAATGTTTATCTTTTTATTACAATATTTTTATTTACGTTGAAAAGTTTGTTTACACAATTTTCTAGCATGTATTTGGTATGCTTTAACTGCATAAATACTACTAAACTACATACACTTTTAAGCAACAACATTTAAACAAACTATATTTGAATACTAAGTACATATATCTATTTTATATTTATTTATACATTTTATAACAATGCCTCTATGAAATTTCACCTATTTCTTGACTGATGACAGATTCTTGTATCGCTCTACGTCTTCTTTTTGTTCCTGCAGAGGGCGTAAATCAACTTTTCCATTCGTCAATAGCGTCAAGACTGAAATTTACATGTATTTTTTATTTAATAACTCGAAGTTCTATAACTCGAATGTCTTGATAACTCGAAGAGATTATTTGGCATCCCCTTCGATAAGTCGAATTCTGAAGGGGAATTCCCAAATTCTGCGTGTTTTTACATGTTCGTTTTATATAATATAATGTATCGCTTTCGGGGGCACTGTGTTTGTATGTCCTATGACCTAGTATACATACGTGTAGAAAATCGTGATTTCGTTATGCGTGAGTAAGAATTTCGGAGTTTCCAACAGATGAAGATATTGTCGAGATATTAGGGGGGTACACACGATACGACCGATCTGACGGACTTGGTCTGTCCGGCCAAGTCTGACGTGTGTGTATACGCTCGAAACGACCGGCCGGACGGACATGTCGGATGGTTTTCAAGTTTTTTTGATATTTTGGTGGTCGGACGGACATATCTGATAATGTGTACACTTGTCCGTCCGACCTAGAGCAATTTTTATTTCTGAAATGTATTTCAAGCGGTGCGGTTGTTAACGGAGAATTAGTAATGGCTGTGTATGGAAATTTTCAATTTTTGAGAAAAAAAAATGGAATTATAAAACATTCTGATAATCGTCTGGAGAATTCAATATTGTAATTCTGTTAGCAAATTAATATAAAAAAAACTTTCTTAGCTATGTTAGACATCCATCCGACCAGGTCTGTCAGATCGGTCGTATCGTGTGTACCCCCCTATTCAGATATGAATCCGAATCTGCACAGCTCGACAACAACGATGACAGCGACAGTGATGTAATGGAGGAAGATTTGAAGGACGATTTCATTCAACCACCTTCAAACGAGTTGATTGCAAATTCGTTAAGCATTTCGCGTTTATATTTAAAGACAAATGAAAAACAACCGATTCTGTATATAATGTTTTAAATTCCATTGAATTTGTTTTTGAAAATCAAATCAAAAAATCCACACTTCAGTCATGTATAACAGGCTATTTTAATTAATAATTATGTTCCTGTGCGTTCTTTGTATTATATATGTTCGCAAATAGATTTATATTTTCTTGATAACTCGAATTATTTTTTGTGGCAAGTGATGGTTCGAGTTATCGAAGTTCGACTGTATTTATTTTCGAAAATGGCATAATTCAATAAACCCAATTTGATCGTATTAGGTCAGATTCTATATAGCAAAGTCAGTCTTTGTACGACATACCGCACTTGAAAAGTTTATACTGAAGCATTCGCATCATAGCACCATCAAATCTTCAGCGTTTTAGCTTTGTTGCGGTACAATTTTACAGCAACAAGGACTCTCTGCTTTCCCTTCATTCCCCACTAATAACTAAGCTGACGAACTGGCTAGGAAAGGTTCGGCTGAATCCTTTATCGGCACTGAGCCGTTTTGCAACATTCCAAATTCAGCTATTAACTTTAACATCAAAAGTTGGGAAAACAACATGTGTATCTCCTATTGGGAAAATTCCCAGGGTCTTCGACAGGCTAAAAGAGCCATAAAACCCTTCCAAAGCAAATCCACAAAAAATCTGCTCTTGAGTAGAAATGATATCAAAAGTTTAGTGGGATTTCTAACAGGACATTGCCACCTTCGATATCACCTAAACAAAATAGGTCTTATTCAGGAAACTGAATGTCGTCTTTGTATGGAAGACGACGAAACTGCAGAACATATCCTATGTGACTGCATGGCACTTTGTGCCCTCCGGAGACAACAGTTCCACAGAGAAATTCTAACTCCCACGGAACTTCGTACAATCTCCACCAGTGAGATCCTCAAATTCATCAAAAGAATTGAGCCTCTTCTGGTTCCCTAAACTGACTTCGTGGTACAATAGATCTTTTAGGTCCGCAAATGGCGGGTCAGTACCCCTTTAAAAAAAAAAAAAAAAAAAAAAAAATAACTTTTTTCAAGGCTCTTCAAGATTTGGGAAAAATGGAGGGCAGTCATGGTCCATCAGCCATAGGCCCACTTTTCTTACATCTTGAATTGGCTACAAAACAGGTTACCGAAGAGGAATTTTTAAGACCTCATGATCTAGTGAAGTAACGGACAGTCAACAGCTTGAGAAGTCAAATATCAACCATTCCTGCGTCCTATCATCTTTGCCTCCCAAGGTATTTCCATTTTATGCTCTTTAGTCTCTGCTTTTTTACTACCTACTAGATAAGCAAGCGCCTTTTTGGCACTACTATAGATTTCCATATATTTTCTATTTGCACACGCTTAATCGCAATCTTACCAAGTAGTGGAATGAAACTCATTACTTAGGTTTAATATTTACTATCGCAGTTTTGGCTTCCAGAACTCCACTACTCAGCAGTCAAGACAATAATTAACTTCTCAAAGTTACACAGATTACAGATAACAGCGTTGAGTTCAACAAACCAGGCGGAGCGACAGGAATTTTCGATAATATCTTCCCTCTGCAAATCAGTTTTTAATCATTTTACCAATTATTCAAGTTTTAAAAGTTTCTTAAAACACTTTGCTCGGAGAAATAAAAATACACGCATTCATTGCTGCTGATTGTGAATGATTCTTGTTTATCCATAGCAAAAACCTTATCCAATACAACAATCTATTTTGAGTGATAACATTCCAATACTACAACCAAAATTCATAAAGCTCAATTCATTCATTTATTAGGGTGAGCTCACTCTATTCGGCCATGAATATTTATTTTCTTTGTACTGCACAGAAACAGTAGAAAAGTCATTTCTTAAGCCTACATATTATGTACATATAAAAAATGGAGAATTTAAAAACAATACAGTGAAACCTTGGTAAGTTGGCCACCTTCGCTGCAAGAATTTTTCGCCAACTTATACAGGTGGCCAACTTATAATGTCTAGACGTCGAAATCCATCACATACCACCGTTGGTCAACTTCTGCAGGTTATTGTGAGAGATGACATAAAGTTTTTTCTTTGCCAATTGCGAAGATGAGCAGGTGGACAACATATAAAGGTGTCCAACTTTCGCAGGTTATTTAATATGAGAGATGAGAAAAAGTATGAAAATTTGTGGCAAGTTCCAAGATAGGCAGATAGACAACATATAAAAGTATTTTGAGGAACATTTGTATGGAATTTTCTTGGTGCAGTAAAATACCGGCCAACTTAGCCAGGTGGCCAGCTTACGAGGGTGGCCAACTAGACACGTTTCATTGTACCTACTTATGTACTTAGTTTACTTTTCACAGATTTGACAGAACTTACATATGTTTGTTGGTCCCGAAAACATCATTGTCAGCTTCCACAACGGAAGGCCTAATTAGAAATAGCAAGTAAGCACCTAAGCTCATTCTTAGGTGGCGCTACAGCTCGGGGTGAACCTGAGCCTACTTCTCGCAACCATTTGTGTGTTCCAACAAAGTCATAATTAAGCACAGCAGACAGTAAGCTCTTTTCGTCGACTTTACAGTTTGTTCTGACACAAAGTTAATAGACATCACCAAAAGTTACAGGTAAGACGATCATTACTACCCAAACCTCTGCGAACTTAGAAATATAACCCTGGGCAAATTTTTCTTCGAACACATTGACGAGCTAACAGATCCGGTTGGTTGGAACCAAAATACTGACACCACGGGTGGGAACACATAATGGGTACCACAATGGGTTCACATGAACCTAAGCATGATGGGAATGTGACCATTCTCGTCAGCCCAATTATCAGGTAGCCTAGGTATACAGATACAGTGTGGTCCAGTTTGGGAAACAGATAATTTAGGGAACTGATTCATTGGTTCATGTTATGAAAAAAATTGTATGGGAGGGGGTCTATCTTACACATCCATTGAGCTACAGGGTGTATAAAAAATATCCGTCAGAGAAGTAGGTACCAACAGTTATTGAATTATAAATTCTAGTGTATTAAACCAAGAGCAACCAAAGTGGGCCCATTTCATAGACAATTGATTAGTACAGTTAAACAGTAATTTGTAATTTAATTTTCGATATATTGGTTTTCAAACACAGATTTTTTTTATTTTGTTTAACCAATTTTTGTGAAAATCGCATTTATCTATTTTTTTTTGTACTAAGTATTCCATATTATTATTTTAATACGCCATAACGCCACCTACGAATTCAAAGTTTACAAAGTTTTTACCTGGAGCTGATATTTTTCCTGGTATTAAGTTAATTTAGTCACAAGAACAATTCAAAACCTGTATTAAGAAGCTTGGTGAAGCAGACAACGTTCAAGAGAGCTAAGACTAAGGATGCAAAGTAGGTAGAGACTCTCCATATATCGAAAGATCTTTGGTAAAGTACTGGGTTTTCTGGGACTTTCTGAATTACTTTTAGCATTTTTTACTCATGAATAGAATTGTCCCTTTCATAACTTTTGCTATTTTAAACTTTGTTTTTATTCTCTATTCACCACATAAAAGTCAATCACTCGTATGTTCTACAAAACTTAACAAAATTAATATACAAATCTTCACACTCCATCAAGTTCACAATTTTCTTCCATCCTATAGGCAAATCTCGCAGAAAGAAAACCCATGTAGGCAGCATGTATCAGCATATTATGTAAATATTGCCCCCAAAGATGTTGTAATCACGTGTCACAGAGACTTATGTACACGACTTATATTCCACTCACATTACGTATGCTAATAGGAATCCTTTTTATAGCAGGAACTTTCATATAATATTATCCTTACCCCATTCCATGAGCGTCCTTATTAGCATAAAATCCAAATACGCTCCAAAATAATATTCTGTTAATTTTTTTTTTTTGTCAGAATTATTTTTGGCTTTTGTTGCCTTGCCACTACCAGTAAAATCAAACAAATCATTTGCTTATAGCGGATCATAACATATTTCACGCGAAAAACATTCGCATTCACGATAAAGAAAATGTTGCCAACCTAATAGCTCACAAAATTGTAATAAAACAAATATTTTTATCCAAACACATAAAACCAGCAGAGCCGATTTACAAAAAAGCCAAGGACACCAATCGATACAAACTATTTTACCCCATTTACATACTTTCTTTTCTACCGAACACAAATACAATTGTGTTAGTGTGAGGTGTTGTTTTATTGTATATTTTATTGTTGAAACATATAGCTCAGAGTGTATAAAATTGTACAAAGATATGTTTTCCTTTTTTTTTTCAATTTTTCTTTTATAATTATTTTCAGTGTAACATGTACCGGTGGCTGTGTTAAAAAAAAAACTTCAATAGAAGAAACTATAAAAACGAAACCGATACTCAAACACGCTATAAATAAGATTTGGACATTTGCATTTTAAAAAAAAAGAAAGAACATTTTTTTTAAAAGTAAAAAAAAAACTTAAATAAATTTATTTCTGTGTCTTAAGAATTAATATAGCATACGAGCGACGGCAGCGAATAAAGCAATAGTCACAGCGATTGGTCCAGTTGCAGTGGAACTGTTGCACAAGTTGTCTGTGCAAACGTCACACGAGATTTGTCTGACATACGGAAGGGACGGATCCGATTGGCAACCGGATGATGTGGCCGAAACATCACCGAAATAGCAAGTACGGGCGATGTGCTTAGCTCCATTCACTGAAAGGAAAGAAATTTATATTTTTTGATATTAAATATTAAAAACAAAACAAAATTTAGTCATAAAAAGTAGGCGTGTCACTTATCTAAGTCTAAAGTAGCGGGGTATAACATTCTGTTGTATAAAGTGTGTATTTACGGTCACACCCATGATTTGCAAAAAAACAAAGAGAAGAAGATGACGTGAAGAAAATGGATCAAGTATATGCCAAAGATGATGAGAATAACCGGTAAACTTTAGAAAAGAAGTCTGTCAAAGCACTTTCAATAGTTTTAAAATTCTGTCCTACTCAGTGCTGCCAAATAGTACTAAATTATCATTGGGAATAACCGGTAAACTTTAGAAAAGAAGTCGCACTAAAGAACCTGTCAAAGCACTTTGAATATGTAGTTCTAAAATTCTGTCCTTCTCAGTGCTACCAAATAGTACTAACATATAATATCATTTTGATACTAGCCGTGTTTTTTTCTAATCTACATAGGCCTAAATAAAAATTAGAAAAAAGGCTTGTCGGTGACTTGGCAGCACTATGATATTTGACATTAGTCAGTTTAACATCTGCTGTCAAATAAAAGGAATCTTTGAGTACACATTTTTTAAAGAAATAATAAAATGATGGACTAATCATTAGTTTTAGCTTACATTTCTTTAATTTTTCGTTTGGAATCCATGTTTTTGTCGCCGCAATTGTTTATGAATGTCCCGATTACATGTCATATTTGACATTTCGTAACATTTTCGATAATAATTGACAAAAAATTGTTTGGTAGCACATTTTTCTATCCCAGTTAAGGACCTAAGACTGTATAACTATCCAGATTTCGTTATTTTGTATCGGCTTAGTTGTTAGTGTATTTAACATGGAAACATTTTTCTAAGCATATATACATGTATTAGAAAAAATACGCCTAATTTCAAAATTGTGCTATAATAAATTAAATTAAAAAATTATAATATCATTTTGATACTCTTTCAGAGCCCCAATAACCCAAACACCCAAATAAATGTATATTCTATCAATGAAATAAAAGTTTTCAAATTTTGCGAACAGGAGGAGATGTAAATACTGAATTTGGCATGCTAGCGTTTTTTATTAGCGCGAGACTTTTATTTGTTTGTATTCGTAGTGCGGAAAGAAAGGGAAAGCAAGTTTGGCTAAAAAGACGTGCTGTGCGATTTATGGAATGCTAGTGCAATGAAATGTCCGACTTTTTTTTCAATAAAATTGCTACTCTGGTACGACGACTATTGTCACATTTACTTAGTCTTATGAGGAATTTTTGGAAAGGATATTAGTCTAATATTTCCATGGTACTTTTGACTTGAAAATGATATCCAAATATTTCAAACGTTGATACTCTGGAATACTCGTCATCCTTTTCTGTTGACGTTATTTATTTTTAGAAGGCATTGCCTAGTAAAATTAGAGACTATGTACATAAGACATGAAAGGCACAGACGAAACGTTGTTAAAAATATCGTGACTTATTACAAGGTAACATCTGAAGGGACGCTCATATAAACAACGGAATACAATAAAACAATCATGGTATTTGATTGATTGATTTTTTTTTGTACAATTTAGTCATGTTTGTACCTTGAAAAGGCCAACGCTTTAAATGCTAATAGCTTACTAAATAAACTAGCTTCGATATAAATATTAATTCAACATTACATAACGTAATTGTGTGATTTGAACAGGGATAGAGTTGATTGTTTTATGGGACAACTAGCTGATGTACCCGCTTCGCTGCGCATACAAAAATATTCTCTTTGTATGTAAATATGTGTATTTGTAATAAATTGTTTACTGAAAGAAGACTTCCAGCTAAATGCTACACTTGTTCTTGTCCCTTAAAAGTTGGCATAAATACTTGCTTCACAGTTTGCTTAGCACCAAACGACTGAATGAATTGCTTGAATAAAGGATTTTACAGCACGTTCTTACCGCCAAAACGTCAAAACATAGTACATACATTTATCTGTATCTTTTCCAAGCCCTGCATCTACTTATCATAAAACAAATTGCAACCAAATTTATCCAGTTATTGGATGAGAGTTGATCGAACAATTACAGTACATATACATTAGCACGAAGCACTCCCAATCACTTATACTACACGCCTGTATCGCATACACGCATACCCGCTGCCGCTGGTGCATTGACGGTGGCAATGGTCTCCACTGATCGTTGTCGCGAAAGTATGCAAACAATATTTCTATTTCTTTATGTTATTACTTATTAAATGTAAAAAGAAGATACATGTATATATCAAAATCTTTGCTGTGAAATGATCTAAACAAATATGTAAATTTTATTTTAACACGTTATTTAAGAACTAAGGTAGAGCGAGATAAATGCCCAAAATAATAAACTTTTCTTTTTCTCATTTGAAGGTTTTTTTATTGAAATATATTAATTTTTTTAATCCATTTTATAGATTTAATCTAACCAGAATCGATTGCATTTTGTTTTTGCGGCACATACATACATACATACATACTTCTTTTTAGACTTAATTTTATAAAAAGTAGTGATGAATGAGCTCACCTCTTTACATTTCAAAGTCGACCACTAAAGCGACATGCACCTACAAACATGCATACATAGTAAATGTTGAATTGGAAAATGTGCATGCTATTGAATATATGTAAAACTGGGAATATACTTTCTCCCAAACAATAACATGCCACATTATAGATCATCGAGATTTGTAGTGAAAAAAGAATGAGATTCTTAAAACAAAAACCACGAAAACGTAAATTTTAACGTAAGAAAAGAGTTCACACGAAGGTACTCAAAATAGCTTCGAATGACTAATGACATATCTATACAAGATGCAAACATATGTTTGCATTTTTAAGTGCACATCTTACTGTGTAAAGAGTGCGATTACAAGAATGTAAATAAACATACTACACCAAGGAGATTTGCACTTTCTTTAAGAAATGTGCAGAAATAATATTTTCCAATAAATTCGTACAGACAGATATATCGAAAATGAAATGAGTAGATAAAAATAAAAATTCTTCAATGTCGCAAATAGATGAAGAATGTTTCAACAATTTAGCCTGAAAAATTGTTTCTTTAGATACATATGTACATATGTCTGTTATTACTTAATAAATAAATATTCGGCGTCAGCAGTCCTATACTAAGAACTGAGTCTAGCTTCTCGCAACCATTTGTGTGTGTCTGTTATATTTTTTTGCAGAAATGAAAGTGACCTATAGAAAGAATAAATAAATAAAAAAACACACGAACGGGGTATTGTCCTGACCACGTCCAATGTCATATCCAATTTGTAAAGGATATGCAGGCATAGGTTTTTGTAAACATGTTTGGAGCTCATTACAAATATGCAGTCATAAATATGGGATGAAGCCAAAATGATATATTGCTACATGTTTACATACATATCATTATACTGCTTTGTTTACAAGAACAAATTGGAATAACAATTCTAATTACGTGTATCGAGCTAATAACAACTGATGTCATCCCAGGCATTTTTTCTGAATATAAACTCAAATTTGGAGACCGATTTTATATTATGTTGTCGAAAACAATAACAATGCGCAGAGACCACGCGAATACCTCAAATCAAATTATAAAAAAAAACCGGCCAAGTGCGAGTATTCAAACTAGTTATTTTTTGTTTAAATAACTGTTTCGTTTCGTTAACACAAACAACGAAAACGACTAACTCTATATTCACTTTACAAACTTATAATAAGTAATATTATTTACTATGAGAAATTGGATAAACATCAAGAACGCGGCTGAGTGTATAGCGCCTCCATTAACCTTTTTGCGCTGAGTTCAGGGGTCTCGTTTGCCAGGTTCGTTTCCTGGCAAAATCCATATTTTTATTTATTTTTAAATGGCAGCACAATTTCGGATAGCATTTAATTTTCCCAAAATTATTGTTAATCGAATAGTGATAATTTCGGGTTGGGGTCACGATCCCGAAAACCAAAATCCCGAAAAGCCAAAATCCCGAAAATCCAAAATCCCGAAAATCCAAAATCCCGAAAATCCACAATCCCGAAAATCCAAAATCCCGAAAATCCAAAATCTCGAAAAACCAAAATCCCGAAAAAAAATCCCGAAAAATTATATAAAATGAAAAATTTGCGCAGATTTCGTTTACGGGACACTTTTTTTAAAGGATAGTAGACAAATGTTTGTCCATTCCCGTTGGCATAAGTGTTGTAATATCTTACAATTCGCAAAGTGCATTCAGTTGTGTTGATCTCATTCAGTGTGATAGCTGATAGATTAGATTTGAGTTTCGGTTAATTGATTTTAGTTTCACACATTGGCGTATACTGATCGCTCTTTTAGATGAAGACCAAATTCATGTGAAAACATATGCCAACATAAAAAATAATTTCCGGCGAAAACCAAAGAAAAAGAAAACGTTCCGCTATGAAGGGAAACAAAATATAAAAAATTTACGCGAAACGTAACGAGCGTTCTGAAATAAGTTTTTAATGGAAATCGCGTTCGATATGAACTTTTATTAGATACTGCTTTGTCATAGATCGTTTCTTAAATGTTGTTTGTCAATAACACTTGAATTGTTTTGTTATGTTTTATTTATTTGAAGTTTGTAATTTTATTTAACATGTTAAATAAGTTGTCTTTTAATTTGTTTTCCTACAAACAAATCTTTATATTCACTTTCGGGATTGTGGATTTTCGGGATTTTGGATTTTCGGGATTTTGGATTTTCGGGATTTCGGATTTTCAGGATTTTGGGCTTTCGGGATTTTGGTTTTCGGGATTCTGTCCGACTCCCGATAATTTCATTGAAATTGGTCCAGTAGTTTACGAGTTAATCGGATGAGAAATTGAATTTTTCGTCATAAAATTGAATTTTTCGACGTGAATTTCTCTTTAAGTTATCTTTAAGAATATAGTTAATTATCTACAAACGATGATTTTTTCATATTTTTGACTTAAGTAGTTTCCGAGAAAACAGTAGGGGGCTTTTTGGTATGATAGTTTTCACACATTTTTGGCAATAACCTCCAAAGTCTCTAACAGATAAAATTAAGAAAAACATTTTTGGAATCTTTGTTTCGAGCCCTTTGGAATGATGTTTCACATAATATATTTTTTAGAATTTTTTTTTTGAGATTACATGTATTGTTGTTTCACAATATTTTTGAGTAATATGTTGTCCATGACCACCGTATTGTTCAAGTTTCTAGGAAGAACGGTTCTTGATGTTTTTATCGTGACAGACAATAGCCGTGTTTTATTATCACTTATGATCTACATATATGGATCACGCATTGAAAATAAAACAGTCCAGATCAATGAAAAGGTTAAGTTCTGTGTTGTGGTGATTGTACAAGGTAATTTCCTTTTGATAATTAGCACAAAGTTGCCATGCGAATGAATATTTTCTTTTAAATGAAAGTTTAATGCGCTTGTTTTATTTTTTTAAGGAGGAAATTGTTAATTTTGATTAACAGAAACCAAATGAGAATAATATTGTCTAGCTATAGATTTATTATCACATCCGTAACATATCATTATGAGCATTTATTCGAACATAAATATTATTTGATAATACTTGGATTGCCAATCATTTTTCTTATTCTAATCTGGCAACAATTGACAATTATCGATAACTATAGCAACATTTACGAGCGAAAGATGCACTCCTAGTGAGAAATAGCCGAACTAATTTTCAGATCACAAAAATTGATCTTGATAAATACTAATATCTCGTATTATTGATGTAACACATATAAACCAATGATCTATATGGATCATCGGTAATAATAAAATACGACTAATCTTGAGTTGGAGCGAACTTATTATGGTTTCGTATTACCATATGGGTACAGAACTCTAAAAACGTCGTTAATTTTGTAAAATGAATACTCAATCGACGGATTGCATCTCTTAGTCCGTTTTCTATTTATGTCAATTCATCGCACTCCTCTACCACGCTAGTATTTCTTGGAAAAAGAGCAAAACAAAACCACCATCGAAGCTAAAGGTATTAGCTCACTTTTAACAATAAATATATACTCGTAGCTATTTCTACGATGGCTTAAGCAGGTAATAGAAAATGCATTTTTGAGTCTACATAATATTGTAATTTCATAGTCAACGATAGCGCCATAAAATATTTAAATTCTGGAGACGTTTTCTTTAGTATTCGCTGCGTTACATTACGTATGTCAAACACTTGAGGTATATTTATGAATATTTATGACAGATTCCTACGAATTAATACACGTAGGTATGTTATTTATGCATACATATACGTCCAATATAATGGATTATATAATGCAAAGCCCTTCGTTAAATCGAAAAATTCGTTAAATCAAAAATTTCGTTAAATCGATCGTCGTTTATCTAACTAATAATCCCACGAATATAATTATTATAAGAAGAGAGAAATTAATTCACATAGACAAAATACCAAAAGTAGGGATAAATGCACAAAAATAACATTACAGTCGACTCTCGATAAACAAAACTCTTGATAACATGAATCTCTCGTTAAATTGAAGCTTTCTTTGGTCCCTTGAAAATCTCTCAGTAAATTGAACAAACCCTATGTATTTATCTTCACTCGTTAGCGATTGTGCTGGCTGCTTTCCACACAACACGCTATAAATTGAAATAGACAAGGCGACTTTTCGAATACGAATACGTAAACAAAATACCGAAGGAATGAGTTTCTTGTTCGAACCTGTATACTTTTGTTGACAAATGATAAATTTTTTTCTCTACGTAATTAATTTTGCATTTGACCGCGATCCATGATGTATGTATGTAATTAGTCGACATATATAAATATGAAATGATTTTTGAAAAAATGTACGTGCTCTGGATAATTTGAAATATTTCTTATTTCCTCTTGATAATTACAACTTTCGTTAAATAAAACTCTCAATAATTTGAACTTAATGCCAGGTCCCCACAGATTCAATTTATCGAGAGTCGACTGTATTTTGTTTTTAACCAGCAATTGTGCATTCGTTAAACCGAGCGGACAATGGAAAACAATTTGATTCGTTATATTAGAAATTCGTTAAATCAGGTATTCGTTAAACTGGACGTCTACTGTATTTCAACTTCTGAAGGTTATATGTTATATGATAGCCCACGGTAGTAGCACCTGCTAATTTTCTAGAACCGAATTAATCCAGCCGTTATCAGAACATACAAAACCAAACAACAGATGCGTTCCTAATAACATTATGAAAGAATACAATTTATTATTTATTTTTTCTATTTATTTGAGTAGATCGCTCAAAAATTTAATATTTTTTTCGGCTACGCAATTTCATCCACTAAAATGTCGGCTAGCTAATTGATCTTTGTCAAAACTCCCACGGCTAGTGTCTATACATTCTTTGACGATGTTATAAAATTAGCTATTTCTCGAAAGGGCTCAAGAGATTTTTTTTTTTTTTTTTGGAAACTTGTGTGTGTTTGTGTTCTATAAATGTATTAATGTTTACGTATAGGAAAAATTAGAATATGAAGCATCAAAGAGCTTCGGTTTGTTAGTTCTCATTCAACATCTTTTCAAGTCGATTGTCATAAATTGTAACCCCATGACACAATGAGAAAATTTACTAATTCTATTGGTGGGAAGTATTCGTTCGTGAACTCTTAAAAAAAATTAAGACACACACACCACCAGAAGATCGACGTTGATGAGTTTAATTTGTCTTTACATTGTTTTTTTTTTGGTTAGATGGAATCTACACATCGTATACATACGTATGTACGCATTTATCTAATGCCTGATCTTGTATTCGTATGTCAGTTTGTGCAATGACTTTTAAACTTTTACAATTATTCGTGAGCAAGCAATTAAGTAAGCAAATTATGTAGGAAGTGAGAGGAAACGACAGATTTCGTAGATTAATGAATTAAATTAACCTCACGTTCTATGTATTTATGTACATATGTACCTACGTCTACGCCGCAGCCCATGATTGTTTGATTAGATTAATTCACTAATTAGAATATTGTTACGCTATGGTAGATGAATTGTAATGTCTGCTGCAGTTACCCGGTAGAGTTTGGAGAAAGTGTACGCTTTCTTTAACTCTGACATAGATACAGCGGAATATTACATTACTATTACAGGTTTATTTTATTTTAAAGATATCTGTTATACTTTATGGAAGCTAGTGTACGAGAACTCTCCCAATAGAAAATTCAACCCCCAAAATCCATACTTCTCATATGATTTCCATCTGTCAACTCCAGGAAATCCCATGGAAATCACACAGGAAGTGTTTATTCTTTTGAGAGTTAATTTTGGGTAGAATTTTTGTTTTTAATTGTTTTTTAATTTGTCGAAATGTATAAAGTAAAAAAAACAAAATCGGCGTTGCGACTTAAAGAAACCTCGCAGTGGGTATCTTCTATTTCAGGGCACGCTAGATTACTCTCAATCAATAATATAAATGCAGGAATTACGGACTACATGACTCCGCTCCTAGTTTTTAACATAGAATATAGGACTAATATTCCCAACCGACAGGAATGGGTAGGAAATATCTGTCTAAATGAGAAATCCGCATTGGAGATTTACACGGATGAGTCCAAGACAGGTTATGGTATAGGAGCAGCTGTCTTTTCGGGCCCGCTCAGCCTGATCTTGTCCTTGAGGCTTCCAGATCACTGTAGTGTCTTCCAAGCGGAGGTGATCTCTAAACGAGATATCGAGCAGATGCCTGCTCACGCTGTGCTGGGTTCCTGGTCCTAGCGATATACCAGGCAACTGTGAATCAGACGAACTAGCCAGAAAAGGTACAAAACTGGGAAGTTTTATCACGGAAAGTGAACCCCATGTACCAATAGAAATAATAAAATCTCCACGCAAGCTCTACAACAGGCTAACGAAAGATGGCGTAATCTTGACACGTGTAGCTGTGCCAGACAGACTTGGCCACAGCTAAACCAACGTAAAACTTGCATCCTGCTAAAAATTAGCAGAGCACATATCGGCATAATAGTTGGCGTATTGACAGGTCAGACATGCTAACAGGTTAGGAATCCTCGCCAATAGCTTCTGCCACAGCTGCATGGATGAGGAGGACGAGGAATCCCCCTATAACCTACTATGCAGTTGCCCAGCTTAGAATACTTCTTTATAGACCTTCAAGATATTTTCTCAACGGATATCAATAAAATACGGAAATTCATCCAACTCTCAAAATGGTTCCAGGGGTTTCGATAAGAGTCGGCTCACGTGGCAACACAATGGACCTACTTTGGTCTAAGTGAATCCTACCGATTACGGTGGATAGCCACTCAACCTAACCTAACCTAACCTATAAGGTAAATGTGTAATTCGTCACTACTTCAGGAAATTGCCTTTCTTTGGACACCCCATTTGTTAAGATTGGTAAAGCGTGAGAGCCGCAAATGGTACCTACGATTTATAAGACTTTCGAGATCAATTATTACAATAAAATTTTAATTAAAACAAATTTAAGTTTGAAAAACTAAAACCCGACTACGGGAGAAACCAACTAAAAAGTACGAAACAAGATGAAACGAAACAATGATTTTTAGAGTATAGCTGCTGTGGTCCAATGAATGCGTAGTTATATACATTTTGCTTGGTGCGCCCGCCATATTGAATTGTTCTGTGACGTCACAGAGCCTAGGACACTCTCCGGATAAAGTCGAATCCAACGACACCTCATTTGTTGAAATCGTGACCATAGTTTAGGCTGTACGAGGTGGCATTCTTACATACATACATACATACATACAAACAAACCCAGCCAGTTAAAATCATAACCCTTTCTCTGCACAGTCGGGTAAAAATTCTTTAGTTCTTAATGCGTCATCGAATTTGAATAAACCCTTTAAATGTGAAAACCAAGTGTCAAATATTTGACAGAGAAGATGATAGCTAGCTATGGTAGCCTCGCGTATCTAAACTAGTTTGTGATAATCGTTTGTGGTAGCATTGCATTGAATACTAAACAAATGCATGCATTCTTCACAATCTATCAGAAAGCGAACGACCTCAGTTATGTTTTTCAAACATAATGCTGCTATTTAATTGCATCACAGCATGCTGTATGATAAACGTTAGCAAGAGAGAGTTTGGATACCATCGGACTTAGGGTACAGCAGTTAGAGAAAGTTTATGAAAGTTCCGAACGCAGTACCTTTGCCATTGGGATTGTTATTATTTTTTTATATTTAATATCGCATGTGATGTGATTTTTTTGGAAGGTTTTTAAGTAGCATTACCTTCTAAAATTTAATAGTAACATCTTCTTTCCCACAATTGTTATAAATTTCTCAGTAGTAAGGTAGCTTATACCATTTCTCTGTTAATTGTGCAATATATACATATATGTAGTATTAAGAACAATGTATTATTTTTCCGCTACAATAAAGATCTATCTATCTAAAATAAATATGATGTGATATTTCCTAGTCACTCGAATGAGTTGATTCAGTCAGGTGACTCTGGTCGTAGGCATACATATGTAAATGGCACGCATTTGTACCCTAACACATTGTTGACAAAAAAACCATTAAAACAACAGTGGGATATTTCACAAGGAAAATTACCAGCAAAACCTTATCCACAAGGGTGTGAACTTCGTCATCATCGACAGCGTTGTGTTCGCACTTCTCACGTACAAATTAACAAGCTAACATTATTAATTAGATGACCATTTTAAGGTCTGAAAGCATTTTTACGTGACTAACATATATTTATAATGGGAGTGTCACTTTAGTGATATAAAAAAAAAATTAACTATAAACTAGGAACTTCGCATATTTTTGGTTTTTTTTTTTATTACACTTCTCTCCAGAAATTTCAGTGACGTAATGTTTCAGGTATCTTAATTTATTTCATGGCTATTATATGTGTAGTTTACGCTTATTTGCATGAAGTTTATTAAATGCGATGATCTAAGAACAACAACAGATTAGCCGTAACCGTAAGTGATTCAGTCATCTTATGAATTACTTACTTACATATGTATATGTATGCATTGAGAAATGCTTATTGACTTTATTACTGTTGCTTGTGTATTTGACATAAGCTGTTAAGAACGTGAGCAGCAGTCGATAAGAGATACAATTAATAAATTTTTATTTGCATACAAGTCGATGTGTACGTACATACATAATGTATGTGTACAATTGCAAAGCCTTACTTTCCATCTGTACAAACAGAATACAACTTTTGTAAATAAAACAAAACGAAAACAAATGGAAACAATCAACATATTATTTCTGAAGTATAGGTACCATTTGTGGCTCTCACACTTAACCAATCTTAACAAATGAGGTATGAAAAGAAGTGACGACCAGTAACGAATCGCACTTTTACTTTATAAATTTTAAAAAATCATACTCTACTCAAAATGAACTCCCAAAGGAATAAACACTTCCCGTACGATTTTCATGGGATTTCCATCAGTTGAAAGATGATCAAGGGAAGCTCTTTTAGTGCAACACGAATGAATCTTGGCTGAACGATTATTGGAATTCAAGTCAGCACTACTAGACTAAGATAGAAAAGAATATAATCCTACTAATATATAAATGTGAGAGTTTGGATGTTTAGATGTTTGGATGTTTGTTGCTCAATAACATCTTAACGGCATAACAGATTTGAATGAAACTTTCGGGAATAGATAGTCTACTTCCTGGATTAGAGATTAGGCTACTTTTTATACAAAAAATATAATTCCTTGATTCCATAATTCGCATTATTCCAATTTCCGCTTTTATTATTTGCTCATTATTTTTGGGTAAACCATTGTCATTGATCGCCTTCGCCAGTCTGTTGGGAGAGGCGAGAGGGTGGTTAGTGTAGATATTATGCTCTTCTCTTCGCCACAAATCCATCGCTGTCGATGCTTTGTGGGATTGTGGCACAAAGTAGAGGAGGGATGATTTTGCTGATATTTGCTACCGACTTTACTGCCCGAACATAATGGGGAAGCTGTAGTGGATGTAGGCAGCGCTGTCAAAGTTAAAATACACGTAAACCCTATAGCGCGAACACAATGCGAAGCTGATGCTGTAGTATAAATTGTATGGTGAAGCGCAAAGTTCAGCCAACTTCAACTTTCTACTTCCACTACAGCGTCACCATTGTGTTCGGCCAGTTAGTTAGTTGTGTTTCTGCTTCATCAGCGTGCGGATTTAGATCGACGGAAAGGGAGAAATGCGCGATTTTTTTTTTGTCACTTTACAGCGGTATTTGGTTACCTTAACGTTAAGTCAGTGGATACCTAAGAATAAAGTTTCACCTTTTATTTCAATTCACAAATACATATATTGTAGTAAATAGTTGGTGATTTCAGACAAACCTTACCAGTTACTCCACGATTAATGCTTGCATCAAAGCCTAATATCTTCGGCGTTTGCATAATGTTACTTTAACTATGAACATTAAGTACAACTCTTAGATATAAGAAACCAGAAAGTACCATTATTCGATGCCCATAAAATACATATTATGTACATATTTGTGTAGATGTTTTTGTTTTTCCATCAATTTTTTATGCAATCGTTTCATCTATAGGGAACAACCACTTAGTTCAGATTATAATGTATTGACTTCAGAATTCCTTAGAATCTTAATTTAATCAATATCGCTTCCTACTACTTCCTTTCTATCATACTACAATCAAACAACGCGACTGATTTAAAGAACGGGCAACGCCGGCCAAGCAACAGCTAGTACTAGATATAAAGAAGGCTAATTTACGCATCCTCCTACACAGAATTTTAAATCGATTCGATTCAATTAGCGACAAATGTAGAGACCTTAGCAAGATGACGATGACATTGTGTCAGACTAAGAATGTAGGTTTTGTAGCGCTATTCTAATGCATTCTTATTATGAAGAACTAGACATTGTTGTCCAAAGACGCGTCTAACACTTACGACGTAATTCCCAGATTCATATGCCGATTTTGAACTTCTTATGACATTTTACAAGTTTGTTTCTGTTCGCCTTTGATCACTTATACTAACTGCTCAAATTGTACAAAAACTACAGTCCTGTGTAAAAAAATTAAATCAGTAGCATAAATGTTCTTATTTTTTAAGATGAAAGTTTTGTACTTAACCCTTTACAGCGCAAGATCGTAAAAATATCAAAGTACTAGTAGATTTGATAGCTTTTCGAATTTATTAAAACACGTATTTTTTAGAATTACAAAATTTTATTTATTTTTTGAAATATTACTTAAAAAGGGGTTTTTGACACTTTCAGTCACAATGTCTTATAACGATGTATAGAATATTTTGAAGTAATTATTTTGCTTATTGTAGCATAATTCACCGAACTTACTGAAAATTTAACGCAAAAATATGCACTGGGTATCACTTTTGAGTATTTTTTCAATTACATACCAATATTCACACATATGTTTTTTCACGAGTTTCTAAGGCAATCTCTTTCAGCTTAAACTTATTAAAAAATAATAGAACGGTATATGACAATACTGAAACATTGAGTTATAATAGACTTAAAAATATTTTTTCGTCTTTGTGAGCATTTAAACGGTTTGTAACATTACTGCATCATGGCGCTGTAAAGGGTTAAGTTGAAAACAGTCTTCAAATTAATGCAGTCGATTATAAGTCTACAATCGAATTACTTTTTTAAGTTTGATAAGGAATTGAAAATATGTTAAAGTTGAAAGTCAATATTTTCTAAAATTATTCTCCTGGTTTTAAGTTTATACACAGGACTGTATTAAAAATCGCATTAATTCGGATGATAACTACGTTGAATAGCGTGTTATCCGAAACGTGATATTTTGTCTAATGTTCAAAAATGCTTCCAAATTAACTGCTAATGGGTCGCATCATAGAATGACATCAGATCGGTTACCGACAACTTTATTACCTTTTTTTTCGAGAAGTAGAAAGAATTCCGAAATTGAGAGCTGAGCGCTAAATGAAACTACGTTGCAAAAATTAATTCCGAAACCTGTACTAGACTGGCTGCAAAGCAGCGCTTTGGCTGATTTACTAATCTTTAAACTCTTAACGATGCTTGTGACCTTCTAAGTCAGGTCATGTGAATATGAATTTATGAAATTAGTCACACCCCAAATGTTAAGATTACAACGCAATTAGTTACTCATTATATACTCTGCTACGAGGCCGAGGACTAATTACTTATTTAATGCACGAACATAGGTATATGTAATTTAAATCGAAAAATAAATATTTGTTTTTGGAAAAAATAATTATTCTTCTTTTGAAAAATTTAAAAGAAAAAAATAAATTAATTTGCCACTTCACCTTTCACTGGAGCGAATAATTTCGATGGGGAAACCACTTGAGTCGACCTCTCGAAATGGTACATGTACATATGTATAGACCACCAAATGTGTTTATATACAAACGAGTATATGTATGTTCGTCTAAAAATTATGTTCTCTTCAAGTTATTTAAAAAACGAAAAACCATTTTCTTTTTGGCCACACTCCCCACACCGCATTACGTCAACCGGATTTAATAATAGATGCGATTTCGATTTCGATTCCCAACATCCCCCCATCCAAACAGAAGCCAAAGCCAATGTCTTTATTTATTATCAAATAAAATTACACATTCCATTATTTGCACGTCGTAGATACTCGTATTGGTACCTGGCTGCGTGTTAATTTGCCACAGATACATGACAACATGACATACAAACATTAGATGCAACTAACCTTCAGTGACGGTCTTCATGCAGCCGGTGGCGTTTTTGATTGACAACAAGTTTTGAAGGAACCTTGGCACTGGTACTCTGGAGCAGTCGGCCTTGTGAATACCCTCAGGGTTGAATTGTTCACCGCATTTGCTTTCGAGGCCGGTTTCGCACTGATAACAACTGATGGCGTAGGCTACAACAAATAGATAGAGAGATAAAAGTTTGAAATTATTATCTCATGCCAATGAAATGCGATCAACAAGTTGCAGTCACACTAAAACTCACCGGAAGAGACCATCGCGGCTACGGCGGCAATGATTAAAATACACTGTTGTACGGAAACCATGTTTATGGATTTTTATAAAATTTCACAAATAACACAAAGGACGATGGATGGATAAAAAAACAAACCGAATGACGACGGAATAAACTCACGAATAAAGTATCTAACTGCGGGTTGTAGCGGTTGTGGCGGGAACGTCTGGTGCGTTACTAGGTCGAATCTCAACTGAACGTGTATTCAAATGTTTTTGTTTTGTTTCTCCAACGAGGGATCTAGCTAGTCTTTTGCCTGTCCGTTCCGTTTTGTTCGTTTGGCTTGTTTTCGTAGTTTTGTTTTAGTAGCGTGTACATGAGCTGTTTGAATTCTGTTACTGTTGCGGTTGGGTGTAGTGTTGTTAATGGACAGTGGTACTTTTGGTAGAAAGTGTAGGTGAAGATGGATGCTATTTTAATTTTCATTGTATTTACTCATAGACACAAAGAGTTATAGTTTGGGAGAAAATTTTATTGCCAATTAAATAAAAGTTTTTTTTTTACAATTTCAAGCGGGTATAATTACATACATAGGAAGCTCTTTAGAAGAAGCTGCTTATTTGATGAAGAAATTAAGTACTGAATTTTCAATCATTCATCTTTACTTATAGAGGCTGCAGCAGAATCGTAAATCTATTGCGAAACCACCCCCAAGTCAAGTACTCTCGATATCCACTGGTGGAAGCGATAGAGAGTATTAATTAATTTATTTTTTAATGAGATTATCTCTTAACCATCCAATGGAGGCTAATTTATTTTACGAATTTTCTTGAATGTGATGTAAGGGCGGGGTAGTAGGGGGTATAGTAGGTATTTATGTTCCTATGTATGTTACATATACATATGTACGGAATAATAGGAGCGGTATCTCACAAAATTAAAAAGGCCGATTTTTGGGTATATTTTTTACGATATTTTTGTTTTTTTTTTTTAGAAAACATAATTAGTTTTATTTAACAAAATTAAAGACACACATAGAATTAAAACGTATCTTAAAAACTAGATTAAAAAGAATGTACCTCAATTCATTAGTCTGAGTGTTCAAAATAAAATAATATGCGTGCTAATAAAAAACATAAATATTTTACATAATAAAAATTAATAATTTGGAAATCAATTTATGGTTTAATTCAGGTGGTTTAAGGGGTTACATGGGTTTCCTCGGGTTAAAAACGGCTTATTTTTAACAATTTTTTTTATATATAAAAAATTATATATTTTATTCAAACTTTTTACTGCCTTAGTGTCCTTACAGAGTGAAGCGTAGAGTGAGCAACGAGCAAAGAGCGAAGAGCAAAGCTGTGAAATCAAACACATTCAATTAAAGGGTAGCGTACAGGGTGCGGCGTTTTTGGAAGATAGAGCAAAGCGTCGACAAGCGAGCAAAGCAGCGATTTCGAGAGCATAGCAGCGATTTAAAATATATTTGATTTCTCAGCTATCACCGCTTTGATTTTTCGTCTATTCAAATATTCAATAGAAAAAATGAACTTTTGCTCTATGCTCTTTGCTCTTTGCTCTATGCTCCTATGTTAGCCTACATCGTTGCTCTTTGCTCTTTGCTCCTTGCTCGAACGATTGATAGGATCAACTGAAGTCAAAAAAAGAAATACGTGTTTTAGAAAAAACAAAAAAGTGAAAATTGGATTTTTGGCAGACATTTTTACAAAAAATTTTAAAAATGTCGGTAAAATTTGCTCTACATTTCTTTTTTAAAAATAGTTGCCTTAGAAAAAAAATTAAATCCTTCTTCCAAATTCTTGTCAATAATATCTCGAAGACGTGTGTTTAATTTCATCAAGATCGGTTCAGTAGATTTCGAGAAATCTTGACAATCGACTTTGAAAATACAGTTTCGAGAAAAACGCGTTTTAAAATAAAACTGAGCCTTACTGGCGTTGAGTGCGCAATTTCCCAAGGCTCTTTCTCCGAATCTATTGGTCCGATCAACTTGAAAATTTAGGACAATATTCTAGAGATGTGGTAAAATTGAATAAGATAATAAAATTTTTGAATCTGTGAAACCCATGTAACCGCTTAGTACTTCGTTGAAAATCCTTTATTTTTCAATACCGTATCACGCCGTCTTGGCATAGAGTTCGCAAGATTCTGACAACGAGTGGGAGTTATTTTACGCCAGACTTCCTCAACTACCCTCCAAAGCTGTTGGTTGTTTGTAGGTTTGGCATCAGCAACATATTTTTTAACATCACACCACAAGTTTTGTATCGGATTCAGGTCGGGGATTGTGGTGGCCACTACACGACCTGAATACCTTTGACCCGAAACCAATCTTTTGCCTTTTTACTGATGTGCTTCGGGTCTTTATCCTGCTTAGACACCCATTTTAGCATAATTTCGTACTCGGCATTCGGTAACATAATCTCACGATTTTAACGTACACATGTTGATCCATGATACCATTTATCAGATGTATGGGACCCACTCTGTAATACAGAAAAAAACGACGAACTTCGCACCACCATGTTTAACGGTTTTTACCGTGTACTGAGGTGAATATTCTATGTTCGGCGGAAGACGGACGTATTGTCGGGAACCAGTTCCACCAAATAGGACAAATTTACTTTCGTCCGCCCAAAGAATATTGCGCCATTTCGTGGCAGGCCAATCGGCATGACATGCAGATATTTTTTTTGTCAGGAGTGGGACTTTGCGTGGGCTTCGAGCGAAAAATCTTTTTTTACTAAAGTCTTCTGCGAATCGTAAAATCACTAACAGGAAGCTAAACCTTATCCGGTATGACATTGGAGGATGTCGCTGGGTTGTTTTTCGAATAGCGTGCTATCAACCTGTCATCAGCGTTGGATGTTTTGCGTTTTCGTCCCCGTATTTCCAGTTTTTCGGTATAAATTAAGACATTTGCAATTGTCGAGACACCACATCCAAGAGTTTCTTGCATTTTCTTGTAGGATTTTCCCATTTGGCGCAGTTTACGGATGAGTTATCGCTTTTCATGATTTGTGTGCTTTCCTCGTCAGATCAGTTGTTTTTTTAAAAAAGATATTTTCTCTGACTTGAAGTTGAACTCGATTTACAAAAAAACTTTTTTTCGATTTATAAATAACTTAAACTTTATTAAATAAATAACCTACCTGTAGACTGGGAACTTAAAAAAAAAATACATACTCAAGTTACTCAGGACTAAATTGGAGATATTATTAACTAATTTGATCTCCTATTTTCAGAGTTAGGCACTTACCTGAAACCACAATATCTTTCATCCAAAATTGTAACAGATTAGCATAATCCACTACCATACTACTGTTCGCCAACCAACAGCAACACTACGTCGAACAAATAATCAATCCTTTTAAATGTTCTCAGCATACACGCTAAACTTAGAACAACGTAGATTTTCAATACCAAACATTATGATTATGTGCACAGTGTGCAAACTTCGAGTAGAAATGTTTACCACACTTTCGCAGGGGGTTCAAAGGGGAGGCGTTTGATTATTATCAGTTCGTCTCTTGGAATCACTTGTTAAAAACGTACGACACGCACCTACTCTCAGCCTCGTAACCCCAGAGTTTTATGAGATACACATACATACATATATGTTACATTTATAGTGACTCAATCGTAGGCTTGGTGGTGTTGGGGAGCAAAGGAGTGAAACTATTTTTGGATGTTAACGTCATCTCAAAGCATAATTCAATACCATTAAGTGGTTCGAATTGGAAGCATATTTAGGTGAGAATAACTTCTGACAGAGCATTACTCTTGCGGTAGGTAGTCTGACAAACAGATCTTGGAATACCTTAAGACTGCAGAAAGTTGATGTCAGTAACGTAAAGTATTATAATATGCACATCTATTCTATCTACGTATTCTATCTATCTATTCTATATAATTAAATCGCTAGCGCAAGAGCTTGTGATTCCTCCCGAGAGTTTATTTCTGCACCGATTTCAATGATTCTAACACTGATCGAAAGCTTATCAACTGAACTTTGTTTATCATTATAAACAATTTTGAAAAAGTGTATATGAGTAATGTAATTACGAAAAAATATTATTTCCTTTACGTAAGTTCTTTTCTTTTTTTTCATTCGTAAAACGTAAACGGTTGTAGGGTTTCTACATGCGAGATTTCTCGCACTGGTCCACCAGATACTTAAATTAATACTTTAGGTTAAATATGCAAAACAGGACGTTCGCAAACGTATAAGCAAAATTTACTGCAAAGCAAAGGGTTCTACACATATAGAAGTTTGCGCAAAAGCAAGAGCATCTACGCAATTATAATATCAAGAAAATGTTGCTGACTTCATGTGTGCTTTTGACGTTGCAACTGCTTTGCAGCATTTGCTTTGCAAGTCTTGCGTTTACGAACTCGCCGTTTCTTTACCTGATCTTAAAGAACTTCGTGGCTCTCAAGCCAGTTTGAGTTAGAAGCCATGTCATAGATACCATTTTAACAATTTTGGTGAAAATTTTTTCCAAAAGTACAAGCAGGTTTGAGGTAATTCAATTAATGAATGAAACTTTGCACTCGAGTATGAGGTCTGCTGGGCTATTCGTTAAAGGTACCGTAAAACTGCCTAATTTTGACCAGGGATGATTACTTTGACCAAAATAAGAACGTTTTTATTTTTAATACAGAGTCAACTATATTTGGGTAGTTTCAACATATTTGGTATAAGTTGAAAGGTTGGTTTACCAACTAAGTCCCGGTATGAGGTGAAAATATTAAAAAAAATATAATCGTCAAAAAAAGTTGTGCAATTTTAAGGTAGTGATTTGAGCTCCTAAAGGTGCGTGTCCACTTGAGAGCACTTTCGCTAGCAAATTCTCGAGAGTTACTCTCAAGTAGCTTTCCATTTGAGAGTGAAATTTTTGAGATTTACTATCGAGAGTTGTTTGCGAGATATCTGAGAGTAAATTTGCGGATAGTACTCTCACAACCGTGTCCACCTATTATCTTTATAGCTATATTTTTTTTGTTCCTGTCCAGAAACTCAGGAAGAAATGTGTTCCAAAGAATTTCTTCGGTTGCACACATTTTTATTAATTTTTTTACTTTTTCTATATTCGAAGTTGATGCCATAATATTTATTTATTTATTATTTCCAGAAAATCAAATTCAAAATTATATAAATTTTTTGACAATTTATTTGTAGGCATACATAATTCATTTACTCACAGCTAGCTGCTCTCAGAATACGACAAACAACTCTCAAGAAGTCGGAAAGTTGAGAGTAGCAAACCAACTCTCTGCGAGTTACTCTCGTGACCGTGTCCACTTACGAAACTGCTCTCGAGAGTGGCCTGAGAGCTACTCGCAATAGTTTTACTCTCAAGTGGACATGCACCTTAAAAAAGGTTCCGATATTATGTATTTAAAGCTATTTAGTTGAGTTGAATTTATTACAGGTATATAGACTAACATTTTATCTTTTAAATGTATTTTTTTTATAGTCATAGGTGTAATAAAATTAATTTTATACAAATAAGAAAAATACCTTCATGAAATGTTATAAATTCGGAAAACTTTGACCAGCAATTTTTAACTTTCACTGACAGTATAACTTTGACTGGTTTTAACTTTGATACCGTAAAACTGCCTAACTTTGACCACGGATGATTATTTTGACCAAAATCAGAAAATTTTTAATACAGAGTTCAAACGTCGTCGCGTCTATAAGATCTGCAATTTTTTGTTATTTATTATTGGTAATAAAATGCGCTTAACTTTGAAAGAAACCTTTTTCGGTATCCTGTATATTGCACGGATCAAAGTTAAAAATTTCAAAGTAAAACTTTGATAAGGATGTTTTTTTTAGCAATTAAAACTCCCCCAGTGGTACAAAAAGGTAATTAAAGTCATAGTTTTCTTAAGAATTCAGCGCCCGACAATATAAGCCTAAAATCCGAAAGATCTTGCTACACACAAATACACAGCAAAGGTTTTCCGTAAAAAAAACTGGTCAAAGTATGGCTATTCGACGGTACTCAAATCCTTTTGCCCCCCAAACGTGTTAGACGAGGTTTCACATTTCTTCTGCAAACTCTTTTCCTCCCGTGTTCTTCTCCACTTCATAACCAGTTTGTGGAAATTTTTAAGACCAAAACACAATTTGAGTTTTCTTACCCAAAATAAAGGTAAAAGCTGAAAAATTAACAAACTCCGAAACTACGCATTACCTGTTTGTTATCCACATCAAACAGGTTATTCGTAGGTAGTCACAAGTGATTGTCAGAAGACCGCATCCAATCAACGCTTTTGTTAGTAAACAATAATTCCGATGCCGATGACGGGAGCATGGCATAACTCATTGAAATTCGACGGGTGGTTGAGAATTCGGTGAGTGAATTAAATATTTGATGTCATTACGTGATTACGTGATTCCTATTTATAATACGCTCTTGATTACGTCATAAATTCAGTTCTGTCATACGCACCCCGGAGGGGTAAACAGAAATTCGGTTATTCTATGATAGTGAAAGATGCAGCACGGCAAAGCTTTCTCCAAATTGTGTTCAATTAAAAAATTTCAAAATTAATTGGACGCGACTGACTGAGTGACTGACACACAAATGCTTTGAGTTCGGTGCAGTCGGTGCTGCGTGCGTGTCTTTAAAGTGCTCACACATTGAAACCGGTCCGAAATTTTTTGGTGGCTTAACATGACAGGGTTCCTGTGTTTACTTTTATGGCTTCCATGCCTGCATGTGAAAGTGAAGTCATATGCGGGGTAAGGTTACTAAAGGTTAAGAACAAGGCTGAAACCAGACAAACATTCATGCGATGTGATATCGGTTGAGTAGGGGGTTGATGGTGGTCACATCCCATTGCCGATGTGTTTGGTTGGCTTCTGAATGTTTTTGTCGAAAATTTGGTCACTCACTCAGCGAACACGGGCTTTCATTGATGACATCACTCCTCTTTCTTCTGTGTTTGTAGTGGCAGTGGCAAACAAAATTTTTATGATGTCAGCAGAGGGGGGAGCGGGGACATAAGTATTTATTTATGTATACTCGTATACTCGTACTATATGCCTAAATGTTTCGCATTTTCCAAGAATTGCGAAGTTGATGTGGAAATTGAGGATTCCCCATCCAGTCTCATGTGCGTTTAATTTAATTATTTTTATTTATGCGGCATGGAGAAAGTACTGCGAAATTATAGATTTATTGGGCAGTGTATTACGCAATATCCTTTTACTTTAAGATTATGGCATTTTAGAAGTTCATTGCTTTGGAATAGTATACCTAGCATGAGTGAAGTAATGAAAAGGTGCACCTCAGGGTGGCTTTCGTATATGTTGGTTGGGTCTGGCATGAGATAAGTAGCGCCAAGTCGGGGTCCAGATTATTGATAGAAGGACTCTGGGACAAGTCGCTTATCAGTTTTTTATATCTTTACTTTAGCTGTTTTATCTATCAGTAAAAAACTACCAGTAAACAGTAAAAAGCTATCTAAGTTAATGAGAAGTATAAAATTTGTTTGTTTGGGCATGATGAATTAACAAATGGGTTCAAGAAGCTCTTATCAATATACTACATATGTATGTACATTTGTACCTATTGAAGAAATGCCTGACGGCGGTACCGTGGGGAAAAGGAACCAGAGGCAGAGGTGGTTTTAGTTTTGGTTATAGTCCCACATTCAGGCTTTCGATGCTTTCCACCTTCTTAAAAAAAAAAAAAAATGAAAAAAAGTTGAGTGCTGTGTATACATACTATACATCCAGTATTATTATTATTATTATTGAAGGGAGAGATGCACCGCGACCTTTAGATCTATTATGCCCCCTACAAGTCCTAGACGAAGGAAAATCCCTCTCGTCATTATTTCTATTGGAATCGATTAGTGACAGCTTCTCTCGTACCTAGCCCAGGTGAGAATTCCATAGGTCACAGCACCTCATCCAGACCAATTTTCCTGAGAAATCGCAGTAGGAGATTGGGTGCTATGAGCGGTAGATCCTCTGATGTAATTTGGTATCCACCCCAGTACTTGAATCTTTTCTGCGTTAATGCTCCACATTTCACCAGTATGTGTTCTGGAGTAAAATCTGCATGAGTCTTCATCTGATAGACCTGGCTCCCTGAGATATCCGTTGAGTTCGCAATGTCCCGTAAGGAACGCAGTCAGGATGCGGAGTTTGTTTTTGTCCAAGCTGATGCAAGCTTTGAATCTCTTCAAGTTGTTATCAATCAAAAGTGTCCGAGTTTTTTGTCCGGGACTTAGTCATGTTTCTCTTAGTGATCACAGCTCCTCTTTTATAGAATGTTCCCCTATGCCGCAGAAGAGTTCAGGACCTACAAAAGGTCTGGCAGCCCATTTCCTGGTAAGATTGAGTTGGGCACATCTGTCGATAGCACAGATTTCAAATTGAAAAATGCTGGTGTAGCTGTTCATGGGTTCGAATAGATATGTTTTGGGCCCCAACACCCTTGCACCCGTTCCTCCCTCAGTTCTTGATCCATCCGTGTACCATTTAATGGTTTGGGGACTCAACCTGTGGGCACCGTAGCGCAAGTGGTTAGTGCGTCGGACTACTGAGCCAGCGGTCTTGGGTTCGAATCCCGCCGCAAACACCTAAAAGTTTTTCACAGTGCCCACCTCTTTCGAATGTCTGACAAGCATCAAAGAGTATCATTTGTCACGATTGAGCTTCTCAACTCGCCGTTCGGAGTCGGCAAAAAACTGTAGGTTCCTTCCATTCGTGCAAAAATATAACACGCACACACAAATGGTTGCGAGAAGCAGGCCCAGGTTCACCTCGAGCTGTAGCGCCAACTAAGTAAGTAAAGTAAGTAGGACTCAACCTGTAGATTCTAGATTCGTTGCTCCAGTTTTTACTATGCCTACAGCAAGCCAAAGCTATAAGCTATAGGTTATATCAAAGGAAAAATTAATATTCTTTTGTATCGGTAGATATCAGAATTTAATAGGCTTTTAGATTTAAAACATCCCAATGATCAAACTAAACTTTGAATTGCCTGAGCAAATTACGCTTATGAGTTTGCAGAGCTAGAATAATGTAACTAGGTTTTTATATTTTCGATGTTGTCTTGACATTCCAAATATGTATGATAAGGAGATTAGTAACTGGTAAAGATCCCAATTTCGGAAGTTAATTTTCATAGATTATAGCTATTTGATGCTATTTCAATGCATCAGCTAATGAGACTTTAGGTACCGACCTTCCATTGAATTTGAGTGCGTTTATCTTACCATTTTCATCCTAGTTAGCAATAAGCGAGTTAGCATCTGTACGCGAACGTGTTAGAATTAAATCATGACGTGTATTTGAAATTATTTATTTTGCAATCTCTTCAGCAAATCTCAGCAGCTCATTAAGGGGCGGACAAAAATTTAAATAGAATCCATTAAGATTGATCGAATACCTTGGCGCTAAAATTAGAAACGTCGTGTACAATGTACGTATCTAATTTTAGCGCAACGAAAATAATTCTAACTTCAAACACATTTTAAAATACACGCCATGAATTTATGTACTCAACCAGTCAATCTATAGAAATAAGTTGCATACTTTGGGGCAATATTTCTTTACATTGAACCGTGTGCGTCTAAAAGTATGTAATAGATTATGAAATTACATAGAAATTTCACAACATTAATTTCATCTATGAAAATGTAATGTTCATCATTAATTCAATAACAATTTCGGAAGCAATCCCTTCAGTAAATATGCCCCCGATTTGCGAAAGATCAATTAATGCGCACTCACAGCACCACTGGGTGAATGATAATCCAAACCGTCGCGTCGTCGAGCAGCTGGTAGTATGTAACTATGCAAAAATTCACAGGACTACTTTCGGTTTGACTACAATGAAGCGAATTAAATTTAAAATGTTGATGCAAAATTATATCTATGTACACAAGGTTGATGTTCCATAATGCCTTATTAATTAGAGTGCAAATATGATGCAATCTAATTACAATATCAATTTTATTAAAATCAGCTTTATTTTGTGGTAACACGCAGTTGGTGTTGATAAAAAACTAATCAGTAAAATTAATAATAATTCATTAGAAAATAAATTTTCATGAAGTGCCCCGGTTCAGGTCAAGCTTAGTTACAGATTATAGAGTTCTCACGCTATACTCTGTATTTTAATATAAATCACGCAACAGTTCCTGAGAAAAAAGGTCCCGATGGGCCAACTCGCCTATTATGTACATGGAAAAATAGGAAACTTATTTATGTACTAGCTGACCCGTACTCGCCTTGCTTCGCCTGCCTGCCATGTTCTTCTGATTTCCAAAACATGACCTATTTCCTCGTATTTAAATGCACCGGTACTTTGTATCACAAATTATTCTTTTATTAATTAATGTTCCCTAAAAGTTTTTCTTCTTTCTGTTTTTTTTGGGTTTTCAAAAAAAGGATTAATCGTTCTAGCTCAATTTTCTCAAAAATCCCTCTAACTTGCACTTATTTTGATCGCCCGTGAAAATTTATTTAAGGCTTATTTATGTCTATATAGCATATTCCTTAGCAGATAAGGTTTCTTGTTCATAAGGAATATCTTTTGAGTACAAATATCACTTACTTTATGCCATATTTTTCTACAGGCCATGTCCTAGGCAATCAGGTATATACGTTTATACCTTACACATAGCCTTATTTTAACCTTATGATAGGCTTAATTTAAGGCTTAATTAAACTGATTTATATCTTAAAATGTTTGTACGAAATTGAACTTTATAATAAAAGAAATTCCATTCCCATCGGCCAAGGCGTTCTAAAGCTAGGAGCAAGAAGGTATTCGTAAAAATACTCTCTGTCCAGATATCAGCTTAGATCTCCGCTTCTGGATAGCATCAGATAACGAAAAAAAAATATCCTAAGCCTGTATTCCTGACATTTTGCAATCCAACTGTGAAAACCGGATTCAATTTCGTGCAGTAGCTTTTAAGACAAATGGGAACAAAATCTTTGCAGTCGAAAAAAAGTTACATCTTTATTACAGTAAAGATTATACATAGAAATGAATATGAAGTAATTTGGAGCAAACCGTCTATACATTGGCCCCGAATATGCACATTTTTGTGGCAACATTTTTAATTTGTATACCAGAATAAGTTAAATATTAGCCACTTTAGGGTGTGATAAAACCCCACTTCTAAAAAATAACCAAGCTTATTTTTTTATTTTTTATTTATTTATTTCTTATGTTCCAAGAGCATTTCATGCAATTTCATTACTCAGAGTATGCGTAACGAAGGTATGCGTCGTAAAACACTGTAGTGGTTGGCGTAACATTTTTTTTGCAAAATTAATACTCATATAAATACAAAGTGATAAATTACAACCACTTTGTATAGGTTTCTATTGTGTCAGCTGCGTTTTAGTGCGCTAATATAAATAGTACTCAAGAAATACAAAATACAAAAGAAATACGTTTTCGAAAAATAGGTTGGGTCCAAACATATGCCACAACTTACGCACTAGATTAGGTAAGATAGCAGTGGCTGCCAGTAACGAGTATCAGCACACTTAGGCCTATAGAGGTCCCAAGGATCTGGGGGATCTTTTCCCCAACTGCCAACATCGTCGAAGAAGTATTTTCCTAGGTGTAGATTCCTACTACGGTAAAGAGCATGAACAGAGGAGATGTGTTGGGTTCTCTTCCTCTTCCTCATCTCTGCAACTTCTATAGAAGTCATTTGCAATGATGCCAAGCCTAGTTGCATACTTGCCTATAAGGCAGTCCTATAAGTGTCCTGTAATGACACCGATAGTCGTACTTACCTATATGTAATCTTTTTTAGGGATAGAAGGTAGTTAGAGCGATTTAGATCTATTCCAGGCCACCTTCCCCATCTAGCATTGGTTTTATTGACTGTGTCAAGTTTGAATGTTAGATTGTTAGTAGCGAGAGGCATACCTTTATTTCCTTTGTTGGGTAGAATAAGTAGTGTTGTTACTAGCTAAGCGAGCTCGTCAGCTTTACAGTTCCCTGGAATGTCTCTGTACCCCGGCCACCAGCAAAGGTGAATATTAAACTGCTTAGCCATCTTAATAAGAGATGAACGACAGTTGGAGATTTCAAGGCCGCCTGGCTATCCGAGAAGATGCTAATATCAATGATTAGGGAGGCGGAGGGAGAGATTGAATTTTAATCTGTCTAAGAAAACACCTCCTCCTATGACCGGCACCATCATTGGTTTTAGAGCCCTCAGTGCAGAAGTGTATCGACTCGCCTGTTATAGTTCGTAAGTCATCACAGAAGAACCTATCGGGAATAGTGACCTTAAAGTTTTTATCAAAATTGTGGTTCGGCACAGTATAGTCTATGTTTTCGGGGAGAGTTAGTGATCTTGTATTACTTGACCATTGTGAGATGGCTTTAAGTCGTATGGTAGTACTGAATCGGAGATGCAGGAGTGTTTGGAAGTGGAACCAAACTATTAGCACCAGCAATAACTCTGCAACGACGCGACATAGTATAAATGTCAGATAGCCAAACAGCTATTAAGACAATCGGAGATCGAGTCATAAATCTAGAATTGTCTGGGAACGCCTGGGCGAGAGAAACAACGTCACCATCTGCTGGTGGCCAGGTCACCTTGGTATCGAAGGTAATGAAGAGGCTAACAAACTTCAACGTCAGACAAACAAACTTCTGTGGCAAATGGGAACATACTCGTACTATAAAATAAAAGGTACAAACACTGAAGAGTGCTAATAGCTGGATAAATACCCAGTGCCTAAGACTGGCGAAGAAGAGGAGATTCAAAGCCTGCATTAGTCTAGATAAAAATAAACTCCACATTCTAACTGCGTTCCTTACTGGGCACTGTAAACTCAAGGGACATCTCAGGAAGCTAAGTTTTTCAGATGAAGATTCATACAGATTTTGCATTGAATCCAGCGAACTTTCAGAGCACATACTGGAGAAATGTGGGGCACTAGCCCAGAAAACGGTCAAGTACGTAAATACCAACTCACAAAGGAGAATCTGCCTCTTATAGCGGCAATTTCTCTGGGCAGTTAGTCTGGATACTGTGTTATGACTTATGTAATTTTCACCGGCAATTGGTGTGAGCAGGAATAATGACGAGAGGGATGTTCCTTTGTCTAATGCGCAGTCATTGCGAAACCAAAGGATTTTCATAAACCACGGCTATATTTTCTTTTTCCAGATGATTTTTGGCAACCACGCACCTATTTACTATAAATAACAAAATGAATATGAAATAGTTGTGGTTTCAAAAACAGTAATAATTACATGCTATAAATTTTAAATATATCGCAAGTAACAGTTTTATAATTATTTTAAAACTAGCTGACCTTCGTTGGAAACGACGAACATTTTACAGATTTTAATAAGCAGAAATATAAATTAAGAAAATAACTGTGAATTATATTGGCCAATAAAAGCTCGGTGTTGTTAAAAGATTAAATGCCTACCTCTGAAGCGCTTTAAACCGCCGCACCGTATAATGCGTCTGAGTTCTTAAAGTCCCGGCCCATAGAATCCGTCGACGTCGTTCCGTTGCACGTTGGGGTTGAAGTTGACATATTGCCGGGTAGAGCAGTCCCATAGAATCCGTCACATGTCTACGTTGAGATGCCAAACAATTGTCAAAGGCGATGACAGTTTCTCTACATTTTCTCTATGCTTCCACCAATGAAAATGCATACTCTCAATTTGTGAATGCGTAAACTTCAATATGTGAATGTGTGAACTTAAATGCGTGAGTGTGTGTACTGACAATGGATCGACGGAAGTAAAAATTAGAAAGTAAACCTACTTTATCGGTCCAAGTTCATACATCCGTTGGTTATAGGCCATCTCCCATAAGAATGTGTGTATTCTATCGAGCTGTCACTTGAAAATGACGGAGCAATGGATCGACGGATTCTATGGGCCGGGACCTTTAAAATAACCTACAAATATCGCAGACTTGAAAGAAAGAAGGAAAAAGACAGGAACAGCAACATCATCCGTTGAGCCCAAAACATAACGATGTCATTCTCTTTCTGACATTTCCTTCCGGTGAAAATATTAGGTCTGTTTGGTAACTTTTTGTGATCAAAATGGGTCATCTGTTAAATAGTAAATAATTTGAAAAGTGGTGGGAATTCCTCTATTCTTCTTTTTTAACTATTAAATATTTTCACGAAAAACTAATTTTCTTTTATTTCGCTAACGAATAGTGATTGACATTTCACAAATTGTCAGATGTCCCTCGGACACTCCATGAAAAAGAGGGGATATTTTTTTGGCAGTCTCATTTGGCTCTCTCTTCTCTTGATTTTTGGTAGTTATAAGCAGTGTTGCCGCTATGCGACTTTAGTCGCAATTTGACCCTTTTTGTCGCAAAGAGACTATGACCCGACTTTTTAAAAAAACACCTCTTTTTGACCCTTTTCAGATTTTTGGGAGACTTTTTGAGACTTTTTCGTACAAAAAATATATTTCAAAAAAAAAATCAATTCATCAACCAATTTCAGCATATTACACAAAAACTCACCAATTATTTTTTCCAATGTGTTCCTTTTGTATAGATTTAGTTTAATATAATTTTTTTTGTGATATGTAAACATCTTAGCACTCGGTATAGGCCTCACGAGTTTCTCGCCGCCACTCGTAACCAAACTTATTAATTTTAGTTCTCTTCTCTGTATTGTATATGTATGATTCTCTTTGTTCATTTCTACTTCACACAGAGTAGGTAATAGATAATGATACTATAATGATATTATACTAATAGCAATAGCATACTAGCATAGCAATGTCAACGTTCCCTGTATATCTGTTTTTTTTTTTTTTTTAAATAATATTAATGGATATGGAGGTCTAATGTCGTTACCATGTTTATATTAGGTCTGTTCTTTAAACTAAAAATTGTTACGAATTAGTACGTATTTGTACGAATTCTAGACCAATGAGAGAGTAAAAATGTCCCCTCACTAAAAAGTCTTACGAATTTTACCCCCACTCCATGAAATTTAATAGCTTACTATTATTGGAGCAGAAAGTAAAGGAACAGACCTATTATTTGTTTTTGTTGGGACTTGTTTTTGCTCCATTTTTTGCGACTTTTTCAAATTTTTCAGCGGCAACCCTGGTTATAAGTAATTTTACATAAAATTACCAGTTGCCAAACAGACCTAATGTTTGCGTTGTATGCGCGGCAAATTTAAAATTTTAAAACAATAGAAATTTTATTCAATCACAATTCAATCAATCGTATTTACTTTCAATACCTCAGTATTTAAATAAATAAATATTTTTGAAAACTCCTGCCTGCTCCTTTTTCATTGCACTATTTTTGAATTTGTTTCTCATTTTGAAGTTGCAAGCTAATCCGTATTCCGAAATTGTAATACCCGCAATTGTGAATAATTTGCAAACCAGAATTAAATCAAATCTCACTTTACCTCTGTGGCCAGACATCATAATGAGCTTTGTAAAATATATTGTATTCTTCTTTTTCACTTATGGAATGTAAAGAATATTATTTGAAAGCATTTGAGTCGATCTCTGTGCAAATTCACGATTTCATATGAAAGTCTTCCACTAGAACTAGCGGATGTCAGTTTGAAATTATTAAGGGCAGAGTTTAATAAAATTTAAAGCAGCATTTAAATGAAGATCAATTTATTGGGGCAATAGCTCAAAAATGCTCTAAATGAGTAAATGACTTATGCTTGCAAACATTTCTCAACTTGCTTTCAAATGTTTATGTACCTTACCTATTCTATACAGTAAAGAGAGTATTCTCGCAAATGAATTTCGTCAAAACAAAGCTCAGGAATAAAATACATTTAAATTGCAACAACATACATTTAAAGTGCAATTGACTGGAAAGTGCTGGTAACTTCTGGTAACTAAGAAAATGTTACAATTTTTTAACAATGTATCGAAACTTCAAAACCAATTTGAAAATATAAAAGAAGAAATCTTTGCAAAATAATTTTTAGAGGCTGCAGATTTTTAATTCTTTTGTATTCAATTATTTGTGTATTATTTATTATTTCAATGAAGTCCAATTTTTGTATTTCTGAGTTAGTCTAGTCTCTAGTATTTTTGATACAATATTTAATTTTCCAAAAAAAAAAAAAAATTATAAACGTTTATCTGTGTTTTTGGCAGGTATTTATGTTACTAGGCGATTTTTAGGCTACTAGCGGTTGGAAAAAACCGGCGATTTTTAGCCTACTTATTGGTAGATCGGCTACTTCGTCTCTAGAATACCTGGCAACCATGATTGGGATTCGTCAAGTGAATAAAAAAGGCAATTAGGCATGTGCTCTAAAGAAGAGTGATATGGGATACGTACATATGTATAATACGTTGAAGGTTGGTGTTGGTCTCACTGTCAGTCTTGTGAGCATAAGATAAGAGCGCTATTAAATTGAACGCGTACGTGTTAACGTGTGCTTTATTATGATGTCTGATGATTGTCTGATTTTAAATATTTAAAAACGGAGAACGTTATTCTAGTGAATAATTTTCACTATTCACTAGAATAACGTTCTGTAATATTTAAAAACTGAGCGCGAGCAGAAAAATCTTGGCCCTCGCTGACTTAAGCGGATTGAGTTTATTTTTTATTTTCTATAGGTGATTTCATTAAAAAAAAAACATTTTTTTTAACCTTTTCCCTACCTACAGCATTGGTTAAAACTGGTCCTAATCTCTAGCCCCAATGCGTTTAAAAACAACTCAAAAATGTACCTTAGTTCAAACTAAAGTATAAATTTACAACTTATTGTTGAAAGATAAAAAAGTGTTTTCGAGTTTACATTTCCAGAATAATAATTCGAAACAAATTTCGTTACACGGTGATTCTATCAGTTTATTTTCCAATCTACAATTCATTAAGATTAAAAACAAATTTTTAATTTAATTAGAGAATAGCTACAGTGAGATAAGGGAAATGTTTCACTGTTAAACACATCAGGTAAAAACTTAAGTTATATTTAAAGTATTAACAGTTTTTAGATTTATATTATAATTTTTTTTTAAATAAAAATAAATTAAATAATTCAAATGAATAGAAAGCCCGTACATACATATGTATAGATAGAGCTATTTTTAAAATCAACTTTTCCCACTGTATTTATGTACACAACGTAATGCCGTATCTTATATTGTTATTTATATGTAAATTACTTAAAACTAAATTTTGGAAAAAAAATCTTTGGAACGATATCTAAATTTGGTATTTTTTTTTTATCACCATATTTATAAAGCATACAATTTTGCAATTTTAACCATTGGAACAATATTTTCTAGTACATACATTTATATATTTTGGTTTTTTTTTCTTTTATTTAAAATTAGAAACAAAAATGGGACTCTAGATAAAAAATTTCAAAATAAAGCACAAAAGAATGCATCCAGGTACATAATTGTTATTTATATGTAGAACTAACTTATGAGAAAAATTCTTATAAAGAAACCTTATAATATAAACATAGTATAAGTAAATATACAAATTGTGTGTGTGTGTGTGTTTGAAATGAATTTATTTTCTTATATGTAGCTCTGTATATAACATGGAGTGATGGGGAAATTTGTTTCTGCACGGCCGGCAGTATATTGTGTTCAATTGTTTTTTTTTTTAAATGATGTCTTTAATACAAGTATTGTTTAGAATCGTTCGCTTCAATCAATGGCACACTTAATATTCCTATGTATATTTTTTCTATCTAGAAAATACAAACTTGTTTTTAAAATATCCACCCCAAAGCTAGTAAGTAATTTAATTAGCTGAGAGGTAAAACAGGAAAGAAGCTGGCGACTCTAGTAATACTGAGTGTCAAGAGCGCCTAACAAATCTGACTTTGTCAAGAATTGACCTTAAACCATGTATCTTGCAATCAAAATCGATAGAATTTAAATAAATTTACGAGTATATGACTTAAGAAATGATTTTTAATTTTTATTTTCAACTAAACTTAGCACTTAAAAATGTATTTTTTTAAAGCAGTAACACCTTCGATAACAATAGGGGAATGAAAAGGAAACCCAATTGTTGAGCAAGTAAATGGGGAGCGGTATTGCATTTATCGGAGAAGCAGTCCTGGCAGAATACTAAGGTACCATCATGTTTTTCGTTGCAATGAACGGAGTCGGATTTGTTGGTGTAATAGCAGAAGCGTTTTGTTGTCACGACACCGTTTTCTGGAAAATAGTAAAATATTAAAAAAATATGAATATTAGGGTCTTTTGGAAATGGTTACTCTCTTCGACGGTCTTTCGGCAGGCTGGTATCGTATGTTCTGATGAACCATTGCAGGGTTTCAACACACTCAGATTGTACTTTTCTAGGACCTCTGGAACTTTATCCTCTTGAAAAGTTTGACCACAAAATTCCTCACTGCCGATTGTCTCCGAACTGCAGTGGTAGCACTCTAGAGGGCGGGTTGCTGTCAAGTGGAAATATATGATTTGTTAAAATTTAAAAATAATTTAATAATTATTTATTTTTGTTTTTCATCAACTCCAAAGAAACCATGAAATACTATATGAGGCTGTCGGATTTTTTACCGAACAACTAATTTGATCAAAGTCGCATAGCATAAGATACAGATTATCTGCTCTTTTATCTATGTACAATGTACATATGTACATATACTAACCTTCCGACGGGCACAGGTAAGTCGTGATTTCAATGGAAGAAAACCCAAATAGCGCAGAAAAGGCGCTGTTTTGATACCACAACCTCAGGTGACCCGTTTATTCGAATAGTTTAGTTCCGACGATGAGTACTGGTTTACTGAATAACATACTAAAATTTGAGACGAATCGGTCGAGTAGTTTTTTATTATCGTCTCACACCGTGCAGAAAAATATAGTTTCGAGATAAATGAGTTTATTCGAATATACATGGTTTTAAAATATCTATATTCAACCTGTGGAGTTAGAGGACCGGCTCTCCAATCCTTTTCTCGAACATCTCTTACTCTTTGAGGTCGTCGAAGAAAAGCTCGTTGCCTGGCTCTCGTTAGAACTGAGCACTTAACCAGAAACTGAATCAACGGCTCATTTTAATTTTCATCTTTACAGCTTCGGCAGTAACTGTTGTGAAGGATCGCTAGCTCGGCTACATTGTCCCCTATTGGCCAGTGCCCTGTACTAACTGCCACTGCTCTTGCGATGTCTATGCGGGTTCTTTGTAGCAAATGGCTTTTGTTTTGACCTACTGTAATAAGCCATATGCTTTTGGATATAACACAGCTAGTGAGACTGGTCCACCTGAGAGCAGCTATTTTTAGGTAGTGAAAGAGTATATTGCTCTTAACAGCAAATATTTTCCGCAAGTGAGATGTTAATGGCTGATCCTCGCCTGGCTCTCTCATTCCCTACATCCTGGAACCCAGAGAAGAGTTACTCTAGCTGCACAAGTGTGTGAGTATTTCCTGCCATCGATCTACTAGTTTCGAAGAGGTGATTGCCGAATTTATGGCTTTAACTGCTGTTGGGTTTGGGTCGGCTATTAAGTTGTGATAGGCCCCAACGATCGCCAGTAGCTCCGCCTGAAAGACACTGGCGAAATTCGGTAGGCAATATGATTCCGATATGCCGTGGTTTTCCGAGAAAATGCGCGCACCTACCCGGGAGTCCATTTTCGAGCCATCGGTGAATATCGTTTTATCGGAATCCGTCACCACTCTTCCTCGATTCTATCCCTCTTTGCTTGGAAAGCTGACCAGCTTCTTTAAGTTTAGCTTGGGGATATTGTAATCCATTGGAGATATAACCAGACCATTTGGTAGTATATCCAGGATTTCACTGTGACCATATGGCTAAGCAGTCCAGCACCCAGATTCCTTGAGTCCGCTGTGCTTCTGATATGGATGATATGTGCGTAGCAGTTTTGGTTTTTAGCGCAAAAAATAAGAACTTAAATTAGTGTTTTATTTGCAAAGAATGTTTTGTTTATACAGTAAAAGACTTCGATGTCACAATAAAGAATTCAGGAAAAAATAGTAATGATAATCACCCCTATCATTAAATCCGCCGCGCCGCGCCGCGCCGCGCCGGTGGAATGATTCACGAAAATTCGAAATTCGGCATCATTGAATCCGTTCGAAGGGAATCATCCACTTGCCGGTGATGTGAATGTTTTTTCACTTGATCATTGAAAACGATCGGATCGGATCTCTCCATACAAAGTTTGACGTTTCATATCAGTTTCAGAAATCGTTGCGGATCTGGTGCTTTTGCTGTGGGGTTGGCTACCATTTTTTTTTTTTACTGCCAAAAACTTTGAACATTGAAAGTGCAGAAGCAAACAAATGATGAACGAACTTCAGGCATACGTAGAATACACAAGATCATTAGACAAAACACGTGACCAAAAAAAGGAAATGTTAACGGAAATAAATGTAAATACAAGACACGTTGAACTTTATAAATACAATAAAATTGCAAAACAAAAGTTTAAAGTAAAACCGAAAAGTATTTATTTATTATTTTCTATTCCTTAGATTTTTGTTTTCACACCACAATCGCCTTTTCAAGTTTCAAATCAGAAAACAGCTGATTTCGAAAACATAAAAATTGATATTGATAGAGTAGTGTATCCGGCGCATGTAATGATCACGACTATAAGTATATGTGAACCGAATGAGTGAAGGGAATCTCAGATCCGCCGGATTTAATAATAGGGGTAAATAAATTTAACTGCGAAAAGTAGGTATAGAATATAGATCAGACGGGCGCACTGCGCCTGTTTATGTCCATAATACTATTGCGCCCGGTTGGAGTTTAAAGTGCATCGAATCATCTCTGCTCACGCCTCACCCTGACATCCACGTTCACTCTCCGTCTTTTACCTAAGAAGCTTAATTTTAAAAATCGCATCCTAATTTGTAATTAAATCCATTGAGGTGTATAAATTCAATTTAATCCACTCGATTGGATGATGAATGGTTGGTCATAGTGGTCGTCCGCAGAAATCAAAATAAATCAATAGCATCATCGTGCACAGAATCAAAAAATGTACTCGTATGTACTTAAGGCAAACGTGGAGAAATTTAGAAAACAAAAACAACGTCATACGATATCTGGTATCCGCTCCACATTGTTCTTTGACTTTCCTCACAACAAAACTAAAATAATTTTGGCATATCGCATTCAGTGGGGTGGTAGAATCTAAATTAATTCATTAAATGAGCAACAATAAATTATACATTTCCATAATTCCATTCCAGGAATTTGCCAAAAGATATTTACTGCAATATTACGCGTAGCTGCCGTAAATAATTTTTTGTTTGAATAAAAACACCTAGGCACCATAAAATTGTAATAAAAATTGTATTAGACGAGAAAAATGTCAACATATTGACCAGGGATTCTTACAAAATTAATTACCGTCACCATACAAAAAAAAAAAACAACAAAATCTCCGTTAAAAAAGCATTGAAATTTGTTAATAAAACTAACACCCCAACCCCACTCACACACAAAATTTTTACAACTTAATAATCTCAGAAATTACTGAAATAGATATACATACATAGATGTATACGGTACAGATAGTATTGGGTTCAAAATCGACCTACAGGCACCCCATCTCGCAATGACCCCATTATAGTGGGGTGACAGGGCGATGATGATGTTGTTGGCATGTAGAGCAGATGAATACGTAATAAGAAAAAAAAAAAAAAAAAAAAAAACTGGAACGCCCGACAAATTGGCGCCAATCTTCCCAGTCAAAGGATATGGGTGGGGTTAGATCGTCGCCATGCATAGATAGACGACGGCGTCGCCATGGTGCGGGATTTCCAGACAATCACTGGAAGGACACATAATATTGGGTTGCTTCTGCTGATTTTGTGCGTACTATATGTTTAACTATAACCCGGACGTCAAGGAGTGTGTATTTTCGCTCTTTTATCTTTCAGACTGAAAGGATTTTTTTTGTTGGCGAATAGTAAAATCGCAGTTTTACACTGTGATGATGTCAGATTTTTATTTTGTATCAACCCGCCACCCCCCTCCCCTCTTTCGAGGGGGTGTTATGGAAGTGAAGTAATTTTATTTACAGCTACCAATGTATTGTAGATGTGGATGTTGTACTGACTGGGGTTATGGAAACCAGGTCAAGGAATCCCCGGACAAAGGATGCGTGGTGGAAGGAATTTGGTTTGTTGTTAACTCACTGTGTGGTACATAACACATTGTGTGGAATTTTAAATGATGTATGGTGGAGTGCAAGTGCCCGCGTTCCTATACGAATGATTGACACTGTCACATGTTGTGTGGGTAAATAAATGCAATTTTCGCTTAATTATAATTACATACATATGTATATGCATATGCATGAATTAAGTGTATGATGTGGTTCGGATAAGGATTCAGAATTAATAGTATGTCTTGAGTGAATTCAGTCCACATAGAAGGTCATTTCAAGGTCTTTAGACAAAAAAGTCGCCAGAAATCAGGATTAGTGATAATCATCAGCAATAAGACAAAAAGTTTTTTTATTGACCTTCTTTTTTCTTGTGGTGATGGGCAAAAGAACAAAAACCATGAATGTTTTATAGTTATGTAGGATACGATAAGTCCCTCCTTATGTGGGGGTATGATGAGCAAATTTTTGAATAATTTTGGGAGTCTTAAAGTACATATGTACATACTATGCATAGGCGTACGCAGAGGAGGGCAGCGGGCTCCGTGGCCCCCACACCCTATATATCAGAAGTTTTGATTTTTGTCCAAGGAAGTAATCCCATTTTCTTCAATTTTGCAACTTTAGTCTGTTCTAAGAAGCTTAAAATTTAATTATATATACTCGTACATAGTTATAAATATAATATATATATTTTTTTTTTTTTTTCAGAAGTTGCGAATCTGCTAATGTCGAATACCATTCTTGCATATGTTTTGAATTTATTTGGTCCACGGTTTTGTTCCTGATAATGTGGAATACTATGCTCCGGATACAATACATTAAATTACATTACTTACTTAACGGGCTCCCGACCCGTGATGAGTCTCTGCCTGAGATACGGCAGCCTTCCACTCTCTTCGATCCCGGGCACGCTGCTTCCAGTTGTCTAGACCAAGCTCACTGGCATCCGCGATAGCTTGATCGTTGAAACGGAGGTTCGGTCTTCCTTATCGTCTCGAATATGGGGGCTGTGATTCGAAGATTCTCTTTGCTGGAGCATTGTTGTCCACTGGCCGAGCCAGTGTAGTCGGCGTGTTTTGGCACAACATTGACGAAATCACATGATAGCGCATCTCCTTGCCGAAATCCGGTGCATGTTTTGAATAATTCGGAGGAGCTGATTCCGAATTGCACGCTCCACCGTGTGTTTCCAGCGTCACGCGGCCTAGTTGGATCAGTTTAGCCGGGGTGCCGAATTCGGCCATCGCCTTGTAGAGCTCGAGATGATGAATGCTATCATATGCGGCTTTAAAGTCGATGAAGAGATGGTGAGTCTCGACTTGCAATTCGTTGGTCTTTTTCAGGTTCTGCCTTAGTGTGAAAATTTGGTCGATCGTCGATCTGCCGGGCCGGAAGCCACACTGGTACGTGCCGATTAGTGTGCTGCAGAAAGGTTTCAGACGTTCACACAGTACGTTGGATAGGATCTTATGTGCGACATTAAGCACGGATATTCCACATTATCCTCTAATTTTCAGAACCTCGATACGCAATACGTTTTCCACAACAAAGGACATCATAAATTTCTTTCAAGAGTCGGTCGTTAATCACAATACGCTTCTAATATTCCTTTTGTGAAACACGATGGTCACAAAAATTTGAAAGTATCTATTTCAGTTATCAAAAAATATTTCGAAATGCTTGTAAATGGATAAGATACAATTTTAAAAAAAAGTCAATGTAGCGATACGAAAGACCGCCTTTCAGCTACATTCTGCAGCAACCCAATCAACACTTATCATATGCGTTTTTCTTATTGCAAAATATTCAGCTCTACTTGAATCTGACGTAAATTGTCTTCAATCCAAGAGCCTTGATATCTTTCAATGCGCAACACATGTTAATAGAATTTTGTCAGTGAGCATCGCGAAAATGCAGATAATCAAGTTAAAGATCTTTTGGATGATGCTGGAGCAATTGGTATAGAATTGCTTCTACTGGAAGGCAACAACATCGTTCAAATCATCCGTCATTGGAGTTTTCGGATTATTGGAAGAAATCGCTTCTGATTCCATATTTGAATTCATTACTGTTTTCACTTGAAGAACGATTTTCGGGTAATAATTTGCCAGCCTCTCACTGCTTTCATTGTATCCATCAAATATGCAGAAAATTATCTTCAAAGACTTAAAATCGATCACGAAACAATATGCCGATTTCTATGACCTAGACAATTTCAACAACGAAAAGGAATTATTTTTTTCTTCTGTGAAACTGGCTTCATAAGCATCACTTGCTTGAATGTTCCCAAATTACGAAAAAAAACACATATCCGCGTCGTGCGTCGATTGTTTTAATTTTTAATAGGTTGTAGTTGACTGGAATAACTAGATTCATAATTTGTCTAATAGCAATGTGTCGGCGAAGATTTTAAATTTAACCGATTTTGGAAATCGAAACGTATCTACATTTTTGGCATTTTGAGATAAATGCGTTTTTATGTTTTAATCTGCAACTTTTTTAAGCTTTGACCAATATATTTATATGATTAGAAAAGTAGTTATTATTTTTTGATTAAAAATGTATTTACTTATGTATGTAGAATACTAGACTAGGTTTTAGTAGATACGTCATTTTGTCTTAAACTTTTAGTGTTGTTACGGCATTTTAATTTAAGGACATTATATGGTGTAATTTACTTTTCTTATTATTGGATAGTATAAATAAATCAACAATAATGTGTTCAAATATTTCTGAAATAACTTAAACTTAAGTAGAAACGATTTCATAAATAAATAAATGAATGGGATGAAGTGTTCTGCGGTTTCAAATTCAAATGACGCATATCTACCTTTTCGCCTTTTTGTGTTAGTAGGTAAGTAGTTACGTCATTTTTTATTAAAACAAGAAGATACGTTAATATTTCCATACCAAATACCATGACTGTATGTACATACTTCATATTTCTTAAGCCTTTTTAACCGCTTAAAGGTGAGATACGGCTTTTATTCTTAAAAAAATAAAATAATAACCAGTCCAAAGATGTCAAAAGTAGCCGTAACTCAAAATGCCAAAAATGTAGATACGTACGTCGTTTCAACTTAACACGCCAGAGAGTTCCCCGAGTGTAAACACTTAAATCTAATTCGCTGCCATTGAGCTAAGAATAAAGCTAGTAACAGTTGCTATTTTAAGCAAACATTTCACTAAGCTTGCGGCTTCAGAGAAGACTAGACATCTAGAATGTCAGTGCTTACTCGTGTGTCTAGTTTTTTTCCCCACAACTTTCAGCACCTGCATTTTAATAAATCTTACCAACACAACAAAGAAACAAGTGACATTTTAGTTGTTATCGTATTACATACAGAGAAATAGATACTCTTCCCCTTAGGGTTGTTAAAACACCAGACATTGATGGGGACGAACACTATTACAGTTAATGAGGGTGTCACTGATTTCATCGCATTCAATGTCATTTTCACCTGCGTCTACGTTACTGCGTGTCTTTAATGAATACCCACACCAAATATCAATTACATCTACTCGCAATAAACCACAGACGTATGTAGTAAAGGCAGATTTTTTGTGGATTTGTAGTGGGAGTACATAAGTTAAGAGATCTTCTTTTTATGTGCATACATATGTATGTCAGACATTGTTAACAATACTAGCCGATTCATTCTTGTAATCTCCTATGTTTGGATCGTGCCCCCCGGGAGGCGAACTTTGACTTGGTTTTGTTTTTTTTTTTACCAGAAACGATGGTATTCATTCAGGTTAAGATTGATTGATTTTGGTATTAATCCACTCATTTACCAAACAGTATGCATTTTAGTAAAATATGATATTTTATCTTAGAGCTGTTAAAGTTGTGATAATCATGGAAGGAAGGAACGCTGCAAAAGCCAATTTTGAAGCTATGTCGAACATGAATTCCTATAATTTGAGTTAATTTTGCTACCCAATGCTGACATTATTTTCATTTTACATACATAGTCCACCTGATAGAAATGTATTCGTACATACAGTCCGATTCACTTGATTAGACGCACATATTTTTTTCCTTAAATCTTTATTCTTTTTCCCTAATTTGGATCAATAAGCAAACAATTGCATTAACACTAGAAAGACGGGAAAATCTTCTTACCAAGAAAGACGGCAAGGGTTATTTGACCCCATACAATAAAAATGTAGATTTTGATCTAGTAAATCATTTAAAAGTGCTAATCAATCAGTGAAGTGTGAACAAACTAAAATATAATCATATTAACGTGTTTTATTAACAAGAAGTTTTTTTTTTTTATGTCTTATTACAATCATGACAAATAATTGCTTTTGACCGATTACATTTTCCACGTAATGGATTTTTACAAATATCGCACACATAACTAGATTTATTATTACAGCTGGAAATATAACAGTGACTTCTTTTCCCTGTACCTACAGCTGAAGGCTGCATCGGTATTGGTGGTTGTGTTAAAAATTAAAAAAAAAAAATAAAAAAAAATTTAAGAAATGTTAAAAATTACACCATATGGGTCAAATGATCGGCGCCGGCTTTGTAGGTAGATGATATGTTTATTTAATTCATTATGAAGATATAACAATGAAACTACATATATGTAAATTTAAGTTAAAACTTTTTTAATAAAAGTCACAAGAGAACATGCCATACAAATTAAGACTTTTAAAATTATAAAACGCTAAACTTCAAAATGGGTCAAATGACCCCCGCTCGTCTTTCTAGTGTTAAGCAGAAAGGTTAGTAATTTCTCTGTAAAATGACATCAACAAAAATTTTGGTGAGAGACACCTAACGGTACTTTTGCACCCTTTTTTCTCAATCATGTCAAAATAACAGCATTTTTCGGTTCACTTGATTAGACGCACGGGCAAATTTAGTTAATAGACAAAAAGTAATGGAGCCAACTGCAGTGATATTTATTGGTAATTAGAGGAAGTGTTTGTCCTTTATTTAGGAAAAAAAATGGACAAAAAAAACTGTTGACCTTAGAGAAAAGAGCAAAAATAGATGCTTACCATTCGTAAGGTCTTTCAAACTGCGAAATAGCCCGTCAAATAGAGCGATGTGAAAATGCTGTGCGGAATTACAATAATAATCGTGATTCCTATGGGAGCTATTACAAAGAAAGAATTTCAACACTGTTAACGCCTCAAGACAAGCGGAAAACTCAGAGGTCAGTATCCAATTAGGCTCACTCTACAAACAACATCAGGACATTAGCTGTGGCTACTGCCAGCAAATCAACTGTTCGTCGCTCAATTATGAGTCCTCAATACTTAATGCTAAGAAAGCTTATAAAAAAAAACCACCGTTTAATCCTGCAACTAAGCAACAGCGACTACAATTTGCAAAGATAAGATGATTCCGAATGTGCAAACTACAGGTGTTTAAAATGACTGGGGCAAAGTTGTCTTATTGGATGAAAATAAATTCAATTTGGATGGCATTCGAAAGAACAAAAACCGTAGCCGTCTGGTCAGTTTTTTTTTGTCCATTTCTTTCCTAAATAATGGACAAACACTTCCTCTAATTACCAATAAATATTTCACTGCAATTGGCTCCACTACTTTTTGTCTATTAACTAAATTTGCCCGTGCGTCTAATTAAGTGAACCGAAAAATGCTGTTATTTTGACATGATTGAGAGAAAAGGGTGCAAAAGTACCGTTAGGTGTCTCTCACCAAAATTTTTGTTGATGTAATTTTACAGAGAAATTACTAACCTTTCTGCTAAATGCAATTGTTTGCTTATTGATCCAAATTAGGGAAAATGAATCAGGATTTAAGGAAAAAAAATATGTGCGTCTAATCAAGTGAATCGGACTGTACAAATGTATGTATGTGTACGACATTTTATGTATTTTTTTGTAAATTAAAACAAAATCATCGAACTGCACAGGTAGCATAAATAAAATTACCACACCCACACCGCAATGAAATATTTTAAACTTTAAAATTAACAATTGTATACACTTTTAATTTTTCTGTTTATTCATACATTACCATTAGCAACGGCTGCTCTACTCGTATCTAAGAAATTTCTTTAGATTTTGTGGCCACTTCAATTGTACACATGACCTTCTGTATATTTGTTCGCGTAGACCACTCACGTTGAGGTTGCAGTTTACGTGCAAAGCTTGCATATAGCCGATTATTTTAAAGTAAACCATAGATACAAATAACTGTGTATATCCAATGACCCACTGAAAATATTTACTATACAATCGACTGTTCGTAGTACAAATATTTTCACTACTACCCTATTTTTCTATTGAAACATGGAATTGCATTTTCAGTGATAAAGATACAAAATACAGTTTTTTTTTTTTATAGATTTAGTGTCTGCTCATACTCATACAGAGTAATTGAATTTATTTTTAATTTTTAAAGTGTTGCTGCACCCTTTCACGAAGGATATGCCCCGCAGAGTTTTACAGCTCCTTTAGGTGTGGTTGTAAAAGTTTACACATACATATGTACATCAATGTATAGGAATTTATTTTTTACCACCATAATGTCCTTCCTTCCTTCAACCGGTAAAACGAAAATTGATACCTTTGTGAGTAATTTTTTATTGGAATATGTTTGTGTGCAGTGTTTCCCTATTGACGAGGTCAAAGAGTATTAATTTTTTTGCACAAAAAAAGAAAATTGCCGGTTTACTTTAGCTCCGTATCCATTATGATGTCTGAATTGTTTCTTTTTTTTTACTTATTAAGAAAATTAAGAAAATTGATTAAAAGAGGACACAGCAGTCGGTAGGTAGCCAACTGAGCAAACAAATTGTTTATTTTTAAAAATTAAAAAATTATTTATGTACATACGTACATGCGAGTACGAGTAGCGAGCGTACTCATAATACTTTTCTTGTCTGTCTTCTTGGATGATTTTTATTGCTTCTGACTTAAGCGGCCAATTGAAGGTTAGAGATTATTGTTTTATTTTATAATTAAGATAATACACAAATTTGCCAAGTATTTTTTTTTTTTTTCATCTTTTGTCAAGAAATCGCTTGATAAATTGGATTTTAAGTGTTTGATTGAGGTTATGTATTCTTGAAATGGCTTAGAAGGGTTTGATCGATATGTATTTATTTTAAAGGATATTTGAATTCAATAAGCACAAAACAAGCGAAGAGTAGAGTAGATGAAAACATGAACTATTATAATTGTCAAGGGGGCAATACGTTTGAGTGTTTTTATTGTCACTTGGAACCTTATACCTTTTTTTATAATTCACGCCCGCTAAAGGGGTTATGCATATCCTTGAAATGTTTTGCACAACGCGGGAAAATAAGGGGGGATGCAGGAGGAGATACTGATGGGCATTGGTCTTAAATATTTGTTAATCGTAATGGGAGGGAAAAATGGTGTTTGGTCAAGCATTCCACATTCGTGTTGAGCGGTTGAAGAAAGTATCTCTTTATTTGACTGTACTTCCGAAGTTGGGCTTAAGGGTATAGGTACTGATGGGCATTCCTTGCGAGACGTTTGTTGCGAGAAAATTGTTGAAGGGGCGGAATGCAACTGGCTATTTTGCTGGATTACTGTTTATATAAAAAGAGATAAAACAGGGAAAGACAAGAAACATTATACCCCGTCTCCACGAGACATTTCCCAAGACATGTTCTTCGACTTGACATGCAAATGTCTCGTAAAGCATGTCCGCGATGTCAGCATTTTAGTTTTGTCTTCTCGGCAAACTGAAATCCAGATTTTTCCCTGACATTTGGCCGTTTGGCAGATAGATTTTCATTCGGTTGGTATTTCGGTAGAGTGAACATGTTGCGCGGAGTTGGTTTGGTAGGTAGATTTTCATTCTATGGTGTTTTCGTAGAGTATTTCACTGCGAGAATTGCCAGTTGTTTCTTTCTCGACGACATCTTGTAGAATGAAATGTCTTGACATGATCTGCCCAGTGAAGGAAAAGGAAAAAAAAAACGTCTCGTGGAGACGCAGTGTTATGACGGTGTTCAAGGGAGTCAATTGACTCGATGATATTTCTCTCCCCTATAAGTTTTATCGCGCATTTTTGTTGTACTCTATTGATCAGGTACACTGGTATAGTGATGTTTCGGGAGCACCCGACCAGATATGAGCATTGTACTCGAGCTTGGGGCGAATGTACGCATTATAAAGTGTAGCTTGATCATAAGGGGTTAAGAATTTCTTACATCGTTGAAGGAAACCAACCTACATATATGTATGTGGTCACTCCAACGAAGGTTAGTACTAAAACGCATACCGAGAATGGAAAGCTTTTCGGTTTCAATAATGCAAGAGCCATTTATGGCTAATGGCTGATGGGTAAGATTACGTTTTAACGACAGCATTAAATTTCACTCTATTATTTATACGTTATACCTTATACCTCAAGGTCGGGATTTAATGAGCTTAACATACGCGAACGTTCCAGTTCCACAGCCGAAGAGCAGGGACGTGAGTCTGGAAATGCATGTGAAAAGCTGAGAGTGCTATTGTCAGCAAAAGAATGTATTGGATTAGATGTGGCAGACAAGAGATCATTTATGAAAATAAGAAAGAGTGTCGGAGACAATACTGAACCCTGAGGGACACCAGTATTTATATAAGGTGAATTGCAAAGTTGAAACCATCCAATACGACTTGCATTGAACGGCCCGAAAGGTAGTAGTAGAACATTGAAGAAAATGTTCATCGACAAAAGACCTTGATGCCAAACTCTGTCAAATGCTTTTGAAGTATCGAGTGCAACAATCTTACACTCACCAGAATGATGAAGAGATTATTTGTTCTACTTTTCGATGAGACATGCCATCAGATCACCAGTGGGTCTTTTGCTACGCAGCCATATTGCCGGTCATTGAGAAGCTGACGAATATTAAAGATATTTCATTAGCTGACGGTTTATTAGCGTTTCCATGACCTTGAAAAGAAGGGACGTAAGTGCTATGGGTCGGTAGTTGGAGAAAGATTCGCCTTTTTTTGTGGACGGCCTGTTTTCCATCTACTCGGAAAGAGTCCAGAGGAGTTTGAAATATGGAAAAGCTAACGTAGTAGTATTGCCACCATGGAAGAACATCGCTTCAGAATTATGGGAGATATATCGTCTGGACCGGCGCATTTATAAATGTTAAGATCTTTAAGTACCTTGCAACTGTACGAGTTACCTGTGTAGTTATCTTGTCATGAGCTATATAGGTATATATATATATATTTTTTTTTAACACTATCAGATCTGTGTCGTGGTGTGCTTAATACAAGCAACAACCACAAGCAGAGATTTGCCAGGCAAAATATGCTCAACAGGCTCATCATATAGTGTTGGTTTTAGTGGTCAGGCTACGCTACATACAACACTACCACAAGCAATAAATAAACAAATATAAGAACAAATATACATTATTAGAATTTATGTTCGAGGAACTACATTAGGCAATACATTTTTTTAAAAATTTGAAGATGATAGCACATTTCAGAACTTCAAATCATCTGGGAGATTTTTAGAAATCTATAGAATATGCAAATGAAGCTCGGACGTCGATATACAGATGGCTTCTGATGGTAAAGAATGATTTTCGGCTATTTGGACTCTACGACTTCGTTCAGCTCGGACTCAGGCAGGCTTTTAAAACAAAATAGCTTCTGCTTCTGACCACATAAGTTCAAAGTAGATGTCTAAGCAAACTGATAACCCAATACAGTGGAACTTCCATAACTCGAACTTCCGCAAGTCGAATTTCTCTATATCTCGAATTTTTTTGATTGCTTCAGAAGGAAAAAGTCTCTTTAACTCGAATTTTTGCTCTAAATTCAATGTTAATTATTTTTTTTAATGTGCTGCTTTTTTTAATGGATAAATTTACCATGTTTATCCGGTTTATGGGTAACTAAACAAAAGTAACGGCCACTTTCAGTTTTTTTTTAATTTTGGTAGTTGGTACCAACGCGACAACCATTTGAAATTTAACTTATTTTCGCAGTAACTGGCAATAGATGGCCATAGTTCATATGTAAAATTTGCATGATAATGGTGGATAATTGTTTCACTTTGTTATCCCTACAAAACATGTGGCGCTAGTTATGTTGGAACCAAATTGTCCGCAGATGTTGTACGAAAGTGATATTTCACTAGCAGTCCATATTCCAGTCCAGGTGAAGACTTAATTGTACAGCCAAGGGAAGCTTAAGTATATGAAGCATTAGCGTGTTGTTGTGATGCTCTTCTTACTGAAGCTTTTTTGCAAAACAAAATGTAATGGGAAAAAAACTCAAAGTGTAATTACTGATTTTTTTTAATATTTGGGTGATGAAATATATTTTTCTCTTCTTAAATAATCTTTAAAATAAAATAAAACCATAAATGTTTAATTTTTGTTTTCATTTCTTTAAGTCGAAGTTTCAATAAGTCGAATTTTTTTTCTTTCATTTTGGGAGTTCGAGTTATGGAAGTTCCATTGTATTATGTCAGGATAAAATAATATTAGTAATTCGAGACATTGGCCATCTGTGATAATAAGTCCTTACGAAAATCACTGGCATCAATAAAAGTCCTCTTGTTTCTGATTGATGCGTAGAGCAGAATATGCTCTGCTCGTACACTTATGTATTCGACCTATTTCACCCCTAAGGACATTGCAGAAGATGATACACAGCCATTAGTTCAACTACAATATCGAGACAGGTTCTAGAGATAACTAACATTAAATATGAGAGCTTAGGGTGACCACAGGATGCATATCTATAGCAATATAATCTGTCTGGCTTCTATAATCAATTTGTTTACAAATGACGATGTCAGTTTGAGTTACACATGTATGTAGGACAAAACCCATTTTATAAATTCTTTAAATTTTCTTGATATGAGTAGAAACAAATTTCGAAAGAAACTATCCGCACAAAGTTTACAAAACTTGACGTAGATTGTAGTCACAAGTCACAACAACATTAAAGTTAATTTATCGTATAAAGTTGTTGTCATAGTATACAATTATAGTTGCGTATGTTGTTTTAGTTGATTTGCATTTACCCGTATCCACCATTACTGTGGTTTAAGTTTTCGTACGTAAATTCCCAACGAACTGACATATTGTAACGACTCACATCGCATGTGTAGCGTAAAAGCGGACAAACTTTTGAGAGACTTTTCATAGAACATACACAGTTTCGTTACGGTGTAAGCACGTGTCAGACAATGAAAGGGAATTCCCGAGGCTAAGGACTAACAGCTAATTTATTGTCAAATTTTGTATTCCAAGTTTATGTTCATTTGCGCGAAACTATTTTTTGTTGTGTTTGTTTTGCATAATAAAAGCAAAACACAAAAAAGGCAAACATGAAATTCTGTAACAAGTTCGTGATTGTCATGTTAAACGGGAAGGTGTGCTGTGCTCACACAGTGCATTCAATATCACGGAATATCACAAGGAGACCGACGTGTAAATCAGTTGATTACATTTCCATATTCCATGTAGAATAGGACGTTAGAGGTTGGGTCAACAGCTAACGGTGTGAGCCAGGTTTTGGAAAAATAGTCAATTCGTGTCGCACTTAAGCAAAAAGAAAGATGAACTTGTTCAGTGGAATGATGTGGTGTAAAATTAATAATAAAATATTGTAGTGTAGTTCAAGTTTATTCCTAGTGGGTGTGTTTATACTGAACTTGAGATAATGTCGCCAAAAAGGTTTTGCGTGCAATAAAGCCGGAGCTTGCTTTATCCTAATCTCACTGCACTGCATCTAAGTCTCAGAAATGAGCAACTAACTGGATAAAGCCAGCTATAGACGAGAAACTAATCGGCCAACTGCTTGAAATACTGGTTATAATCATTTCGCTACAGACGCAAAGACCAATCTTCAAACTTCAGAAGTCATCCCAAACACAAACCGAAAAATCAAAACATTTTGATTTTTCAACGACTGGTTGGCAAACTGATGAAATCGTTCAACTCATCGTCAGACTTGCCTACACACGGGTTATTTGCAATCAGTCTGTCAACCAGTTGGCCGACTAGTTTCTCGTCTGTAGCTGGCTTAAGAGGTGTTAAGGAAGGTTTGCCGTCTGGCTCATATAACTTGTTTTGAATATGCAATAAGATTGTGGAACTTTTTTGTCGGGACTGCACTGTAAAATAGTGAGCACTGTGGTGTTGTGGTAAGTGCGTTGGAATACTACGCAATGCTGCCCGGGTTCAATCCCAGCCCGGGTCCAACACCTCAAAGTTTTTTCACGGTGCCACCTCTTTCAAATGTCTTTCATCTGTCAGTGAGCTTCTCAACTCCCCGTTCGGAGTCGACAAAAAACTCTATGTCCCTTCCATTCGTGCAAAAATATAACACGCACACACGAATGGTTGCGAGAAGCAGGCCCAGGTTCACCCCGAGCTGTAGCGCCACCTAAAGTAAAGCACTGTAAGGTATCGGCATATTTTTTTCTTTAAATTTCTGTACCATTACAAAATAAACGTCATTTTGTGAAAGTTTGTTAACTTGGTCTAGACTCTAGACAATTTAAATAGTACACCTTTGTTTCTTGTGACAGCATCATTGTATGTGGTGGTCTTACATGATACGGTGTGTGACCGATACATCATATTGACGGTATTATGGACCAGTCTTAATACAAGGAAGTCCTAAGCAGTGTTGTACTGCTGAAATGGAAGTTTAAGCACGACAATGACCTGCAGCAAACTGCTAAATCTATATGAAGCAATGGTTACTAGCCCCAAAGATTAATGTTTTAAGTTGGTCAGTACAGTCCCTCTGATCTCAATCCGATTAAGAACTTATGGAATTGCGTGGACACCATAATTGACAGATCTATGGCTACAAATTTGGGGCTATTTAGGATAGAAGTTAGAGAGCCTGGAATGTCATACGTTTAGAATGTTGTCAAGCCTAAACATCGGACTTGGATGTATTGCCGTTAAAATAAGGGTTACCCAACTAAGTACTAGTATTGTAAAATAATATTAACTAAATTATTCGAAAATGTAATAGGGCTTAGAGTCGTTTGGGGTAAGAGTGCGCAGCGGGTAAGAGTACGCAGTGCCATTTTCTCCATCTGTGAAAGAAGCGCCAATGATGATCAACTTCTACGAACATTTTCCATTTAACAGTACAAAGAAAATCAGCAAGGAAAAAAAAGCCGCAATCTGTTAAAAAAAAAGTTAATTTTAAAAAGTGTGTCAGGAAAGCGTGGCAACTCGATACCCCATAAGTAGTACGTAGGTATTAACAGTGTATATGTGTTTGATTTAGGATACAATTTTAGTGGATAATATTATTCGTTCTTAGATTTTCAATACAATGAAAAAAAAAGTAGCGTCTAGGGAAAGAGTGCGCAGTCGTTCTGTGGGTAAGAGTGCGCAGTGCTTTCTTACCCAGTATTTGACTTTTTATAATAATAACAATTTTTAGGCTATTACCTTCTATCGAAAGATGCAATGAACACATCACAGTCGTAGGCGGTAGGTGGTAGTTCGTAGCTGAACTATTTTTCTGTTTTTGTTTTTCCAGAAAAATGCTTCGTATCTACCAAACGAACGATAACCCAAAGTTGATTTAAAATGGAAGCAGCCCATGAAACGCTGCTGAAGAACTTGGTTTGAGTGAAAGCACAATTCCAAGCCATTTAAACTATGAAAACTGTGATTTAAAATGGTTGCGCACTCTTACTATGACTTCGGGGCAAGAGTGCGCAACTTGACTTACTTTGGTTTTTTGATAAAAACATATGAAACATTAAAAAAAATATAAAATATTTTTGTATAATTTTGTTCCTAAAATATAGAGCTACCAAATAATGGGCTCTTTTGTTTGTTATCTGTTGTAAGTTTTTCAGAATTTAAGCCCGAAGTCCAAAATGCGCACTCTTGCTCCGAACGACTATAATAAGATTTTGTAATGAATTTAATGAATTGGACCAAAGTGTGCTATTTATTTTGCCTCTAAAAAATGTAGGTATACCATATGTATTTTTGTATTTTTTACTTAAGGAAATCTGTGTTATTTATTTTATACTAGTTAAAATTGCAACAGAGTATCTTATTCAGGCAGGTTCCAGAATTCGAGTGAATTCAAATCGATGTGGAATTATCAAATCGAGTGAAATCGATGTTCGTGTTCTAGCTTTCGATCGATTTGATGAATTCGACCGAATTCTAAATTGTCTTCGAAACGATTTCGAATCAGTTGACTTCTGTCATTCTGTGTAGTTTGTGAAATTGTGCATTATGATTTTTTTCAATTTTGCTTTTTAAGTGTTTTAGCGATTTTTTTGTTCAACGAAGGTTAGCTTATGTTAAGGTGGCTATCCGCATCATCTTGGTTGGATTTACTTAGACACTTAACCCTCTAACAGGCAAAACTAAAATAATGATGGAAGGTAAACCAGAATTTTTGTTTAGGCTAGATATTGGTTAAAGAAGCACGAATTAAGTGAAAAAGTAAAAAAAAAAATTATTAATGTAGCCACCAGATAAACAAACAGGAATGCGGCCTCAGGGCAGTTTTGTCTGTTTAAGCAAAAAAAAAAAAGGAAAACAGTAATGAAGGTATATATTTTTTGAAAAAAAGAAAGTGTTTTATTAATTGAAGAAAAAGCACATACAATTATTTTCTATGATGGTATTCGTAAAAACAATTGTTTGCGTTAGTACAGCACAAATGGAGATCGCATTTCGTGCAAATGCATTGTGTTTGCGATGTTTTGCAAAGTTTGCATTTTTTTTCCCACCATCGTTGCCAAGCGGTCTGTCGGTATTGTCATACCTTATGTCAGCAACAGGATGTTTTGCCCTCTGACCGATGCCAGAACTAGTGCTGGGCTCTTTTTCTTGTGTTGAAGGCCGGCCAGCTGAACTTCTCTTTTTTATAGAATACAAGACCTGCAGCTATTTCTTCACGAAATTCTGGTAACTTTAGTAACTTTTCCTCTGTATACTTCGAATCATCAAGAGATTTTTCCGCTTCGATGCAATGATATAAAATGTATGCATTTGCAGCAGCCATGTCAACCAAATGATAAAAAAGTCTTATCATTGGGTTTCTAGTCTTGAGTCGAATATGATATCGACCCATAAGACCATCCATTAGATCGACTCCACTCATGTGACTATTATATTCATGTATGATTTGTGGACAGTCAATTTCAACGTACTTCTTTTTCGATGCTTTATTTGGATGAATGGATGGGTCAACTCTTGAAAATGGCTCAATTCCAACATATGTTGGTGGTAATCTGACATTTTTATTGTCTCTCCACAAAACAGTATTTATGTCAATGCCATATGCGTTACCTACATATTCAATTCAATATCCTCTACCTTCTTTGACATCTTTATCCAAAGGAAGCTTACAGTTTGGAATTCTGTTGGCTCTGATTGTTCCTAAAGCATATACTCCTCTTCCACGCAAATATACTAACAAAGGCAGCGTGGTAAAAAAATTTTCAAAGTAGACAATGTGGTGAACAAAATTTGGAATGGTTTGTGATAATCGCACGACAACATTAGCACAACTACCAATATCAGGAGCATCGGGTAAAATCCGATTGTCACCGGTATCATTGTATATTTTGAAGCGGTAAGCGAAGCCGTGAGAGTCGCATAACACAAACAATTTGATTCCCCTACGAAAATTTTACTAGTGAAAAAAGCATACATGTGCTATTTATTTTGTCGCTACTGTAAGCCTATTCGGTTGAAATTCAATGATCCAGACAATAACTTGGAAGAACCTTAGAACTTGTACTCGTATAGGTAAAGATCATGACGTAATTTAAGACACAAACGTTAAAACATATGACAGCGATTATAGACGTCAATTTGAAAGTATGTAGTTATCTTCCTTGTGAAAATAATTATACAATTGTAAAATGTTCCCATAAATCTTCTTGGCAATCTTTTAAATTGTGTAACGGATTTCCTCCAATTAAAAGCAATAAAATTACCACTTACTTAGCATAATCCGTTGCTAAAAATAAACATGCCCTTAGTTTCAAGAATATATGTACATACGTAAACGTGTGAGCATTTTAAATCCTTTGAGGAGCACACCCACAAAACGTCCGAACTCTCCAAGGACACGACGAAATAAATTTCACCTATGAATGCAATCTATAAAAAATCAACCGCAGCAACAACTGATTGTCTTTTTTTCCATTAATTTTTTGGACTACATGCAACGGGGTTCCTTGCGTGATATGTAGGTTAATAGATAGCCCCGCTATAAACTCACTTGTTTTTCTTTTATTTTATGTTTCTTGAAAATATCAATTAAGTCTCTAAATAGAATGAAAAAAATTAAAGAAAATGATGAGAGGATCACTTGCTTACTGAGAGAATAAAATATAAATAAATACTCAATCGACGTGTAGAATGGTTTTTTCTCACCTACGAACACCTGCCGACACCGTTCCCCCTCGTTTTCAAGAGCAACAGCAACAAAAATACAAACATTTTATGTATTCATAAACAAATTCATAAATGATTTGGCACGATCAGGAAACGCCAGACACGGTGAGATTGACTTGAGGCAAATTGAGTATAATTATAAACACGGCTAACTGAACACATATCTATCCAAATGTCGTACTACATAGTGCAAAAACCAATTACACTTAGACCGTTATCCAAGGTCTGCTGTGTAATCACCTGTCACGTGTGAAACATTTAACATATGTCTAAATTGTCCCTATGGGAAAAACGAGCCAATGAGTCCCAAGTGGACAGCGGTCATTTGCCCTGAATAATATTTTTTATTGTTACAACTTAATATGTATACAACGGCACATACATACATAGGTGTACGAGTATGTATCCTTTTTGAATAAAACAAAAACAAAAAAAAAAAAACAAAAGCAAAAGCAAATTTTAAATTAAATTTTTTAAAAGTTCTACGAACCTTCATTCAGCGAAACAGATGCGATGATGCATAGTCCTGTCACAAAGAGTTTTGTTGATCTTGACATCATTGTGGCAGCACAGACACGGATTGAAGGAAATCACTTAATTAACGCACTCAATTAAATCGCACAAAGTTAAGGGTAAATCACAATTTCCGGTGGTGTGATGAGTGTTTTATATTTTGATATTTATTTTTGCTTATCTTATGAAAGCGTAATGGAAAAGGAGCTAAACTAAACACTTGTCCAACTGAATACCAACTGACGGTTATTTTCTTGAAGAAAACACAAGTCATACACCGGGCACTGGGGTTAGCTTTACGCAGAGGAAGTCGAGTACGGATGTGATGGAATTTTATTCCAGTTCCTGTAGCAGTTGCAATGGAAGGGAATTTTATGTACTATAACAGTAAAAAGCTTGATTAACAGAAAAGCTATGGAAAGCTGTTGACTTCCAATGGAAGTTTGCCAGTGGATTGTGTATTGGGTAGAGTACAATTTTGTTTAGAGCTTAAATTAACGTACAAAATATTTTTGAATTCAAATTATGTATTTCCATTTTTTTTTTAAGATAGTTTATGAGAATTGAAAAGAACAGTTTTGGTTTTAATTTGCATGTTAATTTTAACAATTTAACCAATTACTGTGAAAATTAGGTAAAGACTCTACCGGCCAATAGCTGAATATTTGGAGTTATAAGGGCAATTCGAAGGAAATTTCTCAGATAACAAGAGGCGTGTTTTTTGTGCAAGCCTTTATAGGCTAAACATGTTTCAGCAGCATGCTTATCATGTTAAATACAACAAAACCTTAGCCTGGATAATTATTGAGTCTTACTTTTACTCTGAAAGCTTTTTCGAAGTCTATATAGGTTACAAAAAAAAACACGCCTAAGGTTAAATTAAATTCATCGCAGTGCTGCATACCATAAGAACCGAAGCCGGGGGTTTTATTTAGAGCGGATGAAGATGAAAATGGGTATAGTTGCAGATAGTGATTTTCGGTCGGAGTATAAAGCTAGGTAAGAGTAGGAATGCATTGCTTGGAGATTTGAAGGAAATAAAAGCAACACTTCTGTTCAAAAAATGTTCAGTCCGAATTTAGTGAGAACGCATTAAAAAAGTGGGAATGGAATGGATCTTTAAGAATTCTGAGCGACAGAAATAGTGGCAGTTTACTTAAAAATAGAGCTACATAGCTGGGGAGGTTTGCCAATTACAGCAAATAGCTGTTCAAGCAGAGTTATCTGGGCACACAAGCAAAGATAAGTCTCTTTCCGTCGATCAACTTTTATTTGAACATAAAAGTTGATCCAGTGTGAATGCGAAGTTCTGAATTTAAAAAAGCACACACACAAAAAGTTAAAGAAATCATCGGATTTTTTTTATTAACATGCTCAAAGCCATGTCCACCGATGGTACACGTGGGTATATGACTTCGGTGCCATGTGTCCACTGGTGGACAGGAAATGTATGAGTTTTGTATATGCGGATTGCTTCTCTGGTCACTCAGTACACTAGAGAAAATTATGGATCTAGCAAATTAGGTTGTTTTGAGGGAAAAACATAAAAACTAGTTTAATTGTTTTATTCTTTTTTTATTTCTATTATTTGTTATATTGTGTGACTCAACTTTTTGATCACATGATGAAAAGGAAAGAGGTTTTTTAGTTGTAACTTTTTGAATCTAAATGTTAATGCAACGAATTTTTGACGAAGTATAGTTACAGTAAAGAATACGCAAAAAAAAATAAATAAAAATGTACCGTTAGATTTCGGACAATTTCCGAAATCTATTCTCGAAAGCATGTGATCAATTAGTTGAGACTGTGTAAATTGTGCATTGGGTGTGATCGTAGTATAGTAAAACTTGGAGAAATTGAAGTTTTTTTCAAATATTATTTTAGTTCTATGTACGTATTGTTATATTGAACCCAGTAAAAGGTAAAAAAAATTACTATTTTTGCATTTGCTAAGTTGTTTACGTTTGTTTTGTTTCGAGATCAAATGAAAGAACTAAGCGGCTCTAAAATAGAAGAAATCAAAGTGCCTATTGATGTTAAGTGCACATAACGTGAAATTTCTATAAAAGCTGGATTTTCATTGGGTTCCATCACAAAAATAATAAAAAAAAGTGAAAAAACCACTGTTGACAAAACGACATAAGAAACTAAGGTTCGCAGAAAAATACTCAACTTATACGATTAGTAACTGGGCAAGGGTAGTGTGGTCGAGTGAAACAAAGTTAATCGTTTTGGCTCCAAAGGTTGTCAATGCACCTGGAAAAAGACTGATGAAGCAACCCAGTACCGTCACGTAAAACCAATCGTTAAGTTTGGAGGCGGAAATTTAATGATATCGGGGTGTATGTTCATGGAAGGTGTTGGTCAATGTGTGGAAGTTAAAGGGAGAATGTATGCCAATCAATACGTCAGCATCCTTGGACGAGGACCGCGGAAATGTCTGAACGATTGGAATAAGAACGTATCGGACATAATCTTCCAGCAATAAAATGATCCGAAACACACTACCCGAGTGGCTTAAGTATGACTTGAAGGTAAGCAGTTTCAAACGCTTGATTGGCCACCACATTCTCCCGAACTTAACCCGATCGAAAATCTTTGGGTTGAGGTCAAAAGTGCAATTTGAAAAAAGCCAGGAGACTTTCCAAATCCAAGTGATTTGTGGGACTGGACTCAAACTGCTTGGAACAGTTTAGGCTCTAGCAAGTGCAGAGCACTTGTGAAATCTACGCTAAAAATAAATCAATCTGTTCTCAGAACAAAAGGAGGTCATACTGAATATTTAACTACAAAAGTTTGTCAAAGTCAACTAATTGATCACGTATCATATTTTGTAATTTTTCGAGGTATATTGAAATTAAAAAAGATATTCAAGTTTTTTTTTCCATCTGCTGAATAACAACATTACTTTTAATTTCTCCTCAAAATTTCAATGAATTATCTTAATAAATAAAAAAGTTACAACGAAAAATCATTTTTGTACTAATCATGTGATCAAAAAGTTGAGTCACTGTATTATCCCATACGAAAAAATACGATGGCTCTGAATATGTTGAAAATGTTATATATTTCAACATTTTTATGAAAAATAAAATCTATGTGCACCTCAGGACCGGTCTGCAGTATTCGATCCTTTCGAGTTAATTTTCAGTGACTTTTTCGTAAATCATGAGCAGTATCTCGGCTATAAATAGACCGATGTGGGTGTTTATATGTGTGGTAAGCTGTCTTGCTTAAACCACACGTCTTTCACATCAATATCTTCGATTTGAAGCCACATGTACTCGGTTATCATGCGCTTATAGCGCTCACCATTGACTATTATAGTCCGACCCTCATCATCTTCAAAAAAGGAAGGCCCAATGACGACGCATAAACACAATGCGCACCAAACATTTATGGACATGTAAAGGTGTCTCGTGAATTACATTAGGATTTTCATCGCCCCCATATGTGACAATTTTGCTTATTGAAATACCCAGAGAGGTGGGAATGTGCCTTGTCTAAAAAGACGTTTTGTTTTTTAAAAAGCTTCCTGCTGCTGGTTTGTTTGTCTCTAGGCTTCGATTATTGTATTAGTTTTATCTGGGTTCTAATTCTTGGGTTGAAATGTGCCAAAGCGAGACATAAGACAAGTCCAAAAGCTGTGACCGCCGACGAACCGACAATTCCGAGCCTTCGGCTATATTTTCACTTACAGCACAAATATTTTCGGCTGAAAAGCTACGTTGATGTACCCTGCCTAATTCGTATGCCTTAGCTTTAACTGTTACTAAATATTATAGATAAATATTATAGGTACATATTCGCTTGATTTTTTTTTTGTTGGAAAGGTTGTGAAGAAGGACAGTGCAGTATGTAATTTTTTTTATATGTTGTGTAAAAACCAGGTAAAATAATAAATATTAATACGTGCGTTTCGACCACAGGCGATACTAGTAATAATAAACTGACCAAAATCAATTTGACCAAAATAAATGTGTCCTTGCAAACTAACATTTGACATTTTGCAAACGTATTTTAATTGACAGCTATTTGATTTACATTGCTGCCAACATAGGAAGCTCGAATTGCATCACCATTTATGTATGTACACATGTACATGGATTGCTTCACGTAAGATCAGTAGCTCAGTTTGCCTTGATCCACATACCAGTTCACAGAAGAAAAAAATTCTTGAAAGGATCTAGAGTAGCTACTTCGATAAATTAAAAGCTAAACGAGCTGCTAACGGGTACTTATCTTATAGATTGGAAGTAAGCTAATTCCAGATGAGAAGGTATCCACCCATATGGTCGAGGTAAGAAAGTAAGTAAGCAGGAGCTTCATGAGGCTTCTATCACATTTCGCAGATATTTTAAATTTTCATGCCTTCAGGAACCCATCCAAACTTCAGCAACCTATCCGAGATTTTGGACATACTATGAGCCTTGGCATGGTTAAAAACAGTCCCCAGTTTGGCACGCATTTTTGACGACTGCGTTTTTTTTATTTGTAAGTTGTTTGTATTTACGTACACACATTATAACATAAATTCCCACTAAGAGAGTGGATGCCAGGAAATTCCATTCAGCCATGGTTCAAGCGTGGGCGGTATCAATCAATTTTTATCCAGAAAAGAACAAATTGAAGGTTAAGATAATTCAATTGGAACAAATACTTAATATAACTTAAAAATTAAGATGCAAGGAATGCCGGGGAGAATGGTGTAGCCCCGGAAATATGTTAATTGGTGAACATTGAACAGTCCACTCATGCGTGGGCATTTCCTCTGCCGTTTTAACCCTGCGATACATCTTTATTTTCGCTCCACTACGAATTTATTGCCTTTCTCGGATGCTGGTTAATTATGCACTGTCATTGCCATGCAGGTCCACTCGTGTAGAGGGTACAGGCCACCAGATTAGGAGCTACAGATGTGCATATTATGCTGCCATCGCATCGGCAGAGATGAAATTATGTTTACTTATTTTTAATTTCTATATGAATAGAGCAATTAAATAATTTAAATTTTGCTGTCAAGAGATTCGAGCAACTGAGATGCAATTGAATGGAAAAGTGGGATTTATGTGAGAACTACATATTAGAAGAGTTCAGTCAGAGAGGAGAAGAGGGTTCATTGTCAGCCGATCTAACTTAAATTAATGCAAGTTCCATGCAAATTTTATAAAATAGCTGCATCTGGTTAAATACGCATATAGTATATCTTGAAATTTGGATATAAAAAAATATAAACAAAAATTCAAATTGAGTTGGAAACCAGTCTGTTCTAAACGTAGGAGACGTAAGAAATTTAAATTTGCTTGAGAAGGCGTCTCAGCAAATGTTAGAGGAATTTCACTTAGACGAAATGAAACTCGCAAACGTTTGAAGAACGTTATAAGCTATGTTTTATTACTTGTTTAAAATTCAAACTGACAAATTCGAATGCGCCAAAATGCGATCAGCTGTGCAATGTGTGGTCATTGACCTTGACCGTAACTAGATTTCTACCAGTCCACCGTATCATCGTGTGAGAGAGCGAGATGGCATGATGTGATAATTGGTGTGATCTGCCTCCCACGCCATTTCGCCCGATTTCATCCTAGTTGGTGTGATTAGATTGGATGTATGTGCCTCCTGTTGTATTATGCACTTCGCATGATGGGGAAAGAGATTGACTGTGTTGTGTATCGACGATCGATGGTTTCAGCTGATGGGCACATTTGACAGTTGGCATTCAGTTTCGTTTATTGTCTTATGGTGTCTCGGGTTATAGTGTTTAATTTGTTTTGTGTATTTTTCGTGCGTTCTGTGCACCTTTTACTAGTGATTTGGATTGATTGGACCTTAATTGTGGCCTACTGATCATATTCCAAACACTAGTATGATGTACCCAGGACACCTCATCGATGTACCATGCGTCCTGTGCTGTGACTCGCGCTTCGGGATTCTTGTGTTGATGGTCTGTTGGGGAACCAACAAGTCAAATAGGCTCCCAAATGAGACTAATATTTGGTGCTGAGTTAATCGTAACCCCTGCTGGACATTTCTAGTTTATTTATGATTGATGTTAAATCTATATAATAAAAATTAAATGCTGTTCCTTGGTAAGCTCATCATTTGAGAATTGCTGGACCAATTTGGCTTTTTTTTTTTTTTTTTCTAAAAATGTCCGTAACACTCCGAATAAGATTTTTACGGAAAGAAAAATTCGATAGGTGGCACTGAAGTCAAGTCATTAACAAATTTTATATTTATTGACTAAAATTACTAATATTTTCTGTATATAAAAATTCAGCCTGCGTTAGTACAAAAACACAAAAATCAACAAGGGCGGCGATATGGCCATGTTTGGAGTTTCAACAATAAATAATTTAGTTGAAATCTCTCAATATCAAATCGGCAGACATGTACATATGTATATACGAGGGCGGTCCGATAAATGCTTAGCCTACAAAAGAAAAACAAACATTTTGGAAAAGTGGCGATTTATTTCTCAACATAGTCTCCTTTTAGCTCGATACACTTGGTCCAGCAATGCTGCAACTTCTTTAACCCATCCCAAAAATAGGTTTTGTCGAGGTCTGCAAAGTACCTCCTCATACTAAAATTCGCAGACAAGCTGTCACATGACACGTGGTCAAAACAAAACTACGAGTCCGATTCGGCGGCAATTTTGACAGTAGCCGTCAAAGAGAATGTACTAGACGATAGTAAACCTCTCTTGCCATACTGGCACCATCGGGCTGTGAGGCTAAGTACTTATCGGACAACCCACGTATATCAGCAGCAATGAAGCTGTGTGGCGTATTCTAGGATTTCCAATCCACGAGGGGATCCAACTGTCGTTCATCTCGCCAACCATCTTGAAAACGGACAGAGAGTGTACAGTGAAATCTCTCTTCAGCGGACCCGTGGCTGACCGGAGGTTTTTGTCTGGTTACAAGAACTTTCCTTTTATAAGAACGCATTTTGTATGGGAAATTAGAAATTGGTTTTCAAAATGGTATCCCTTAATGCGAGTTTTCCACTTATGAGTGATTTCACTGTATTTTCTGGAACAAAGCATACAGGACAGAGTAACAAATCCATTTCTATTATGTCCAACAGTTGATTTTGCCAGAACTTTGGTGTATGCAGACATTCCGACCTATTAAACTTGGAACGCAACAAGAAATAATTTTGAAAGAAGGGAGAGGCAAAGCAAGTAATTGGACATCCTTTGGGATGCTTTACGAAGAATATACACTGTACATCCGAACAACGCTGAATGCTTTTATTTACGTTAGCTATTCTGATTGCCGTTCGTGGTCCAACATCGTTTATACATGTACGAACGATGGATGGAGTATGTATATGTATAGACGTTTGGAGAAAGAGTGCGCATTTTGGACTTCGGGCTCTGAAAAATTTACAACAGTAAACAAACAAAATAGCCTATTATTTGGTAGCTCTATATTTTAGGAACAAATTTATAAAAAAAAAACAAATTTATATTTTTTTGTTTCATGTGTTTTGATCAAAAAACAAAAGTAAGTCAAGTTGCGCACTCTTGCCCCGAAGCCAGGGTAAGAGTGCGCAGAGGTATGGGTAAGAGTGCGCAACCATTTTAAGTCACAGTTTTCGTAGTTTATGCCTACATACTACTTGCGGGGTATCGAGTTGCCAGGCTTTCCTGATACACTTTTAAAAATTTACTTTTTTTTATAACAAAATCCGGCTTTTTTTGTCTCGTTGTTTTTCTTTGTACTGTCAATTGGAAAATTTTCGTAGAAGGGGTTCTTCATTGGCGATTAGTGAAGCACATATTTTTTCATTTAGCGATTTCTGCTAATTCATTCACAGATGGAGAAAATGGCACTGCGTACTCTTACCCGCTGCGCACTCTTACTATGTATACGTATCGGAGTCAGTGCTGGATAACGACCATCATTGGAACAAGTCAATTTAAGATTCATCCGTCATTTCTAATCCATTTCAAATACGTACGCAACACAAATACGTATCTTCATGTTCCTCGTCACAATCAGTACAATTGTGGGAGAAATACAAAGACTACATGAAGATGTTCTGCACAGATCAGCACATCATGGCTTGGATTTCACAAGAGAAATATACAACGAAGCGCTAATCTTTATTTAGGATCTTTGTCTTGCAATGTGCGGGAAGTTGTTGACACACTTGGTAATGAAAGCACCAACTCGATCGACTGTTTTTGGGCGCTGACAACGTTTATAACATTTCTTTGATTTTCCGAAACACTGATGTATGTATGTATATCCATATGGCAGCTAGCAACTACGTTACTACTGTCCCACCAAGAACCACCAAAAGCAATACCACTTATCATGTCTGTCATTTAGTTCTCAATGAAACCAATTTTACCTATGGCTAACAAAAACGTTACTGTCACAGGTCATGTTTTAGGCTAATTGCTTCTAACCATCTCGTTCCCAATTTTAAGTGCAGCACACAACCATCTACTGGTGCAATTCATCAGCATCCATAAATGGACCGTAATCGATGTCAGTGGACACAGGTTAAACCACCAATCAATAAGATGACATGTCCTTGTCCGCCCGTAGGATAGTTAACCAATGTCACACTAAATACACCATGTCCCATCAAGCGTTTAACTTTTAATACTAACCACGCCGGCCGTCTAAGGAGCAAAAACTTGTTTCGACACTAAACAGTGTCGCGCCAAATGTCAAGATTACCAAATTGACATAAAGCAATTAACAAGAAAAAGTCAGCAGACTCTCGCTAGTCGTATGATAAATATGTTAATAAATTATTAAGTTAATGCAAGTCGCCCAGTGTATTGGCAATCCACTGCATTATTGGTAGGAACGCAATTTTGTTTTTGGAAGTAGTTTTGGGCTACTAAAACGGTTTTTTCTCCGCTCGTGGTCCAGTTTGGTAATTTGTCATCTTAAGGCGACAAACTACAACGAAGTTAGCCAAAACTAAGTGGAATTACTTTATTCATTTTCATTTGGCATGCACTTGAACGCATGTTGCTAATCGTCTATGTAGCTACTCTTTGGGCTTACGCCTGCTCAAGTTCGAATGTGATTTGTGGGATTGGGTGAAAAAATCGATTTCATTCATTCGTACTCGTATGTACTCGTACCTACACTATCTAACACAATATTTTAGCTTTGCCCGTTTGGATTCGATGGCGTTTGTGTCAATTTGAAATGGAAATGTGTTTACGAATTCTCATGTTTATACCCACACGTAGTGCTATTTTCGACTAGAAACATGAAGTCAAACTAAAGTTGCTGACAGAAAATAAGACGTTTAGAAATGCCGTTTATTAGCTGGGAATTTTGTGCTTTTAGAATGGTAGAAAAGGTGACTTGTAAAGTGAGTTTTTTTCTGAGTTCTTACCAAAAGAGATAACTAGCGAATTTATTTGTAACATTGTATTTTTGAACCCCACTGTCGCTTTGAGTCTCCTAAAGAGTCATGAACTACACCGAATGGTTAGGTTAGGTTAGGTAAGGTTGAAAGGGGTTATGAGCACACCATAATGGGTATGATGGTACCTAAACCGAAACACTTCCATCAAAACATTTAATTTCCCTCCAAAATTGTAGAATTTTATTGTGGCCTGCTTGGCCAGCCTCCTCCAGTGTATTAAAGAAGTAATTCCCTAAAAATTTCTCACGAAAACGGGCAATAGCCCGACAATCGCAAAGGATATGTTCAGAATCCTCGGATGTTCCTATGTCATTGCAGTATCTGCATTCGTCCATGTTTGAGAAACCCATTCTATTAGCATGTTTCCTCAAGAGACAGTGCCCGGAGAGAATTCCTATTAGAGTTCGTAACTTTACCCTATTCAGTCCAAGTATTACCCTGGTTCTTTTACGATCTATGACCGGCCAAAGAGCCTTGGATACTACAGCGAACTACAACAAATCAAATAGTAACCAAATATTTTGTTTTTAACAAATTTTCGAACGAATTTAATAAATCCGTTCAATCATAGTAGTTTCACTGATGTACAGGGTTTTTTTTTTGTTAATTGGGAATTTTTAGTTGGTCTTTGCAAAATAATTCGTAGATATGTAAATGCAAAATAATTTCGCTGTGTTCCTTCTGACATTATTTTATCCCTCTTTTTATCACTCTTTGCATTTAAACAATTTAAAATCTTTTGGTGCACAAAGTACATTCAAATAAAAGTTCAGATTAGGCCAACATTAAATAAAAGCTAGACTCTTGCAGTTCCATCACAACTATAGTACGAGTATGACTATTAAGAGTCTGCACTGTTCTCAAGAATCAGGTCTAAGGTCTAAGCGATTTCATGGAAATAAAATCAGTTTTTTTCTTTGTTTCATAATATATCGACGAACACACGTACAAATGTACATACATAGTGTATATGATTGCTTGAGCTGGCCTGTATTCATTTCATTAATTTTCATCATTCATAAATTGTTTATTTCTTCAAATGCAAAAATGAATTTACAATATTTTACAGGTTTATTTTACTTAACCAATAGTGCAAGGTCTGGCTTCGGCCATAACCCCAGATGGCAAATAAATTTATGTATTAAATAACGAAATAAAATAAATTTAAATTTTATGAAAATAAAAATAAAAATTGTTGGGTTGGGATAAACAAAAAACTAAATATTTCATAACTATTTGATTTAAAAAAAGACTTAAATTCTTCGGCAATGATCTTGGCTCTGTAGCTCACTGCTTCTTTGCAATATGCGATGAGTGAGGTCCAGCCACTACCACCGTTCGGTCTGAAATATCATAAAATAAAACACTTTCTTATAAAACTCAAAAAACTTCCAAAAATACAAAAATACATTGCACTCCTCGATAGATTCTTAGGCGCTTGTTAGTACCTACTGGGGTTCCCAACTCTGATTGAACCAAAAGGAGGACATCGATTTAAGGAAATAAAGTATTATGTAAAAAAATTATTGGAAGTAATTCAGTTCTTTGCTTTTATTGTCTTTTTCGATAATTTCATATACCACAATCCAATGAACTGTAAATGGTGCTTCATATCGTGGAAAGTATCTGCAACTTGGATGGTAATAACTGCCAATTCTTCGGCATTATTTTCAGAAGCGTTAAATTTGGTTAGCATTTTATTCGAAGCTAGGGCTCTTGATTTTTCAAGAAGTTGCTCTCGTTCTTGATGCTCAGTCACTGAATAGTATCTCTTGTTAGCAAATGATAACAATATTCAATTGATTTTCGAACGAGCTCAATTTGGATTCTCTATCTAGGTTAAATACGCTAGACGTTATAATTGAATAATTGTTTGTACCTACCTACTTCTCTGAAGGAACTTTTTTAAACACCCTGTAGATCAGTGGGTGTTGAAGAAAGATGCCCGTTTTGGCATAACATGAAGCAATAAATTTGTATCCCAAACTGGACCACCCTGTACGTTTTAACAAGTGGAACTAGAATACAGAAGCTTGCTGCACGTTTGTATTGATTTAACAGTGACACTTGCTCGAAGTTGGGAAATGATAGATAAATTACATGAATGACTGTCGAAAAAGTATGCAAACAGCCAAGCCATCGAAAATGGGTGCGTGCAACAAAAATAACAGCAAGAAAAGGGAAAATGTAATTTTTAATCCTATTTTTGTTCTTTCATTCTAGGTCTAGGCTATACACTATTATTCCCGGAATGACATTTCTTGTAAACAAATTTGCCTAGATATTATCATGTGTCAATCTCTATCATTCTGGTAAAATCCACGAAAAATTTCAACCCTCATCATTCTCGCCATTATTCCAATCATCATTTCTTATTCCCAGCTACACACTGTCATTTTTAAATCATTTCATTAAGAGTGTCATTTTTGAAAATGATAGTGTGTAGCCTACTTAAGAGTTCCACAGAGCTCAATTCTCGGGCCCATATTATTTTCACTTTATGTAAACGAACTCCCACAACTTGTTAAGCATTGTTCTGTCCATATGTTTGCTGACGACGTCCAGTTATATTTGTCCTGATCGCTGGATATGATTAGTCAAACCATCGATATGATTAACAAAGATCTAGAGATCATACAACAGTGTGCCCTTAAATACAATTTATCACTGAATTCAGCGAAATCTAAGACACTCTGCATTTATAAGCGGTCTTTAGATACGTCTACATTTCCGCCGATAAAATTAGGCCAGGCGACCATAGAATACGTCACGAAGTCTCGAAATTTGGGAATAGTTTTCAATGCTACTCTTACCTGGACAGATCACGCTGCAACTACAATTGGAAAAGTATATTCTGGTCTCCGATTGTTATGGGCCACACAAAATTCTTTGCCGTTTAAAACTAAGATTTTACTTGTTAAGTCCCTTTTATTACCCATTTTGCTATATAGTTGCGAGGTTTTCTGCTTTGTTGACTACAACACTAGGCATAAATTGAATGTCACTTACAACAATTTAGCACGATACATCTTTAGTAAACGTTATTACGACCACATAACGAGTTACTTTTGCAAATACTGGGTCTTAGCTTCGACAACCTCATTAAGTTCAGAACGCTAATCCTTTTCCATGGTATTATGCAGACCCAACAGCCTGAGTATTTGTACAGCAGATTAAATTTTGCCAGTTCACAAAGAACAGCTATCATGATTCGGCACAGATTCTATTGCCTGCAATCTGAGCGCTCATTCTTCGTCCACGCCACTCTCCTATGGAACTCACTATCCGCTAGACTAAGGAGAACCACAAACACAAGCACTTTTAAAACATATCTTTTCAAACACTTGGCCAATGACATCTTAATATAAATCTATTTCATTTAGTGTTACATGTTGTTATTGTTATTATTTCGTCTGTTAAATGTTAAATTTGCTTTTGAACTTCAAATATTTGTAAAGCCCTCACAAAATATAGGATATTATCTTACTGTGAAACTATTCTTTGGAATAATAAATAAATAAATAAATAAGAGCAAAAGGAGACAATTTTACTTAAAGGAGGGCGGGAGGAGAAAGCGCCGAAAAGGAGAACCCTAGTACCAACACTGTGCTATAGACATATAAAGAGACCGTGCGAAGAGTTTAGGAAAAATGTCGAGGATTGACGACGATCTGTGTATGGCTTATAAGATTCTACAGCCTCGTGAAGGAAAAACATTTTCCTTAGAAATTAACCCTCTAATGCCTTATTTTTTGATTTGAGTCAATAAATTAGTATAGACTAATATTCACACGAGAAGATCGAATCTGAAGTCCGTTTTTCAATTTGGCGAAGTTAACACCTTCTACAGGTAAAAGTCTGCACACCGCCTTGAGGCGGGCTTGGGTCATTGGAGCAAAAAAAAAACACAAATGTAGTATAAGAAAATAATATTTTATTGAATAAAAATATGGTAAATGATTAAAAAAATTAATCAAAAACACTATCACCGTTGATGGAACTTAAGGAAACATGACTTGGTAGTTGAATTGCAAAGGTTCAGCTCGCATTTAGTGCAATATGCTTGAGTTTCCGACCTGCACCCCGGCAATTTGCACGTCTTTTTTCCTGCTCGATCGTAAAATGCACACCAGTGGCCCACGTTATCATAACGAACCTCTGGCGATGGAGTATAAGTTTTCTTTGGCTTTAGTGGCGGTGGAGCCGATGATGCCGTTGGACGGCCTTTTGGTTTTTTGCCTTCGTTTGAAATCATACACAATGATTCCGCTACCTCCGACCGAAAGATTGGCAATTCGATATTGCCTCCTTTATGTACGCGATGATATAAAATGTATGAATTTACCATGGCCACATCCAGCAGGTGAAAAAAGATACGATTTGTCCATTTCCTGGTTTTCATACCAATGTGATAGCGCCCAATGAGACCATCCATAAGATCGACACCACCCATGTGTCGATTATACTCCTTAATGATGAATGGGCAATCGACTTCAATCCGCTGCTGTTTTTTTCGATCCCATCGCGTGGATTTCGAAGGTGGTGGTTGAAGTTCGCGAGAAAGAAAAGGTTTTACACCAACATAGGTCGAAAGCAATCGAACGCTTTTGCTGTCCAACCACAAAACGCTGCTTATGTCTATTCCGTAAGCATTGGTGACGAATTCCTCGGAATACCCTCGTTCAGCTCTTATTATGGTAAGTTCAGCATCGCTCGACAATTTGATGTTTGGCACTCGATTCGCGCGTACAGTACCCAAGCTATAAATTCCACGGCTTTTGAGATATGTCAGCAAACCCAAGGAAGTGTAGAAGTTGTCAAAGTAAATAATATGGTTGACGTTGTTTGGGATTTTGGCAGACAAACGAACAACAACGTTCGATGAAGCTCCAAGATCCGGTGCATTTTCAAATACCACATTATCACCGGCGCCCGAATAAATTTCAAAGGAATATGAATAGCCCGTATGATCACACAACACAAAGAGCTTGGTTCCCCATTTATGTGGTTTGGCTGGCATGTATTGACGGGTTGGGTTGCCACCCATTTTCGTAGAGCACATCTGTTCATCGACACATAGACGATGAAGCATCGGAACAGACCCAAAGCGTTCGTTGAAATGAGCTACCAGTGGTCGTACTCTATGCAATTTATCGTGTCCCGGTTGGCCGTTTGGAATCGCAGTGGAGTTGTCATTAAAATGCAAGAATTCACGCATCTTTTCGAATCTGGTGCGAGGCATTGCTGTTCGGATTGCTTCGAGTGAATGTCTTCCCCAGTAAGAACGAACGTTTGGGTAGCGATATACGGACATGAAGAACATAATTCCGATAAACTGGCGAACCTCTCGTACATCGGTGACAAATCGAGTATCTACGTTTTGTTGGCGAGCATATACATTCATTTGATGAACCAGATACTTCAGAAATTCATCGGTTACAAAGTAGTGGAAGCAATCAAATGGTGTTTTCAGTTCCTTCACCTCATCTGGCAGCTCTTTTCCCCCACGAAAAACGACTTCATTTATATGCAACTGCAGATTTTTCTTCTTCCATAACATCGATTTGAATTCTCTCGCATCGTTCTTGATTTCTTTTATTACACCGATGAATTGGCCAGTGCTCGAAGTGTTTGGGCCGCCTTCCTCTTCTTGCAATTCCTTTGGGTCATTTGAATCGCGTTTACGTTTTTCCAATCGTGGTGAAGCGACAACTGCGACGTTAGCGGTATTTGTCTCAAATACATTTCCAGTTGCATTTATGTCAGAAGCAATCGCGAAAACATTCAATTCATTTTCCTCACGAGATATCTCTGAACTGATAACATCGAGACTTGTATTGATTGCATCAATCACAAATTCACTTGAATTCACCAAGCAATTGTCGATTAACAAATCGTCTTCTGGGCAAATGCTTGAATCTGGATCGGCATCATCGTTGTCGAAACCATCCTCGCCGTCCGTGTCCTCCGCAATCGAAATTGAGTCCAGGAAATCAGCAATTTCATCGTCTGTCATCTTCGACAGGTTGTAAAATGCCTTACGTTGCGACATTGCTGATAAATGAGAAAAACAAACACTTAAGTTCATTGAAAATACCTGATAAAACCACAGGAGCTGTAATGTCGCATATGAAATTTTTTTTTCGCTCAAATGCCTTTGCCCGCCTCTAGACGGGTGCAAGCGGACTCAAATATTTGATAAAAAATTCGCTCAAAATACAAAACATGATTCGCCATTCCATATGCAACAGTTTAATCTACTCACCGATATTTTTTTTAACTAGTTCCGACTAAAATTACTGTAAGCTTTTGACTTAGAAAAATCGTGCTTGGGAAAAAATATTTATTTGTATGTTTACACACTCAATTTTGGCTTTGAAGTGATTTTGTTTGCAAATGGAATACAGTGCAACGGGTGCGACAAATGCCAATACATAGAGCAATATTTAGTTTACAAGTAGGCTAAAATCAAATTTGAAAAAAATTATATCGCGAAGTGTGATGTCTCATAAGGTATACCCCGCCTACAGGCGGTTGTGGGCATTAGAGGGTTAATATTTCACTTGGCGTAGTCCAGCCAAAACTTTCACTATTAGCCACTTCTGCAGTGTTTGGCAAATCGCGTACTTCAGGTTCAGTATCTAAATCATCAGCACCAGACCATCCAAATCATCTTCAGAAGCGTAATCTTCGTGATCATCTTCAAAGTCTGTTTCAGATAAATTTCTAGCTGGGGGTTCATAGAAACCGTCGCAGTGATATCGTTGACGAATAAAAAATTCCGTGTTATTTGCCTAACTTAGGTTTAAAAGCAGCCAATAGAGAAAAGTGTTAAATCATTGGCTTTGGAAGCCTTTCTGTTCCATCCATCTCTTTCCAATATCCGTAGTTCAACATTTTCTTTATTTTCATGTACATTGAAAAAAATTATCAGCTGATCTCAAAAGTATTAATATCGGTATGACTCGTTGAAGGGACGAATGGCATCCCACTCCGCACAGAATGTTGCGGATGTTATTTTTTAATTGTTTTTATCTTATGCTATTTAATTTTAATTTTAATTTTTTTTTAAAATCGCCTGACCATATTTTGAGAACAGACAATTAAGTTTAGTACTAAATACAGTGGACGCTCGATATAGTGAACATCGATATAGTGAACAATCCAAATTGTGACCATGTCACTTAAGCACAGCTTAAGTTTGTTGTATTTTTGTTTTTTAAGTACCTACATGGAATGTATTATGTTCTTTACGGAAGAGTTGTTTTTGTTAAGAATAAGATATTCTTTCTTATAAATATTGGCTTGTTTTTTAGTAATTGCAAAGAAAAATTGTAATTATATTCTATTTTCGATGAATTATACGTAAAAACATAAACATTTTGATAAAATTTGCTTCAAGGAGTCCACGCCCGTTACAATGAACAATCTCGCTTCAGTGAACAGGGCTGGTTTTTATTAGTTCACTATATCGAGTGTCTACTGTACTTCCTTATAGCATTGGCGGCATGTTTCCTGAAAGCGCTCTTCTCCTGACATAGCCTCCATTATATTTCAATTTTTGCAATTGACGTTTTCATTGGACATCGAAAACTGATAAAATATATTGACCTCTTGTGGATATGTTTAAAATACCAAAAGTAAACAGTAAAAAAACGACACAGCAATATTTGTCTTCATAGGCAAAGATTAACTTAGATTTTATTTTTATTATTAAAGATGTGAATTTGAACATTAGATTTGTTACAAGAATTTCTAAGTTTAATTAAATAGAAATAAATTTTAACTTAAGTAACGTACGATGATCTGTGATTGCCAATGTGTGAATAATTTTTCATACGTACATACATTTACATACATACATAAGTATGTCGTGCTCTACAGAAACTAGTTTACAAGGACACTTAGTACGATAAACTTCTCCCGGCAAAATTATTTTACAAAAAAAATTCTTTCACATTTGTTTATTTATTTAAACGAAACAACAAACTACATAATTATATTAAAAAAGAAAAAAATACAAAACATAAAATTAATTTGTTTACATATTTCTTTCATCGCTTACTCTCGCTTGATTATGAATTATTCACTTCTTTGTTTTAATTTTTTTTTTATTTATTTAAAAAACTAATAATTTAATTAAAGCAATCGGTGCTAACACTAACGCCACGATTGGGCCGATTCCACTTGATCCATTGCAGCCGTCAGTGGAACACGTCTGGCAGAACAACGTTCGAACGTACGATGAAGTTGTGTCACGTGCACACTTATCCGCTGGCTCATCGATATCCTCGTAGAAACATGATCGGGAAATCACTCGTTTGCCATAAACTGAAAATATAGAAACAGATCATAGGAGTTAACTTCTAGTAGATGTCTCAATTATCACATAGAAAGAGAAATATTATTTAGTTTCAATGGTCGCCATAACTCACACAGTGGACACCACTTATAAAGAAGGTGACATGCAAGCAAATTACACGAAAAGAATTACCAATTTAATTTTTAATAAATTTCAAAATTAAATTGCATTTTTAGTCATTTCAATTAATCGATTGCTGCGAGCCATTTAGAATCTTAAATCAAAGACACTTCAAATGCAATTGCATCTCACTTGAACTTGTAGAGATCGGCATCTGCGGATAGTTACGCATATTTCTTCGCTGCATTCGGCGTTGTTAGCGTCGTCGATCGTCGTGAGCGTAACACTGGTTGGCGATACAAATCGAACGTAAAGCACGTTGAAATCCATTGGTGCTAGTTAGTTGTTTGATGGTTTCATGGGGAGAGGGATGGAGGAGGTGTACCACCAACCCGCATCGTTTCAAATTGGAAAAACTAGTGCTATACTACTTGATGGTGGTATATACATATATTGAAACCTCTTCTTAGAGGAGAGAAATAATTATATATTTTAATGCCAATATGCGGGTAATGATGGGATCTTTAAGAAGACCATAGTATTAGAAATGTCAGAAACAATGACATCGATAATGATGCTGTGGGAAATATTATTCTGAGGTCAATTAATGTATTAGGGGGTTAGGCCACTCTAGAATTTTCGAAAAATCGATCCTTTTTAATTGTCCCCTAAGACTTCAAAAATTATGTCCCAAAAGATTATGGTCGGGAAAGTTTCTAAGTACTCGGTGCAGGCATCGCAGACTAAAGGTTTTGCAAAATTATTCATGATTTTCTACTACTCAAAACTTCAAACGCGTGTATCTCAAAACTGCATTTTGTAAGTTGGCCGGAAACATAACTCAGACAATTTTCAACTATATCTTGAAAAATACATTGGAAGTACGTAGGATTTTTTTTATAGAGCATAGTTCATTTGTTATTAACAATTATCTGATGATTTCTTGGCCAAATTTTTCACTTTCCAATTTGGAAGTGCGTCATTTGGCCAAAAATTAATATATCGTTATTATAGAAAATCAAAAAAAAAAATTGGCTTATTATAATTCAAAAATTACAGGAGCTGTAGGTTCGGCCGTGGACCCTGAAAAAATGGAGACGTTATCGGAAAAACGCTGCACAGCTGCCATTTTGAAATTAATCGCTTAGAAAAAGTTTATTTTTTTAATTCTATTGTAATCTCGATTTATTTTGTAGTATGTATTTCTGAAAAAAAAAATCTTAAAAAAACCTATTTTTTCGGCCTCTAACCTAACCCCTTAAAATAGGATTTACAATGTTTTGAAAGATTTGCCCAGAATGCAGTAGCTTTGAATTTTATAAATTAATATGGCTAATACCAATACATATTGCCGAAATGTGAATAAACGGAGCTTAAAAGCTCAATTAATGTTATGAAAGGTTATAAAGATATCTACTGCACGAACATTTAAAATTAAAATTAATGGTTTTTGTCTCGTGTTGCTCGTGTATTTAATCCTACTTCCTATCGTATCTAATCCTATCCTATCCTATCCTATCCTATCCTATCCTATCCTATCCTATCCTATCCTATCCTATCCTATCCTATCCTATCCTATCCTATCCTATCCTATCCTATCCCATCCTACCCTATCCTATCCTATCCTATCCTATCCTATCCTATCATATCCTATCCTATATCATCCTATCCTATCCTATCCCATCCTATCCTATCCTATCCTATCCTATCCTATCCTATCCTATCCTATCCTATCCTATCCTATCCTATCCTATCCTATCCTATCCCATCCTATCCTATCCTATCATATCCTATCCTATCCTATCCTATCCTACCCTATCCTATCCTATCCTATCCTATCATATCCTATCCTATCCTATCCTATCCTATCCTATCCTATCCTATCCTATCCTATCCTATCCCATCCTATCCTATCCTATCCTATCATATCCTATCCTATCCCATCCTATCCTATCCTATCCTATCCCATCCTATCCTATCCTATCCTATCCCATCCTATCCTATCCTATCCTATCCCATCCTATCCTATCCTATCCTATCCTATCCTATCCTATCCTATCCTATCCTATCCTATCCTATCCTATCCTATCCTATCCTACCCTATCCTATCCTATCCTATCATACCCTATCCTATCCTATCCTATCCTATCCTATCCTATCCTATCCCATCCTATCCTATCCTATCCTATCCCATCCTATCCTATCCTATCCTATCCCATCCTATCCTATCCTATCCTATCCTATCCTATCCTATCCTATCCTATCCTATCCTATCCTATCCTATCCTATCCTACCCTATCCTATCCTATCCTATCATACCCTATCCTATCCTATCCTATCCTATCCTATCCTATCCTATCCCATCCTATCCTATCCTATCCTATCCCATCCTATCCTATCCTATCCTATCCTATCCTATCATATCCTATCCTATCCTATCCTATCCCATCCTATCCTATCCTATCCTATCCTATCCTATCCTATCCTATCCTATCCTATCCTATCCTATCCTATCCTATCCTATCCTATCCTATCCTATCCTATCCTATCCCATCCTATTATTTGCTAATTATTTTTTGGGTAAACCATTGGCAATATTGGCATCGATTTGATTCTCCATCTGTTGGGAGAGGGGGGTTGTTCGTGTAGATATTATGCTCTTCTCTTCGTCACAAATTCACCGCTATTACTGACTCTTTTATTTTCATTCTACCCACACGTGCATTGAATGATCTCAGTACAAGGTTTATATAAAAGAAAAGTTTTGAAAAATCCACCGGAAAATTGCAAATTTCTGGAAAAACTGAAAGTGCGTTTTCCATAGGACGATTTGGTTCTTAACTTTTTTTATGTTCTCGCAGGGTCAATTGAATGTCACCTGTTTCCGTATCGGAAAGCGTCCTTCTCACTGTGCACACTTCGACTTACTTTAGCAAGGTATTGTAAGGCAGAAACAGCTGCGGAGCCGGCGAACGATGCGCTTTTTACACACGTTTAAAGTTTGAACATGGGTCCACCGGACCCACAACATCAGTTAAGGGCTAAACAAGTTTACAGATAAACCTCTGAAATACGGTGAGTTTTGAATTCAGTTCGTAGTTTATTTCTTTGGAACAAAAATGACACCAGCGCGCTGCAGCGAGGCGTCGAACGTAAGCCAACTACATGATCGTTGAGTCCATAAATTCATAATCGTACTGAAATTGTTTTGTTTCAACTCACACCAGGAAAGATTCTGTTTGATGGATCCCTTCTCGATGAACTAACTGACTGACTGATTGACTGATAGACAACGCACAGTCTAAGCAACTGAAGATAGATACATTATTTGTTTACACAACAGATGGAAACACAAAAAAAGTTGTCTCCCAAAAAGCAGTACAATAAGCATTTGTTAAAAAAAAACATTACATATTTTCATTAGGATTACAATAAAATAAATAAAATAAACTTGCAATTTTTTTCGTATGTGAAGCAACCATTCGGTGAGCAATCATTTTGTTAGTTGGTGATTCAGATACATAGACCACGATCAAGACCAGCAGATGAGTTCAATGCTTGCCTCTAAGCCTATCATCTTTGGCATTATGAACACTCCTGGATATAGGAAACATAAAAGTACCAAGTACCACCATAAATACATATGTATATGTATTATATTTCCATAAAAATTTTTGTGATCGTTTGATCTATGGCGAACAACGATTAAGTTCAGTTCATAAAGAAAAGTATTGTTGACTCTAGAAATTTTAACAATTGTTTTTTTTTTAAATAAATGGAAATTGAAATTGAAAAATAGAAGAGCAATGATTGCTTCCTTTCCTACTACTTCCTTTCTATTTTAATATAAGTATCGCGACTGATTTTGGCACGGACAATAGCTAGTAGATTAATATTTTTTACTAAACAAAAATCGTGACTATTTCTATGTTACAGCTCACTTTTCTGGAATTTTTTTGGTGGACTTTGTAGGTGAAATATTGCTCTTTTTTTGAAACAGGTTTGGCTCACTAGTTTGCAAAATCTTAGGAGCATCATCAACTTTAGTAGAAAGTTTTACTTCTTACCCCACCCTCCCCTACAATCAAATGGATCATACTTTGCAGTTGATCCGAAAAATCCAGCATCTGACAAACTGAAGGTACTAGGTAGAAATATTTTTAAGATGGTAACATCTGCCCGAAGGTTTTTAATTAAAAGATGGAAATTGAGACACTACCAATCTTCGGATGGCACTGATCACTTGATCGGTCATCAAGGTCCGTTTTTAATTTCCTTTCTAGATTTTGTATAAAAAATCGTTCTGATTTCATCTTATCTGATGCAATGAACGCACAAAATTAGTTGGCCTTAACAATACTCATAGCTCATCCGAGCAATTATTTACAATCCTTTAAGCGCAATCTCCTAAAGCATTTATCGCCCATTTATCCACATTGATCAGACGAAAAAAATGCGCGCATTTTCATGAACAGCTTGCATCACCTATGAACATACGTGCATAGTATATTCTAATGTTCATTTCAAACTCTTTACTCCAACTGTTTACTGCAATTACATTTTACTCTTTCACAATCCATCTGAATAGGTTCAAGGTGTTCTGCGAATCGGGGACCCCTCGAAATCAAATAAATTTGACATACAAGCCAATAGCCAACAACAGCCAACAGTCGTAACAGCATCAACAACAAACACAAATTACGTCCACAGAGCGAATTTATCGCTCGGCATGTATTCCAAATTAGAACGTTTCAGTTGCAGTCGCATAGCAGGCAGGCGAAACACACAATCTTCGCACGCCTGCGTCTACTTACGCTCGATAATACACTTTGATAGTATCTCACGTACTATACGCACCACATCGATCGTTTTGCGTTATGCGTTCGACAATTGCGGCAGCTAATCCATAGATAAAATTCAATGCGCTATACGGTGTGGTAGGTAGGTAGGTATGCCTCACAGATGATATCGCCGCTAGAGTAAGCCATTTTAATAACCCCCTTGGGAGGGGCTGCACACTGCACACGAAATTGTACGCATATCCACTAGATACTTTTTTGTGGAATATAAAATGAAGAAAATAATTTCTACAATCATTTTGGGCTGTTTGAAGGTTTGTCGACTAGGGTGGCGGTGGGGGATTTGCTAAAAAAAAGCGGATTTTGGTACACTATTTGGAAAGCCGGCAAATCTAAAAGAAGTCTTCGGGGTTGGTTTATCTTTATATTTTATACATATAAAAATGGTGTGAAAAATGTATAGTAATTCATCAATTGAGAACGGCTGGACCGATTTGGCTCAAATTTATGTTTAGTTGTTCGTAATTGCCAGGAGAAGGGAAAAGTCGGAAAATTGGAAAAATCTAAATGTATGGAATTTTGTGTGCAATTGTTCCGGAATGGATTTTGGAATGGAAAAGTATAAAATTCTTAGTGGAAAACTCGGAAAATCCTCGAAAAACACGAAAAATTTGTTTTTTTTTCGACGAAATTTTGCATTTTATGGCATGATTTGATGTAAAGGTGAAAACTTTGTTGTGAAGCTTGGAAAATTTCCGATAATTGTGAAATTCATTGTGATAAAAGACGTTTTGCGTGCATTTTGGGTGGAGAAGTAAACGAGATAAATAATAGATGGCGCTGTGCTGCGACCAATACCACAACCCGATAGATGGCCTTGTTATATATTTCATCACACCTCTGGTCACACTATTCATGTGTCATTTACTCTTGTTATAATAATCTACTATAGTATGACAGATTGGAGTTGCGATGTGACAGATGTATTGAGCTCTCTTTCTTCTTGCTCCAGCCTTCGACCAGTGCACACCTTGTAAATTATAATCTTAAATAACTAGCTACTTTTAATATAATGTACTTTTATTCTTTTATAATTAAACAATAAATGAATTGAATATATATGGAATAAAACAAAACAGGCGTTATACGTTGACTTGGGCTGTGCGCAATTTGACAGGTATCCTTTTCGAATTGTCATTTTCTATTGAGGAAATGTGCTATTTTTCTTGCTGCAATTGATTCGAGTTTTGCGTATTATAACACTTATTCCGGATAGTCGTATATCGCGCATCACATTTGTAAACGGTACAAACATTACGATCAATTAAAATTCAATGCGATATTTATCAATTCGATCATTTTTTCATTTGTTCGATCATATGGACAGACAGAAAGATAAACAGACAGACAAACAGATAGACAGACAGACAGACAGACAGACAGACAGACAGACAGACAGACTGACAGAAAGATAGGCAGACAGACAGATAGACAGACAGGTAGATAGATAGACAGATAGACAGATATATAGACAGACAGACAGACAGACATACAGATAGACGGACAGGCAGATAGAGAGACAAACAGACAGATATGTATATGGATAGATAGATAGACAAACAGACAGGCGGACAGACAGACAGACAGACATTTCATTTATGAAATAATTCATTTTGAGTATTTATTTGACCTTAATTTAAAACTGAATTTAATTCAGCTTTTAAGTTGACACAACATTTATTAATTTTGAGGCGGTAAGAAGTTCGCCGGGTCAGCTAGTTTAAAAATAATGATCCAACTGCATCGTCTGTAATCGATGGCACATTTCGTAACTAAAGTGGATTGTTTGTATATGCGAACTGATCACAAAGTACCTAATCTAGAACAGATATCGACTAATTACTCATGGATCTTCATTGAAACGACACAGTTACCCGGTATAGTCATAGCTACACACGCAATAAACTCAAAGCATGTAGCAAAAGTGCATCCATATTGAAGTACGAGTAGTTTCTGAGTGGAAACCGTATCTGCCACATAGCAGCAATTTTCCAACTAATTAAGTTGTTTAGCTACTTAGGCGCACAAAAAAAAAACAGACGACCGAAAGATACTTTTTTCCGCCAAATTAATTTTGAATTCGTTTAGATGGATTATAACCGAGTCGCGTCTCCCTAGCCGCAAGCATTTTCATGCGTCGAAGATCTTGCACAACTCACAATGTGCAGTTTGTTGTAGTTGTTGTAGTTTGCAGTTGCAATTCATTTGCCAATTTAGTTCTTTTTGTTTTTCAATTCGCCTATGTTGAATTCTTTAAACGAGCTTTAGGACTTAAGGTCGTTCATCGTACAAATATGGACTGATCAAGTCATACATAGTATCTTTATTTATTTATTTCTACACATAATTGCGGTAGCTATGGAATTCATTTGAGCTCGCGCAGAGTCGTCTCGTGGACAGAGTCAGTTGATCCTACAGAGACGTCATGCTTGAAGATACAAAAGACGCAATACAAGCGGACTAATGTAATTAACACAGACCACAGAGGCAACTAATTGTTTGAAAAATTATACATTCTTTGCATGTTTAAAAAATGCTGTTTTGTTGTTTTTTTTTTTTTAATAATATTTTCTTTTCCTTTTAAGTGTCAAAATGTCTGTCGAATTGACTGGCTTAATGGAAGTTTGTTAATGAGTTGTAACGATAAACAATTTGCGACGTGTCGGGCTGGAGACCAAAGCTACCGACAGCGCTAACCGAACGACAATAGCGGCGCGGCGTGCGTATAAAGACCTTTGTTGAATATTCAATGTGCAGGCAAAATGCCAAATTGATTAATTATTTTGGGCTGTAAGTTGTTAATAGAACAGCGTTACAGACCGGATTTTATTTATTGCTATACGAGTATGTAATATTTATTTTGTAAACTAAATGACCTAAAATTCGTTCAGGTTCGAAGCAACCTATGACGAGTAGTTTTCTGTGAGATGCGATGTAGCGGCACGTAAGGGTCCTTGTTTGATTGGCCTCAATTAAAGATGTAAATAAGTCGTAGTTTTATTTTAAATTGTACTCGTAGATTTAATTAGTAATTAATGCACAATGCATCACGAAGTCAACATTATGCTGATTCATTGAATACAATTAACAAGGTCAAGAGAGAGATCAAAAGTGACGCAGATTCGGACACATTAACAAATATGTATGTATCCTGGGTGATTTGGAAGTTTTTATTATATGTTCATTGACATAAAAAGGCGAAATCACCTAAAGACTAAAACTTAATAACTATGTATAATTGCGCGTAGACAACTAAAGCCTAAGAGAGGTGTGCAGCAAAGCAACATGCAGCGTTTTTTAGTGTTCCGTACTAAAAAAAGGGAACACTAATGGAATCAGTTCAGTGTCTGTGTAACACAGGCCTTTATATCAGACATTTGGAACAGTTGTAGCAATTAGTGGCCCAAATACAGACTTGAACTTAAAAGGTTAAATTTCGGCACGAATTCAAAAATGTATGAACTTTTTTTGTGTTACTTTTTTCTGTACATTTTCAGAAAAATGTTTAAAAATTGTTTCCCCCTATCTTATCTCCAAAAATATCGCTCAAAAAAATCTGAATAAAATCACAAGCGTTGAGAATGAAGTGTAGATTGAACCAAAATGATCAGGCTTGCATTACGTTCGACAGTTTTTTTTATTATTTTTGTTTACATATCCAGAAATGACGTAACCCTATTACAATCAATTAAGAGAGTAAAAATTAAATGGTTGATCCTTGAAATATGCCCCAAAAATTAGCATTGAGCTTATACTTAACCCATTGATTTTATGCACATAAAGGAATCTTGATAGTTTGCTACATGCGTAAATTTATTCGAAATCTATCAACTAGCAATATAAATCTTATACATATGCACTTATAAAGGGTTTTTCAATAAGAGCGCTACAAAAGTTTTTTTTAAATAAAACAAAAACGGTTTTGGATTCTTTATTCCTGTGAAAGTACGTTCGATGCCATTATGTATGGAACTCGATTTCTTTTGCATGGCCACCACGGGCACGCTTGCAGAAGTCCAGACGCTGAACCCAATTTTCGACGGTTTTCAAGCATAAATCGGCCGATACTGCTGCAATTTCACGTTCGATATTCGTACGAAGTTCATCAATCGTCGCTGGCTTATTGGCATAGACCATAGACTTGACGTAGCCCCACAGGAAATAGTCTAACGGCGTCAAATCGCACGACTGAGGCGGCCAAGCGACTGGACCATTTCGTGAGATAACACGTTCTCCAAACTTGGTTTCCAATAAACTGATTGTGACATTCGCTGTGTGGCTTGTGGCGCCGTCCTGTTGGAACCACATGTCCTCCAAGTCCATATCATCCAATTGGGGCCAAAAATATTCGGTTATCATTGAACGGTAGCGATTCCCATTCACAGTAACGTGCCGGTCTTGATCATCATGGAAGAAGTACGGCCCAATGACGCCGCCGGCCCATAAACCACACCAAACCGTAATTTTTTCGGGATGCAATGATGACTCATGGAGTACGTGTGGATTGCTGCCTGACCAATACCGCATATTTTGTTTATTGACGAAGCCATTCAGCCAGAAATGAGCCTCATCGCTGAAGACGATTTTTCGATGAAAATCCGAATCATTTTCAAGTTGTTGCTCAGCCCAATTCACGAACATACGACGCTTCTGGTGGTCAAGCGGCTTCAGTTCTTGCGTCAATTTAATCTTGTAAGGATGTAGGCCAAGATCTTTTCGCAAAATTCGCCACAACGACGTCACAGAGATGCCCAACGCTTGAGAACGACGTGTGAGAGACACATTTGGGCTTTCTTCAACTGAAGCCTCAGCGGCAGCAATATTCTCGACACTACGGGCACTTCTTTGTCTCACTGGCACGGGAACATTTTGTACTGTGCCTGTGGATTCAAATTTTTCCACTAGACGCTCAATTGTTGATCTGCTAGGACGATTATGACGACCATAAATTGGACGTAGCGCTCTTAACGTTGAGGCCATTGACTCCGAATTTCGGTAGTAAATTTTATTAATTTCGACTCGTTGTTGGCTCGTATATCTTTCAATCCTTACTGAAGAGAAATGTCAAAAGAGCGGCAAGAAATATGGCGTCGTACGACTTGCACTTGACCGGATTTTTTTTTTTTGTTTTTTTTATTAGCTCACGAAATCTTAATTTCACAGTGGATTTGAATTGGTAAAATGTCACTTACACATAAAATCACCAATATTGTCAACTGATCTACTACTGGAGGTTTGCATAGAAATAGCGACGACCTGCAACAATGCATGGTTGTGAAGCGAACACATGTATCCTCTTGGTCCATCTTCTCCCATTCTGCTGCACGCATTTTGCTGGACATTTCGTTTTAGTCTTAAGAGTTTATACATAAGTGTTTCATCTCAAAACAAAGACTTACAAAAATATAGGGAAATTAAACTTGTACTACACAAATTTATACTCTTGAAAGATGTTTGTTTAAAAAGTTTGCAGAGAGTGGAATGGTTTTTGGTGAACAGGTTTGGAATTTTACTTTGGATGGTGTCTGAACTTAAGGGTGAGGCATTGATTTCGTTTGATTAAAAATTCTATAAGCAATTGTTTCTAAGAAGTTCTTTAAAGCTTTGAAATCGAAAAAAAAAATTACTTTCGTCAATCGCTATTCAGTAACAGGAAAAACTTCAAAAAACTTTGATTACACTGTGTAACAAAATTTCAAAACATGTTTGTTTATGTACACTTTTGGATTGTTTATGCTTGGTATAATGTCAGCTCATTTCAAAAATGCCAAAAGTTCTTCTTAAGTGTTAGCTATTGCTTCAGAGTTTTAACGAAAAGTTGGCATTTTTGAGCATTTATGCACTTTTGTAAATACAAAAATAAATATTAAAGAAAACTTAATTCAAAATGTTACTTTAAATTTTAATAACCTATTATATATCCAAACAAATAGAAAATGGACCTTCCATAGGCATTCAGAAGTGCATAGATTTTCTTGTTTTCCTACTGTGAACTTTGGAATTGTCCCTTTTTAGGTGCCAGACGTAGTCGTCCATCATAGTCTAAGCGACATCCTGTATCCTAATAAATAAAAGTGAAGAATCTGTAGTCTAAGCGACATCCTGTATCCTAACATGTATATTAAACCTATTCACTAAATTTTCCACTAGTTCTACATAATTTTCTATTTTTATATTTCCTAGAAAGCCTCCTTTTATTTCACTTAATGGTGTCCAAGCATTACGTTCCTTTGATTTGAAGCGGGGGCATAATAACTCCTGAATCTACCAAAAGGTGGAACTTCACTTTATTTTGCACCAGGTATAGGGATTCTCTTAGGGGCCATGTTTTCCTACGATAGTTTTCAGTGTCACATTTACTAGCAGAGATCAAATAATAGGTTTGCCCTGCCTGCATCTCCGTTAACACATTTCGCGATGCCGTTACCGTAAAGCTAACAGTTAGAATGAATGAATACTCAAAGTGTGCTTGACTTATCATAAGGAAGCAGAAACTAACAAAAAATTAACATAAACAAATTTTTGTTACACAGTGTTATTTAAATAGACCGATCCTATTGAACGATACGTTGTATCATGTATACTCAACGTACCTACGTACTCTATGTATAAGTCTTGACATTTTGGGACATCGCTTAAAGTATAAAATAATATTATAAAATCGAACACCATTTATATAAAATCAGAATTTGCCACTAACATATGTACGTAATATCGAACCGATAAATCTTCGTGGACGTATTTAAACTTTCACTTGTCCACAACTTTGGCCCAAATAAACAACCGTTAATATTAAATACGTGATGGCACTCATTAATACTAATTCAAGTTTAACTGCAATAGAAATAAGTACCTCTTATTGAAATTCAGCCCGTTACGCATACGTAACTTTTTTACGATAGCGGTTATGTTGGCGATCATATTCTGATTTGAATTTGAAAGGTAGCTGGACATATGTATATATATACATTATGGAGTTAAATCATCTATTATAATGCATAGACCAATCAATTGCGAGTGGAAATTGAACAATTTTGTCACACTTTAACGACTTTTTTTGTACAAAACTATTGGGTTGGTTTGTGCAGTTTTATGATTTCTAACTTTAAGAAGCATCAAGAGGGGTTTTGCAAAAATTTCAGAAGTATTTTACCTATAAGTCAGTTTTAAATACAGTTTTGTCATCTTAGACCTTATTTGCGACTGTAGAGTTTATGATTATTTAGCCGCCCTACTAATATACATATGTCAATAATTACTTCAACAAAGGATTAATTAAATCCTTATCTTTATACAGTGCGATTTCATTTATAGTAGATTCCGCATTCTGATATATTTTATTTTATTTCTAATTTGATTGTTAGCTTAGGTAAGTCGGTCTACGCTAACGAGGCCAATCTTTCCCCACACACAGATCAATCAAGATCTTAATTAATTGCTAAAAATCTACTTTTACACTGAATCAGTCAGATTCGCATGCATTTAAATCGGTTCATAAGATTAGAAGCAGTCAAATTACTTTCGTTGCTTGTGAAGAGATTTAATTTTTTTTTGCATAAAAAGTAAAGTTTGTCAATAAGAAAGGGTTAGCTTTATTTTTTCTTCAAGAACGGTAAAACAAATTGTTTGGCATTGTCAGAGAGGGCGAAAATAGACGATTACAATTCGGAAAGCTTATCCAAGCGTGCTATTATTTGCAGGATCAATCAAAGTAATCATGCTGTTGGTTATCATTTAAGGGATCCAAAAACGTACAGGAAAAAATACAAAGGAAATGTTTCCACAGCCCATACAGCTGCGGAAAAACGAAAAATTGTCCGATTAGCCTTCCATTCAGAGGTTTCGACAGCAAAGATCGGAGATGCAGCTGTGGTTACCTCAAGTAAATCTACTATTCGACGTGTGATTCGTAGTGCCAAATACCTGAAGCGACTTAAGCAGAAGAAAAAACCACCACTTAATGCTTCGTGAAAAATCCAAAGCTTACTATTCACGAATGACCACATGACCTGGGATGTGCCACAAGGGGCAAGTTCAAATAGGTGGAAAAAGAAGTATTTTCTGACGAAACTAAAATAAATATAGTTGCGCCTGATGGCTATAACTACTACTTCCACGATCTAAGAAAAGAGAAGCTCTTTTTAAACCGCCATCATAGCAGAGAAGGTAGCGTAATCGTCTGAGGCATAGTAATTAAGGCACCATGGTGGTTCAAAGCTCTAGAATGACAGGAAATAGTTGCACAGTGGCGATGAAATCTGGTCCCCGATCTCTTCGGACCACTTTCATGGATATTTCAACACGACAGCGCTCCTATACACACAGTTCACGTTGTAAAAATGTTGAACTTGTTCCATGGCCACATTATTCGCCAGACGTTAACACTATAGAAATTGTCTCGGACTGGCTCATGCGAAAAGTATACGAAGGTGGAAAGCAATACGATGATAAAGAAGCGCTTTCGAAGCCATTAAGCCTATCTGGAATGAGATTTCACTCTACTATTTAGCCTCATTGTATAACTACCTAAAATACCGAATTTTTGACGTTATTTTGAAGAAAGGTGATTCTATTCATTATTAAAAATCATACCTGGAGTATGAATTCAAAATTAAAATTAAAGTTTCATAAAAAGAAACCAAAAACATTATTTTTTTTAATAATTTGTAAGGTGCTTCTAATCTTATGAACCGATTTAAATTCATGCGAATCTGACTGATTCAGCTAACATATCTCAAAAGTACAGTTCGCCTGTTTTCTTAATATTTTGGAATTCACCATTGCATTCAGCACAAACCACTCTTTCTTTAACCATCATTTTTTGTTCTGAAACTGCCATATATTGGAAGATAGATCATTTTCCTTTCCCGAAATTGCCTGCTTCTAATCTAATGAACCGCAGTGTATCTCAGAAGTATTTAACCTACAAGTCGGTTTTGAGCTCTGTTTTGTCATCTCAGACCTCAAGTTTATGATTATACAGCCGATCCGCTAATTTCATGAACAAAGGATTCAACAAATTTTTATCTTTATGCAGCGCGATTTTATTTGCAGTAGATTCCGCATTCGGTTTTCTTTTATTTTACTTCTAATTTAATTGCTGGCTTAGGTGGGTTTACGATAAGGAGTCCAATCTTTCCCCACACACAGATCATTTGTTAATTTTTATTGCTAAACATAATTAAATACCACTCGGAAGAAGGCAACAAAACAAGAACGAGCAGAGGTTGGTGGCTAATTTTGCAGATGAAATGATGGCCTCTTTACGATTTGTAGAGCACTCGATGATCATACTTTTATCATTTTTATTGAAATATTATTGGTATTTTGCTTTATTTTCTCGCGCTGTGTGTAACATTTTTCATGACCCCTTTAGCTTGAGTCAAACTATATAGATAAAAAAAATAGAATCTCTGTATCATCCAATGTATCGCTCGCCCATAATATGGAGGATCAACATCAAGTCACATGAATAATTCACGCCATTAACATGCAAACATTTGTATCTCCTCCATCACCACTATTTCAAAGCTAATTACTTATTCAATAAAGTATCCCATCGTCAATGAACATCTACTTATTTTTCCAACCCCATTCTCTAGGTGTGGCGCTGCATATATGAATAGCTAGCCAACCCCCTGCTATCGCAAATATGCCCAACAAAAAATTCTTCAAATAAAATATAAAAATATTTTTGGAACCCAAAAAAATTAAAAAAAAATAAAAATTCGCATTCCATCGACTAGATTAGTGTTCTACTTTTACAAGATCATCCAAGCGAATCCCGACAATTGTTCCAATTGAGGAAATAACCTACTATCACTGTTGCTGGCGTCGCGTCGCACATAAAGTGTAGCAAAACCGCATCAGAAGTGCCTTTGTCTGCTTTGTTGCAACTGGGCATGGACATGGGCATGATCACACTCCCTCGTAAAAAATAAAAGTGCCACTGGTATGGACCATGACAGTCATCATGCTGTTAATTTGCAACGATTTATCGCGCCCGGACGACACGCTATGAAACGAAGACAATGCACTATGCGATCATCCGCAGTATTAAATTTGATTTTATTTGTTTTTTTTTAAAGAGTTCCATCTAAAAAATAAGTTTTTCAACTCAAATGGAATTATGTAATTATCAAATCAGATCCTGTGAGATCATTTTTTGCACATAAGGCAATTAGATCGGGTAGCGATCTGTTTGGAGGCGAGGAAATGATCCAAGTGGCGCTCTGTAGTATGAAATGCAAATTGGTGTGGCAGTGGTAGTATTGAGTTTCATCGGTAGTGCCACTCCCTGTGGCGTGTCGGAATATATGTATGTAGTAAACGTGCTTAAAATGATGACTTATTTAAACGTGGGAAAAGCATCTAATCTTAATGCGAGAGAAATTAATTGGCCGAGCGCTCATTTGCTGAACTAGTGAGACAATATCGTCGTCTGAAATGAAGGTCACGAGCAATGTCAAAAGGAACTATGTAATTAGAAAAAATCAGTTCTGGTGTAATGATTATGATGAATCATACTCGTCTATTAGATACATATACATATGTATTAGGCTGGAGTGAATATGGCAAAAAAAAAAAAAATGTTTAATTTTTTTGTTCCTGTGTCATTAATTGGTGACCCTATATTAGGACATCATTTATGCAAAAAATCAGGAACCTATGATTTTATCTTCAGGTGGCGCAGCCGACTTGAATTTAAAAAAAAAATAATACCTAATATTTAAAAATTCTTCCCTCAAATTAGAGTTATTTTAAATCAGGAACCTATGATTTTACTTCCAGTTGCCGCAAATTACTTGAATTAAAAAGAAATGCAAGGCCTGCAATTCAATTTAGAGTAATTTTTAATATTTTTTTTAAGTAATGTGTCAGAATCGCTGTCTATAAAGTCTAATTGTGCGTATTAAACTATTTTAATATTTATACCCTTAACTTAGTTACTCGTTCCACCACTTTTATAAACATTTCTTGGACATCCATTCTTACAGTAATAAATTCCTTTGCTATTGACTTATTAATATTGGATCTGTTGATCAGGTGGCAACCAAGTCTTTGCATCGTAAGGACCTTAGGAAACGAAAATACCAACAATTTTTGAAAACTACGTCTGATACCCCAAGTACTTCTACTGCTGCTGCAGCTGTGGAATGTTTGTCTGACAGTGCTTCTACTGATACTGAAGTCAATGAATTTTGCTCCTTAAAACCCTGTAAAAAAAAGAAAGAAACGCTTCAAATGAGAAACAAACTACAGAATTTGGCTACAGCTTGTGATAGTACCGGGGTTTCTGATAGATCGGCAGCTATCATAGTAAACGCTGCTATGTTGGATTTAAACGTCATAAGTAGTGAAAATTCATCGAAAGTAATAGATCGCAGTAAATTACGACGAGAGCGTCAAAAAGTCCGTCTAGGCTTACAATGTGAAGCTGCAGGTCTTAGAAAACCTATATCCTCACTTTATTTTGACGGCCGTAAAGATAAAACGTTATTCATCGCTAAGACTGACAACATATCACATCGAAAGACTGTTACTGAAGAACATATCTCACTTATATCGGAGCCAGATTCAGAGTACATCGGACATCTTTCAATTGATTCGGGAAAAGCAGTTACTATCGAAAGAAGTATAGTTGACTTTCTGGAAACAAATTTTGAATTTCGTACGTCTTTGGTAGCAATTGGGTGTGATAGCACTGCTGTAAATACAGGACATAAGAACGGCGTCATTGTATTGTTAGAAAAACATTTCGGTCGTCCTTTACAATGGTTTGTGTGCTTATTACATGCAAATGAGCTACCACTTCGTCATCTGTTTGCAAGTCTCGATGGAACAACGGCCCCAATAGTTTTTCCGGAAGCATTGGAAAAATGCTTGAAAAGTGCCTAAACTTCAAAGTGGTGAATTTTGAAGCAGTGTATGCAGAACTTCCGGATGTGGATGCTGACTCTTTAAGCACAGATCAAAAATATTTGCATCAAATATGCTCAGCTATTTCTAGAGGTTCCATTTTACCCGCTTTAGCTAACAAGGATCCAGGAAAGCTGGCACATTCACGGTGGTTAACATGTGCAAACAGGATTCTTCGGTTATATGTTGGCACAGAAAATCCTTCGGACAACCTCAAAGAACTTGTCATATTCATTGTGAAAGTCTACGCACCAACCTGGTTTGACATAAAAACCAAGCCATCATGTAAATATGGTCCGATTCACATTTTCAGCATGCTTAAAAGATCATTGTACTTGCGGGATGACCTTAAGAAAATCGTTATAAGAACTATCCAAAGAAATTCATTCTTCGTACACCCAGAAAATTTGTTGCTAGCTATGTTGCAAGATGACCAATCACACATAAGAGAACTAGCTCTCCGAAGATTACTAAAGGCAAGACAACTGAAAAAAGACAATCAAGTTCGTGAGTTTCAACTACCTAAACTACAAATAGATGCATCTAATTACTACGACTTAATAGACTGGTCGAAGGAAAAAGTAACCGAACCACCAATGACAGTGAAATACAGCGATACAGAAATATCGAACATGATTTCTTCAAAGGACAATTTAATGTTTTTGCAGAAGTTCCCTTGCCACACTCAAGCAGTAGAACGATGCGTTAAGCTTGTTACCGAGGCTTCGTTATCTGTTTGTGGACAAGAGGCAAGAGATGGCTACATTAGATCAAAGATCAAATCCAGGCAAGAATTACCTTTTTTTGAAACAAAATCGCAATATTTCAACAGTACCGAAGGACCAACAACTTCTGATGGAAACAATTGAACTTATTTCAGATTCTATTTACTGTTCTTGTATCTATTTGTATAATATATATTTAATAAAAACAAAAAAAAAAAATATTTTTATGCATTTTATTTCCACCGTTTTGAGATACCTTTTTTTCGCTTATACTTCAAAGTTCAAGTCTAGTGCGCCACCTGAAGACGTTGACGTAGAAGATTAAAATTTGGAATTTATACATTTAAGACCATGGGTCAACAATTTATAATACAGGAAAAAAAAAAATATTAAAAAAAAAATTTCGCTCCACCCTAATATGTATGCATGTTGATTAGATGCGACACGTTTTAAATACGAATGATGTTGTGATGATGTCAAGAGCTGGAAAAAGAGGGAAATATGTATCGTAGGTTCATTTTGTAGACTCAATCATAAAGGAGTACTTATCAAATGTGACAGCATTGAGACTGTTCAAACGTTTTGATCAAATGCTGGTGTAAGAGAGAATACAAGGGGGGTGCTTCCATGATGCTTATCAATGATACAAAACCACCACCGCTGCACCAAGATGCTTTGAAGCAATTACAGTTCTGTGTAAAAAATTAAGACCAGTCGGATAATTTTATAAAATATTGACTTTAAACTTTATGATATTTTTAATTCTTTTTTCCAACTTAAAAAAGTAATTAGATTGTATACTTATATTCGGCTGCATTAATTTAATGACTTTTTTCAACTTAAGTACAAAAACCTCATCTGAATGATGTGAATAGGGTTACCAGATTGAAAATGACGAAAAAGGGGACATCTCGAGATAAAATATGTTTTTGGAAAATATAATAACAGCGTAAAAAAAGTGAAGTAAAAAAGTTAGTATTTAATGAAAATATTTTAACAGTTTTAAATTTAATGTGTTTCTCTTTTTGAATTTTACTTAATAAGAGAGCATTTTGGTATGAAAAAGGGGGAACCCGACATGTGAGCAACTGTCCTACTGGTCTTAATTTTTTACACAGGACTAGGCTGACCAGACGTCCTCTTTTAAGAGGACATGTCCTATTTTTGTCCAAAAATAAAATGTCCGGTATCTTTTTGGAAAAACATGCAATTTGTCCTCTTTTTTTCTCAGTTAACTAAATTTTTAACATCACCAATCTACAACAAACATTTTTTTCAACTCTAATTCAGAAATTTTCTGCATCTTGCTGGTGTGAACATGACCTAAAATATATTTGTACCTGGACTCATTCACTTATGAGCACAACGCCATCCATGGTTTTTTTTTAACAATCGTCTGAGCACCACTCATTTGACTGCTCAATTCAATTAAATTTTTTCTGTTAAAAGTATATACAACGGTATTTTTAAAAAAATACGGTCAAATGACAAATATAATCAGAGTCGATAATTAAATCAGAGCCATTATTTTGTTTTTATTTTGTATAAAAAGTTAGAATTGACTTAATTCATTTTTATTTATTTTACTTGAATTTGTTAAAATTAATGTTTTTTTTTTGTTCTTCAATATTTTCATTTGAGATTTTTAAAGGTGTCCTCTTTTTCGTGGGTATGGATCTGATCACCCTACACAGGACTGTAGATGCGTTATAAACATCTTCTGGTTACGAAACTTAGTACATATGTATGTACTTTCTGTGCTAGTTGTCTGAAAACTACATTGCATCCAAAATTAAAAGCGCTTTGGTAATAAGATTCAACTGTTTTTAATCAGCATTGAGTGTGTAAAGATGTAAACACATATAAGAGCCATTATTTTTCTCTAAATACATATGTATGCTGATGATGCTCAGCTTCTATTAAGTTGTCCTCTGGGTTAAATATAGCACGCTGTACATTTCATAAATCATGATCTGACTGACGTAATGCAATCATCACATCGAAATGGATTGCTATTAAATCATGCAAAAACTAAGTGCATTATGTAGGTATTCGCGTAAGCCCCTAAATCTGACTTATTTTCCTACTACCACTCTTGACGATTCCCCTATTGAATATGTAGAAACTGTCAGAAATCTTGGTATGACTTCCAATGGCCATTAAACTTGATCAAACCATATTAATATGTATGTACGTAGCAGTGGGCAAGACTTATGGAGTCATCTGAACCCTATGGGCTACCCACTCCTTCAAAACCTAGCAGTTCCAGCCCTTGTATGGTTGTGAAATTCATTCAAATTGTGGCAAGGCTATGTATCCAGGAGGATACTTAATGTCGCATTATTTGATCGAGTCTCGCGAGATTCCCAGCAACTACATTTATGTATAATATGGCCTTTGATCAGCTTCTATAGCTTCCAACTCTTTCCCTTTTCTCGGACATTCTTTGATCACATGAACCAGCCTGTATCTATGAACAAACAGATTCGCCTCTTCAAACAGATCTGCCCAAATGATTCCACCTCGGTACTCTTGTTTACAGTTTTTTTATTCACGTGGAACTCCTGGCCCCGCTCTCTCTCAGAAGGATAATTAACACAACTAAACTTAAAAAATATATAGATATTTTTTAAAAAAAAAAACAAGCTTTAATGAACTAAAAAGTAAAAAAAATAGTTTTTTTTTCGAGTCACCAATGTGTGACTATCAATATAGAGCTTGCAAAATGGACTCAAAACATATCTAGGGGAGACTGGGGCACATTTGAACACTTTTTCCTTTGAGGGCTTCTTAACACCAATATATTTGAAATATTGGTCTTTAAGTTATTCACACTTTGAGAAGTGAAATTACCCTTCAATTTAAACCAACATTTGTGTAAATTCAATAAAGACTTATAATTTCTTAATTTTTTTGTTTAAATAAGTTCTAATGTTCAAATGTTCAAATGCATGTAGCACTTTTGAACTGTAGCTATTTTAATGGTTTATGACAGCAAATTAGTGGCTGCGCGCTTGTTTTTCAATGTATCAAATATTTGTTTTTGAATTGTTTTTGAGGAAACCCCCGAAAAGTGTTGACGACTAAAGATGAGGGTATCACCATTTGGAAATTTTGGTTAACGCTTTAAAATACAGTGGACTCGCGCTAACTTGAACACGTACGAAACCAGAGCCGTTCAAGTTATTGGATTGTTCAAGTTACTGGATCAAAACAAATTAAGTTTAATAATGTTTATTTTTAATAAATAATAAGGCATACATTTGTTTTTAAGACAACTTTGAATAAAGAATTGTTATTTTAAATTACGTTTTGCAAAGTAAATTCTGGAAAACTGTGTACAACTATCAGTTCCGAGAATATTCGTTCGTTTTGGTTTTATTGAATAGTTCAACTGATTCCTTATTTGTAACATTATTCTGTACGATAACGACATCAACAAGATAAAACTTTTTGATTCAAGCCGCACTAGCTTGTTACTGTGAAAATCGCTTAGAAAATGATTTAGATCTTTAAACTGAGATACAAAAGAAATTCTATGGGATTTCCCTTTATGAAATAGGTGTAAAGCGAAGAATCGAATTTAAAACGGTTTTGGTTGTCACATTAAATTTGTTCAAGTTAAAGAGGTTTTCATTTTTTAATTGTTCAACTTATAGAGTTCTTAATGTAAAAATTCAAGTTATCGAGCCTTAAAAACTGTCCGTTCAAGTTATAGAATACCCATAGGGGAAAAATAGCATATTGGATTGTTCAAGCTATTGGATGTTCAAGTTACCGAGAGTCCACTGTATTTATTAATTGAGTTGTTATTAGCGATGTTCAAAGCTCTTTAAAATCTTGAAATTTGTTTTGGTTTTTTTTTCTGTAAATATTTTTTTTTCCAATTACTATCCATTTTTCTATTGTTCTTATATTATGTACTTGTCACTTAATTATAAGATATTATATCTTACTGTGTATAAGTAAGTCGCTATGAAAATAAATAAAATAAATAAATAAATAAATATACCTACATACATATATTCTACTAACCAGAATTCAGTTTAAGTTGCTTGACAATCGCTCTTACAAGCCCCTGCTTTTATATTCGCCAATGTCCACCACATAATGAATGTCAGCTGTCATGGCGTTTCACTTCATAACAAATTCCCCAAAAAGCAATCCAACTTTCGCCCCGCAGTGAAAACACAAAAAAACCTAGAGTCCAGAATGTTTCATCACGAAATTCATTCACGCCCAACTATTAGTGACTCATACTTGAACCCGAACCGATTAAGATTCATTTAGGGTACCACAGTCAATACGATGTTTAATTTTCAATTAATCGCACACGCACGAACGGACGGGCGTGCCACCCAACTAGCAACTGCACATTAAGTTCGGCGATGTAATCCATCACTAATTGGTTCCCTCCGTTCATTATATGATATGACAGCGCCACTGACAGCTACCTATATACTCTTTGAACTAACTCACCTTCTTGTACGAGTTTCTTGCAGACGGGTCGGGTGTTCACCGACTTCACTCCAACCGAATACGAACAATTTACATAGCTCCAATACCGCTGCTGTTCCGAAATGTACTCCGGATCAAAGTGGTCTTCGCAAAATTCACCATTCGAGACATCCGTAGAACACCGCCAGCATTTTAAAATAGCTTCAGCTGTAAAGATAAAAAATAAAAATAAAAACAACTGATTAGTTCCCATCTTAACAGATTAATTAGAGGCTATTGTGAGCAATTCACTTCAACTTAATGCTGTCAAACGAATGGCAATTAGACATGCAGTGTTACGTAAGAAGATTCACTTATCTAGTTCAGCTTATAAAGAATGATTCAATCTTCTAAGAATCGGAACTGCGCAGCATTAAAACATTTTATAGGAGGTCATTTGTTTAAATCAAATCGAATTTAGTTGTACGTTTCTAGTTAAATGGGATTTTTTAAATGTCACTTTACTTAACGACAGTGATCAGAAATGCTACAATTCATATTACTCGGGATGGGGTTGATTAATGTTACATATGTACATGCGCGATGGCTGATAAGGTTCTGATTTATTGGACAATGTGTCGGTGGTGTGTCCTTTTGCAGCACAGCACTATAAAGTTGTACAACTATGTTTGATTAATAGGAAAAGGGTCATTTTTGACAGCCACGATGCATTTTTAAATTGCGTTTGACAGCTACATCGGCTGTCAAAGTTGTTACATTTGACATTTTGATTACACAAGTCTATTCAAATTTTAACAGCTAACAGTTTGAATATGGTTTATGTTTAATTGTGACCTTCAAATTGTTTCCCACAAAACCGTATTACATACTTAATCATGGGAACTTTGATGTTGAAGTACCTTGAGCAAAGTTCCGCGATCATGAATTGTATAAGCAAGATAATGTTTCACTTAACCGCATCTCAGTGACTTTTATAAGTAAACCGCTGTGCACCTCGATACTCCAAAATAATTGCACAGATTAATACCTCAGTCTAGCGTTTGATTATCATCACATTCGGTCATGTGGAAAATTATACGACTACTTACGCCGGCGGTAAATTGAAATGGAGGAAGTTATATTTACAACTGCAGACATGAACATGTAATTTTATTGCCACTTGGACAATAACAACGAACGCAATACCCTCTGACTATGACCACATTGATGAGACCCCGAAATCGAAAGCAAATCCACAAATATTGAATCGAAATTACGAAAGCCAATCAATGATCAACGAGCCTTCTAACTAAAACTAAAATTGAATTGACAATGTGACGGTAATTCTGATGACGAGACGATTTGCAGTCGGGGGACTAAAACTTTGGACTATGACAATGTTGTCACCGCTGTTCGTCAACGTTCCGCCGCTGGCTGGTCAGCGTTGATTGCACTGCTGATGCTGGTGAAAAAGTGTAAATTGCTCTAATAACAACGTGTACTCACCTGGGAATCCATTGTGAGCGACAACTACAACGCAGTCAAATGCGAAGTCTTTCGAGCCACTGAGGCCATGAGTCAGGTTGAATGGATTTCTTGTTTGGGTAATCAAGTGCTTGATCGAGCTACGACCGATCAGCAGCTCTGTAATTTGTTACAAGTCATCTGATTTGGTAACTATTTTCAAATGAAAATCTTTGTCTTTTAGATGTGCTTTGGTTAACTAATCAGTAACAGTTGCTTGGTCAGTCGGAATCACAAACAAGTGAAGGGATGTGTAAGTATCTATGAGTTTACTTTGTTTATTACATAGAAGTATACATTTAAAAATTAACTAGTAAGTCCAAGGCTGAATTTATTTACTTCTACCAGAATCGAGTGCAATGCAGTCAACAACAACTTCAAAGAAACTTTGATTACAGGATCTCACTCCCACATAATGAAGTGGAAGAAAAATCACAATAAATAAAGTAAGGAATAAATTTACATACAAAGAGATGTGTTTGCTACTCATATTCGAATTGGATGCATCGTCTTATTCGTCCGTTCAAGTCATCCGGATCAAGAAGATTAGCGCAAGCGAATTTATGGTGATTAGAAGGTCTTGAAGGTGGCTCACTTTTTGCATTTAAAAGCCTGAAACCATACGCATGAGCAATGAACACAAATATGCTTTCCAACCCAGCTTGTAGTTTTATTTAGTTTCAACAAGAAATATACACTGAACTACCCAACTTCAACACTTTTGCATTTAACAATTTTACCCGTTATTTCGTTTACTCGCCTATATCATGATAACGGTAAGATTTTGTATGTGTAGGAAATAGGAATATGGAACTACTCCGGTCTCTCTCCGTCCGTCCAGAGTCAAACGGTTTAAGGTAGAGACTTAAAATTAAGCGCAGTCAAAAGTTATAATAATAATAACTGTTTTTAATTCTTTTTTTTAGTTAGTCGAGTTTTTTCGTATCCAAAATAAGATTTCAATTTGATCCTACATTTTTGAAAATTTTCGAAGAACAAAAGAGTAATTTCAATGTAAGGGGGACCCAAGTTACCCCACTTCGTACTTTAAGCAACTTTCTTTTTCCTTTTTTTATAGATACAAATGGCAAATAGTCGAAGATTTCTACACCAAACGGAAATAGAAGAAATTATAACTGAAAGTGATGACGATGCATGTAACTCAGAAGAAGATTTGCTGGAAAATGATGTGGATTTTGTGCCTGATAGTGGTGATTTATTAAATTGAAGAGGAAAATAAGGAAACTGATGAAATTCTGCCAAAATTTGATGATGCTGATGTTGATAATGACATTGGCTCAAATTAAGATCAGTATATTGCAAAGTCGGGCCAAGTCTGGTCAAGCAAGCCATTTCCATAAACCCGCAGGTTACTTCGAGACATTTTGTTACAAGTTATATGAGCCCAGCATCTGGTATTACTGAAATCTTTAACCTACTTATTACTGCAATCATGAAGGAAAAGATCGTTTTCTATACTAATGAAGAGGCTTATCGTTAATGTATTCAGGCAATAAATATAAATAAAATAAACTTGAATACAGTTTAAACTTGTCTTTAATTAGGGGGACCTATGGTACCCCAGTCCGTTTTTTAGGTCTCAGAACTTACTCGGTGCTCTAAAGGTTAAGTAATTTGGTTAATTATGGTTAATAATAGGGTGTCCAACAGGAACTGTAAACAGCATCGTTTCGTTTCATCTTGTTTTGTAGTTTTTAGTTAGTTTTTCCAGTAGTCCGGTTTTTTACATTAATTTTTTATTTACAACTTTTTAGTTTTAGAAAATATGAAGTGTCAAGTAGATAAGCAAAGTCATTCTACTTGTCAAACCCTTTCAATTTTTACCCATATTAAGGAGGTAGCAAAGAAAAATAAAAAAAAAAGATAACCGCCATCTTGTTTGGTGCGTCCACCATATTGCATTTTTCTATGACATTATATAGCCTAAGACACTCTCCGGATCATGACGAATCCAACGACACCTCATTTGTTGAAATCGGTTCCATAGCTAAGGCTGTACGAGGTGACATACAAACAAATAAACAAACCCAGCCTGTGAGATTCATAACCCTTCTTTTTGCATGTCGGGTAAAAAATTAACAAAACGCAACCCCATCGAGTGGGGTCTCTAATAAAAGTTTAGTGACCCATGGAAAACTGTTGTATTTTCTTAAAATTATTTGGGTTAAATTCAATAAAGAAAATCTTTACAAACAGCAATCACTTGTCCCACTACGTTTATTCCTAAATTAGTCCTAAGCCAGCACGGCACTGTTCTCTAAAGATTTCAGAATTCAAGGCCCCGTCTCTAGGGGGTTTTCAACTAGACCTAAGGGGCCAAGTAAACAATTTAGGGGTTACACTCGACAAAGAGCTACTTTGGAGAAAGAATCTAGAAAACAGAGCTAACAAAGCCAAAAGAGTCTTATGGGTCTGCCGAAGGGCTTTCGGCAAGACGTGGGGTTTAAAACCAAAACTAGTTCAATGGATCTACTCGTGTGTAGTCAAACCCATTCTACTCTATGGAGTGTTAGTATGGTGGCCAGTTGTGACCAACAGCTAAGCTATAACATTACCAACAAAACCCCAACATATGGCCCGTCTATTGATAACTGGGGCACAATCCAGTACACCCACGGCAGCCATTGAAACTATCCTTCAAATCCTTCCTATGGAACATGAGGGCAAAAGGACAGCTGGGCCAAAGACGAACTACTCATGGGACACAGAGCCATCTGGAAAGATGCTTCAGATTCCTTTTAGACTTGTCAGTAACCCAAGTGATCTCATAGAGAAAGAATACTTATTAAAGTCAAATTCCCCAGCCGTGAAAACTGGGAACAGCGATCGCCGAAGTAGGGGGCATAGTAATATACATGGACGGATCACATATTAGCGGGAAATCGGGAGCTTGTGTACACTGTCTAGATCCTGTAATAAATCTATCCATTCATTTAGAACCCTCAGTGACTGTTTTCCAAGCGGAAGTGTTTGCAATACTCAAGCGCGTTGATGAACTCGTAAACGCCAACACCAGAGACACTTGCCTACATATCTGCTCGATTAGTCAAGCTTCGCTTAAAGCACTCGCAAGCCCCAAAACTAACTCTAAGCTAGTGAAGGAAAATTTAATACCCTTGCGAGATCTTGCACGGTGAACCTACTCTGGGTACCTGGCCACAACGACATATCGGGGAACGAGAGAGCAGATGATCTAGCAAGGGCAGAGGCAGAACACGTGGAAAGTTTCACGGTTACTACGATAGGCAGGCATGCCGATACAAGTAATGAAAACCGCTTACAGAACGGGCAAGTGAAGTACTAAATATGGGTAGAGCACAAATAAAACTGATAATTGTGGCCTGTATACGGGGCACATCAACTTGAATAGACATGTAAACAGACTGGGACTAGCGCAACATAGCACCTGCCTGGGTCACGATAAAGAGGACGAAAGTATTAAACACTTCCTTTGCGATTGTCCTGCTTTATGCTCAATAAGGCCCCATTCAAAAACCCTTCACTTACACAAATCCCCATCCTTTGTTTCTCAGCACAGTCCCTGGGGGGAACAAAATGGGCCCAACTCGCAGTCTACGAAAAGGAGAAATCTCTTCTCACCCTCTTAAACCAACCAATCAAATGATCCCCCTAAATATTTTCGAATACTCGAAAAATTACGTCACTACTCCTATGCATCGTCAGTGGATAGAATAAACGAGGTTCCAAATGTATGTATCTACTGCCTACTGTGAATGGACTTGTATGTAACTTTTGTGGAGCTAGGAGTAGCCAGGACTATGTGACCAACATTTAAACACGGAGGACCTCCGTTCTTATAACTGAGGAAAACTGCTTCAATTTAAAGTTAAGTTTTTTTTTTACCTACAGGTACCTCTTCCTATGCACAATTAAGCCCATGGTAATTGCAGTAAACTCGTGAGTGCACGCATTATAAAATAAATTGCTTAACAAATCGCAGTAATTAAATAAAATTTAGAAATCCTCGCATAATTTACGGTTGACCTCAAAAAAAAAAAAAACACACACATAGACCCATACAATCACCAAAGTGCAATCAGGCTTCCATTCTTCTGCACTGGTAGCAATTAAATTTTTATTGAATAAATCCATCACATCATATGCAACCCGCATTTCAAACAGAGTTCAGGGAATCCCTTAAACGTAATCAACATCAAATACGTGACTCCAGGACATATAGATTGAATGTTGGAATACTAAAATTTCCTAATGACCCTACGCGCCATAACTTCCTTATCCTTGTCGACAACGAGAGCGCCGAGGTGCGGCTTTACGACTGGGATTCACTTGAACCCCATTTGTTCTAGTTCAAGCGTTATACTGAGAGTGATGATGATAGAAATGGCAAACGTGGGCAACTTGCATCCAGTACTTAAAGTACATTATCAATTCGGTCATATTAATGCATCTTTCCATTAGTCGTTGGTGTCGAATCGTACGTTTGGGTATCTAAGGGAAACCAAGCTCGTTAGACAACAGTTTACGTACCCCCGTATCTTTATAGCGCTTTAACTGTGTGTACACATTTCTAAAATCTAGTTCTCATGTATTAATTTAAAGGACGACGACACGATAGGAACTTATTGCTGGCAGTACGGGTATACATATACATAAGTATGTGTGTAGGTTATAAAGAAGGAATTGTGTCCATAAAGTTGTGAGATACAAATAGAGAATTTGGTTTCGCGATTTCCACTTTCAGCTCGTCTGTGGGTAATCGTTACTCGAAGAGTCCTAGATAAAATAATAGTCATTTAACGATTACTCGTTGTTTGTAGTCAAACAAGAGTACTAAGTAGATGGATGTGAAGGTGTACATAGGTTTTAGAATTCGTCCTTAGCACTTCTCGTTCTCGGTAGCTCTCGATTTTAAACCATTTAAACAACTAATTTACAGGGTGGCGCAAATGTCCTCACTTTATTGTAAATTTATAAAAAAAAAAAAACACAAATAATTCAATTAATTCGCGATGATAATACCGGTCACAGATCCGCCACCAGAGATTATGCACATTCGGGTTCTTTCAACAACACTTTTCATGATTTTTCGTACAACTTCTGGTGATCAGTTCTCCACTCCTGGTCGGATGTTCTCTATTAGGTTCGGCTTGTGACCCAGAACTTCAAAAATGAGTAATATAGCTGATGATTTTGCTCATCGCAAATGACGATAAGTACAATAAAATGAACAATCATCCTCATCGAAGTCGAGATTAAGGAGGTCTCGCCTTTGCAATAGCTGATGCACTGTCTCGCAAGTAAAGACAATCTATTGACAGCTAATTGCGTGGTTTATCATTTCGTTGATGGCATCAGTGATATTCTTCGGCTCCCAGAAATTACACCAGAATTATTTTGGAAAAAACGCCAGAAAATGTTTGTATTTTCAAATATAGAAAATAGATCAGAGTTTTGTTTGGAAAATACCCCAGAAATTCTGGAAATTATGCCAGACAGATGTAGAAAAAGCAGCAGAAACTAAAATGGAAATAAGGCCAGACAATAAACATATTCTGACCTAATTTCCAAACGCTTTTTGGAAAAAATACCAGAAAAGGTTATTTATTTTAAAATATCCATCCGCCACAAAACTTTGCAACCGATATTCCCCGATCATAAATAAATTGATCAACATTTGGAAAAAAGGACACAAAAAACTTGCAACAACTGATAGAAATAAGGTTTCTGGCGACTTTTCCATTTTCAGAAAAGGAAGAAAAAGGCAGAAATATTGTTTCTGGCATTTTTTCCAAACTGACTGAACTTTTTAGAAAAAAGGCCGAACATTTTGGAAAGATTGCCAGAAGAATCTGGTCTTTCTTCCTACGAAAAAAGACCCATTCCACTTTTTGTGAATGGAAAATGATATAAAGGTCGCCTGAAATTTTCGTTGTTTGTTGAAGGTCAAAATCCAGAAAGATAAAATTTTATTTAAAGAAATGAATCTTTGTTCTCTAAGCAGCAGTTTCCACAAATTTTCAGAAATTAGTTTAAAAACTGGCTCCGTGTCATATCGCCACAAAATGCAAAAAAACAACAAAAAAATGTCAAATCACCCAAAAAAAAAAAAATTTTTGTATTTTGGACGATGTCAAAATACCCAAAAAAGTGATTTTGGACAATTTTGTGTTTCGGCTCAACACCAAATCCCCTAAATCTGAAAAATGTCACAGCGCACTACATTTTTTGGCGATTTAACACTATGACAGATTGACCAAAAAATAAAAATGTCAAATCTCCCAAAGCAGAAATGGGCGTTTTATCGCAGTCCGAAAATACCAACATACATATGTACATATGTACGAGTATAGGGTAGGTAAATTCCTCATCCTGTAAAACTTTGACGAATTTGAAAAAGTTTCCTTTTTCGTTCACCATGCGTGCAAGTACACCATTGTAGCCTTCCTTCAATATCCGATGTTGTCCTCGTCAACTTTTTAGAAACTGAGAACTGTTATGGCCCGATCTGAGGTAAGTAATGAAAAGAAAAACAGCTTAAATCCGAAATGAAGGATTGAAGAAAGGGGGGGGGGGGGGGGCAGTGTCGCATATGTGCTGCGCCGGCCCATACGATTTTTTGGGCAATTTGACATGTTTCGGATTATATATTTCACATTTTGGGCGAATTGGTTTTGGGCGATCGGAAGCATGCGATCTGACAAAACGCCCAATGATCTGTCATATAGTAAAATTGCCCAAAATTGTTGGCCAATGTGACATTTTTCAGATTTGGTTTTGGGCGATATGACACGGAGCCGAATAACCAGCAAAAAAGTTGAATTTATCGCTACTTTTGATACAATTCAGCGTAGTTTTAAAGTCTCCTGTCCTTCCGCGATTGCATTGCAGAATACCCAGATGATCATTTGTTCCTCCTGTTGCATTCGATGGCTCAATTACCATCAAATTTTTTAAATGTTTGTAAGTCCTAGAGGCTACTCCTAGAGTATAACAAAAAAATCACTTTAGTTCGTCCTAAATTTATTTATGTCATTCGAAGCCATCCGTTAAGCATGACAGACTTCAAATACCAACAACCGAATAAAACACCTTGCTTCACTTGCACTGGTCAGTGAAGTCAAAACTTTGCAAAACAGACACTTGAATACAGAAAAAAATCAGAATCTACGACTCCATAATTTTAGTGGCTCGTTATCCGCCAAATATGGCTACGAATCGCTATTTTATGGCAGCAATACGATTATGATATAGCAATAGCAATAACCATTATGATTGGCCATTATGAGACACGGCGAACGCGTTTGCAGTCTGTCATTGCAGGGTTTATGTACATTGACACTGTCTCACCTGCCACTGCCACCGCTACTGCTACTGCTGCAACAACTGGCTCAACTACATCTGATGCAGTAGCTGCTGGGTATTCAAGCACTCACAGAAGTGGACAACGGCGGCTACTTTATGTGACAAATAGAAGTGGAACTTAACGATACAATATTCTCATGGAGATGAGTTTTATTGAAATTGATGCCGACGTTGGATCTTTTAGCTTGCAACACACAACTCTAACTTTAATCATGGCGAAGATGTTTACATATGTAGGTAGGTATGTGTTATATATTCATAGAAATAACATATTTCCCAAATAAAAGATTAATGTTATTGTACTGCAAGTTTTCAAGTCCAAAATTCTTTTCGTACGTTAGACAATATGTTTATGTAACGTTAGGGGTAAATGTAAAACGCGAATGGGAAGAGGCATGTGACGAAAGATCCGGCTCATCAAGTGACACTTACGGTAGAGTGGGGAAGCGTAAACGGAGTAGAGGTGAATACTAGCTTCTCGTAGCAATATAGACGACGCGGTGTTATGTTTGCCACTCCCTGTCATTCGGTTTGACGTCTACACAATGAAATATAAGGTCTGTTTGGTAACTTTTTGCGGTCAACTGGGTTACACCTGTCATTTAATAAATAATTCAAAAACGGGGGAAAATTCTCTCAGAGAGTGGAAAATTCGCAAGAAAGTAAACAAACGCGTTAAACCACATTTCTGGATAAAAGCTGTCAATTTGTTGTTGATTCCCACTTGCAATGAATTTGTGACAGCTAATTTCACTGACGCTGCCAAATGGCTAGTTTGACAGGTTTTACCCACTTCACCCAAAGAAAAAGTTGGTGTAAGAATTCCTAACAATTCGCTACTTTCTCAATTGAGGAGCCGTTTTTAACACTCTCATTTGGCCTTCGTTTTTGCGAATTGTTACGAACTTTTTGGGTTAACAAAGAGAAATGTAAGAGAATTATTTATGTTGGTACTAAAAGTAGAATTATTCGAAAGTGGAAAAAAGGAGAAGAAATAAAAAAGACCTCATCGGCCTGTATTTCAAGAGATTTGGTTTTTGTAATTTCTCTTCACACTTTTCGGAGATTGTCAAAATTGCTTCATTTTCAATTCTGTTTCAATCAAATAAATTAGTTGAGTGAATAGTATTGCAGTTGATGTGTGGACAAAAGTTGACAAACAATTATTGGAGTTGCCATTCACATTTTTTGTATTGAATAAAGCATTTTTTTTGAGTGTAGAAGATATATTTGATTCAAACAAACTTCACTAGGTGCAAATGATTTTTCTAGATGTTAGATGACCATCTCTGATTCTAAATTCAACATATGCATATACGAGTACATACATACGTATGTATGTTAAGTATGAAGTTTTACTTCCGTCGCACGTAGTTTATACCTAGAAGGGACAAAAATATTTTTACAATACAAAACGCATCCATTACCACAAGAACTTTACGCACTCAAATATTGACATTTGGAATTGAAATATGTACCGTTATGTTACTCATCTGCTAAAAAATGTTCAGTTTGTATAGTTTTCTCCTCCATGGAGTGGACCGATAAAGAAAATCGTACTGCGTACAGTTACTAGCTTTATATAAATGTAAAGTGGAAAAAAGTGATTGTTTAAAACGCTCCAGCTGCTCGGTATCAGCCGAATATTCGTTTCTCGCTGCATTAAGTTGTTCACAGAGACTGGAGATGTGTACAAAAGACCGCCCACGTGCTGGGCGGCCGCGACCGGTAAGAACAGTAGAGGCCACCAATGCTGTAAAGGCAAGAATAAGAAGAAAGCCAATAAGAAAGCAGAAAATCATGGCTCGTGGGATGGGGATTAATCAAAAATCATTAAGTCATATTATCAATAAAGACTTAGGCTTTGGAGCATACAAACGTCGTACAGGACAGCTGCTCACAGCAAATATTAAGCGGAATAGAGTCGAAAAATCAAAACGAGTACTTTTGAACTACGTAAACAACCTTCACAAAAAAATTATGTTTAGAGATGAAAAAAATGTTTACCGTACAGGAAAAGTTCAATAAGCAGAATGACGGGATTTATGCCCGGTCATCTGTTGAAACTTCACAACTGATTCCACGAGTCGAGAAAGGTCATCATCCATAGGCTAGGCAGACATGGTTTGTTGGGGCGTATCCTACGACGCGGTAACAGACCTCTATTTTTGTGAAAAGAGGGTAAAAACTTCAAGTTAAGTGTACCAAGAAACCGTTCTGGAACAGGTAGTTGCTCCACTTAATAGAACTCTGTTTTAGAACCAGAGTGGACCTTTCAGCAAAACTCTGCGCCTGCGCATAAAGCAAAAACTAAACAACTTTGGCTACAAAATGATGTCCCAGACTTTATAAGGACTCAAGGCTGACCGTCTGCAAGACCGAATTTGAATCTACTAGAATCAAAGTTGTAGACGGTGTTGGAGAACATATAGTATGCCGTCAGAGATACATTAAGTTCTTAAAGCTCTAACCAATTTTCCGATGGAAGAGGTGCGTGCAGGCATCGACCATGCGACTTAACGCTTGTATTAAATCAAAAGGCGAACATTTCGAATAAAATAGCTTTTTTGTACTTAAAATTCAATTTAAAATTAAAGAAAAATATTCGGTCGCTTAAAGTTATGAAGGAAAATGTATGTAAGAGTATTTTTGTCCCTACTAGGTAGACAATTTTTTTTTTTTTAATTCAATGTGTCCTTTCTGTTCTGAATACCACCTACATTCACATCCACTGATGCTAGTTTAACAGTAACAAACATGGAACTTACCTAATTTTTCTTCTTTCTGTATTTAAGGTTTAAGTAGACAGAGTTGTGAAAGTAGATGTCTTAAAATATGAAGAATGTTGAAAACAATATCCTTCACTTTCCTTCCATGCCCTTTCTATAGATAGTAGATCCCTGAAAAAATCCTCACAATACGTTAACCCAATGCTTTTCTTAGGTTCTCAACCCTTTTTATGGAATTCATGTGTACATTTTAGTCGTTAAGGAAATGAACAGGAAAGCCATTCATGTCTGTCATAAAATGCCAGACACGAGACGATATTATATCCATGGAAAGTTTATCGAATGGAAAATATAAAAATAAAGCATTGGCTGGTTATTTTATGGGGCTAATACTACCTATACTTACGGTAGGTAGTATTTAAGTGATATTGGTAATTTTTTTTCCCTGTTAAGTTTTAAATCATAACTAGTAAAATAAGTTGAACTGATATTGCGTACTACGAGTACTATCATGATCCTTATGAATATAAATTGGAATTTGCACCAATCTACCACACAAGTTCCATGAAGAATGTAGCGATATACCATATATGGGATTAAAAATGGAATACTGTCGCAGAGAGTAATATGTAGGTATCTATCTATCTATATAATTAAATCGCTAGCGCAAGAGTATAAACAGTATAAACAATTTTGAAAAAACAATACGTATGATTAAAGTTATTACGAAAAAACATTATTACCTATACCTACATACATACGTACGTACTCTTTTGTTTCATTCGTAAGCCGTAAACGGTTGAAGGGTTTCGACATGCGAGATTGCTCGCACTGGTCCACTAGAGTATTTATATAAAACTATTTAGTTGTGGGCATAGCATATTTATGCAACCCTTTCCGTGTTTACGAAGGCGAATATAGCTTCATTCTTAGGTTGTCTCTTTTCAGAAAAATTATGTTAAACAATTTCCAGTCTTAAATTGAAAATTATTTATCAGGCGGTGGTGGGACGTGATGGGACAAATATGTCCAATCCGTATTTTTGGGTGAGACACATATGTATCTGTTTCGACGACTCTCGAGGTCAAAGTCAGTCGGCACATATTCGCCCTCACTATCGCTAGAAAAATCCTCGTCCTAACTTTCATCTTCCATATCTCATGTCTTTGATTTGAGTTCAATGGCTTAAACATATTGCAATCTAACAAAGTAATAAACGTAGAAATGTCCAAGGAAACCTAGCAGGAACACAAAAGATCCGAAGAATATATGTATGTACATACATATGCCCTTAACATATATAAATGCGTAAGAAGATAAAAATACTGAATACAAATTGTGTTCATTTCTACGAGTAGGTATATGTCTCCCTATTATTCCAAATATTGAAAACTAGCTGATGTACCCGCTTCGCAGCGCATACAAATATGTATATTCTCTTTGTATGTAGATACGTGTATTTGTAATAAATTGTCTACTGGAAGGAGACTTCCAACTAAATGTTACATTTGTCCTTGCGCCTTAAAAGTTGGCATAAATCCTTGCTCCACAATTTGATTATCACCAAATGAAGTCATTTGACAAGAATTATTATAGAATCGTATATAGACTGAATGAATTGCTTGGATAAAGGATTTTCCATAGACTATTAAAGAAAAAAGTGACGCAGGTGGGTTAGCAAATTCCTTCCAATCTAACTTTTTCGCTTTCTTAAATATTACAGCACGTTCTTACCGCCAAAACGTCAAAACATAATACATACATATCTGTTTCTGTTCTAAGCCCTGCATTTACTAATCATAAAAATAAATTGCATTGTTTATCCCGTTTTTGAATTAGAGATGGTCAAACAATTACAATACATATATGTATGTTAGCACGAAGCAATCTCAATCACGTATACTACACGCATGTACCGCATACACGCATACCCGCTGGTGCATTGACTGACGGTGTCAATGGTCTCCACTGATCGTTGTCGCGAAAGCATACAAACAATATTTCTTTATGTTATTACTTTTCTCACAGAAAATGTACAAAGAAGATATGTATATACATATGTATATGTATCAAAATCTTTGTTGTGGAATAATCTAAACAAATATGTAAATTTTATTTTAATATGCTATTTAAGAATTTAAGATAGAGCGAGATAAATGCCCAATAGTAAAATATAAACTTTTCTTTTATTATGAAATATGGTACAGTGAAGGAGAGATAAAGACGAGAAAGAAAGCGTTCAAGAAAAAGAAAAGAAAGAGAAATAAATTAAGTTGAATTTTGAATTTATTTAAAAACAAATGGACTCCCGAGGAAATAGTCGGCGGAAGTGAAAGGGATCATAGAAGAAGAAGAATCCAGGAAGGGATACTTAACCGGGGGAGAACAAAAAGAAGGAATCAGGAGAAATAATTAAAAGATAAGTAGAGTGATATTTTGGTCAAAGTGTTTATCGTTAGGGTTTGGTTGTGAAGAAAGGACTCCGGTAGGCTTTTGTACGTAAAAATCACTTATTGTGCTTAGTTCGGGACCGTACCATAGCGGGCCATTTTGTGATCTTAACGGCGACTTTTCTTTTTTGGTCTTTGTCACGGGTTGGTTTTTTTCATCCACGCCGCCCGGTGGATTTTTTTCCAACCCCACCCTAACATTAACTTCGTAATTTGGTTTAATTTAATATTTAATAAATCAACCCTTGATTATAACGTGGTACAAAAAATTCTATTTCGCCTTCTTTCTTTTTCGTTTCTCCAATCTCAGAATTTACCGTCGGGTTTCTTCTTTTCTTACAAAGGTTTCCCAATCCCTTTTATCAAAAATTGGGTGGCGCCCATTATCCCCTTTCTTTTTATTTTGGTCCCCGTGTATCGATACTTCGAGCCCACCCCAGCTGAGCGGCCGGCGCAACAGCTTCCAAGCGATCAGTTGTCGTTGCACTTTTCTCATCCATTCGGTAATTCTGACGTTTCATAATTTTGCTGCATGCGGGCGCAACTCGGTTTTCTATTATTTTAAACTAAATAATTATTCGCGGCAGGTAAAAGTGCAACAATTTTATCGCCATATTTTATCAATCCCTTCAATTTTCCATGCAAAAACCATTCTCTAAGTCGAAACTCTCACTAACTCGAACACATTCTCTCGATTATTGGCATCTTTTTTCACCCCTTAAGTCGAATTTTGTTTAGCACAAAACAAATTAAAAATACATTACCCCTATTAGAGTATAATCTACTAACCATCATGCGCCTACACACTTCTATACCCTACATATGTGTAGCATCGCGTGTTCCATCATTGTCCATATAAAAGAAACAAAAAATAGACATTAAAGCGCAACAGAACACTAAAATAAAACATAATACAAAACCATGTGAACATTTTTGCTTTGAAGGGTAAATACATGTTTTTCTTAAACTTAAATTTATAAACAAATTAATATGCGCCCACGTTGATGTCGTATTTTAAATCTGAATCGTGAATCGGAAGAAGGAATTTAATGGGATATTTGCAGTTTGTTAAATTGTGGAATAAAAGAAAAAGTGAGTCTAAAAATATCGGAACGATGTGACTAAATACGCATACAATGAATGAGAACTTCCGTTAAAGGTGTACGCTAAGTTTCATTTAATTGAAATTTTCAAAAAATTAGTCCTTAATGTACGCGTATCTGATTTTGGTATTTAAAAAAAAAAACTACATACTTTTATTCCCATGCTGAACTGAATTTTAAATAGGCAATACTGCACCTAGTTAATACATAACTTGGGTGATCAAGATGTTTCCGACTAAAATTACGGCCAATTAAAAAAAAACACAAGCAAATGTTTTTCTCGAAAATGTCAGATATACTATACATACATCAAATGTAGTATTTGAGATAGGAAAAGATTTATGTACAAGGTACTCAAAATTTAAAGCTGTTGGAACTATGCCAAATACACAACTTTAACGCTGAATCGTGAGATAAAAATTTTAAGGCGAATGGTGCGATAAATGTTCAGAGTAATAACTGTCTCTAGTCAGCTGTAGCATGAATTACGACAGTCTTGCTTAAATCAGGATAGTCCACTTTTAGAAATCAAAAAATTTCAAGAATTCAAGAAGTTTATTTATATACTCTAATATTATATGTATGAATGGGTGGAGACAATATTAGTCTCAATTTCAGAGTATTATATGAGTATGTAAATAACGAAAGTCCAAAAAATTGCCTTTCGCAACAATGTTCTATTTTTTTTTAAAACGGGATCACCACGTAATCCCGAACGACTAAAATCTCGAATGGAAAAAATCTCGAAAATACAAATATATATCTCGAAAAACAATCTCGAAAAAAATTCGAGTTTTTTAAAATATCTGCATTTTACTGCAAAAGTAATTAAAACGGGTCCAAATGTAAATTCTGTAACTTTTTTGAAAATAATAAAAATTCAACAATCTTTTTACAACAAAAAAAAAAAGTTGTTAGCTCATTTATTTACTCAAAATATTTCTGTATATTATAAATGTATTGGTATTATACATATGTATAAATATTTGAAACTCAAGTTGTAGGCAATGCCCCTTAAATATCCCATACAACTTTTTTCTTCTTTTTCGTCCATGATTTTTAAAATATTTTTTTTCGTTTGAAAAATGTAGGTTTAATCCGTGCGCGCGAATAATTACCATTGTCTCAAAAATTAATATCAATTCGAGATTTTTGCAATTCGAGATTTTGGTTTCGAGTTTTTTTTTCTTCGAGATTTTTGTTTACGAGATTTTTTTTTCGAGATTCTTTTTTTCGAGATTTTATTTTTCGAGATATCGTGGTAAACCCTTTTAAAACACCCCACTTATCATTGTTTGTGCCAATTTGCATCTAGAATCGAAAATAATATTGAAAGAGATACATACCGTAACGGTCAATTGAAACTTGAAATTTCCAACCTAGGCCTTTCCTTTCTTATAAAAATTAAACATGTTGAGAAGAGTCCCTAATTTTTGGAAGAATTAATTTAAATATTCTTCCTATATTCAGGACACATATAATTGTTTCCTTGTGTTTGTTTTTATTTTAGACGGATTATTGGTAGTAGCCCAAAACCGTAAATCGTCGAGCACGAAACTCAACAGATCTCCCGACAAGTATCGACTGAGCCCGTTACATCCACTCGTGCATTAATCGAAGACCTCAGTTTAAAAGCACTGGGCCTTCGTTATTATATGGCGATTAAGAGACCTATGATTTCCAGTCTTTAAGCTACTGGGACTCAACTATAATTATATGGCCTGATGAATCTAAATCCGAGCACAGAAATTGGTAAAATATGTAAACGAGTTTGGTGCCGCCAGTCAGTTCGCCGGAAATCGAAGTGTGCTCAACAAACTGTCAAACACGGAAGTGGCTCAATAATGGTGTGAGGTTGCTTCTCCTCATCTGATGTTGGCGAGCTTGGTAAATAGATGGCGTGATGACCGAAGTGGGCACCGTAGCGCAAGTGGTTAGTGCGTCGGACTACTGAGCCAGCGGTCTTGGGTTCGAATCCCGCCGCAAACACCTAAAAGTTTTTTTCACAGTGCCCACCTCTTTCGATTGTCTGACAAGCATCAAAGAGTATCATTTGTCACGATTAAGCTTCCCAACTCGCCGTTCGGAGTCGGCAAAAAACTGTAGGTCCCTTCCATTCGTGCAAAAATATAACACGCACACACAAATGGTTGCGAGAAGCAGGCCCAGGTTCACCTCGAGCTGTAGCGCCAACTAAGTAAGTAAGTAAGTAAATCGAATTTTGTTTAGTACGAAACAAATTAAAAATATATTACTCCTTCGGAATTCGTATTAGAGTATAAGCTACTAACCATCAAGTACCTACACACTTCAATACCCTACATATGTGTAGCATCGCGTGTGCCATCATCCTCCATAAAAAGATACAGTTTTTAGAAAGTTGCAACGAGAAAACAAAAAATAGACATTAAAGCGCAACGGAACACTAAAATAAAACATAATACAAAACCATGTGAACATTTTTGTTTTGAAGGGTAAATACATGTTTTACTTAAACTTAAATTTATAAACAAATTAATATGCGCCCACGTTGATGTCGTATTTTACATCTGAATCGTGAATCGGAAGAAGGAATTTAATGGAATATCTGCAGTTTGTTAAATTGTGGAATAAACGAAAAAGTGAGTCTAAAAATATCGGAACGATGTGACCATGAATGAGAACTTCCGTTAAAGGTGTACGCTAAGTTTCATTTAATTTACATTTTCAAAAAATGAGTCCTTAATGCACGGGTTTCTGATTTTGGTATTTAAAAAAACTGCATTCTTTTATTCCCATGCTGAACCGAATTTTAAAAAGGCAATACTACACCTATTTAATACATAACATGTGTGATCAAGATGTTCCAGACTAAAATTACGGCCAGTTAAAAAAAAAAACACACACAAATGTTTTTTTCGAAAATGTCAGATATACTATACATACATCAAATGTAGTATTTGAGATAGGAAAAGATTTATGTACAAGGACTCAAAATTTAAAGCTGTTGGAACTATGCCAAATACACAACTTTAACGCTGAATCGTGAGATAAAAATTTTAAGGCGAATGGTGCGATAAATGTTCAGAGTAATAACTGTCTCTAGTCAGCTGTAGCATGAATTACGACAGTCTTGCTTAAATCAGGATAGTCCACTTTTGGAAATCAAAAAATTTCAAGAATTCAAGAAGTTTATTTATATACTCTAATATTATATGTATGAATGGGTGGAGACAATATTAGTCTCAATTTCAGAGTATTATATGAGTATGTAAATAACGAAAGTCCAAAAAATTGCCTTTCGCAACAATGTTCTGTTTTTTTTTAAAACGGGATCACCACGTAATCCCGAACGACTAAAATCTCGAATGGAAAAAATCTCGAAAATACAAATATATATCTCGAAAAACAATCTCGAAAAAAATTCGAGTTTTTTAAAATATCTGCATTTTACTGCAAAAGTAATTAAAACGGGTCCAAATGCAAATTCTGTAACTTTTTTGAAAATAATAAAAATTCAACAATCTTTTTACAACAAAAAAAAAAAGTTGTTAGCTCATTTATTTACTCAAAATATTTCTGTATATTATAAATGTATTGGTATTATACATATGTATAAATATTTGAAACTCAAGTTGTAGGCAATGCCCCTTAAATATCCCATACAACTTTTTTCTTCTTTTTCGTCCATGATTTTTAAAATATTTTTTTTCGTTTGAAAAATGTAGGTTTAATCCGTGCGCGCGAATAATTACCATTGTCTCAAAAATTAATATCAATTCGAGATTTTTGCAATTCGAGATTTTGGTTTCGAGTTTTTTTTTCTTCGAGATTTTTGTTTACGAGATTTTTTTTTCGAGATTCTTTTTTTCGAGATTTTATTTTTCGAGATATCGTGGTAAACCCTTTTAAAACACCCCACTTATCATTGTTTGTGCCAATTTGCATCTAGAATCGAAAATAATATTGAAAGAGATACATACCGTAACGGTCAATTGAAACTTGAAATTTCCAACCTAGGCCTTTCCTTTCTTATAAAAATTAAACATGTTGAGAAGAGTCCCTAATTTTTGGAAGAATTAATTTAAATATTCTTCCTATATTCAGGACACATATAATTGTTTCCTTGTGTTTGTTTTTATTTTAGACGGATTATTGGTAGTAGCCCAAAACCGTAAATCGTCGAGCACGAAACTCAACAGATCTCCCGACAAGTATCGACTGAGCCCGTTACATCCACTCGTGCATTAATCGAAGACCTCAGTTTAAAAGCACTGGGCCTTCGTTATTATATGGCGATTAAGAGACCTATGATTTCCAGTCTTTAAGCTACTGGGACTCAACTATAATTATATGGCCTGATGAATCTAAATCCGAGCACAGAAATTGGTAAAATATGTAAACGAGTTTGGTGCCGCCAGTCAGTTCGCCGGAAATCGAAGTGTGCTCAACAAACTGTCAAACACGGAAGTGGCTCAATAATGGTGTGAGGTTGCTTCTCCTCATCTGATGTTGGCGAGCTTGGTAAATAGATGGCGTGATGACCGAAGTGGGCACCGTAGCGCAAGTGGTTAGTGCGTCGGACTACTGAGCCAGCGGTCTTGGGTTCGAATCCCGCCGCAAACACCTAAAAGTTTTTTTCACAGTGCCCACCTCTTTCGATTGTCTGACAAGCATCAAAGAGTATCATTTGTCACGATTAAGCTTCCCAACTCGCCGTTCGGAGTCGGCAAAAAACTGTAGGTCCCTTCCATTCGTGCAAAAATATAACACGCACACACAAATGGTTGCGAGAAGCAGGCCCAGGTTCACCTCGAGCTGTAGCGCCAACTAAGTAAGTAAGTAAGTAAATCGAATTTTGTTTAGTACGAAACAAATTAAAAATATATTACTCCTTCGGAATTCGTATTAGAGTATAAGCTACTAACCATCAAGTACCTACACACTTCAATACCCTACATATGTGTAGCATCGCGTGTGCCATCATCCTCCATAAAAAGATACAGTTTTTAGAAAGTTGCAACGAGAAAACAAAAAATAGACATTAAAGCGCAACGGAACACTAAAATAAAACATAATACAAAACCATGTGAACATTTTTGTTTTGAAGGGTAAATACATGTTTTACTTAAACTTAAATTTATAAACAAATTAATATGCGCCCACGTTGATGTCGTATTTTACATCTGAATCGTGAATCGGAAGAAGGAATTTAATGGAATATCTGCAGTTTGTTAAATTGTGGAATAAACGAAAAAGTGAGTCTAAAAATATCGGAACGATGTGACCATGAATGAGAACTTCCGTTAAAGGTGTACGCTAAGTTTCATTTAATTTACATTTTCAAAAAATGAGTCCTTAATGCACGGGTTTCTGATTTTGGTATTTAAAAAAACTGCATTCTTTTATTCCCATGCTGAACCGAATTTTAAAAAGGCAATACTACACCTATTTAATACATAACATGTGTGATCAAGATGTTCCAGACTAAAATTACGGCCAGTTAAAAAAAAAAACACACACAAATGTTTTTTTCGAAAATGTCAGATATACTATACATACATCAAATGTAGTATTTGAGATAGGAAAAGATTTATGTACAAGGTACTCAAAATTTAAAGCTGTTGGAACTATGCCAAATACACAACTTTAACGCTGAATCGTGAGATAAAAATTTTAAGGCGAATGGTGCGATAAATGTTCAGAGTAATAACTGTCTCTAGTCAGCTGTAGCATGAATTACGACAGTCTTGCTTAAATCAGGATAGTCCACTTTTAGAAATCAAAAAATTTCAAGAATTCAAGAAGTTTATTTATATACTCTAATATTATATGTATGAATGGGTGGAGACAATATTAGTCTCAATTTCAGAGTATTATATGAGTATGTAAATAACGAAAGTCCAAAAAATTGCCTTTCGCAACAATGTTCTATTTTTTTTTAAAACGGGATCACCACGTAATCCCGAACGACTAAAATCTCGAATGGAAAAAATCTCGAAAATACAAATATATATCTCGAAAAACAATCTCGAAAAAAATTCGAGTTTTTTAAAATATCTGCATTTTACTGCAAAAGTAATTAAAACGGGTCCAAATGTAAATTCTGTAACTTTTTTGAAAATAATAAAAATTCAACAATCTTTTTACAACAAAAAAAAAAAGTTGTTAGCTCATTTATTTACTCAAAATATTTCTGTATATTATAAATGTATTGGTATTATACATATGTATAAATATTTGAAACTCAAGTTGTAGGCAATGCCCCTTAAATATCCCATACAACTTTTTTCTTCTTTTTCGTCCATGATTTTTAAAATATTTTTTTTCGTTTGAAAAATGTAGGTTTAATCCGTGCGCGCGAATAATTACCATTGTCTCAAAAATTAATATCAATTCGAGATTTTTGCAATTCGAGATTTTGGTTTCGAGTTTTTTTTTCTTCGAGATTTTTGTTTACGAGATTTTTTTTTCGAGATTCTTTTTTTCGAGATTTTATTTTTCGAGATATCGTGGTAAACCCTTTTAAAACACCCCACTTATCATTGTTTGTGCCAATTTGCATCTAGAATCGAAAATAATATTGAAAGAGATACATACCGTAACGGTCAATTGAAACTTGAAATTTCCAACCTAGGCCTTTCCTTTCTTATAAAAATTAAACATGTTGAGAAGAGTCCCTAATTTTTGGAAGAATTAATTTAAATATTCTTCCTATATTCAGGACACATATAATTGTTTCCTTGTGTTTGTTTTTATTTTAGACGGATTATTGGTAGTAGCCCAAAACCGTAAATCGTCGAGCACGAAACTCAACAGATCTCCCGACAAGTATCGACTGAGCCCGTTACATCCACTCGTGCATTAATCGAAGACCTCAGTTTAAAAGCACTGGGCCTTCGTTATTATATGGCGATTAAGAGACCTATGATTTCCAGTCTTTAAGCTACTGGGACTCAACTATAATTATATGGCCTGATGAATCTAAATCCGAGCACAGAAATTGGTAAAATATGTAAACGAGTTTGGTGCCGCCAGTCAGTTCGCCGGAAATCGAAGTGTGCTCAACAAACTGTCAAACACGGAAGTGGCTCAATAATGGTGTGAGGTTGCTTCTCCTCATCTGATGTTGGCGAGCTTGGTAAATAGATGGCGTGATGACCGAAGTGGGCACCGTAGCGCAAGTGGTTAGTGCGTCGGACTACTGAGCCAGCGGTCTTGGGTTCGAATCCCGCCGCAAACACCTAAAAGTTTTTTTCACAGTGCCCACCTCTTTCGATTGTCTGACAAGCATCAAAGAGTATCATTTGTCACGATTAAGCTTCCCAACTCGCCGTTCGGAGTCGGCAAAAAACTATAGGTCCCTTCCATTCGTGCAAAAATATAATACGCACACACAAATGGTTGCGAGAAGCAGGCCTAGGTTCACCTCGAGCTGTAGCGCCAACTAAAAGTAAAAAAAAAGATGACCGAAGTCAGCTATACACAGCTCTTGATGGGTAATTTGCACCAATCGGATTCTCTTTCAGCAAGACAACGAAAACGAAACCAAGCACACAACCCGAATAGCGAAAGCTTTTCTCAGCTCATAGCCTTTCGAAATATTAGAATGTCCAACACAATCTCCGATTCGAATCCGATAGAGCACTTGTGTTCTATCTTGTATTCAGAAATACCTCAGGAATGTAGGCAAAATATGCAAATGTTTTGGGCAGAGCAGTGGAACGCCATTCCCATCCAAACTGATCACAGTTTGACACACAGCGTCCAACGCCGATTACGAGCTGTCATTCAGAGCAACGGACTTACTAGTAAAATACTAGATTTTCGTCAAAAAATTAAATGAATACATACCTTAATTTCGAATAAAATTGTATCATAACCAGGGATAGGATTTTGCTAACTTTGCCTCTTTTTTTTTTTTGTTTAGTCGGAAGATAGTATCGACTTAACACAAACTCGTTTCATGTCCTCCTGATTCCAAATATATGTATTTTATTTTGCCTTTTTTTGCCTTTTTATACCATAATTGCCTTTTTGCCTTTTTCTGCCTTTTTTTTGCATATTTTGCATTTTTCTCAAAGTTTGTTCGCTAAAAAAATAATGCTCGTATGTATGCATGTTTATCTGTGCAAACATTATACTTCTTCCTCACAATACGTAATACGCATACTTACATTCCTAGACGCACTACAATTTAAAACGTCTAGCCTGTGGGGAGAGTCAACATGGAAATATCGTACACTAGCGAATACCCTGCGTGCGTTGCTACGCTTTATAAAAAATACATATTGCTGCCACCAAAAGTGTCCCTGCCCTGCGATCACTGATCTATTGTGTACATAGGTAATATGTATGCATGTTTGTACACATCTACCCGCTTTGGTTTGAAAATTTTAACTACTTCTGTGCATTAATAAATATGCATGTACACGTATTCCGACAAATCTATGTTGGGTGCGGTAGAACCAGTATGAGTCAAAATTTGGTCAAAATTTGTACATCATTCGATTGCAAATTTTATATATCATGTTTGGTAAAAGCTGTATCGGTCTATTGCACACACAAATGATTAAAACAAGCAGTGCAATGTAGCCTTACATTCTACTATGACATAGTAGAAGGTTTATTTAGTTTTTTCCCTCTTACTGAAAAATTGAAATTTTTGACTTATACTCGTTGTACCCCCCACCATAGAAATTGAAAAATATTTTCCAGGAAGAACCGTCAAAAATTGATGTAAATAATGTTCAAAGCTTTAAATAGAAAGGCCATTTAGCTCCTTCAAGGCGCTTCTAAGAGACAACCGGAGAAGATTATTACCAGAAAATTTTAAAAAGCTCTTGGTGGTTCAATTCTACTATAATTAAATGTGCATTTAAGTTGATTTTTCTTGTTTTTTAATAAATGCCTTTTTTGCCTTTTTAAGTCTTTTTTTTTTGCCTTTTTTACTTTTTTAGGTCAACAAAATCCTATCCCTGATCATAACCTAATTTTCATTTAACTGCGATGATTTTTCAAGTATTTTTTTTCCTTAATAATTCTATGTATGTTATTTATTTTATGGAATTTTTTTTTGTGAAGAAATAAACTGAAGTTTTTATTCCAATAAATTTTTTTAAATAATTATATTGCGCCTTTAGTATTTTTCATTTTTGTTAAATTTCAAGTTTCAATTGACTAGCACTGTACTCGTACATACATATGTATGTAAACTCATATATTCATACATTAACTGGCCGGAACATAAACTAAACAGTTAGCCTATTTTAAATAAGAGATCATCTACATACAAATGTACATGAGCATTGAGCAATTGCCCCAAATGCATGCATAGTCAGAGTAATAAATCCTAAATATAGCACCACACTGCACATATTATATTAATATATGTACATATGTATGCAATTGTATATATTTTACGATGTAAATTGCAGTAAAAAAAAATAATAAAACATATCATCAGCTAAGCATACAACAATTCGCATTGGCTTCATCTTAGACTCGAACTCAGACGATATAATTAAGTGCACAGAATCTTAATTGGAAGGAAAAAAAGACAAGAGGGTACTGCACTGAGACCAGAAAAATCTTATTTCTGTGGAAAAGCTTCGAATAGTTCTCATTACTAAATCCTGAAAGCAATTCACAAAAACTTTTGAACGAAATTGCCGTTTCGATCGACAACATTGCCATCAATACCATCATCATGAATCTATTCATCCATGAAAAGAGCTCTTGTGAACGGATTAACACCAATATGACCCAGTTTTCTCAGTCTATGGGGTTGTAAACCCCTACTGAATCATAGCATTTACATACATATGTGTGTATTTTAGTAAAAATGCAAAAAATTACACTTAAATACAAGCATCAGTTATGAATGTGGGACGTTCGGTCCTGCATTCCGACAGACAGCTGAAAAGTAAGTTAATTGAGAAAATCGAAAACCGATGAAAGAGCACCCAGTCACGATAAACCAAATCACCGCCAAAAAAACTTGTTTTGATTGAAAATCACTGATTGCCATTGTGCGTAGCAGGAGAGCACACCATACTAAGCTGACCTGAACTTACCTGAATTGAATAAAAATACCAACACAAGGAGGGCGCCAAAAATATATCCGTTCTTGGACATGGTAGAGGTCGTTATCCTTTTTGTTGCACAAATCACTTTTTTCAAATAATTTCCAAAAAAAAAAAGTGAAAATTCACTGCAATTTACAATCCCCGCTCAATTATCTTCAATGAACACTGGAAATGGAAATGAAAACTCCCGCACCACTGTTGAAATATATCTAGTGTGTAAGTATGTTCTAACAATTAGAATAAAATAGTGTTTCACTGCATAAGCGCGCACCGTACCAAAGTCTCAACGTCTCGTAGTAAACTGAACTGATCAAAAGAATCTCGGACGCGAAAGTATTGAGCGCCACGGCGAGGTACGGCGAAAAATGTACTCGCAGTTGATTGTTGATGTCGTCGAAGACTGAACACTGAACATGAGCCAGTAGTTGATATGAATGAATGAACGCAATAGGGTGGTGGGGGTCTATTGACTGTTTGGGAAAATCATCCCTTCTCCTATGAGTTTTTCTTTTGAGTTGTGGGGAGTTCGGCGCACACAGCACAATGAACCTTCATGTTTATTGTCTGCATTGTTTGGGGAATGCTGCCAAGGTTTTCGTATGCAGTGTGGATTGTAAGATTCTTACGAATTATCAACGATGGAAAGTATTTTTTACTGACCAGGAGAACAAGATGTGAGGGACTAGAAAGATATAATAGGAATGTTGCTTATTTTATGCAACATGCGTTCTATGCAACATCGGCAACGACGTCCAAATGTTAGAGTTTAAAAGTAAAATGCATTTGACCGTTGTTAGCGCCGTGTTCTATTTCGGCGACATAAATAAACCTACGACTATACCTATTCTTCAGCTCTTAAAAGGATTACAATGATATTGAAGTAAAACTCACTAGAAAAGCTACAGATCTTTACTTTGAACTGTATAGCTCTGTCACCTTGTTCTAAGTACGAGTCACCGACGCAATGATCAAAAAATAGGTTAACCCAAAACAAAAAAAAATCACTGCAGGAATTCACGAAAACATACTTAAATTTTATCATCAACGTAATTATAGGTATAGCAACTGGCCACAACCGATTATTATTCTGATGAAAAGAAAATAAATATAAAAAAAAAAATAAACGAACTCAGCGGGACACGGGACAAGTGCAAACAAAAAATATTTTTTGATGAGACTTCATGAATTGACCAACGACTGCAGTGAATTCATACTTTACCAATTTGTAGCTACTTAGATGCGCAATAGAATTAACAAATTCGTCTTTGTTTTTTGTTGAATTGTTCGTTCCGAAGAAAAAAATTAACTAAGCTAAGTTAATCCCAATTGATTGCAACATTTAAAAATTCCATAAGATAAGCTTGTCATTAGGCGTGTTTTTTTTTCAAACCTATATAGGCTAAACATGTTTCTGCAACATGTTTTCAATGTAAAATACAACAAAACCTTAGCCTGGATAATTATCCAGTCTTATTTTTGTATGGAAAGCTTTTCGAAATCTATATTGTAGATTTGAAAAAAAAACGCGCCTATTGATACAAAGGACCAAAACACTGGATAATCTAAAAATTATGTTAATCCGAAAATTTTGATAAATTTAAGATTGGAATACTAGATACTCTGACACACACGTTGAAAAAGCCACTAAAACACTTTCCAATGTCTGTTTTTCGACACGTCCTCGAGTTTCAATTCCATTGCAATTTATCGCGATTATTATTTTTGTCAAGATCTGCTCGCATGCTCTATGGGCAAAAGAGACGGGAAGAGCATCGGGCTCTCAGAAAGAAAAAGAAAGAGCACGAGAAGCGCGCGATCGAGAATATTGAAAGGTGCTTCTCCAGGAAAAATGTTCGGAAGTTTTACCAGAAGTTAAAAAGATTGTGTCAGCAAAACAAGTCCCGTACAAAGACCAGTAGAGATGACGAAGGAAACCTTCTACTAGAAACACAGTTGATGCTGAGAATATGGAGAAACTACATCTGCAGACTGTATAACGGCGATAAAGACCAACACTCCGCTGTCAGGCAGAATGAACCATTAAATTTAGATGATGATAGCCAAAACTTGATCAAAATGAGGTAAGGCCAAAAAGGCGGCTGGATGTCTCGGTCTACCCGAAGAGCTATTTAAAGCAGCTGTACTATATATGACTTGGTAGTGAGCATACACAAACTCATCACTAAGAATTGGTCAGATGAAAGTATGCCAGATGAATGGAATATCAGCGTCGTTTGCCCAATCCACAAGAAAGGAGACCCCCCCCCCCCCCCCCAATTACAGAGGCATACGTTTTAACACTTAGGCAGATCCTGGAAAAAACCCAAGAAGTCCAAATCGATACCCACCACCTGTTCATCGATTTCAAGACCGCCTATGATAGTATCTGGAGAGATGAACTGTGTAGAGCCATGTCTGGTTTTGACATCGCTGCTAAACTCATCCGTTTGTGCAGGATGATGATAGAGAAAGCTCGCTGCTCCATCACCTCACCGAGACATTCGATGTCAAAAAAGGATTCAGACAACTGTTATGTCTCATGCGACTTCTTCAACAATCATACTTGAAAAAATTGTTCGAAACTCACAAGCCAACACACCAGGACGGCATACGCCGACGATATTGATATCATTGGTAGAGCACAGCGAGTTTGTCACCGGTGCGTTTGCGAGCCTAGAAATGAAAGCGATTAAGATGGGTTTAGCGGTAAACGAGGGCAAAACAAAGTCAATGAAAAGGGACACTCAACATCGACGATTTGGACAGAAGGTCACAAAAGACAACTACAACTTTGAGGTAGTAGAGACTCTGTCTACCTCGGCTCTGCTATAACATCACAAAATGACATCTGGTTGGAAATCAAACGAGGGATTACTCTTGCCAATCACTGTTTCTTTGGGCTAAGAAGGCAATTGAGTAGTAAAGCCCTTTCCCGATCGACAAAGGAGACTCTATATAAGACCCTTATCATCCCAGTCTTGCAACATATATGGAGCTGAAGCATGGACTTTATCGAAAGCGGATGAAGATATCCTTGGTCGCTTCGAGAGAAAAATCCCGGGTAAGATATTCGGTTCCATTTGCATTGACGGGTTTTGAAGGAGAAGATTCAACCACGAACTATACGAGCTGTACAGCGATATTGACCTTGGCAAAAAACACTGCGCATTGGGCGTTTAAGATGGCTGGGACATGTAGAGCGAATGGACAACAACTATCCGGCCCGCAGAGTTTTCGAATCCAATACGGATGGTCAGCGCCTAAGGTGGCGCGCATAAGTGGAAAATGACCTCAAACAACTTGAAGTTATTGGAAGGGGGTTATTGGTTGAGGCCTGTAGCTTAGGTACTTATACTTACGTAATTACTAATTTACTTAGAGTAATTCAAATTAACCTGATGACTGTGTTCTTCACAAATCTGATTTGTTTTTATGTGAATATACTCGTTGAGTACAAAGAAAATAAATACTATTTGAAAGACGAAGTCAGTCAACTTTTAAAATCAATAGTTTGAAAAGTTAACTGACTTCATACTAAAATTGTACAAAGTTTCTTCTATTTCGCGCGAATTTGCATAAACAAATTGTTAGTTTACTCATAGTATGGATAAGACTTCATACTCTTCTGGAAAACATTTTTGAAAACATGTCAATAGTATAACTATTATCAAACCCACTCCAATTCGAATCCATTTTTATATACAACTAGTGGTTACCCGGTGCGCTTCGCTACACCCATTGAGAACAGTGTTTATGTCATAAAATGTTCTGAAATTTTTCGAGTAACTTTTGGTGCACCGAACGATGTCATCTGGAAGCACGAATGATATTTGCAAATGTTTTTTAAGAAGTGCTTGGAATTGAATACATATTTACATATTGCACGTAAATATAATTCTGAATCAATTTTCATCGTGCATTGCTGTAGTAATAATTTTGAGATATTAGTTTTCAGCGCCATCTATCGGGAAACTTGGAAAACTTTTGATTTACAAACATTTCGCACTTCCTTACAAATATATTCTGTAAGTTTCAGCTCAATCGGATGGTTTTGAAATTTTGGTGTTTCAGCGCCATCTATCGGAAAACTTGAAAACGTTTGATGTACGAGGATTTCACACTTCATTACAAATATATTGTGTAAGTTTCAGCTTAAACGTACGGTGAATTTAAAATTTTTTGTGTTGAAAACTTGAAATGATGTACGAACACTTCAATCATCAGAAAAAGTATATAGTGTAAGTTTCAGCTCATTCGGATGGTTAGTTTATGAGTTCTGAGGTATCAAACGAGCAGCTCATTTTTATATATAAAGATTATATATGTATTGTTTCTTACGTATATTTGTGTGGGTGGCCGTGGCGTAGTGGTAGACGTCGTCGCTTTTCATGCGGAAGGTTCACGGTTCCAATCCAGATGTCTTAGAAGCATTTATTTCTCACGAAATAAAAATAAATTTATCAGTTTCAAAAGTTAATATCGAAACCTACTGCGAAGGCATAACACTGGCAGTGGGATGTTGGATATGGCTGAAGAAATTGATCGCCCAAACTATAATAAGAAACATCTGGAAAAAACTACTGTGAATCATAAGCAAGTACAAAAATAATGCACAACCCTCCAGTTATTCTGGACACCACCCATAGAGTTAGTTGAAATTGAAACTTATCATCTGAGTTTCCTACCACTACGTCGATCTGTCTGTCTCTCGTTCTCGTCCTTCATGTGCTCGCGCTGTGTGTAAACATTAAAAGGGTATTCATATCCCCTTTAGCGTGTGTAGATTATAAAAAAAAAAAAAAAAAAAAAAATGATTGTGTATGATAGTGGCTACCATTATCAATAGTACTTTGAACTCTACATCGAATCTTACCAAAAAGTAAACTACGCATTTGCTAAGACTCCTTGGAAAACGTCATGTGTAATTAGGCCTTGTTGACACGTTGTGGAGAACGGGTATCTACTCGCACTATTTTTCCCAAAAGCACATTAAAATGGTCTATTAATCACATTAATCATTGAACAAAGTCGCACTTTCGTTTTTCCTAACTTTACCATTAGTGAATGGGTGCCTTGTACTCGCTGTGAATGTCCCCAGAAACCAATGGTGGTTATTTTCTTTTGTCCAGTTTTGGTGGTAAATACCAATCAATCACCTGGTGGTCCCCTGACTAAGACAATTTATTTTCGATTCAGGTATTCATTTTATCATGTCCTTTTCTTTTTCTACTTTAAATAGAGACTGTTGTGGCTATGTTGCGCAAAGGGTAACAAAAAAAAAACTGATTCAGGAGTGAATGAACAGTGAACGTAAGGAGGCGTAGTGGTGATTTCCGAAGTTGACAACAGGGACTGTCAATAAGCTTGGCTTATGTTATACAATTAATTACTTGGAAAGGGTCGTCAAACCTCTACAAGAAGTAAAAAATAAAAGACAAGGACATACGATGTCATTAGTTCTAGAATTTATGAATACGCAGAAGAATTTTCGATACGCTATCTAAGTGCAAACTAATTACGAGTTAGGTAGCATTGTAGTATTGACTTTTATTTTTGTAATAGTCAATTTAAGTGAATGGACTAAACACACATACGTAAGTGTGGAGAAAAAAATCCTTGGAACCGTACTTTTTTAATCAATCACCTAACACACCGAACAGAGATAAGGAATCGACAGTCATGCTTGTTGGATTTGCATATACATTATGTATGCACATACTCACAGCTAAGTTCCTTTTAAAAAATTACAAAGAAGTTTCGATAAAAAAAACGCAAATGCATATTGCTGGAAAATGACATGCAAATGGTGAATTAGCAGTTCATTATCTAAACTGTGGATAGTTGTTACCTGTGGAATTCACGCTACGACTTCGGGAATCTATGCCAACTGTGATTAGTTTTACTCCTTAATTCAATTTTGTTGATAAAATTGATGAAACCCCTACCAACCTAGTTTAAATGTTTCGTGTCGAAAAAAGGACACAAGGAAACACCTACATGCTGACCCGTTGTTCTTTAAAACGGTGAAGTAGTACTCGATTTTGAGATTTAAGGGATTTTAAGGATTTTTTTTTTTAAATTGTACCCTAGGACCTCAAAAATTATATCCTAAAAGATTATGGTCGGGAAAAATCTCTAAGTACTCAGTGCAGTCATCGCAAATTTAAGGTATTGCAAAATTTCCTTATCATTTTCTACTAATCAAAACTTCAAACGCGTGTATCTCAAAACTGCATTTTTTAAGTTCGTCGGAAACATAACTCAGACAATTTTCAACCGATTTACTTATAATTTTGAATATATCTTGAAAAATATATTGTCTATGGAAGTACGTAGGATTTTTTTTTTATATTGAATAGTTAATTTGTTATTAACAATTATCTGATGATTTTTTAGGCAAATTTATCACTTTTCACTTTGGAAGTGCGCCATTTGGTCAAAAATTAATGTATCGAAAAATCCTACGCACTTCTATAAACAATGCATTTTTCAAGATATATTTAAAACTGAAGTTGGCTGAATACTACATTGTTCCATGTTCAGGTACCCTAGTTCTGAGAAAATCGTGTGAAGTTTTACGCCGCTAATTTGAAGTCAAAATATCAATATTTTCTTACGAAAGAAGTCATATATTAATTTAACTTATTAAGTTTACAAATTATGGACACTTGTTTTTGATAAGGTTTTGGAAAAAATCATAACCAACCATTGGCATGAATGGCAACATTGCCTTAAAGGATTTTATTTTAGACTCAGGTAGCTCCAGGTATTCCTCAAGCATTTCATCTTCGTTTGCTGTTGTGCTTGAGGGTTGCATATTATCTTTTTTAATGGGTTTTTGCAATGATATTATAATAACAAAAATTTCTTCAACATATGTATCGTTGTTGCGACCAAAAATGCTTTAAAAAGGCGCGAATGGTTTCGTTCAAAACATAGTAGTTGTATCGTTCTCGTAGCTCGTAGCTATGTACTTTTAAAATCATGACTGTTAAGCGCTACCTAAGAATCGCTTTAAATTTAAGGACTCGCACGTAATCATAAAACTTGGCTTTTCTGCTTCCTTCTCTGTGCATATAAAGCTGACCGGCCTCGTTAGTTGTTTTCCACTTTTAAAGAATCCTTATCCTTGATCTTAGGCAAGAAAAAAACATTCAATAATGAATGAAAAACTCACGCTGTCCATCAAAAATAATATATTTATTACTTAGCCTATTACCCCGCTTCACTATGCATACTAGTATGTCCTTTTTCCAGCCCTAAAATTGCTTTGTCTAGACGCCTTCGATATATTCGATACTCCCCCATAATAACCAACACCAAGGAGTTCCTTCCAAATGAATGATGATATACATAGATAGGTACACATAAATAGTAAAGTATTTATCACTGTAGTTTATTAGAAGCAAAACATTCCCCACACAGCACATAGTGTTGATTTCCAAATGTTTACTAGTAATGTACATTTAACCCTGAAGTTTTTCGAGACACAATTATAGCCTTCAACTCCCACGAAAAGCAAGAAACCACATAAACAGAAAACTCCCTAAAAAATAATGGTTCCGCTGTTTACTTCGCAATTAACTATTTGACAAGACAAAATCACTCACTATATTCAATGTTTTTTTTTTTTGGTAGTCCATCATAAGTCGAACACTTTCGAGTACGCACGAACGCTGAAAAACAGTCAAACCATTGTTAACCAAAATAATTACCAACATACAAATTCGTGACTTAAAATGTATTGCGCGCACACTCTGTACTGTGTGGCCAACAACACGGGAAGATGAAAACAATAATTGTTCTGGTATTGAGGGTGCCAATTGAGGTGTAATTTAAGGTAATTTCGACATTTTGGTAGCCTTGAGTTTGAAATTTTAAGGAAAAAACTCCAAAATTAATTACACCGCTTCGAGTTCAAAGTTGAACCATCATTTCGATTGATATACCTATATATGACGACTGCTTACTTAAGATAAAATATTTGTTTCGAATATTAGGTTTAATGTTTTATTTCCCTAAAGCAGTCAAATGTCAATTTATCAATCTCAAGTTAAGTTATTATGTTTAAGGTATCTCATTCGATAGTGTTATAGAAGTTTGTAATGAAAATCTGCACTTTAGAAGGCCCAGAGTAATTTTCGATTAATTATACAAACTGTGAGATATTTTGCCTGTTTTATCACTTAATATTTTAATTTCCTGACTTTGACATTGAAAGCGATTGATATTCCACCAAAAAGTTAGATTTGAGGAAAAGCCGAAAAATTAGATCAGGCAGAAACTAAAATTGCTTCGAAATAAGAGAACCGTTTTATTTTACGTATACAGCTTGACAAATAGAAATTATAGTTCCAATTTTTCAGCTTTTACATATTAAAATCATTGAAACATAGGATTTGTTTGATTAAAATAAATGCAACTGCAATCAAAAATTTGTTTAATTACCTCAAACATTTTTTAAATGCTGAGATAAAATGTTAAGCTTGAAAATTGGCATGATTATTTCGTATATCATTGCTTTAAATGCCACTGACTTGGGGTCAGAGAAACTAGATATCGATTTCAGAAATCGTTGCAATTTAAAACTTAAGAAATAGTTCAACCCTTCGCAAAAAAACATCAAACACAATCAAAAATAACTGATTTTTTAAACATCATTAATGACAATAGGTGGCGACAGCTGTTCCAGTCAGTGCGATCGATAGTTCTCGTTAGTTGGCTTTTGACTATCGAGAGTTATCGATTTATATCGATTGTTTTTTTCCTCTTAAGGGTAACAATTAAAAAAGTTAAATGCACCATATTAAGTTAAATTTTCACAGCGAGAGAGATAAGATTCCACGTTTTAAAGAAACCCGGTCCAGCTTTTTAGGTTCAGGGATCATAAAATATCTACCTACGTATAGACAGAGAGAATTGAGAGACCAACTCCGTTGCTGACTCATAAAACGGGGAATCCCCTTTTTAAGTTAAAGCCATTTTGACAGTTGGCTTGTTAGATCCGGTTCCCCTATGAAACTTTAAATATATTAACTCCGATTGTTACGTATCCACCATTTAAAGAAATTTTTGAAATTCTATATTTAAATGGCTATAGAAAACAATCGATAGTAGTCAAAAAGTATCGATTGTTTTCGATAGTGGAAACTATCGACTATAGTCGATAGTGTAATCGATAGTTCTCCACCTTTACAGCCATGGTCAATCTACTCTAAGAAATAAGACAGGACTTTGACAGAGTTTATGTTTCACTTCCTTGTCTGTTGGATTTCTTGAAGGCTTTTGATTAAGCTAATCATAATCATAAAGTTCTTTGTTGGAAGTTAAAGGAACAATTTCAGATTTGGTGAGCGGGTTTAGATTACAGAACGGTAACCTTCCCGGTAGGTCGCAGAGGGTTATCTTGTCAGTCATCGGTGAATTCCAGACTGCAATAAGTAGCAGAGACAATTATAGTAGCAGAGACAATAATTATAGTAGCATGTATCAATAGTTACATAGTGGTTGAAAGACATAATAAATGTAGTCTAATCGTACCTCTAGTGTCCTATAGATGGGAGCGAACACGCATTACAATTTCTGCTTACAATAGAATATGGTTTGTGTACTCACTGGGTTTTCGCTAATTATTGCCACCACGAAGTGTTTTGTTTAGGTTTTAGGAAATAATAAAATGACAAAGCTTTTGGTTTGGATTTAGGATTTTTTCAATTGCAAAATTTTTGCGAAAAGAAATGCGAACCCCGTTTAAGGTTTCAAAGATACCACATATGTAGGCGTAGTTTACGCCAATTAGAAAATTGGCAAGTGAATAATGAAAAACTGCTTATTTATCATTATTTCCAATTGACAATTATCTAATTGACCTTAAAATACGTCGTTTATCAGTTTCAAATCGACAAGTGGAAACCTAGCATTATGCATACGGACTGTAATTAACACTTGTAATTAACTTGTTATTAACACATTGGCAGATATTTTTAGAATAGAAAACAGGTCTAAGAAATATGGATGACAGTGCAAATTTAAAATTATGTTTACTAAATCTTAAATTGGGTCCACGAACCAAGCAAACCAGCAATCTTTTAGCTCTCCGTATGGGCAAATTTTTCGCCGTCGTCCGTCACGCGTAACCACACTTAATATGAGTGCGTTCTTTGTATATGATTCATCATACACAAGCATATGTTTACACATCAGGGGCCGAATTACCGCATCCATTAACGAGTGAGCGAGTAGGACTCGTTATTGAATGATCGAGTAAATTGTTTGTGAAATGATACTCGATAACGAGAGCAGTAATGCCAAATCCTCACATTTCGATAACGAGTAACTCGTTAACGGATGCGGTAATTCGGCCCCAGATTTCAGGAGTCTTTTTTTTGTTTTCTGAATTTATGGACAGGGTTTTCCCTTAATTTAGTCTTAGTATATTCTCTGGAAGGAATTACAAAAAAAATACCGCAGATGGCGTTTGTAAGATATCGATGTAAAACATTGTAACGCGTATCCTTATAAAAATATGTACAATACGTAATACAGCGAAAGTCACTTAGAACGACCTCTCTTATTACGACCAGTCGCTTATAACGACTGTTTTCCCTTCATTTCGTTGTTTTGTTTATATTGTAAGCTATGTTGCCATTGGATATAACATCGTCGTGTCTCGTATGTAACGACGGTTCGGATATAACGACCAATTTTCGAGAAAATAGAATCGTTTTCGTCGCTTATAACGAAGTAATGAAATTTCCAAAAAAAATGCCCAGGTAGGTAGGTACATAGTCATTACAGTAGGATATTCGTTTATTGTTCTTATTTTCTTATGCTGCTATGGGTTTTAGAAAAGAAGGAACTTTTCTGTAGAGGAAAAGGTAGCGATTAGCTTCCGAAAAAATAGTGTAATAACACAATTTAAAATAAAATAACATTTCATTTATTCATGAACTTACATTTGTATATGTACATTTGTAATTCGAAAATAAAATGAATTCATTATGTCTGTGAATATTTTTAAAATTCCTTTGAATACTTACAAAGGGCAGTCGAATCTAACGACCGCGCCCCCCCCTTTTATAACGACCAGATTTGCTCTTCACCGTCATTATTAGCGGCTTCCACTGTATGTGCTGTCCAAAAGCATTCATTGATTATGATTGTAATTCGAAATTGGACTTTCTACATAGAGAAGATAATTGTATTTTCTTTAAAAAGGAGGAGTCAGACAGAATCCCGAAAGCCCAAAATCCAAAATCCCGAAAGTGAAAATTAAATTTTTTTTGGAGGAAAAAAATTAAAAGAAAATTTTTTAATATTTTTAAATAGAAATTTAATAAATTCAAATAGAAATTTAAAACAAAAATTAATTATTCGGTTTGAATTTTTCGAGGATTTTTGTGAAAAGAGGTAAATGAGTGCATGTATACTGCCGATGCTGTTTGTTTATTCAAGCACGAGTATGAAAAGCCAATGTCTGGGGAACGCAAAGAAAAAATTAAAATAATCAGGAGCACAGAATAAAGGTTTATGACAAGGGTGGATTTTTCAATTTCTACAACCATTTATCAATTTCTACAGCCAGCTCTACAAACAAAATTTATCTGGCATTTATCTTCGGTTCCCATATGAATTTTTGGAGACCGGCGGAAATTTAGTTAAGCGTGAGCACCGTACTAGCCTTTATTGACAAAAAACATTTAAGAAACGATCTATGACAAAGCAATATCTAATACAAGTTCATATCGAACAGAATTCCTATTAAAAAACTTATTTCAGAACGCTCGTTATGTTCCGCGTTATTTTTTTTTTTAATTTTGTTTTTCTTAGTAACGTAACGTTTTCTTATTCTTTGGTTTTCACCGGAAATTATTTTCGATATAATTATAACATGTTTTCACATTTCATCTAACAGAGCGATCAGTATATACGCCAATGTGTTAAACCAAAATCCGTTAACTAAAACTAAAATCTAATCTATCAGCTATCACACTGAATGTACATTGCGAATAAAATATTACAACACTTACGCCAACGGGAATGGACAAACATTTTTGTCTACTTTAATTCTAAGTCCCGAAATTTGTTCAAATTTTGCATTTTGTATAATTTTTCGGGATTTTGGCTTTACGGGATTTTGGGTTTTCGGGATTTTGGCTTTTCGGGATTTTGGATTTTCGGGATTTTGGGTTTTCGGGAGTGTGACCCAAACCCTTTAAAATGCCCAAGCTCTAATAGCCTATACCACAAGCGTTAAGACCATAGAGTCGTTTGGGGTAAGAGTGCGCAACGGGTAAGAGTGCGCAGTGCCATTTTCTCAGTCTGTGAAAGAATTAGCATAAATTGCCAAATGAGAAAACCTGCGCTTTACAAACCGCCGAAGAAGAACAGCTTCCGCGAAAGATTTTCCGTTGAGAGTACAAAAAAAAAACAACAAGTAAAAAAAACGGTTTTTAATAAAAACAAATCCATTTTAATAAGTGTGTCATGAAAGCGTGGCAACTCTAGACCCCGTACGAAGTATGTAAGCATAAACAGTGTAGTGACTTAAATTATTCGTTCTTAGATTTTCAATAATTTGAAAAAAAGTAGGGTATATGGAAAGAGTGCGCAGTCATTCTGTGGGTAAGAGTGTGCAGTGAATTCTTACCCAGAATTTATCTTTTTATATGCTGACTAGGCTGCAATTACGATGATAACAATTTTTGGGCTATTACCTGTCGTAAGATACATCGAGCACATCATAGTCGACGGTGGTAGGTCGAAGGGACTGTCTTCCCGTTTTTATATTTCCAGAAAAATGGCTCGCATCTACTAAAGATAAACGGAAAGGAAATTGATAATAATCCAAAAGGAAATTAACGAGGCTAGTGAGTTGATTCAAAATGGAAGCAGCTAACGAAAGGCTGCAAAAGCACTTGGTTTAAGTGAAAGCACAGCTTCAAACCATTTAAACTATGAGAACTATGAATAAAAATGGTTGCGCACTCTGACCCTGTCATCAGTGGGGGAGGGGGGGTAAGAGTACGAAACTTGCTTTGTTTTTTAAATCAAAACATTTACACTACGGTTCACTTGATTAAAGGCAATATTAAAATTTCACTAAACAGTGAGTTATGGCCAGGAAATTCGATACACAACTATAATTATTGATTCTAAACAAAGTTTCGGAATCTCCACAGAGAACACACAAAAATTACTTTCCCTTACAAAGTAACGGGATTTTCCCCAAAGTTTGTAAAAAGACTCGGAAAAGTATGCAATAAAATCGGTTCACATGAATAAAGGCAATGGCAATAATTAAGGAAAATTTGTGCATTTTGCTTTAATTTATTATTTTTTTTGGGGATTACCATAATTAATTATTCAACAAAGAAGTTAGTAATGTGTTTAGCCACCGTTTTCTGATATCACTTCAAATATGCGGTCTGGAAGTGAGTCGTCCAAGATTTTATGTAATTTAGCGATATTTCGGCCCAAGCTGACTTAATCTTAATACCCCGGAGAAGTGGTTCTTTATTGTGTCACTGCTTCCCCCTTTCATATTCTTTGCGAGTTAGCCATCACCAAACCTCTTAAGTCAGGTGAATATGGCGGCCAATTCATCATTTTCACTTTCTGGCTTACAATAAACCTAATAAACTACGCGCGCAGTATGGATTGGTGCATTATCTTGTTACAAAATTCAAGGCCAAGGTCCAAAGCACTCGTCCAACTTAAGGAAAGCTGACTCCAACATTCCTTTGTAAATGATTCCCGTCATTTTAATGCTCTGAACATTTAGCTCAAGTGCTTAGAGATAGAGAGGGATGATGAAAAGAAGTTTATGATAACGCGTAAGAAACTGATGTTCTTTGCGTAAATCGTGAAAATAGAAGTTATAGCCATCCGGTCCATCTAAATTAAACTTCTTTGCATCGGTGAAGTCACGTTATCATAGCCGAGAGGGGTGGAGTAGCGATTAACTATTATGGAGCACTAGAGCTAAATCTTCAGAGCACTAAAATGTCCGGAATTACTTACAAAGAAATATTGGAGTCAGCTTTCCCTAAGTTGAACGAGTATGAGAGAGTATGAGTATGAGTACGAGAATGAGTTCCAGCGCCATCTACCGGAAAATTCGAAATTTTGTGATGTACGAACACTTCGAACATAAAAAAAAAGTATAAGGTGTAGTTTCAGCTTAATCTGATGGTTAGCTTATGAGTTCTGAGGTATCAAACGAACAGCTCATCTAATATATAAAAATCTTATGTCACGGTGTTTGTAATCGAACTCCTCCGGAACGGCTCGACCGATTTTTACGAAATTTTTTGTGTATATTTGGTAGGCTTGAGAATTCTTTGTTAAGTATATTTCATCCCGCTAGGTGGCGCCTTCTATATTTATGGACCAAAAATGCTCATATTCAAAATATATGTTGGTTCAGTGCAAAAAGAGAAAATTGTAAAATCTGGACCCGATAGGTGGCGCTGGAGTCAAGTTATTAACAACATCTATATTTATGGACCAAAAATACTCATATTCAAATTGTATGTTGATTCAGTGCCAAAAGAGAAAATTGTTAAGTCTAGACCCGCTACGTAGCGCTGGAGTCAAGATATTAGATCTACATTTATATACCATAAAAATTAATGTACATACATATGTATGTATGTTTGCCTTTTATAGACTCGGAAACTACCCAATCGATTTTGGTAAAATTTTTAGCGTATGATTTTCTTAATATAGAAAATAACATAGCATCAGTGCGGTTACTCAACAACCGGTGGTTTCGGAACCTGTCATACAAAATTTAATTTCAGGTGAAATGTGAATCATTTTGGTCAATTAATATAGACAGACAGACAGACAGATATACAGACATACAGACAGACAGACAGATAGACAGGCAGATATACAGATAGACAGAAAGATAAACAGACAGGCAGACAGACAGACAGACAAACAGACAGACAGATAGACAGAAAAACAGGACATGACAGATAGATAGATAGATAGATAGATAGATAGATAGATATATAGATAGATAGATAGATAGATAGATAGATAGATAGATAGATAGATAGATAGATAGATAGGTAGATAGATAGATAGATAGATAGATAGATAGACAGACAGACAGATAGAGACCAAAATTGAAATCGAAGTTGAAAATATCATGTATTTCTATCATACCCGAATAACTATGTGCGCGGGCGAATTTTGAAAACATAGGTGGAGCGAAGCGCACCGGGTTACAGCTAGTTTTTATATATAACCTCTTCGGACCTGCGGTGCACATACACTGCCGCTCATCTGAATAGGTTCACAATATATGATCTTACTTCTCCTTTTTTTACGAGTGGCAATAAATTGCTGTTTTTTTTTTTAGTTTCAGCCTCTTTAGATTTTTAGCAGTTGGTATAACATGCTTTACCATAGCCAAGTAAGGGCTAACACCGGTTGTTTCCTTTATTTTCGAATTAGCGACGTGAGAATTGGACGCATCTCTGATGATGGCTCTCCTATCTGTTTCTGTAGTTGTGTTATTTGTGCCTCCCTTAATATTTTTCCCGTTGCTTAACAAGTTTTACAAATAATTGCTAACAAAATTTTGAATTCGTCCTATTTATTTTGCGAAATTACGGTATTTTAGGCCCGATTCACTAAACGCTTTGATTTGGTCCTTTTCGTCCTACGTTAAAGGGTTATCGCGACCCATTTTCAAAACAAATGGTGGAAAATAATTATAGCTATCGAATACCAAAAAACCGTTACGATTTGTTAGCTTATCTCAACGTTATCTGAAGTTATTGCTACTGAACCTATTTTGATGAGTCAAAAATTTCGCATATTTTTTTCGAAGTATAAGATCAAAGCAGCATAACACAATAACGGTTATTTTTTTCGTTGGTTTTTCTCTGTCAAATTAAGTATAAATAAATAATCTTGCTATATGTACTAACCAAAGTTGTGTACTATTAATATACATTAAGAGAGGCGGTAGAAGTAAGATCATATATTGTGAACCTATTCAGATGAGCGGCAGTGTATGTGTACTTCCGGAAAAGAATTTTCATATTTTATTTATTCAATTCACAGAGAAACTATTTACGGGAACGCACTCGAAATAGACTTTTTATGCACCAAAAATATGCTCTTTACACTTCGGGACTACTTCGCGCAAGATTTGACCTCTACATTTTAAGAAATCGAAAAAAAAGGAAACCGGACATTGAAAATACAAACAAATCTCTGGTCGCGAAAAGGATAAATTAGTTTATCATTGTTTTTTTGCATTATTTCTTTCTTTTGTTTACACAACTTAGAATACAATTGTTTTTTCTTCAAAATAAACAAACAAAATAAATAAAAAAATAATTTGTTTGTTAGATATAGACCTAATGTATATTATATGAAACCCCCCTTTTCTCGGAAACCCCCCACCCCACTTTTTTTTAAGGTTGAAATTTACTCTCAGATAAGCCCTATGAGTGAACATAAGCAACATCAAACACATGGTCATTATGGATATAGCTTGGGTCTCAAGAGGATAAAGAAGATACCTTATGTAGTCCTATCAGTCTTACTCATTTCTTACTCATTTCGATTTTACAAATTGTTTGAAAAACATTCAGAGGCGATGTTCCTCGAGGCAGATAACATCGATTGACAATAACCCCGGACTTAATTTAAGTATTACATTTTAAGAAAACCACAATCAGACCCAATTCGATAAGAAACTTTATCAATGATTATGTATTTATTTAAAGACCAGCTGTCAAGTAAGTACTCATACCTACTTGTACATTAATTGCAATATGTTATCATTATCATCAATTAGTGGTCGCTAGCAACTCTTCATAATTTACCAGCTGCTATAGATATCATTTAGAATGGTTGTGTATGTATATATTCCTGCTTTGGTTATCGAAATTGTTTGCTCTTTCTGTCTATCGGCGAGCTTTATGATTTACCATACAATTCGAGTTGAAAACAATAATAGTTTGTTTCTAATAAAACTTAAATTCAGTAAAGCTTTACAAGTCAAACGGAATAGACGCGTGTGCGATTTCTTTAATTTGTTAACTTTAATTATTACAATCCAAAAACCAATTAGAGTTTATGTGAGTTTATTTCCACTTCTTTTTTTTTGAAAATAAATAATAACAATAATAAGTGTGGGGTAGTTTTGTGTAAACTCATTTTCGCGTGATTGAGAACCATGTTCATTGAATAATTATTTTTAAACACATAGTAATTTCGCTGAAGTGTTTGATTGAGATTAAATTTGATGTTTATCAATTTCCCCTGTTATGTCAGAGTTTTTATTAGCTGCTAAACTATTATTCAGGCCCTGGTTCACCTCGAACTATAGCGCCAACTAAGAACATTGTTATCAAACTGAATACTGAATTCGGCTTCGCGAAGAGCTAAAAGTGCAAGTTAATTTCAGCAACCTAAATTTTTCACCCAAAAATGAGATATGAGTTATCTCTTAGTTAGTTATCCGTACACAAAAAGTTGGATCGCGTAAACTTTTGTATATTATGCAACAATTTCATTGCTGACGATTTGAATTTTGTTTGGTTTAGTAATTGACTAAAAATCTAATACAATCACAAAAACTTACAACCATCACTACTCTGGGAAACTATGTCATATCCAGAAAGATATGGCCAAGTTACAGTAGTACAAAAACAAACGAACTGCTACAAAGAACCCCCGTAGACATCGATAGAGTAATAGTAGTGGCATTTAGTACAGGGCACTGGCCAATAGGTGACCATGCAGTCAAACTAGCGATCCCTCGCAACAGTTTCTGTCGTAGCTGCAAATATGAGTTAGCTTATTCTGTGCAGATGTCCAGTTCTATTGAGGAAACGCATACTGGGCAAACTTTTCTTCAACGACCTTAAAGATATACGAAGGAATAAAAAATTAAGTTTAAAAAGCTAAAACCCAACTACGGGAAAAACCAACTAAAAAGTACGAAACAAGATGAAACGAAACAATGATTTTCAGAGTACAGCTGTGGTCGCAGTCGCTTCGTCCAATGAATGCGCAATTATATGAATATGTTATTGTAACGGCATGCGACCACGGCTATACTCTGAAAATCATTGTTTCGTTTCATCTTGTTTCGTACTTTTTAGTTGGTTTTTCCCGTAGCCGGGTTTTAGTTTTTTAAACTAAATTTTGTATTTACAACTTTTTAGTTTCAAAAATTATGTAGTGTATGTACATATAAGTAAGCAATATCGTGTTCTACTTGTCAAACCCTTTCATTTGATACCCATATTAGGGATGTAGTAAAGATAGCGGAATTCCATCATCTTGGAGGCGTCCGCCATATTGAATTTAGAATGACGTCATATCGTATTGCATTCTACTTGCCAAACGCTTTCATTTGATACCCATATTAAGGAGGTAGTAAAGATAACAGAAATCCGCCATATTGAACTTAGAATAGCGTCATATCGCATTGTATTCTACTCACCAAGCCCTTTCTTTTAATACCATTATCAATGCGGTTATAAAGACTAGTCGGGTAAGAAAGAAAAAAAAGGAGAAAAAAAGAAGAGGTAGTCCGTCATTTTGCTTGGTGCGCCCGCCATATTCAATTTTTCTGTGACGTCACATAGCCTAGGACACTCCCGGATAAAGACGAATCCAACGACACCTCATTTGTTGAAATCGGTTCCATAGTTTAGGCTGTAGGAGGTGACATCCTTACATATATACAAACAAACAAACAAAAACAAAAAAAACAAACAAACAAACCCAGCCTGTTAAAATCATAACCCTTCCTCTGCGTAGTCGGGTAAAAAGATTGGAGAGCTGATTCTCTTCATAAGCTCCACAGGATGGATACTACTTACTTACTTAACGGGCTCCCGACCCGTGAAGAGTCTCTGCCTGAGATACGGCAGCCTTCCACTCTCTTCGATCCCGGGCACCCTGCTTCCAGTTGTCTAGACCAAGCGCACTGGCATCCGCGGTAGCTTGGTCCTTAAACCAGAGGTTCGGTCTTCCTTGTCGTCTCGAACCTGGGGGCTGTGATTCATGGATCCTCTTCGCTGAAGCATTGTTGTCCATTTGCTCGATGTGGCCGAGCCAGTGTAGTCGACTTGTTTTGGCTTTTCGGACTACATCCACATCTTGGTACAGCTCATAGAGTTCTCCTTCATTTGCTCTCCTCGCATCGCATACGGGGCCGAATATCCGACAAAGAATATTTCTCTCGAAAGGGATCAAAATCTGCTCTGCTTTCCTGCTTATCGTCCAACACTCGGCTCCATACAGCAGAACTGGCAGAATCAATGTAGAGCATGCATTTCATCTTCCGAGTAAGGAGTTTTAAACCCATTTGTTTTGCCAAACCGAAGTAGCAGCGGTTTCCTAGGGTAAGTCTTCTTCGAATCTCCACTAAGGTGTCATTCGTGGAGTTGATGCTTACTCCCAGGTAGGTAAACTCCTTAACCACTTCGAAGTTACTGTTGCCAACAGTGACGTTTTGTCCTAGGCGGTGGAAAGATGTTTCTTTGTTTCTTTACAGCATGTACTTGGTTTTGTCCTCATTCACTTCAAGGCCAACTCGTTTCGCCTCTTCTTCAATTGCCGTAAAAGCCTCTAACACGGCGCGCTGGGAGCGACCGATGATGTCGATGTCGTCCGCGTATCCCAGTAGCTGGACAGATTTGTGAAATATAGTGCCCTCCGTGTTAACACCTGCCTGCGCACTATCTGTTCCAGCACAAGATTGAAGAAGTCACATGACAGCGCATCTTCTTGCCGAAATCCGGTGCATGTTTGGAATAGTTCGGAGGAACTGTTTCCAAATCGCACGTTGCACCGCGTGTTTTCCAGCGTCACACGGCATAGCTGGATCAGTTTAGCCGGGATCCCGAATTCGGCCATCGCCTTGTAGAGCTCAAGCCGATGAATGCTATCATATGCGGCTTTGAAGTCGATGAAGAGATGGTGAGTCTCGACTTGAAATGCGTTGGTCTTTTCCAGGCTCTGCCTTAGTGTGAAAATTTGGTCGATCTGCCGGGCCGGAAGCCACACTAGTACGTGCCGATTAGTGTGCTGCAGGAAGATTTCAGACGTTCACATAGTACGTTGGATAGGATCTTATGTGTGACATTAAGCAGGGATATGCCTCGGTAGTTCTTACAAGACTTAGGATCGCCTTTCTTGAAGATGGGGCATATAGAGCTGATATTCCAGTCATCGGGCATGGCTTCCTCCACCCATACTTGATTGATGCCTTGGTGCATGCACACAGGATGGATATAAATATCTCAAAATTACAACCGAATAAACGCATTACCTGAGGTTGAGGTTGCAAAACGGCGCCCTCTATGCGCTATTTGGGTATTCTTCCATCGAAACCATCACTTCAACCTTCCTACCATCACTAGGTACTTGATTAATTTTGAAACTTAATTAAAAGATAGGTTCATATGCCGAGTCATGATAAAAAACAACTTGTGCACTCTGTTATCTTCAACAAAACCTTGTAGTTATTGAAAATTTATTTTTGTTTAGATCTAGATTGCAGCAAGTGCTCCTTACACCACTTTATCTGCACTTCTTTGCTATAAAGGTTGTCCTACTTTTGCAATGTTCTTATATGCAATTAGGTATACCAATACCGTATACCTAACCTACATTCATGTATTGATCTAATTTTTAAGTTTCTATTTTCTAGAAAATGCTTCAACAAACTTTAGCAAAGCTGAGAGGCAAACCATCAATTCTCATCACCCACCCTGAGGTAGCCCAAGAGGCTATCGACATGTTGAGCCAAAATTGTAAAGTCACCATTTGTACGAATGTCCCTCCAGTTCGTTCGGAGATTTTGGCAAAATGCAAAGGTGTCGACGGCATCTTGTGGGCAAATAATGAACCACTTAACGGTGAAGTCTTAGATGCGGCGGGACCGCAATTGAAATCTATCTCGACAGTGTCGGCCGGTGTTGAATACGTAGATATTCCCGAACTGAAGCGTAGGAAAATTCTACTTGGCCATACTCCGGGTGTTCTAGATAAAACTGTTGCTGATCTTGCAATTGGCCTGATGATATCTGCCGCCAGGCGTTTTCATGAAGGCAGACGGTGTATCGAAACGTAAGTTTACATAAATGAATCGTAGAAAATATACAAGAGCCATTTTCTTAGATCGACTTGGGAAAAATGGAGCCTCAAATGGATGTTGGGTCAAGATATTCGTGGGGCGAAAGTAGGTTTCTTCGGATTCGGAAATATATCTCGGTCTGTTGCTGATCGTCTGAAAGCGTTTGAAATTGGGGCTATCATCTATCATACACGGAACCCAACGGATGAAGCCGACGCATACAAAGCAACACATGTCTCCTTTGACAAGCTGCTGGAAGAGAGTGATATTCTATTTATTATAGCCCCATTGACCGATCAGACTAGGGAAAAGTTCAACAAGAGTGCCTTCGATAAAATGAAGTCAAATGCAGTGCTGGTGAATGTCGCTAGAGGGCGTAAGTGGTTTTTTGTTTATAAAATTATAAAAGGAATTTTTAAGTGTTTATACATGTTTTTTTTTTAGCGATTATTGACCAGAAGGCATTGTACGATGCGTTAAAATCAAATAAAATTTTCGCTGCTGGACTGGATGTAATGACACCGGAGCCATTGCCTGCTGATGATCCACTCATGACTCTTCCCAATTGTGGTTAGTAAATGAAGTTTATTTATTTGAAAAGGAAAATACTAAACACAGTGCAATTTGTTTATTTGTTTTGTCTCTTGTAGTTATTGTTCCCCATTTGGGATCGGCCACATTAAGGACGCGTACTGATATGGCTATTTTTGCATCGCACAATGTCCTTCGAGGTTTGGCTGGCGAACCAATGTTTGCACCCGTCTATTAACTATAAGATGTACTTATTTCGCTTTGATGACAGTCGCATTTGCACCACACAGGTTGTGAAGCTTACACTAGTGCAAAAGAGAAAAAAAAACTTAATTTTTAAAATAAATGTTATCCTTTGATCTTTTTATAAAATATCTTACACTTTTTGGTTACTTACTAATATGATCAATCGACAGTCCTATGTAAAAAATTAGGACCTGTAGGATAATTCTTCACTTTTGTTTTTATTTTTTTTCCAGATAAAGGTTTTGTACTAAGTCGAAAACAGTCATTAAATTCATGCAGACGAATATAAATCTACAATCTGATTACTTTTTTAAGTTTGAAAAAGTATTAAAAATATGTTTTAGTTGAAAGTCAATATTTTATAAAATTATCCAACCGGTCTTCATTTTTTACACAGAACTATAGTATGTATTATACATACTCGTATAGCCAATTTGCAATTCAACTAAGCACAAAAAACATTTTTCTATTTATCTAGCACAATCTTTGTCGCTCTTAAACCGAGTCTCCACGAGACATATTTATTTCCGACATGATGTCAGACATCATTTCAGAAATTTTTATTTTTTCATTGGGTGGGCAAACTCTGTCAGGAAATTTCATTTGCAAACATGCCGTATACGAGAAAGCAACAACGATTATTTCAATTGCTTGACATATTTCTTGTAATGAATTTTTGCCAGTGGAGACCAAGGGTTATAAAATGTTCAGTATCCAATTGCCAAGAAAATCAATTTTATATCAACTATCGAAAATCCCGATTCCAACCCGAGATGTAGATACAGTACTCTCTCTCCTTACGGACACCTCTTATAACCGAACACCTCTTATAACCGGACAGATTTCAAAGAACGGAAATAAATACACGAGTTTTCATATAAAAAGTTCTTCCATAACCGGACTCTCTCATAACCGGACACGGACACCAATTTTCGTAACCGCCATAGAATGTCGCTCTCTCTTAACTGGACAAAACACATCTACCTATGACAAATTGTTCACATACTTTTTTTTGTTTTTGTTTTGTTTTCCTCTTCTTAACACTTTGCAAAGAAACGAAACAAAAATGTGAACTGTGGAGTCTGGCTTTGCGGTATTATCACGTTCGCGGACACATGATTTTCGGTGGGGAATGCTTGAATGACACACGGATATCAATGGCATTTTGAGAGATTTGAGAGAATTTTGTAAAAAGATAAAAATGATTCCGCTGGTCACAGTGAAGTGCAAATTTGTCTCTGGTAGGACGAATAATTTCGGAATATGCAAGTACGTATACTGTATTTCTCGTCAGAGGGATACTCTTGTCCGAACATACATAAAATCGACGTTACCCGCTTATTTCCTCAACCATTGACGGAATATGGTCGCCGTGGCCATGGTGGTTAGTGCGTTGGACTACTACGCATGCTGCTCGGGTTCATTCCCAGCCCGGGTCCAACACCTAAAAAAGTTTTTCACGGTGCCACCTTTTATAAAATACCTACCAACTACCAAGACGATAGATAATTAGCTATCGTGAACTCGCTGTTCCCGAAACAAGAGTATGTATTTGTATTTGACACTACATCGTTCCGCCGATATTGTTCGGACGATAGACGTTTTAAGCGGTCCGTACCCATATGGTAATACGGAACCATTATAAGTTCGCTCTAACTCTAAAATGTCTGTCACGATAAAAACATCAAGAACCGTTCTTCCTAGAAACTTTAAAATTGGCACACTTATACATTACGGTGGTCCACATATTCGAGAGAACTTATCACTCAAAAATATTGTGAAGCAACTATACAGGGTGGACACAATGTGAACTCGAAATAAAATATTTCTGAAAAAAAATATCATGTGGAATGTCATTCGAAATGGTTTGAAGCAAAGACTCCAAAAATATTTTTTTCAATTTTTTCCGTTAGCAACTTTGGGAGTTATTGCCGAAAATGTGCGAAAAAATACAAAACACCCTACCTCATCTCCGAAACTACTGAAGTAAAAAAAATTAAAAAATTATAGTTTCTAGATGTTTGGCTAAATATTTAACTAAAACTATAGCGAATCTCATAAGTTGTATAGTCTTTGAGAAATTCACGTCAAAAAATTAAATTTCTCAACCGATTAACTCGTGAACTTCTGGACCGATTTTAATGCAATTATGGCTTTCGATCAATAATTTCTTAAGGAGTATTATGGACTTTCGCTTTCGGTAGTCGTCGTCGCTTGTCACGCAGCAGGTTCACGGTTCAAATCCAGATGTCTCCGAAAAATTGGAAGGGACCTACAATTTTTTGCCAACTCCGAACCGCGAGTTGAGAAGCTCTCTGATTGCTTGTCAGACATTCGAAAGAGGTGGCACCGTGAAACATTTTTTTTAGGTCTTTGACCCGGGCTGGGATTGAACCCTCATCATGCGTAGTCGTGGATTAAGGACACTTTTTGCATCGTGAGCCATTGGTGTTGTTTTCAATTGTAGTCACTAAATCTTTTCTGATGACCTTTATTTACTGGCATGCATCCAGAATATACATATACAGTGAACTCTCTATAATTTCGAATTTCACCAGACCGAGGAAAAACTTCGGACTACAGGGGTTTTTGAACTATGGAGATTTCTGAAAAAAAAAAGAATATATGTGGGCTAAACGTAATTTGTACTACATACTTATATTTTAATTATTTAATTTGACATCAATGAATGGATACATAGGGAAAAGACTTCGTTTTTTATAGCTCATTCTCGTCAGATTCGCATTTCAAAACGAACAGTTGAGGAAAACCAAATAGAATTGACTTCGAATTACAGAGGTAAAAAAGCCATCATGTTCGAATATGAGAGGTTTTCAAGTTATTTTGCACAATAGTAAATTCGAATTGACGACAAAATGCATAGGTTTTCTTCGATCAACAAAGGTTTTCTCATGGGACTTCTCATGGGTTCGAATTATCGAGAGTTCACTGTAAAATTTTTTTTTTTTTTTTTGAGCATTTGCATAAAAACAATAGAAAAAGCAGAAAACAGCTGGTTTCGCCACTTAAATAGGTGCTTCACCACTGCTTTTGATTATTATCTGCTGACACATGCTTAACAGCTGACTCGAATCGTTCCGAAGTTGAATTAAAGAGCTTTTACCACTTTTAATAATAGCCGAGACATAACAATAGCTTTTATTCATTCATACGTTTTTCACATAATTTAGTTTAGATTTTTATACGTGGAGGAGTGCAGTGTCACTACAATCTCTAATGACCAGTCGGCTGTTCAAAGTACTTGTCACTCATCCGGAAGTACCGATACCCGTACTAGATACGTTGCGGCAAAAATGCGAGATAATTGTGTGTAAAAATATTCCTCCGGTGCGGTCGGAGATATTGGAAAAAATCCAAGGTGTTGACGCCATCCTATGGGCACACTACCAGCCGCTAAATGCGGAAATTCTTGATGCAGCCGGTAAAGAGCTAAAAGCTGTCTCTACAATGTCATCTGGTATCGATTTTGTTGACTTGGCTGAGTTTAAGAAACGTCAAATGCCATTGGGACACACTCCAAGGGCAGTAAACACTGCAGTTGCTGACATTGCCATTGGGCTGATGATATCCGCGGGCAGATTATTTCACGAGGGTAGGCGAATGATTGAAACGTAAGTAAAGAGAGGCAAAAAAAAATGGAAAGAAAAATAATAAACTGAGTGACATCTAAGTTCTGGCAATAGAAGAGCGTTGTTTTTAGTTTCATCGAACTGACTTAAAATGATTCTCTTAAATTGTGAGTGTGACGGTAGTGCCAGCATAAACAAAATTAATTTATAAGTTGAATTTATTTAAAACGGTTTGATTAAAACTTATATTAGAGATAACAAGAAACATTTCATTACAAAACAGACCAAGTGCATTTCGCAAGAATCTTTAGAACCTAAAAATCTCAAGATAAGGGTTGATAGATGTACTCATAGATAGTAAAATTAGAGATTGGACACATATGTACATACAAGGGGAAAAGTAAGATAAGATTTGAAACTTGCTGGTCCGGCGGCAAATGTTTTTCTGCCCTTTCCTGTATGTTACGCGATAAATGCACATTTTTGATGTGAAGTTATCACTCACTGAAAAGTTGGGCGATAACTTCACTTTTTTGTGATGACAGTTGCCTAAAGTTGGAGTCATTGTCAGAGTTTAAGTATCTAGTTCTAGGTATTACTCGCGATAGTAATTTGAATTAGAAGACACATATCGGTAATGTGAGGAAAGTAGTCTACGCAGCCTCAAGCAAGATATACCTACCATCTAAGAAAATTAGTACCCTCGAATCTTTTTACCACAATATACTATGCCTTAATTAACTCTAGTTTGGAATATGGTATGTCTTATTGGGGCAGCTCTTACGTTAGTAATTTACAGCCGCTTATTACAGCTCCAAAGAAAGTTATTAGAACAATGCGGTTCAAACCAAGGTGGGCAGCTTCACTACCATTATTCAGATCCAACAATATAATGCCACTACGATATATGTATATATATAAAGTACTGAAATTGTTTTTTCTGCGAAGTGGATTTTCAAACATAAGTAGAAATGAAATCCTTTCACTACGACCTTGGATCCGTATACCAATACGAAGAGTTAAAAAGGAACACTATCGCCGCTTTGCAACAATTATAGCTCCTTTTATATTAAATAAGCTTGCCATGAGCGTTTATAGCAATGTAGAAAGCACCCCTTAGTTCTTAAAAGTTGTTAAGAACTGGTTAATGGCCAGATCAGAGCTAGAAACACTGCTGCAAGTAATAACATAATTATATTATCATACGTACCTCATTACTATTAATATTTTTGTAGATCTTCTCATCATATTACATTATTTCCCTTTATTCAGTAGTACCCTTAACTTTTAAATCCAACGCCTTTCTTATAAAACTCAGTCTTTTCTCTCAAGTGCGGCTCAGACAAAAAGAAAAATTGCATATTTTTGAACTAAATAAAAACACGTGCTACTCCACAAAGTTTTAACTTTAACTTTCCGTTAAAAAAACATGGTTAAATATCAAAGAAGGAAAAACAAATGTTAAGATATTATAAATTTTTGAATTTATCCTGTATTCTATAAGAATTTTTTAAGTGTATTTTTTTGAAATGGAAATAAATAAATAAAATAAAATAAAATAAATAAATAAATAATAATAATAATTTCTCTTAATATGTGACGTTATTTCTCACTGAAGGTGTCACACTTAATGATAATTTGAAAACCATCATGACGCGTGATTCACTCGTCTTTTCTTCATTTGGCATTTGCCTTTTGAAAAGGCAATGAATACCGCTTACAAAGTCTCGTGTCCAGTCAGATATAGTAAAAAGTCACTCCCACCGTGGTGGAGTGAAGACCTCTCAAACCTCAAGAGGATGACCAAAACGATTTTTAACATATGCAATAGCCACAATTTCTGGCAGCCCTACAAAGACTGTCTTTACAAAAAATCCATCAGGAAGACCAAGAAGCAATTCTGGATGGACTGCTGTCAATCCATTGACACCATCAAGGAGTCTGCTCGACTGAGTAAGATGATGTCCAAAGAACACTCCTCCCCGTCTCTTCCCAAAAAGGCGGACGGTGGATGGACAGACTCAACTGCGGAGTCCCTAGAGATGTTAATGAACACTCACTTTCCTGGTTGCAAAGACTACAATACGGAAGTTCGCCGGGACTGCAGTCTTTCCGCACCATGGAACACTATTGAAACCATCATTACTGAGGAAGGATATAACCTTTTGGGCCATTAACAGCTTCTCCCCATATAAATCCCCTGGACTTGATGGCATTATACTTATGCTACAGAAGGTGCACGACCTAGCAATTCCGTGGCTAGTCCCTATTTTTAGAGGAAGCATTTTCCTCAACTATATCCCACAGTCGTGGAGGCGTATCCGTGTGGTTTTCATCCCAAAAGTCGGCAGACGAGGTCATGAATCTGCGAAGAATTTTAGGCCTATAAGCCTCACGTCTTTCGTGCTAAAAACTTTGGAACGAATCCTCGATACCCATATACGGAAGGTTCTACAAGAATCTCCTCTATCAAAATCTCAGCATGCATACCTCAAAGGTAGATCCACAGAAACTGCTCTCCACGAGGTAGTGCGTACAATATAACACACCATCCACTATAAGAATTACACTCTAGCTACCTTTTTAGACATAGAAGGAGCCTTTAACAACGTACACACTTAATCAATTTAACAATCTCTAGCTGAACTAGGCGTAGAGGGGTTCATTGGCCAATGGATAGTATCCATGCTAAAAACCAGAATTATTCAGTCATCCCTAGGAAACTGCAATCTAAACAATCAGCAATCGTCGACTGCCACTATTTCAGTGAGAAATAACTTCACATCAAAAATGTGCATTTATTTCCCACTCGAGGTGGAGTTATTTCCCATGTGAAGTTATTGCCCGTGAAGTTATTTCCCTGCACCTATGCGATGAGTTTGATTTCTTAATTACATTTAGTGCCTTAGTTAAGATTAAGAAAATATTAATTTGATGAATTAGTTAAGTAGAAGAAAGTACAAAACACGCTTCTGATTTCACTATATAATTCCATGCAAAATATATTAACAATAAATACATACATACGAATATGTATTTCATGTTATAAATTTTTTTATTTAAATACTAAGCTTTAAGTACATACTTCATTGATATTGAAGATATATGTACCTAGAGTGTGCCCCAGTTATCTTAATTGATAATGGATAAAATTTTAATGTTTAAGTAAAGTTAAGTCATTTTGGTCGATAGATATAGAATTTGTTAATAACTTGATTCCAGCGCCACCTATCGGGTCGAAAACCATCCTATCCTTCAAACTGGAACCAACCATACATATGTATTCACAAAATTTCATTGAAATCGGTTGTATTGTATTGTAGATCGATGTTAAATCCTGTTTCTTCTTTCAGCTCGCAATGGGAAACAGACCGCATTGACTGGCTGATGGGTCAGGAAATTTGCGGCTCAACTATAGGATTCTTTGGATTTGGTGGAATCGCCCAAGTCATTGCCAGGCGACTGCAATCATTTGATGTAAAAAAGATAATCTACAATACAAGAACTAGGAAAACTAATGAAGATGATTTCAATGCGAATCATGTACAATTTGAAGAATTACTAAAGGAAAGCGATTTTCTGATCGTATCATGTCCTTTGACTCAGGAGACCAAGGGCATTTTTAATGCAGATGCGTTCAGCAAAATGAAATCGAATTGTGTTTTGGTGAATATCGCAAGAGGACGTGGGTGATATTGAACAAATTGTTCCCTCTTTTCGTTAATGGATTGTCCTTTAAATATTTTTTTTTAGAAATCATTGATCAGAATGCACTTTATAACGCTCTTAAGAAGCGACAGATTTTTGCTGCTGGCCTTGATGTGACAACGCCGGAACCATTAGCGAGTGATGATCCTCTATTGAGTGTGCCAAATTGCAGTGAGTTGTAGAATACACTTCCACACGATTAAATATAATATTTAAATTAAATCTAGTAATCCTTCCCCATGTGGGAACATCAACAATGAAGACAACCATCGAGATGGGCAATATAGCTGTACAGAATATATTGAACGCCCTAGATGGAAAGCCCATGATAGCACCAGCATATTAATGCAATATTATTATCTTTTTATAGTTTTTGAATTTTTTTTGTTATTATAACTGTTTTTATTTATACACAATATATGTATGTACCTATACGCCATAGGTCGGTAAACAAAACTGGTTTCAATGTGTTAAACTTTTAAGAAAAAAAAAAGGATTTGTGTCATGTAAACATATGTATAATGTACATTTATATGTACAATCTACAATGTACATTTATTTTTTAGTGTTCCGTCCGTACCATAACGGAACACTAATGTTATCAGTTTGGTGTCTGTCTGTTTGTTCGTCTGCAAATTTGTGGCATTATCAGAGAAAATTGTTTGTGGCTTACCACGTCTGGCGATGGATCTTTGAAGAATAGCTAAAAAGTCTTGAGATGAAAGATCTGTCTCTAGGCTCTAAGTGAATAGCCATAACTGCAAAACAAATAAAAAGGCATACATATAATATGTAGGCTTAAGTATATCTTCCACCACAAATTCGAGAATGAACATAGAAATATCCACTCCCGTTGCAAAGGGTCTAGACTGCTGAATACGTTGAGTCGGTAAATTTCCTTGCAGTTGATGCATAATAAATGGTCGAGTCCTATAGCAACGAATGCATTTATTGATGACCAGGGTTCGGATTTTGTTGACCAAAAAAATCCGAAAAAGACAAAATAATACCGCATTAAAAGGCAAAAAAAGGCATTTAATAACAACGGTTTTTGTGCATTATTATTAACACTGTTACCCAAAACATTTTTTGAAGTTCTCGGGTAACAATCGCCTGCGATTATCTCTCAGGAAAGCATTGAATGAAATAAAGGACCTTTCAACATAGCAGAGCCTAGTGGAGCCAATATAAGAGATGTCACGTCCTTGACTTTAATATTTCAGTCTAATTTAGAGTTTGCAGCGCCATTTCGTAAATTTGCTGAAAAAACCGCGTGCAATTTTTTCATCCCATCTTCAGCTACTGGCTCTTTAGTTTGCTGTAACTTCTCCTCGAGTTCGTTCAAAGTCTTTAACACCTCTTCTTCTAAATACTACGCGTTGCACTAAGATCAATTGCTCAAATTAAAATACATACTAATTTGTAAACTCTTTAATATGTGGTCGACTAAAAATCTCTTTCCAATTTCACCAAAAACTTTTGCAATTGGCTTGAATCTTTACACGGGCCTTGGAGCATTTTCACTTTCAATTACAAGCAATAAAATATTTTGGGAACAACACGCATTTAAGCACACGCAATTCAGCAGACTAGCACTAAGTATGAGTATGACAGTATATCCCAGAATATGAATCTAGATGAAATACGCAGATGAAAAGGCGAATGCCTGAGATTGCACGTACGGCACAAGAAAAAGCACATGTATGCTGAGTTGATACGAATGTATTGGTGTGTAGGAATTTTTTTTATACGCGCTAGTGTAAACAACGCGTGCAGTTAGGTCTTTGTTCATACGAGAGAAAATCCTGCTCTCATGCGCATGGACAGTTGGACACTGAAATTTTTTTCGTCTGAGCAAGGATAAATCGTATAGTTAAGAAGAGAGTGCACAGCTACTTTGACAAATAGTACCAAAAAGGCAAAAAAAAAAGGCAATATGAGTAAAAAAAAGGCAAAAAAGGCAATATGAGTAACAAAAGGCAAAAAAATGTAAAGTCAACAAAATCCGTTCCCTGTTGATGACCAAACTCACGGTATATTTACCTCCAATAGAAGAGTCACTCCAGCAAACTATTTCGCAGTTTTCAATTTGAAGAACTATTCCAATTCATTGCATTAGTTCTGCTAAAAGAAGAGCAATACAGACGGTTTTCACGAAAGCTTCTCGAGATTTTGAACACAACAGCAGGTCGCAGTGCTAGCGGACATCTCTATCTCTACTGTACCCCAGATTCATCATAATCTTCCATCCATCCTTGAAACATCGAACAGTTTCCGTTTCGAAACCGAAGTCAAATACAACTGCAGCATCTGTGACGCGACGGATTGATCGTTTCAAAACGTCAAAGTTCGAACACAAATAAATCCAAACAATACAGTGAAGCTAAAGCTGTAAGGAAAGTGTTAGTAATCGAAAGCTTTGCGTACGTTCGTCAATCACACAACTCGTTCGACTAAATTTTGTATTTAAAAAAAAAGGGGTGCCACTGCCCCGATAATGAAAGTGTAATCCACCCCCAAGCAGTTAGTACTTGTACTCACTCACGTCTCACTCATGACTCACATCACAACGCACACCAAAACAAAAATCGTTTGATTTGTAAAACCGTTGCCAAGGACGACACGACGTTTTATAAACAAAAACATTTTCATTTTCAGTCAATTTATTCACCAGTGCTGCGAAAACTGAATTCTAGTCCCGTAAAATGAAGTTAAAAACCCACATCAGCAATGAAGTAATTCACAAATCTCCTTTATCCTGCATCGATTGGAGTAATAATGAAGAAATCTATTCCGTCAGGTGACACATAATCTATGGAACAGTGTCAAAGTAGTTGTTAATTGATTCCTTTCAAATAGTGACGATCATCAAATCTACAAATGGAACTCTATGAATCGAGATACCGTCGAAGTGGCCAAATTACCGGATGATTTTATACCCACAGACATGCATTGGTTACTTGGTCGGGGAGGTGGTGGCAAAGGGAGTGACACACTTTTAATATCCAGCAGCGATGGACGTTTTGTAATTTTGAATAAAAGTGCTCGAGTTGAGAGAAATATCTCAGCGCACTCGTTGGCCATCAGTTCGGGGAGATGGAGCCCTGACGGTGCTGGACTCCTGACAGCATCTGAAGACGGTGTTATTAAGATTTGGTCCAGATCGGGAATGTTAAGATCCACAGTGATGCAAAGTGATGAGCCAATACGCTATGCTCGTTGGTCACCGAATTCATCTGCAATCGTGTTTTGTCAAGGCGGATTTATTTCGATAAAACCGCTGGCAGCTAATAGCAAAATAACAAGGGTAGGTTTGAGTCTTGAGAGCCTAGAAAGGTAACAAGATTGAGAAGAATCCTTATTTTTACAGTGGCGAGCACATGACGGCCTAGTACTCTGCTTAAGCTGGTCAGCACAGAGTGATTTAATCGCTTCTGGCGGTGAAGATTTTCGCTTCAAGATCTGGGACTCTCAAGGCACTAACATTTTCACCAGCTCTACGGAGGAATATGCTATCACAGCTATCGACTACAATCCTGAGAAGGATATTCTTGTTGTTGGTTCTTTTAACATGCTAAAGCTTTGCAGCAGCTCTGGATGGTCACATGGTAGCACACGATTCAATTCGCCAGCTGTGGGGTCTGTATATGGGATCTCTTGGTCACCAGATGGCACTCAAATAGCCTGTGGAACCTCAACTGGTGCATTAATTGTCGCGCATGTTGTGGGAAAACAATTGATTTCGCGCAATCTAAAAGCAACTACAACCGGTCGCAAGTCGGTTCTGCTGCAGAATATTTTAAACGGTACCTCCGACGTTTTAGAATTCCCAGATCGGGTTATTAACTTCGGATTGGGCTATGGTCATCTTATTGTGGCGACATCTACACAGATTCAAATCTACAACGAAAAGTATATCAACACTCCAATTATAGTCGAGGGCAGAAGTGATGTGCGGGCTCTGGAAGTATGCAAAAAGTTTGTCTAACGCCTCTACTGTGAAAAACCGTTTTCTAAATTTTATTTTATTTTTTTTAGATTCTTCATGATTTTAGACTCGACTTCGATATGGATCTACAATTATACTGGGCGTCTGCATTTAAACCCACGTTATCCGGGATCACAGGCACAGATTCCCTTGTTGACGACGAAATGTATTTCCCTTGGACTTGACGTTCTAGCCATTCGAGATAACTCAGATACTACGGGTTAGCTTCAGAACTCAGATATTTTCTTTGTATATATTAATATGGAATCGTTTCCAGTTATTCACACCTTCGACCTCATCCCGGGCTCATCGAGACAGAACGAGCCTCATCCGATTCGTTCAAAGTCTCAAGTTATTGAGATTTTTGCCTGTAAAGCTGGAACCGTTGACGACCAATTTATGGTCTTCTTGGATGGCAATCGGGAGCTGTACATCACTGCGAGTCGAAATCTCTCGGAGGATAATGAAATTTTTAAAATCGGCACTCAAGTGATATCCGTCATGTGGGCAAGCGAAACCAACATTCTAGTGGGATTGCATGATACTTGCTTCAGTATTTGGTATTGTCCGGGAGAAGGAGCTACGGATCCGACCATAATCGCTTTGACAACTGTCACTATTGATACAGCGTTAGATTTGAATGAGTCGGTCCTAATCAACAGACAATTTGATCAATTTTATTTCCAGTGAGCTTGGTAAGAACATCTTAATTGAATCATTTGAAGATTCCAACATCTCATTTCGATCTTCCGGAGCCCTACTTACCGTTAATGTGAACATTTACTGTGAAATTCTTCTTCGCACTTTAATGGAAGGACAATGGCAGCAAGCTTTGAAAATCTGTCGCCTAGCCCAAAGTACTATTCTCTGGGCAACACTGGCAGCTATAGCCACAAGGAAGAACCAATTACAGATCAGTGAAGAGGCTTATTCCTCCGCATTGCAGGTGGACAAGGTTTCCTATTTGCAGTATATTAGGGTATGTATTACATATAAGTCAAAATATAGCGTTGTTGATGATGTATAAGTAAAATTATTTTGTTTGAAGGACCTCCCACCATCGAGTGCCGAACAAATGGCAGAGAATTCCCTAATGCTTGGACGTCTTATTGAAGCTGAAACGATTCTCGTCCACGGAAAGAAATTTCATGAGGCAGTTTCTCTATGCATTCGAATGCACAATTGGCGCAGGGCATTAGAAATCAGCATGAAGAATGGAATCGATCTGGAAATTGTACTTCAGCAGAGGAAGAAATATTTAGACGCCTTGGGCAAGCCAGAGTTTGATGAGTTATTTTTGAAAGCCACTAAGAGAGAAGAAGAGGAGATTGATTAAAAATTTGAGGCAACGGTTTTTTTATCTTTTGATATTAGTTTTAGAGCTGTAATAAAATCAACACACAAACATAATTCTTTTAAAATTTATTCTTTAGAATAGACACTATAGAAACTATAAGCAAAGTGGATTCAAAGGTAATGATCGGGTAGAGATCGGGGGACTCGCTGGCCATTCCATATCATATTTTGATCCTGAAACCTCACCTCTATTTAACAATTTTAAAAGTACATATGTTACGGATTATTATCCTATTCTATATTCATTTTAAAAATAACAAACAAGTAGAAACAATAACGCTTCAAAGTAAGCCGACTACTTTTCAATATGGCTTGACAAAGATGGCGGCAAAAAAAAAATGCAACCCTTGCAAAACATCGCATACACATTGCATTTGCTCGAAATCTGTGCTATTCTAACGCAAAAACGCTCATCATGTTATTGCAATAAGCCCTTCGTATGATTCTACATGCATGCATACATACATATGTACGTCAATCTCTATCCTTCGAGACCTAAAATTTTCTTTGTCTTTATGGAGCATTTAAATGCATGCAACAAGTACATATGTGACCGTATGCATATGGTTAACCTTGAAAACTCGCTTCAATCGAAGCGTTCACTCTCTCTTGAGTCTATCCTCTTACCAGGAACGCATAATAATTTTGAGTAAAACTTATGTGCAAAGTTCCAATCGTTCTCATCATCTTAACAAATACCCCAGCTGTATCTCTATTGCAAAATGGAAGGTAATATATATTTGGCCAGAAGTTCTTCGATTCCAATATTGCTAGCTGCTTCCCTGTCATATACCAGGGAACCTATCCTCTACTCCAAGAAATTGTCTGCATTCCTTTCCCATTTGCACTTTTCTGCATCTACATTCTGCATCTTCATTCTTCATCCAATATGGATAAATTTCCCGCTTAGAGGACCGTCGGTCGTCGCTTACTATTCGCATTGTTCGCCCGATATTTTCAATGTCAGACCGCGAGAGTTTTATCTCTCCTTTTATAGATATCCTCCAGTAGGTGCTCAATATTTCCGCATGAAACCGAACCTCTCAGCATCATGGAAACTGGCCCCTCTATCATAGCACCACCGCATCGTGACCTATATTCAATGTGTTATTTCACAAGCCACAAAAGTTCTCTGAGCGTGTGTTGGTGTTGGTGCTCCCCCTCATCTTCCCCAATCGAAAGAATATAATCTTTTTATAAATCTCGGCGGGAATCCGTTGCCTCACAACGGCAAGCGTCCGTCCATTACTTTATGCTCGCCCGATAGAATGCAGACAAAAAATTGAGAACTTCATTTTGTGGAATGGCTTTCGCATAAAGCCACAAACTGGGGCCAGTCCAATTCACTACAAAAAGAGGAGAGATAAAGAACACATACATACTTGCACCAAAGTTTGGATTCGAAATTCATTCAAGTATAAAAATCGCCAAAGGAGAACGAACCTACAGAATAATCTTAAAGAGGAACAGAGATTTGGAACAATCGTACTTTTTCCATGAAAGAGGCAGACAAAACACAAACAAATCACATGAATGCCAAGGAAAAAGTTGGGGCACCTCTTTTTAGGTAAGGAGAAGCAGCACGACACACATTGGGGCTTCTCGAAAGCCTCCTCGGGTGTGTCATTTGCCACCACCACTCATTTGGAAGAGTCACATGGGAAATCCCCAACTGGTATTTTTACCAGGCAAGCAGAACTAAATAGAAACCAATATCAACCTGATACGTAAATTCTATGCCGAGTGGAATAACGCGCAGCACTTGTTCTCATGTACATGAATGTATGTGGCAACTTTCCTATTGGATTTCTCTCCCTTCCATTTCGAGTATGGCGAACGGAGAAGATACCATGGGGAGAGTTCTCTCCCTCTCCGCTACTACGTCTATACGGAACGGATACGGTGTAGGGACTACGGTACGGATGATGGTGTTCGTGTTCGATGGTTTTTCTCCATACACACTCCCACTTCGTTAAATCAGCTACATAACATAGGTGGAGAAAGGCTAAGAAATTTACACAGACTGAGTAATCGTTCTTCCGACTTATGAGAGCTTGGTATTATTACCGCACGTTCAGCAGAGCTGGTTTTTTGCCCTTTCGGCGGACGGTTGATTGTTCTTGAACGGAACGAGCACAATGTCATCCACCTTACGAAATAATCATCGTCTTTGTCGTTTTTGCAGTCAGTCGGAACCGTTTTGAAAATGCCATTGCACAGATACCGTACGTAGATTGACAGCTGTCCAAATTACGTCAGTCAAAATGACGCATCGTGTTTTGGGACCAGGAAAACATAACTTCCAGTAAGAATCTCGCACACAACGAAAGTTTACTCGGCGAAGATTAATTTCCGCCGCTCTTTCGCTTGTGTACTTCAGTGTTTTTCGTTTTGTTGTGCTTGTGCTGTACTGCTTGCTGTAAAGCGAGAGGCGCCAACCTATTTTATCACCTCCGCCCGTCCGCCACCAACCACCTTACCAATAGAGGCGTCAGACACAGAACGACAACGAAAAAAAAGATAGGTATACGGCATACCTACACATAAAAGCGATGAAAACGAAAATAAATGTATGCTGACGTCTCTTTCGGTCTCCCCTTATAGACCATGCGCCAAAAGGGGAGAAGGACCCGGCCACTATATCCATACAAGGTTGAGTGTGCCATGCATCAATGCTGAAGCGTGACTGTTTCCTAGAAACCTCACAACACACAGTTTTGCAATGGAATACGCTTTTTGGTATCCCGTATCTTTCCACCAAATGCGAGGGTGTACCAGTGTACGTACACACATTCTAGATTTGTAGAAACTTCAAAGAGCGAAAAGCATTATATTTGGCTAAATCACCCCAAAACGCCACCCCTACTACGATGGTCTAGGTCGAACCCACTGTTCAGTTCTCCTCCTATAACCACAGCCACACAACTACACTCAGACTCAATCCAAAATCACTGTGCATTTAATTAAAACCGTTCCCCTACCCTCCTTTGTCCATTTGACGATATCTTTTATGATGAAAATCCCTTTTTGGTCGCATCTTTTCTCACTTTCGTTTTGTGTACGTCTGTCTGCTCTTCTGCCCTTGCATCAACACCCTCTTCTTCGGAGCAATGAACTTACACACAGATGCAACAAAAACACACGGCCACCATTCTGAGTATCTGAGTGGGCGTGTAATCAACAACGCGCCCTAAAAATACCGAAAAAAAGACACCACCACCAGCAACCAAGCCAGCAAGCAGAGCAACTCTGACAGTAGTTTCCCATCCGGCCTGGCCTGGCCTGTCCTCGCCGCATTGCCGCCCCGACTGCCTGCCGCCGCCAATGTAACGCCGGTTAAACCCCGCAGAACGAATCTCAATCTAAGACCACACCACGGGCGTGTGAGTTGAGTTTTCAGATTTGTGTGTGCCTACGACGACGGGACGACTGAAAAATTGAGGCAGTCCCACTTGTCTAGTTGCGGCAGCCGGCGCCCAGAATCAGCAGCAGGTATTCTGCTTCAGTTTTCCATCTGAAACTCAGTGAAACTGGTGCTGTTTAGATGAAAACGAACCAAATTAATGGTTATACGGGTATTTCAGCTGGTGCTGAGGTTTATTATGTTGTATAGCTTCAGATACTGTGTGATTGTGTGAGTATTTGGGTGTGGGCGCACACACAATGGCACACATAGTAGCATTGGCATTGGACTACAGTGCTGTGCAGCTGCTTGGGTGAATGAGGTAATTGGGCGTAATATGATTATACTTTCCAATGTTTATAGTGGCGCGCTGTGGTGCCTGGTGAATTGAGGTGTAGTCATACAGATTACGGACGTCAACGGCATTCCTTTTTCTTTCAGACGGTCTCAGCAGGTAGATGGTGGAAGTAAACAAAAGAAGGACAGTAGGGAGAACTACTACAGTAGGTCAACCAAGTTGTGTCATGTGGTGTGGCTATGGAAGGTCATAGTAGAAGGAGACACCTTATTCTTATCATACATATGATTGTATAGCCGTTGAAATAAAAGGATTAAGTTTTCATTGTTTTATGTATTTAATTATAACTAAAGGGTCAATAACATTCAAATTTAAGTGCAAAAAGTACACAAAATGCGAAAAATATTTTTTTTCTCCATCCGATACAATAAAAATTCTTAGCACTCTGTCGCATTTTTCAGAAAGAAAAACAATTCAAAGCTAAACACAATCTAACTTTCACGTTTTAAAAAATATCAATTACTTACATGCAGTCTCCACTAGCGATAAATCCAGAGCATGCTTTAAAGCATGCTTTCATTATCGCCAGTGGAGACCATTATAGCAGCTATATTTTCATAACATGCGATAGAGAGCATGCTCTCATCGCATACCATCTATCGCGGACCTCATCGCCAATATAGCTGTCACTTTGCTGTGTCTTTTGTCATTTCCGTTGCCATTTTGTAATATCAACTATAAACTACACTGAAAAAGTATGCGATGAAGTGCCCACCAAAGAAAATCTGCCATTTCTTCTGCTGTCTGCGTTCTGCTTTTGCGATAAATGTATCGCTAGTGGAGAGGGCATGTTATGCACTCTCAAAGACCCTGATTACACGACTCTTTTTTTCGTTCGTTTCGTCTTTCGTCTTTTTGACAGATAGGGAGAGGGAAATGAAGTAACGAAAGCAGGAATGAAAATTCGGAGATTTTTTCCGGTTGATCTTTGATATTTCTCGTTTGACAAACAAAACAAAGGAGAGAATTTTAAAGTTGATTTTGGACCTAAATTCAGGGACATTTTACATTTGCTAGTAAACACGCAATTATAATCCTCCATAATAAGTGAATTTAGTTCGATTCCAACTGAAATTTTACTATTCCCTTCCTAAATATAATGTGAATTTCAATAAACGTCAGAATCACGTATGCACGTATCCACCAATTATTAGGAACCGTGTAATCACTATGGTACGTACCTGTCAAAAAAACCAAAGACGAAACGAATGAAAAAAAGAGTCGTGTAATCAGCGTCAATACAGTATCAAACACAAACCCCACATTGCATAGTTTTAGGCGCAACTATTCGATTTTTGCACTCACACACACAAAATCTCCCTGTGCGTAGGTATCTGCTTTTATGTGATTATGTTTAAATAGAAGGCTTAAAAAATTGCTTTAGGGACAATTCTACGCATCAAAGGGGATCTGCGTATGCGTGTAGTTTTCCAAGTTCAACTTTTTGCACTTAAATTTGAGTGTGATTGACCCTTAAATCTTTAACGCTCGAAATAACGCATGCATTCTCTGAGTCCCTATCACAATCTGTCTGTGTTGCCAATGCAACCCAACCTTTCTATATCTGCCCGTGCTGCAAGTGTACCCTATCATTTCTCATTCTCTCACTTGTTTCAATAGTGTGTATGTAGGTACATTATGTATGTACACATGTGTGTTGATTATATTTAAGCTTGCAAGAATCACACCTACATAACTAGCTTTGAAAATATGTCAGAACGGAAAATGTGATTCTTTCGGGACTCTGCAAGCTGCTCTACAGCCTCTAATAGCTTGTGACATGAATACCTTAGGTTTTCTCTCCGGATTCAAGCAGCGTTGTCATAGAAAAACTCGAAAACCGTCTGAAAAGGGGCCTAGCAGCAAAAATTTGATTGCATACTAACATTTAAAAACAATAAATAGGTACCTAGTACATATTGTCAAAAAATGTATAGGCACTTGCCATTTCTGGAAAATCGAGGTTCCTGGTCCAAATGACGAGAACGACTCAAAATTACCCAAAAGCGTCTAAAGCGGCAACGGTGGATACAAGTTAATATTTTATAGCACTATAGTGTGCTCTTCTATATTCGGTAGCAGGGCGTAACCCGACGAGTTTTGTTTATTTTTTGCACTACACTAGGTTGCATTTAGGTGCCAAATTATGTGCTGAATCACACATTTCAAGAGTCAAGAACATAATAAAATCTTTCCTGGAATAAACAGATTATTACGTATACACACTCGTATATTGCCGGGTTACTCCGATGTGTATAGGGTTCGGTTCTTTCTACGAGTATCATGGAGTTTTTGACTATGTTAGCTATTGACGAGTTTCCTTAAAATCGAGAACAATTTAAGCTATTTTTCCCGATAATGAAGAAACAGCGTTTCATTTCATTCACACATGACATATGTGTGTATGTACAATGTACATAACATATGCATGAAGCCAAGATTGACCGCAAATCTTATAATCTACAACATTATTTGAAATCCTTATGACTTGTGAAATAGCAAGGCCTACAGATGGTGTGATCTAGCGCATAGCTATTCACCCGGTTATATATGCATACATAAGTGTTGGGTATCAGTTTGACGTACTAGATTTTTTCTAGCTCACGTAGGTATTACACGAGGTTGTGTCCTTAATAACTGTCAGGGCCTCAGAGGGTAGAAAGAAACGGTCAGATGAATCAAACTGACATATACATAGTGATGGTAGAGTTCTGGTAGCATCTTTTTCTTATTTATATTTTACTCATACTTATGGTGTTATGAATACCGTTATAATTTAACCCAATTAACTTACGCGGTAAAAAGTCGTGACATTTTTATCTATAAATCTAAGTGGCAAAATGCGTATGTTTCGCTCTCCTGTCCGTCATTTTCAACCAATTTAGTTTAGGTTTACAAAAAGTTTTTTTTAAATGCCTGGCGAAGCGGGCGGGGCTTAATAACCCCCCCCCCCCCCCGCCCTTTTTTGTTCGCTAGAACTTCAGGAATTTCCAGTTTAAGGATTATACCTCTTAACCGGGACACCCTGTATTCGACTTGATACCCGCTTTCAAAAGCAATTCTTTTGGTGCTTCGGCACAGGCTCTGAACATGATTCTTTCTTTTATAACAATGAAGCGCTGATGTCTTCTGGGTAAAAAGCTAAACATTCTGTGATAAGTTGAACTTCATTTTTCACCACAATTACATACTGAGTTTTGTTAGCATGGTCAACATTTAAGCTTCTAAACTAGATCAAGGACCATTTCGGAATCAAAATATTTTGAAAATGTAACTAGTCATTCTTCCCTTCGCCATCCAGTTGCACTAGGTAACTATCATTTATTCCTTTTTGCATTTAACTGGTAATAGAGACACACGGCAAGAAACCCTCCTGCAAGAGTATGAGATGCATTGCTCCTGGTCGACTGCGAACATTTCATGCCATGAAGTGCATCAATGGATTAAGGCACAACCGCAGACCAAGTACAAGCTCAAAGAGTTGTCTTTGGCTATACGGCTAGTTCCTATGTTCTGGTCCCCTATGAAACTACGATATCTGGGAGAAAAAAATATTATCCCTAACTCTCACCGCTGGCTCTCTCTTATCCATTTCTCTATAAAGGAATATAGTTTTCTTACTCCTGCAGACAACTCCTTCGTATAATGTAGCTTCATTAAAAATTGTTTGCCATCCATACGCCCTAATTCTCCTTTTCATTTTCGTTTGCCTGGCAATTGAAACTCTCAAATATGGGGGCAGGACTCTCCGCCCTAATGAAATGGCAACAGAAAAAAATAATTTCTCATTTCCAAGTTGGAGGCGGTGGTAGATAGATAGGTAGGTATTACAAAAACGCACCCCTCTTGGACCGGAAATTCATGAAAAGCATTCGCTCACACACACACTTAGCGCAAGGCTTTCCAATTTCCAAAACTTTTCCTCATTTGCACAAACACTCCGCCTATTTCTAACAGGGAATCATGCGGAAGGACAGCTATATCCTACTTTCCCAAGTAGATTTCTTCTCACAAGCCATGGACATGGAAACTGAAAGGGGTTGGTCGTTAGACTGGCGGTACAGCATATCGAATGGTGAAAGTCAGTAGAGGAGGATAGAGATGTCCCCTTATACACTGGAGAATTTCCAATTGAATTTTCCGATACGCTTTTCCAACGCCCTCAGTCGGTGATGCCAATAGATTTCCCTCAAATCACATTAGGCTCCCATGAATCGTAGTAGCGAAACTCATCTAGTCCTAGACACACACAAAACGAAGCCAGTGAGTGCAACGTTATCTACTTTTATAAAACGAACGAATCCCACCTCTCTGTACGGACAGGGAATAGACATATTGAATGCCATGGGACACGGTGTGGTGGTGATGGCAGCACCCTATACCTACCAGCGACGAGGCATTACCAAACAGGAACAATTGATGCCATGAGGTAACCAAGCAGCCAACTAGCCAACCAACCATCAACCCTACCTGCATAAGAAACGAGATATCCCCGGCCCAGAGTGGATACATAGATACACGAGTACATTTTGTGATTACATTCTTGTGCAGTCGAGCAAATAAAGCCGTTGTGCTATTATTAGATACGCACTTGCGCGCTCAATGAAGATAATTTGAAGCACATTTATTTGAAACAGGATGAAGTGCTGTTTGCATTTAGTGGAATAAGGTTGCTTTTTGCCTAGGATGCCTTATGCGTTATGCACAAGCTGAAAGTGAAATCGAAAAGAGGAAGCTGAATAATCGGATTGAATTATATTTCTAAAAAATCTATCCGTCTGATGTGTGTCTGTTTTTTAACAAGCTTTATATAAACTTCACTTTCTGTGATGGCCAAATCTGGGAATAGATTTTCCACACTTTCCCATCATGCTGAAATTTCGCACACGTGTATAAGTCCGCAGACAATAAAATATGGGTCATTTGATGACGTTGTAAATACAATATGGCGGACGCATTTTTAACTTCAATTTCTGTGAGGGCCAAATCTGGCAATTGATTTTACACACATTTCCAGATACCCTGAAATTTTGCATACGTCCTGTCCTGTCACAATACAATATAGATTATTTTATGACGTTACAAATCTAATATGGTGGACGCCCTTAGATGGTGGATTATTGTTATCTTCACGACTTCCTTAATATGGGTATCAAATTTATTTATTTATTTATTTATTTCATCAAACAGATAAACATTTACATATAATATCTACAGAATAATAACATTGATTATATGTACCTGAGTTAATAATTATTTACTCTATCATTTGAGCAGTTATAAAATTCAATACTTTAATTTTGAATGCATCCCTACTCAAATTATGATGAAAATCAATAGAACTACAAACTGAGTTAGACTCTCTCAGGCATCTAGTAAGAGATTCATTTAGGCCATAATTGACTCTGTGAAAGGGTTCACGGAATAAATTGCGGAATCGAAGATCTCTACCAGGAACATACATATCTATTAATGATAATAGGAAGGGACAGTTAAAATGGGAAGATAATAAATCTCGTATAAAAATTATTGAGAAATACTTACGGCGTATGTCAAGCTGTTGAAGACCAATTAATTTACATCTAGATGTGTAGGAAGGCATTCGGATATTCCAATGAAGCCTGAAAATAACGAATCGAGTAAAACGCTTCTGGATCTTTTCAATTCGAATTGAGTGAATATTGTAGAACGGATTCCAAACAACACAGCAATTAAAGGGATTGACAAGCAGAACTAGACTAGCTGACGTCATTCTAAATTCAATATGGCGAATTATTTTTGTCTTTATAACCCCCATGGCATGGGTATCAAATGAAAGGGCAAGTAGAATCAGACATTCTGAGTTATCTTTCTAATACAAAACAACTCAAGCTAATATACATACGTATCGACGTAGATTTGTAAAAAAAATTCAAATACTAAAAAGTAGAAAATAAAAATAAAGATAAAAAATAATTTTTAAAAACAAACTTTAATGAACTAAATACAGTAGTCCCTCGATAATGTGAACTAATTAAAACAAGGCGTTTTCGGATTTTGGGGGGATTCACATTACTGGAACTTTTTTTCAGTACTTACTAAACTGATTGAAACGATTTTCAAATCCATTAAAAACAACACAAAATGATTTTTTAAAGCACAGTTTCAATAATTAGGAATGTAACGATTCCGATTCCGATACCGATATATCGGCCGATATTTACCAGCTGATATCAGACAGTTTAAAAAGCTAACGAAGCGACGTGGTAACAAGAGAGTTTTTGCTGAGCATTGTATTTTTTCGCGCCTGGTCCACCTCGCCGCAAACAAACAAAAATTCTATCCGATATCAAATAGTTTGAATTTTTCAATATTTATTTATTTATTTTTACACTCAAGGTTAACTTTCTGTTAAGTATAGGTATGCAAAAAAAAATATATACAAACGCCCGAGGTAAGTTCTTAATTATATATTTGATTTTTTATCTTTTAAGCTATAGATATCGGTATCAGGGTTGCCGCGAGCAAATTTAAAAAAGGGTCCAAAAAAGGGGTCCAGAAGCAAAAAAGGGGTCCCACTTATATTTTTATGAAAAAATGCAATTTTTTGAAAAACTGTCTGTATGCAGAACGAGTTTTTGGAAGGGAAATTCTGACTAACAAAAATACTTTGTTGATTTCATCACTGTTGGAACAAAATGGTTGTGTTTTAAGAGTAAAGTACTATGTTTTACAGTAAAAGAAACATGAAATGAAAATAAATTGAAAAAAGGGTCCTATATTTTCAAAATGCGTCAAAATCGGGGTTTTATTGAAAAGTGGGGTCCCAAACGGCAACGCTGATCGGTATCGGTATCAGTTTCGCCGATTTTTTACTACAGTAAGCGGTATCGGTATCGTATCGGCAAAACTATGTATCGTTACATCCCTAGTTTCAATATTTATTAATTTTGCACTTAGTATCTAATCGATAAAAATCGATGTTATTTTTGTTTGAATGCCATTAGGTACTAATTGAAGTTATTTTACACACAAAACGAAAAAAGAAACACGAACCACAGAAGACACAACTAATTGAAAAAATATAACAACAAACTGATCATATAAGATCCATACCTACATAAATGGCAGTTGCTGCATTTAACTACAACTTAAAGACAAATAACAGTTATTTAGTCGATAATATCGAACGCAAAACGAGAAAAAGAAACAAGAGAAATATAAAAACTTTTACAAAAAAATTCACATTTTAGAGGTTGAAAATTTCGGCAGTTCACATTACAGAGATGACAATGTAAAGTTTTGCCGATCCATATTATCGGTAATTCACATTATCGAGTAAAAAAGTACTGTAGTAGACTGTAGTAAAAAATTTATTTTTTTCCGTGTCACCAATATGTGACTATTAGTTAACGCTTGGGGCGCTCAGGCACGAGACAACATATGCACGATATGCAACGAGGACGAAGAATCAACAGAACACATTTTGTGTCACTGTATCAGAACACTCCATCATCATTTAGACAAATTCTACCCAGAGACAGAGGATATATCTGTCATTTTGTTTATCAAAGACATTTCTGGTTTATCTGGTACCATGACGGACCCAGACACATGCATACATAGGTATGTATAAATGAAGGAAATCCCATTAGTCCGCAGTGACATGGTCCCACCTCTGCCAATAATCTACAAAGATTTCATTAATAGTCACATATTGGTGACTCGGGAAAAAAATTATTTTTTTACTTTTTAGTCCATTAAAGCTTGTTTTTAAAAATTATTTTTTATCTTTATATTTTTTTTAGAAATAAGATAGGTAAATGTAAGGGTTAGGTAGTAAAAAGTAAATAAGTCATAACAAATTTGTCTGGGTTAATGTTTTGGAACAGAACTTTGAATACAACTTGATAACAAACAGAGGTTTTGAATATATACCTTTTTTAAATGAGTGTTCCTGCCCCAAAGCTGATACTTCGACGTGAAAGATCTATTGTATCGTAGAATACTAATTAGTCCAAGAGGCAAACTCTATCTTTCTGCTGATAGAGGCTAACGCATTTTTAAAATCGTAAGTTCTGAGGAGTTCTTTATGTTAGGGTACTTCGTCTGACCCTAAAAAGTGCCGAACATTCACAGAGGACGTGCTCGGCCAACTCGACCTCCTCTAAACAGAGTCGACAATCCGTCTCGCTAGACAGGCCTTACTTATTTAGGTGGTATCGTTACTGGCAGTGACCGGAGAGGAATCTTGTTAGATACCTAATATCCTTCTTATTGTAGTTCAGAAGTGCCTTGTGATGGGTGTAAGGCTCAGTTAAAAGTTTGGCTTGTCTGAGCCCTGGAACATTTCTCCAATGAGAGAGACGAAGGTTATGCTCCCATTTGTTAATTAGGGCTGAGATTGTTGACAAGTTTATGCCACAGAAGTTTCGGGCCCGAGAATTTGGAAGTTGAACCTGAACGGGCCAGCTTATTCGCAATCTCATTTCCTACAATGCCTCTAAGAGTAAGCATCCACTAAAGTTTGCTTTATTTTGAGTGGGTAGGGATTGGAGAGCATTGAGCATCTTGTGTCCAAAGAATATGAGCTTAGAGCTTTGAGTGCGGCTTGGCTGTCGGAGAAGACATTTATGTTAACGCCCTTGAGAGAGAGAGGAACTCTGTAGGGGTTTTGAATAAGATTCTACTACATGTCACATACATATGTATCACTATCTTATCATGCAGAATCTGTGGGTTCGATTTCAACTTAACAATGAACCAGTTATTGATTATGTGCTCCGATAGACAAAATAACCCGAATAAACAACAACATTTGCCCTATATCAAAATAGCTGAGGTATCTAGAATCTGCAATCTGACTAATTAATCGACAAAGAAAATGTTTACAGTCCAAACAGAAAACGCAACGAACTGACAGTTAACTGATCCACCTTAGGAGCATACCTACATACAATTAAAATGAATCCAAACCCTCAACTAACTGTAAAAGGCGCCAACGCCAACTTCAACTAACATCCGTTCCGTCGCAAAGAAAATACCACTCAATTAAAGTCCCTTTTAACGGGAGGAGCGTTCAACACACCAGAAATGAGAAATTCCTTCTCCTGCCCCTCCAACGCTCATTTCAACAATTTCAAATTCAATGGCACTGACAATACCCCTCCAATTTGCCTTTTTATAGGCGTTTCCAATGTAAAAAAAGAGTAAGATATAAATTCAACCCACATACCGTACGTATTCCCGCAGGCAACGACAATAATACATTTTTCATCTACAACAAGCACATGAATCCTTGCTGTGTCTCCTGGTAGCCTGGCAGTGAACACCTAAGAAAATGTCGAAAACGGTCTCGGAATTCCCACGGCCAAAATATTCCCACAGTCCTTCTTCGGCCGTTGGAAGGTTGTGTTGTTGATTTTTTTCTATATTCCCCTGCTTTACCATTGTTGTTGTTCTTATCGAATCAAGCGGAAAGATGTTTTTTTTCTCATCCCGCACTCCCTAGGGAAAACATAAAAATAAAAATGCCGACTGACAAACACGCGTACGAAGAAGGCAAGGGCTCTTCTCATTTGTATTCCTCCTGTTCGCTTCGGAATGCAGTGGCTGTGGCAGTTGGTAGTGGTGTGGTGTGGTAACTATCTGCGGGCGGCATCTCCAGATATCCATGCTCGCCCAACAAGTGAAATTCAGAAAATTTCTCGGGTTTGCTACTTCCCATGCATTTGTGGAAATTTTTTCCCAATCATCGCATCCAAGGTTCTGATAAGCATGGTATTTTTCCCTTTTTATGTGTTTTATTTGTTTTTGTAGTTGTTGTTGGAAAACAAGTGTACTTGGTATTTGATGTTGTTGTTAAATGGTGGCGGAGGGATGTTGCTGCCGGGCGGTGGTGGAAGGACGAATTGCATCGTGATGTTGTTTTGTTTAAGGTTCTCGCACTGAATGGCATACAGGACTCGAAGCAGGTATTATTGTAGTTTTAGTAGCTTCGAAATTTATAGGGAGTTTGCGCACTTTTCCTTATTCCTGTGCAAGGATGATAAAAAGTCAAATAACTCCTGTTGTTATTGTAATTAAATTCATTAGGGGAAAGAGAAACAAAAGAAAGTTAAATTTAATAAAAAACTTAGTGACGTAATAAACGACATGTAAGAATTAGGTTTTTTTTTGGGTAGGTACATATACAGTACACTCTCGATTTTTGCAACTAATGAAAACACCACCTGTTGTAAAAATCGAAAAGTTGCACAAATCGAATAGAAAATCAAAACACTCTCTGTGTTGTAAAAATAAAATTACATATACATAGCTATGTAATACATACTCGTAGGTAGGTATATTTAAGAATTTTATTTTTGTCGTAAAATAGTAAACATATTTTCATAAAAAAAAACTAATTTATAAAACATTGTAATGCAGGTACATGCGGAAAAATATTTACAGTAAGAGTTTAGCAGAAAATCACTTGGATCACAGCCTTATCGGGCAATTTTTGCAGCTGCATCATCTCTTCAATGGATCCCTGGATAATTATGCAGGCTAAGGTTTTGTTGTGGGCACCGTAGCGCAAGTGGTTAGTGCATCGGACTACTGAGCCAGCGGTCTTGGGTTCGAATCCCGCCGCAAGCACCTAAAAAGTTTTTCACAGTGCCCACCTCTTTCGAATGTCTGACAAGCATCAAAGAGTATCATTTGTCACGATTGAGCTTCTCAACTCGCCGTTCGGAGTCGGCAAAAAACTGTAGGTCCCTTCCATTCGTGCAAAAATATAACACGCACACACAAATGGTTGCGAGAAGCAGCCTCAGGTTCACCTCGAGCTGTAGCGCCAACTAAGTAACCATAGAAAGATAACGTGCGCATTGGAGGTGCCCGCGAAAGAGATACATTGATATGTTCCTTTAACCGATGCGCGTACAAGCATGTGATTCTGAGCCAACTCGATCCTTAAATAAATGAATAAATAAATAAATAAATAAATAAATAGGTACATAAATAGATGAATAAATAAATAAATAAAATAAATAACGGTTATCTGCCATATTGGATTTAGAATGACTTCACTTAGCTTATTATGTTTGTTTCGTCAAACCCTTTCATTTGATACTCATATTAAGGAGATCGGTAATCCGCCATATTGGACTTCGAATGACGTCACTTAGCTTATAATGTTAGTCCTGTCAAACCCTTTCATTCGATACCCATATTAAGGAGATTGTGAAGATGACCGTAATCCGCCATATTGGTGGCCCACCATATTGAATTTCGAATGACGTCACTTAGCTTATTAGCTTATTGTTTTTCTTGTCAAACCCTTTAATTTGATACACATATAATGGAGGTCGTGAAAATAACGGTAGTCCACCATATTGGTGGACCGCCATGTTGAATTTCGAATGACGTCACTTAGCGCACTGTTTGTCTTGCCAAACCCTTTCATTTAATACCCATATTAAGTAGGTGGTGAGTCAACGGTAACCCGCCATCTTGGGGTGTCCGCCATATTGAATGTTTCTTTGACCTCATATAACCTAGGTTTAGGCTTTAGCTATTTTCTTTTTCACACTCTCTACCATCGCTTGTCTGTCCGAATGCGACATAAAAAGTTTCACTTCAAAAATAAAATAAATACTGAGTCAAATTTAGAATCTATCCCGAACCTAGAACAAGAAGAGCGACACCGACAGCACCTATAACACCACAATCGCATCATCGCATCTACCTATCTATCTATGTATATTGTTTCTGTAGTATAGGTACCATTTGCGGCTGTGACACTTAACCAATCCTAACAAATTAGGTGTCAAAAGAAAGAGATTTTCCTGGAGCACTGACGAATTGCACTTTCACTTGATAAATTTTAACAAATTAAGAAATCCATCAAAACAAATATTCTACCCAAAATTAACTCCCAAAAGAATAAACACTTCACGTATGATTTCCATGAGTTGACAGATGGAAACCATGTGGGAAGTTTGGATTTTGGGGGTTGGATTTTCTCTTGCGAGAGTTCTCGCACTAGTCTCTTCATATTTAAGGCACTGGTATTATCTATCGATATCATTCAAGTGAAATTATTGTTTAGCAGTCGATAAACTTTTTGTGTTGACAATAGCATGTACCTACCTATACAATTCATACATGTGTAGATGCCACAGAAATGTGGCTTCAAACCTCCACTCAAATCCCAAACATCACAATTATTCACTAGAAAATCGCACATGGCGCACCATTAACTTTTTTTTTTGTTATGACAAAATTAGGTGTATCTACGAATGAGATATAAATAAACATACCCCCAATACCCTCTCCTTATCTGCCCAACAACACGTTTCTTTTACAAAACCATCTTTATTCATGTTCCTATACACAAAGCACCAGCAACTCACTCGTTGGAGCGTTCAACTACTATAGAGACTGAGTAATAATTTTTCCCGCCATAATCGAAAAGCGGTTCAACTGCATCGCTGACATTCCACAGAGCCTACGTATTTCTCTGCTCGCCTGGTCGCTTGGAGTGTCATGAGTTTTGCGCGAAATATCGCCGCCGTGTTCGATTCGTCGCTCTGTCCGTATTAAGGAACGCGCATTTGCTGTCTTGCCACACCAAATGACAAGCTAACAGCGTTCGCTCTCGCTCTTCCCCAATGTCTGGCAAAAGACATGCGACAAAATGACGCGAACTTGTTTGCGTCTACTACTGGGACCGGATGAAAAAATGAACGCATCTGTGTCTCTCAAGCAACCAACTTTTTACCGCCGCCAACAAACATTCAGGTCCATATGGAGGTTGTAGGCTCCTTGCTAAGTACTCCCCAGATCAGCAATACTCCAGATCCGTCATAAATACAGTTCCTTAACAAAAGAGCAGCACTACTTGGCACGCTCGCTCCTGGCCTCGTTTCTGCTTCAATTGAGTTTTCTAATTGAAAAGCAACGGCCAACGGGCGGCCGCACCATAATTTCGCTTAACGAGCGCACAACTAGAGCAGGAAGAGCATCATCTAGACCGGAATCTTACCAGGCTAGCAGCAGACAGAACCTGCTCCTATCAACTGGTATAAAAATGTGGTAGCGGTGTTGCCCAACCACCTCACCCTAGCTCCATCTCATTCTATGGTCATGATGTGTCTGTGCCTGTCAGACGACGAAGACAACAACCGTCGTGTTTGTTTGTTAAATGTTTTGTATTTCATCTATCAGGCCATCAGCAGAAATCATGGGTTACACGTCATTGGCGCTCTTTCTGTGTTCACCCATCAATCTGACAGACAACCACGACCATGCAAACAACTTCAATGAACTTGATAAGTGTTTGGTAAGGGGAGCACCACAAATGTTACAAACAAAATGGTGACGGGGTTTCGAGTGAATTTTTCAACTGTCACGCAGCACTAAGTGAAGGTAAATTTTCTACAATGTGTTCGGCTAAAGTTCGCGCGCAAAAAAAGCCCAGAACTGTCAGAGTGACACATGGCATGGTGCGGGTGGCCAGCGACCGGAAAATAATCACTGCTCCATGCCGGAGAACGCTCGTAAATTACAATCGCGGTTTTATTTGTCAAAATTTAAAACTTATTTCAATAGGCGATCAGAAAGTCGAAGAAGGTACCTATACCATACGCTCGGTTTTGATTTAGATTTTTGTTGGATGTGTTGGGGCCCATCCTCCCCTTTATCCACATTCCCCTCTTCATTGTGTTCCATTGCTTTCAAAAGGTTGGCAGCAGCGTGGTGCTGTGGAAAAAGACAAACAAAGTTAAGCAAAAGCAAAACAAGAAAACCGTTTGGGGGGATGTCATGTTGTGGAGACCTACTATAGCATAATGGGAGACTAGTGGAGAAGTGGTTCTTTGCTTAGCAAAGGCAAAGTAAACCAAAGTGGGGATGGGAATACAGTATTTTATTTATTTTTTCTCTGTTGGGGTTTTATTTGGGAGCTCAGCCATTTGTTTGTAGTTCATATTATAGTTTCCATAGGGTTTATTATAGATACCTACACACAAAGTTTTATCTCTGTGAAGGGAATAATGATAAAGGGAACTATGCGGGGAAGCGTTTCTGACGAACCTTTAATCATTCACCAAATTCATTATGTTTTATGAGTTATGACTTGTACAACTGCAGATATGATGGCATGCAAATGGGCACATTAGCAGATATTTATAGAGAACATGTGAAAATAAGTAGGTACTTACTCGTGTGTACCTACACATGTTTTATAAATACCCAGGGTGAGAAGGTGTGGTGCAGTTTTATAACCACACCAATGTCTGCTAAAAGAAATGAGATGCATGTATGTATTTTAGTGATGAAAGTGAAAGTAAACCCCATGTACCAATAGAAACAACAACCTCTTCATGCAAGCACTGCAATCTGCAACAGGCTAATGAAAGACGGGCCTCAGCTAAATCGGCGCAAAACGTAAGCGCTGCTAAAAATCAGCAGAGCAAATATCGGCAGCGGCACCCTAGTTATAGTGAAACCTCCATTAGGCGGTCAGTGCCGGTTGCAGCATTTGTGTCCGCCTAAGGGAGTTGTCCGTTCAAGGGATACACACAATATTGTTTACAAAAAAAAAAAATAAAAAATAAAAAAAATAAAAATAAAATAAAATAAAGTAACTTTATTTATCAGAACATAAAAAAAAACACTGCCAACTTTATTTGAACCGATTAAGAAATCAAAAAACGAAAACAAAACAGAACAAAGATTGGGAATCTTCGCAAATGACTTCTGTCGTAGCTGCATGGAGTATGGGATGATGAGAAAGAAGAATTCCCACATCACCTACTGTGCAGCTGCTGCCCGGCACTCACCTCCTAAAGAAAAAAAGATTCTGGGAGAATAGTTCTTAATAGACCTTCAAGATACATATTTCCTCAACAAATAGGAAGTTATAAATAAAATATGGAAATATGACGCCAGAATGTACCGTACTGTACTAAATGTGTGCGTTATTTCTGTTGTATTTTTTCGTTTCGTTTGCATCTGTATTTTTTTCAAATTCAAATCAAAATAAAAATAAAAACACGGTGTGAATCAACGGAGATTTTTTTTTTGTTTTTGTCCGTCTAATGGAATTAAATTAAATAATTTCTGACAGATATGCGTGTCCGCATCCGATCAAGGGTTAAGGGAATGTAAAATGTATGCAATCTGAGACATAAAAGATTGGTTAGGAAAATTAGTCCGTCTAAAGGATCGGTCCCTCTAAGGGAGCTGTCCATAATGGGAGATTTCACTGTATTGGGGTACTGACAAGTCATTGTGCCAGCAAACTGAGAACTCTCCTCGCAGCTGCATGGATGAAGAAGAGGAAGAATCCACTTATCACCTCCTGTGCAGGTGCCCAGCACTCTCCTCATTAAGAAAAAAAAAGATTCTGGGAAAATACTTTTATACAGACATACAAGGTGTTTCCTCAAGGCATATCAATAGAATATGGAAATTTAGCCATCTTTCAAAATTGTTCCAAGAGTTTAGATAAGAATCGGCTCATGTGGCAACATAATGGTCCTTTTGGTCTGCTTTCAAGTGAGTCCTTCTGAGTACGTTGGATAGCCACCTAACCTAACCTAGGTGAGAAATTACTGCGAAATCGTTTTGTGTATTACAGTAGGTACATACATATGTATAGGTATGGATAATCATGCATTACTTTGGGTTTCAGTAAATATCTATCCTCCTCCTCCTACTAACTTGTCTGGAACTGGGGAAATTGGAGAAAGTAAACTCTTGCACTAGAGATCGATCTTTAAAAAGTTATTCCGGCGATATAGGTTATCAAATGAATCATTCAGACTGAAGACGAGTCAGTGTTTAAATTCGAGAAGTTTTTTGGAACAAATTACATACTGATATGTACAAATAGGTAGGTAGCTTAAGGAGAATGGGGAAATCCGTCCTGCTCTCATGATAATAGATAGAGATTTATATAGGTAGTTAGCCTACAACTGCAGCTCATAGAATGACTTGGGCGCATTGAGTTAAGATCACTTTGCTCATCCAAGCTGGAAGGGCATCCATCCGAGTTCACCTTGTAATGTTGCAAATGACGAGATAGTTTTTTCTTGTACGACACGGAAGGGTAGTGTAACATACACTGCGGCTCACTAGATTAGAAACAGTCATATTACTGTCCTTGTTTGTGAAGAGATTTTTTTTAAATAAAAAGTAGATTTTGACAGTAAGAAAGGGTTTATTTTTTCTTCAAGAATGGTAAAAAGAATTGTTTGACATTGTCAGAGAGGGCGAAAATAGACTTTACCATTCTGAAGGCTTGTCTAAGCCTGCTACCATTGGCAAGATCAATCTGAGTAATCGTGCTGTTGGTAAGGGTTGGTTCCATTATCTCCAGTTACAAAATCCCCAAACTAAAATCCACATATCCATAATTCACAAACAAAATCCCAAATCACAAAATCCTCTATAGTTCGAGTCTATCAAATAAATTATGTTTGACCGCCCACATGTCAAATTCGGCACATAAAGTACATCATGTACAGTGATGCACATTGCCTTACCGTCAAGCCGATAAATTGCAGATGGGTATTTAAGACCGAACGAAATGATGTAGGTGTCATTCAGCGTTATAAGGTACGATTAGTCATCAAGGGTTGCTCTCAAAAACCGTGGATTGACTATCACGAAACATATTCTCCCGTGATAAGATAGACCTCAATAAGATACTTAGTCTCGCTGGCAGCTAGATATGACCTTGATATTGAGAAATGGATGCGGTGACGGCGTTTTAGCAGGGAGATTTAACTGGGGACATTTACATGGTACACCCTGAAGGCATTAATGGTGAAACAAGTGGTAAGTTCTGTAAATTAAATAAAGCAATTTATGGACTGAAACAAGCTGGTCGAGAGTGGAACAAAAAGTCTATCAAATAAATTATGTTTGACCGCCAAGCATACGCTACTATCAGTAACAAGCATTATTGGTCTCTTTTGGCATAAAATGGGAAATCCCCAAAATAAGAAATCCCCAACATGAAAATGTACAAACAAAATATTTTGTGTTTGGGGATTTAACAAAAGTTGGGGATTTATTGATTTGGAGATTTAGTAGGTCTCCCTGTTGGTAATTGTTTTAAGCAGCGATTCTTAAGCCTGCAATTCGCGAATGTCCACGTGATGTGCAACAAGGAGCAAGTTCGAATAGCTGGAAAAAGAGGTCTTTTCTGACAAAACAAAATTTAATTTAGATGGACCGGATGGCTATAACTATTGACTATTTTCCACGATCTAAAAAAAGAGGAGCGTAATGGTCTGGGGTACAGTACATATTTATGGCACCATCGACTTGGTGGTTCAAAGCTCTAGAATGACAGGAAATAGCTACACAGTGGTGATGGAACGGAAGATCTACGATCTTTTCGGAACACTTTCATGGGTATTTCAATTCAATACGATAACGCTCCTATACCCACAGCTCGCATTGTTAAATCGTTTGTCGCCAGTCAAAATGTCGAACTTCTTCCATGGCTTCAATATTCGGCAGACCTGTAACATTATAGGCTGGCCCACACGAAAAGTATACCAAGGTTATACAAGCGTATATGTACTACAGTGAACTCTCTCGTAGCCGGACACTGACGGTACCGAGAAATTTATCCGGTTATGAGAGGTGTCCGGTTATGGAAGAAATACAATAGGCACGTGGTATTCATTTTATTTTATAAAGGAATTCATTTTTAGTGTTCCGTCCGTACCAAAACGGAACACTAATGGAATCAGTTCGGTGTCTGTCTGTCTGTCACAGGCCTTTTTCTCAGAGACTACTTAACCTAGACTATTGAAATTTGGAACAGTTGTAGCAATTAGTGGCCTAAACACAGACCAGAACTTAAAAAGCTGAATTTCGACTTTGGGGGGGTAGTTTCTTAACAAATTTTCACAAAACGTTACAACTTGCTGTCCCGAGCTTTTTCTCCGAAAATATCGCTCAGAAAAATCTGAATAAAATCACAAACATTGAGAATAAAGTGTAGATGGAAACATAATTCTCACGACTGCCCTACTTCAACCGTTTTTTTTTAATTAATTTTTTAATTTCAACTACCCTACTGTTTACATACCCAGAAAAATATCACAACGCCTAAAAGTAGATACGAGAGTAAAAATTGAATAATTTATGGCAAAAGTGTTATACCCGCAGCGAATTTTCGTGGCATATTCCTACCGGATAACTATTGACCTAAGACTTAAACCAATGATACATAATATAACACATAAAGGAAGCTTGATGGTTTCCTATTATAATGTAGGTGTCTCTACTTTTACTATATTGGAAAAAATTGAATTTGTGTATATACAGCCACAGAGAGGGAGACAAATCGCAAAATACGCAGTTAATGCAATTGAACGAATAACGAGACGAAAAATTAAATCTGATGCACAAGCGTACATTTCTTGTAAATACATATACATATGAACATATTATGTAGGTATATATGTATGTATGTATATACATGCTTTATTTGTTGTTTTTTTTCTCTTTTACTTTGTGTGTGTGTATAACTATTCTTCTGAGCAGATGAGAAAGGACATCAGAGCCATATGTACATACATACATGCATATGTAGGTAATTTATTCGACTTACTTGTTGGTATACATTTATGTAGGTACAAATTTGAATTTATTTTTCGTAAATTGTGCTCAATTTATTTGTATTGAAATGTGCTGTGCACCATAAAACTATGTATGTAGGTACACATGTACTTTCTTGTGCCTGCAGATATACAAGTGCATATGTACATATATGTACCTATATATGTTTTTATGTTTGTACATATATGTGAGTATCGAACAAAGTATCATTGTATCTTTAGTAGAAATCGTATCGTAAAGAAAGGGTTCATATAGATCTATCAACATAAATCTATGACATACATATGTATGTAGTTAAAATAACTGATACAGTACGGAACACTTATTGCGCAAGTATAACTTGCACTTGACCGGATTTTTTATGTCATAAACACAAATTACCAAAAAATACTAATTTCTGTCTATGACAATCAAACCGATTTAAAAATGCAATGGGATCTATAAATGCACATAGTTGTTGGATAACACGTTCGCGGACAAGACAGCATATATGCCGTCAATGGTTGAGGAAATAAGCGGGTCATGACAATTTTGGATATGTTAGGACAAGACGGGAACACTGACGAGAATTACAGTAAACTTCCATATTCCGCCATTATTTGTCCTAACTGTCCGGTTATAAGAGGTCTCCGGTTATGACAGGTGTCCGTAAGGAGAGAGTACACTGTACCTAATTTTGACTATGTCCACTGTTAACATTTTTAAGAAAATATTTGGAAAGTTTCTCCCATGCTAGCTACAATACCATCTCTTTTGGGATTAAAATCTAATTAAATTATGCAATCGCCATATTTACCTTCATTCTTCTGTTGTATCATATGCATCAGACTATGCATCGAGAGAAATGCCTTTTAATTAGCACGAGTTACGAGTATGTATGTGTATATGAATCTATGTAATGTATGTACATTGTACATGTCCCACAATATGTATCCATACAGCGAACAAACAGCCACTCACCAGACTGCATAAACGATGAAAATCATCTCCCAGCATAAAATACGAAAATCGACAACGAAACACAATATCAGAGTCAGAGCCCTTCTTTCATTCAACAACACGCTACACTACAGCATTGAAGTTGAAGGGATTCGAATGCACTCCCATCCGCGCATACAAAGGGAGAGAACGTAACAGCAGAAGCATTATGCTACAGCATAACTCTACCTGCAGACGGTTTCTGAGGTCCTGATCGACTGGTTAATCGGATAGACCTTCCCTAGCGCCCGTAGGGAATTTTCTCACACTGTTCCCTTTTGCAAACCCAGCCGCGCTGGAACAGGAATAGCACACAGCCCAACAATCGAAAAGAAACGTGCATACGGGAATAATAATCACAACAAGAATATAATCCACCGATGGCATGAATCCCTTCGAAGGGCCAGGTAAACAAACCACCATAAAATGTGGATGAGGAGGAGGAAATCTACCAATAAAGAATAACACAAATCGAACAAAGAGATAAAGGAGAAAACTGCTGCCAAACAGAAGAGGGAAAAAGAAAGAAAGAAAGAATTGCCAACAGGGGCAGCAGCATGAAAATGAACGACGGCACATAGCAGAACCATCTGCAGATTTTGCTGCGCTCCTGACTCCTTGTATACCGTAAAAATCTGTTGGCATCATTTTCTAAAATTTCTCTTCTCTCCTTCGACAGTGGACGAATGGATAAAGCAAAGAGTGTGTGGTTGTTATATGGGTTGGTTGGTTGCTCTGTTGGATTTGGACTCTCTGTCTCTGTTGTGAACTGCTGCAACACAGGAACAAGTCTTCATTTGTTGCAAAGCAATTTGGTTGGAGCCCATGGATTCATGAATCATGAGACATAAATGCAATTAGCAACAAATTGAGTTCAATTATTTTGAATTATGTTAGGCATGTTTTCCACTGTACGTTTGGCAGTGGAAGTGGTATAGCCGGGATTTTATTCTACTAGGTAAATTTGTTCCCTCATAAAATGCAATCTTGTACAGGTTGTAAAAAGCGGATTGGACGAGAAGGGTGTGTTTTTATGACGTACATACAGCTGTGGCCAACTAATTAGAAACACCCTGACTCTGTCTATTCAAACAAGCGCAAATTTTTCCTGTTAACATAATTGTAATGCTTTTTATTTTAGGGCAAAGAGATACATAACTTTGCTGGTCAAAATATAATGCATTTGTAGTTGGTTCCCCGTGCGGTTCATATTTTATCGTGGGAAATGTAGAAACAAGTGTTTTTTTTTTTGTGAGGCCATCTAATTAGAAACACCTAAGTTCGATTCGATTTATTGAAAAATTAAAAGTTAGTTTTAAATTTCAAAGGTTAGTCAATAATCCGAACGAGTGTTGAGATTAGTTTACTGTTGATTGTAAATATTTAGATTAAGACGATTTTGCGATGGCTAAAACCAAAAGCTAACTCAGAAGGCAATAATGGAAATGTGGACTCTCAAAATGTCATACCGAGTAATAGTAATTCAATTAAGCTAAGTTAAGGAAATTATTGACGCTTTCTAGCATTTCAAGGTATTTGAAACCGCCGCAAATGCGCAAAGGATAAGTCGGCCGCGCAAAACATCAAAAGGACTAATCGAACGATTGGTTGGCTTGCCAAATTTGATCCAGAAATAAGTCCAATGGAAATCCAGCGACACATTTTAGAAGAATCAAGTATTCCAGTCTTCACGTGCACCATTAGGAGACGACTCTGGGATGAATGGACGAGCCTCGCGAAAGAAACCGCTCGTTTATTTTAAGCAAAGAAAAATAGACAATTGAGTTCGCAAAGTCTCGCCTGAATTGGATAGCGTAGCAGTGGAAATATATAGTATGGAGCGATGAAACTAAGGACAGCCGAATGGGACAAGGTTTCGCTCGATATGTAGGTACGATGACCAAAAGGCACAGCTTTGAGCCCCAAGTTTATTTTACCAGTTACTAAACATTGTGGGGTATCAGTCAATGTTGTGGAATGTTTTCCCTGCAATGGTCGAATAGATGACATTTTACTGGCTGAAAAATATATCTAGATATTGGAAAACAACCTAGTAACTTGGCCGACACAAATTTGCTAGTTATTTGGAAATTCCAGTAGGAGAATGACCCCAAACATATGACTAAGCTCACGAAACAATCTTTCCAGGACAATTCAATCAGTATTCTTGAGTGGGCGGGATCAAGTGTCGACCTGAATCTAATCGAACATCTGTGAGGCGAAGTCAAAAGGGCAGTCGCCTTAAAAAAATCAACATTATTAGACATTTTGTGTAATAATATTGAAGGTGCCTGGAAAGCCATTACTATGGAGCGCTGCAGACGACCCATTCAGTCTATGCAGAGAAGATGCCAGGAAGTTATTTGGCAGAAGGAATTCACCACGCAGTATAAACTTAAAATGCCTTCCAACCACCTAACATAAAATTATAACCATTTTTTGATGTGTTTCTAATTAGTTTTCCATTCAATTTCCAGGGCTAATTATTTATTTTATATATCTTTCTTTATTTATTACTATTTTGAACCATAGTTTTTGCCTTTGTTACTAGAATTAACGAAACTTATGAAAAACATTCTTATTTCAAACTTTTAAGACATAACTCATAAATAAACACAGTAATATGATTTTGAATTGGGGTGTTTCTAATAAGTTGTCCACAGCTGTATGTATGTAAGGGTAACAGGACGATTTGACATCCATGGTGTTTTGATACATATGTTAAATGTACGAGTATGATGTTTGTCTACAATTCAAAAAGAAGCCATTATTTTGGAGCAACTTCAAAGATTGACACCTTATTCAAAGTTTTGTTAGTGGTCGCCAACGTTTTCAACCTGCAATTTTTATGAAATTCAGGACAAGGTTTAAAACTCTTTCCAAAATTCAACTGAAGTTCTATTATTCTTTACTTCATGGTCTTCTTACTTCATATTGCACATTTGACGTACATATGTACGAGTACGTGATACACTTGACGTAAAAATGTACTCATGTGCTGAAAAGTCCCAGAATTTTTTAATAGGTAGCGCCACTAGGAAATGATCATGAGCATGACTCATTGCGAGAGGCTCATCTGTCCATTCGTTTACAAGCTCCAGTCGTTTGAGTGACGCTAATTTCACCGTAGTAAAAATAAATGAAAAACAGGATCAAACATTGTTTTTTGATGGGAATAATCATTGCAATGGTTGCAGAAATGTTATCCAACATCTGCAGAACGGTGGTTTGGTGAATGGTGGGTCGTATAAGTACCGAAGACGCACCTCGCTCTGGAAGGCCAAAAGAGAGTACGAATGCGGAAATCGTCAAGCAAGTGAATCGAATTGTTTTGAGTGATCGAAACTTTTTTTTATGTGTTTTGCTGGGATTGAACCCGGCAGCATGCGTTGTAGTCCAATGCACTTACCATCACGGCCACTGCGATCACTTCCCAGCGGAAGTGGAAGGAAGGCTTGGGCGTATTTCGAAGGCTTGGACGTTTCGTACCACAGAAATGGCGTCGAAATATTGGAAACTCGATATACCAAGTGTACTGCTCTTAAAGGCAACTATGTTGAGGAATAAATATAACTTTGCCTAAAAATCGCTTGTTTTCATTAAAAATCCCGGGACTTTTCAGCCCACGGTACATACTGCCAAAGTTATAAGAAAATCACTTAGGTTTGCATATCACACAGCCCAGTCGATAACGTTTTGACGGATCGAATTGACAGCTTCATAAGTATATTTTTATTTTTTGTTGTGTTTTTGAACTATGCAGATAGATACAAATGTATCTGTATATTCATCTCTTATAATAGATTATTAAATTCTCTTTAGCTTTTCGACCTTTATTTAATGTGATCATTTATTTCCAAAATATTTGCAATGGATTCTCGCGCTCCAGTTCCAGTTCTGAGTCCAGAAACATCTCGAATTGACATCAATTTGATAAGATTTTCGTTTAAAAACTTCAAACTATGTCCACAGTTGCAGCATCAGCTCTACGATACTGCCATTAAACGGATCGCTGGTGATATGCAAAAAGCAATGCACATCATCAGACCAATAGAATTTATCGAGGCAAGAGATCGAATTGAAATTCCTCATGGCATGTTCGGCTTGAGCTTGGAAAAATTCTACGAAAGACGTCACGAGAATGGGGTTTATTTAAAACTTTTAAAGATGGTTTCCAAGAAAACACTCGAACACGCCAGAGTGTGTACTGTTCTAGATGAGCTGCTGGCGTATCTGAGCAGGCTATTCTTTGGATACCGCTGCAAAGATATGAAGCTTGTTGTTAGCGATATCACGTATGTTTCATTTTTTAAAGAAAATATGTACTCACCTTTACACCATAGAGACTCTATGAAGCTGCTCACAATTATGGATACTATAAGGGCGGACTATAAGATTAACTTGGAGACATTTCGAACGCTGCAAGAACAACTTCAAGTTTTTAACGAACACGAAAGGGAACAACTCGAGATTATAGACAATCAATTATATAACGCACAGCAAAGTGTTGCAGAAGAAAAACTAAGTATGTACCTAGATGTGTGCATTTTATTCGTAGGAACTGTTAAAAATTGAATATCTAGTTCTGAATCCAATTAAGTATCGTTACGTTACGAGTTACGATGAAAGATCTCGTGACCAGATGATGCTATTAATGCACAATTCGGAAGAAGACATGCGTAATTCTATGAATCGGATAAAGTGGAAACACGAAAAAGAGAATGATGTTACTTTATATGTGCGTATGAAATGGAGGACCGAGGTCGATGTGAGTTGGAGCTAAGAGTTGCGAAGCGAATTAACTCATACCAGTTGTGTTTTGTTTTTCTTTAGGCGTATAAATCTAGTCTCAAGATCTTGGGAGCAGAATATGACCATAAATATGACTACTTGGACTCACAAATAATTTACAAAACAAATGTGATGAGCGCAATGCGGGAACAACAGAGGGATTGCCAGGAGAAAATGAAATATTTCGCCAAAGAAATGGGGCATCTAAGAAAATGGCGGCAACTAAGTAATTGGAGGGTACGTTCGTATAATCCGTTCTTTAGAACTAAGCATTTAAACGGTAAACATATGTTATGTATTTTAGATGCGTGAAGAGTTACAACGATCAACGATCATTGTGCAACCGGTAAAGAAAAAGAAGCTGCAAACTAAACCACGTAAAAAGAAAATCACATTTGCAAATTAATTGTTAACGGAAAATGTGATTCCAAAAAAAATTATCAAAATGTCTAATTATGTTTTATTTGAGGAAATTGTTGATTTTTGCATGTCTTGTGATTTCTATAGGGTGACCAGCATTGATACTTTTCCCAAATGTTATGTTTCAGCAGCTGTCAAAGTTACCAATTGCATCCAGCTGTTAAAATATTCAGTAAGGTTTGCCATTTCGGAAATTATTAAAAAAATATCGAAACTCCGGTTCAGTGGTAAATACGCAACGTGAATTTCGTCGTGTGGTCGGTCGTCATCATGGCTTCAGTGTGCATGCAATCCATCGCACCGTGGGAAAATTTAGGCGTAAGTACACTCTTTTGAACATTAACCCTTTGATGCCCGAATTAATTTGGGCGGTGTTAACATTGTTTTGATGACATTAAGTTGTTGGTCGAGCCTTATATATGAACTGGTATCAAATTCAAGGTTCTATGTTTCCTAGTTTGACCGCTAGGGGGTGTTGACTCTAATCAATAGTTATGTTACTGAGCTCAAACTAAAATTTTTTTGTAATTTTTTTTTCTCATCTTATTGCCTGAAATATTTTGAATATAAAATTCACTTGTTATTAGAAATTTACTTTGTTTTGAGTCGTTTCTTTAACTTTTTGCACAATCACTTTTTGCATTTTTTTTTATACCTTCATTTGATTTGTAGTTACAAAGAAAAAGAGCTAGAATCCGATCACTCGCAATGCTAATGTCATGAAATTCACTTATAATGTAGGTACTCACAACATGCCAACCTGTCTTGTGAAAAAGAAGTATTCAAAAAATTAAAAAAATACTGGACCTAGAAGCTAAAACGTCAAAGTTGCCATATGGCAACAGTGGGCATCAAAGGGTTAAGACACCAACCAGACAGAGATTGGCGCGAAATGAAGAAAACATAGCCCCCGTAGCGGACAGTATCAAAAAAGACCCAGAAATGTCGATTCGGCGTCGATCAGATGGATTGGGTATCGCCAGAGAGTTAACCCGGCTCATTTTACGGTTGGATTTGGGTCTACATCTACATATATAAAATTATGGACGCCCATAGACAACGCCGCGAGTTCGCTAATTGGGCGCTGAACATGTTGGCCGGAGATCCTGACTGGGTCATCTCACGGCGAGCGTTCGTCAATTGGCCGCCGCGATCATGCGACTTGACACCGGACGATTATTTTCTCTGGGGCTACGTCAACTCCTTGGTCTACGCTAACAGGCCATCCACTTTGGACGAGTTCGAGGCGCTAATGCCGGAATATCGCCGTATATTGGACCGTGTCATCAAAAATTGGACCGAAGCACGGTCTGCGAAGCCAATGCGGCCGTTTAAATGATGTGCTATTCCACAGATAATGGCATGAATGTAGCTTCAAAATAAAGCCAGAATGAAATTTTATATCTCACACCGTTGCTGATTTATTTAATTTTTTTTCCTATAGTTCTTATCTGGTCACCCTTTACTATTTTTTCTTAATCAGCAATAAGCTGCAGTAATTTCTTTCCTTTTGCACGAACTTTTAAGAAATGTATAGCGGTTGAAGTGTGTCTGGAGAATAGTGTGGATGAGGACGCACTTCATAGCGCAATTCAGCTAATTTTGCTGTTGCTACTGCGGACGAATGAGCCGGTGCATTGTCGTGACAGAGCACTCTGCATTAAATGTATCATATCTAATAAATTTGGTGATCGTTTTTTTTCCTTTTCCAAGTAGTTAATGAAGATTACGCCGTGGGAATTCCAGAAAACTGTTCCCATGACTTTTCCTGTCGATGGAACCGTTTTTGCTTTGTTTGGTGCACGTTCGCCTGAAGAAGTTCACTGTTTTGATTGTTCTTTCATTTCATCATTTAGTAAGAACCGCGCCGTAAAAATTCACTTGAATTGCTTTTGAAGAGCTACAAACTCTGATTTGAAAACTTAACCCGAATCCGTTTTTGATTAATCGTCAGCAAACGCCGCATTATATATATTTTAAACGCCGCATTATCTTGCCGATAATTTTTTCAGCCCTAATTGACATGCAGGATTCAATGACGCTATCATTTGAAATCGCTATTGTCTCAGCTATCTCATACCCCGTTTATATGATAACTCAATGCGCATTGGTTCAATCCGCATAGAAAGCTTGGTGTTTACATGAAATTATTCAAAACCGAATCCAAAATAAATGTGAGAAAATTGAGAGAGTTTAATAAACAGCTGATTGAACTGACAGTTTGATAAAATAAAAATTAATTAATTAAAAATTACACTAGGTCTGTTCGCGTACCCTCCCAAAACAACGAAAATCCACGAAAAATAAGGAAAAACAACGAAAACGCGTTCGCGTACGCAAACATTTCGTAGTTTTTCGTAGACGAGAGTGCTCACGAGAGAGTAAGAAATTTCCCCATGTTACGAATTTTAGTCCAAGGAATTTCCTTGGGGTGTTTGTATTGGAGAGAATTGTATCCCCACTCTTCGAGATTTGACAGAAAACCCATATTTAGTGCAAAAAGTACGCGAACGGACCTAACTATTGAATTGCCTGACATTAGATGACACATAAGAGAATGATGAGAGCGCGTGAGAGTAAAATGTTTCAATGCGATTTGAAAGTGTTTATAAGATATTTCATTTCGATTTCAATCTTCAATGCGGTTTATAAACAGGAATGAACGAATGCGGATTGAGTATTTCAATTCGGTTCGAAGTGGTGTTTATACATATGAGCGGATTGAACCAATGCGCATCGATTCAATGCGCACTGAGTTGTCATATAAACGGGGTATCACAAACCTTGACCCGGCGATCATTCAACACAATATGGTAGATTTTGTTGACCATTTCTTCCGTTGTGACGTCATTTGGACATCCTGGGCGTTCAGCGTCTTTTGTGCTCGTACGACCGCAACGAAATTCAGTGAACCACTTGTGTACCATTCCATGCGAGGGAGCGGAGACTCCATAATATTTTTGAAGTCTGTCTTCAGTCTCCTTAATGGTTTTACTACGCAAAACATAGTGCTCTATATCAAAACACGAAAATCACGTTTTTTTTTTCCAATTTGAGCAAATGACACAAACCAAAGTTCTTTCGATCACTGTAAAAATGTCAATGTTTGGCCGATCTACACTAAAACCTCCTAATTGCGACACTCCAAATTGGAGGGCCCCGATTTGAGAGATCCGCCAAATTGGGCCAAGTATCATTTTGTCCCAATTATACTGCTGTCTATAGCCTGTATTCGAAACACTACGGAAATGAATAAGTGCTTTGTGGATTGTGTTGTGGCAACAACAGCATAAGAGCGAGGAATTTTTCTTACGAACGCACTTCCGATATTTCCGGGACTACCATTTTTATCCATCATAGTGTGAACAAACTATTCGTATACATAGGTACATATATGTTACACATGCACACAATCAGCTCTGATATTTGTAATTTCTCCCTCTTTTTCCTTTTTGTCCCAATTTGAAGGTGGCTTTGCAAGCAATTTTATCCAAATTCGCAAGCAATTCGTTACTTCATGAGATGCCCCGATTTGAGAGGTTCGCTTATATGAAAAAAACCGAGTGTATGCATGAAGGGCGATTCATTTCGGAGGTGCCTCAATTAGAGAATGTCCCAATTAGGAGTTTTCACTGGATTTGATTTGTTTCCCTATGCCTAGAAATAAACAAAGATGGCGGAAAAAGAAAATCTTCAATGCGATCCGAGCACCGCGCCGTCTTGCAGCAAATTCACTGACTTACCGAATAGCCCTCGTAATCGCGCTCGCATACTCCCCTCGGCATGATGGTACTCCCCTAAAAAATATTTTAAATTTTTTTGAGCACCGTGGTGTAGTGGTAAGTGGGTTGGACACTACGAAATGCTGCCCGGGTTCAATCCCAGCAAACAACCGAAATTTTTTTTCACGGTGCCACCTCTTCGAATGTATGACAAGCATTCAAAGAGTGTCATTTGTCACGAGTAGCTTCTCAACTCGCCGTTTGGAGTCGGCAAAAAAAAAACTGTACATCCCTTCCATTCGTTCAAAAGTATAACGCACACACACAAATGGTTGTGGGAAGTAGGCCCTGGTTCACCCCGAACTGTAGCGCCACAGAAAGAAAAAAAAAATTATTGAGTACCTTTTCTTCAATGAATAGTACTTTATTAAAATACTAACACGATAACTCTTAATGTGCTCAGTGTATTGTCGCCTCAATCGAATATGAATTCATGCATATACCTAGATCCATTAGTCGTATATTGTTTTAACAGGCTAATGCTTGATGTTGATGATTGATTTGCGAAATACTCCCCTGTAAACGTCTAAGATACTCCCTTTAGAATTTTCGAAACGGCAGCCCTGCAGTTCATGGTATCTTTAAATGTTTAAATCAACTCACATTTACTCAATCTTACGAATCATACAAGCTAGCGCTTGTTATTATCCGATACATCTGACTGACATCAGGAAATTAATTTGCAGAATATATTTTTTTGTTTGCAAATATATTATCATATATTTTATTTGTTGAAATAATTAAACAAATAATTAATTAAATACATGTTTAAATGTTATCACACGTTCCAAGTTCGGGATTGGTATCAAATTCTTTCTCAGATACGGGTCCGAGTCGGTTTTCGTTAAAGAACTTTCGGCTATGTCCACATCTACAGGAGCACCTAAAGGACACTGCGATTCAGTACATCTCTAGTGATATACAGAAAGCATTGACAGCCATCAAACGAAGTGAATTTGTAAATGCAAGAAATCGGATTGATGTTCCCCACGGAATGTTCGGCTTGAGCCTGGATGACTTCTACCAGAGGCGGAAAGAGAACACGGTCTATTTAAATGTCTTGAAATTGGTTTGCAAAAGGACCCTGGCTCAGGCCAAAATTAGCATTGTTCTAGATGATTTGCAGGTTTTAGTAAGCCGCCTATTTACTGGATATAAGAACAAGAGAATGGACTCTGTTTTGAGAGACATCACGTAGGTTTTTAGCTGCGATATGTATCCATTGAATTATTTAACTATAGTTTGCCTTTAGGAACTCTGAAAAGCTGCTGACAATAAGTGAGACTATAGCAATGAATTTCAAGAAGAACTCGGAAATATTACAAAAATTGCGTGACAAATTGAATGTTTTCAATAGTCGCGAGGCAAACGCAATCGCATACATGAACAATCAAGTGTATGGAGTACAGAATAATTGCGTAGAAGCAGAGCTAAGTATGAAATATCTGTACAATTCCATAGAAAATATGTATAATGTCCTTTAATAGTTGTTGATCCAATTGAGTCTCGTTACAAATTGAACTTTCACAATCGAACTACCGAACAGTCTGTGCAGGAATCACGTCAAGCTGAAGAGGAGCTACAAAATGCTATCGAACACTTAAAATGGGCTCGCAATAGAGAAGATACGTGCACCACATTTGTCCGCATGAAACAGAAAAAGGATATTGATGTAAGTTCTTAATTCTCAGTGCCAGTATTGCCATTGTGTTATTCTTTTAGTTGCTAAAATCAAGACTGGAAGAAATGACAGCACAATATGATCGTGATTATGATAATTTGGATGGACAAATAACTTACAAAGTAAATACTTTGGAGCTCATGCGAGATCACCATAAAGATTGCCTGGAAAAAATGGAATTTTTCGCCACCGAAATGGTGAAGTTACGAGAATGGGAAGAGACTTGGGAACAGAAGGTATAATTATAATTATACGTAAATAGATACTTTTTTTGTTTAAATAAAATTTTAAAAATTTTCAGAAACGTGATGAAGCAAATAAATCCTTGAAGAAAAAGAAGAAGAAAGGCGGTAAAAAACAAAAGAAAGGAAAGTAATACAAGCAGTGACGTGGTATTCACCCTGCTGGCGCGCTACTGGAGCGACTACATATTTTGTAAATTAATTTTAACAAGTAAAAGCAAACATACTATCGACTATCGGGTGTTCGTTTTTTTGAGCATATGATAGGTAAAACAACCTTCATCGACCTCTAAATCCGGTTAACGTTGCGCTGTATAATTAGATCTGTTCCCGTACCTGTCCAAAACTGCAAAAAACTACGAAAATCAGTCAAAACGTGTCTAGAAGTATTTTTTTACATTTCGAAAGTGCTACAAAGTACCAATTCAAAATCGCAACGAAAAGTGATTTCGAACAGGTTCGACTTTCGACTTTCGAGTAGGGCCCTTGTTCCTGTACGAAGATTTTTCGTAGTTTTTCACAGTTAGTAGAAAATTTTCCCATGCTGCGAATCTTAGCCCAAGAAATTTCTTCGAGTAGCTTGATAAAGACTAATCATCAACCAAAACGACCACATTGCGATCGACACCAGACACGCCTCCAGTATCCTGGATGTCCGAACCTTCCGGACGGCCAACATTGGCTCGGACCACTACCTTGTTGTAGCCAAGGTACGAATGCGGATATCCACAACGCCACAACAACGAAATAGTGTGAGAAAGTATAATGTCGAAAAGCTACAATCGCAAGACACCGCCAGAGCCTACAGAGAACTGATCTCTCGTTACGAGTCCTACCGCAGCAACAGCTAGTACAGAAGACCAGTGGCAGCACTGCCAGCAAGCCATCATAAGTGCCGCGAATGATGTGCTGGGTTTCACACGACCACCACTACGAAACCCCTGGTTTGATGAAGAGTGCAGACTAGCTAACGCGGGAAAACAACAAGCGTATAAAGCAGCGCTGCAAAGAAGGACTAGAGCTGCTCGCATGCTCTACGAGCAGAAGAGACGGGAAGAACATCGGCTTCTAAGAAGGAAAAAGAAAGAGCACGAGAAGCGTGCATTCGAGGATATTGAGAGATGCTGCTCCAGGAACAATGTACGGAAGTTTTATCAGAGGGTGAAAAGAATGTGCCAGCAAAACAAACCTGTAGAGACGCGGATGGAAATATTATAGTAGAAACACAGTCGGTGCTGAGAATATGGAAAGACTACTTCTGCAGACTGTATAATGGCGATGAAGACCAATACTCCGCTGTTAGGCAGAATGTACCGTTCAATTTAGATGATGATAGCCAAAACTCCCATCCACCTGATCAAAACGAAGTGCGGATAGCAATATCCAAGCTAAAATCTAACAAGGCTGCTGGACCTGACGGTCTACCGGCAGAGCTATTTATACACAAACTCATCTCTAAGATTTGGTCAGATTATTATAGAGATATCAGTCTCCTCAACATCGCCTACAAGATCCTATCTGCCATATTGTGTCAGCGCCTGAAGCCTTTCGTCAACGACCTGACTGGCCCCTATAAGTGCGGTTGCAGGCCAGGAAAGACCAAATTTTCGCACTTAGGCATATCCTGGAAGAAACCCAAGAAGTCCACATCGATACCCACCACCTGTTCATCGATTTCAAGGCCGCTCATGACAGCATCTGGAGAGAAGAACTGTATACAGCCATGCCTAGTTTTGACATTCCTGCCAACCTCAACCGTCTGTGCAAGATGAAGATGGAGAAAGCTCGCTACTCCATCAAGGTCGGTAAAGACCTCACCGAGACCTTCGATGTCAAAAAAGGATTCAGACAAGTGGTGACACACTGTCATGCGACTTCTTTAACATCATATATGAAAGAATTGTTTGAAACTCACAAGCCAACACACGAGGAACGATCGTTCAACTACTTGCATACGCCGACGACATTGACATCATTGGTAGAACACAGCGAGCTGTTACCGGTGCGTTTGCAAGTATAGAAATGGAAGCGGCTAAAATGGATTTAACGGTAAACGAGGGCAAAACAAAGTATATGCTGTCAACGAGTAATTGAGTAGTGAAGTCCTTTCCCGATCGACTAAGGAGATTCTATATAAGACCCTTATCGTCCCAGTCTTGCTTTATGGAGCTGAACCATGGACTTTATCGAAAGCGGATGAAGATATCTGGATAAGATATTCGGTCCGATTTGTGTTGACGGGTTTTGGAGGAGAAGATTCAATCACGAACTAAATGAGCTGTACACTGTCATTGACCTGGTCAAAAAACTGCGCATTGGGTATTTAAGATGGCTAGGACATGTAGAGTGAATGGACATCAAGGCTCCGGCCCACATAGTAATCGAATCCAACCCAGATAGTCAGCGCAGCAGAGGACGACCTTGCCTAAGGTGGCACGCACAAGTGGAAAAGGACCTCAACCAATTTGGAGTATGTATGAAACTGGAGACAGTGAGCTAAGGACCGGGCTAACTGGAAGGGGTTGTTGGTTGAGGCCTTGGTCCACCCGGACTGTAGCGCCACCTAAGTAAGTAAGTGTTGTGTTTCTGTACTTTGTCACACTTTAACCTCTCTCTGAGAGATTTTCACCCCCACTCCTTGAAATTTTAGAATCTGTGAATTTTGGTTTCCAACTTTCTCAGGCAGAGACCCTTCATGGGTCGGGAGCCCGTTAAGTAAAGCAAGTAAGTACGGGAACAGATCTAATAAGTGACAGTCATAGTCACACTGATGAGTAAACATATGGGTGACAAAGTGTTGTATACCACAGGAACTCCTCAGTGTGGAGATTCATAGGTTTCAAATCGCTTCGGTATTTAAATATCATTATTTCTTCCTAAATCACAAAAAAAAAACCATCGTCATGAAACAACAATCATTCGATTGTAATTGATTACAGTTGGCGAACGACGACGGACGATGTTGGAATTTGATTTTACTCGTAGTTAATAACTCACAACAGACGACCCGACCCGCCTTTGCGTGTTATAAGAATCTAAGTCCTTTGGCTATTGCTTGGAAACACCCTTCTGTTTATCAAGTAACTACATACAAAGAACTCGATGAGAGTTAGGCAAAAGGACTAACGATTTCTTCCACCTGAAAATGCAATCCAACTGCAAGACTTTGAAACGAAAGAATTGCGTGGCTCGCGACGGTCCCGGTTAAACATGAAATCAAATTCTCACAAGATTTCGAATTAAGCCGCAATAAAAGCAAACAGTATTTGAATATTTGAAATTTAGTCCTCTTTCGTAGAAATCCAGAACAATATTTGCATATTTTCAGTCTTCTGGATGTATCCGAAGGTATATGTTTTTTGTTTTAATTGATTAAATAGTTTTGTGGTTGTTTGGGTTTCCTGTTGGTAGATACGATATTTAGATCTACCACCCCCCGTAGAGGATTTTGATTGAGTGAAAAAAAACATGAATACCGAGTCAAAATGTCAAGCGAACGGGAATTCAGCAGAAGATTGGAGAGTCTTTGAGATTTTGTGCCAATACAACGAGTGTACATTGGAATATAATCGATGTCAGGTGAGTAGTTTGATCAAACCAAAGATACGAGTATTAAATGGATATAAAAAAATCCGGTCAATTGCAAGTAGTACTTGTGCAATAAGTGTCCTACTATCAGTTATTATTATATACATGTGGGATTCAGGACCAAACATAACATAGACATACTATAAAATCGCACGACAAATCGAAACGCTATACCAACCAGTTAGGCAGTACATAATGTGACCACATAACAAATTACATACAGAACAAACTATGTAAAACGGCAACGAACAAAAACGGCAACGAACAAAAACGGCAACGAACGAAAACGGTAACGAACAAACGAGAATAACCTTTCCCCTTCCATTTTCAAACATAGAATCATGTAAACCAGCCAGCGAAGTAGAGTAGCTAGATCAGAAGTCATTAAACTCTCAAAGTGTTCAGTAGTGCGCGCCACCAAACAAACGATTAGATTAAATAAAAACCATAAGTGAAGTCAATAAAACATTGAATTTTATACTAGAACGTAAAAGTATTGTGTTTCATTTTAATCGCGTAAAAGGGATCCTACATACATATGTTACAGATTTACGAGTATGTTGATGGATGTAAGCATCTTGATAAAATTACTTACCTGATGCCCTTTCTCATCTGCTCAGAAGAATAATTATACATCCACACAAAACAACAAATAAAGAATACAAGAAATTTACGCATGTGCATCAGATTTCATTCTACGTCTCGTTATTCGTTGAATTGTATTAAATGCGTGGAATATTGCGATTTATCTCCCTCTCGTATCAGTACACAAATTCAATTTTTTCCAATGTAGTAAAAACCTACATTACCTATTATGAATTGGAAACCACCATGATTCCTTAATGCGCTTATTTTTATACCCAAAGCGAATATCTGTGGCATATTTCTATTTTTACTCTTTAACATGCAAATTTCCCTACACATATCTGCTTTTAGGCGATTGTGATAGCGTTACATCATTTCCGGATATGTAAAGAGTTGGGTAGTAAAAAATTTAAAAAAAAAATAATTAAAAAAAAAAACTGTCGAACGCAGGGCAGTCCTGGTAATTTTGGTTCCATCTACACTTTATTCTCAATGTTTGTGAGTTTATTCAGATTTTTTTTTTTAAGTGATATCTTCGGATATAAGGCTCGGGTCAGCAATTTTTTTAACGTTTTTTTTTTTTTGAAAAAATGTTAAGAAAAAAGAAACACAAAAAAATATTTCATACATTTTGGAATTCGTTCATTAACGAGCTTTCATTAGACATCCCACACGATGACCTCAAAATTAATTTTTTTTAATTTCCCAATTGACCCACCAAAACTAGCCCATTTTTATAAGTTCTGTGGCCTGTTTCACCAACCACTTTTCACTTTACACTTTGCAACTTTGCAAATTCACCAAACGCAAATTTGCAAACGGGGAATTATTATTTTGAAAAGTTGCAAAATTTTCCTCTTTGCAAAAATCGTTTGACCAATCTTTCCTTTGCAAAGAGAAAAGTATTTTTTTGCAAAGTGCAAAGACTTTTTAGTTTGCAAAGAATTCGTTCATTTCGTTTCACTAACGACTAACCAAATAAACTTTGCACTTTGCATTTATAATTATGCAAAGCTTATCAATAATATGCAAAGAAAAAAGCATTTGTAGCGTAAAGCTCGTAAATATATAGTTATAAAATTAAAATGAATCGTTTCAAAGCAGTTTTGAGAATGGAAAGAATGTACAAAGATTTATAAAATTAAGTACCAATTTTGATTTTGTTAATTCTTCTACGTTGGAAAGCTTCCGTTTAGCAAAAAATCAAATCGAATTTGTTTTGTTCAAAATTTGGTATATGCTGAAATTTAAAAGCCAAAGAAATATTTTTTAACTTTTTGTTCCTGGCCCTATAAATTGTTTTCAAATATTGATACATATGTTTATTTTAAATTTGTAGAAAACCTGTGATTATCATTTACATCTTTTTTATTAATTTTTATAAGTTTAAAAAAGCGGTTACAGCACGTAACCAGTAGGTTATTAAGTTAATCCCAGAACGAAAATTGTATTTTTTGTTTGTCTCTATTTATTATTATAAATATGTATTGTGATACAAAAAAAAAAATTTTTATCGTTTAAACAAAAATCCAATTTTATGTTAATTACCAAACAAATAAATCACTACGACGAATGATAAGAGCAATCAAACTAAGTTAATGCACAAATTATCAATTTTGACGCATTTAGAACAAACTGATCGAGACGTTTTTTATCGTTTTAGAATGAATTTCAGTTCCTAGAAATCAACTTGGTTTTATCACAAAACCACTAGAAAAATAGAGACAAATTATTTAGTACCTACATTTGTGGTTTCACCCCCTAGGAAGCAAAGGGTATCTCTTGTAACAACTTTTATGTACCATATGCTGGATTGGAAGTAGAGCTAATATAATGGAGTCGCATCTATGCACGGAACAAGTAAAGCTACAGCTCAAGCTAAGTAGCTTGAGATTTCGCCTCTGAAGGTAGCACAACAACTCTAAAGCCACCTGCTTCTGGCAAATTCAGTCGTTCAACAGCAGGTGAATCACTTTCTATTACGTCGAGAATAGCCCCATCGACAATATCTAAAACTAACGCTCTTCCACCCCCAGTTTCTGTTTTTGTACAATTGTTTCTTTTACTTTTAGCCTGAGAAAAATAAACGATATTGCATTTATGTATTCATTTTTAAGTGAAAGATGCAATGTGCTTACTAACATCCAACTTTTCCAGAAACCTTAAAGATACGAGAGCACAATATATGAATTCATAGGGTTTACTTTGCAACTTTGCAAAACTCGATCACAAATGCAAAGTTCTAATTTTGGTTGGTGAAACGCTTACACATTTCAGTTTGCAAAAAGGTCTGAAAAATTGTAAAGTGCGAAGTTCTGAGAACTTTGCATTTTTTATAAAAACACTAGTACATTTACCTTTACTTTGCAGGAAATTATTTGTTTGCAAAGTTGCAAGGTGCAAAGTGTAAAGTAGTTGGTAAAATGGGCTACTGGTCTGTGTTTGGGCCACTAATTGCCACAACTATTCCAAATTTAAATAGTCTACGTCAAATATTCTCTGAGAAAAAGGCCTCTGACAGACAGACAGACAGACACCGAACTGATTCCATTAGTGTTCCGTTTTTGGGTACGGAACACTAAAAAGATCCTTTTATGGAATTTGCATCAGATCGATTCGCTCATCATTACAATAAAAAAAATCTCACCAAACTATTCCACTTATAATAATTAAACTGCATTGTCCGATAGCACATCGCGAATTGTATTTCTCCAAGGTAACCCCAATTTGAGGGATTGAACTTCACTACGAGTATTTCATTGCTAAGCGATTCGGCATACTTGCTAGCAACTCATTCTAATGAAAACAACGTTAAATATTCTCCACTGAACCCCATGTGAATGACCTAAATAACAACAAAACATAACTTAAGGCATATTCAGTGGGGAGAGCTGGTGGTTAGCGTTGCAAGGTTGGAGGAGATGGTGGCGCATTCCATAGTTAAAAAGTTTGTTGTGGTGTCTATAGTTTTTGATTGAAGGAAGCATTCAGTTTGTTCCGGTATTTCAAAGGACGCGGTTTGGTGGTTTCTCTTTCTTTTTCTGATTCCTTAAATGCTTGAAGCTATTCGAATTAAATTTAACTGAAATAAAAAGGAAATGTGTCAATATGTCTGCAAGGCATAATCACCATCTCCATCACCATCATACTGTTCATCGTGACCATGTGACTGGATTATCACCTCACCATCATCATCTAGTGAGATTCTTTTTCTCTTATAAATTTGTGCTTGCCGAAAATTGTGAATAAAAAACGACACTGAGTTTTAACTTATTGTGAATTCAAGTGAGAGTTGAATTCGGGCTTTTCGAACATCCTAAGATCTTATTTCTTTTATGCGGTTTTTAGGTCTTGTGGTCCTCTTTGTTTTGTGACTAATTCGTTCCCACGTAATTTTTCAAATTCGTTTCAATCTTTCTCGTAACGACAACCCACCTTCTACTGTGGCGTTTACATACGAGTGTTTTTATTCTGCAAAGTGTGCAAAGAGTTTTAGAACTGGCTAAACTACAACTGAGTGTATTCAGATTGGAAGTTCTTGAAAAAAATTAAAACAATGAGCGCGTGAGCGCGTGTAGAAGTTACGCGCGATCACGGATGCCAACATCAAGAAGGTTTTGAGACAAATATACAAGAAAAAAAAAACGGAGAAACTACTTTCGGGACAAAGATTTAACTTTCTAACTTAAATTAGACATTTTGTATATTTATAGTATTTTTTGATGTGTAAACATCTAAGCGCGCGTTAACAAAATTTCTAGTGGAGTAATTCCGCGATTTTGGCGAAAAATTCCGCGATTTCGGGGACGGAATACCGAACGGTTACGAAATTTGTAACTCAAATTTCATAGCAGCGCGATGAAATATTGACATAGTGATTGCTTATGTTCCTGGTCAACTTTTATATACACACTTTTATCCCGGAAAATGGCATGGTTTTCAGAAAATAATGAAAATACTGCATATTGGGAGGGAAAATTATAGTTATACAGCCCTAACTCAATAATGGCTTATCGGATAGAAAAACAAAAAAATAGGTGAAATTAGTAAATTTGTCCCTGATTCATTTGAGGTATAAAAACATCCTCCTGCGTTGTCCTGAAGCTGAGCAATGTTCAAAAGAATTATTCAAAGCATCGCCCACAATTTTCTTTCAGTGGTGACCACTGCCAGCAGTCGGGCAGCAGTGGGTATCGTTGCAATAATGTGTGTGCTAGTATATGTGCCCGCTCTTACATGATCATAATGCTTTGCATTTCAATATTCTGCAATCATTATCACCATTTGGTGTCAAAAGAAAGAGGATTTTCTAGAGCAGTGATTGGGATTTTTAGCTTATAAATATTATTAACAGTCTCGCGTCTAGAAAACCTACAACCTATTTACGAATAAAGTGGCTACCTACTGACCTCTAGTGTCCTAGCGGCACCTTGTTCCAAAAAGTAAGAGCTACTTTACGTGATAGAGATCCGGATCAATATTAAGATTAAGTGTAAACAAGTTGTTTATATTTATAAAATCAGAGTGCATTTCGTTATTGCTCCAAGACATTATTTTCTTTAGACCTCTCATTTGTGAATGTACAGTCCTATGTAAAAAATTAAGACCAGTAGGAAAATTGTTGACTTTTGTTCTTATTTTTTTCAGATGAGTGTTTTGTTCTTAAGTTGAACACAGTCTTTAAATCAATGCAGCCGAATATAAGTCTATAACCTTATTAGTTTTTTAAGTTTGAAAAATAATTAAAATTATGTTAAAATGGAAAGTCAATTTTTATAAAATTATCCTACTGGTCTTAATTTTTGACACAGAACTGTAGGTACGTTGAAATAATGTTTTTCCATAATAACTTCATTCATATGCTTTTTTCAAAATTATTTATACTGATGAAGCCTTCTATCAGTGTTAGAATCATTGAAACCGCTGCAGAAATAAACTCTCAGGAGGAATCACAAGCTCTTGCGCTAGCGATTTTGTATATAGATAAGATAGATAAGGCGGTTTTTTTCTGTTTTGCTTTTGTTTTCTTTGCTATTTTTCTTATTCGTGATGAGATGACAGAACAGAGTACATATGTACCTAAAAGCTGATATTATTTATGTAAGAACTTCGATGAAAAGTTGAGTGTGTACCGCGTCGGTTTTTCTACTTTTGGCGCAGTACTACTGAGTTTAGGGGTCCCAGGTTCGTTTCCTGGCGTCGACTGCTGCGATGAGTATATACATATGCGATTGGCTTTTATTGGCATTTTATCGAACATAGACAAGTTATAATTTACTTTCTTTCCAATAAAGTGGAGCTCTAAACCCCATCCGTGTGATGTTTACACATACATAGCTCGGGACTGTTGGATACAGTCGCATAGTTTTTTTTTTTTTTTTTTAACAAAAGTTTTATCTATTCGTTGGAGTTGGGATTGATACGTACCAAAAAAATTGTTTATGTCAAATAAAATTGAAATATTATATTATTCAAAGTATTGCCCATCGCTAGCCACTACTTTTTCCCATCTTTCGGGCAGGATTCGAATACCATATTGGAACAACATATCATCTTTAGATGCAATCAATGAATCGATTCATTTTTTGCAATCTTTAGAAGAAGTAAGCTTTTTTTTTTTATTTTTTTTTTTTTTTTTTTTCGGGATTTTGGATTTTCGGGATTTTGGCCTTTCGGGAGTTTGGTTTTTCGGGATTTTGGTTTTCGGGATTGTGACCCCAACCCCTCAAGTTTTCGTTTCCTTATATTTAAGTATGGCAAATATTTTCAAGAGTGCGTTCGATTTCAAAACGATCAAGAGAGCGTTCACATCGCTCAATTTTTTACATAATGAGAAATTACAAGGAAGGACAAATGACAAAGAAACTTTGAAAAATAATGTGGAAGAAGAGTGTATGAGAAGAGGGAGATAGATATTTATACAATTTTCGATTTTGTCCGTTTTTGTCAAAATTCAATTTTTGAGTGTTCACATTTCTATTTTGGCCACTAATGCTAATTTCAACTGTCTACGTCAAATAATCTCTGAGTAAATCGCCTGTGACAGACAGACAGACACTGATTTGATTCCATAAATGTTTCGTTTTGCCAATTCGGTACGGAATACTAAAAAGGAGCAAGCCAATTTCCTAAACTCATAATTGGTGTTAACTCCGTGATGATGTTAATTCCTAAAAGTATGCAATTGTTGCTCCTAGAAATTTGCCGAAATATTAGCTACGGCAAGAGCCAAATTAATCCTATACACTTACCTGTCGCGTTTTATCGAAGTTTGGAATTACTGCCCAATGAGCCATGAGAAGTTTCACTTTAAAAACGTAATCCTAATACTCGCTTGGAGATGCTTTAGCGTCAAGAATTTGGCTGATTTTTGTTATATTATACGTCTAAGTTTCTAAGATTAATTATTTCTGAAATATCCTTAGAGCTACCGATATAAATCTAATGATGATTTCTTCATTTAGAGTTGGCCAAGTCCCTTCGCAAACCTAAAGGAGTGAATTGAGTGGCGCCATTAAGTAGTTCACTCTTTTTTATTATTCAACCACACTGAGAACCTTTAACGCCGATTCGCAGATCCACCTTTCGATTAGTCTTTCAAAGCTCCCAAGGGATTATAATAGTGAATGCATTTATTTAATTTTACAGATAGATACAACCTGTTCAACTGGAGCAGTAGATCATGTTGGAAATCATGTGGGAAATCACTTGGATTTAACAACAACTTTGCGCAGTGAGCTTGCCGCTATTTCGTGCAAACGTGAACGCTTAGTCAGCGAAGTAAGTATTCCCATTTTAAACGAAGCAATTGACCATGTTTACAGAGTAGACCGTTCTTGATTATAGCTTTCTGAATCGAAAAGTGCACTTTGTGCCAAAGAATCGGAATGTGAGTCATTGCGAGCTCAAGCCGCTCGCCAATCGGCGCTTATCGGCTCCCTTCAGAGTCGACTGCAGACTGCCGAAAATCGTGAGCACAACATTCAGGCTCGGTGCGACAGTACAATCAATACGATTCAACGTGAAAAACGCAGCGTCGATGACAAGAGCAAGGAGTTAGTCTGCAGGATTAATGAGCTAGAAGCAAATCTCGCTCAAGAAGAGAACCAAAAGGAACATGCTAAAGCTCACTTACAAGATCTAATGCGTAAGCTAAGCGCCTGTTTTGCCCTAGACATCTGCGATGCTAGTCACCTTTCACCTGAGTGTATCGTCAATCGGGCGGAAGAAGTCATGGCGGAGTTGCATCGAACCAAGTCAAAGATTTCCTCCACTTGCGACACCCTCAGCAGTTGTGAAACCGAATTGCTCAATCTGAAGACCATCGCCAATGCGGATAAACAGAGATTGAGCGCGCAATTGGAAGTGAGTCACAATCATCACCACGAACTGGAGGGTCGGTGTAGACAGTTTGAGAGGGATTTACAAATCGCTAGAGATCGGCTGACAGAGTCCGAAATCACTGGGGAGAAATTGCGAGAAGAGCTTCGAGGTTTCGAATCACGTTGCCATCGACTACAGAGCAACATGGATCGGTCGCAGACTGATCGTATGCAGTTTTTGAGGAGCTTAGCATCTTTACTTAATCTTCCAGAACCTTGTGAGACGTTGATAAAAGACAAGATTCGAGAAATTCTCAACGAGAATCAAACTATGCATGCGGTGAGTTGTTATTGTGGAAGTGGTAGGTCTAAAAAGGGCTCTGATATTTTTAGCAACTCCATTCACTGCGCGATCAACTTGCTTCCGAGTCGTGTAAATTGAAGGAGAGTCAGGAAACAGCGCAGTGTAGACTACGAGCAGATGAGACTCTAAAATCCGAGCTAGAAGAACGACTGGAAAGAGCTCTGGTGGAATTGCAGGATATTCGACAGGAGCACCTAGGACTGTCTGACTTTTTGGTCCGATTGGCAAGAGCTCTATGCTGGAGTGAGTGTACCTCACCACCTGCTCCAGGAACGGACACAAATATAATGGCGGATAGTCTTCTGGAAAGAGCCGAACGTCTAGCTGTACATCACGAACATCATGCACATTTACCAGAGAAAGTAAGTGTGCTTAGAAAGTTATGTGCCTTTAACCATTTTGTTTATTTATACTTCTAGATTTGTTGCGATCATGGAACTCATCATCACTCCAACGGTCACAGCAAGGTTAGAAGGGAACGGTCCTGTCATGAAATTCCGCTAAAGGAGGTTTGTTTGTTGTTTTCCGTCTTAAAATTGCTTACAAACGAACCTCGCTAATTTTAGAGCTCCAGCATGTACCAACTGCAAAGACGTGTCCGTGTCCTCAGAGAACAAGTGCAGAGGAGAGATCTGCATCTGGAATTGCTTAAACGTAAGCTTGCGATCATAGAAGATGGAGCCAGGGGTAAATGCATATTGCAAGGTGAGCGAGATGAAGCTGTTTGTCGAGCCAAGAAAGCTAGTAAACAAATCGACAAACTAACTGTCCAACTGGTCGATGCAAAGACACAGGTTGCTGAGGTCAAGGCACAGTTAGCAGAAGCAGTTGAATATAAGGTAACATACGAGAAGTTCTTACTTATCTAAACGATCATTGACATTTCTTTATACAAGATCACCGCCCTTGAAAGAGCCCGGAAAATTGATGAGCTAACAGGACAAATCTGCGATCTGGAAGAGGAGAAAACGCGATTATCAGCTCAACTAAGTGCTCTAAAGGAGAGAATGAAGTCTTGTGCTGAGTCCTCCCATAATCGTCGCTGCCGTGATGAGGCTTTAATCAATGTGAGTATACATATGCGTTAGCCTTCAAGGATTATAGATGCAATAACTCCCACTTTAGTCCCTCCGCGATGACATCTCTCGCATGCAGGCCCAACTATCCGATGCCAATCATCGCCTCTCCCACCTACAATCGTTTCGTACATCGGTCGCTCGAACGCTCCATTTGCGTGATCTTCCCGAAACCGATCTCCTGCATCGCCTTCAAACGCTGTGTAGTGCTCACCAAGAGTTTACTTTACTTTCTCGGAGATTTGAATCGGCGTCTCCAGTTGGAGATCATCCTTGTCCTCGTTATGATGATACCATTCCACCAACAAACCACTGCCGCCCGCTGAGGTCTAGCAGTCCTGGACCATGTACAACTACAACTGCCACACGTCACGAGAGGTCGAGTTCAAATTTAATTCATTCTCGTCACAAGTCCCATTATAGAAGTTTAAGTAGAGGACGGTTTGCCGCTGGCGAAGCCGGAGATTGCGATGAACACTCTCGAGGACATGACCACTGCACTGATGATCATCGTTTTGATGATACTTATGGATTTAATAAGAAATATTAACAAGGAATGATTCATTTTGTTAATTTGAAATTTAAATTAAAAAAAAACGCTTTTTCACTCATGCAAAAAGTTTTTTTCAGCGCCACCCATCGGATGATAGAAGTATGTGTACTAGCAATCCAATGTAGCTTTGGGATTGGGACAGAATACAGATAAAGAGCTTTTGGATATCGCAGTATTGCCATATGATAGGGATAAGAGTCTTGGTAAACAAAATTGCGGATTGTAATATACAATTGTTATTTCTGGGTAAATGAATATTAATGTAGCATAAGTTGTGTAACGGGAAATATATGTAAATCGTGCTTTGTAACTTTGAACGTTGGTATATGTTGACCAGAAACCATTTTTCAAAAATACGATGGTTTGTCATTTCAGAATAAAACCATCGTTCCAACTCCAGTTAAATGTCAGAACTCAGAAGCTTCTTATATGATAAATGAGTCACCATGAAGATGGATGAGAGGAAATCCGCAGCTTCTCATTGATGGCAATACAGCGGACTTCTGTTTTCGTTTTAGGTGTGAATTTCAGCTATGCCTAGCTATATACAAACGTTTATAAGGAAAAACCAAATCTCGGTAAATTTCCATGTTTTGAGGTTTAAACAGGTTTTGAACTTAGCACGATTTTAGAATAAGCATCAAGTGATTTTTCGGTTTAGTTTAATTCATGATATACAAACAAATAGGTTAGGTTAGGTTTGGTGGCTATCCACCGTACTCGGTAGCATTCGCTTAGACTAAAGTATGTATGTCGATTGTGGGTAGATAAATTTTCATATTTTATTAATATACCTAGGTACTTTGAGGAAATATCTTGTAGATCTATTAAGAAATATTCTCCCAGATTTTTTGAAGTGAATACTTCCTTAGCGACGTATTTATTTTGAAAACGAGTAAATAATATCGATGAATTTCGATAAATGTGTTTCGATAACGGGGAAATGTTTCCATACCGGGGAAATATGTATACAGAAAATATCAGATATTTGTCTTGCTGTATGGCTGCCTGTCCGTCCGTCTGTCTGTCTGTCTGTCTGCCTGTCCGTCCGTCCGTCTGTCTGTCTACTTTTTCACGCCTAAACCGCTGAACCAATTGTAATGTAATTTGGCAAAGAGATAGTCTAGGACCTGAACAAGGACATAGGCGGAAAACCCGCTCGCTAGGGGGCGCTGGCGTCTAGTTATTAACAAAACCTTTTCACGCCTAACCGCTTAACCAATTGTAATGTAATTTGGTAAAGAGATAGTCTAGGACATGAGCAAGTACTTAGGTGGTAAAAACGCTCGCTATGGGGTGCTGGAGTCAGGTCATTAACAAAACCTTTTCAGGCCTAAACCGCTAAACAAATTGCTATGTAGTTTGGCAAAAACATAGTCAGGGACCTGAGGAAGGACATATGCAAAAAAAAAAACTGCCCGCTAGGTGGCGCTGGAGTCAAGTTATTTAAAACTTCTATATTAATTGACCAAAATGACTCATATTCACAGTTTATGTTGGTATAGTGCCCAAAGAGAAAACTAGAAAATCTGGGCCCCGCACGTGGCGCTGGAGTCAAGTTATTTACAACTTCTATATTAATTGACCAAAATGAATATCAGTTGTATATTATTATATGAAAACATATTTACTAAATTTTATAACACATTTGCTATCGATTGTACTAGACAACTTTCTTCTTTTCTTACACATTACACAACTGGTTTGGATTGGATAAGTATTCACTTCCCCCGTGAGCTTATGTTGATGAGGCTCACACATTTTTTTTTTATCGTTCGAGTGCATTCAATTTCCAGTTCAGTTTCTTATCCAGACGACTGTTATGTATTTCAGGCGCAGATGTCCTAGCTGTTGCTGAAGAAGCTAATAACAGATAAGGTTATCATCATCTCCATCAACAGTCAGGCCGCGTTCAGAGCGCTAGAATCGTATACCGTTAAATCGGCAATTGTAGAAGGATGGCGCTCTGTGCTCAAATCACTAAGCAGACACAACAGGGTCAAACTATGCTGTGTGCCTGGACACTCTGGCGTAGATGGAAATGAACTTGCTGATGAACATAGCACCGCCATCATGCGGCATCAGGGTAAAACTTAACAACAAAATCATAAGTATGGCGGACGAATAGAGGGACGGAGGGCATCCAAGGCTCTTTGGCCGGCCATAGACATACCGCAAAAGGACCAGGGTAATCCTAGGACTGAATAGGGAAAAGTTGAGAACTCTAATAGGAATACACTGAAAAAATTATCGTACATAATATCAATGAACGGCATTCATACAGCAAAATTCATTCATTTTTAAGAAAAATTCATTGATTTTATGTACAAAGTCATTAAAAAAATAAAATGTTTTTATGAACGGTTCATTGTTTGTATGAAATCGCGTTCATAAAAATATTTCTTTGAGAAATTTGGGGTATGAACGCTGATTCTTATTTTTAATGAATTTTTTCATAAGCGTATGAACTATTCATACAACTGTCCATCACGAGTTTTAAGAAAAAATACATTGAATTAATGAAAATAATCTTTGAATTAAAGAAAAAAAGAAAATGAATGTATAGATTCATACGCATTATGTATCTATTCTCAAAAAGTATGTATCAAGTCATAAGCAGTATACCGATTCATAAGGGGTATGTATTTTGTCCATAAACTGTAAGTATAGACACATACTCAAAGGTTTCGAATGTGTAAATAGTTATACACACAATGCATTCGTATTTATTTTATGGCTTTGGCGTGGTGGTAGTCGTCGTCGCTTGTCACGCAGAAGGTCCGCGGTTCAAATCCAGATGTATGTAAGTATTTATTTCTATCAAAAAAAATTAAAAAAAAGTTGAACAGTTTCAGAAGTTAATAACAAAACCTACTACTACGAGAAGGCATAACACTGGCAGTAAGGATAGTATGGCATGGTTGAAAGAGTTCATCACACAAAAACTATAATAAGGAAGAAACATCTGGAAAAACTTCTGTGAAACATATGCAAGTACAAAAAAAAACCTCTCCAGATATCCTGGACACCAACCCATAGAGTTAGTTGAAACCTTACAAATGAGTTTCCTACCACTACGCCGATCTGTTTTTTTTTTTCCATCTGTCTGTCTCTCTTCTCCTTCATGTGCTCGCGCTAATTTATGAATGTCATTCATTAATTTTATGCATAGATTCTTACTTTTTATGAACGATTCATAGCTGCATGAATATATTCATAAACGTATGAACGGGGATACATGTTCTGTAAGAATTTGATGTTTAGCTCAATTTTAATGAACGTTTTCATTTAGGATATAATTTTTTTCATTTATATCATGTACTTTTTTGGTTCAGTGTACTCTCCGGGTACTGTCTCTTGAGGAAACATGTCAAAAGAATGGGTCTTTCAAACACGAACGAATGCAGATACTGCGATGACATAGGAACATCGGAGGATATCGAACATATCCTTAGTGATTGTCAGGCTATTGCTTGTTCTCGAAAGAAATTTGTAGGGAATTATTTCTTTAATACACTGGAAGAGGCTGGCCAAACTGGCCACAATAAAATCTTTAATTTTTTGGGAAATTAAATGTTTGGACGGAAATGTTTCGGTTTAGGTACTATGGTACGATGGTCCCAGGGTATCGCGGTGGGACCAATATGGTTCCTTGTGTTTTATGATGGCTCAGCCTTATAGCCCCTTGCAACCTTACCTAACCTAACCATCTTATCTAGAACCAAACCTAGATATTTGGCGTGATTCGAAAAGCAGAACTGAATGCCATTTAATTCTTGAGGGTTGACATGGGGGATGCTGTGTTTCTAAGTGATTATCACAAGTTTCGTTTTTTTTGCTGAATCCCCAGGCTGCTTTTGCTCGCTCAGCTTGCCACCTAGAGCTGCGTCCACTAAGTCGCTATCGACTAATAAGTTACATTAAAACTTAATCAAAAATCAGAAAAGATTTTATTTCTGATAGCAATTCGTAGGTGTATTCTTGTTCTAATTCTGTCCGAATGAAATTAAGACTTCAATTCAGAAAAAAGTTTTACATCAATTCAACTTTTTTTGGATTCAATTTATTTTCAATGTATAAATGTGCATACGAGTATGTGTGTACATACATACGTATCCCCACAAATAAGCATCCTTCCATTCACTCCATCAAAACGTAATCAAAACTTTGACTAATACGATCCAAAAGCCCATTCAGATACAGGATTTGTCAATTTAAAAAGCAATTTTTCATGTTCACAATCAAAAAGTAATTTTTCAACTCGAATTGTTATCTCTTTTGATGTCAATGTCCAGTTTCGGAAGTTTTTGTGGAGCTTATGCGTGTGCTACATAAGTAAGTGTTTTGTTGAAGTTGTTCCTTTCATTGTGTGTGCCAATTTCAATGGGTAAATGACATCCGAATTTGTCATGTACATAATTCTTTTTTTTTTTTTATATTTATAAAACTTTCGAGATGCATTATTCAGATTTATCACATGAAGTCTCATCTCATGTATAGGATTGGTGTACACACCAGGGATGGAAAATGACATTTTTGAGATGTACTTAAAACTGTTCTAAGATTGTACGAATGGTACAATAGATCTTTTAGGTCGCGGTGCCCTCCGCAACTGGCGGGTCAGTACCCCTTTAAAAAAAAAAAAAAAAAAAAAAAGATTGTACTGACATGAATCCAATTGTATTGAAAACTATTTTGCGCATGAAAAAATAGCATAAAGGGAACTCAAAATATTTTATTTTCAAAAATAAATGAACAATACATTAGGATCAATAAACATTAATAACTTTATAACAAAACCTTACAAACAAAAATATTTTAGTTTATACACATGCTCAGTTCATAGTTTTGTCTATGCGCTCCTCAGGCTTACTGCTCTCATTTTCCACATTTGGGTTCAAAATATTGCTACTTACGTTAAATTCATAGCAGGACTACAAGATGTGTTCCTAATTAGGTTTTGTGTTTAGATTAAGGCAGAGCAAGTTTCGATTTGAAGTCGGTTTTGACATGATGAATGTGGAATAGAAAGAACGCCTTGAGCAATTTTATAAATACAGTAGAATCCGCTTAAGACGCTCTTCAAGGGAACGACAGAAAATATCGTCTTCAGCGGGAAAATTAAAAAATTACATCCAGTTAAAAATATGGTTATTTTATAAAAAAAGTTGAAACTATACATGTTTTATGCTAGTTTTCCTTTCATCCCTTGTACTAACCATTGTACGCAATCAAAATCTAATGCACTGACACCACCTGTATGTACGTCAGACGCACACAAGAAATGACACAAAACTGACGAAAGTAACGACCATAAAAACGATACGCTTCATATGGTTTGTTTGCGAAAAACAAAAAAATCCCGCCGACGGCCACCGCCGTATACCCCAATGCACCGAAAAGTTTTTCTGGAGAAAAAATTACAAAAAAAAAAAGAAAATACAAATTTTGCGAAGTGTATTGTTTAGCTGTGTGAGCGTATTAAGCGGGAAATAGAGCGTATTAACCTAATTTTTTGCATACGAATTCTTATCAAAATGAAGGGACCGGAGAAAAAGAGCGTTAAAAGCGGGATAGCGTCTTAGGAGGATTCTACTGTATTTCTAAACTTAAACTCATTACACACATTCTTTATTAAATTTATTTCAGTCCAAAAATCAAAAATTGGGAAATTTTGCAATTGCTGAATTGCAGTTGGCAATGATTGATAAATTGTATCGAATTAACCCTTCTATTACCTTAGGGTCTTTTTGTGACCCAAAACTACTTTTAAGTAGAAAAATAGGTGGTTATAATTTTTTTTAATTTTTTTTCCTCTTTACTCAGTGCATGAATTCGTGTATATTTTAAGGAAAAACAATTGTTTATCCTGTAAGTGTTATGTTGAGACTCACCCGGTAGGTAGGTAGGTACCTTAATACACGCATTACCTTACGGGTCATCATATGACCCATGAACATTTTAAATGTGATTTAACTTAAAATCAGTCAACTGTTAGTGTTTTTGGTTGCTAGGCGACTGTATAATGCACCATTCTTTTTGTTGAGCGTAGTCATACCAGTTTGGTGGTAAAAAAAAAGCAAGCTATTGATGCTCCAGCAATTGGCATTTCCAATGACCAATATCTGAGTAATGATAAAGATTTGATATGGTACACCGCGCCGGTTCAAAGCTTGCTGTCACGTGCGCCAGCCGAAAACATCATAACGTCGCGCATGGGTGTCACATAGTTTGCTGTTCAGCGTATCTCAGTTCTGGCCTTCTGGGCAATACATTCAATAATTCGGTTGACTAATATAGAAGGAACTGATTTTCATGAAATTGATACAATCAAATTTGATGCTTATTTAGGCATTATTGATTCTTATCAGTAAGTTATATAAAAATATAAAGCATAATTGCCTTTCCTTTCATACGGCGAAAGTGTAAGAATCCTATGGAATGAAATACGCTGTTGCTCAATTTTTAGAACCGTTTTGTCTCTGAACCGATTCATTGAAATATCTCGTTTCGTTGCGTTTGATAAGAGAGAAAATCGAAGATCACAAATTCGTGGGGATAAGCTTACGCCTATTCGAGACTTGTATGAAAAATGGGTCGAAAATTTGCAGTTTTTATACGTTCCGTATGAAAATATTACCGTCGACGAGCAATTGATCCGTTCTAGAGTTAGGTTCCTATTCAAAGTGTATATAGCAAGAAAGTCCGAAAAATACGGAATCAAAGCATGGGTTGCAGCTAATGCATCGAATGGGTTTCGTTTGAACTTCCAAGTTTACCTATGGGAAGTTTCAAGAAATGCACTTATCGTAGAAGGAACGTAACTACAGATAAGTTTTTTTAAAACCCGTAAGTTGGCAATGAAGCTACTGGGCTAATTGGTTGTTACGCTTGACCAATTGGTGAGAACATACGTTTGCAAACTTCAAACAAATTGTTGGCCAGTGGATTTTTTTTAGTAATTTCATTGACATCTCTGACCTTGAGCGCATATGTATATCTTATGGACTGATGTTCATCCGCAATAAAAAAAATTGAATAAACGTCGCTTGTTTTTGCAAGAATTCGGTGAAAGTCCTGTCGAAAATGTATTTTTTGACGGTGTCGTTTACCTAAGGGAGCATCTTCTGAATGAAGAAACTGGACCATCGAAGTCAAAGCCACCAAAGAAAAACTTCCGAGCGAAAGCGCTGCATCTTTTGTCCACCGAAACCTGACCGAAAGACATTTAACACCTGCTTTGTCTGCTATAAGTCAGTATGTCCACAATATGGCCATACTATCAAGGTAACTACGACTTTTTGTAAACAGCAGAGGCCAGAAGGAGATTTATTTGTACATAAATTATGTATATTTCGCCTTTACTGCATTTAAATCAAAGGGGTCATTTTATGACCCGAAAGGTAATAAGTGTTATTTTTTTGTAAGGTAACAGAGGGGTGAAGGCAAATTGTACTTTTGTACTCGAAAAAATTCATTTGTATCGAATTCGATACAATTGTATCGACTTTTCCATCCCTGGTACAGACGAGTACTTTCCATTTGAAGGAACAAATCTTTGGCGATGTTATGCCAAAGTGACAATGGTGGTAATGGAAGAACTCAGTCACTCACCACCCTGGGTCAAAGAACTGAACCATACTATGGATAAACTGTGCAACTTGGAAGTAAAACCGGAAGGCATTACAAGTTACTTGGTGCTTTTGCACTTTTTGTCTGCCACGCCAGGATCAACCCGTCCGATTGACTTTTTGTCAGCACCTTATACATCCGAGGTTGACCAGCAGACACAACTACGATTATAAGAGGGTGGCGTGAGATGATATATTGCGTTGGTGTTCCATCCCATCCCAGGTCGAGTTTCTTCTCCCTGAATCCAAATGAATAATTCACCAGGCACTGCTGTTGACTAAATTACCAGCGAACAGCTAACTCTTTGGTTAAACTTTATTCATGATGGCATTTAATGGGGCTCTGCTTTTACACAGCTTCAAGGGATTAGGGTGCTGTAGGTTTACCTTAAACCCATACTCCCATGTGTGTCACATTGTATTGCATTTTCACTTAAATGCCACAAAAGTGTGTGCGCTGCCGTGTAAGTTTGGTGAAGTGGAAAACGTTGATACAGTAGCTCAATGGGTGGGGTAGAGAGGAGCAATTTCTGTTATTTAACCACGGATAATAATAGATTCAGACAGAGCTTCTGACATGTCAACCGAACTCACAGCAGTCAGAGGGTTTGGGTGCTGGGAGCTGGGAAGCGGGAGTTATGCTGCCTGAAAAGTTATCGATTATCGAAAATAATATGAAATAATAAATCTGGAATTATTTTTTGTGGCGGTGTGCGAGGTTTGAGGAATCGCCAATGTATGGGGGTGTGTGGTATGCGAAACATGTTTCTGGTTATGTGATGGGAAGCGAGAAACAACAGAAACTGATGTAACACGGTTCCAATTGGATGGGATTGACAAAGTGCGGTTGACAGTTTCACGGATTTTCGTTTTTCTTTGTGAAAAATAGCGAGGAAATCAAAGTTGACAGGCGAGTCCTGTGGGATTTCTGTTGCTTTATTATGGATTACCTTTGGGAAAGGGAATACGTGTTTTTTTTATTTAATCCGGTCGGGGTTTATTCAATACACATTTTGATATACAAATTTTATGACTTTATGAGTTTTTTTATTTGTAGATATTGTAGTGATGCTTTATGACGGTTTGATATTTTTATAACGTTTGTTGACTTTGTTGACAACTATTATTAGATTTGAGTTTATAGCTCAAAGTATGCATGTCATTCATCCTTTGATTGCATAGATTTCAATGGGAAAATGGGTCTTCTAACCATTTGGTTACTAACAGGTATCGAATTATTTAGGTAACAGGCTGTTACCCTCAAGCAGTGCTGCCAAACAGACGAAGAATCTAATAATTATTTCTTAAGAAGTGTGTCAGATTTTTAAGCGTAATTCATCGACAGATGAATCGACATCGATTTCTACATTGCAAATGTAATAAAATAATTTGTTTGAGTATTTGTGGTTCTAAAAGACAGACAACAGTATTTTTCGTTGGCTCTGGCGAGCGTCATAGCTAGGGGCTGGCCAGGCGGTCGGCTGCGTTTTACAGGAAAAAAAACGTTTCCATTGAGGTTGGATCAGAACACTTGCAGGACCTTGTGGATTTTTTGCATAATTTCGGAAAAAACCAAATAGAGCTGTGTTTTTATTAGCAAAAAATCGGTAAAACTGGAATTTACTGAAAAGCGTAAATGAAAAGTTAAAACAATATTCGACGCAAGGGCCAAGGATGATGCGGCCATAATGACTCTACTTGAAAAGTTTAAAATTCAGCTTTACCGTACAATAGACACACATACAGTGCAACCTTAATAAAAGCAACCCTCGATACGCGCAACTTATTGATAAAAGCAACACTTAAAATCTTACCATTGTTGAGTCAGTAATTGCAACTGTTTAAAAAAAAGTGACTCGATAAACGCAACTTTTGTTTCATAAATTCTTACATCTTTCCAAATATACAAATATCTCGTTTTTTTGTTCACTTATTTTTACATATTTTATATTTAAAGTGCGCCGCAATTCTCCAGCCAATGAATCAAAAGTCTATTGGCATATTTGGTCGGAAGCGAAAGGTCAGATTTGTAAAGAAAAATTAAGGCACTTGATTTAAGGCATGCCATATGTCTCTTTGCTATTCCATGGGTCAAGGTGCAGTCTAGCACAATACCAAAGTGCTGATTCCATTTGATGTATCCAAATACTGATTATGACAAAGACGAAATAATAATTACATCAATTAAAGATTTGCAGCAGTCTGGAAGTCGAAAAAATCGAAAGAGATGGTGAAATGCAGTTGAATAACCCCCCTTTTAGCATTTTGTTCCATTTCTGACAACAATAGTTTTTGACTCGGTTATTGCAACAACCTCAATAAAAGCAGCTGCCCGAATTTCTATTAGTTGCTTTTATTGAGGTCGTACTGTAGTAAGAATTAATTTTATGTTTAAATGTATAGGTACATAAATTAAATTACACTTTCAATGTAATTGGGTTCTTTCTTTTCCTAGAAAATAAGTCTTGGGGGCGCGAATTTCAAATCTTGCTAGGGGCGCTCATGACCCAGGCTACGACACTGGCTCTGGCTATGCCAAAGTGTTGAATAGATCCGCTCAGTAGGTATTATATTGTACTTACATACTTAAGGCAAGCTTATGTATTGTAAAATCGACTTTTTAGGTTTTCGCTGCAATAAAACATACAGATTCCTTTTTCCTTTTGTATTACTTCTTCGGACTCGCTGTCGCTATTCATTGCTCAAAACGTACTGTCGGAGATTCACCCGAAGTTGGTTGTTGTTGACACCTTCAATCAACCCGAAGTGAATCTCGGCTAGCGCCACCAGCGACGACGTTCAAACGGCAGCGTACAGGCGGAGCATGTTTTATTTATTCTCATGAATTAAATACTACAGAACTACAGTACTGAAAGTATTTTGCTTATGAATATTGTTAGAAGCACTTAATATGCGATTTATTCCCAACCATTACACATTGAGTTTTAATAGATAATCTTTAACCTGTCTTCAATTTCACGATGCCTTTTTGAGCCCCACAATTGAAATGAAAAAAATCCAATCTTACACGTATTTTTCGCAGACAAGAGAATATGCTTAGCACTTAAATTTATGCCAAGAATCAAAGGTCCATCCACCATGTTATATCATTTCGTTCTAATGTTTGGATGCAACCATTTACGAGAAAGTCGCAGGACAAGTTTTAACTCCCAAAAATGGTGATGGCATGGTAGCTGGAACCTGGAACTTGGGTGTACAAAACGAGTTGGAAAAAAAGAACAAGACGGAACAGCAAATTCATTGCACTTTGCCCATTCGCGTGAGGAACCTTTAGAACCACGTCGACCAACACTCAACGTTGTAGCATGCGATGTCTCATTCGTGCCTACCGAAGCCCATATACATGTGTATTCATTTGTTTGTCCATATGAACATGGAACTGCACGGTAGCTACGGACTTTCCAGAAACTCTACTATCTGATGGCTTTCATCCATCTCCCATATGGTTGCATGCAAATGCAAAGCCAACAAGTGCACCATTCCGATCGTCTTCCTCGTCGTCACTGGGAAACCTGTTGCCCATCTATATGCATACATATGCATAACAAAGCCAACTGTGACCATAGAACTGGGGAACCTGGACTGGAACCATGAGACCATGACCAACGAAAAAGGGCCAATCCACACTTCACTTCGTCGATGCGTCGTGGTCATCGTTCGTCAACAGACCGGATTATTCTTTGGCATATTGGGCTGTCGCTATACGCGAGAAGGTTGTTGAACCTAACGCGGCACTTTTCAGCCAGAATCGGAATTTATTTCTTGCAGTCTGTCCCGGCTCGTCCACTGCTTTACAGAAATAATGATTTGTTGGAGGAACATTTCTGGAAAATCGGACTGAGCACATGGCGAAGAGCAAATGCAGTTTGGACCATTTTTCCTGTTTTTTTTTTGTTTGGTTTGGTTGATGGGTAGAATACAGAAACTGGTTAGGAAAAGAGATGCGATGCACTCGGCAGATCCGTTGTGACGATATGCCAATGGATGTGTGATTGTTAAAGGAACATTTGATGATTTACAACAACCATGGCCATAGAGATGATGCTTCGGTTCCTGTGATGATGGATGGTCTGTCGTTGAATGCGGTTGTCAGTGTAAAACTATAGATGGGCTCTGTGCTTATTGTATGCCTGGAAGGAGGCTGAAAATAAAAGGCTCTGAAAGTGAGAACCTGCAGGGGTGCGTTCACAAAATCTATGATTTATCAGTGTAAGTGTAAAGTGTAAAGGTATTTGTATTGTATTCCCAATCCAACGATAGGTACATATGTCTGTATACAATATACACATGTACAAACTCATCCGTCTGTGCAGGATGACGATGGAAAAAGCTCGCTGCTCCATCAAGGTCGGCAATGGCCTCACCAAGACATTCGATGTCAAAAAAGGATTCAGATAAAGTCGCACTGTCATGCGACTTCTTCAACATCATACTCGAAAAAACTGTTCGAAACTCACAAGCCAACATATGAGGAACGATCTTTCAAAAGTCCTTTCAACTACTTGCATATCGGTTGCGAGTATAAAAATGGAAGCGCTTAAAATGGGTTTAGCGATAAACGAAGGCAAAAAAAATGGACTTTATCTAAAGCGGATGAAAATATCGTTGGTCGCTTCGAGAGAAAAGTCCTTCGTAAGATATTCGGTGCCTTTGCGTTGACGGCGTTTGGAGGAGAAGATTCAACCACGAACTGTACGAGCTGTATAGCGACATCGATCTGGTCAAAAAACTGCGCATTGGTCGTTTAAGATGGCTAGGACATGTAGAGCGAATGGACATCAAGGCACCGGCCCGCAGACTATTCGAATTCAACCCGGATAGTCAGCGCAGCAGAGGCACGCAAAAGTGGAAAAGGACCTCAACCAACTTGAAGTGCGCAACCGGGGGCAGTTAGCTAAGGACCGGGCGAACTGGTTTACGAGTTGGTAAGAAGAGGATTGACTCCCAAACTATAAGGGGATTCACCATGGACCTTCGGGTCTCCAGGTGGAAATTATTGCTCGTAGAATCACACTCCCTTCCTAACCTTACCTAACCTTCCACAGAACGAAGTTATCTACGTTCTAGAAAATTTCAACGGTCTTATTGGCTGAAGAAATTGATCGCACAAGCTAATAATGGGTAACATCTGGAAAAAACTTCTGTGAATCATAAGCAATGGCATAACTTTCAATAATACACAACTCTCCAGTTATCCTGGGCACCACCCATAGAGTTAGTTGAAAACCTAACATCTGAGCTTCAAATCACTACGTCGATCTGTCTGTCTCTCGTTCTTGTCCTTCATGTGCTCGCGCTGTGTGTAAACATTATAAGGGTATTCATATCCCTTTTAGCGTGTGTAGATTATAAAAAAAAAAAAAAAAAGAACTTTACCTTTTTGAACTTTAACGAAATAGTTGTCCGACCTATTTTTTTAATTTTTTGGACAGCGGTCAGTATTCGAGTAATCGCTTTTGTTCTGCTCGAAGTTAAGACCCTAATAAAATAAGGTCACTAACTATTTACAACAGAAAGACTTCTACCCACTCCGATTGACAATTTTTTGTCTACTGACTACTGCTATTCCTCTAGTCACCCAAACTTCCTCCATACCATTTGCCCTGTGCCGCTATCCATTTCAAGGATGTCTACAACTAAAAAACCATAAAATGCACGCAACAGGCAAGGGGCTAGGCTTTACATACAGCAATTATAACTGGAAACGTGTTGCAATTGAAGAGTCCTCCTCATGGGCTCTTCTGTGCAATTAACTAAGCTTTATGCTGCACCTCATATTAACTGTCCTGTGGGCTAAATGAATTCAAATGCACTTAGTTCCATACATATATACATAAATACATATAGGTGCAATGGTACATACTTACATGATGTACGTACTCGTACATATGTTTATAATTATTATCAATTCGGTTCTTTTTAAAGCTAATTACAGGAAATTAACTGTTTATGACATTCAACTGCATATACAGACAGCAAATAGAGATAACAGTTATTAACATGTAACACCCCTCTAACCTTATTTATGATATTTAATCCACTTTGCAATTAAAAATCCCGTTGTATTATGCGTTTATTTCTAGCGGCGATTTGTAAGCATAAACCTCTCCCAAATGAATGAAAATTAAGTGCACTTTCACAACATGGCCAACTGACTGCCACACCTCACAGTCACAGTATATGGCCAATTGCCATGCCCAGCCGAAACTACCCCGAACACCCCCGCACATTGCACGGCTAATCCTACGTACGAGTACATGTGGCTTGTATCTGTATGTACATAATATTAAAGCCCTTAATTGCATGGTGGGTTATTTATAAATTCGATTTGAATTTAATATTCCCTCTAGAAGGAGAGAACAAAACAAAAACACTCGACTCGAAGAGGATTATCATCAGCATCATCGGCACATTCGGTGTCAAGGGTGGTCCAGAACCCAGCGCTGGCTGCTGCACCGCCACGCCAACAATGTTTTGATTAGATATGCAACATTGTGTTGCATCAGACCGAAGCGGAGAGCTGGATTACTTCATCAAACAGATGTTCCTTTCCTTAGTACTTTGGCGAGTTGGCTGGATGGCTTCGGTGTTTTTGCAACTTTGGTAGTGAAAATGTCAACGAAGCCGGCGCGGCGGGCAGCGCGTATAGTAAGAGAACACTTTTGCCATTAGAGTGGGTGATAGCGACGTGTATCCATATCGAAGTTTTGGGCTTCCGCCTTGGTAATGGTAATGCCACCTCTTGGGCGGTAGGTAATTGTTTACTTTATGATGTGTTTCGTTCATTCGTGCTGATTATGCAAGATTATATGGATATTTCCATCTTGTGCTGGTGATGTGAATACACAATCGGGAAGGGCGTCGGGAGTTGCATTCGATAAATGCTTACCGCGGGTTATGGCTATGCACCAAAATGGAGCAATTAAAAGCAATGCTTGAGTTTATGGGGTTCTAAAACAACGTGAATTGTTTCGATTGGAAAATTTTACTATCATCATGTTGTAAAAAGTACAGTTAACCATAATAACATTTCTATGTTTTAATGGTTTCCAATCTTTAGAAGCAATATGCTATACATAGGTAAAAGAAATTTTTTTTTTTTTTGCTCTTTTATCTTTTATCTAAGTGGAGATCTTGTGAGTTGCACATTTTGACTCAACGATAACATTCGACAAATTGAATTACTTTCGTAAGAAGATATTAGGTGTGTTTGTTAGCTTTTATTAACACAAATGGCACATCTGCCAAATACTAAAAGTGGGGGAAAATCCTTTCTTTTTCTTTTTTTAACTATTGAATATTTTCAGAAAAAACTTATTTTGTTTTATTTTTTTAACAAGATGTGATTGACATTTATCGAATTGCCAGATTGCTGTTTGAAGGATGTGCCCGGTAACTCCATGAAAAATATCTAGCACGATTTTGCAAGAGGGGACATTTTTCGACAATGTAATTTGACTCTCTCTTCTCTTGATTTTTGACAGTTGGATGTAAATTTACGTAAAATAACCGGTTACCAAGCATACCTATTATTGATAAACGAAATATGTACATATACTGTATATACTGTCAAATCTGTCAATCGATTAAATTCGCGCTCCGAAAATGAAGCGAAGTTGCTAACCAATGCACACAAGTTTTAACTTTTAAGACGTAGGCGAATATGTTTTTTTTTTTTAAATACAAAAAATACAGTACCGTTATAACAATTTTGCTCAAACTATTTTTTCCGAAGTTTGGCAAAATGGTTGCGATAACTACATATCCTGCAATGAGGTTTTGTTTTCTAATTAATTTCCAAACATTTCATGGCTCTATTAGAGTGTTTATAATTGTTTACCTGTGGTCAAGGGAGCGAAATGATGTTAGACCGAAAATGGTTTTCTTGGTACTTGGGTCAATTTTAATAATAAATGAAAAATGCTTAATTATTGTATTTTTTTTATTTTTTTATTCCTTTTTTCATTGCTCTTGCTTTAAGAACTGCTGCACATCTGCGATTCATTGACTCCGATAGGTTTTTCCATGTGGATACAGGTATGGTGTTCAGGAGCCGGATTTGTAAATCTTTTAGGATTGCAATTGACTCTGCGATCTTAAGTTTCATGAATGACCAGATATTCTCAATTGGATTGAAGTCTGGGCTGTAGGGAGACCAGCTTAGCACATCAACATTGTTTCCTTCGATGTACTTTTTAGCTTAGAACTAAAAAAAAATGTAGTTTTTAGTCACAAAATTTGTAGCTTATTTTAAAGTTGCAAATTAATCTTTTATTTAAAACAAGTTTATACTTACAATTCTCGTTGTATGGCAATGAGCAATTTCCAGTCGAAAATAGATCTGCAAGTGTCACCAAAAAGCGCGGAGTGCTCTTAATTATATTCTAGCACCCATAGACAAACTGCTGCAGTGACTTTCATTTCTAAAGAGGTCATTCTACCTTCTCCATCTCCAGAGTATGCTAGAAACGACGATATCCACAGGGATCTCGGAATTCCGACAATCGAAGCTGAAACTAGAAGCTTCGCGCGAAAACATAGAAACCGACTAATCGGACATGTTAATAATACAGTCCTACTTATTTTGGATGAGAGCAATTTATTGCGCCGACTACAAAGAACAAAACCTTTCGACTTGGTGAGATAAGGATTAACCGCGTCTAAATTGCGGAACATGCAGGATCTTTCATTGGAAAGTAACCTGCCAAACGTTTATATTTCGTGATAGAAAAATTGCTTGATAAGTAGTATAACTTAGTTGCAGTATCTAACAAATTTATATCGAAGGGTGGTGTTTTTGGTCAGTAAGAATCTGACACTACTATGAGCACGCGCTTGCTATTCTCATAGTGTCTATGGAAGATTTTCACCTACCCTCGGAAAAAAAAAAAAAAAAAAAAAAAAAAAAATCTCCAGAGAAGCATCCCCAGACCATTAGATCTTCAGTTTCCTTTGGTTCTCTTCGCGCAATCATCCTCCCATCTCCAACATGCAGATTAAACTTGGATTCGTGGGAAAAGATAACATTGTTCCACATGCCTTGAATCCAATTTATATGAATCTCAGCTCAAACTAATCGTTTTTCTCTGACTCTCATTGGAAAATCCGGCTTCAGTACTGGCTTGAGTGATCTAAGTCCAGCTTTTACGAACCTTTTTCTTACTAAACCTGCTGAAACTATTTTTCGTGTAGCTCGAAGTAGATCATTTTTGATATCCACTGAAGTCTGGAACTGATTCCGACGGTTTTTGAGCACAAGAAAACGATCTTCCACTGGTTCGTCTTTTTTGACCTCCCTGAGCCTTTCCATCTGCTAATTACTTTGATTCATCTTTGACGGCTATCACGAGCTAAGTGCACCTCTCATTCATAATTAAATACATCGACTTGTGTGCACAAATTGAACCACATTTTGCTACCTAGTACAAAAACATCGGAGCTCTCAAAAATTCAAAGAACTGCCACCCGAAAGAGTAAGAAAAATTTTGAGCAACATTTTTGGAACATCGCTGTATGTTTTGTAAATAAATGAAACATTGCTTCATTGAATGACTTCACTGGTGCAAACTTTCATTTCGAACTACATTTTTGTTCTTTCGTTCAAACTCCAACATTCGTCATCATGATTGATGTCATAATCGAAACCTTTCTTTAAATGAATGCTGGTGCTTGATGATTGTAATTACATTGCGACTCCATTTCGAATGTCATTACAAAAAGTAACATAAAAACATGTATTTATGCTTTCTTTCCTCTACCAGAAGAAGTGTACACATACACCCCTGGACAAAAAAACCCTCGCATTCGAAATAATTTGTATTCTCTCCTTTCCGATGGGAGCCAATTTATGTATGGTGAAATAATTTATAAGCATATATTTTTTTTAGTTATTGCCAACTATCTGAATATACTTCAAGACTACTGGTAAGCGCTCTGTATTTTTTCTATTTGGTAATAAGTCACAATGGGTTCGTTTTTTTAAAGATTTGAAATGGTGTTAACTTAACTCTTGAAGAGAAAGCGTATATTGTTGCTTTGCGTAAGGAAAAAGTGTCAAATCGTGAATTTGCTAGTCGACTAGGATCTAACGAATGGAGTTAGCGAAACATTTTGAAAAATTTTCAACTAGAGAGCTCCATTGCTCGGAAAGGCCCAGAAAGACATCTCCTAGAGATCAGCGTCTGATTCAGCGAATTTGTTTAAAAAACCGGTTTGTACAGGGTTTTTCAACAGGGACGCTACAAAAGTAGAGCGACAGGGACAGCAAACGACGCCATATTTCTTGCCGCTCTTTTGACAATTCTCTTCAGTAAGGTTTGCCATTTCATGATGGAAAGATATACGAGCCAACAACGAATCGAAATTATTAAAATTTACTACCGAAATTCGGAGTCAGTGGCCTCAACGTTAAGAGCGCTACGTCCAATTTATGATCGTCATAATCATCCTAGCAGATCAACAATTGAGCGTCTAGTGGAAAAAATTGAATCTACAGGCACAGTACAAAATGTTCCCGTGCCAGTGAGACAAAGAAGTCCCCATAGTGTCGAGAATATTGCTGCCGCTGAGGCTTCAGTTGAAGAAAGCCAAAATGTGTCTCTCACAGGTCGTTCTCAAGCGTTGGGCATCTCTGTGACGTCGTTGTGGCGAATTTTGCGAAAAGATCTTGGCCTACATCCTTACAAGATTAAATTGACGCAAGAACTGAAGCCGCTTGACCACCAGAAGCGTCGTATGTTCGTGAATTGTTCGTGACTCCATGAGTCATCATTGCATCCCGAAAAAATTACGGTTTGGTATGGTTTATGGGCCGGCGGCGTCATTGGGCCGTACTTCTTCCGTGATGATCGAGACCGACACGTTACTGTGAATGGGAATCGCTACCGTTCAATGATAACCGAATATTTTTGGCCCCAATTAGATGATATGGACTTGGAGGACATGTGGTTCCAACAGGACGGCGCCACAAGCCACACAGCGAATGTCACAATCAATTTATTGGAAACCAAGTTTGGAGAATGTGTTATCTCACAAAATGGTCCAGTCGCTTGGCCGCCTCGGTCGTGCGATTTGACGCCGTTAGACTATTTCCTGTGGAGCTACGTCAAGTCTATGGTCTATGCCAACAAGCCAACGACGATTGATGAACTTCGTACGAATATCGAACGTGAATATGCTTGAAAACCGTCGAAAATTGGGTTCAGCGTCTGGACTTCTGCAAGCGTGCGAGGTACATATATAATGGCATCGAACGTACTTTTACAGGAATAAAGAATTTCATTGATATCCAAAACCGTTTTTGTTTTATTTAAAAAAACTTTTGTAGCGCTCTTATTGGAAAACCCTTTACATACTGGGGATATTAACTGGTCACTCCAGAAGCATAATGGGAAACAATAAATGATCGGACAGTATCGAGGTTGCTTAATGGAATGGGAGTTAATGTAAGTCGTCCTGCAGAAAAAAACCGCGAATGAAAAAATAAGGTTTGAATGGGCAAAAACTTATACAAATTGGACCCAGGCCGAATGGGCAAGAGTGATATTTTCGAATGAGACCAAATTCAATTTATTAGGCCCACACGGGAACGCGGTGGTTCACCGAAGAAATGGTGAACGGTATTCAGATTATTGCATTTTACCCACCGTTAAGCATTCCCCTTATATTATGGTATGGAGGCAATAACCAGATTTGGTGTTCGATATATTGTAATCCTTAGTGGCTCAGTAAATGCCCAGAATAAAAAAAAAATTATAGAAAACGATGTTGTGCCTATTTTATAGCAACTTTACCGCAGTGTTGGTAGTGTGATTTTTCAGGACGATTCAGGTCTTGCATATAGAGCAAAATCGCAAAGCTTTTCTGCTGCGTATGATCCGTAAACTAACATTTTTATAAATTTTTTTTACTTTTCTCTAAATTTGGGTACGACAAAGATTCTTTGAGGATTCTTTCTCTTCCATGGGCTGGTGGTAGCTGGGATCTTAACCCTAGAGAAAACTATTGGCATTACATGGACAAAAAAAATTAGAGAGACAAGGCCACTCAACTGGAAAGTATAATGAAAGACATCTGGTATAAAGATTTGACAATTTCCCATATAAAAAAATTGTTTGATTCGGTGCCAAACAGGATTGATGACGCCATTAAGAAAAAAGTGGAATAACCAAATATTGGGTTAGTTGCACATTAAACGAATTCTTTTTTTTTATTATTTCAAGGTTGTATTCAATATTTACTTAGGTTTGTTTTTAATAGTTGCACCTGTACGTAATGAAAATTTTGATAAAACAGTTTGCCTAAATAAAACGTAAAATCCCTTTTATCATACAAATGCAAATATATTTGAATTGTGTGGTCAAATTTCGACTAATATATATGTCTGTTACTCCAAACAAACAAGTTTATCCATATTAAAGTAAAATATAAAAATTAATTTTATAGCATAAGAACAACCTTGATTTTTCCATGAAAATTGAAGAAAAGTAATGGTGCGAGGTTTTTTTTGTCCACGGGTGTACAATTCAAAAACCAGAGTCCAGTGAAAAGAAATAAAACACTTTTCTAAAGAATTGTGATATGACAAACTAGTACAATTTATATCCACTTAAGACACACTGTAAGTGAAAGAGAGGGTTGCTTTCTCAAAGAAGGTGTTCGTCCATAGCAATCTCGGGTGTACTCGTGTCGTACCAAGGAATTCATGATGCTATTAAATTGTGAAGATTCATTGCTTTCAAATTGTTGTGTGTTTGGTTTCATCTTCTTCGTCCATTATTTGCAATTGAAACTGAATGCTCCTCTTGTTGATATGATGTAGTGCCGCAGTGCCAGGTCAGTTAGAGCAAAAGATTGTATTTCGTCTTGAAGCAGATATTTTTGGAAAAAAAGGAGAAGTTACTTTATTGGAGAAATGAAGGAAGCTCCGTTTCAGCGAAACATTAGCGTCATTGGTTGTTATTGATATTTGGTAAGGTAGTCTTTAAAAAGGGAGGAGGAGAGCATGGAAATGGGCATCAGATTGAAGAAGTGACTACGCTTAGATAGCCATTTTAGTGTGGGATAATATTGTATTTTATTTAACCGAACTGCAGTATTAAATTGTATTAAAACTAGAAGGATGTCCACTCTAGCGTAAATGTGCTAATTGCTATTTTCAAAAACTAAAAATTTTCCAAAATGCACTTTGAAAGAAAATGATGTTAGATCTACTTCAAAATAAAAGGAATGTCCAATTAATATTCGACAGAATATAAACACTAACCAACCGCATTTATTTTCATTAATGATTTAATCCATTAATTTGGTTTTATTTGTTATATTCCTAGCATTTAATTTGTTTTTATTTGTTTAATTTTAATTCATAATAATCGTTGCTTTATTATTTGTAAATTATTAAATGTTTTAACATATTTACACAATTATTTATTAATAGTACTTATTTATTTATTTATTTATTTATTTACTATGTATTCATTTATCGACTTAATTATTTCGATTTGTTAATTGTAAATTTTTAAATGTTACTTTAATATTTGTTATTTATTGATTTGTTTATTCGTATACAGTGAAATCTCTCTTAAGTGGACAGCTGCAGGACCGGAGTTTTTTGTCCGATTATGAGAGCTGTCCTACTATGCATGCTGACCGGGTTCAATCCCAGCAAAATACCTGAAAATATTTTCACGGTACCACCTCTTTCGAATGTCTGACAAGCTATCAAAGAGTATCATTTGTCATGAGGAGCTTCTCAACTCGCCGTTCGGAGTCGGGAAAAAACTGTAGGTCCCTTCCATTTCGTGGAAAAAATTACACACGCACACACAAATGGTTGCGAGAAGCTAGGCTTGGTACTGACTGCTGACGCTGTATATTTATTTTTATTTTTTTTATGAGAGCTGTCCGTTTATTAGAACGCATTTTGTATATGAAATTAGAAATTGGTTCCCGAAAATGTGTCCATTAATGCGAGTTGTCCGCTAAACAGGTTGTCCGCCAATGAGAGATTTCGCTTTATGTTCATATATATGTAATATACTCGTATAATAATTTATTTATTTATTTATCTATTTAAGCATGTATACATTTAAGTTAACACGATGCATTTTCATGCCAACGGAAATGCATTGCACACGCCAGCACATTTCCAATGCGCGTGCAGAAACTTGATCGTCTCAAATACCGACTGCGACGCAGCGACGTTTCCCACAGTCGGGTATGCTGACTCTGCACTACCCTTGCACGCGCAGCCCATACGTTAAGTTAGGATTAAGCTATTTGGATTGTTAGTCTTAATTGAGACCTGAAGTAGAACGGATTAGAATAAACCTTGAAAACCTTTAATCGTTGTCGTTTCATTTGTAAGTCGAACAGTTGGGCCAACTCCAAGTTGGCGTTCGCGTTTTTTTTTGATGACCCCATAAGGGACATCTTTTACTGGCGCCCGAGCAGGGACCGGCCTACTAATTGATCTGTTTTTTTCATTGGTCGATAGTTACGGGTCCTTTCATACAGGACGAACGAGTTAGTACGCTCTATCTGAGTGCAAGTTACTGTTACCATGGGAACACAGCTAACTACTCTAACTCTGATGTAACAAATTCCGGCATACCCATGGGAACATGCGCGGAGATCGTCCGGATAAACAGATCGATTGTGAAGTAATTCGTGCCGCGAGTAGGTCGCCTACAATCTCAACGTAGGCTTCCAAAAGGGAGAACACGAACCTTCCAAGGCCGGTGCCCTAAAATAAAAAAGTTCGTTTCGGTTCGGTTCGGTTTTATTGAATTCTTTTCGTTTTTTCCAGATCACTAGAATCATCCTCTGAAAATCGAACCAGAATGAACATAAGCGTCCTGTAAGTGACAGGACAATAAAGCAGTGTGCATAAAAAGAAAGTGTTGGTGCGAAAAGTGTGCTAAGGCAATTTTGTGTGAACGTGTGCGTGCTGTGACAACCCAAGGGCTTAAAGCCAAAAGAAGAAAAATAAATAAATTAAAAAATAAGTAAGAAAAATAAAGAATAATTAAAGAAAAAAGAAAGAAAACTGTGCTAATTGTGTGTGATAAGTGTATCGAAATTAAGAAACCACAAGGTAAGCGTTTTTCCTATATTTCCTCCAACAAGAATTCGTTTTTCCAACTAAGATGGACCAAATGACTAAGTCCATAACCGAACTGACCGGGGCAGTGAATAGTATACTTGCTCAGATCAAGGCACTAGACACGCGTCTAAAGTCGCTTGAAAGCAAGCCGACGCAAATAATGCCAGCACTTGAGACGAATCAGGCACAGCAAACTATCGAACTGTGTCCTCCACAAACTGAGGCTGAGTTGAGGGAGATCAGCCGCCTTCCCGACTGCGTAAAGGAACTACAGGTGTTTGATGGAAACCCCACGCAGTATGTATCCTGGGTACATGCAGTGGAGGGCATCCTTAAAGATTTTGATATTGTAAAGGGAAAGCCCATATACCGTGCTATACTTCAGCACGTACGGGGTAAGATCAGAGGGTCGGCTGACGCTGCTCTGGTATCTTATAATATCTTTGATAGCGATTGGCTTGACATGAAACAGTGTCTCTCCCTGCATTACGCAGATAAGAGGGATATGAGAACCCTTGAGTATCAGCTTAATCAACTCAGCCAAAGGGGCAGTAATCTGGATGAATTTTACGCGGCCGTCAACCATCAATTGTCATTGATGGTTAATAAATTAAAGACGGAATCCTTTAGCGAGGAAACAGTAAAAGCCTTAGTGGAAACATACCGGAACAGGGCCCTGGATGTTTTTGTGCGCGGCCTTAACGGCGATATTTCGAGGATGCTGATAATTCAAAGGCCGAAAACTCTTCCGGAGGCGTACTCTGCCTGTTTAGAGATTCAAAATTTGAATTTCAGGAGTAATACAATCCACTCGTCTACCGGATCGAACTCAATCACGGCGCCTGTAAATCAGACGTTCAGGAGTTCGGAAGTAGCACCCTTCATGCTACCGAAAAGGCCCTTCCAAGGTCATCCAGGAAGATTTAAGCAATTTGCTTGGAATTCTCCTTCTCGCGATGCTGCTCATCCACCAAGACCTGGCCCAAAACCCCTTGAAAAAATGGATGTCGATCGGAGTATTCAGTCTCGACAGGTAAACTATATGAACCGCTCGAAGGTGGAAAATCCGTTCAAGCGCAGGGCTAAGTCAGACAACTTCCCGAACAAACAGCAAAGGCTGTACCATGTGGAAGCCGAAAATAGCGAAGAAAATTATTCTGAAGTCGCGGAGGAAACCGCGTGTGAAGAGCTAAATTTTATGACAGACGCCCATCCAGCGTACCATATATAGAATATGTGACGAAGGATGGAGCCGTGTTGGAATTTCTTGTTGACACGGGGGCCAACAAGAACTTCATTAGCTCAGAAATAAAACAGCCCACCGTTCCCCTCGAAAAACCCTTTTTTGTGCATTCTGCCGCTGGAAGAACAGCAATTTCGGAATATGTGGCAGGAAAGTTTTTCGCGAAAGTTGGCAATGATACCTTGTTGAAATTTTATGTTCTACCAGGACTTAAGTCGTTCAACGGCATCATTGGCGATGATACGCTAAAAGAGCTTGAAGCCGTTATTGACCGAAAGGCCAACATTTTAACATTGAAACCAAATATTAGGCTGCAATTGAAGGAGAAACTATCTAGACAGATTAATATAATCTTGAATGAAAACCTCCCTTCCCGAATCAAACAGGAGTTAAATTCGTTAATCGAGAAATACAACACACTTTTTGGTCCAATCAGTATCGATGAAGTGATTGACACTTCTGTTCAGGCAGAAATTAGGACGAACACGGATGAGCCGATCTACACGAAAAGCTATCCTTATCCAGCTTGCCTCAGGGCAGAAGTAGAAGATGAGATAACCAAACTTTTGGAGGAAGGTATAATTAGACCTTCCCGAAGTCCATACAATTCACCAATTTGGGTAGTCCCCAAAAAACCAAAGCCAAATGGTGAGAAACAATACAGGATGGTCATTGACTACAAAAGGCTGAACAGTGTGACCATCGCGGATTACCCTATACCTGACATAAATTCCACCCTTGCTAGCCTTGGCAAGGCCCAGTATTTTACAACTCTAGATCTAACCTCAGGGTTCCACCAAATACCGATGAAACCCTCGGATATACCCAAAACAGCATTTTCCACTATGAATGGGAAATACGAGTTCTTGAGGTTACCCTTTGGGTTGAAAAACGCCCCAGCTATTTTTCAACGCATGATTGACGACGTGTTAAAGCCATATATAGGTAAGATTTGTTATGTCTATATAGATGACATAATCGTCTTCGGCGATAACCAAGAAAATCACCTAAAGAACCTCGATACTGTATTGAACAGGCTGAATGAGGCGAACCTGAAGGTTAACCTAGAGAAGACCCATTTTATGGACACCGAAGTAGAATTCCTTGGATACGTCATTACCCCTGATGGCGTACGCCCAGATATGAAAAAGGTCGAGGCTATTCGAAACATTCAACCTCCCGAAAATCTGAAAGAGCTTAAATCCTTCCTCGGACTGACATCTTATTATCGGAAATTTATCCAGGACTATGCAAAAGTTGCAAAGCCTCTGACTAATCTAACTCGAGGGAAGAATGCTCAGGTGAAAGCCAATCAATCGAAAAACATCCATGTTGAACTTGACGAAGATGGAATGAAAGCCTTCAATGATCTTAAGACATTACTTACCTCTGCAGAAGTTTTATCATTCCCTGATTTTGGCATGCCATTTAACCTTACGACAGATGCGTCAAACACAGCAATCGGAGCCGTGTTGTCACAGGGTGAAATGGGCAACGACAAGCCCATCGCTTACATCTCACGATCCCTCAACAAGACCGAGGAAAACTACGCCACTAACGAGAAAGAGATGTTGGCGATAGTTTGGGCTTCAGATAATCTTCGATCCTATCTCTACGGGGCTAAGAAAATTCGCATATTCACCGACCACCAACCATTAACCTTTGCCTTAGGCAATCGTAACTATAATGCAAAATTAAAACGTTGGAAGGCAAGAATAGAGGAGTATAACTGCGAATTGGTCTACAGACCAGGCAAATCTAATGTCGTGGCCGATGCCCTCTCAAGACTCAAAATTGGTAAGCAGCACTTGACCACCTCAGTGAATGCTGAAGCGGAATGCCAAGTTAATGCGTTACACAATAACTCCTCAACGGAAACTGCTTCGGAAGGTGATTCCTCCACGGAAACCGCCCAACCAACAACAGAAACAGCTGCAGAGTATGAATCCTCCACGGAACCTACCAACGTAGACGCGAATTCCACTACATCTGCCAGTGAGACGATGCATAGTGCAGTTCAAGACTCAACAGACCTGATTCCACACGTGGAGACACCACTCAACGTCTTCCGAAATCAGCTCGTAATAAACGTTGCAAAAGAACCGAATAGGTATGAGGAACCACACCCCGGTTACTCGAGACACTTTGTTGCGAGGACATTCATAGATAAACCAGAATTAACCGAAATTCTTAAGACAAACCTTAGGCCAAATATCGTTAATGGCCTTAAGGTGCACGAATGCCTTATGCAATTGCTGCAAGTCGTATATTTGGAGAGTTTTGTCAACTATAAGATAAGGCTAACTCAAAAAATAGTAGAGGATGTCACCAACGAAGATCGGGTGTGGGATCTCATAAGCAAGGAACATAGGCGAGCACATAGAAATGCTCGGGAAAACAAAGAACAACTTCTCGAGAAATACTACTTTCCGAAAATGAGCAGCCTTATCAAACGATACACGAATTCCTGCGATGTATGCCTCGCTAACAAATATGATCGACACCCAGCGACCCCTGAGTTCCAGCCAACACCGACTCCGTCTTATCCATGTGAAATACTACACATGGACATTATGGAAATACAAGGGGAAAGATTCATTTCTTGTATTGATAAATTTTCAAAATTCGCAAAATTATTTCATATAAGGAATAAGTCTTCACTTCACCTCAGAGATAAGGTCATTAAAATTCTTCACTATTTCACTGTCCCGAAGATGTTAGTCACCGACAATGAGAGAAGCTTCCTCAGCCCAATTATGGTCAATTTCATCAAAATGCTGGACATAAGAATGTACCAAACACCTGTGAATCGTAGTGAAGTTAATGGGCAGGTCGAGAGATTTCACTCCACGATCTTAGAAATCTACCGATGCCTGAAAGCCGAATATAAAGATTTGAAATTAAAAGAGCTCTTAAATATTTCGGTCGACAGGTATAACAATACGATTCACTCGGTGACGCAGCGAAAACCATGCGATATATTCTTCAATCGAAGCAATAGGTTTAACTTTCAGAATATGGCCAACTTTCGAGTGAAGGTTAACCAGGAGCTGAGGGAGAAAATACTAAAGAAGGCAAGAGATAGGAATTTGTGGTATAATAAAAGGAAGTCGGTACCTAAAAATTTTAAGAAAGGAGATATAATTTACACTTCATTCAAGAGGATTCAGGGCAAGCATAAGCCCCTGTATCGAAAGGAAGTTGTGGCAAAAAATAACAAGGTAACAGTTCTAACGTCCACAGGACGCAAAATACACAAAGCACAAGTAAAAAATACTTAAATTTATCAATATTATATAAAATTATATTAAAAAAAAAAAAAAAAAAAAAAAAAAAAAAAAAAAAAAAAAAGGGGTATAGCACAAAGCACATATGCACAAAGCACACGTAACTTTAAGCACCAGCCAAGCACACGGATCCAAGCACACAGGACTTAAATTTTTATTTTTTTTTTTTTTTCCTAAGTAAATTATACAATATTAATAATGTAAGCTAAGTAATCTTAATCTAGTTAATTCTTTTTACCGTTCTTTGTAATTCTATGTATTATTAAGTAATTATAAAATCATCATTGAAATCTAATGTAATTTTAACACTTAATCTTAAGACTAAGATAAACAATTCAGAAAATTCCATTTGTATAAAATTGTTCTTTTTTCACAATTGATTTTGCCTCTACAATGTACAACTATATTAAAATGTTATACTTCAATATTGTATATCCTTTTTCATTATTTTACTGTAAGTTATTATTATATTACCTTTTAAATGTACCACACAGCCTTTTACTAACGACGGTCGTGCAAGGGTTTAGCATCTTCGAGTATCACTCCCCATTAATATCTATTAAAGAAGGCAAGGGATGGATCGTCGATGGACATTTCAAGCTCGTACACATCATTCGTCTGGAACAATTCGAAGAATTGCTGAAGAAGATGACGGAAGCAGTAAAGGGCGAGATCACGGGAGGAGACAGGAAAACAGTGGCACAACATCACTTGACTCAAGTCTATGAACGCTTCTACTCACTTAAGGGAAGAGCTCAGAGGAAGCCTAGGTCAATCAACTGGATTGGATCCGCCTGGAAATGGTTGGCAGGGAACCCCGATGCAGCCGACTGGGACAAGGTGCTCCGCAACGAGCAAGACCTGATCGAAAATAATAACCAACAGTATCAAATCAACAAGAGGGTCCTGAAAATAGCCGAGAACATCACACAGAAGATCAACTGGGTAATCGGTAATACAGCAAACCAAATTACGTCATCAAACAGAGCGAAGTTCGAACAGGATATCATCAACGAAATCATGGTGATTAAAGAAGAGGTCAACGAAATTGTTCGTGGTTGCCAAATGGCAAGGAGCGGTATAGTCAATACTAATCTTCTAGATCAGGAAGAAATCAACAGAGTCATCAGCGAAGTCGAAACCCTGCCGTACTCAAACATAGTGGAAGCCCTGCAATATGGTACACCGTCCGTATTCACGAATGAGTCCTTGCTGCTGTACGTCCTATCTATGCCAAAGGTTAGCAAATCTGAATACAATCTTCTGCTGACGAGATCATCGATAATCAATGGAAAACAGGTTGATCTGCAGTTCGAAAGGATTTTAGTAAACCACGAGGAAACGTATGGGGTGTCATCACGCTGCCCCATCATGGGCAACATGACGGTGTGCGAAAGGAATTCATTGGAGAAGCTGCAAGAGGACGATTGCATCGCCCGCCTGCTGAAAGGAGGTCACGCTGGTTGCACATTCCGTTCGAACACTGCGGAGGTCGTCGAACTTATCAAAGAAGATACAATATTCGTCACGAACTTCAACGGAGAACTTACCAGCGGAGATAGTTCAAGAAACTTATCTGGCACCTTCCTGATTCACCTTAATAACGAAACAATTCACCTAAACAACAGGACATTTGAAAGTCTCGTCGCAACTGCACTTCAGGCTCTGCCGCCTGTCCTTGCAAACATCACTGCAGTTCGACACAAGATCGACATCGAGTACGTGCACGACATCAGCATGGGCAATATCAAGATCCTTCGAGAACTTACCAACAAGATGAAATCATCAGCGGTTGCTGATGTTACTATTCTCCTTATTGTAGCTGCTGTGGGCTTGACCATCTGGTGCAGGATCAACAGAAAGGTGGACATACCTAGAATTCATCTGCCAGAACCGGGGATACATCCCCAAAATATCGTCCTGCAACATTGAGATCTACGGGACGTAGATTTTCGAGGAGAGGGTAGTTAACACGATGCATTTTCATGCCAACGGAAATGCATTGCACACGCCAGCACATTTCCAATGCGCGTGCAGAAACTTGATCGTCTCAAATACCGACTGCGACGCAGCGACGTTTCCCACAGTCGGGTATGCTGACTCTGCACTACCCTTGCACGCGCAGCCCATACGTTAAGTTAGGATTAAGCTATTTGGATTGTTAGTCTTAATTGAGACCTGAAGTAGAACGGATTAGAATAAACCTTGAAAACCTTTAATCGTTGTCGTTTCATTTGTAAGTCGAACAGTTGGGCCAACTCCAAGTTGGCGTTCGCGTTTTTTTTTGATGACCCCATAAGGGACATCTTTTACTATTTATTTCTTTATATTTTGCATTATATATTTAAATGTGAAAATGTTTATTTTCAAGATTTGAATGCAATAATTAATTTATTTATTTCATTGTTTTAAGTGTTATTTTATATTATATTATAAATTATGTTTATTTAATTTTTAATCCTTACTATATTATTGTATTATGTATTTTACTTATTCGCCAAGTTATTGTTAATTATGTTATTTATATTTACATTGTATGTCTCTTCTATATGTATCCAATTGGTTGTTTATTATTTCTTTTTCTGCAATGTGCATTATTTTTTTTTTGTTCTTCTAAATAAAATTAGGTTTTCCAAATTAACTTGTAAATAAGGTTTCAGTAGAAAGATATTTAGATAAATCACAACTCTGTATTATACTATGATGCAGACGAAATGCTTACTATAACAAATTAATTAAATCATTTATTTCAACAGTTCTATTGCATTTTAAAAATATCTAAATGAAATGATTGGGTCCAGGACTTAGACCTGAGAAATCTTATAAAGAGCAAGCTATCGCCGAAAAGGTATCAAAACTAGTCTGAGAAGTTTGGATCCACAACAAATTTTCCGCGGCAATCGCTCTCTGCTGCCCTTTTGAAAGGGTTTTCTTATACACATATTTGACTTGGTCTATTCAATTGAAATCACTGAACGAGATCCTTTTAAAATCTGATGAATTTTCTGGTACAGATACGCCTAAAATTAATTTTATGCATTAATTAAAGTTGAACATATTTCAGCGAAAACCCCGCAAATTCAATTATATGGTTCAAAAGATACATAGAATCGCAAAACTACAAGCACATAAGTAGTACATATGTATTTGCGAAATATCTCATATCTGTCAACTAATATTCTCACTTAAAAGCGATAAACCCCAAGCACCTGTAGTAAATGCTTTGAGTGGGGATAAGTTTTTATTTCATTTAGTAGACAGAGGATGTTTTGATAGCTACCAGCCTACCACTAAAAGTTTGTTTCCATTCCACACTTACTAGGTATGTATGTATGTACATACGAGTACGTAAGTACATAATGTGCTTTGTATTTGCAAAGTTTATTTACAAATCTGATGTAAGGGAAAGGACCGAATCATTAAATATTAAGGTTTCGCTTCCTTTTAACCGAAGAACTACTTACATTACATACTATACATATACATATGTACATAAGTATGCGACTTTTAAGTGTGCTTTGGAATGTACATGCACACATACGTACATACATAATATATAATATGTTGTATCTACATTGTAAGCCAAGTTAGTTGTACTTTCTCGTAAATTGGGATTTTACGATCCGATGGGTGGCGGATGTCGGGTGATTGACAACATTTTCAAAATTGATAGGGTAAGTACAGGCATTCTCCGATTATGTACATATTCGAAAAAAAGTGTTTCATTTATGAATTATGACATCATTTTGTATCGTGTAGATACAAATACTGAAACGACACGAAATCCTTCCAATTCGGGGAATCCCCAGGATTGGGTTAGCAATAGAAAGCGTAAACTGAGGGGAAACAATTTCATATCTACATATTTACACATATTAGTTGGAGTAATGCAAATCCATATGTTTCTATGTAAGTGGTGTGAAAAATTATAGACTCAAACGTAAATTTGCAAGTTTTCTTGGAATGATAAATAAACTTTTTTGATTTACTTTGTGATAAGATTTTTCCAATGAACAGCAACTCGGGGAAAACCCTTTAATGGCTTAATTGCTTTTTTCCCAGGAGTGGTAATTGATTTTTTGAAAAAACCCACATTTCGCCTGTGAGAAAGTACAAACTCAAGATATGTACATATTAATATTTTAATTTTTTGTATAATAATTTATTTAATATGCAATGCTTTGTCCGTTATAGTTAACAATCTTCGTGGTAGACTGGAAATACGATTGTTTATGGTGTTGTCCGGTATATTATTTAATGCCTCAACAATTCTTTCTTTGAGTTGTTCCACGTTTTGAATTTCTGTCTTTTTCTGATCGTAAACTGCCGTTGCCATGATCCCTTCCCCATGTTGTGTTGCTCTTCCAACACTTCTTGGTACTTTTTGGCGTCAATTCTTCCAGAAATAAAAACAATTTTTGTTTTCAGATTTCCAATGAAAGCTGCCCACATCATAATTCCTCCTCCTCCTCGTACTAAAGGCCAGCGTGACATGATTTTCCTTTCTTTCCTGAGATCATACCAAAAGTACTTGAAGTCGTCGGGGCCATCCACGGCCCTCATCACGTTATTTCACCGACGATTATCGACCACACGACAGCTAAATAGCTATCGTGCTATCACGCTCGCCGAGACGATTGTACTTGGCAAATTTTATAGTGAAGTGAAGTAAACACTTCGTCGATCGGTCGATCACGATCTCACGAGAAAAGATTTTTATGCAAACGTGAAGCATCGCTATCGGTAACGATATCAAAAGCGATGACGACTGTCTTACGTGGCCCAGATTGAATTGTTTCTCCTCACTGAAGATCACATGAAGATTAGACAACATTTTACTGCGTTGGAGGTGTGTTTTAGCAAATTCAATGCGTGCTTCCTTATGTCACTGTTTGAGTGGTGGTTCAAGTTGCTGTTGCCCATTATCTTATGAGGCTAGAATCACATATCAAATTAAAATGTCGAACCATTTGGGACGAAGAAGCTCTTGTTTTTGACATTTCACGTAGAACGGCTTGTTTTACCGGCGAAAATTTTGTTGGTCGCCCATATCGTTTATTTTCAAAACCGGCTTGTATAAAATTCTTCACTACACCTTGAGCACGATTTATTTTATTGGCAATTTGTCTTTGCGTCATTTCACTATTTCAACTTCTTTGTTTTTCAATACCCGTCAATTGTTTCCCACGTGGCATATTTAGTATTTTAAAAAACTCACTTCGTAAAACAAAAATCTTTTTATTATCACTCCAGAACGTCTGCAGTGTTTTTGAAGAACTGTTGTCTATGCTTAACACCAAAGCCTGCAATCGAACAAAGGTCGGAGTTGTTACTTTTTCACATGCGAAATGTGGATTTCTTCAGAAAATTAACTACAAATCCTGGTAAAAAAAACAATTAACCCATTAAAGGGTTTTCCCCGAGTTGGTGTTGGTTGGCAATATTTTATAACAAAACTAATATTCCAAAGAAAACTGCAAATTTACTTTGAGTCTATAATTTTTCATACCACTGTATGAATGTATATGTACTATGTATGCTTATAAAATAAAAAGTTTATTATTCAAAAGTTTATTATTAAATAAATTTGTTAATTAAAAAAAACATTCTCTTGCCACCCTATAATTATATAAATACACATGTACGTAAAGTATGTATGCTCATGCTCATACATTGCACGATTTCACTGCCATCTCGCGTGCTACAGTTATAAAAATTCCCTGCTGGTGTTAATTGTTGTCATGCTATAATAATAATTGTAATAGCAGTGCGTTTTGAAAGTGTTGTTTCTATCGCGTCAGTCGCAATAGCAGTGTAGTGGCAGCATAAAAAATTGTACTTGCATTCATGTATCTTCTCATCTGTGACTACGAGTGTAGTCTGAAGCCGAGTGCAGATGGAATCTCAAATTAATTGATGAACTCATCGCAGCTGAATAAATTTGTAAATGAGTCAGTATGACGTCTGCCTCTGGTCACTTCTTGCAAGCAATATTCAATGCATAGGAAACCGAGTAGCTCGAGTCCATGACCGCACATCACCGTCATCAACATAAGAGGCAACGTAAACTGTTGATGTTTTGAATGCCAATGACTGTGCATTGTGCAAGTGCATGCATATGACTGTGAGAGACTTCTTAAGACACAATGCGGCTGTGAATGAGGATGAAGTGAGATACATATACGAGTCTTGATCTGATCTTTTGCTAGTGACTCTGAGTTATGTTTTTTGTATGTTTGTATGCGAATGGCATTTGATGACCTTTCGTACTTTTAAATTGTAGCGGTTTGTATTGCGTTTTCTTAAATCCGGGTGAGGAATTGACTTGGCATGATGGCGTTTGCAGATCACTTTAAGAAAGTTTGTCCAGATTTTGGAAAGTTTTGCTTAACGGAAGTAATACATATATGTACATATGTACATAGATACATCGGTCTGTCTGTTCGACTATTACAGGGGAGGGGATGTACATAAGTTTGTTTTTCAGTTCTTATTTTAAAAGCTCAGTCCAAATTACATATGAGAGGACGCCTTTGTACTTGATTGCCTTAAAATAACCCTCTTTACCAATAACAACATTTGCCCCCCTTTTTCTTACCCTTCGTATTGGTGTTAACAGCTTGCATTTAAAATTTAAAACAAACAACAAAAGGCCAACACTATTTGTTTTCATATGAAAAATAAACATCACAAGATACCTCGTGTTACTTAACAGAAAAGTCTGTAATTAGGTATGTAGAACATGTACATACGTAAGTGACACAAGTTTAGCCATAAAAATGGAACACATTAAAGCTGATTGTTTGCACAGCCTTTTAAAGACCTTGTCATTTGTCAGCTCTTTGTCAACAAGTAGAATAGACAATCGAAGTTAGTCAACACACCGTTGTTGGCTATTTAATCAATTTGGCATTGTATACTGTACAATACCTTGAAGTTCTGTCTCTGAAAAGAAAGAAAGAACATTTTTTGCAAATTAACTTCCGTTCTCCTGGAAATTTTAAAGTTTATTTTGCACAATAAAACGAAAATATAGGGAGGCATGCAAATGTAATCCAATTCGTCGTGATTAGGATCAAATAGAGGTATGAGAACAATGACAAACATAAGGAAAGTCACAGTAAAAAAATAACAACGAGTGGGAGAAGCAACACTAGAGGATTGAACACAGAAGCAGAAGCAACAAAAACATCTCATTTTTGTTTGATACGAGTATTTGATTCACGATTTACTAACACTGTTTCAGTGCTTTAAATTAAATGATTGGAAGAAAACTCTACAAAAGGGAGGTTCACATGATCCGACATATCTGACAAACTTTATCTGTTCGACCAAATCTGACAATGTCGGATTGAAATGTAGTTCAAGCGTATAATCGCCTGGAGAATTCAATATTAGCCGCGATTTATTACTATCCATGATCCAGATTGGATCCAAAAATTAGTTCGGCTATTTCTCAGTAGGGTGCACTTTCGCTTGTGAACTTTATTTATCTGTGTTTGCGCTAAAGACCTGGTAAATGTCTGTATCCGTGCTAAAAACCTGCTAAATGTCTGTCTCCGCGCTAAAGTTTGTGTAATAAAACGGCAACTTCGCGCTTAATGTCTGTGTCTGAGCTAAAAAGGTGTGCAATATAATCCAGTTTGTTTTATTATGTCCGTGATCTGATCCGGATCAGATCAGCATAATAAAACACGGCTATTGTATAGCAAATTAACATAAGGTAACTTTTGTCGTTTATTCATCAATTCCTGTACCCAAATTCGCCTACTTTTTCTTTCATCTCTTTCTTAAATTTCTTCTTCTAAAATGCTCAATTTTAAGTGATGCCCTCAGTACGTCCGACATTCTTTCAAATCCACTTGGAAAGTGAAGTAGGACAGCATGTTGAACAATGTGAGCGCTAACGAGATCGGCCTGTCAGACATCCATCCGACCAAGGCAGATATGTTCGATAGGATAATGACAGTTGCGTTGATGCGCAATGGTTACCTGGCTAAAACTGTCACGAAACTTCAAATTTATTTAGCATTTTTAAGCTTCTATACAAAGTTAATAGTACATACTTCAGTCTTAAAGGGATCCCAGACACCAGAAAGAAAATATAATTTACACAGGGCAGACTGATTGTAAAATTGGTGAACTTTAAGGATTATTTTTAAGGATAATGCAGCTCATGGAAGGTTCGACTTTTTCTCGTGGCTTCTCATCTTTTTGCAATCTCCAATAACTGATGACATTTATTTTGCTTTCACTGTATTTCAGATAGACCCGCATTGAACCCCTCGTGTTTTGTTTAAAATGCTCGAGATATGTAGATTTGTTTCGTATATGTACTAACATGTGGTCACCGTGGCCGTGGTAGTTACTACGCATGCTGCTCGGGTTCAATCGCAGCCTGGGTCCAACACCTAAAAAAGTTTTTCACGGCTGCCACCTCTTTCGAATGTCTGACAAGTAATCAAAGAGTATCATTTTTCAATGGGCTTCTCAATTCACCGTTCGGGGTCCGCAAAAAACTGTAGGTCCCTTCCAATTGTGCAAAAAAAAATATAACAGGCACACAGAAATGGTTGCGAGAAGCAGGCCCATGTTCACCATTCACCCCGAGGTGTAGCGCCACCTAAAAGTAAAAATGTACTAACATGTACTCACAGCGTCACAGCTATTCTACATTCACGCGAAAGTACATATTGAAAATATATACTGAAATTGAATGATTATACGTTTTTGAGGCGACGGCATTTGCATCAAATCCAAATTCTTCTATCTGTGAAAATAAAAATAAGATTGAAGGGTTTTTTATACTAACAATGGAACCACAGCCATCCATTAAGTAAGTTCTATAGTCCACTACTCGTAAGAGGGTTGCATTAACCTCACCAAATGAATTTTCAAAACCACCAGTCGACCTATATCAAATGGGTGGCAATGAGAAACCGCCTGCGGATATTGAGAAAGTGTTTTAAAATAGAGATCTATATAAAGAGGGTATATGAGAGAAGTAGGATATAAACACGGCAGTACTGGTGGTAGGTAGGACTAAGGATTTTATTGGCACGCGCTTATTCCAGCAGGTTACTCGCTTAGAAGTTCATTAAATTTATTACCATTATCTGTTGTAGCGCACCGCCTTACAGCGAAGTGTGTTGTGGGATTGCCAACGAGTACGTTACGATCCACGTTATGTATTGTATCTTTTTGTTTTAATTACGCACATTAAGTTCTTGATATAATTGTACATTATTGTTTTTGGAACTGACTTGCTTATCAATTGTAAACGTATGGGAATCTTGTAAGTCAATGCTGCTGGGAATAAAGTGGAAAATTTTGTACCTCACCGTGAGTAGGTACATTATCACGGGTTATCACCATTTTTTATTTGTTATGATTTTAATTGCAACAAATGATGATAAGGATTTTCTAATTTATGTAACAATTTATCATGATAATCATTGTTATTGCAAAAGGACTTAAAGCGACTTACAAAGGAGCGTAAATAAATGTTTCCATTGAAATTTCTAAAATGATTGAGAATATAAATGGTTATTGAGGTTTTTTATGAGTTTTTAGGACAATTGGTTATTTGTTCCAATATAGCAGTGATTTCACAAAGTCAGTGGCGTTAAGATTTCCACTTAAGCACTTAAACTCAGAGTAGGGTTGCCAGGATAATCTAAGCTAACCAAGGATAAGGGGTGTCAAAATCCAGGTTTTTAGAGGACAACGCCTACACAAAAAAAGAGGACCAAACCTAAAATAAAACTATGTTCAAAAAATAGAAACAATTTTTTTTTATTATTTAAGGTAGGAACTTCATTACATTTTTATTAAATAAATAATTTAAAAACAAAATTCACAAATTTTTGGTTTATTTGTAAAGTGTAAAGCAGTCTGTTATTTAAATTTTCTTATATTTGGCATTCGCTTGAATTTGTTGCAATATCTTATCATTATCTATCCATCCATATAATTAAATCGCTAGCGCAAGAGCTTGTGATTCCTCCTGAGAAATTATTTCTGCACCGATTTCAATGATTCTAAAACTGATCGAAAGCTTATCAACTGGAATTTGTTCATCAATATAAAAAATTTTGAAAAAGTTCATATGAGTAAAGTTATTACGAAAAAACTTTATGTCAACGTATATTAACAAATAAGGTGTCAAAAGAAAGAGAATGTCCTGGAGCAGTGACGAATTGCACTCTTATTTTGCAAACATTGACAATTTGTTAACACTTAATCTTTATATTTATCAGGATCACCACCACGAAACGCAGCTTTTTTTGCTATAAGGTGCCAGAAGGTAGCCATTTTATTCATGGACAGTAAACGAATGCGAGATTTCTCGCACTGGTACACTAGTTAATTATAAAGTCATAACATGACTCACAGGTCACAGGTAAGGTAGTTGAAATTATATTTTGTTTAAATTGTTCCCTTAATTATTTCGGGAAAAGTATGTTCCCCTTATTTGTCAATCGTGAATTTACTAAAGAAAATGTACACTCAACAAATTTGGTGTCATCAGTATTCACTCCTTTTTTCCTGAACATAAATCAGAGATGGTTCTACAGACTCCCAAATAACATTTCCATCGGCAAATCTCATGCAAAAAAATATTCTAAACTCTTCAAATGGGTCCAACCATGGTTTAATATAGATAGCCAAACGTATAACTTTAAAGTTTATTTCTTTTATTGGCTAAGTCCACGCACTGAGCGGCAAGCTCAATCGTCAAGTGGCCATTTATTAAGAGGCAATTCTTGAGCGATTAGTTGTGAAAATGTCTTTGTCGAGTGCTACTCGCCGCAGTGATTTACAAGAAAGTCATTTTAATATTTACAGAATTACAATTGAAAAAAGAGAAGATTTGGTGTTCATCCAGAAAACTGAAAATATCAGGTTAGGGCAACTTCGAGCATTATGGCGCAGGGGGCATTATGGCGCACCTTGTAAATACCACATTTCCGATTTGCTTATATAAAATCAAACGATAAGAAAACTTGAGTCTTCCTTGATGGAGTTTTAAAGTTGCGATTTTTTTTACAGTCATCTGCATATAATTTTGGCTCTTTTTCATTTGCGTATGGCTGTGTAAGTACAAAACGCATGGGGTTAGTATACACTGTGAAGTGCAGTGAATCATATTGGTTTTCCTTTGGTGGCATTGATTAGTAACAGTAAAAGAAAATCCGGCGTTTTTTTTAAGTTCTGTGCAAATGCGTCTTTTTTGTAATATTGCGCACTTGCCATAGGGGCATTATGGCGCACTCTCGCCCTTATGGAGTTTGCATCTAAAGTATGTAAAAAAAAATGTATAGAACGACGACGACAGGAAGCATGTTTTAGGTGCTCCCACATGCCTAGGAGTAGAAAACGATCAGAAAACTGTGGCTCAAGTAAGAAAACTACACGCGTATGGATTCGCTCCTAACATAAAAGAGCTGTTCCATGCGGGCTTAGAACAGGCAGACAAATACAGTCCAAGTCATAATTTTAATAAGTCGCAAGTGGTCCCACGACTCGTCTACTTCATTCAAAAACACTTGTGATAGCTGTGGCTAATCAAACCACGAGTACAGCATCTAGCCATATTGCTCAAGAGGATGCGCCATATTGCACTATGCATAGGGCATTATGGTTTTTTGTAAAACATTTTAAACCTAAGTTTTTCTTTGTTTAAATCATTGAATTATCAAATTTATTTAACTTACTTCTGTTCTAATTTTCTTAGATTTTGATTTTTAATAAAAAAGCGTGCCATGTTGAAGTTTTTTGAGAAACAATAAAAGTGCGCCATAATGCCCGATGTTACTCTCTGGTCAATTTCACTATTTGTATAATAATCTTCGACAACATGAAGACCGATTCAAGCAATGTCAATACAATTGATTTGTTTAATTTAAAAAAATATGCACTAAAGTTACAAAAAGGGTAAAAAAGAGGACATGTCCTCGAAAAGTAGGACGTCTGGTAACCATAACTCAGAGGGAACTTATTAAATAACCCGAAGCTATGGCTGTCTCATACCTTCATATATTGGCTAATGCGGTTGCGGCTATTCGTTAAAACGGCGCTGAAATGTACATAAGTTTGCTTTCATTTGATGCTTAAAAAGTATCAATTGCATATTGTGTTTCTGGTCTGAATCCATTTAGTCATTTGGTGATCAGCGATGAATAACATTAAACATTAAAGTTCTCAAAAAAGCATTCCCATCTCCTCTTTTTTTCAACATACGCGCCGCGCTGTTCTATGATTACATACAAATCCCAAAAACCATAACGTTGGTATGTACATATTATGCAACTATGTATGTATGTAGATTGAATATTTTCGAAATAGCCTATTACAATCATTTGACACCACCTCTCATATAACGATAATTTTTTTTCGTTTACCACTGTAGAATCTCATTTCATGCCCAAAGCACGCACGTTAATTCGAAATAAATAAATAACTTAATGAACCAATGTTTTAAGCCATCACAATTAGCTATCGATTTAAAAACAAATTAAAAGCAAAATCACGTACCAATTAGTAGATACGCAATTTTTTCCAAAAAAAAATATTATTAAAATCCACATTCACAATCAAAACGAATAGTTTCCAATCATACATCGAAATTTGCTGAAATGAAAAAAAAAGCCAGAGCATTTTAAATTTAATCAATGCCTGCACAATTATCACTATAACTATTTAATAAAATATATTTTACTGATTGCTGTCATATTGTACCTGTTATGTAATTAAATTTATCACGTTTCATGGAAAGACGCAAAAGTACAAATTTAATTCAGCAACTAGCTTTAGGTGAGACTCTTGTCTTCCTTCGTCTCACGGGCAAGGTTATGGGACCTAACTTCCTACACACATACTCATATACACAATGTGAGAACAATTATGCAATCAGTATTCATTTTGTTGATGAATTCAATTTTAAAACTATCATCTAACATAAACTTTAGATTGCGACCTCTCTACCAGAGGGTCGTATACGAAGTACACGTCGCATCGTCGTCGCCGTCGTCTGACCGATTGATATGATTTGAATTATATTTGCATTTAATTGGACTGACGCGAATTGAATAATTAAGGTAATTACAAAAGCTCAAATGCGATGCAGTTCGTGGGGTCTGATAGCCTTATAAATTAGCGGTAACTGTGTAAATGTCAGTTGCTTGTAATTCATTTTTATTGCAATAAAGCGGGTTTCAAGATAAGGAGTCAGTTATGTTATGTCAAATTAGGCAATTCTTACTCCAATATTTTAATTCACCCAATTTCATGTTACTCCAAATCCTCTCCAAGCTTACCAAATTCTTTCACCCATTGAAAATCGCAATTGATCCTAGAACCTTGAAACTTCTAACAATTACAAAAACACCCTTGAAAGTTATTATTTTATTTTATTACTCATTGCATTTATTTTTCCTTTTTACAATGGAATAGATTTTAATATTACATTTTTTTTTAATAAATCTATTACACAATAATTGAACCTGATCTAATTACAATTATATAATAATTTTTTTTTGTTTTGTTATTAACAATCATAACAGTGAATATAGTCATATATTTTTTTAATATGCAATTTATAAAATGATATACATATACTCCTCTATGTATATGTATGTATGTATATAAAAAAAATATTTAACATAATCGACACGCACATTTAATACTTATATTATATTTATGTGATCAAGTGTAACTTTTTTTTTATTTGTTTTGTTTGTTACATAATTTTTAATTTATTTGCATTTCCTTCGATTTTTCTAGTTTATTTTCTAATAAGTTTTATATATATAGAATTCTTGTTTTTGTATAGTACGTCGTTTCGATCACTTACTTTATGTAAATATTAATTAATTTTATTTTAATTTCAGAAATAATAAAAAAACGGAAATGTGCATAAACTTAAACAAAGTGATATCAACTATTTTTGATTTTGTTTTTTGTATAATATAAAAATTGAAAAAAGAATATTATACCTTTAATTGACTCATATAACTGCTAAATAGAAAATAATTGCGTCGATGGCTTTTGATATTATTTTAACTCGACCTTTAAGGTAATCTACGGCATATATTTTTTTTTTTAAACTAACTTAAATAACAAGATTTATTTTATTTGTAATGTATTTATAATTGTTCTTTATCTAACCACCAATTCCAAAAATACTCGTACGCACATCTGCATGTAAATAAACTTTATTGGCGTGTGATGGGAAACTGAACATTTTAGGATTTTGTGGATTTCCGTTACTCGCGTTTGTCTTTAAAGCAATAAAAAAATTCATTGATTGGAGAAAGCCAAGGTGTCCCTGGCATTTTTATTGCTGAACGAAAACCAAACACAAAAAATGCATTAGGTTTGTTTAATAAGATTCGTATCGGAAATTTATTTGTAGCTCGTAGGGCTTTCTAGCAATAAAATCAAGAAGAGCCAAGCCCTAATGAATTGAAGACTCTAAAATGGATTTTAGTGTGAGAAGATCTCATTGGCAAAGAAGAGTTCAATCGAAGAGTACGTAGTAGTAATCGCTTTTCAATGACAAGTAACCGACAAGGTGTTTTTTTATTACTTTAACTTTGCAGATTTGTGAAAAGACATAGAAAGCTCTTGGTTCGCTTATCAAAAGATCGTGTCGTTCAATTCAATTCCTTAAATTCATTGTTTCCCTTTCATAATCCGTTAAGTGACAACGAGACTATAGAAGACCATATGATGCGTGCACTCAACCTACCGCGTTCAATTCCTTCTTAAAAAAGGAACAAAATAGCATCCGAGACAAGCCTTTAGATACAAAAAAAAAAAAAAACAAGAAACCTTAAAAATACTAATAAGAACAAAATAATAATTATAAACATTGAAATATTATATCACAGTCAAATATGTACACACACATACATATGTATATTCCACATGTACATATATTAGCATACATATACGATTTTTTGATTTTCTCCTTAAATATGTGTGTAATAAGAAAATTTTGCTTATTTTGCTATACATATAATTTAATTCAATATAAATATTTACAAGGACCTCCTGCAGACCGTGTATCTTCTTAACGATGCTTCAACATTGATGGAGCAAATGCCTGCATGCTGTAGTATCTTTCTGTGTCCTGTTTCGTGACACTTGTCACATGTTGGAATTGACAAGGATGGGAAATCTGTGATTTCGGTGGTAGCGGTGCTGGCTTCTGTCTCTTTTGCTTTTGCTTGGATTTCTTACGCCCGGGTACGCTCAACGCAATATTCTCTGGATCACTAACCAACCTTTCGACCTGTGACCATAATTCCAGAGCGGCATCCTTCGAATCGAAACTAAATCCAATCAACTGCTGGTGATTACTTGACAAACACATGGTGTGGAATGATGGCCCAGCTACACGATAATTTGACAGATTATCGATTTTATCACTCCACAGGGCGAATGAGGAGCCCCTCTCGGCTAGGACCAAAGTGACCCGTGGCAGAGAGCGTGATCTGGCCACACCCTTGTCGTGCAATAGTACTGGAATACCGGTGAAGACCAAACGCCAGTCATCCTTGCCACTGCCTTCGTATAAGTTGGCCAATGTTGAGCTGACATATATTTCAGTACCTAGGCCACTGAAGAAACTCTCGACTTGGCCACGCTCGTTGTCGGTCAGCAGGGTGCTGCTAGTCTCAATGCTCATGGTATCATCTGCATCTGAATTGATGAAGAGTCCATTTGTGGCGTTGGCCGACGATGACCAGTCCTGATTGATTTCACATGTTTCCGATGCGGTACCCTCGGAAGATTCACTGGGTGGGGCGGAGTCACCGACAGAGCCCAAACGACGACGTGGTGGCATATGTGACATCTGAAATGAGCACAAAAGGAAAATCATGTAATAAAGTAAGTGGGGGGTGGGGCAATGAGTAGGAGAAGATTGGAAAGTTTTAGAAACATTTTTTTCCGTTTTGTGTTTGCAATCTATTTTTCAATTTTAAGTGACAAGAATAAAGTTTTCCAACATCTCTGGTGTATCCTTTTTTTAGAATCGATACAATCTGAGGAGAGGTGGGAGGTTGGTGGTGCCCTTTATCATAGCACACATTTCTATGGTATGGATGGTACGAGTACATGTGTATGCATGTAGAACTTTAATCTTCGGTGTTCTACGAGTACAGTGCCTACGACATAGAATTCTAGTGGCCTACATCAGTTGCATCGACTTTGCAAAACTACAGGCTGCTGGGCAAGGAAGGAGACCTTACTATCTTGGAAATGCAGAGGGAGAAAACAGGAATAATTTTGAATAAGAAATAGTCCTGATTCCTATATACTTTTGCCTTGAAAAGCGAATTTTAAGTTTGTATAGTTCAGAATCATTTTTCTAAGTTACAACGATTCTGTGTCATTTATTGCAACCCCTACTGTGCCCCTTTTCTTCTGGTCAGAGTATCGCTCATTCGAAAATGTTTTTCTATTTTTTTGTTTGCGAATGTTTTCTGTGGGATTGGATATAACTTCCTGGCTCAGCTGTGTTCCTGATGATGATGGTGATGTTAGTGGAGAGGCTGTGGTTCAGTAGGAAAAGTAGAAAAGCCAAAAAGTTCTTGTTTTTGGACAGATTAACCTCCATGGTATAGATTGCCTGCCCTAAGTTTATGTACAACAGTTTGAATAAAATAAAGAAAATACGAGTGTATGAGTATACCCAAAAGTATCCACACACAGAAAAAAAAATCTAAATTTGTAGCTCTCATCTCAGGTTTCATCGCTTTAAGTGATTAAAAATTCAAAAGTGATTAACCTACTCGAAATGTGAAGTGTTTTCTGCCAGTTATGACTCACGTGATGAGTTAAATGAAAAAAAAGTAAACAACAAATACTCGTACGTATAAAGCTTTACTGACGTTAATTTTATTTCTATATTAATGACTCGAGGAGTGATTTGCATTCTCGTGTTAAGTGAGTGTACCGAGAATGTTGTGTAGTCATGAGCCAAGCAGTTGGCTTTATCTACATTTGCTCATATGTCACAGTCAACAACAACACCAATAACGACCGCGTGTGTTCGCTGTGTGATTTCAATGTCATGAACGATATGCAGTTGTTTTTTTTTTTTTTTTGTAATAAGAACGTGATTCTAATTGATTGGAATAATCAATGGAGCCGCAGCCATCCGCCTGCATGTGGGAGGGTTATGAGGAAGCGTTACGCTGACAAAGTAATAAATTCTAGGAAATTACGAGCATGGGCGGTGGGTGTTTAGTCGGGTTTTCTTTATTATATATGACTTGGATGTATGAGCAATGGCGGAAGTTTCATTTAGAGTTACTTTTTTTATCGTCTATCGGCAAGGCAGTAGTCGAGGAAGTATTTACGTTTTATCTTATCGACAGGTTTTAGATTTTTCATTGAAGATTTTCTCATTCCGAACAATTAACTACATAAACAATTTTATCTTAGGAAATAATTAAAAACAATTAAAATGGTAAGTGGTCAGCTGAGCTGAAAGTAAATTGGAGTAGCTCTAATGGGGACAACGTGCTGACTTTGAAAAAAAAACCTAACAGATTTTTGGGTACGATAGGTTTTTATGTAAAAGTGTGATTGATGGTTTACCTTGTTCTTAAGCAACCAATCATTTATAATTAATTTCTATCGGCAGTAGTTAGAATTAAAACTAGTCTAGAACACGACAAAAAATGCAACTTGCTCTAACAAAAAATTACTATAACAATTCAACAGACCATATCAAATGACTAAATTCGTTCATAAACAATGAATCGTGCGAACTGATATGGTAAATAAAACTAAAATTTGTATTGCGCATCGAAATTTCCATGAAAACACGTTTTCCGAGCACGTTTTCATCGGAATGAAACAAAAGTTCCGCGAAAGAATTTTAAAAGATAAAATTAGAGTTTCCGGTGATAGCTTGCGAATGCGTAATTGCATTTTTGGAAAGATGTTGTTTTCATCAGAATAGGAAATGGAAATACCGAATTTCTTAGTTAGCTGTCAACTATTTTGTTATTTGACCCAGCATTCCACTGCAATTTCAAGTTTCAAGACGTGAAAAGTCTGCGGAAGAATTTTAAAATTTGGACTACAAACTGAACAGGAAATCAGAAAAATCACAAGCAATCCAATATAGTCAACCCTTGTATAACGCGGTACCTACTCTCACAAAGCGAATTCGCTATGATTTACAAATTGCGGCAAACCCTGCTATGACGCGGTACTTCTACATCGTGGTTTCGCTATAACGCGATTTTCGGTCTTTTCTCACGAGAACATTTCTTGTGTTTCGGGGAATTCCCTTTAACACATTCACGTGTTCCGTATGTTCTTTAGTACCTATGACGTATGAAAATTTCTTTCAATGTTGGTTCAAATAATGTGCCGAATTCTGAAAACGGCTCCGATATAGAATATTCAGTGGATAATTTTGTATAACGCGCTGTTTCTTGAGAAACTAACTACCGCGTTGAGGGTTTGAATAAAAGTTCAACAATTGCTAGCTTAACGTAAGATATAAGTGTATCCCGAAAGCCATAAATCTAAAATAAACTTACCCTAAACCAGTGATTTATGGGAAGAAAGACAAATACCTAGAGCAGTGTGGAAAAGACGTTGGATCGCGGTTCACATTGGACAAAGCAATACGTGTACATTTTAATGGGTGTGAATGGCAACAGAATTGCTCTTTAGCCTGTAGTTTAGAAGCCGGCTTTCCAAACACTTAGTTGACTTGAGAAAATTGGAATGCCACTACAATCGAGTTGGAAGAAGTAGCCGACTTTTTAAGAGACAAACAGAAATAAAAACATCAGAATAACATTTTATACATATCCGTATTCCTAACGAACAGTCAGACAAGAAAGCAAGTTAATATTGCATTGTCATCCAGTTCTGAGCTATGTTTAAAGTTTCAAGCCTCTAGCTCATCGGGAAACTAGTATAAAATCAACTCCAAAATTTGTACCGAACATTAGGACAGGCAAGAAAGCGAACTAAAAACATAGTAAAATGAATCGATCTCTAAAAAAAAAACTTTGGGTATTAAAGATAGACCCCTCCCCCCATACATTTTTTTCTTTTATAAAATGAACCAACGAATCGGCTCCCAAAATATATATTTCACTGAAACAATAACAAAAATATCTGACAATGTCACAAAAAGGTGTTTCATGAAATCACGATTGGTAGATGCCAAACAATTTATTGTAAGATGGCGTTCCTCTTCTTTCTTTCTTCAGGTGGCGCTACAGCAACCATTTCTGGTGCGTGTTTCATTTTTTCACAAATGGAACAGACCTACCGTCTTTTGCAGACTCATTTCGGTGTTTGCTGGGATCGGACTAGAGCAGTACAGCATTGCAGTCCAACGCACTTACCACTATACCACGGTGCTCACATGGCGGTCTGACAGTGTTTTTTCTGACAATATTGACAGACTAAAATTGCCAGTTCACACGGTTGTAAGATGGGACAAATTTTCCATGGAAAGACCTGACAATATTGTCAAATCTGGCAATCGTCTGAACATAGCTTTAAAGTTCAAATTTTAAAATCTTAATGACAAGATTTATAATTCTTGCCAATTGCCTTTTCGACAAAACTTAGAAAATCTCGAAAAGGTTATTTTATAGAGATGGCTTTCATTCGTATGTGCGTGTTACACTTTATTTCCGTATCTGGAGGAGCGAGTTAAAAAGCTTCGCATGATATATGACACTCTCAAATGTTTGCGAGATGTTTAATGGTATTTGCTGGAATTCGTACTGACACTCTAACCTCCCATTTGACTGAGCACTTTAAACTCCCATTTTATAACCGAACCGAAACGAATTTGCATATTGCGTTCCCTATCTGATTCATTCAGAATCACATATCCAAATCAAACTTAAATGACTCGCTTCCGCAAAATGTACCCCATACGGAGGATATCTATCCAGTTTTAAAGGATTACTCTATAGAAAATGCACAACACTTGATACAGAGACCACATATGTAAAATGAAGTAACACCCTGGGGTTACTGAAATAGAGAACATTCGCACTTAAAACAAACGCTGCGAAGGGATCAGAGGGAGTCTCACCCGCTCTGCCTCTTGTCTGTCATAACATATGAAGTGTCCCACCACCGAAGGTTAAGTGGAGGTTGAACTGAATACATTCAAAACGAACAGAACCTATTCCTACCAAAGAGCTAGAGGGGAGTGGTGTTAAAGGAAACAGACTCGAGCAGATTTATGCATGAGAGATAATTAATGGCGAACGATACTTTGACAAAGTACCTTTGAGTGGATAATACTAGCGTATACACAGCAGCGCAGATAAAGAGGCACAGGATATGCCAGTAAAAGGCAGACAGCCAGAGAGAAGTTGGATTATATGCAGCATGTGTGTTCTGATGGTGGTGATACAGATATTGGATGGAAAAGAAAACATACGCGTACATAATATATATGTTACATTTTACACATCGTTGGGGATTACAGAATGATGAATGCCATTTAAACAATTTTCGGGATAAGGACCCATGCTGAGATAAGGGAAGGCACGTGAAATATGACTAAATTAGAAAGCTAATATAATTATTACAATTAAATTTGTGGACAATACATACAGGCGTCGGAGTCTGAATAAGGCTGGCCCTAGTAACACAGGGCTTTGAGAAGCGATAGCAAGTAGGTAACTCTGACATTCTACGTGTAAACTCGTTTGATTCGTATCGAACTCGAAGTGAATGAAACCTCTTAAGCCGAGTTTGTTTCTGTTTTAAGTTAAACGTTTTTTTTTTTTTAGGTAAATGAAGACACTTCAAATGACTTCCGCTAGCTCCATCTTTTGCAATGAAAATTGCCATAAAATAGCTACCGATTTATGGTCATATAGACATGTGGTTACTGCATAATTTGTATTGATTTTCCATATACGCTGCGGCCATCGGTAAAGCGCAAAATCCGCTTCAATGTGAAATGAATTTATTTCCCGATGGTCGTTGTCAGCATGGCACTGAGTCCACCACCCGTGCTTCTAAAGCGGAAATAAGCGGCACATGTGCATTAAACCAATTTTGTAATTCAAAAAGTTAATATATGCACGAGTATTTCTCTCTAGCATTTGTAAGCCGATACCTTGATTTCAATAATAAGCCACATGCCCATGGCATTATAAGCCCGATGCGACCTGCGGCTCCGTCGTATAATTGAACCGTGAGTGAGTGCATAAAGGAGTGATTGTCTGGTGACTACTCAATGTTTGTCTATTACAAAACTGAGACTCTTTTTTGGCGCGATACTCGTATATCCTCTTACTTTGCTTGTATAGCAAGAGAAGACCACACAAATTACCTCATAACAAGCAGAATCTTGTAAACAGTTTTGGCTGCTGCGGTAGGTGGCTTTTTGTGCTTGTGCTCCCGCCCCCAGCAACATATTTCACCCAATTTACCCCGAGAAAACAATGGTTTTGATTTGATTACATACTCGGACTGGCCAACGAACCTGTGGGCAGTATGTCCAAAGTAATCTAAAATAATGCTGCCTCCACGAACATACGAGTATACTTGTATACAAAGAGTAGACGAAGGAAATTCCGAACATTCCATGAATATCTGCTCAGGTTATGTAGTTCTAACCATAAGCAAGTTTGCTTAGATACAAAGGAGCAATATATTTAGAATGACCCCAGGGGTGGGGTGGATATATTGTCTGGATCCCTCCCCAGTGCAAGGATTTTTATTTATTTTTACTCAATTTTTTCCCTCGATTAGTGTTGGGACAGGGTTCCCTCTGATGTTTGATCGTATCTTGGCAATTTTTTTTTTTTTTGACGAAGGCAGTAATGAAGCTGGAGAGTGGATATTACACTACGTACATAGATAGATGTTTGTAAATTTGATGGAAAGGATGATTATGTATTTTTTTTTAGTGGTAGTAAGACTGAGAGAGGTACTGTTCGTTGTTCGTTTTATGGATATTAATACAAACAAAAAAAAAGTGGAAAGAGTTCAAAGGAGTCCAGGGGTGGTAATTTAAAGTGAATCTTTTCTCCAAAAAAGAAAATGTTTAACTCAGAAAAGATATGAACATAGAATAAGGGTCATAGAAAAATGCGCATCACAAAAACCACACATTCCACTTGCTTGTTTGTTTTTTTTCAATTTTCGTTTCTAATAACCACTTATTGATAATTTTATTACTAGCTCGAAATTTAATATTGCTTTATCGCTTTTGCTTGCCACATCGTAGTTATCAAAGCTGCCTATGACCTAAGAAAGCAATTATGATTGAAACTAACAAAGTCAAGATTTTATCGCTACGTTTTTGACCATGAGTCGCCTACTATCTCGAAAAATTCCTCTGAATTACGATATCTAAGTGGCTGGCGAGAAAAAAACACTCCCAGCTCTCAATTGCTTGCCATATCAAGCGGTTTCAATCGAATTGAAATCGAATCGAATCATATGACAATATCCCCTTTATCTATTGTATAGGCATGAAAGAAATTTCTTAAGAAAAGCTACTACAACATTGGAAGCGTATTTCGCTTAACACACAGCTCCAAATGGTATCACAATGGGCCTCTATAGGCCTTAGTGTATTGGTACTCGAAGTACGGGCACCCGCTGCTAACCTAACCCAACCTACAATCATTTCCTTAAGGATATCGAATATAAGAATGAGACTAAAGCTCATTGGTCATTAGAATCAGCCTTGGTGTGTGCCGAAAAATGCTATGGAGATACTTTATTGGGAAGGATCTTAACCGTAGCATGTCAAAAGAAACCCAACCATACCGTTGGCTTCCAAGTAGACTAAAAATAAATGCGAGCTAACGACGAATGATGTTTAAGAAAACATACAAAATGGTCCTAACTCCTAACCGTAGACCTACGTTAAAAAAATCTACTAAACATACGTTGGTGGATTGTTTTCTATCCTTATACGTTTTTTAATAAAATAAATATAAAAATAAGCACTTCTTGAGAAAAACTTGCAATTTTGGTTAGAATTATGTATTTAGAAAAATAAAAATAAACTATAATACATATATGTGTAGTACGTCGTTGCGACTACTTAAATGTTTTCAATATATTTAACAGACACATTCCGGTTGTTTATGTTCTTGCAAACATTTTTTCCGCTTATGCAGCAGAAAAACTCCATTTTGTTTTCTTTGGATTTTGCTAAACAAATCAGTTGACGAATGACTTGACATTTTATCAGAAGTAACTTGCTTCTTTGATTAAATACTATAACAAATAATGAAATTTCCATACAAAATGCGTACGGGTCGAAAATGACCAAATCGGACAGAAAAGACTCAAATTCAAAAAAAGCTAAAAAGTAAAAATGTAGAACAGTCAAATTTTGATGGTTTGGGCCTTTAGGGTATAAGTCACAAGTTCATGAGAACATAGGCAAATATTGACAGTATTTTTTAAAGTATTTGAGTTCGCAAAAAAAAAAATGGTCGCAAATGACCCCAACGTAGGTCTACGGTTCCGTAAGAAAATAGTACTATCAAAGACAATGTTTTATACTCTGTAAATACCCAGTGACAAAAGTTGGACTATATTATTAACAAAGATTACTTAGCTCGCAGAAAGTATGAAACGTATAACCCAGAAATATACTGAAGTTTGGGTAACTCAAGGGGAAGTGATAGCGCCACTGGCGAAATCGGAGGATGACGAGGATCAGGCACCGCTGAACCATTATTTCATAAAAATTTGAGGACATGGTGGCCAAAGACGTGTCACACCCCCGGAGCGGTGTGATACTGCGGTGGGTACATCCTCAGGAGAGAGGATCTCCCCACCGCTGAAAACCAATCGAAGATATAAAAACATTTCGGGTCAACCCTTTTTAACTTTTTCAAGTACTAGCAGTTCACTCAGGCATGGAAATACGTAGCAACAGTCCGAAGATCTGTAGCAAGGACCCACCCAATTCGAGGAGCTAGTTACTGGCGGCAGCAAGCATGCCTCCAGCTACAGAGATTTGGATACCCTTCCCTCGCTGCTACCCGGACAGCGCCCGCAGTCCTCCATGATTCCGTTACAGGAGGCGCCCAACGTGGGGCCCGATTCCGTTATAGGATGTCAAGACATGGTTCCAAACAGGCCTAGGATATCATATCGTATTACTAAAAAAGTATGACTTTTTGTGCTTGCCATAAATGTAGAAGCAAATCACTACTTTTAGCCTAGAACCAGGATCTCTCAATGGTTCGAAAGTGGTTCAATAATAATAATAAGCCAGAACTGAACAGTCTTCAGTCTCGAACTTTTCTACTTATCATTCATTACTGATTAATTTAAAGTCAAAAAGTGGCCAAATTCTTAATAAGCTTGAAGAGCCATCCAAATGCAAATGTAAATCCCATTTCATGTTTAAAATCTTCAAAGACTAAATATTTAATTCTCAGGACAGTTACACTCCTCTAGTCATCAGGATTGACTGAAAACCTTTTGAGAGAATTTTCAGCTTTGTTGCTTCTTTCCAAATCGATACACCAAACACGTCTCATAAAACCTTCATCCATTTTGCATATTCTACCAACCGATATAAACAGTGACCCGGTTCAGTTCCCAGCCAACAATAGAGGGTAAAAAATATTATGTGTGTGTGTAATGAGCGTCCTAATTTATGCACAAATCGACCCGACTTTGTGCTATCGAACAAACTTTCCATGAAACGACGAACAAAAGAATGATATAATAAAAAAAAGAAAACAGCGTACACTGGTTTATAAATCATTTCAGGGATTTCTGTGTTCGAAGAAGTTCAAGGCGACACTATGGCATCCTCAATTAGTCCGCATACGCCACAGTGAACCGCGCCAAACACGTTCGCAGGATATTTCTCTTTTTTTTTAAGTTTGCGGACAAGGTGATTATGCAAATTTACTTTCTTTCATTCTTTCACTTACTCAAACACGCTTTGCGCGGCTTGGTTTAGGGCATGATTTCGTGCACTTGACTATTCCGCATCGATTGCGCTGCAGATACTTAAAGAGTTTTACTGTTAATTAAAGTCAATCATGCATATTTTAGTGAGGGGAATTGAAGGAAATCAAATAAAAGTAACTTTCCAATGCTGCCTCAAGCTTCAGGTATAAAAATAACAACAGCTACCCCTCTCATAGAATCTGCCTGCAGTCATTCACTTTCGATTCGTTACACTTGGCTAACGAGAGTAGCGTCGACGACCGTCTTGACCGTCAGTCACAGCGTGCAGGCCGGTTATCTTTCATTATGTACATCTGAGATCCGATAGATATTCTCGGCTTGGATTACACAGATACTCGTAACTCGTACTCGTACTCGTTTACATTGTTCCATTTCACTGACCTTCGATGGATGAATTGAACAAACTAAGTGCTTTCGAGTGTATGCGTGCAGCAGCATGATTTGAACTTGTTACATGACTTGTGTTGTGTAGACTAGATGCAGCGCGGCAACTGAGTGGATTATAGTATTATGTTCTGGCTTTCCTTGCCGCCTGAGTAATCGGATACAATTACGTAAAATAAATAAGAGCATCTTGAACTCCATGGATGAAGAACGAAACTGATTCGATTACTCGTACTTTACGATGAGATTAATTGATGCAACCGATTGGTTTTAATTATCCAAAATTGTTCCTGCCGCTCGGAAAGTTCATTCAAGTGATTCGGGATAATCGTTTGTTTGCTAATGGATGATTGCCGCAAATAATGTATAGCGTTTTAATTAAAATTGCGAACTACTGAATGTAGTGTTGCTTTCAGATATGAGATATGATTTAGAGATAGGAAGTGGATGAGTAGAATCTTCAAATGAGCTTTGTAGTCTTCCAAGGCATTTGGCAAAAATGGGTGTTCATTCATTTGAGTACTGCGCAAATACTTAAGGTCTTCTTATCTATCATAGAGAGCCCACACAGGTGAGGCCACTTCGCAGATGACAGTATTTTGTTTTCCCAGAATTATTGAATGTCCAGTCTATATACCATTAAAAAATATACAATTTTAAAACAGATGAAGACTATACCCATAGTATGTTAGGTTAGGTTGAGAGGGGTTGAGAGCCATCGCAAAACACTAGGCACCACAGCGGGCCCATCGCGATCCCCTAATTTGTCGAATAATTATTTGTCCCGACACTAGTTTAAACTATAATTATTAACTAAAACAAACCAAAACAATGCCAAAGAAAAAAACCCGATGCACAGCGTGTGCGTAAGCGACAGTTCAGTTGTGACTGGGGGAATAAATTATTCAACTGCAGCGGGGAATTCGCTGCAATTTTCCGACTGCTTAGCTGGGATGGGTTCGGGAATGGTGTGGTGTATTCACAATGAATATGAAATAAAATTAGTTTTAAGGGCGCCACCCAATTTTTGATTAAAGGGATTGGGAAACCTTTTACGAATTAAATACAAAAAAAAAACACCGGTAATTCTGTAAGATGAAGGAGAAATATGTAAAGATGAAATGATATTTTTTTTGGACCTCGTTATAACTAACTTGGTCGATTTATTAGAAACAAAGAATTACGTTGAATATTATAATGAACAAGGTTAGAATTAAAATTTAGGGTGGAGTTGGAAAAAATCTACCGAAGTAGATGAAAAAAACAACCCAAGACCAAGAACAAAAGATGGCCTCTCAGAATATATGAAATATATGAAAATTAGCGCGGTTAAATATTTGATATGAGTTGGATGATAATTAAAGTGAACTTACTTACTTAGTTGGCGCTACAGCTCGATGTGAACCTGGGCCTGCTTCTCGCAACCATTTGTGTGTGCGTGTTATATTTTTGCACGAATGGAAGGGACCTACAGTTTTTTGCCGACTCCGAACGGCGAGTTGAGAAGCTCAATCGTGACAAATGATACTCTTTGATGCTTGTCAGACATTCGAAAGAGGTGGGCATTGTGAAAAACTTTTAGGTGTTTGCGGCGGGATTCGAACCCAAGACCGCTGGCTCAGTAGTCCGACGCACTAACCACTTGCGCTACGGTGCCCAAAGTGAACTTAGAGATTTGAAATAAATCTATATGTGTAGCCAACGGAATAGCTTCCGATTACCCTTACGGTTCGACTCTGATTATAAGACAGTTCCAGAGTGGAACCGGTCGCGAGTCGTTAATGATAGCAGATTATTTTGCTGCCGTTAATTGAGCGGGACAAAGGATCACTTCTAAGCTTTCCTACGTTCTAGGGAAAACTCTTTGAACGTTCTACACTTCTTTTTATATTTTCTACACTCTACTTATCTGGTATCCTTTCGCTTCAGGTGGGCTACGGATTCTCCAAAAAGGCTATCTCCTGGGGTGATGGGGAAAGATGGGTCTCCACCACAGTCACTACCTCTGTATCACTACTTGTATGTCCTCACAAATCCTCGACTTCTATTCCTCGCATTTTTGTCTTATGTTTTTGTATTTTAGTCTTCTTTTTCTTTGTTAACTTCTTTGCCTATTGTCTTCTATCTCTTTATGTTCCTTTTCAAAAAGGGCTCCTTTCTCTCAGACGGTCAACCAAGGATGGCACCTAAACCACCATTTTCTCAAAGTCCTGCAAAACTATAGAACGAGTCTATGGTTGATTCGGCCTACCTCCTCCAGGTTACTAAAGAAGTAGGAGCCTAAATTGTTAATACGACTACGTGCTATGGCCTGACATTCACACAGAATATGTGCGCTATCCTCTGCTTCACCAAGATTATTACAGTATCTGCAAGTATCTGTGCCCATGAGTCCGAGTCTCTTGGCGTGTTTGTCCAGTAGGCAATGCCCGGAGAATATTCCCAGAACTATACTCATTTGTGCCCTGCTAAGTCTAAGGATTTCACTGGTCCTTTTATGGTCCAGCGCCGGCCAAAGTGCCAGGGAAACTCTGTGTCCTACAATGTTAGACAATCTATAGTCAGCCCTTCTCGTAATCATATCCTTTACCTTTGATTTAATGGAGCAAAATGGTGGAACTCCTTCCACCGCCTCGGGTATTGGCAGTTTCCCCCCTTTCCTTGCAATTTCGTCGGCAAAATCGTTGCCTTCTGTCCTGGAGTGATTAGGCACCCAACATAGTCCTACCCGCTTCTGCCTGCATAATGCCCTGAGCATTGTGCGGCAGCTCTTGACTAGTGCCGATTTAATTGTGCACGATTCTAGTGCCTTAAGAGCAGCCTGGGTGTCGATGTTAATATCAATATCCTTACCAGATATTCCCAGAGTAACTTTATACTAATGTAAACAGATAGACATACCTAGACAAGTTTTGACTGAACGATAGCAACTGAAAGCTTGTTGAGTTTTTCACTTCTTCTGTCAGGGTTCAGCCTTCACATACTTTGTAAGTCGGAATGGTTAGGGTTAAGAGGATCGATATGGAAAAGTTAATTCTATGCAGATTTGAAGTTCAAATTTAGCAATACCAGAACAAATATATATCCACTGAAAACGCTTGAGTGTCTATGATGAAATAAGGCAGAACCAATTCACCCAAATTTATACAGAGAAATGAGTATTCATATCTTTTGTTTGATCCCCATAAGATAATAACATAAAACAATCAACATAAGCGCCGTTTACGGAATATTTACGCCTAAATTTGGAATTCACGTGCTTCTTTCGCTCAGTTAACTGTCAACCGCCGAAGGACATTCTCACCTCTAAAAGCGTGTTCGCCAAAACTCATAAGTCTCCCGCTCCCATTCGCATAAAGGTCGTATATGACTTGAATTAATTTTAACAGAGTTCCTCCAAAAAATTATTTACGCAATAAACGAAACAATATCACATCCATTAGCGTGTCAAATTGAGTGTTTCCTTTGCTCCATCGTGTTGTGGTGGTGTAAACTTGACCACATTATGGCAAAAGTGGAAAAGTGATGGCCTGTCTGTCTTCGACCCTAAATGCTTTGGACGTGATTTAAATATGTAATTCAAACAGAACAAACCTCGAATAGATTTTGTTGTTGTTGTCTATCACTGATCTGAACGTCGCCGGTATAGGTAGGTGTTCGTATATGCGATAGTTAATGAGTTCCACCAGTCAGGCTTGGAAATTTCAAATTCGTGTTCGTCTTCATTCGATGGCATTGAACGTTGAGTCGACGGGTGACTTGCTAGTAACCACTGACAATAATAACTGTAATTGCAGGCCCCGAACGAAAGGCGAAAAATTATTTTCAACCGACTCAGGCGCATCTAACACACATGAGTCAAGATACTTTTGTTAGACGAGTATCTTTTGTAGTTAACCTTTGACATCTGAATGAATCGATGGTGGTAAGTTTTTGTCTGCTGTCAGTATGAATATTCCCTTTGAGTTGAAGATAATGATGTGTTTTCGCCGGATATGAATACGAGATGGCGTAATCTTTATTTAGATACTGCGAATGGGGGAAGCGATTGAGTGTTTGCTCGTTAAGGCTTGAATATTCACAGACAGTGTTAATAGGGTATTGTAAACGATGAGTTCATGTGTCATGTGATTACGGTCATTTATGTAGGTATAAAATACGTCATATTTAAACGATGTAGTGAAGTCTTTTTCATAGAAAATACATACAGTAGACTCGTGATAGAGTGAATTAATTAAAACCCGGCCTGTTCATACGAACGAGATTGTTCACATCAGCGAGCGTGCAAATTTTAAGGCATTCTATAGTACAGGTAGTCAACAAGTATATACTGTGAAATGTTTTTTATTAATTCATGTTGTTTTTATTACATGTTTTCAAAAGGCCAGAGTAAGTATTAGTCACCGTTGTTATAATACCGTTCTTCTTTTTGTTAATGACACATACAGTCGATTTGGCTATTCCATATTTTTTTTGCCAATACTGTACCCGAAACGCTTTGAATTGAATTTTTATTTTTTGTAAAATTCGAATGGATCATTGCAAGAACTTTATCTTAAGTGGGGGACAGACTGCTGGTATTGATACCATGGTATAGCAATACTATGTTCTATAACACATGTCTGTCACAACAATACAAGTTTTAAACCTAGTATACCATAAAACGTACCTGGTATTGAAATTCGAAATTTTTTGGTGGTATACCACCTTCTTACTGACTGCAGCGCCGCGTTCTCTCTTTTGGCGATTGACAATTCAAGAAAAAGAATTTGCATAGAAAATTGTAGCATTCAATTCTCAGATACATACAATGGATTCAAAAATAATTATTTTATCCGATAACGATACTTGCACCGATATTTTTTATTTTGTTGTGATTATTGTCTTACAAGCGCAAACGTCAAAGTCTGCTACCCAATGCGAGAATCAGGGGTGTACTACGAAATGCAATTTGTCAGGGGTTGTGGTATTCAATATACCATGGTATTAATACCACGGTATCAATACCAGCAGTCTGTCCACACAAACCTCACATATATACACAAATATCGCCAAAACATAAATGCATATCTATAAAAAAAACAACTGGCACTATAGCTCTTGCCTGTGAATATGTATACCAAACATACGAAAAAAAAATAAAAGTTACAAATCTCTTAATTTCTGGTACCCCACCCACAATTTTTTCCACTGACGATCACTTCAAAACGGAAGTAGATACGTCGTTTGCTCTGGAAAAAACGAATATTTTTTTCTTTCACGTGACTTTTAATTGTCAGGGGAACCCTTTATTTTTTTGCTGTTAAAACTTACCCCTGTTACTTCTAACCCCACTGTCCCCAACATATGATATGAAATTAGAATCTTTTCGATTTTTAACGCGATTTGAGTAGATTGGAATAATCTAACTGCTATAAGATTAAAAATCGCATATAGCCACTTCAACCCAGAAATGAACTGACAAAGCAAGGTTCAGAAATCAGTTACCAAGGTAATTTAACGACAAATGGAGCGTACTTTATTATCGTCCGGTATATTTACAAATATTCATAAACAGCTCTAAATGATGCAAATTATCAAGATAAAGGAAATCAAAACGAGGCATCATCCTGTTCTCATTATAACACACATCAGTTTGACTCCAAATAAGCATACTAATGGTATCATCTTCCGATGAATTTGAATCTACATACTTATCATCTTCCGTTTGAAACTGGGTCATTAGGAAATCGATTTTCAATTTCTAGGTTCCATCGAAGTCGTTAAATCTACATTAATTTGCAAAACTGCCATCACATGAATAAAACAGTGAAAATTGCTTCCATTTTTATAAAGAAAATACTCAAATTAGTCACCCGAGAACAAACTCACGGTTCAGATACACAAATGAATTTCACTTCGTTAGAGAAAGCTTATATAGCATTCGCATCTCCTATTCCTTTCTCTTATAAATTCATCATACGAGTAGTACTTCAATTTGACATCTATTATTAGTTTGCCATTCATAAATATTCAATCGACGATAATCACACAGGCAATTTGAGCATACCTACAAAAAAATTCCCATGTGCGCTTTGTCTTCTCTTCTTCTCATGCAAATAAGATACTCAATTATATGAGAGTCCAGTGGAAGTATACTCACAGATGGAGCAAAATATTTCCTAAGTTTCAGCGACAATATGCAAAGGAATCTTGAAATTATAATTTCTAATGTTAGAAACACACTCAGAAACAGCACAACCACTTTGATTCGAATCACTGTCAAGGCTCGTCTATCATACAGAAGCAGATGTGTTTGGGTACAATTACTATTTGCATGCATAATTTCCAGGTCGTATAATGAGAAAGAAGATTGCTCTTAACCCAAATATGCATAGACGTGCATACGATTTGAAGAAAATGTCATAGGTACACGATGTGTAGGAATATCTTACAAATTGCAATTTTATTGATTTTCAGAAACTCAAAATAGAGCCCAGAGACCTTTCGAAGGTAGAACTTTGTATCTATTTATCTCCTTTCAACTCAAGGATGAACACATTTCAGGTATCATAAATCAATTTCATCCCTTGAACAAGAATGGACGATTTATACATCTTCCGGGCCTTTACAATCTTACTCAGAAGCTTTTACGTATTTTTGGTTCCTTTTTCCATAAATCTTTTAGTAAGTGAACCGGATTCACATGTATCTCTATCTACTGGTTTCTCTGATAATACTGAAATGAGAATATTTGGAAGAGTTGCAAAAGTTTAATGAAAATAAAATGGACAATTTATACGGAAACCTAGATTTGGTCGCAATAGAGTTGAACACCGCATATTAAACATCAAAGGATAGTTAGGCATAAGAGTATGAGCTTCCTTTTCCCTATGGCCCACGTTGTGCACAGCATTTTAAAATATTCATAACGCCTTTAGCGCGCGTGAATTATAAAAATGAATTTACATTTTTTTTGCAGTGTTTATACAAAATGGTTCCCACAGCTAGCAACAAGTTGCCAGGGGCAGTTCGATAACCAACTTTTATCATTTGTGTAACCCTTAAATTTTTCTCATGCAATTGAGTGAATAATAACTTCCTTGTTAGAATATTGAAAAGAGATCTTATTGCAGGTATTAGTGGTGAAACGCGGGTATACAGAAATGCATCACGACGAAAGTGATACGACAGAAAAGTGTGAAACATGGTGGTACGACGTAAGAGTACCCTGGGAAGATATATTTTTCACATTTTCAAGTGTTTTTGTTGGAAATGTATCTGCATAAGTACATGTAGATTAATGGGGGAAGTACTCTTACTTAGTATACTCGTATATTGTTTGAACAAACGAATAGTTGATTTTTCTCATGCGACTGCACGGAAATTGAACGAATGGATACATTAGGAGATCTAGTATTGTTATCATGAGAATTTGTCGGAGACAGCACGCAATGATTTGGAAATGAAAGAGAAATTTATATGAAATTCTATGATATAAATTGCATATCTACATATGAATGCAAACAAATGTAAATACATAGCACACATCGTGAAAGTGGGGACTGTTACCGGGTTCTTGCTATTTTTTTGGCAACAGCGATCTGATAACAAATGTTTTTCTTGACGGTTTGAAGTTAAATCTATTGAGAACAATATACAGTGAACTCTCCCATTACGGACAGATCCCTTAGACGGACTGATCCTTTAGATGGACAAATTTTCATAACCAAGCTTTTATGTTTCAGATCGCATACATCTTACGTTCCCTTATCCGGACACTCCATAGATCGGACTCGGACACACATACTATGTGTCAGAAATTAATCAATTTGATTCCATTGGACGGTCAAAAACAAAAATTCTCCGTAGCTTCACACCAAGCCAATACCAAATACAGAAACACGGTGCAAAAAACAGAAATACAGCCTGCGTAGTTAGGTTAGGTTAGGTGGCTATCCACCGTACTCGGAAGAAGTCACTTAGTAGGTCCATTGCGTTGCTATATGCGATTGGAATCATTTTATAGGTTGGAAAAATTTCGATATTTTCTTGATATTCGTTGAGGAAATATCTTGAATGTCTATTCTCCCAGAGGAGGTGATAGCAGGATTCTTCTTCCTCCTCATCCATGCAGCTGCGACAGAAGTCCTTTGCAAATATTCCCAATCTTTGTTCCATATCAAATGAAGTTACAGTATTCTTTTATGTCTTGATAAATAAAGACAATAGTATAAAAATGTGTTATCACTTGGATGTAAAACTCCCCTAGGCGGATAATAGTTTTGTCACCATCACTGTCCGCCGAAGGGAGGATCCACTGTACATATATAGATATAAGTTAGTATATAATGCAATGTGGTATTGCTTATAAGGTCTACTTTTCCAAGCAAGTCATTGAAGTCTATCAGACTCGAGAAGGTCACTAGTTGTTGTCCAGCAACACAAACCGGATACAGCTATTATCTTGCTTTTGAATATTTACATCGCATAACATATTTACATTTTAGTTTCCTCGTACTTTAAATGATAGCCTCCACTCATTCAACAATATGTTCACACCATAAAAAAATTCAAAACTAAGACAAACCGTGTTACTCACACCCCTTCAAAAGTACACAACTCTGTCGTCCCATACTTTTAATGTTCACTGTTAATTGTTAATTACCATTTAGATAAATGTCCTTTGCAGGCCAATCCCCGCTTGTAAGAAAATTTGCTGAATGCCAACGAATTGTCATCAGCATCGTTTTTGGGCAACTATATGGCAGCGATGGGTAGCTGTACATTTAATACAGCTAATTAGCGCAAATGCGAAACGGGTGTCGTACTATATGATATCTCTTTCTCACTTTCAGTATGAATATTGTATCCTTTTTATATAGACTTAACAGTTATACTGAGTTTTAGGTAATTTCACCCACTGATGCGCGAGTATGCATGCGAATTTTTACGTGAATGTATATGAGCGTGGCACTGAATGCACTTAGTCCGAGGCTATGTTTGGTAGCAGATAATTGAGGACAGTATCAGGGAAAATGGGCAGCAGAATTAATTAAATGAAAATATAATTGCTTAGAATGGGACCAGGAGACTTTAATTTAAAACGTAAATAATGAGGCAAAATGGTGCATATTTATGGTGAACTGTTTTAGCGATTTTCCAAATGACATCTTTCGGTGATTTTTTTCAACACATATGCATATTTCCATATTTTGCGCGTTTGAATGTCATCGAGTATTTCGCTCTGAATTCCGGAAATGGAAAATACCATCGAAAATGTGGTGTCATTTCTAGAGATCTGGACGGTGAAAGGTGAGTTTTTTTTCATTTTGGTTTTTTCACCAATTCTACAGTTATTCAGTAAACAAAATGGTTTTTTTTAAATATCTTAGCACGATTTTTCTATGTAGCTTATACTATTTCTCCGTGATCACTTTCAGTAGTATAAATTCGCCGATTCTGGGACAGAGGGATTAGAGGGATTGTTTTTTCTTATCGCAAATGTCAATCAAAAAGTGTGTTGACCGCAGCATGTGTGCTTATCTTGAGTGTTTGTGGTTGGTGTACCTGTCAGAAGGGGGGGGGGGGGGGGGGGGGGGGGGGGTTGAGTGTTGATGTACGGGGGTCGGGGGTACATGTGCATGGTTCAAAATTAAAAAATTCCACTTAATGTTTGTGGTTAGTGTGCTTATTCCGAAAATAATTCTTATCAACTTCAAACACTATTTTTGGCGAGCAGACATGTGAATGAACTCAAGTTGCATAATCTATGACGAACAAAACAAAATGACCTGAATGTTTGTGGTTAGTGCGCGTTTGATTACGAGGCATGCAAATGTTTGCGGTTAGCGCGCATGTCAATCAAAAAATTATGCTCGAGACGTGTAAATGTTGCGGTTAGCACGCATGTCAATCAAAAATTATGTTATCATTTTCAAAAAATTATGGTTAACATTCACTTGTCGAAAATGGTGGTTAACACTGGCTCAAGTTATCTATGTACGTGGAAATGTTGACAACATTAAATTAAGTGGTAATTCATAAATAGAATGAAATAGAATGATGAGAACCAAAAAAATTTTTTTGATAATATCTATGAAGTTTCCCACCAAATTTTTGTATAAATACCAAACCGATTTGAAATTAAAAACATTCGCAAGTATCAACAATCAGAGGATCAAGTATCAACATGGATTCAGAAATTGCGTTATACTTAGACAGCGTATACCAAGGGTGTTGGGAAATCCCCAACATTTTAAGCCTGACCAGAGAAGCGGCCCAGGACTTCCATAGGTGTAAGTCCTATAAAAATCTTACAAAAATAGCAGATCTTATCTGCTTAATAGACGAGATGCTGAAGACGCAGGATTGGGATGTCAATCTTGTGGTACCTCTCTTTTTAAGAGAGGTAAGAAAATTTAATGGATGTATCGAATAATAAAAAAAAAAAGTTCAAAAAATTTTTATCGCATTCTTATTTGATTTTTCAACTTCCTCTTTTAGGTTATGGTTTCACACAAAAAAATGATTGATATAAGAAAAAAAAAAAATAAAAAAAATAATTTCAAAAAATTTGAATCGCATTTTTATTTGATCTTTCAACTTCCACTTTTAGGTTATGGTTTCACAAATTTTCAGAAACAGGGTACATAAAAGGAGTGTTTTCATCAAAAATTGTATTAGTTGTGCGAAATGTTTTGGATTCAGTTTATTACAAAGATTGAAAAGAAGTGCCATTGTTCCTCAACACGTTGTACAAGGAATAAATATTGCACGAGAACATATAAAAGAATTTTTCTTTAAAAATGTTTTGGATTCAGCTAATAAAGTCAAAGGATAAATATTGCATTTGTCATTCATCATGGAAAAATTTCCAGATTATAAACGTTGATGTAATTGACGATAAATTATCAGTTTATTTTACAGCTGAGGATGGCTTTAAATGTTTGTTGTTCAGCATGCGCAGAGGAGAGTCAGCACCAAGTTTTTTATCAACAACGGTATATCAGTTTAATGTTAATGAACATCTAAAAATTGAAGTAATGGGTGGCACAATAACATTAGTAGGCGTTACAAATGATGGTGTTAAACGTGTAAAGTGGACAAATAGTTTTCAAGAACTTTGTGTATTCCATGATTTTGATGATAGATTAGCCATATCGTTGAGCAGCATTGATGAAGAGGATATGAAATTGATAGATGAACTAAGTATTATGAACAATGAAAATTAGTACGCATTCATTAATTAGTGATGAAGGATGGACAACATAACTAGCGGATTATTTTTGAAACAAATTCACAACTTTTTAATAGATAACAGAGAAAATTTGCTGGAGGAACATTTCAATGAGTTTCTAGAGTTTCACTCAAGACTATATCAATACATCCATGTTCCAGTCATTGAATCTAAATACGGTCATCATTTTTCGAGCTGTAGCTGGTCTTCAGATGCATGTAAAGTTGGACCAGACACTTGTGCATGTTTTATGTTAGAAAATAAAATAATACGAATAAAAAAACTAATGTTACTCTATAATAAATTTAATAAAAAGTGATGATTTAAAGAAATTTGTCTTAGTTTCAATTCAACCTTTCTAGAGTGCATACAGCTATTACAGAAAAACAAAAATGACTAAATTTGTTTTATTGATGTTAATCTATCTTTCATGGGGATATCTTGTACAAGGTAGTCCAATACCAATTAATCTGTCTGCTGTTGGTGATAATAAAGGAAATTTGGAGTTTACTTTGTTGTTACCTAGTAACGATACTTTAAAAATTGATTTATCCTTTCAATTAATGAAGATTAGCGAGACATTAGACAATCAGCATAAGAATAATAAAACAACAACAACATCAACAACAACAGAGGCACCTAAAACGCAATATTTTACTGTTGAAGAAGCCATAGAAGCATTTAGGCAAGATTTGATACGTAAAGAGAAGGAAATAGCTGGAATAATCGAAAGTGAAAATATCTTTTACAGACACTTTAAATTAGAATATGATCAAGTGAGCTTAACCATTCGTTGTACTTATGATAGTAATTATAAGGATCGCAAATTAAACATAAACTGTTATGAATATCGTGAATATGAAACTGAAAGAATTTTGAGCAATGGTGAAATTGAAGTATTTACAGCAAAAGACACATCAATTCATTCCGATGTCGAATTCATTGATGTTAAAAAATACAAACAAACCCTTGAAATGACTATTTCGTAAATTGTACTGAAATGTTAATAAAAAGAAATAAAAACAATAAATGATACTTTTTTACAAAAAAACATGTTTTATTTTTCATTCCATATTTAAATTATAGAGAAATTTCAGACATAAATGACCACAATTAAAAGAATTATAGTTTTGATGTTGAGTATAGTTGTATTGTAGATTTTTACCCAAGTATTTAACAATTTCTTGAGGAGGTTGCAGATTTCCAAAACTGTCAAAATATTCTTTATGATGTTTGTTCTTAGCATATGCTACCCAATGTGAGCCAGACCCAAACGAAGAATCCAGATTAACGATACCACATTCTCGCTGATATGATTGTTTCGGTAGAGTATCCCGCATGAAGACTCCTCTGAAATGTGTGATAAGTCCAAATGGACTAAAGTTCAAGAATATTTACATATATTCAAAATCATTGCATCAACCCAAATATCAATATCTACAACAATTAATACATCCCATAAAGGGTATGGGGTTTCATACATTCTCTGAAAATGATGATGTTCTACCACCAGATGAAGCGAAAACTGACTCTATTATTATTTTCGATGATGTTGCATGTGAGAAGCAAAACAATATAAGATCATATTTTTGTATGGGACGTCACAAAAACATATGAATGCAATCAATGAGAAGGGGTACACATTGACTTATATTGGACCCTTAGGTAGATCATCACAAGTAAAAATTGAAAAAAAAAAAAAAAACCATTATGAATAAAATAAAGTGAGAGAATATTTAAAAAAATAGTTTGTTTTATTTTCTTTTTATAAACTTCAAAAATTTATACGAGTCTTTTAACCTCGCCAGTAAGAGGTGTGTATTCTATGATACGATCATGTATGAGTACGCAATAAGCTGATGTGTCTGCTGGAATATTCTTTACAGTTTTAATCTCCAATCTTATATCAATGGGTCCGGATTTGATTGCCTCGTTCTGGTGTGTTACATCGACTACAACGATTGGTGCCTTGTTTTTAAATTCTTCACATGATAAAAGCGGTTGCGGATCTCGCATATAATAGCTCTGTTGAAATTTTGAATACATTTCATATAAAATAGCATATCGATCACGTTCAAATTTAAGATTTAGGTCATCGTACGGATATGTGTCAGAGTTGAGATATACTTTTATATCTAATAAATCGCAATGTTTCAATCCGGATTTTGATTGAAAAACAATCAATATAAACCGAGGTCTTTCACTATGTTGAGAAAGTTTCACATTCCACAAGTGATGTGTTCCTTGCGATAGTATGGGATTAAAATGACAGTCCCAACATCGAAATGCCATTGTTAAACGTTGACCACTATTTATTGTTTTGAGAATTTCCAATTTTGCAAAATCAGCCAGGTGTACGTGAGGAACCTTCCATGTAATATTTAGAATGTTTAACTGTATTTTTTCTTTTTCATCAGTAGAGTAGACAGCATCCTGATCAGATTTCGAACGTAATAATATAAGTTCGTGCTTGGAATTTAAAATAATTTTATTAAAATCCTCAGCAAATCCCAAAAGCATTTTAAGTGGTACACAAAAATTAAAATATCCATTTTCCATCTCCTGATTCTCTTTTGTTGTCCATCCTGCATTTTTGAGCATTTCACTTTCGTTTATACTTAAGGATACGAAATTTTTAATCATTGTTGTCATCCCTACATATCGTGTACGATCTACCTCATTTCCATTGATTTCATAACGAATTTCATCAAACAAGAATGCTATACAATTCCTTCTCAATTTAATATTTTTCGATTTTGTTCCATTGTCCAGAGTTACAAAGCCCTCGATGTAAATGTAACTATCACTGGGTAGCACATAGAGATCTTGATTCTGAATAGCTATTCTTATTTCATCACTATTCTTAAATGATTGTAAATATGGTATATAGCTGTGATATTCTTTTTTTATAATGCTCTCATCATAGACGGGTTTCTGTAGAATATTTAGTATTTCACTCATGATTGTTTAATACTAGTCCTTTGGTTGAAGACCCAAAGATTGTAAATATGCTTTGTTGACAGCTGACAGTGGGGCTACCTTTCTTATCAATGTTAGCTGGTTGAATGATGTTGAAGAAGTGATTGAAGGTCTGCTTTTATTGTAAATAATCATTGTATCTTCGGTTTCAAATGAAGTCTGAGAGTAATTGTTTCTCCACGAAAATTTACTAGATTTTCGTTTTGATCAACAACTTTAACAGTTATTTAACTTATCAGTCGAGTGTTCACTGGCAAATAAATAACATTTTTGGGGATTTCATCCATTTTATAGCCGGGACTACCATTTAATGAAAACTCATGAAGTGTGTGTGCAGGAGAATTATTAATATATGACCCTCCCACAATGTTGCATTCTATACGTACTGCATTAATTTTTATTATGTTGATGGGCAAGTCTGATTCGTATTCCTCTCCCCCCTTTATCTTTCTGTTACTGAACCCCAATAATGATCCGATAGATCGATTTTTACTAAAATCTATATCATCAGTACAGTATATTTCAGTTCTCAACGTGTTGTAATTAGCATCAATATAAAGTACTCCAGTTTTGTTTATATCCTCATACTTTTTCTGCAAGTATTCAGAGATATCTGCGAATTCATACGAACCAACTGGAATCTCGATAACTGTATCTTTTATGTGTAACAAATTATTTTCCAAGTCAACGTTGGGTACAGTATTATATGTATGAAAATCAACTAAACCGCACTCGTAATTCTGATCCAAATCTATTGGGGGGAAATAATTTGCTACTAGATTTGATGTATTCCCCGTTAAAGTGAGTGTTATTGACATTTTAACGAACAATGATAGAATGAAATAGAAAATACAAGAAACAAAGCTTTTAAACCAATTTATTTATTGAATATATATATATGTGTGTGTGTGTGTGCATATGCTTATGAATTACAATATATCATTTTTATTTATCCAAGAATTGTGGTCACTTGAGAACCCCAACCATTTTACTAAAACTCTATTTCCTCTGGTGCTGAGAATTTTCTCAACAAGATAATTGTTTGGATATCGTGTCTTCATTAGCTCAAATTCATAGAATCCTCCCTTGATTGTGTTACCCTCATAATCCTCTAATATGTATGTAGTTGGATTTGTGTTTTGAATTGATTTAGTTTTAAAAATTTCCGTTGTCCAATTCGGTGTGTATCCTTTAGCGAAAATATGTTTGTATTTACTGATTCGTACATTGTCTCCAATATGAAACTTTGGTTTATTGAGAATTTTCAAGTTGTTGTAAGCCGTCTTCAGTAGTAGCTTTTCATTGGTAGAATTTACAGCACTTGGTGACATTTTAATAGTTCTATGTTTTGTGTTATTATATCTCTCCAACAGCTGTTTATAACCATTAATCCATTGATACGATCCATGGTAACTAAATTCTTTCCACATAAGATTCTTCAAGGTTCTGTTAAAGCGTTCAATTATGGATGCCTTCACAACACTATATGTTGAATAATGATTAATATGAAACTTAACCATTAGATTCTGAAACTCTTTGTTGAAAAATTCCTTCCCATCATCAGTTTGCAGATTTTTTGGTGATCGTCCATCCTTAACAAATATACTTTCCATAGCTTTTGTGGTGTCAGATGCGTTTTTAGTTTTAAGAGGTACAACCCAGGCATATTTTGAAAAGGTGTCTATGATTGTCAGAAGAAAACGATATCCTTTGTTATAGGATGAATAGTTACCCATTTCAACTAAATCTGCTTGCCAAAGATCATCAATTCCTTTTGTTATCACACGTCGTCGTTTAAAAGATCTACGAGCTTGTCTATGAACCTCATCCACTATTCCTCTCTTTGTATTAGTAGTACTCATTTCGGAATGGTATAAGTCTTTTCTAATTTAGCTATATATTTTGGTTCCAATATTTGTTTGAAAATAATATTTTCGAATCCTTGGAGTCTGTCTTCAATATATAACTTCTGTGTTGTTGTATCATTGTATATATTTTCGATTGAGGTTGTTTGTGATTCTATTCTCTTGTTTATATATTCTTCAACACTTTGAATTTTCTTGGTGGTTTTTGCTATGTCTTTGCTAATGTCATTCTTCAACAGTATGTTTTCCTTTTCTGCTTTTGTAACAATCTGATTTATGCTTGTAGAAACAAAACTCTTAGTAACAGCATCATTGTCTTCAATAGGTAAACCCAAATTTTTTATTCTTTTCAAATGTAAATTTATATTTCTATCACGATCTAAATTCAATCCAAGGGTTTTTCTCAGTCTGTTTTCATTCTGGGTGTGATGAGAAAAGTGACCAAACTTGTCAACACTCATTTTGTCAATGTAAGAATGCAATCAAAATCATGCAATTATATTGCTTTCTTTTTGTACAACTCGCACTTTTTTATTGTACCAGTTGCTAGCAATGTTCATAATCTGAAATTGGTGGTTGCTTTGACAATTCAAATGAGAACCATAAATATAAGGAATGCCAGGAGTGCTAAATAAAGTTAGTTAGATTGTGAAAAACAAATACTTTATTCAAAATACAAATTAAACTTAAATTTATACATTTCCACAACATTAATAATTACAAAATGGATAGTCCATATCTTAAATTCACACTTTTAAATTTGTTTTATCTCCTTAAGGGTTGCATCACCTTCTTGTTGATTTGGGCCTTCTTCTTCTTCCACTCCTTAAATTTAGCAAGCTTACTTTCCAGCTTCTGTTTGTAGATGACACCATGCATCAATGAAGAAAGATCCTGTCGATTGTAGTACTTTGCGTTTGGTTTATTGTTAGACACTAAGCTCTCAGTTAAAGTCAATTTTGCTTTTACTTTTTGTAAGGTTCGCCGATTTTGATGTAAAAACTCCTTGCGATATACGAATAGATTGAAGGCCACTGATGATTTGGTTTGTTTCTTAGAATTTTTGTTAATATCATTCTTCAACAGTACGTTCTCCTTTTCTGATTTTGTAACAATCTGATTTATACTTGCAGAATTCTGGGTGTGATGAGGAAAGTGACCAAACTTGTCAACACTCATTTTGTCAATGTAAGAATGCAATCAAAATCATGCAATTATATTGCTTTCTTTTTGTACAACTCGCACTTTTTTATTGTACCAGTTGCTAGCAATGTTCATAATCTGAAATTGGTGGTTGCTTTGACAATTCAAATGAGAACCATAAATATAAGGAATGCCAGGAGTGCTAAATAAAGTTAGTTAGATTGTGAAAAACAAATACTTTATTCAAAATACAAATTAAACTTAAATTTATACATTTCCACAACATTAATAATTACAAAATGGATAGTCCATATCTTAAATTCACACTTTTAAATTTGTTTTATCTCCTTAAGGGTTGCATCACCTTCTTGTTGATTTGGGCCTTCTTCTTCTTCCACTCCTTAAATTTAGCAAGCTTACTTTCCAGCTTCTGTTTGTAGATGACACCATGCATCAATGAAGAAAGATCCTGTCGATTGTAGTACTTTGCGTTTGGTTTATTGTTAGACACTAAGCTCTCAGTTAAAGTCAATTTTGCTTTTACTTTTTGTAAGGTTCGCCGATTTTGATGTAAAAACTCCTTGCGATATACGAATAGATTGAAGGCCACTGATGATTTGGTTTGTTTCTTAGAATTTTTGTTAATATCATTCTTCAACAGTACGTTCTCCTTTTCTGATTTTGTAACAATCTGATTTATACTTGCAGAATTCTGGGTGTGATGAGGAAAGTGACCAAACTTGTCAACACTCATTTTGTTAATGTAAGAACGCAATCAGAATTATACAATTATATTGCTTTCTTTTAATTCTTCAATAATGGAAACAATTTCATTATTATGATTTGTATGACCTGCCGATTGTGATGAAATCAAAAGTCGTAATCTGTCAACTAATTCATTTGGATCATTCCAATAAATATAATTAGGTTTTTGTAGATTCACTCTCATTAAACCTGAACCTTTATGTTTATGAATTGATGATGAACTTTTATCCTTCAACAAGTTTTTGATAATATTCTTGTACTTGAATGCTTTAGTACCTTTGGTTTGTTTGTGTTCATCATATCTACGTTTATGTGCATTTGTTTTGAGTAAAATTTCCTTGTACACTTGCAAATCATTAGCACTATAGTGTTGTGGTGTTTTGTGAAAGATCAACTCAAAAAGACCTGGTGTTCTAGACCAGCTTTCACCATTAATCGTAATCTCATTTGCACTTATTTCCATTGCAGCATTACCCATTCTCCATTTGTAATTCGAATCTCTATATGGACCATATAAGGTATCAATTTTATTGTTTTGTTTCAACTTTGTTAAATCCAATAATATTTGATTGTCACTGTTATCTATTTCATCCAGTTGTGTAAAGAAAGTGTCATCCTTACTTTCATTGCTTGAAACATTATCATTCGAATTGGATGTATCTCTTTTTTTAATAGATTTGATTGGAGTACTTGCATTAATTTCTGATGTTTTATTAAATGATTTAAAGTTGATATCATTGTCGGTTTCATCATAATTATGCTTTGCACTTTTAACTAGTTCCTTAAGAGGTTTAGTGATGGGTTTAAAGGTATCTTCCAACATGCTCTCTACAGCTGATTCTCGTGTCTTAATACTATTAAACTTCCTCCTCAAGGCCCTCCTAGCATTTATAACATCTCTTAATACTTTCACATTCATTTTTACTGATTATCTTATCAGACCAGATCAGATCAGTTTATCTGATCTGATTGAATGCAGATGCTATACTAAGTACAAATATCGGTTGGTGAATGTTTATAACTGAATAAAAACATCAAATCCTTTCCTGTAACGCCCGCCATCCATGTGATCATCTTTGTTGATAACAAGGAAGCCATATCTATCTTTCCAACATTCACTACATATATTTAAAAAATTTTTGAAATTCATATCCATCCCCACATGATCATTGTATATATGTCTTGTATTCATTTCATCTTGTTTAAACATTACAATCATATTTGCATTGTCTCGTATTAAATGTTTTGGAACTCGCGTATATGTTTGACATAAATAAAAACTATCTATGTTTTTGTGACGTCCCATACAAAAATATGATCTTATATTGTTTTGCTTCTCACATGCAACATCATCGAAAATAATAATAGAGTCAGTTTTCGCTTCATCTGGTGGTAGAACATCATCATTTTCAGAGAATGTATGAAACCCCATACCCTTTATGGGTTGTATTAATTGTCGTAGATATTGATATTTGGGTTGATGCAACGATTTTGAATATATATAAATATTTTTGAACTTTAAACCATTTGGACTTTCTATTAAACTTATCATAACATTTGTTTTTCCACAGTTTGAGGGGCCAACAATTAAAGCTCTTATTGAATTTGGTAAAAGTAAACCATGTCTAGCTGGTTTCGATAAACTATTGATTGAGAGATCAATGTTTCGAACCTCAAGATCTTTGTGTTGTTTAATGAAGCGCATTGTAGTAACTAACATGTTTTTATTACATTAATCCAGTCTGAAGCGAAACGTTAATAAGTCATGAACGTATAAGAAAAATGGCGGTGTTGTATAAAAAAGAAATCAGACATAAACGAAACCCTGTTGGAGGAGGAGTGCTGAATAACCTAATTAATTCTCTACCAGTGGAATTACATCTACCAGGCTATCAATTTTGCGGACCAGGTACCAAACTTAAAGAACGTTTAGCTAGAGGTGATAAGGGAATTAATTTGTTGGATGCCGCATGTAGGGAGCATGATATTGCATATTCCCAGTCAAAAGACATAAATAAACGACACGAAGCAGATCGAATATTAGCTGACAAGGCCTGGTCAAGAGTAAAGTCCAAAGATAGTAGTTTTGGTGAACGTACAAACGCATGGTTCGTGACGAATGCAATGAAGGCTAAAGTCAAATTTGGTATGGGGGTCAACGATAAAAAAATTAGAAAAACTAAGAGTGCTAAAAACAAAAATAAAAAACCCAAGTGTAACAAGGATCTCTTTAAGTCTGCTGTAAAAAATGCTAAAAATATTTTAAATGAAAAGAAACCTGAAGACATTGAAAGCGCAATAAAAATTGCACGGAAAGTAATAGGTACTTCTTTTAGAGGAAAAAAGTCTGCAGTGAAAATTCCACGTATAATACCATTTCCTAAAATTGGAGGTTTTCTACCACTTGTACCAATACTTACAGCTCTCGGAGCAATTGGTGGTTTAGCATCTGGTGGGAGTGCTATTGCAAAGACAATAAATCAAGCTAAATCGGCCAGAAAAGAGCTTGAAGAAGCAAATCGTCATAATAAAACTATGGAAGCCATTGCCTTAGGAAAGGGGTTATTCCTTAAACCATACAGGAAGGGTTATGGTTTATTTTACAAGTCAGAGTCAAAAAACTTTTAAGAAACCTACCCAAACGAGCGCTCACCGATATCGATTTGATGAAGTATGGTAAATTCATACCACATTTCAGAGGAGTCTTCATGCGGGATACTCTACCGAAACAATCATATCAGCGAGAATGTGGTATCGTTAATCTGGATTCTTCGTTTGGGTCTGGCTCACATTGGGTAGCATATGCTAAGAACAAACATCATAAAGAATATTTTGACAGTTTTGGAAATCTGCAACCTCCTCAAGAAATTGTTAAATACTTGGGTAAAAATCTACAATACAACTATACTCAACATCAAAACTATAATTCTTTTAATTGTGGTCATTTATGTCTGAAATTTCTCTATAATTTAAATATGGAATGAAAAATAAAACATGTTTTTTTGTAAAAAAGTTTTTTTTTTATTATTCGATAAATCCGTTAAATTTTCTTACCTCTCTTAAAAAGAGAGGTACCACAAGATTGACATCACAATCCTGCGTCTTCAGCATCTCGTCTATTAAGCAGATAAGATCTGCTATTTTTGTAAGATTTTTATAGGACTTACACCTATGGAAGTCCTGGGCCGCTTCTCTGGTCAGGCTTAAAATGTTGGGGATTTCCCAACACCCTTGGTATACGTTGTCTAAGTATAACCCAATTTCTGAATCCATGTTCTCTGATTGTTGATACTTGCGAATGTTTTTAATTTCAAATCGGTTTGGTATTTATACAAAAATTTGGTGGGAAACTTCATAGATATTATCAAAAAAATTTTTTTTGGTTCTCATCATTCTATTTCATTCTATTTATGAATTACCACTTAATTTAATGTTGTCAACATTTTGTATTTCCACGTACATAGATAACTTGAGCCAGTGTTAACCACCATTTTCCACAAGTGAATGTTAACCATAATTTTTTGAAGATGATAACATAATTTTTGATTGACATGCGTGCTAACCGCAACATTTACACGTCTCGAGCATAATTTTTTGATTGACACGCGCGCTAACCGCAAACATTTGCATGCCTCGTAATCAAACGCGCACTAACCACAAACATTCAGTTCGTATTTTATTCGACATAAATTATACAACTTGAACTCATTCACATGTCTGGTCACCGAAAATAGTTTTTGAAGTTGATAAGAACTATTTTTGGAATAAGCACACTTTTTCGAATAATAATTTAGTACACTTGACCTTCAATCTACTATCAATTTTGAACCATGCACATGTACCCCCGACCCCCGTACATCAACACTCAACCCCCCCCCCCCCTTCTGACAGGTACACCAACCACAAACACTCAAGATAAGCACACATGCTGCGGTCAACACACTTTTTGATTGACATTTGCGATAAGAAAAAACAATCCCTCTAATCCCTCTGTCCCAGAATCGGCGAATTTATACTACTACTTTCACTTGTGTCAATAATAAGATAATTAGGATACAAAAACGTTGCACCACATTCATCGTGAGATGCACAACTGAAGTGAAAATATTTACATAAGTATTATCAATAACTGTTTGCTGCACTACTGGAACATTGAGAAGACAAATAACAAAAGAATTGATCACATTTCTTTCTTTATAATCCCATTTATGTTGGTATGGGTCAATCTATGGCTCATCTGATATAAATTAGTAAAGGCCAACCTATATTTGGATAGGCGTAGATGTAGCATCGCATGGCAATTTTTAATTTTAAAAATAGCTAGATAGTATCACGAAGCCAGTGCTTTTTTAAAAAGCGACATCCTTAGATTACTGAGTAGAATTGGAAAATTTATGCACGTCATATGTGTTATTTTAATCTGCATTTTTTTTTATGCACAATCTGCACAATGCCGACGTGGGCCTTTCTGACTCCAACGACCTCTCAAAAATTCCATTCACTGAAGATGTGAGCTTCTATCAGCTCATTCTATGATCGTAATAGGACCGATTCTATGTTACACATGTAGCGAAGAGCGGATGCATTCGATTTTTAATTTTTTTTTTTCTGTCAGCATACCGCTTTTTTATTTTTGACAGCTTTGTCCAATTTTGGTTAAGCTGTTATCAATTGCCTAGCAGATCGAAAATAATGAAGCCCATATGAAATATTTTAAGATGAGGCCTTATGCCATAATGCGAATTCCGTTATGTTCTCACCTGCGTGGATCGTTTTTTGAGACGGATTGAAGCAATACCAATTCCTGATATAACGGCGGAGACCGTAGCAAGAGCCTTATATGAAGGATGGATTTCTAGACGACGACAGTTTGAAATCGACCTTTTCAAACAATTACTGGGTTACTGGGCATAAAACATCTGCGAACGACAGCGTATCATCGTACCATGAATGCAACACTCAAGTGTCATAGAGTAAGTGCGGCTAATATGGCCCATGTGGGTAATACGGCCCACCGTAATATCTCGCTACTGAAAAAGGATAGAAACCCCACTGTGCACCCATTTCAAACATATTCCAACTGGCTTGGACTCACTGTAATTTGATTAGTCTGGCTTATATATGTGAGCGGTAAAACACGTGGCTATGTTTTTGCACTTTGCGTTGTAGTTTTTTGGTAAGTTTTCTTAAGTGTTTTTACATCAAATTTTGCGTAAATATTAATATTTCATTTTATGATTGTGTGATGTTGACATTTTTAATTCTTCGTATGAAATCAAAACCTCAAAAATAGTTGAAAAAATGTGTTTAGATTAAAAGAAAAGTGAAAAAGCCTTATGTGGGTAATATGGCCCACCATAGATTTCTGTAGTATGGCCTGGATCAAATTGGCAACAATACCGCGCAGAAAGAAAAATCAACGTGCTGAAGAACTTACTTCATCAGAAAGTGAGGACATTTTCATTCCAGGTGACTTATCTGATGCAAGTCCTGATAAATACATTTATTGCTTGAGTATATTTTCTAAAGATAAGGGGGGAGAAGCATGGGTGCAATGTGTTGTGTGTACAATGTGGGCCCATAAATATTGTTCTGGCAACGAGAACAGATATTTTATTTTCGAATTCTGCAGTTCGTATAATGACAAAACATGATTTTATATGAGTGGGCCATATTAGCCGCACTTTTTTAAAAAGTTATTTTTGAAGTTCCTCTAATTTTTTATTTATATCTTTTTGTTAAGATGTTTTTTTATATTTTATGTTAAGACAGACTAAAAGAGAAATAATTTCTAAAAATTTAAGAAAATAAAATAAAGGAATTGAAGTTAAATTGTCTGTATTATGTCCAAAAAAGTTAAGGGTGGGCCATATTTGCCGCACTTACTCTACAACCTATCAGTGGACAGACGTCCTGTCGATAGTATTGCGCGGTCTACGCACAACGGTAAAAAGGACCTCAATGCAACAACAGCAGAGCTTCTTTATGGAGCGACATCAAGAATACCTGGCGATTTTTTCAATCCTTCAAAGATGACATCAATGCACATGAATTTGTGAAGCAACTTCGTCGAACGATGGCTGCACTGAAAACCACAGTAACAGTACAAGAAGTGTTTGTATACCCAGCTACGTGAATAAATGCACACATGTCTTTATCTGCAACGATACAGTACGGAGACCACTCCCACCAGCTTACGATGGACCATATCCTGTATTGCGCAAGGAGTCGAAATACTATCGGATCTACATGAACGGAAAAATGGTATATATATCGATGGACCGTTTAAAGCTTATAATTTCAGACAAGCGGGGATGCTACGCCAGAACCAGAAACTAAAAAAACGCTGGAGTCAGACGTCGGAATTGAAAAAAACAAGCAGTACGTTACACGTTCTGGAAGAAGACTCACCTTTCGAATAACGTAAAGAGGTGTATCGCTGGCGCTGCAGGAGGAGTATACTGTGGGTAACCACTATAAACCGCATACTGGCAATGACCTGCTTTTTTATAGTTTTTTTAATAAGAATTTTTATAAGCTGAATTAATTAAAATATAAAGAAAATATTTGGAGTTTGATGTTGGATCTTTTACATTGGAATACACCTACACCTACCCCAAACTCAGCTCCTAAATTATTATGATGCTTATTATACGCTACTCGGCCTTTAAACAAATGATGCCGTACACCAGATGCTTTGCACAATAATAGACACAACATGCGGATTACAACCGCTGGAATCACATTAATTAACATTTAATTAAATGTCCTTTGCAGGCCAATTATTGGTTTACCAATTGGGTCGAAACAATTGAATCGAAATCATGCAAATCAGATTTAATATTCATGCCTGATCTCATTTCATCCCATCCATTGCCAGAATTTCTCAACTCACAATGTTAGCATTCAATAGGCAGATAAATTTTGAAAAATCGTACTGTAGTACGAGTACATAATCGTGAATTTTGTGTGAATTTCAATTCGAAACGCATTCACCATTGTTGATTGCAATCAGAAATTGCCAAAGCCAATCGAAAAAGGTGTCAACAATAACGACTTGCAAAATATATGTACATTTCGAACCACACTTTCGTTGCATCGATGAAGTTGAAATTCTTTGTTTTAATGCAGTTGCTGGATACACTCGCCTCTTTGATTATAGGCGACCTAGAGGTCCACAATTGACGTGTTTCCCTTTATTGCCACTAGTAGGCGGGGGGTAGTGAATATTGTTGCCGCTGGCCCGCTGCTGCTTCATTTGCAGCGTCTCACTCAAATTAATTTACAAACTGAAAGGTGGTGGTCCATTGAAGGAGAATGCCAACTACCAAATAGTACGTTCATAAAAATACGGAATAAAAATAGAAATTGAATTTAATATCCAGCGCTGCCGGATTTCTCACATGGAAGTCAATCCATCTCCGCCAACGACGAGGAAGGGATGCGAATTTTCATTTGGAGCACACCATGCGCGATTTGTTTTGCATACTCGTATATGTACATACACGAGGCAGCGTTGCTTTCAGTCCCACTGCCAACTTGTTTTTAGATTCAAGGGAATTTCTAATTAAACCAAGCGTTGCTGGGGTTACAATAAAGGAAGCGTTGACTGCTGGTGTTGGCTTCGCTCGCTTCCCCTCGTTTCTGAAAATTCCAATCTGGTTAAACGATACTTTTTTGTGGGAGTGCGAGTTTCGGTTTTTCTTTTTCTCTTAGTTTGACTTGGTATTAGAAATATTTACACGAATAATTATGACATTTGATACTTGTGCCTTTTGAAGCTATTTTGATTCTAGTGGAGACTGGAGAAGTGACGGGCGAGTCAATCTCTGAGGAGAAGGAATTACTCCCTTTGATGTATCCACATAAATTGGCGAGTAATTAAATTCTTCCAAAGCCTTTGAATGAAAATGAACCGCGGTCGAGGCGGGGGATTATCGTGAGAAAGAGGATAACTAATTGGGGATTTTCATTTTCCAGACTTGTACAAAATAAACATGTGTATGCAGAATGTTGGGATCATTAATCATTTAACATTTATTTTTTAAGTTTTTTGCTGGGAAATATGTATTTATTGGAGGAGATCTCAGATAAAAAAAGTAGCCAATTTAATTGTTGAAAGTTGCAAACTTTTATACTGTAGCAAGGATCTTATCTTAATGATGTTCTAATGTAGGACGAAAAACCATGTCTATACATGTTGCTAATGTCCTAAGAACTGGCGTGTAGCAATAATAATAACAAAACAGTATGGTTGATTTTGCAAATATGTACATTATGTAACAATATTGGAGAAGTATAAGTACCTATGAGTTATATTTATTTCGTTCATAATTAACAATGTGTTATCGCATAATTTACATAACTTTAGTTACAGAGATGTGATATACATTTTTAAAAAAGAATAATTATTCAGATTAGGCGTTAAGCAATTAAATAGCAGTTGAAATCGGATTGATATCAAGTAGAAGGCGAATGAGACGTACAGGTTGGTGTTTAAAATGCCATTTCCATTCCTTTCAACTTTATGCTATAAATGTATGTATATATGTTAATAAGTGTGAAGAGCTATTTCATATTGACTCTCTATAAAAATGGCCATACCCTGTCATTTTAAAGTTCTGAAATGTCTGTTACTGTTTGCATTTTACCATTTCTCTGACACTCTGCGGTGAGAGGGATATACAAAAATTTTTGTAGTAAGTATCTTTTACCACTAAGCTTTGGTGGGTGCCCGGACATGAGGGTATTGATAGAATCGAAAAAACTGATGAACTGGCTAGGAAAGGTTTGGCTGAATCCTTTATCGCCACTGAGTCGTTTTGTAACATTCCAAACTCAGCTATAAACTTAAAAATCAAAAGTTGGGAAAACAACATGTGTGTCTCCTATTGAGAAAATACCCAACAAACCCTTCCAAAATAAATTCAAAAAAAATCGACTCCTCAGAAGAAATGATATTAAGAGATTAGTGGGATTTCTAACAGGGCATTGGCATCTAAACAAAATAGGTCTCATTCAGGAAACTGAATGTCGTCTCTGCATAGAACATATTTTATGTGACTGCATTTCCACAGAGAAATCCTAACTCCCATAGAATTTCGAAAAGTCTCCACCAGTGAGGTCCTTAACTTCATCAAAAGAGTTGAGCCTCTTCTGGTTCTCTAAAACTGACTTTGCGGTACAATTGATCTTTTAGGTCGCGGTGCTCTCGGTAACTGTTGGGTCAAAACTTTTAAAAAAAAATCCTTTACCACGCCTTTTTTTTTTCTCTGATATACACAAGTGCATATGTGAATACATGTGCTTATTCATAAAAACAGCTTGCATTTAGGTGGGAGTGAAAAACCTCATTTGTTAATATATGTAAGTACCTTTGTTAATACAGTACTACCTCGATAATGTGAGCTAATTTAAACCTGTTCACATTTTAGGGGGGTTCACATTATTGGGACTTGTTTTTCAACTTAAAATAAAAGATTCCGTATAGCTTAAGTATTTAGTTTTTATTAAAAACCAATAATAATCTAACTTATGAACAAAATCAATATAAAGAAACAAAATCAAAAAAGTAATTCAGATAAAATATAAGAAACTTTTGAGAATTTTTGTTTGTCCCTGTAATGGTCGACTTTGCCACCCTACATGCACTCACACATACATATATTGTTAACAGAAGACACTATCAGAATATCCAGCATTTAGTTTCTCCAGAATTTCGTACTTCTCCTTTATTGTTAAGAATTTATGTAACATACATTATGTGTTTTTTGCTTAGGTGCCATAGTGAGAGCACAATTGGACTCTAAAACACGGCGAAAACAAAGAAACAACAAAACTTTTGCAGAGAACACAGAAATAACGAATGCCCATATAAGACGAAAAATGTACTTCCCCCAGTAACAAAAAAGTTCACATTAAGAGATGGCAATCGAAAAAAGTGTGAGTTCACATTATCGAGGTAGTAGGTACCTAGACCTACTATAATAGTTTCCGCGCCAAAATATTATTTGTTATTTTTTTTTATGTTATTCAACACTGGAAAAACTATTTTTAAGAATGGAAATGTGCTTTATTTTTAAAAACAGTCATTTTTAAATGTTTTAAAAAGTATTTTATCCAAGCATCCGTTATAAATTTTACTGCAAGAACTCATTTTTCTCTCGATAGTTCGGCGACGCCCAAAAAACTCCTTTGAAAGCGAATATTTTGAGACTGAAGGGTAGAATCTAAAAGGTCTCATGGTATTTCATAAACTCAATGGTCACGGTTTGGGGTGGGGGTTTGCGAAAAATATGTGTTTCACAAGTCTGCTCATATTTCTGTTTTTGGGATATTTTCATCCATAAATATGATAAATTCTTGAAATATTTTTGACAACGCTGACGCTGACAGCGAACACCATGGCGTACACTGAAAATATTTCTTTTATGGATCTGATCCGCCAAATTCGGACGAAAAATATCTCTTGTACTACATATTATGAACATAGTCAGTTTTAGAAGATGAAAAGTGGTTCCATAAATGTTAACCCGGAAATTCAAACACGTTTGAAGCCCAGCAAAATGCGAACAAGATTTTTTTTAAAGCACCACCTATAGTCAATGTACGACTATGGCAAACCTTCGATCCGAAATCGCCAGTTAAACTGTCATGCGAAATTATTCCATACATTACAATAAGCGAATGTGTGTGTTCTTACAACAGGTATTTATGGGTGGCTTCCGCCTTATATGTATTGGGAAACAATTAAAAGTGTACACTTAATATTTACATATTTTAACTTATCATAAATAATTATTTTATTTCCAAGGTTTTTTTTTTAGTATATACTTTGTATATGGATCAAAAAGAAAAATATTTAGTTTATAGGCAATAAAATATGCATGCAATAATAATCGTATAGATAGATGCATTTTAAAATCTGTTAAAATAAAAATATCTTACCATATCGATTCCTGCTTCACAAGTTCACTGAGTTCAATTCGCAAATGATATATTTATCTATAAAGATATAAAAAAATCAATTTAAATTAATATAAATTTAATATCACGATTATATATGTACATTTGTAAAAATATTAAAAAAAAAAGTAATAATAAAAGGAGTAATAATAAAATGAATTCAATTGGTGTCACTGGTTGGTAATTAAATGGAAAACAATTTATTATTATTATTGTTATTAATGTAATCACCCATGGGCTGTGGGATGCATACCGTAGGTACTGGAGCCCCAAACTGCTCCAAATAAACTTTTAGATATCTTATCAGTTAATCTAAACTACAATTGCTTAATCGAGTTGTGTTGAAAGACTTGTATGTGCATACATAAATGTATGTATACGTTTTTAGGTTAGCATGACACCCTGGAAAGATTTTAAATTAATTCAAATTTCTAAGACTGAAAACTACATTACACAATCATAGCTTAAGAGCTATTTTATTTTGAACATTAAATTTAATTAAATTTAATTTCAGAGTAAATTAATCTTACGTCCTGTTTTACAGTATACGAAATTACGTAATGTACACATACTTCGATATGCAATCACTGTTCCATAAAAGCAATTCACACGATTCAGGTGAAATTAATAATCTGTAAATCCTTTAAAATGTAGGTATCTTATAAATTAATTTGACGCGTGAGAATGTACTATGAATTTGATTTCCACGATCTGCTAGATAGAATTTTGCTAATTGACCTTGTGTGATTTAATTACGACTGTTTAGCAAGATGTAAAAATTTATACATATATGAATAAACTTTAACGGTGCTGTGAATAATGGTGATGTCAGTAATCAGTCGCATGTAAGATTGAAGCGGTGAAAAAAAAAACAAAATAAAACGCAAAAAAAAAAAATAAACGAAAGTACCTAACAGTGTTATTCGTAGCACTTGGGAAACATAAGTACATACTCGTAATGTATACTTGCATGCATGTGTATCTATGCAACTATCCACACACCTATATTTTGCGGGTCTATCTTAAACTGTGTCTATGAATATTTACAAAACGGCGATGCAGTATGACAAACTTTACAGGTCGTTGGTGCTCATGCTAAAATAGGTAATTGCGACAAATTCGCTGTAATTGCTACTAACCACAGTTGTAATGTGGTAGACAAAACCGTTTTTTTTTTTTTTTTTGTAATTATTTATTGTGTCCTACAGCTGTGGTGACGCTTAATATTTAGAAAACTGTTGCATACAAGGCGACGACCGCGATGTATACATAGGTATGGCATCGACGCAAGAGGGAACTAAACTAGTATAATTGATTTTGAAATACTAGAATGTAGGTATATTTAAACATTGATTGGCAGTTATAGTTGAGTTATTCAATAATTAACATATGCACACATACTTTATGGAGGAAATTTTATGGTTTTGAGAATTATATGTACGAGGGCTTTTTGAAAAGTTCTCGGCCTGACCAATAGAACAGTAAAAATTTGATAGCTTTTTTTTATTCCTTTTTTAATTAATTTGTAATTTATTTATTTAACAATGTTAACACGTAGATACAGTAATCTTTAAATGTGTAACAGTATGTGGATTTAAGGAAAACAAAATTATTATTTAGAGAAAATTAACAATAAAATATAGTTAAAAGGAAAAAAGGATAAAGATCTTGAGTTAAGAGTAAAATAAGAACAAAACAATAATAGTAATAAGATTGAAATTTTTAAATTTAACTTTAACTAGATCAAGATAAAACAATAAAATAAAATAAAATAAAATAAAATAAAATAAAACAAACCCTAAAACCCTACAACAAAATCAATTTGATTTTAATATTTTAATTCTACTTTTTATATGCAAAAATGTAATTTCAGTTTTCTTTGGAAGTCGTTAATGTCCGTTGATCTTTTTATATTAACTGGAAGCGAGTTCCATAGTCTTATGGCGTATACAAAAAATTGTTTTTTGGTGACGTTATAATTGTATGTGGGTGCAATAAATGCACCACTTCTAACTGATGATGCAAATTGAAGTCTCTGGAAAAGGTAATCTGGGGTCTCATTCACTTTAAGATTAAACAGGAAAGTCAGTGTTTTAAGATCCAAGTATTTTTGTAGGTCCATTCCGAAAAATTCTCTAACGCGACCGGAAATGTGATCTCTTCGACTCATATTGTATGCATTCCTTACAGTACTATTAATAGCGACTTTAAACTTCCGGGAGCTATTGCTATCAAGGTCACAGAACACTGGATGGGCATATAATAATATCGGTAATAGCAGTGACCTTACTTACATGGATTTTGTCTTACATGGGAGACCTAAGAGACTTTATTAATAATATGATCTTCCCAAGTAAGACTCTGATTAAATATAACTCCCAGGTTTCTAACGGTGGAGACATATGCAAGTGGCGACCCATCAATGAAAAGTTGAGGTAAAGATAGAGTGTCTATGGGTGATCGGCTAATAGCAATTGCCTGACTCTTGCTTGAGTTTAACATCAGTCTGACCACAAGGCTATTGACTTCAAATCCTCAATAAAATGCTCAGTAGCATCCTCACTAGACTCAAAGGATACCTAAGGTACAGTTGAACATCATCCGCGTACATTTGAACCTTGCAATATTTTAACACGGATGGAAGATCATTGTTAAATAAAGTAAATAATAGAGGGCCCATTATTGATCCTTGTGGGACTCCAGCTTTGGTTTCAAGGAAGTTTGATAGCTTTCCATTAGCATATACAGCTTGGGAACGATCTTTTCAGTAGCTCTCTATTAATTTTAGTGCTGTTGAGTCGAAAGTGAAGTAATGTTTAAGTTTAAGTATGAGTATATCATGTGGTACTGTATCAAAAGCTTTAGCTTTAGCCTTTTCTACATATTCTCCTCTTATTTCAATACACTTATTCCATCTATGTTCCAGGACCTTTTTTATAAGCTATCACCTCTTCGTTGGTTGTTAATTTTCATCCAGCCAAGTGCTTTTTTGAATTAGGGAATATGTAATAGTCTGATGGTGCCAAATCAGGCGAATAAAGGTGGGTGGTTCAGTACTCCAAATCGGAGTTCATGGAGCCTAGCCATAGCAACACCCGATTGAATTTTTGGTTCTTCGGTCAAAAAACGCGGCACCCATCTTGCTGACATTTTTTTCATTCCCTATTTGACAGTTAAAATATGGAACACCTGCTCAGTTGAGATCCCTATAGTGTCACTATTTCCTTCACTTTTAATCTTCGATCTTCTAAGACCATTTTATGATTTTGATCGATGTTTTCTGAAGTGGGGGATGTCGACGGCCTACCGCTCCTCGAATCAACTTCTACACTGTCTCTGCCATGTCTAAACAAAGCTGCCCACTTTTTTTACCATGGAATACCAAGGTGAAGATTCCCCCAATGTGCTATCAAGTTCAGTTTTCTCCATTTTTTTTAAATGCAAGCAGAGTCGTTCAAACAACAAATCGTAGAAAAATAATTGTGCGACCAACTACAACGAAACTTGACACACAACTAGCCTAAATATTAAGCTATTGAAGGAATATAAATTTATTTCCATATTATCACTCAATCTAGGTTAGGCCGAGAACTTTTCAAACAGCCCTCGTATATTTATGTATGTAGTTCCAATATCCGCTGTCCTGAAAGTCACTGCAGTTTCTTATGAATTTGGCCCACTATAGGGTTGTAAATCTCTCAGACGGATACTCAGTATAGTTGTTGCCTTGTAATGCCAATCTGCTATAGAGATCTGGAGATTTTACCAAAAAAAATTTGACATAGAAACAACTGGTCGACAACTTCGCCAAAAAGATGGTAATTTTGTTAGATCAATCAGCTATTAAAACAAGCGGTTGATAAGCTAGTCAGCCATTGTGATGAGGCAGGATTGGGCCTCAAGGGCAACTTAGGTATAGGTGAGAAGGGCGGGTGCACGCTTGTGGTTGCTCGGCTGAAGCTCGTGGGACTTACCAACCCCACCAAACACCACTTGTTCAGAAACAAAAATCTCGTGCCGTAACAAAAGACTTTAGTTACTTTACTCAGACTGATTTAAAAAGATAGGAAAGAAGAAGAAGAAAGAAAGAAAAGAAAAGAAATGTCCAAGAACCTATGCCGATACCACAGAGAAAGAGAGGAAAGGAAACGCGAAGCTTAACCTAGCTAGTCTAACTAAACCGAAACCTTATAAAAATAAACCCTATACTGAATCTATACTAACTTAATTCTACCTTGAACTAGCCCTAGGTCAAGATTCTTCCTTTGCTCTGGCTCTTCACGGTAAAGGTTCGTCATGAAACCGAAACATTCCCGATGTTATTGGCAAAGGTCTGGCTAAGCCACCCTTAATGCCAGAGGACAACCGATGGCCGATGTAGTAGAGGTAGCCCACCTTTAAATAAAAGTTCAAATATAATTGTACAGATTCTAATATCGTTTACAACAGCCGTTTAGGTGGAAAAGCGGTTTAAGCCCAAACAACAAAGATTAAAGTCGCATGTATTTTTGGAGGTGCGTTATGAATTCTTATAATGTTGTTTGGCAGGTGTTTTTCACAGAACAAACAAATGTCACCACTTTTTCTAAAAAAAAGTTTCATTTTAACCGTAAACCATTTCCTCGTTTATATTCAAAAGAATGCGAAGCAAAACCGAATGCAAATGCGAATCCAATTCATATTTCATTCTAATTCTACTCTCTGTTGGGCACAATAGGCATTTTCTCCAAATCGTTTGCAATTATCATAAACTGGAAAAAAAACGCAAATAAAAAAAAACAACTATAAAAAACCAAAACATCTAAGCCTCTTACAAACACAAGAACAGCTTTATTCAAATTTCGTATCCTCTCCGTCTCCAGTCTCGTGATTTCTTGGAATTAAATTGTACTTCAGGACAGGAGTGAAATTCTTCTCGTTCTGTTTTGTATTCATTTTCTTCATTCATAAAAAGAATAAAAAACAAAAATAATCTTCAAAGTTCAAATTAAATCCCATAAATCAAAACAAAAAAAAAGGTATGTTGTAGTGCAGCCCTATAACTCCCAGTTCTCATCTGAGGCGCAAGGCAAAGCCGCAAATGGAATTTCAATTCGTTAACATTGGACCTTTTCGTTCTCATCAAGTATAGAAGGGAACTGCAGGGAATAGAAGACCTGCGGTACTCCACGAAGTAGTTAATGGAACCTGACATGGTGAGTGAGTTCAAAATTCCTGCCCAAAGCAATCTGGCTGGAGGATTATTTTAAGATAGTCTGGCAGTTCAAGGTTAGCGTATGATGATGTCATATTGAAGTCGAAGATAATTCTGGCTGACCCGACGCATGTTTTAGCTGAACTTCATATCACATGTCTCGAACAAAGGCTGACAATTAAGTTTGTAATTGGTTTGTTTTGGTGAATTAGATATGAGCACGCTTTGTTTCGTGTTTATGTAATTTAAACTGTTTTTCAGTTTCTTTGTTTATTGCTCTTATTCGTCATAGCACTTCAGCACATCACACAAAATGAGTGGCAGTTCCTCAAACTATGTAATACATAGGTATAAAAATAGAGGAGCATTTAACAAGTCGAAGCTAAAAGATGATATCATAGAAATGCGAGTGGATCAGCAATTGATCACAATCAGAATGAATAGCAAATAAATTGTTGCGGATAATCGATATTAGGATAAATGATTTCGTCATGCAAAAAGTTTGAAATCTTTGTTCTGTTTTTTGAATTGATGTACATATTTCGTTTATATATTTGACAAAGTACATAATAGTAACGTTTGTTCTTTTTGAGAACAAAAAGAAGCTGAACCTACTCCTACTAGAGGTATTGGGTATTGCCTCAAAGAAGCAGTGTGAACTTTAAGGGCGGAAATGGTCAAAAATCGTACTTAATTTTCACATTTCTCAAGAACATAAAAATTTTAAATTTTTTTGTAAATATTGAAGTTCAAATAGAAGAGACACTTATAAAAAAAGTTAATTTTTTTGAAAAATTGATTTCAAACAAAAATTGTGACCTTCAGAAACTACGCAAATTGCCCAGCTGGGTGGCGACTTACAATGCGCGGCAGCTTATATCTCGTGATTTTACAACGAAAATGTTCGAAAATTTCAAGAAATATTGATAAATAGGTATATATATAAAATAACCCCAAGATTATAATAAAATATATATGTATATTTAAATATTCCTTATATGTTAAGAAAATTCATGAAAAATACCCAAAATACACCTTCCTACACCTATTTCCCCCCTCAAAGCCTACTTCAGACAAAAGCAGTGCTTGTTATTTATGGTTAAAATAGGTTTGCCTTGCAAAGCTAGATAAAAAAAGTGCAGTATCAAAAGTCAACAGTTAATTTTAATGGATATTCAGAGCATTAGTTTATATTTTGCTCTCCAATAGACTAGGCGTAGATAAAATAGAACCCTGGATACCATTCGATATTTTCACTTCAAGTTGGGGAGAACAATCGCTTCATATTATAGTACTGGTGGGACTAAACAAAATGCCAAGGAATTCCGATCTCCGTTAGGTAGAGTCTGCTATCAGACTTGGGTTTGTTATAAATCGAAACTTGTCTTGCTACAATTATATAAACGTTGTAGTAGGTCGTATATATATTTGCTTACGCAAACTTTGGATGTCGGGTAGCTTCACACCTTTAGATATTTGTCAAAGATACTATCTACGAACACTCATTATTCCTATAATAACGTACTCTGAAGTGGTTTATAGTAGCCTTGATTCAATGTCGCCTCATAAACTTTAAGTAACTTTTGATGATGCTCTTCGTAGATTCGACAGAATTTCAGTGTACTCTAGAAACGTTTTGGGCTGCTCACTGCTATATGGATTTCAGGAACATGATATATTATAATTTCACCACCATATTCATTTTCTAAAATAGAGTTTTCACATTCTCAAAGAAAATTTAGCATTAATACACGTCACTTTAAGTATTTAAATTAATCCAAAACTGTCTTAATTTAACATTTCATTCTAAGTATGTATTATAAAAGCCTTAATTTGTGTATTACATAAATTGAAATTAAAGAAAAAAAAACGAACTGAATACTGTTGGTTCCCACCAACAAACATTTACGGGAAACACAAAACAAACACATTTCATACACCAAAAAACACAAAAATCGCGACACCAAACCCAACGATCACAAAAAAAAAAACGAAACCTGAAAGCCAAACGTCAAACTATGCAAAGACCAATTGTCGATGCTAAGTCGGTCTCTCTCCCCACCATGCGAGGCTTACATTAAAACAGGAGGTGCAATATCCTAACTAGTCACACCAATTAGGACGCAAGGCAGGCGAAACAGCGTGGGAGGCAGAACGCACCTGGTCATCAAGGACATGCTATCTCACTCTGGCACATGACAACATGGCGAACTGGTCTAAATCAAGATGTATGAAAGGAGTTAACCCCTTCGGACCTGAATTAATTTAACGCATCATTAAAATATTTCCAACGCTTTCCAGTATAGTTAGCATCTAATTGAAGAATATTTGCCAAAAAAATAAAAAAAACATAGATTTTTTTAAAACTGAAGGTCAACTCATGTGGATGAGCAGCTTTAATTGCCAATTTCTATTACAAAACGGACATTATTTGCAACGTAACTAAGTGGTATAGTAAATTGTATGTACGTACATAAAACTAATACTAGAACAAATACATATGTATTTCCATATGCCTTGCAGCTGAGAATATTACATAAAAAACCGAGGTTTCCTCAGCAACTGGTAGCGCATTTTGGCGCATCCGAAATTGTAAGTTTGAATTTTAAGCAAGCAATAAAAACTGAATTTATAACATTCAACAAACGATCCTCGCCAACCTTTCACCAATGCGCCTTCTCCAGCAAATTAAACATATTTCTAAACAATACTAAAAATAAAAACACATCTGATCGAGTTGTAGTTGTTCCTAAAATAACTTAAGTCAACTTTAAGGACACACCATGTTTTAAAGATATTACATGAACCATTCACTTTTCTGACAGAAACTCTCTTATTATTGCATCCATATCGCCTCACTTAGATATCTCATATAAACAAAGTTGAATATGATCATGCAGAACAACTCCAAGTTAGGTCGGATTTAAAAATAAATCGTTGGCTTTGCCATCTATGTATGTAAGTCAAAAGCTACGTACAGACGAGCAATAAATTTGCAGCAAATTGTTGCCTGCAATCAAATTTGCATGTGTGAACGGAATAAAAAACAGTTTGCTGCAAACAAAAACTTTTGCGGCAAAAATTTGCGGCAACATTTTTGCGTGTGATGTGAACACGTCAGTTTTTTTTGCGTGTTTGCATTCATTATTTGCAATTTGCCGCAATATTGCACGGACAATTGATTAAAAAATATGACACTTTTCACGAATTATGGGATGTTTCTTCGCCTCATGGTTTTCAGCTCATTTAAAAGTTGGTGGTGAAATCCTAGCTCAGATTGTTTTGCTATCAAATCTTTAACCGAACATCATCTTTTATTGATGCATTTTGACGTTTTATTTTTATTTTTAAGTTTTCTTGAAAGTATTATTCCCATAGCTGCTGCTATTTTAGTTTTTTAGCAAGACATTTTCTTTTTGTTGACGTTATTCACACTTTCCAATTAAATAGTAGGAACACTCAACAGCAAATGTCAAATATTTTGCAGCGAATACTATTGTTTGCACTTTCATACGGTGTGAACAACCGTGCAATATTTTGAGGCAATTTGTCGGGCAAACAATTTGCACGAAACTGAAAATGATTTTCTGCAAACTTTTTGCAGGCAAACTTTGCATAGGTGTGATCAACCACGCAAACATTTGCCGCAAATTTTTGCTGCAAATGATTACTAGTCTGTACGTAGCTTAAGTATACATTAAGAAAACAAACGCATGTCATTATTTCACATTTCCGTTCCTATGATACATTTCAGTTTTTCTAGAAATGCATTGAGTCTCCATTGCAACATGAGCACATGATAACAAAAAAATGTTATTATTTCTAATATCCAGCCTTATCCTTTATTCATTCAGCACACACGCAAAGAGTCAAAGGAATATCATTAACCAGCATAAATTAAAAAGCAAAAAATAAGTATATCAATGTACTATTCTTATGTAGCAGATTTTACTTTACCATTCGCGCGTATCTTTTTATAACCATTTCATCGTGTCTCTGACACTGACAGCGAATAGAGGAAAAGATGCATGTGTCTGCCAAAGCACAGCAAAATTATCTTTCAGATACACTCTCTGTTGGGGGAAATTTAATAGTCGATTTCCTGCTTCGACTCCTTCCCCATCCCCACTGGCTTGGTGAACCCTGATGAAAGGATATTCCACAGCCTGCTTTAATTATGAAATGCAAAAGCAAAATAAAAAAAAAATAAAAAGTGAAAAACTCGTACAATTTCGTGTGCTGGGGATGTAGGTACATAGGTACCTATTCAGCAAAAAAAAAAAAAGGCAAAGGTGTTCATGTTGACTTGTGCTGGTTGTGGTTTCGGTATTCAGCTGTCTTTCGTTTTGACATGGGCCATCGATTACCATTTTTTGTTGCATGGCTTTTTTAAAGCTTTCAATCAGATTATAAAATTAAAGAAAACTGTGCGTAAGAGAAAGAGAAAATAATGCTTTTTACCAGCGCACCCCAATCCGACATTAACTATTTTCACCGCACACAGTTTGTTCCGGTTTCCTGTTGACTTTTGTTTTGTTTGTCTGTCAATTTTAATCTATTATAGAAACTTATCTGAATAGTAAACGTTTTTTACAGCGAAAGTTTGAACTACCATAAGCTTTTTTTTTAAAAGGCATATGGATTATGGATCTATGGCATATACCACTTTGTTCACCGGAAAAGCAAACTCTTTAAATTCGCTTTTTTGTTATGTTGGTACAACTGTCCTTGACATTTCCATCAAATATTAGCATGACATATGAGAAAAGTACAGCGTTGTGTTTACATCGATTTTTGAAATGGATACAAAAACTGAGCACCGAATTTGTATTAAATTTTGTGTTATATTTGAAATTAAAGGCATAAAAACATTGGAAAAAGTTTTTTGTTAACGATTGGTAGCACGCTTCAGAAGTGATCGCGAAGATTTGCTGGTCTTTAACCACAAATTGGCCATTAGAGAGTTAGCAGAGATATGTCGCTGCAAAGCTGATGCTGAAGGACTTGCATTTCCTGCAAAAAGCCCATTGAATATCTGTGCATTTCTTGCCAAAAACAACAGAAATATAGTTCAACAACAACGACCAAATTTACCTGATCTGACACCGTGTGACTTTTTCCTGTTCGGCTTCGGGGAACGCGTTTTAACAGCCGAGAGGAGATAATGGAAAAATCACTGAACGCACTGAGGATCATGTAAACACAACACGCTGCAGCTTTCAAAAATGTCAAGGACAGTTATATCAACATAACAAAAAAAAAACTAATAATCGGTCGAACGAAGTGCCACAAGTTGGCGCTATTCTATAACACGGTGGTATTACTTGTATCTATTGTACAATATTGGCAGTCTTTCGTTGTGCAACTCTACATACAAAAATACAAATCAACTAGAACTCTCGCAAGAAAATATCCAGTCCCCAAAATCCAACTTCCCATCCAACATTCAAGTTTCCCATATGATTTCCATCTGTCAACTCATGAAAATCCCACGGAAGCTTGTCCATTACTACTTGCAACAATAGCAAAGATATCAACCAAAGTGGACTCTTAAAACAACAAAAACTTCCCATATGATTTCCATATAGCCAATATATCAACCAAAGTGAATTCATTTCCATCAATTGACGGATGGAAATCATACAGGAAGTGTTTATTCTTTTTGGAATTCATTTTGGGCAGAATATTTCTTTTGTTTTGCAATTCTCCACTGCTCCAGAAAAGTCTCTTTCTTTTGACACCTCATTTCTTAACATTGGTTAAGTGTGAGAGTCGCAAATGGTACCTATACTACAGAACTAATGTACTATATGTATATGATTTTCTATAAAATTTTAAAATATTAATTTCGTTGTCAGGTGACTTTTAGCTAGAATCCAAAGCTGACATCTCTCGAAAAATTATTCTTAATATGCTCGTAAAAATGTTTTTCATTATCATAGTCATTCTTGACTTCCTTGTATCTCTATTAACAACAGTTATTCTGAAACCATTTAATAGAAAATAAATATAATCACAGTCCTGCTACTTTTCCTTCTCCAGCTCAGAGTATCAAAATATCCAGTTCCATTATCATTTCACATGCACATCATTGTCGTACCATCATCATCGGAACATCGTATCGTTTGGTACGAGTATCATGTGCCAGCTGAACATCCTAGTACACGAAGCCAGATACAATGCCCCCTTATGAATGGAATGGTGTACAACTTATATCCGGAACCTTACTTCGTTACACTTGCTGGCCGCAAACAATGTGCAATATAGAAACCGACTGACAATAGTATATGTTTTCAACGACAATAACCTCTTTGCCTCATCCTGAGGCCAAACCACAACCACAATCTTTGCCCTTTTAACTGAATGAAGTACGCAGTTTCCAGAACCACTAGGTCAAAGGTGGTACATGGAAAAATGTGAGGTAATGCGAAACAAAAAACACATTATTATTGTTTGCAATCTTCTGTCGATTTGTTGGTATTGCACGTTTTATTGGTGGTTCAAGCTTCAAGGTGCGGTTGTACGGTGCCGGGTGTTTGTTCGTCTTTTCCTATTTTATTTACGTGTTTCCAAAGTAAGCGTACCGCAACCGCGTACCGATACTCAAATCCAGTTACATGAATTTCTGGTGAACGTGCTTACGCGCTCTTACAGACCTTTACCCCGAGTTGGTTTCCGTTTTTGTTTTGGAAACACATTATTTTCTGGTTTTCGGTGAAGGAAAACAACACAATAAAGCAACATGGATTCGTTGGGTATTGAAATATTGTTTATTTGCAGATTTGAAAGATTTTTGATTGAAAAAGAAACATGGTAGTCAGCATTTCCATTACTAAGTGAATATAAAGTACAGCAATCAAAATCATCATCTTTCTACAGAAGAACTCCGCAGTAGGAAAGACACCCTAAAACCCATCATAATAAAGAACTAAAAATAACTAGGATTTGAAAAAAATATTCATGGTTTCCAGATATACGTATGTACATATATACCAAGGTAACACAATTGGGGAAAAATGATTTAATTCAAAACACGATGTTATTTATTATGCAAATTACAAAAAATAGCAAAATGGCGCTTCAACCAAATTCTATAAATACTTTCTTCTTCGTGATACAGATAGATAGATAGATTTTATTTTCGTAATAAATATAAATACATTGGAGTTGGCCGCACAATTTACACAGAGATTCGATACTGTTTTATCTTTCTACTGTAGTACAGTGGACGCTCACAAATTAGAACCCTCAGAAATTCGAATCTTCCAGAACATGAGGTTCTAATTTCGGAGCGATTTTCTTTTTTTTAGTTTTGTGAATCCCCATTTCAAGGTAAAAATAAAAAGGGGATTTCCCAAATTATATGTTGCGTTTTCTTTGTCATACTCATGTACATATGTACATACGTATTTGGTTATAAGACTGTGAATATTTGATTAGCATGTACATATTCGGCTCAGTCTCGATCAAAAATTGAAAGTAAGTTTTTAAAAATGTCAAATAAACTGTCTTTGGAAACCAAAGTTAAGATATTAAAAGAGCTTGATAAAGGCGTTCAATCAATTTCAATTAAATTTAAAAAACAAACATTAGTGACTAAGTGTCAACCAAAAACTAAACATTAACTAAAAAATAGATGAAAAGATGTGAAAATAAATTTTTTGGATGTTGTTTCACTCTTTGGTTTACTTCTTAAGTGTATTAATAAAACGTCCAGAAATTAGAACTACCCGAGGAACAAAGTGGTTCTAATTTCTGAGCGACCACTGTATTATCTAATAGTAAACAAAATTTTAACAAAACTTATACATATACAGTCAAACTTCCCTATAACGAACATCTATACAATGAAGCTCTCCCTATTACGAATTTTTTCAAGTACACAGCTTTTTCGTTCTACTTTTAGTGTGTTTTGATCTCCTTACAGCGAATTTTTCTCTACAACGAAAAAATTTTGTAGCTGGAAATCGAACTCTCATACGTTTTTGTTTCCATATAACGAATTTTTCAAATAATTTTCTGTTGTACCGAGAAAAAAGTAAGACATATTAGGGGATTCCCCAAAAGTTGAAATAACAACAGAAAACGATAGAAGAATTGACCGGTGAATAAGAATTGGCGAGTGCTGATTAAGTGTCACGTACATTGGGACGAATTTCTTCATCAATTGACGTATTTGGAACCTTTCTGACGATGAGGAGTAACGTACCGACTAATGTGTTTGAATCTCTTAATGTATAAGAAGATTTTGTTGAGGAAGAAAAATGGAATTAATAAAAGTTGAACAAAAAATAAAAATTCCTAATTTCTGTATAACGAATTTTCTATATAACGAAGTGATTTTCTGGTCCCGTGCGAATTCGCTATAGGGAAGTTTGACTGTACATATATTCATATTTGAACAGAAGGAATCTACAAAAAAAACCTTCCATTTCTTCGTACATATAAATAATGGTGAAAAGGCAACTAATACATAGATCGACTCACATAGAAAAATACACTTAAATATGCTACAGTACAGGATGGAAATTCTTACAATTTGACAATCCAACTAAAAACACCACTAAATCCATTGGATTCCATGGAACTATACAATAGAACCTCTAAAATAAATTATTTCCCTTTCTTTCGCTATAAGCACCCAGAAAAAAGTTATTAAATTCATTTAGAAGGAATTTTTATTATTTTGCGCTAAATTTAATGAAAAACTTTAAATTTATTTATCTGTCCTTAATTTTTATTCAAATTTTTCACGTGAAAGTGAATTTTTATTATTATTAAATCAAATTAAACGCGTTTTATATTTTTTTCAATTTCAGGTGTTAACTCAAAATGAATCTAATTAACCAACAAACAAAAGATACATAATTACGTTGATTTTTATTTGCAAAATATTGTCACAGGAGTGCGTTAATTTTCAGAAAGAAACTGGTATCGATCGAAAATATGTAATTGTTTGCCTCTTTTCGTCCGAAAACTGAAAATATATTATGTATCTGTATTGTTTTTTTGATTCCGCCCAAAATATAATTCATCATTGTTGTGAGGAAATAAATGATTAATTAGTTTTATTAAAAAATAATTAATCCATGAAACACATGATTTAGGAACCCCATGGTTTGAGCATTTAATTTTTTGTTCTGCTATGCTAAAAATATTGTTTGTTGTTTTTTTTTTTTTGGAAAAAATCGACAAAACCACTGAGAAGAAGCTTTTTAGCCGAAAATTAATGAAACCCGAAACTAAAATTTAATTATCACTTTTTCATAGCAAAATTATAGATTTTCCATCCTGTTTTAAACCCCTCCTATCTTAGTAACAGTACAGAATCAATAAGGATGTATTCCATTCTATCTTCAAAGTCACCTTCCAACTTAATACTATTTATACCCCGGTGCTGCTCCCATCCTATTACCTTCCTTGTACCTACATATGTATATACGTATGTATAACCATCTACTGCCATCCTACGAATTAGCTATGCACATTCCAGAGAACTAGTTCGCGGTACAATTCCCATTGCACTTTATGTATGTATAATCCAAACGTTCAACAAATTTTCCTTCTAAGTTTTTTTTTCTCCCTGTTTGCTCCTATCCAGCTATGTTACTCCATCTCTCGTGCAATTTACACAAAAACTAATAACTTCCTTGCAATATGTAAAAAAAAATCTGTCATTTAACTTGATATCAACATCGTGGTAATCCACTTTAATTGAATCGCTGGGACACTAAGTGCGTTCATAGTATGTGATTAGCTATGTGCATACTACTGGTCTGTAAAGTATCTCAGAATGGATCGCTGAGACCCAATGGGTTTGTGTGCGGCAGCAACCTGTTGCTCTCGAGTGTGTTCCATAGACGTGTAGGCAATGCTACATCATGATTAAGTGCCACGCCGCCGCACCGTCATTCGCGTGTTATTTACTGCGCTACATTGCTAAGAATCTCTCGTATGCCCCACACCTTCCAACCAATTTGCAAAGGAAAAAAAGGGGGAAAAAAAACATCTCCACATACCATTGCAGCAACTAGGAATCATTCGCTGACCGGTTTTTTGGGATATTGAGTTACTCACAGACACGAAAAGAAGCGAAACAAATTTTCTACAATCTCTAATGCGGGGATTATGATGAATTGGCAGAAAAAATGATACAAAGATACTTTTTTCATTTGCGCTATGACCAGCACAACCGTAAGCAATAAACAGTAACCACAGACAATGAAAATACACAAACGATCAAAAGCATTACCGCTAGATGTGGAACAACAAATCACAACTATCATAAAATCACTGCAAAGAAATTTTCGTCGTGTGAATGCTGGGATTGAATCAAAACAAAAACAATGGGGCTAACAAGAAAAGTACTCCATTGGAAATATATTCAATAAATTTCCATTGACTATGTTGAGAAGATATAAAAACTTACTAAAAACGCAAAATTCATTCACAGAAATTCTTTAAAGTACCAACGCAAATACAGTAGAAAACCGATTGAAAATTACTTTAAGTCAAACGGAGTTCTGCCTGAACTTTGAAAATACAGTGGATGCTCGATATAGTGAACATCGATATAGTGAACAATCCAATATAGTGAACACACAATATTTTATACAGGCTATTCTAAATAGTGAACAAGTTTGTTCACTATTTAGAATATTTGTTTGTTTCACAGCTTGTGGTTGTTTTTAGTGCAAAAACAAAGTGCATGTTGCTTATTTTGTTATTTTTTGAACGATATTCTTTGTGACCATGTCACTTAAGCACAGCTTAAGTTTGTTGTATTTTTGTTTTTTTTAAGTACATGGAATGTATTAATTTTTTTTACGAAAGAGTTGTTTTTGTTAGAAATAAGATATTCTTTCTTATAAATATTGGCTTGTTTTTTAGTAATCGCAAAGAAAAATTGTAATTATATTCTATTTGCGATGAATTGTACGTAAAAACATACACATTTTGATAAAATTTGCTTCAAGGAGTCCACGCTCGTTACAATGAACAATCTCGCTTCAGTGAACAGGCCTGGTTTTTATTAGTTCACTATATCGAGCATCTACTGTATATATATACAGTAAAACCTCCTAATTGGGACACTCCGTAATCGGGACGACCTCCCAATCGGGACAACCCATTTGCCAACCCTAAAAGTTTTCATACAAAATACCCTCTGTAATCGGGACACTGAAATCGGGACACCTCTTAATTGGGATACTCAATTTAACTTTCCTAGAACCCCCATAATTGAGCCAAACCTCCGAGTTGGGACATTTTATTAAAAACGTCAGCAAATATGACTTCTCTAATCGGGACAATTCGAGTTGAACCTCTCAATTGGGACACTAGACCCGAAAAAAAAAAACAATTTTGACTTCTCTAATCGGGACAGTAAGATTCCATTAACTAAATGTTCGCAGCTGCATCTCATTCTACAAATTTTCAAACCGTTATATTTTTACAGAAGAGTGACTATATCGGAGACAAAAAACAACAGAGCAACGTTTTATTTATTTTCATTGAATATTAGATATTGGTACCGTGCAGTTGCAGTTGTTTTTGAGTGTATACAATACATTTTTTAAACTTTCTCGTATGCATACGCGTTGAATTTCGCGTAATGAGATACTACTACATAAATTTTTATAACTTTTCATAAAATAAATGTCGTTTTATTTCAATAAGGTATGATTTTGTAAACAAGATAGGGAGTTCCATACTTGTTTGAAAAACGCAGTTTTTTTTCTAAGTAGTTGTGTTTTTCTATATTTTTTATACAAACTTCTGTAATTGGGACACCTCCTAATCGGGACAGGAGAGAGTCGGTCCCATCAGTGTCCCAATTAGAGAGGTTTTACTGTAGTACTACAGTCGAACTTCGATAACTCGAACTATCACTTGACACAAAAAACTTATCGAAGTTCGACTGTATTTTGTTCATTTTTATATCAGGTATTGTTATAACCAATTTCTACTGTATATTATTTTTTTCTAATAAAAGAAAAAAAAACTCGCAAAAGTAAATCGCCAAAATTATGCTTTAGGTTTCACTGCCCGAAAATATTTATCTGTCCCATAAACCATTGCCAAATCTAGCGAAGCTAGAAATCCCATTTCTCCAAAAATGCATCAAGATTGAACTATCTTTTTCTCCCTATGTATTTTATTTTTAAAAATTGAAAAAAAAACCTTATTCTAGAAAGCAAATTTTTTCAAAACGATGCGATATGGCTACGGCTCACGACCACTTTACGATCTTACCTTCAACTCCACTTAGTATCCATGTGACCGAGTACCGAGAAAACGCCACCTGCATTTGCAGCAGATTACAGAGCAATAGCATGTCAGGGTTTTTTTTCTTCCCATCATCAGCATCTTCTTTGTCGTGCCTGTCGTGTCGTATTTGAAGAAGAAAGTTGAACAAATGTTGACTTCGTGTTTGTCTTTTTATTTACCAACACAACTAATCACTTTCTTGAGCCAAAGGCGATAGCAACATTGCACACACACAAACAGTAACACTAAATCACCATCTAATGGAAAGTGTTAAAGTCGCTTTAATCTTTGACGATGATTTTGTTGTGTTTTATTTGCTATAAGAGATCCATTACTGCACACTCCATTGAAATTAAAAATGAGAAAAGCAGCCAGAGAAACAAAATTCAAGTTTACCCATCGCATCGATTTGTGTAACGTAAACAGGATGCTCAGTGGATCGCCGCCTCATCATCAGATTTGGATACGTATTAAAATTTATGATCGCTTTCGATCATATTGTAGCTTCGGGTTATAAGAAAAAATAAAAAAAAAAAATAAACATGACCAAAAAAAAAAAGAAGTAGAAAAACTAAAAAAGAAAACCCGGCATGTGTGATGTGTTGCATGCGACGAAATTAATTTCCGGTCCTCATAAGCATCACCAGAGGGCGAGGAATATTTCAAAACAACACGACCATAACTAGAAATACTTTTGTTTTTTTACTCGTGAGCAGATTTAACGAAATAAATCCGAAAGTCGTGATTTAATTTGGGATCACCACAACTACAAAAGGTTAGAGGGGGTGACTTAACATATATGGTGCGTGCGGTGATTTAACGTGTTGTTTCCAAAAAATGTCTTATGGGTGACAGACAACCTCGATGTAGTTAAATTATGAATGTCAAATGGATTGTGATCCAAAAAATTTTATAGCCTGACATGAATTAGAGCTGCTGTAATTGGAGAGGTTGTTAACACACGGTTTAAAGTTCTTTGATTTTAGGGGGCTATGTTGTCATTAAGAACGCGTGCTAGACTAGAAAATCATAAAAAGATACATGCTATCATCAGGGGGATAATTATAAATCACTTACTTACTTAGTTGGCGCTACAGCTCGAGGTGAACCTGGGCCTGCTTCTCGCAACCATTTGTGTGTGCGTGTTATATTTTTGCACGAATGGAAGGGACCTAAAGTTTTTTGCCGACTCCGAACGGCGAATTGAGAAGCTCAATCGTGACAAATGATACTCTTTGATGCTTGTCAGACATTCGAAAGAGGTGGGCACTGTGAAAAACTTTTAGGTGTTTGCGGCGGGATTCGAACCCAAGACCGCTGGCTCAGTAGTCCAACGCACTAACCACTTGCGCTACGGTGCCCACCCCAATTATAAATCACTACCTGGCTTTATTAGATTATCGATAACCAGTGAAGTGTCATTTTACATGTCACACTAAAATCAAAAACCACTCGATATCACGTACATATTTAATTAGCTTGCTTAGATACATTGTTGCTAGTAATCAAGTTGCTCCTAATTAAAGTTCATATCTGATTCATATCTGTTCCCACAGTCATACTTAAGTATTCACAACAAACGTTTACCTTTCCAATTTCTAATTGAATCGATAACAATTCCGTTAACAGGAAATCATGCTTTTACAGGTAATTAGTGAAATTTCGAATAAATTATTAAGTCATTTGTCGAATAGCCGTTGGAATTACCTGCTGTTACGATGTACGTACGATGTGATATTCATAATGACATTTTAAAGTGATGTCTTCAACTGGTATCGGGATTTTTTTTTCAATTTACTCATGCATACGTCAAAAAAGGTTTACGTACCGCTACTAATTTTTTTTTTAAGTTTACCTAAGCCTACTATATGCATATCTGTAAACTCAGATAAAAATTGTTTGTAATGAAATATTATTTAAAAGTGCTTTAAATTCAAGTCACGTCTTTTAGGAAAATGAGAAACAGAGGAAACATATGTTTTATGTATTTCACTGTACGAGTGTATGTTACGTATACCCCTAGGGAGAAAATAAAACAACGTAAACCTTCAAAAAAATATATAAATTATGCAAACGTATCAGAAAAAAAGTAATATTTATTGTAAAAATCCATTTATATTTTGAGCTGTAGTAAATATTTATATACTGTAGACCAGGGGTGGCGAAACTTTCAGGCTGTGTTCGACTTTTCTCTGAATTTGGTTAAGCATGCTACCTACGCATTATTTTTATTTGGGAGAAAATACATATAAATATGTACACACTATGAGAAGGTCACTAGCCGGAATGGATACACCAAAGTATTTGCGAAAGAATGTATCCAGTTGTCTCACCAAAAGAAGGTTTAGATATAGAACCATAGAAGGAGAAAATAACTATAAAGTCTCTGCGGGAGTCCCACAAGGATCAGTATTGGGCCCCCTACTTTCGAATATCATGTACGATGGAGTTCTGTAATTAACTGCCAGCAGGAGTAAAAATAATCGGATTCGTCGACGATGTCGCCGTTGTTACTGTTGCAAAGAAAAATTGTGAGATACAGTCAGCTATGAACGAAGCAATTAAAGACTGGCTAATATTTTCCGGCCTAGAACTAGCAGATCACAAAACGGAGGCTATCCTTATAATCAGCCGGAAAAATGTGGAATACGTGGACATAAGGGTAGGAAGTCAAACCATCAGATCGAAAGACTGTGTAAAATACCTAGGAGTAATACTCGACAATAGACTTAGCTTTAACCCTCACACCGACTATTCGGACGAAAAGTCGTCAAAGATTCATGCGGCACTTTCTGGAATACTGCCAACCATCAGAACATAGATGTTAGAACAAACTTAATGTCAAGAGGTAGTAAGTTCAGTCCTCTCACACTCTGCGCCAGTTTGCGTGAGACCCTTGCTATAAAGGAAACAAGGAGAATGTTATTGTTAACATATCGACTTCGGACGTCTTGTCATTGCAGGGATGGTCCTCATCGCTATCCTTGTGGACGAGTCTAAGAGTCTATAATAGGAGAACTTCTAGTAACCAAGAGGCGACGGTCTTCAAAAGGATTAAGGAAGAAGTGAGGGTGACTTCAACGACCAGGTGGCAAGCTCGGTTGGTTACCACTACGAAGGGCAGATGGACCTACAGATTTATCCCAACCGTAAACGTTTGGACAAACTGAAGGCACTAAAACTGTAACCACCACCTTGCGTAGTTCCTATTTGGCCACGGTGGGTATCGGAACTACCTACACCGTTTTAGGGGCACGGTAGGTTACCTTTTTGCCAAAATTGCCTAAATCAGGAAGAAGACGCAGTACATGCAGTATTCTATTGCATACGCCCCCTGGGATGGAGTGCAGTGCAGTGTTGTTTCATTTTTTAAGAATGATATTCATGTACTCTCGTGATGACCGGTCGACCGCTGTCTATGGTTTGGCCAAATACCTTTTGTCCCAAAACTCGCAAATGCATTTGCGAACATGATGTTCGCATATGATATGTTTGCAAATGGGGTCGCAAATGTTGTGGCCTATATGCGAGGTGTTCACACGATATGCGACACAATTTGCAGATCACATATTTTCAATCATATGCAGATTTGCGAGCGTTATCAATCTTTTGACGTTGTGTATTTTCTGTAATGTGTTGGTGATTTGTGACAATAATTTATACTGTGGGAATATATTAACCCTTTGATGCCCACTGTTGCCATATGGCAACATTGACGTTTTAGCTTCTAAGTCCCGTATTTTTTTAATTTTTGGTTTACTGTTTTTTTCACAAAACAGGTTGGTATATTATGAGTACATTATAAGTGAATTTCATGACACTAGCATTGCGAGTGAGCGGAGTTTAGCGGTTTTTCGTTGTAACTACAAATCAAATGAAGGTTTAAAAAAAAAATTGCAAATAGTGATTGTGCAAAAATTTAAAAAAACGACTCAAAATAAAGTAAATTTCTTATAACAAGTGAATTTTATCTTCAAAATATGTCAGGCAATAAGATTAGAAATAAAAAATTTTAAAAAAAATTTTAGTTTGAGCTTAGTAACATAATTATTGATTAGAGTCAACACCCCCTAGCGGTCACACCAGGAAACATAGAACCTTGAATTTGATACCAGTTCATATATGAGGCTCGACCATCAACTTAATGTCATCAAAACAATGTTAACACCGCCCAAATTAATTCGGGCATCAAAGGGTTAAAAATGTCAAAAAGAAAAGGGGCTGCTATTGCTATTTTGGCAATAGATATGATGGAAAATGACGACGAAGATGGAGGCCACGAAGAGTCGAGTGTGCAAGTGCAAAGAATTCGTCGTGTATGGGCCAAAGATTGGGTACAACTTCGCGAGACTGAAGGCTTTTGCGCAAAATTGTTGCTCAAACTGCTTGGCGATGAACCGGAAATATATCACGGTTTCGTTCGCATGTCGACCGATCAATTTGATCATCTACTTAGTTTGGTAAGACCGCAAATTCAAAAAGCGGACACGAACATGTGATCAAGCATTCCCGCGTCAGATGGCCTATTGCTGACGCTGCGCTTCTTGTCCACTGACGAAAATGTTCGGTCTTTGCAATACCTTTTCCGTATACCAGTGAATACTAGATCTGTTTTCGCTTGTTTTCGAAATACTATGTAAACTTTCATAGAATCATGACAGTTTCATGGCTCTCAATTTTTTTTACTCTCATTTGGCTCTCAGCTTGCAATGTTACGCAACACTTCTTCAATGGGGTGTGCTGTTCAAAGTTAGTTTGTTAGTTTGTGGAATGTCATAATCTTCATTGTCAGTCGAAAACAAAAACCAAATTGAATCGTTTGATCAAAAGCTTTTGCTATTTTTTTTTCAATTTTTCTTTCTTTGAGAGGATTTTACTATTTGACAGGTCTCAATTCCTTGTGCATAAAAAAGTTACCAAACAGACCTACTATTATAATGATATGGCGACACGTACTCTTTTCGTGTACCGCTAGGCAGCCTACGGATAAATTGCTTACACAGTTACATACAATTATCTTCACAATTTAACTGTCACAACTCACAACACAACCCAACCAAACCAAAGTGTAAAATAAAAGTAAAAAAAAAGTACCTACACACAGTCCAAACCAAATGTTCAAACTTTTAAGATCTCGCATGCGCAGTTTAATCTTGTCTGTAGACTAGGATTTGTTCGCAAATATGCGGTCATATGCAATGTAAGGTTTTCGTCCGGTCGCATATGGTTGGGACGCTTGCAAATGATCGCATATGCTCGCAAATTGTCACAAATGATATGCGAAAGTGTTCACACGATATGCGGAAAAGTCGCAAATTGGTTTGCAAACTAGGTGTCGCATATTGTCCGCATATCCTTTGCGAGCATATGCGGACTGTCCCAAATAGGTGTTCAGACGATATGCGAGCATTAATCGCATATGATGACGTAAAAATTACGTCAGACTCGCATATATATGCGACTTTTGCATATCGTCTGCTCGTAGCTTAAGACTTTTTGTAACATTGTGAGATTTGATTTGCCGGGAATATGTTCTTTCATCCAACTAAAATTTGCAGATGAGTTTTTATATTATGTACATATCGCACATGTATTTCAAAAGTGACACAACTCAAAAAACCCAATATCTGAGTTATCACCAGCAAAAACACGTTAAACTTCCACCCAACATATTTATAAAAAGTGCATTAACTTAGATTCATTATTAGCCCTGCAAATGACACATATGTTACTATAAATTTTCAAAAATAGATCAAAGTACCTTCGAAAAAAGTGACAAATTCTCAATTATGGTCCGATCCCATAGCTAACGGGTGTGTATATTTTATATAAAAAGTGCATTAGTTGGTGTTGTGCCATTTTTCTTAACCGTAAGTTAACAGTGTGCACTTTAAATGTCGAATTGAAACAGTTTAGGTTGCTTATTTGCCAGTACGCTCCTAAAACAGTTTTTCACCTTTCCTGAAGAACTTAATTTTTTGAGTTGTGTCACTTTTGAAATACATGTGCGATATGTATATGCTTCACACCAAATCATCTTTACCTACATATCCATACTTTAAATTGTTCGGTAGATAATGTCATAGCTTCCAATGGGTTCTTGTCTTCACAACGGTTAAAACGACAAAGGCGAATAAATAACTTATCCCAATGGGCATACTTACGAAGCCGCAAACAATAATTAAAGATTTCTTAGAATTTTTGGTCTATAAGTGGAGTTCACTTTCATCTAACCATCATTTATTGATATTGACGCAGCTGCCATTGTCATCTGTTTAATTGAAACCAAATTATTAACTTAAATGATTTTTGGCAGCACATGTTTTAATTCTTCACATAAACACTGTGCTACTCTTAATTATCAAAACAAAACAATTAAAATTCCATTTGTTTTTATTTAAAGTGCATTCTTCCTCATCCGACGAAAAATGAGAACAATGACTTAACCTTGGTCATTGAAAAACGTGTTGTTAGTTTATAAATTAATTCTAAGCCGTATTTTTTTTACTTAAATAGTTTGCGTAAAAAATCGTTAGTCGCATGCCGAAGCGTGTTCCGAAATCCCATTAATATACATTAAATGGAACTGACATGCGGAATCTTTCAAATCTACGAAATCTTCAAAATCTCCTCCTGACTCCTGCACTGGAACGCTCCCGGCGCAGCAACAATCAATATCGACGGAAAAATAGATTTATTCTACAAAATGACATAGAGCAATCGTTTTTGTCTGTCTGAAAAGATTTATGGATGTCATCGTCCGCCACTCAATGGAAACAATATTTATGAAGGAACGCATTTGCACTCGTACACTTTGGATGCACCATAAGCACAATATGACTTGGAACACCTGGAATTGTTACTCAATGATGATGATGACAGCTCATTTTTTATTTGTTTTTGTTTTTACTTTTTTGTCTTGTTGTTTAGTTTATTCTTGTGGGTAATGAGAAATAAAATTTATTTGTTTACTAGGGAAATTGCAATATTTTTTCTGTTCGTTTACTAGTAGGTACATGAGTGATGAGCTGGATATTTGTATACTCGTTTTGCGGAAATCCATACAAATTACATAATAGCCGCGCTTTACTACAAGTGTTTGGTGGTGTAATTGGAAAACAGATGATTTTACCCATATTTGTATGCATTACAAGCTTAATTAACTTTTAAGTAAGGTGTTACCAGTAAAATTCAATTAAAAACCTTAATTGCGTTTATCTTCGATGTGCTTACATTTTGCGGAGTTGTTTTTTGCTTATGCTTTAATTTGTTTCCCCCCTTAAAGTGGAATCAAATTGAATCTTATATTTTATGAGAGGCAAGGTTCTTGACACGAATTGAAAGAGCTTCAAAGAATTTTTTTTTATATGGAAATTATATACATAAATAGTATGCCTTCCAGGCTGCCGAAGTGAGTACTAAGGAAGTACTCGTACTACGCTTTTAAGCACTGTACTCCCGTGATGGTTGATTTGTATTGTTTTTTTTTTTGTACTCCTAATGCGTTAAAATTGTATCCACTGGCTAGTTTTTTACTCTGCCCCAACCGAATTGTCAGTACAGGGAAGATAGGACGTTTGCCTCTCAGTCTGGTTGTAGTAGCTTGCATAAACCTGTCCCTCTTTTAAGCTCTGACTGGATTACCGTAGTATGCATGAAAAAACTGCGCAAATCGGAGAGCAATACCCATAGGGCTACCATCGGCTGATTTGAAAACAACACAATTGGTTGAACGAAGAAACGATAATTGTGTAAAAGTGGACACCACCTCGATTTTGATGAAATTTTGGTATGTTGTAAAGGGCATGTTTTCGAGTATTTTGATGTATCAATGTTTTATATCGGAAACGATTAGCTTACGAGATATAGCTAAAAAAAAAAACAAAAAAAAAAAGTCACTATTCGTTTCCGCACCCAAATCTCATCTAGCGCAAATAACCTTCATTATAAATCACAAAAATCGAAAAAGTGCTGAACTTCATTTTAACGGTTTCAAAGCACAAAGTCCCAAAGCTCTTGTACAAAAACCACAGAAAAAGCATTAACGATTAGCTTTAATTTAATAATGGTGACACTGTTTTGATGTTGATATTTTCCTTACACACAGCGATTGGCGGCCACACATAATCATTCAGCTTAGCCATCAACTGTGAAGCTTGGCTGGTCAAGCTACCCTGATTTATGCGAATTTGTGGAAAATTACAAAAACAAAACCTGTGTAAGTCAGTGCTTTGGTTTTTATTTCAGTGGCGACTTCTCTAATTGAGTGCCGTGAAAACATGTACAGGCACCAGTGTTTGAAAAAATGCTCCCCCATAAGGCCTGTACTGACAATTTGGTTGGGACAGAGTATAGTTTGGTGAATATAGACTTCAAAAAATTAGCCGGCTCTGGAGCTGCATAAAAATTTATCCAGTGGCCAGCGATGCCAGATGTGGGGATTTTTCCCCATTATATGTACATTGGTGACAAAATAAATAGCACATGTAGGTTTATTTTTTTTCATTTGTGGAATTTGAGTATTTAACTATTAATTATGTTAATACAATTTATGGAATAAGACACTTTGTTGCAATATTAACTAGTATAAAACAGATAACACAGATTTCCTTAATTAAAAAATATATATATGCATATATAATATTCTTAGCATACATTTTTAAGAGGCAAAATAAAAAACACACTTTGGTCCAATTCATTATATTCATAACAAAACTTCAAACAAAATTCATTAAATTCATAACAAAACAACTTATTGCTATTTTCTTAGTTTCGCAAGTTAATTGAAGCTGGTTTTTGGGATAATCCAGTAATTTGGAATGCATCGCGCAAAATTTTCCATTCAATAACCTGTCACTGTTGATAGAATACACCCAATACTCTCGGTTTTTAGGGTTCCGTACCCATATGGTAATACGGAACCATTATAAGTTCGGTCTAACTTAAAAATGTCTGTCACGATAAAAACATCAAGAACCGTTCTTCCTAGAAGCTTGAAATTTGGCACACTTATACACTACGGTGGTCCACATACATGGACAACATATTACTCAACAATGTTGTGAAACAACTATACAGGGTGGGTAAAATATAATCTAAAAAAAAAATAATTTCTGAAAAATATATCATGTGGGACATCATTCGAAAGGGCTCGAAACAAAGATTCCAAAAATGTTTTTCTTAATTTTTTTCTGTTAGAAACTTTGGGAGTTATTGCCAAAACTGTGTGTAAAATATCATAAAAAAAGCCCCCTATGGTTTTCTCGGAAACTACCGAAGTCAGAAATATGAAAAAATCACAGTTGGTAGATAATTAACTATATTTTTCAATATAACTTAGCGAATCTCGTAAGTTGTATAGTTTTTGAGAAATTCACGTCGAAAAATTTAATTTTTTGTCGAAAGATTCAATTTCTCAACCGATTAACTCGTAAACTAATGGACCAATTTTGAAGAAATTACCACCATTCTATTAACAAAAATTTTGAGAAAATTAAACGCTATCCAAGACTGTGCTGCTATACAAAAAAAAAATAAAAAAAAATAATAAAGAAAAATACGGATTTTGCCAGGAAACGAACCTGGGACCCTTGGACTCAGTAGTACAGCGCAAAAAAGGATAATGGGTGCGCTACACACTCAGCCGCGTTCTTAATGTTTATCGAATTTCTCATAGTGAGTAATATTACTTATTATAAGTTGGTAAAGTGAATATAGAGGTGGGTCGTTTAGTTATTTGTTTATTGTGTTAACGAAACGAAACAGTTATTTAATCAAAATATAACTATGTAGTCTTAAAACTACGGAACCCTTTGAGCGCGAGTCTGACTCGCACTTGGCCGGTTTTTTATCTTGATCCTTCTCTTCCGCTATATAAAAGTAAAGATTACATCTCTGGAAAATTTTTATTAACTGCCATTATGCGACTGTTCTCTGCACAATCTTTTATCGACCAGCAATAGTAAACCGTTCGAGAACAGTAGGCCGACTGTTGTCTAGTGTGCGCACTCACTACCAACCCGACTATTTAATCGGGCCAGTATGCGCACTAACCAGCCCAACCCGACTAAATTGTCGGCCGATAAAAAGTCTGTAGTGTGCGGGGGCTCTTAAAGGGTTCAATAGATGGGTAAATACACCACTAAGAAGACTGATACTTCATCATATAATTGTAAAAAACTTACATGTACTAAAGTACACACTTATTTAACAACTTTTGGTTTTAAATAATTTTTTAATAGGAAGTGCACGAGAATGTTTTCAACAGCCAATCGATTACACGTTTCTAAATTTAAAGACAGATAAGTCTTAATGGATAAGACTCTACCCAATCGCATTATGTATTTCCTGAATATCGCATCATCATTCCCTCTGGAAAAGCAATATAAAAAGTACTTATACAAAATGCCAATAGTATTACTACTCATATTAACCCAAAGTAAACACAGATTAAGCCCACATTCTATTTCCCCATCACATCCTAATATAAGCCTCCTCCTCGAGTTTCGAAATCTCAAAAAAGCTATTATTGTGTCGGTGGCCGTTTAAGTTTAAAAAAAGAAAACACTAAAAAATTCCTTTACTCCACGGGATCAGCGTCAATTGACGATGTAAAATGATTGCCAGCAAAAAAAAAAAAGAAAATCGATAGAATACGAATAAGAAGAAGCAAAATTACAAGGAAAACCTTTACGCTTTTCGCATTCCTCTGCTTTAGCAATAAGGTCGTAGTAACTCAGAGATATAGATGCTCCTAGGCTTCTCGTATCCTATATACATACATATACTCATGTATTGTCTATCTCTCGCTTCAAGGCATATTCGACATTCCTCCGGTCTGCGGCGGATTGTAATCGACAACGACGGCGAAAATGTTATGTTTCCCCATAAAATCAGGAGACAAATGGATTTTTTGTCCTGGAATGGGAGGTGCTTCTGTCGAAATTGGAAAATGGAAAAATGAGACTCCCTATAAAGACGACAATGATGATGACGACGAATGTCGTTTTAACTTCCATGCTCGGAGTACAATAATAACAAAAAAGATGTGCTAAGCTGTTAAAGTTGGTAACATTGTTTAAGCCAAAGGGAGTGGTACCTACTAATTTTAATGCTGGCGGGTTTGGCCGTAAATTTGTGGCTTTCTATATATATATTTGCTTGGCTATTAATGGACTCTAATTGAGGAAAAATTAAAAGCGAAAAAGGACTAGCAGAGTGATAAATTTTTATTGGATGATTTCGAAAGCCATTCCCGGGAGATTGTCTAGATACCAAGTCCAGGGAAATAATATAAAGCTAAACCTAATTGAAATAGATTACATTGATAAGTTTTACAGCGTGTTCGTTGTTAATTCGATGCGAATAGGAGACCGACAAGCGTAATACCAAATGTGGCTAAGTAGATACTAATTTTACAGTTTTATTGCGTGTAGATGAAACGATAATTTAAAGAACCAGGAAGAAGGAGCAAAAAGCCTCCCATAAATATTTAACTAACCCAAAAGCTATGACTATTACACTTGGAGTATATTCCCAATTAATTGCTTGTCTAAGTATACGACGAATTAAAGAGATTTATCTTGGCAGTTCTTTGTTATCATGACATCCGCTTTAGTATTTTTCCAATAATTGTTATTTCAGCTTAAACATACATACTTTAATGGCTAACACGCATATAATATGATACTTATAGACAAGAAATCCACTCTATCGGATAATATAGACAAATAGTGACGCCCACGGCCTAAGAGCAGAAGAATTATTGACATGATAGACAAAGGAAAAGGACTCTACATTCGATTTTTTGTGTATTATTTTTAATGTAGCTTAACTGGAAGCAGAACATCATAACTTACTTACTTTCTATACATGCAGTAGATTCTTTTGAAAACACTGGGGATGCATGCCACAAATAACACTGTGGATGTACTCTGCGATAGTCAGACCCATATTAACATACGAAGGTGGCACGCTGCCGCCAAAACCAGCTACCTTAAGGAAACAATCAAAGTACAGAGAATGCATATACGGGAACAACCAGCGTGATGAGAACAACGCCAACAGCAGGATTGGAAGCAATTCTTAACCTTCTGCCTACAGATCTCTATATGCAGGAGACCGCAGCAAAGAGCGCTTTCATGATAAGTCAGTCAAAGCTCTATGGAGACCGAACACATATGGAGACACCAAGATACTTGGCAACTATCCTAACGGTAACACCAACTCGGACTACACTGTCCCACGAAGAGAGACGAAATACCTAAGGTCGCTAAATTAATCTTCACCGATGGGTCAAAGATAGACATAGGCATAGGAGCGGGCTGCTTCTCGGAAAATCTAAGAAAAAGCAACTCCATGCGACTCCATGACCACAGCAGCGTTTTCCAAGCTGAGGCTCTAGCAGTGACAAAGGCTGCCGAATTGGTGTTTGGTTCTTGGCACGCAGTATAACGTAAAACTCTGCTGGGTTTTATACTGGGCCACAGCGGAATACCAGGCAATGAAGCCGCAGATGAACTGGCCAAAAAGGGCTCAGCTCTAGACATTGAACAGATGGTATGGTTAAACCTCCACTCTGTAACTTTAGGGCCGATATAGAACGAAAATCACTAAATGCAGCAAATAACAGATGGAAATCATTAACCACTTTTGGTATATCAAGAAGACTGTGGCCAGAATATACTAAAGCGAGAACGAGAAAACTCCTACAAAAAGTTCGAAATCGCTGTTACTCCTAATAGGAGTGCTAGCTGGCCACTGGTTAAGATCTCACATGAAAAAACTACGACTTAGGGGCTCATGAGGACACAGCCCATTTCATCTGTTACTGCCCTAACCTCTGCCAACCAAGAAATATAGCCCTGGGCAAATTCTTATTCGAAGACATCGACGAGCAATCCGATCAATCACCATCGGACCTGCTTGAATTTGCTAGGGCTTCCGGAACCCAGACACTTACACCACGCTATGGGAACAGACTATGGGTATCACAATGAGTCCACATGGACCTAAGTGTGATGACGATGTTCCATTCTCATCAGCGCGTTGACCTAACCTAACCTAGTGTAGGAAACATTTGAATTGAAATTGAATTGAATTGAATCATATTTTAATTACCCATGTGTACATATGTATAAACAAATGAAATGTACAACAAAACGTTCATTCCTCAAAGCAGCAATCAACAACTATGGCTGTCAAAAAATCATTCACATTTTCTGTTCTGTCAATCATCGGCTGTCAAAATTTTACAAGCTATGCGAAATTCAAAATTTCACCTTAATTCGAAGGAGAAGAAGAAACTTTCCAAATATTCATCTACGCCCAATGTTTCGCATAAAAGTTTCCATAATACTCGCATCGATTAATAATTAATCTATCAAAACGACTCAAACGGGTTGAAATGTTATGAGCGTTTTGTTTGCAAAAAGAAAACAAACACATTTAAATTTAGTCATCAATAATGTTAACAGTACGCTTAAGGGCCTAATAACACCAGCCGCACCCGAAGAGATCTCCAGAGTTCAATCAACCGGTTCACTACCGACAAAAAGAAGAAATCTTCCTGCCAAATGACGACCGAGATGACAACGACGACGTCGGCGTCGATGATGAGATGTGTACGTTTATCCGCCACAAAAAGAAATAAAGTATATAGTATATAAACCGGTCTAAATGAACGGTGAAATCGTTCTGTCAAATGTCTGTATACTTAATTTTTTTGGTGACTCCAAGTTATTTGTCTGGCTACACACTAGGTGACCATAGTCGACCTATATTATTTATATTGCCAAATCTATATGCAACAGCAAAGTGCTAGCACAACACTGTAGCTCTCCGAGTGAAAGTGAAGGAATCTCAATTTGTTCGTTTCACAGTCATTACTTATGGATGTCAATGGATAGAGATATTTTACCTCTATCACCTGCCTGAACTTGAACTCCCCCCTCAGCACTCTTGTTCGGTCAGCGAGTCATAGACCATAGGAAAAAAAATCGCTGTAGGTGGTGTTGTATCGTTGTAACCGGTGAAGATGGCATCTTGTGGATACAATTCTTTTACTTCTAACTATTTATATGTACATACCTTCATAACTTATTATGAAAGCAATTAAGTTCTTGGCGGTTTTCAAGTGTTTTTCTGTTTCGATGTTTCTTTTTATGGTTCCTTCTTGTTAACACATCTTGTACGCAGTATACAAAGTACCGCTGGAGATACGCAAAAAAAGTTGAACGCACGATTTTTATCTTTTAGATACAAAAAGTTTAGCGGTACCACAAATGGAGTGTTGTTCAGTTCGTATTGTGTTGATTAATGCCTACAACATGATCTGAGTGTAAGATTACGTGATAGCGGCTATTTTTGTTCTTAAACTGGAATTCGTTTCATTTCTTCCGGGTTTTTTGACTCTGGATTATTTTTTTTTCGATTTATTTGTGTGGATTTGTCGTTGTCGTGGTAATAAAGTTCGGTTAAGGTTTTTTTTCGTTCCTTTAGATTGTGTACATGAAACGTTCTAAAACTCGTCGTAAAACACGATTTTAAAGCTGAGGACCATATACAGTGCACTCTCGATTTTTGCAACCTCGATTTCTGCAAACCTCGATATTTGCAACCTACGTAAATGGATTTCCTTTTTCCAATTTTTGCAACGAATCCAAAAAAAAATTCTTGATTTTCGCAACTTTGAGAAGTTGTGTGTGTAAGTTTTACTATGCAATGTTGCAGGCAAGAGCAAACTTCTGCCGACATCATAAATTGTGCAGAAATAAGAAAGCGTCTATATTTTTTTTTTTTTTAATTACGGTGAATCCCCGAGTAAATCCAATGGAAAACAACATTTGTCGCCGTATTCCCTTTAAAATGATCATTTGAGCGGTGCAAGTAATAAATCCACAGACCATGTAGCGGCACTCAAATAGGGTCCATCGCCATAAAATACGCAACCGAATGATCGATGCGATCAAAAACCTAAAAGTTGACTAAACTCTGCTACAAAAAAGATTTGCTGAGCTGTCTTGTTTCTTCTTACAGTTACGAAGTAGCACTGAAAAACTTAAATTAAAAACACGCTATCTGTTTCTTGTCAAACGCTTGGAAAAAGTTTGAAGCGAATACAACGCTAAATGTTGGAAAAATCAAATTTACTTAAAATATGAAATCAAAATTTCAATTTTTGAAATGAAACTTCTTTAACCGCGGTAGTGCAAATTTTTCCTGAATCAGACGAAAAGTGAAACACTTCCCCTTCTCCAACTTCAACAGGCAGTAAAATCCATACATAGTATAAAAGGAAGTCCCCAAAATGTGGCCAAGCTTGAAAACCACTAAATGGATTTAGATGCGTTTTTCACTATTATGATCTGCATTTCCTGGCCGAATTTATGGGTGTACTCAGACTACTCCATTGCTTATAGGAGCTGAGAATTCGAGATCGAAGTGGCAGAAAATTTTCTGTCAGTACACAGTCCTAACTCAACAATGGCTTATTGTTATTTAAAAGTAGTTTCACTTCTAACGTGCGAGTGTCTCACGCACTTATTTTTGAAGTGAATACTTCTTTAGCGACGTATTTGTTTTGAAAACGAGTGACGATAAATGAGTTACGATAAATGTGTTACGATAAATTTCGATAAATGTGTTTCGATAACGGGGAAATGATTTCACACCGGGGAATTATGTATACAGAAAACATCAGATGTTTGTCTTGCTGTGTGGCTGCCTGTCCGTCTGTCCGTCTCTGTCCGTTTCTCCGTCCGTCCGTCTGTCTGACTGTCTGTCCGTCTATCTGTCTGTCCGTATATCCGTATGTCTGTCTGTCTGTCCGTCCGTCCGTCTGTCTATCTGTCTGTCTGTCTGTCTGCCTGTATACTTTTTCACGCCTAAGCCGCTGAGCCAATTGTAATGTAATTCGGCAAGGACCTGAAGAAGGACATAGGCGGAAAACCCAATCGCTTTATTAGTTATTAACAAAACCTTTTCACTCCTAAGCCTAATTTGGCAAAAAGATAGTCTGGGACCTGAGGAAGGACATATGCAAAAAAAAACTGCCCGCTAGGTGGCCCTGGAGTCGAGTTATTTAGAACTTCTATATTAATTGACCAAAATGACTCATATTCACAGTTTATGTTGGTATAGTGCCAAAAGAGAAAACTAGAAAATCTGGACCCCATACGTGGCGCTGGAGTCAAGTTATTAACAACTTCTATATTAATTGACCAAAATGAATATCACCCGTATATAATTATATGTAAACATATTTACTAAATTTTATAACGCATATTCTGTCGATTGTACTAGACAATCTTCTCTTACACATTACACATACCCAACTGGTTTGGATTGGATAAGTCACATCCCCGTGAGCTTATGTGGATGAGGCTCACACATTTTTATTTTTTTTTAAGCTTAGGCTATAAGTAAATACATTATATCATACTTATTAAATTGCATTCATTTAAGTATCATATAAATGATGTTCTTTTTTTCTGAAAATATGTTTCAATGCATAATTGTTCTCTTTAATAAAAATAAAATTCTTAAATGAACACGCAATTTTATTTTGATAACTCAGAGAATAGTGTGTAGGCTTTTTTAAAGTGTTTTAATTTTCTGTTCGATCCATGCAACTTTTCGATTTTTGCAAGAACGTCTGTTTTCATTACTTGCAAGAATCGAGAGCGCACTTAATTTCATACTTTTTTAAGAATCTATGTACTCTACTATAATTAAATTCACTAGTGACTAAATTGAAAATTTGTCATTTCCCTTCCAACCTACTTACACTCTCTAATTAACTAACTTCTGTGCTTTAATTAAAATACAAAACAAACGGAACAGCGAGAGTTTTCTTTTGTCCCTGTTCCACATCCAATTTTTGATTTCATTCCATCAAATCCATTCCAATTTTCTCTACTCTACGAATATCTTTAAGTTACTTAACCCGGTTTCGATCTTACAGTTCGATTATTTCTACTTCGTTTTGTGAGAAAATTGTGAACTATTTTTAATTACACATCCCATTCCAACTTGAACCGATGCCAAAGAAGTTACACCGCAACTCTAACCTTTCACCATGGTTCCTCTTCATTGTTCTGAGATATTGATGTTATTTTTCATCCCCATGACACATTTGTGCTATACATCAACTATAACACCAACCAACCTCACCTGTCCAACGAACCATCAATGTCTCCTGTATCCGAAGAGTGGAAATATCTGAAAATGTATCTACTTACATATATATTTTGTATAGTATCTCATTCGCTGTGTAATGAAAGACAATGCTGATAATGAACAATATACGAGTATAGTCCCTGTCATAGGACAATGTGGCAGAATACATTTTTAATTAATATACCCTCAGGTGCTGGAGTGAACACTAAACACATGAGCTCATTCAATCTAGCTATGATTCTTGTACTCGTCGTAACTATGGATGAATAAATATATGTACGAGTATGTACATATGTAGGTAGACGAGTCACACAAGCAAACAATTAATAACCTTCTTTTGATTTTATGTGTTTTTTTGTAAAGTTTTGTTATTCCTGTTAATTATTTACTTGGGGAGATGTGACAATGGTAATGTTTGTATAGTATCTATACAGTTCTTGTTCGATGTGATTAGCATGGTTAGACTAATTGTGTCACATGAAAACGTGATAGAACCCCTTCTACAGAATTTGAAGGTTGAATATAGTATCATATGAATGTTATCCTCATCTAAAGGAGGGGTGGCTATAAAAATCGCAAGCGATGCCCTCTTAAGCGTTCATTGCATCTATCATAAGAACATAAGTAGGAAGAGACACTTAAGATGCATTGCCTCCTTTAGTAGGTATCTAGAGAGATCAATTGTTACGATGAACTGTGCAGTAATCTAGTCAAGTGGCAAATCACACCGAAAATGGAATGAGTAATGCGCTCAATTTGAGGCGAATTAATCTATTGAATTGTTCGCGAATAATCAAGTGAGCACTTATGAAAGCACACAGTTATGATGGCGGGTTTCAAGTGAGATGACGATGAGTTGGTTGATAAAGGGTGTAGAAGAGTCTTCGGTTTTGTGGGTAAGGCACGAGATCAAAATCTTGAAATAACGAGGGGTTTTTGAATTTCTTTATCTCTAAGCAGTCCCGTTTAAAGAAGAACATATACATCTCCAGTCGTAAGGTGATGGAAGATTAGTTTCAGACATCTAATACTTCATTCCATCTACAACTCTTCAAGAACAGAAGTCAATGTACTTGAGACATAGGCTATGTGACTGTTTTTACTTTTCGCTACCTCTGTATGAACATACATAATGTAGATATTGAGATACACCTGTATGATATGACTAAATTAAAAAAAAATATACCTCCATAGCCATTAAATCGTTTCGTATTTTGCTGATTATTTTGTTTGTTCAATGATTGGAAAGGCTATCTTAAAATGCACCCTGATGACGAACCCCTATTTATAAGTTGTATACTCGTACTTGTGTGCGAGTACAGTAGGATTAGTGATGATAAAAAAAATCAAATGATTGTTGAATCGTCGATAAGATACAACTACAAAATATGGATACAATCCGAATGGAGCGAATCGTACAGCGTGCGAAATAGCTACATATATCGGACAAGCATTTCCATTTCCATTTTCTCCAAAAACAATAAAAAAAAATTTTAACGAACACATAATACTTTCATTGTTTTGAAAAATGGAGTGTTTGAAGTTAAATATAGCGGTACTTTTAACTCTCTCAATGTCCTTATATTCTTGTTTGGGGTTGTTCTTTCGTGTGTCATTAGTTTTGCGGTGCGAAATAAATATAGCAGACACGAGATTCAGTCGCACGTTTAAGTGGCGAAAGTAATTTTAAACAGACAAATAAGAATATAGCGGTGTGTAGTTGAAAACATTTAATGTGTTTAATTAAGTTTTAGTCAAATCAGCCTTCTTTTTTTTGCAACCAACAGAAAATGTCTAGTGGAAAAGCACTCTCTGTGGACGATAGGCTAGGAATCCGAATTTTTAAAAGAAATAATAGTTTAACCATTAGACAAATAGCGGAGAAAATACACAGGTAATTATGGGAAACAGATCTGGTCATCCACCAAAAGTTAATGAAAGAGTTAAAGGGCTAATTTAACGCTTAGCCATTAATAAACAAATCAGTCCTTCCCAAATCAGGGCCCAGTTGTCTCTTCCAGTAACAAGAAGAAAAGTACAACCATTTTTAAAGGAAGACAAATTTATTAAATGTATATCATAAAGCTTATATGTAGCTTATATGTAAGCATATAGCTTACCGACACCTAAGCTGATAAGGAGACAAGTTTAAGTTTTGCCTGGAAACATCAGTTTTGGATCACGAAATGGCAATCTGTCATCTTCAGGGATGAAAAAAAATTGGTCCTGACGGAGGACAGAAGTATAAGAGAAATATACGCCGAGAGCGTGAAACTAGGCACACGAGAAATTTTCAAGAAGGCTCTCTATGGGCAGGTTTCCGGTACAAAGGAAAGACTCCAATTTGTTTTGTTTCCCATAAAATTAATTCGGAGAAAAATATGGAATTGCTGGACAGTGTTCTTATTAATTTTGGTGAAAATCTGTAGAGAAAAGACTGGACGTTCCACCACGACAACGCTGCCATACAAGCATCGGCATATACATATGTTTATACAACTTCTTTAAGTCACGTAACATTCCCACTCTTGGTTGGCCTGCAGTAAGTCCTGACTTAAACCCCATAGAGAACCTATGGAGCATACTGTCGAGGGGGGTTTACTCAGCTAGATGCCAGTTCGAATTACTTTTGCAGCTAAAAGCCGCTATTCAGGACGAATGGCTTAAAGATTCAATGCCTCGACGCTTAGTAGCAGTTTTAACAAAAAAAAAAAAAAAAAAAATATACAATTATTATTTTCAAAACATTTGAAATTCTTACAGCAGATTTGAATTGTGAGTTCTTGTCTGTTTTACTTATTTCGTTCAGAGTTATACAAAATATAGTACGTTCTGTTTTTCTAATTAATGAACAACTTTAATTTTTTCACGGATTTCTTCTCAGTTGTATGCCTATAATCTAAAAAAAATAAAGTCCCATAAATAATAATAAAAAAAGTGTTTTATAATGTTTTAACTTGTCCTATACGACCTATAGTTATTTCGCGCACTGTAGATGCACTATCAACAGAAAATAGGTGTGGCATCATTAAACACTTTTTCTTTTTTGGAATTTAAACCTTATACCTTTACCTATCTTATCAAGGAATGTGCTATTTTTAATACGTTTAACGATTTCATATTTTTAAAAGTTATATTATCCACTCAACTTTTTATGAGACGCAAATAAAGCATATCCTTCTGGTTGATATTTTAACTTGAAAAGCTTTGATATTCAATTTTATTTTATTTGCCATTTAATTTGCGGCCAAAAGAAGTTTTCCAATTCACTCTTCCATAGAAGAGAAGCGATTTATTGTTTACAACAGATTACCAAAATACCACCCGTCCGGTTGTAGTATCCAAGAATGCAGTAAAAAGGAAAGTTGCCGCTGCTGTTCAGGGAAACTCTATGCCATACAAAGAAGCATGAGCATCAGCGGACGTAAAGATGGAAAAGAAGCAGCGATTATGCAACTAAAGTCAATCTGTTAAATACCATAGAGTCTTCTACTGCTGTCTGGCACAGCAGAACCGGTGATGGGGCGAAAGTATTTGTTTTCTTATTCGAAAAGATATACAAAATATGCAGATATGCACATCTACTCATAGTACATATAGATTCTTCATTTTCGGGTGGATTGCTTTGCTGGTGGGCATTATCCCTGTTCGTCATCGCTCACTTCACTGGAGAATCTCAATTTTCTCACGTTTTCACTTTGTGCATACTCGTAGTCGTAGAGCTAGAAATCCAGTGAAACAGGGTGAGTGCGCTAAACACACGTCCTCACATTCCGTTACTGTGGATGTTATGCCCATGACGTTTGACTGGTAAAAGCTCGCTACTCGTTAGATGTGGTTTGTTTCAGTGACCCAGTTGGTTCAGTATAGTGAAATTTTCAACAAAATTGGTGGATAGCATGATTTGGAATGGAAACCCAATACTATTGGATACACGTTTCCATAAATCGGAAGAACTATATACCTACACATATATGCACGCACATATCATTAGCCACGTCGAAAGGACGAAAAGGAACTGTCAGAGAAGTGAAAAGGAAATGGAATTGATGGTAAATCAGGCGAAGATGAGGTGTGCTTTGTTGGAAATCAGGAAGAATGGACAGGACAGGATACTTCCTTTGACAGAAGTATAGATAACTTCGATAAAGGTAACGAATACGGACACAAAACCTGGGAGGTTGATGGTGGCTGACCAACAGAATAAATCCATTATTCCGGACAGACAACACCGACAACTTTTAGACCGGAGATTTGGATATCTCAGCCAAATACTACTACTTTTGTAGACTCTGATCCAATTTTATTTTCACTTCACAGCTAAATACAAAATGCTACCTGCCCTCAATGCAAAGCCTATTAACTTTAAAACCGCCAATTTAGCTAACTGCCAAAGCTCATTAATTATTTTCCGACAGCCATACACGCCATGTATGCCACAGATGAACTCAAACTGCAATGCATACTTAGACACTGATGTGCTTCTATACATATGTACATATGTATACTCGTACATGCAGTTAATACAAATTAACTTGAACTTCCTCTACTGCATTCACGGAAAAATACACAAAATTTAATGTCAACGAATGTCAACTTAATTGTTTCTCTTAATTAACTCGTTTTTTTTTTTTTGTATTCAGTATTTTGTTTAAGAATTTGGTCAATACCCGCTGTATAGCTGGCAATTAACCTCGATATATGTATGTATAATTCTTACATGTGAATCCCCCACAATACAAACATACGTATGACTACGAATACGATTACTACATTCAACCAGCATCTATGTACCTATAGTTGACTTACAACAAGGTTCTGAAGTCGTTCATTTAAATGTCAAGTTCAGCGAAGATGAAAAAAGCTTCATCTTTCAACAAAAAAAAATGTTTTGGATGAAAACAAGTGAAACACTTAAATACTTTATCATTTAAATCAAATTAATAAAAAAAGGAAAAAAAAAGAATACAGGAAGACGCGTACTCGTAAATTACAAAAGACCAAAAAGAAACGGTTAAATGAAGTACATTGTACGAGTGACATTAATGCTGCGCTATCAGAGGTTTTTCTATTTTCTTTTTTTTCGGATTTTCAATAGATCCGTTCTCTTTTGTCGTCGCCTTCGCCGTCATCATCGTAGTCTTTGTAACCATAGAACAAACTTTTAATGATGATAATAATTTTTCTTTAGTTTTTATCAACAATCTTAGGAAGGGCTGCTGTGGCTGTAGGGCAGTGGCTACCATAACAATAGAGACGCCTTTATCGCTAACAGCCATCGCATTGTGTGTTGGGCATAGTGTACAATCTAATTGTAACAGAACATTTTTTCTGTGACAGCAGTGGAACGCGTTAAGGCGATAACATAGAATACAGCAAGCATACATATTTACATACATATATAACGTAATCTTATCAATTCAGCCTTCAAAACGATTGTGTTCTTTGCATGTGTTTGTGAGTGTGTTTATTTAGCCATATTTATATTGACAAAAATGTTGTTAACTGATATGTATCAAGAACTACAAGCCATAATTTTCGACAAACTGAGATACAGTCCTAGCCTTAGCAATATTTTACCTTTTTTTTAATTACAGAAAGAGGCCACAATACGAGTATGTTAGGATGTACTAGGATAAGGAAAGTCTAGCGTGTCATAGTGTAGCCTCATTATTGTGTAATGATGGGCCAGTCAATACGCTGATGTCAACTTCTGGTATAAAAACATACCTGGAATGTTTTATTAATGATAAATTTGCATGGTGTTCTCCTCTATACACCCGCTACTCCACAGTATAATGACCTAACTCTTCTCGAAAACTGTGCCGAAGCCCAATTTCGATAAAAACTTTTGAGTCACTATTCCCGATATGTCCTTTTGGGATGACATTGGAGCTGAAACAGATAAGTCTGTATACTTCTAAACTGATGGCTCTTAACCCAACGATGGTCTAGGTAGGAGGAGGTGTTTCCCAAGCAGATTATAAATCTCAATCTATCCTCTCGCCTCCCAGATCACTGTAGTGTGTTTCAAGCGGAAATTATGGCGATTTCGGAAGCACTGTCCTGGATCGAGCGAGATGTAATATCATCTCACGATATTAGCAATTTCTCAGACAGTCAGGCGGTTTTGAAATTCATGGAATCAGTCTCATCTACTTCAAGGACCACCTCCAACTATTGTTCATCTCTTAAAGAATGGCCAATCAGTTTAATATTCACCTGTACTGAGTGCCGTGAAATGTAAGGTGGACAAACTCGCCAAACTAGGAAAACAATACCTATTCTATCTGTGTACTTACAAGCTATAACTCAAACCTGACACAGTCAATAAATTCAATGTTAAATGGGGAAGTGGGCACACTTGCCTTGTTACTAGACAGATCTGTCCTGGGCTGGGTCTTCAAAGCTCTAACTACCTTCTGTCAAAAAAAAAAAAAATTAATACCATATAAACACGATCACTGCCTTATAGGTGAGCATGCAACTGGCGTCCTTTAAAATGATTTCTCCACAAGTTGCCGACACGTGGAGGAGAAAGAAAGTCTAACACATCTCCTCTGTTAATGCCCAGCTCTTTCCCGTAGTAGAAAACTACACTTAGGAGAATACTTCTTCAACGATCCCAGTGGCCTAGCACAAAAAGATGTTGGAAGCCAATATCGCTTTGCAAAAAGCTCAAAAAGGTTCTCATGAACAGCAGTGATACATATCCCCAAGATCCTTGGTATCACAATGGGCCTCTATAGGCCTAAGTGTGCTGGTACTCCAATTACTGGCAGCCCCCGCTACCTAACCTGCCTAAACCTCTCCTCTATAGTGCAGCTCGTAAAGATTAAAATCAAAGGCGAAGTCATAAAAAAACGATAGCATCCCCTCTAGCCAAGCAAATATAAAAACAGTGATACCAAATTTAAATTTTTACTTTTGCGATGAATTTCTATGGATAAAATTCATTCTTTTGACAACCGGAGATCAATTCTTCCATTTCGTATTTATCTTTTTAACGACGCGACGATTGGTTGCTAAGTCATTAAGAAATAAATTGATCAACTAAGATAATAAATGATTTCTTTTGTCGGAATCAAATATATGTATTAGAATGTTTCTTCAATTTTTTTTTTCAATTTTGTCAACAACTAACAACCAAGTGTCATTTATCCGTCATGTGCTGTCAACTTTTTGTGGTAAATTCGTTAAGCGGCGATAGACGTTTTTTTGTGAACTTTTATATACGCGTGCAAAAAATCATGGCTAATATATGTATTTACATGTCGCTGAAAGTATTTTCACATACCAAATAGTGTTTCATCAAAGATTGCCACTTCACACTTATTGCAAAATTAACTTAAAGCTTATCGCAATTCAAAGAACAAAACCAAAAAAAAAAAATATAAAAACTAAGATATTATTTTTAATGATATTTATTTTATCGAATCGCTTTTATTTTATTTTTTCTAGTTCTCTTGAATTTATTTCTTTTTTGCAAATGATAAGCTAATAAATTCCTGATGTCATCTTTTGTTTTCCCTTCATTTAAAATTTAAAATTTATTTCTTAGTCATGGGTTAATTTTTTGTTTGTAAGGAATTTGGTTTCTGATTAACCACTGCTCATTGGAGATTAGGCTAAATTGTAAATAATTTACAGTTCCTATTTCTGCAATAAATTCTTCATCTCAAAATAGGTACTCATAAATATCTACTTTATAGGTGCTTAACTTTATTAGTATTACAAATTCCTATAGTAGAATAATTTAAAATGTAGATTGTTAATATTCTTAGCTTGTGTGCTAAAAATTAAGGAAACTGTAAAAATGTAAATTTTAAAAATGTATGTAAATAATATAAAAAATCGCGAAGATTTCTAAATTTCATAGAATATACATAAATACATAATCATTAGTTAGATTTGGTTTTTCTTTTACAACATAAATATTTGATTTTTATTTTATTTTTATTAGAATAATCAATGGAGTTGTATTTACTTCATTTTTTTTTTAAACATAAGTTTTCAAATCTAAGAAGCTTTAAAGCGTTTATCAATGAAGTCTTGAAACTGTGACTGCAAATGGACACACATATGTATGTGTGTACCCTAGTACCACATATCAAATAGTGTTTTATATGTTCATATGTATGTACATTATATGTACTCATACCTTTTTACATATATATAAACGAGCTACATGACTTAAGAAACGCACTAAGGAATTTAAGGAAAGAGAAATTATAAACATAAGCCAATCAAACACATTTGGAGACGCATTTTACGTAATTCTACGCGTTTAACATTACGTGTTCTTCACTTTGGCTTAATGAAAAGTGGTTTAAATAACACTGTCTACGGAAAGGCCTAGTTAGTATTTTTATAGCTGTTTTCTCTGTCAGCCGTTATAGTTTATTATCTTATGAGCATGGGTAGCAAGTGCTGCTTTATACAACCAGCTTTATTATTTCGGTCTGTAGGTCCATTCAGAAAATCTAAATAAACGAGTTGATAGTACCATTTAAGACGGAAAGCAGAAAATATAGCATAAAGACACTCAGAAAGTGTCAATTTAAATTCTTCCTATCATACTTTTTCACGTTTATTCTAAGTGCCTTCCAAAAAAAAAAAATGGTAATTCGTGACAGCAAATTTGTGGTGTTTTTAATTTTTCGATGCAATGTCGAACAATTTCATCAAACCAATACTTGCATCATATCATTTGGCTTAAATTTATTCAGTATCATATGGTTTAAATTTATTTATTTAGTTTATCATTTAGACATGCTGTAGCCGCTGCAGGATTAATGCAAAAAATAATAAACTCGCTTCGAATTTAAATTTTTTTTTTTGTACCAAAGTTCCTGACACATATGCATTTAAGTATTTAGGACCTTCACGATAAAATTAATATTTCAATATTTACTCACAAATAAAAACAAACATCTTCTAACCACAACCAATTTCAATTTAGATACTCGTATGTACATACATAGATGCTAACAGGTAACCGCGCGTCAATCAACCATGATTCACTTAATAAATAAACAAAAAGCACACACACACAATTCAAGATCAAACTACCGAAAAGGTAATAAAAATTGTGAATTCCATGAATAACAATACAACCTCCCCTCCCTCTCCATTGCTAACAGTCGGATGTCGGATCGGAGTAAGCCTTCCCTGAAGCAAATAATTTCGTGGTCTACTTCAATTACAAATAACTTCCAAAAGTGCTATAAAAAATGAAACATTTTCGTTTCTCTGCTCCAAAGGCGAAGAACAATAATTGTCGTAAAACACTTTGTTTAGTTTCTACCGCATCAATGTTGTATCGGATTGAAACAAAGAAACAATAAAAAAAACACAATCTGTTAAACCAACAACAAAAACGAACAACTCAAATTATCCAAAAGCAATAAAAAAATGAGGAAAACACGATACGTGTCACATTCTTAAAAAAGTGCGTATGTGTTCTTTGAAAAATTTGAAGTGGGTACTTTAATGCAGTAGGTACAAAGTTATCAAAGAAGGTGGAGTGCTAGAAACAGTACCCCACCACACATATGTAGATATAATGGCATAAAAGAACACACCCCAACACCCTATGGAAAATAAATTACAAGCCCATCATAACATAGACTATATGTAAACAGGTATGTTTGATACAAAAAAATATACTACATACGAGTATTAAAAATATATGTACATACATACAAATGTATGTGGTAAAATAAATAGAAAAAAAAAAAGTGTACGTATACACATCTATTCGTACATACACGTGTTTTTATAGATAACAAGGATCCGGGAGTGTCCCTATCCTTTTTCATTCACCTGTGACACGTGACTTTGTTTGTGTACACCAAGAAATGCTAAACAAACAAATGATTATGTACGAAAGTGGCGTGGAAATTGAAAACGTCGGGACAACACCGGTGGACAAAAAAATCATCAACCCCCTTTGACCTATATCTGCAAGTAATCCTTTGTATTCGCGTAACTTTGGCTATGGGTTAGGGTGACATCCTTAATTAGGAAAATTATCTCAAAAGGGAAAGCTGCATAAAAAAGGAGTGCTCTTCGCCCATTTTGTTGGTCTCCCCGTTTTAGGTTGTTCCGCACCCGGTGTATCCCTGCAATTTCAAATTAATGGATGAACATTTTTTCGACTGGCAACGAGATAAAAGTTTAAAAACGAAAAGAGTTTTCATCCTTCCTCCTACCAAAAAAAGGGGGTGAGTTGAATATTATTTTTAGCTGAATACAATGGAATGCATAGATGCTCGTAGCCCGATTGTTATTACTTCATCTAGGGACCGGATGGCCTTAATCTCTGTCCGCTTCTCTTTAAAATCACAACAATTGTGGGTGTTGAATGAGAGCACTACTTGTCTAGTCAAATGTTCTTTTTTATAGTTTGGGTGGAAAGTCCCACCCACCCTATCCTAGTTTTGGTGTTTTTTTTTTGTACTATTTTCTAAAAGACTATTCAAATGGAACTAACATTTCAGAAGTGGTTTTGACTGTGACTTACGTTTGTTTTGCTTGACAGTGGTCTCCTCTTTTTGAATGAATAAATCCTTTTTAAATGTCGGAGACTTTTTGCTGAAATATCCGTTTGGTGGGTTCGAATTTTTTTCGTACTACTATGCACTATTTGTTGGATATTTTTTTACCACTTTGAATATACAAATATATATTTTCTAATTAATCCTTAAAAACAACACTTAAAATCACTTATACAATTTTGTGTAGGTACTTTTATTTTTTTTTCTTAGAAACAATTTATAACTAAACTCGCTTAATCGACAATTTAATCCCGCCCGAGATTTCGAAATTCGACCGCCAAAAAGAAGATGTTACTTTTTGCTACCGTTATTAGAATTTAATAAAACTTCAGAGTTATCGTGTCTTCCACGCTCAACGATTCAAACCGCAGTGAATGCTTCAGTATTAAAATTCCGCTCAAACTGTGATAGGCAAATGTTAACTCAAAATAAAGTTGTTTACTTATGGATTGTTTGGTGAATGGTGATGGTGATACTCCACTCATTATACATAACATACAGATACACTCAAATTGTTTGAGTCATTTTTGCAGCAGGTTGTTGCTGTTGCTGTTAGTTTGAGTTCGTTTACTTTAGTGCTGCGGCAAATTCTCTTCAATGTACTGGCTGTGCTGTGGCATTGCCAGATTCTTTAAGAGACTTCTTAAAGACTTTAAATGTGCAAAGGAATATTGCTTGCAGACCTTTCTGACAGTGCAGTGTAGACAATCACTTCTAAAGATTATAAAGGAAGGACGTTAAATATAGATAAAATAAAGAGATAATGTATACACCTGTGGCAACAAGGGAAAACAGCATAGGTTGTTTTTTTACAATTATTTAGGAGGTTGAAAGATTTGACGTGAGCTTACAAAAAACTATGCGTCGTATAAGAAAATTGCTGACACAGAAATAAAGATGAGAAAAAAATTACTTATACTTGCGTTAGTTACATTAACCGTTGGAGCATAAGAGCATATGTCAAAAGCTTACGGAAATTTCTACTTTTTTCTATATACATGTGTACATAAATATTTTCGGGAAAATTACTAATGTTATTTTTTCCTGATCTAAAACTTAACCACCGTTAGAGATAATGCAACGATTTTGACAATTATAGTTGACATAGCTATGTAAGTTGACTTGTGCTGTTTATCCTTATGGCAACAAACATAGGTATGTATCTATATGTACCTTTACAAGTACTTTAGTACTATATGATTTCAACACAGCCGCTAATTATATCCACTCGCGGCGGAGTGGTTAGTTTATAATAATAGCGTTACGCGTAGAGTGCCTGCTAAGGGCCAGAAAGCTATATTATGATGTATGATAGATCTGGAGTACGGTAGAGGTGTCTGCTAGCACTGTGACCAGGGTTGTTCTATTGTGCCCCCTTTTAAGTCAAGGAAATTTACAGAATTTTTAGAATAATAACAAAGATTAAGTAATATTGTTGGATTTAATTTAGATGTTAGCCTTTTTTTGTATATAATGTAAGTTATAATTGAAAATTTAGTTAATTAAAATGTCTTTTAAAGTAAAAAGAGACATTTGATCCCAGTTGGTCGCGCACCATGAGTATATAGAAAACCAATAGAACTGTACACATGACCGCAGCAACTTCCCTCCATGACGCGCGAGCTATAGAAAAAAATGGGCGCGCGACCATTTCGAAGCTCGTGTGTCATTAGCCTTATACAGCAATGTGAGCTTAGGAAACAAGAAGAGGTTCAATTTTTTGTATGCAATTGAGGATCTTTCTGGTGGAGACTTTTGTTTCGCAGTTTCGTCATCTTCCATGTAAACACGACCGACATTAATTTTTTTTTTTTTTTTTTTTGAGACCTATTTTGGTTAGTTGATATTGAAGATTTATGGATATATTGTGGAATGACTCTGTTAGCCTAGCAAATACCCTTGGTATTTTCCCAATGAGAAACACATATTTTGTTGTCCCAACTTTTGATTTTTCAGTATATGGCTGAGTTCGGAATATTGAAAAACGCCTCAGGTAAAGGAATCAGCCGAACCTTTTTTAGCCAGTTCATCGACTATTTGATTTCCATCAATATACCTACTTTTATATTATTATTGTCCATTGACACTTGTTAGCTTTTAATCATTGTGCACTCAAAAAAAAGGCGTGAGTAACCGGTAGGTACTCCTGAAATTTGAGGTGTAAATATACGTTTATGTATGAAGACGAATGCACATCATATACAGAGAACGCACTTATACTAAGTTTGGTTACGCATGACGGACGACGGCGAAAAAAGTTGCCCATACCAAGAGCTAAGATATTTACACATCAAAAATAACTTAATTGTTCACACTTAGGCATAAATTATCTCAACACTGATTAACATTTTGGGGTCACCAACCTTTTCCTTGGGTTGATGCATACTCGTGCATCATACTTCATCACACCATATGTCGAATTAAAAACTAACAGCTACGCGTAAATAAATAGTAACAGTTCCGGTTAAGTGTAGATATTGCCCAAACATAACGTCATTTCAAAAGATTTATGTTTAATTATTGCAATGCTCGTTATTACTTTAAGTTTATTTAACAAAGAGTTGCTTTATTCCTTCATTCACTTTCATTTCAGAGCGTTATTTCTTAAAACTTAAATCAACATCATCACCATCAACACCAAAGACCAAAGCCCTACTTCCCTCCTCTTTACAATATGGATGGAAGTGTTTTGATTCTCTTGAGTGAAATGGTGTTTTACGCTGTTAAATTTTGTTGCCTGTGCCTGTTGAAAGCAGAAAGAGAAATATGTACGGAGAGTGATGAGTGAGACTTCACTTCACTCAATGTATTTTTCTCTATCTCGTACTCGTCTGCTCGTCACTCTAAAATGTTTTTTTCGCATTTTCATAAATCACCAAGAAAAACTTGGGTTGTTTTAATATTTTCTACTATTAATTGTTTTCTCCACATTAACATAAGTTCACTGTATCCTGTCATGCGGATTTAACTGGTTTCAATTTTCAGTTTGCATTTAAAAATAATTTAAAACTAAAAAGCCATCAATGTCAGTGCACTTGTGCATTTATATATTTTATGTACATACATATGTATGTACCTATGAAGCTTCACAATTATATTTAAAATATTGCTAATGGTAATCAACGCAGATACTTATGGTTATGATTAGTGTGTTTTATTACAAGTATCTCCGGTTTCATTGCAAATACGACTCCGAGTAAATTCTCGGATAAAACTCCGTTGCGAGCTGAAATTCTATTTCCACTGGGCAACTACATATAAATTTGCCGATAAAATCACTGCTAGGTGCGAGAAGATACTCATTGCGAATTCTATGGAAAATTGGAAATCCAACTATGAAAGAGGATTTTCCTGTATGGGAGGAGCGAGTTACGTTGATATTATTACTTTGGTTATCTAATTACGCACTCGCAATAACATACTATTCGTTTTTTATGCTTTATATATATATTTAGTAGAAAAAATCCCAACAAATAAAAATGGTGTCCGGTGTTATCTCCCAAGAAATGAATTTTTGTTTAGATATTATTTGTTTTCCTTCCTACTTGCAGTGAGTAATAGTTGAAAAACCCGAAGCTTGTATGTGGCTTTTGTTGCGAGTATAGAGGAATTTCATGATACATATAAATGTATGTAGACATATATGTATCTATGACTATGAGTATCCAATTACTCGTATTTTGAGGGTCGATACTCTGACATTACTCAGACTGATAAGGTTCACATTGGGAGTTTAAAAGAAAACAATAATAGCAATATCCATTTAATAGCTGAACTATACTTGTAATTGGAAGAAAATTACCTAAATGAGAATTTGTTGCTAATAGCTTCCTAATTAGATAATTTATGCATTCCATTTCCAATGATATTAGAAGAGTATTCTTAAAATTTTATACCATTTATGTAATTAGCTTGTAATTAGGACTATTTGAAAAGGTTTAATTTTAACATTATGCAGGATTAATATTTCCTTTTTTTATTTTGTGCATTCTAAAGGCGATATGAGTACCATTATAATTATAATGTTTGCACACAGCGCGAGCACATGAAGGACAAAAACGAGAAACAGACAGATCGGCATACTGATATGAAGCTCAGATATTAGATGTTGACTAACTCTATGGGTGGTGTCCAGAATAACTGGAGAGTTGTGTATTATTGAAAGTTTAGTCATTGCTTATAATTCACAGAAGTTTTTTCCAGATGTTTCTTATTACTTTTTATGCGATCAATTTATTCAGCCATACCACTGCCAGTGTTATGGCTTCGCAGTAGGTTTTAACATTAAATACTGAAACTGTTCAACTTATTTTTAATTTCTTGATAAATAAATGTTTCGGAGACATCTGGATTTGAACCATGAACGTTCAGCGTGACAAGCGACAACGACTGCCATTACGCCACACCCACAGCCACCCACAAACCTACCCACCTACATATGTGCATGCATACATACATATGTGTATACATTTATGTGATTATATGTGAACTAGTATGTTATAGTGGCGGTCGCCGTGGCCGTGGTGGTAAGTTCGTTGGACTACCACGCAATGCTGCCCGGGTTCAACTTCTGGCCGGGTCTAACACCTAAAAGAGTTTTTCACGGCACCACCACTTTCGAATCAAAAAGTATCATTTGTCACGATTGAGCTTCTCAACTCGCCGTTCGGAGTCGGCAAAAAACTGTAGGTCCCTTTCATTCGTGCAAAAATATAACACGCACACACAAATGGTTGCGAGAAGCAGGCCCCGGTTCACCTCGAGCTGTAGCGCCAACTAAGTAAGTAAGTATGTTATAGCATGCAGTTGCGAGGTGCGTTTTTTAAATTGTATGTTCTAAACGTTCATTGGGAAATGGTACATGAAAACAAAAGCACCATACAAGAGGAAGTAAAGAACAGATTCGCCTCGGATCGTAGAAGATAAATCTTGCAATAAAAATAAAAAACGAGCATTTGTCCTATTTTTGAAGTGAACAATTTTTTAGATTGAAATCTTGCCCTCCTCTGAACAAATTTCTGCGTACGCCTTTGTATGTTCTGGTAAAAATTAACCACAAACAGTACATCAGATTTCAGAGTATACATGCATACACATATGTATGTATGTATGTATATTTTTAATTAAATTAATAAATGCAAATTAGTCTTGAACTGCGATTGGACTAAAGTATCATTACAAACATAAAAATCAATGAAATAAAAAAAAAACAGGTTATGTTGACGTCAAGGAGCTTTTTTCCGTATCTTAAGTCTCAGAAACCTCCTAGATGTCAATACTTTCGAAACGAGTTTCTTGTGTTGAAGTCTTATAACACTTTATTAGTAGTTAGGAGCTCAAAATACGTTCAGGTAATAGATACACGGTGAATCAGATAAGTTTAGTTAGAACGCCCCCGATGAATTCATTGTATGTATATCTATAAGAGATAAATTGTAATTAGGTACTTATCATTCTTCCTATTTTGGAAAAAACAAATATAAGAAGTTACCTTAATCGTTCAGTGGATTTATTATTGTCAGATTAGTATAAGTACATTCATACTGATAGTGAGCTGGGAAGAGTACGTTCGCATAGATAGCTAATATACTTCGTTAACTTTTTGTTCTTCAGATTCTATAGTTACAAACCAGTGCAGACACATAATTTCAATCGCTTTACTCGAGCTACAGATATTATGTACATGCACATATAATTTTAAAAAATAGATATTTACCTACCTCATGAACAATACAAAGTCTGATGTCAAAATCGAAGGTCATATGGTTACATATACATATGTATACGTATCTACGAGTAGTTGACATCCATTTATTCTGTTCAAGAACTATTGTCAGCACCAATCTTGCTTTTAACACTATTAAGATTCAACGACATTATCATATATAGATACTGTTCGCTACTGAGCTATGAACAATTATTTAAACAAAACAAAAACACTGAATTAAAAAAACGAACAGAGATCTGTCATCAGTAACTTATAATTATATTTTGTTGACTTGTATATTGTATCATAACAAAACGATTGCGTTGCCAAGGTGTTCTGCACTGGCACAACAAAACACCTGACAGTCAGATTTTCACTAATCATCGTAAACAACAAACACACCATCGATCCAAAGAAAATTACTTGCTTATAAAAAAAAAGTAAAATAAGTCCATAAAATGAATTACTACGACGAAGAAATCAAAATAGACGGCGCGGAACTGGTAAAACTGGAAAAAGTGCAAAGTGCGTCCAGAGAATCTCGTGCTTCCGCCGCAAGTTCAGCTGCCCGTCGAACAATACGAACCAACAAACCGGTGTGTTGCCGAAATCAACTTATATCCCTTTCGAAAGGACTCAAATTAATTGTTTGCTCTTTTTTTTCATTTCAGGAAGGACTAACGCGTTCTTCATCCACCATTACCAATGAAGAGGACAAACACCTGGATGAGGCAAAAGGTATCGACGACAGCGATGGTACTGAATCCGACTCGGAGGACAGTAAAGAGTTTCGCGAACGTCAGCAACTTGGCACTCGTATGATCAGTCCTTCGAGTTGGGAGAATCTTTCCGTGCCGCAAGAGATCAAGGAGATTTTCCCCTATATCGTTAAGTATACGCCGCAGCTCATTGAAACTGAATATCACCTGCAGCCATTTGTCCCAGAGTATGTGCCGGCTGTAGGAGATGTAGACGCATTCCTTAAGGTATCATTTCCTGCTGTCATGGATATACGCCGTGAACAGGATATACAGGAACATCTCCACAAGATGGGTTTGCATTTCCTGGATGAACCAAGTGGCCAGCAAAGTGAGCCAAGTTTGTTGAATATTAAATTAGGATCGGTGCTCACTGGTAGTGCGAAGTCGCATTCCGCCACACAGGTTCCAGTCGCAAAGTCAATAAGAGATGTGGATAAGTGGATTACAGAGGTAGAACACATCCATTTAGGGCAATCTGGTTATGATGTTCAACCAGAGAAGGATATCGAGACCATGATGATTGATTGGCCACAGACATATGCCACAGTGGAGAAGGAATTGAACAACGCGTATCAGGATGAAAATCTTTCGCTTGTCGAGTATATTCAAGTTTTATGCGAGAAACTGGACATCGAGTGTAAAGCTCCTGAAGAACTTACTCAGGCTCAGTGTATCCAGAAGGTGTATACACTGTTCAGCTTGTATTTAGCGGCAAATCATTCCTATGATTGATTGTAGTAACTGAACAAGATGCTTAAATAAAGATGTTAAAAGGATTGGCGATGTCGGCTTTCATTTCATGTTTTTGCTAACGTGCGATTAAAAGTCCTTAGACTGGATTTGAAATGACGTGTAATTGCAACACAGTGTGGAAACATTTAATCCCTGCAGGCGAATAAGCGAACAGTCTTCAAAAACGGTGCCAACTGTCTTGTATTTGAATTAGAAATTATTTTGAGTTTTCCTTTGTCCATTAGTATCCATATGGAGGAATAAATTTCAGAATTCCCAATCTATTGTGTTAAGCTAATTTGATGTAGCTACGAGTCAGACTCAGAGTATCTTACCGGAGGCGATTGGGAGACATCTGCTTTTTGGGTAAGAAATTAAGTCGCATAGCAAAATTTAGTCTCAGAGGAATTTATTAGAAAAATTATTTTTTTTAATGGACTTTAGAAGAATTTAAGAAATAGTCTAATAACAACTCATGTAATAAGTGCAGCATAAAAGGAATACAGACAATATTTTGGACTTCAACCGGACTGCTAAGAAAACAAATTGGAACAAACCGATGAGCTGCGCATTAATCATTCTCTCTCAGATGGTTCCAAAAAGAACTTGAGCTGGATTGGACTTTAATAATAAACTGGAGTTCTGTAATTAAGTTTATTTTATAGTTTACTTAAAATACGATTATTTTGAAAGACTATTCCATAGAATTATGAATGCTAATTCACATCCCACTCATGTACCGATTACCGAAGCCAAAGGGCATAACCATTACGAATAAATTAGCATAACTTACGGAACAAGTGAATAACCTCTACGGAATTAGACATGACATGGTACAAAAAAAAAATCCATCTGTTGACCAAACGCAGCTTAAATACTTGAGAATACCTCTACTATGAGATGCACACCGTTCACAGGTGTTCTTCAAACAAATTCCCTTTCAATTGACTTTTTTTTTTGTATTTTTAAAAGAACGTGTCTGATGGATTGAAACGAGTGATTTATTCTGTACCAGGAATCCACTGTATGACACATCATTCGCCCACAACCTGGTTATAGGTAATTGACTGTTAGCATACATGACATGTGTTTTCAACGCGATGTCCATAGAAATTCTAAAGCATACGAGAATATCTCATTTGAATTCAACAACAACACGAGTGTTGCGTCGCTACAGGAGGAGGGGATATTGCCGGCGAATCTGAGAGAAATGAATGCGTACGGAATAAATAAACAAACTATTATTTAAAAATTTTCGTAGATTATTGTTGCATCGTTTTCGGTAGGCGTTTGAAATAGCAGTGCGCGTCATCACTTTGATATACCCGTATGCGAACATATTTACTAAGCAGACCTGAATTTGAATGCAAATATTTTCATTTTAGAATCGTTTTCAGTGCACTATTTTCTGTGAATCGTAAATAACAGCGAGTGTGGAAAATAATAATCAATTCCGGACTCCTGACTCCGGAGGTGTGCATAAACCAATTAATTATTTGCTTAGTCTGGTTTTGACAGTGATTTCTCAAATGATTCGGAAAAGTAAATTTGTTTTGTAGGGAATTGGATTATACTCGTACGCAGTTGTTTGGTTGATAAGTAGCATCTAGCATGTGGCGTGGACGTCGTGCAAGTTTTAGTAAGTAAGTAAGTAAGTAAGTTTATTTATTTAGCCTTTGAAAAGCTATTTAGTTAAAAAAGATGCAATATACACATTATTATTACTTTTTACAATAAGTGGTACTTAAGGACTACAAATATTTTAATTTTACAAATTCAATTACTTTTTTTTTAAATACATTTATGTTATTTTCAGTCTTTGTGTTGTTATCTAGGCTATTGTATAATTTAAATCCCTTATATATAAGTGAGTTTTGCGATCTGCTTGTTAAAAAATTAGGGAGTCTTAAATCATTACAGTTTCTTAGATTATAATGTTGTACTTCTCTCACATATTGAACGTATACACACAGGTATTTTGGCATTAAGTTATTTTTTATTTTGTAGACAAAAATTAAAACATTCATCGCAATTCTTTGCTTTATTGAAAGCCACTTTAACGTGTTTAACATAAACTGGATTGAAACATACCGACTAAACTTCAATATACATCGCATTGCCTTGTTTTGCAACTTTTGCAATCTTTCTAACATACCATTACTACATAGAAACAAAATTGACGAACAATATTCAAAATGCGGTTTTACAATTACATTATAGACATTTATTGCACTTGTTATCGAGATTTTACTCCTGATTCGTTTTAAAAACCCTATCTTTTTTACGACTTTCTTACAAATATATTCAATGTGGGATCCAAAAGATAACTTATGATCTAATACAACACCAAGATACTTAATTTCTTCTACTTTCTGGATAATCTCACCGTCTAGAGTAAGGTTGTTGTAATGCTGTTTTTCATTTATAACAAGGAGTTTTGATTTCGAAATGTTTAGCTTCAGTTTATTTTGTTTGAGCCATATGTTGATTCTGTTGATGTCTTCTTGTATTAATCTCTCACAGATCTTGCTGTCAACACCGGCTAAATATATAACTGCATCGTCCGCAAACAAAGCCACATGACAATTTTTAACTGCATATTTCATGTCGTTGATGTAAATGTTGAAAAGAAGTGTTCCTAGAACAGTCCCTTGAGGAACTCCAAACTCTACTTCTTTCGCTGCCGATTTCTCACCATTAACTACAACTTTTTGAGTACGATTTTTTAGATATGAATCGAACCATTCAAGCCCAGCGTCCTTTATACCATATTTGTCCATTTTATTTAGCAGATACCCTCTATTCACTGTTTCAAACGCTCTTTTCAGGTCGAGAAATACACAATACACACTTTTATTTTTAGCTAGTTCTTCTTTCCAGCTAGTTATTACTAAATTAACTGCTGATTCACATGAGTGACCTTTTCTAAAGCCAGACTGAGTACTCATAATAAGCTCGTTACTCTCAAAGTAAGTATACAATTGATTATATATAATTTTCTCAAAGACCTTTTCGCAGAGTGGCAATGCATTCACCGGCCGAAATTCTTCACACTTTATCGTCCCAGTAATTTTTTCAATGGGTGTCACTATCGATTCCTTCCATGAGTCTGGAAACTTCTTAGTTTGCAAAGATAAATTAAAAATTGCTTGCATTTAAACATTGCTGTCTTGTCTACGTGATGCACTCCCTTCTGTCTACAGACCAAAGACTTCTACTTTATTTCTAACTAGCTGTCCCGCCCGGCTTCCCCCGTGTACTTAAATAGTCGCGTTACTTATTAGGCAAAATGCTTCGAGGGTAATGTGGTTTTGGGTAGAAATAAGAGCCGCCAAATCCAACAAACCTTGTTGAATCACAACAGTGGCATCATTTTTGTATTTATTTCGTTTTACCAAATATACTTTTTTATACATTTATTATAAAGGGTGATTTTTTAAGAGGTTGAGAACTTTTTTTAAAAAAAAAACACAAAAAATTCGAAAAAATGAATGAAATATTTATTTGAATCGATAGTTTGAACCTTGCAATTTAATGTTTAAAGATAATTTCATGCAAATGTTGACCGCGGCTGCGTCTCAGGTAGCCCATCCGCTGAGTCCAATTTTGGCATACTCTTTCACACATATCGGCCGGTATCTCACGAATGAATGCATGGATGTTGGCTTCCAGTGCGTCAATCGAAGCGGGCTTGTCCCTATAGACATTAGCCTTGACATACCCCCACAAAAAATAATCTAATGGTGTCAAATCGCACGATCTAGGCGGCCAATTGACCGGCCCGAAACGTGAAATTAACTGTTCACCAAACTCGCCTCGCAATTGCGCCATTGTTTCGCGTGCTGTGTGGCATGTGGCACCGTCTTGTTGAAACCACATATCATGCAAGTCAAGAACTTCCATTTCGGGCAAAAAAAAGTGCTGTAACAAAGGCCTAACTGCTGGGAACGGCGCCGAATCGACATTTCGCGGTCTTCTGTCACACTAGCTGATACGGCCGCAATATTTTCTTCACTACGCACAGTACGTAAACGTGTTGGTGGTTTAATGTCCAACAAAGTAAATTTGGTGCGAAATTTGGTCACAATCTTCCGAATAGACTGCTCAGAAGGTCGATCATAAAATGGAAGCAGCGCGCGATGAACATTTCGAACCGAGCACGAATTTTGATAGTAAAATTCAATAATTTGCAAGCGTTGTTCATTTGTAAGACGATCCATGGTTAAATTGCAAACCAAACTGAAGCTGTTTGACAGTGACACAAGGTACTAAACACACGTCAGCTGTCAAAACCAGTGTTGCCAAAACCAAACCAGCTAAAAGATCACCCTTTACATTTAAACAAAATATAAGGTGTTGGCATCTACAACGGTCTTCCGGCGTCAAACGACAAGTACCTATTAATTTTCAACGCAATAGGTCTGTTCGCGTACTTTTGCACTAAATATGTGTTATCTGTCAATTTTCGAAGAGTGGGGGTGAAATTCTCTCCAAGACAGAAAATGTAAACGAAGGCATTACTGGCCGAACACAATGCTGAAGCTGTAGTGGAAGTAGGCAGCGCTGTCAAAGTTAAAATACACGTAAACCCTATAGCGCGAACACAATGCGAAGCTGATGCTGTAGTATGAATTGTATAGTGAAGCGCAAGGTTCGGCCAACTTCAACTTTCTACACACTTTCAACTTTCTTTCTTTTCTACACAAAAAATAGGTCTGTTTGGTGTGGTTTTTGTGATCAAAATGGGACATCTGTCAAATGGTAATAATTTGAAAAGTGGGGGAAAATCATCTCTTCTTCTTTTTTAACTATTAAATATTTTCACGAAAAACTTGATTTTCTTTTATTTTTCTAACAAATAGTGATTAACATTTCACGAATTGTCAGATGGCTGTTTGATAGATGTCCCTCGGTGACTCCATGGATGTGGTCTAGGGGTGTAGCACGATTTCGCAGTAGGGGAAATTTGTTTGCCACTCTCATTAAATTTTTTGACACCTCATTTGGCTCTATATTCTCTTGATTTTTGACAGATTCGTTATTTTTCGTAGATTTTCGTAGTTTTGGGAGCGTACGCAAACGAACCTAATGATATCTTCAAGCGATTTCATGGCCCTTTTCGTTTCTCGTGGTTAATGAAATGAAACGTCCATTAGACTGTCACCATTAACTTTTCTACCTGAAGAGTGGAATTGGAGATGTGTTTTAGTTTTACATATGTATATGTACATCCTGCAAATGCCTAAGTCCATACATTCCTACTCCACTTTTAACAACAGGTAACTATCCGGTGCAAAAACTTTTTAATTAGAACCTACCTTTTCCGTACTGCAGCTCAGAATATGTATTCCTAACACTCCTTACCATTCAACATAAAAGAAAAAGGTTTTTTTTGTTTTTTTTTTTTGTTTCTTTTATTTAAAATTTGTTAATAACTTGACTCCAACGCCTCCTATCTGGTCCAGATTTTGTAGTTTTCTCTTTCGGCACTAAACCAAGATATATTGTAAAAATGAGTCATTTTGGTCAATAAATATAGAATTTGTTAATAACTCGACTCCATCGCTACCACTTGAAACCATTTTGAGAATTGGATGAATTTTCATATTTTACTGATATCCGTTGAGGAAATATCTTGAAGGTGTCTATAAATCTTTTTTTTAAGGAAGAGAGTACTGGGCAGCTGCATGGGAAGTGATAAGGGGATCCATCCTCCTCTTCATCGATGCAGCTGTGATAGAAGTCATTGGCGAGGATTCCCAACCTGCTGACATGTCTGCCTATTGCATAATAAAATAACCTATAAATACGCCAACTAGAATGCCGCTAATATTTAGCAGACTGTATGTTTTACGTCGATTCACCTAGTATCCATTAGTTGCCATAAGATAAATATACCTAGTTCAGGACATAATAGGTATTCGTCGTTCGTACTGAAATTCCAACGTACCTTTTTTTTGTATGAAATCGACTGTTGAGGATATTTTCTTTTTTGTCACTGGTCCCTTAGCTAAAACATAAAAATAAAACACCCCTTTTATGAAATCATAATCCACTTATGTTACACCAAAATGCAACTGTTGTATAAGGACATGTATCTCTTTACACACGAATATTCAAAACTAAGCGATGCATTGCGAAATGGTTATGAATAAAAAATGTACATATAATCCTTTGCAGTGCAGTTTCATTTGTTGTTTTTTAATTATTATTTTTTTTTTTTTTGCAAAATGTTCCTCCTTTAATGGCTCTTTGAAATGTATAAGTCCTTTTAACACAACTCGGAGATATACATGTATATGTAATGTACAATTTACTTATATTGTCACAGCATTCCCCATACTCCATTCCATATCAATAAAAATAAAAATTGTGATATCACTTCGGTACTTCGGTAATGGCAAAGTACTGTGGGCCATTGACATGCACATACTCTCGTACTCATATCTGGGAAATAAAATTGCATTTGAAATAAAAATGGACAACAACAGGAACGCAGCTACCATTCGTCAAATGGAAAGGTTAATATGAGAAGGAGTTGAAACAGTTTCCACCATGGTTGAATAATACGGTCGCTCTCCAATTTGTGGCAAACAAGTAACCTTAAAAATTGCTATTGCAGAAAATTACACACCATGACCAAGGGATCCCAGTCTAGAGAACACTCTCTGCTGGCTAGTCTGTGATGTTGCTGCAGTAGCAACGCAACTCCCAGTAGTCCCAGTCCCAGATGTACTCAACATTGTCCAGCGTGCGAGTATGTAATTCGGTAGCACGAGAGCTACATACTAGGCTTTGTTTGTTTACATGGAACTGCAGGTATACATATGTTTTTATCTGCAGTCAGTTATATTGGTGACATGAAATATGCTACGGTGGGAGAAGATTGTTTTCAGGTTCAATTGTCGCGTTGACAGTGCGCTACTCAGTCTAATTGCTACGTCCATTGTCACGGTAATTTTATTACCTGCATTGAGGTTTCTCATTCATTCGGATGCTCGGTCCGCACCTTGCATTTGTATCTACAAATGTATGTATATGACATTGATTTGTGAGTGTTTACAGGTAGAATACCATTAGTGGGAATTTTATCCACGACTACAAATGTTTCAGAAAAATGAGATTGTAAATGAGCTAAGGTGCGGGCGCAACCAATTGATTCCGCGAAATGAGGGTAGAAGCTGCCTGCCATTCATGAATTCATGGTCAAGCAAGAGTGCGTTTTTATAAGGCACCTCAAGGCCAGACAGTGCTGGGTATCTGGACATAGGAATATCGAAGGGAACGAGATAGCAAACGAACTAGCTAGAGCTGGATTGGTCATAACTCATAAGCAACAGTGATGCTGACCCCTTCATACTGTCGCCGATTAAAACACTGTCCAACAAAATCGCCCATTGAGCCGAGAAATAGACCAACGCGCTGTGGCTCACACAAACCGACTGCGTCACATCTCGTTCTTTATGGCCGAAACTTGATCGTAAGAGGACAAAGACCATGTAACATCTGGATAAACCTCCATACGCTCAATCGCCGGAATAATCACAGGACACTGGCTACCTGATTCCAACGATATCTGTTGAAGCTGCGGAGATGAGGAAGAAAGCGAATCGATCTACATCTACTCTGATACTGCCCCGACCTCCAAGAACGACGGCGACGCCTCCGTAGTTTAGTTCATAGATTCTTGGCAGGCATAGCAGAGCTCGGAAATATAAAGATATTGCATCTTCTAAGATTCACCACGAGCACAAATTGGTTTACGAGTTGGTAAAAAGAAAGAAAGCAAAGGTCACCAGAAAAGGTTTACTTTTCTATCTTTCATTTAATTTGTCGGTCGGGGCTCAATAGATCTTAAAGTCGCGGTGCATCTCACCCTTCAATAATAATAATAATAATTTGTCCGTCACCAAACAAAAACGACATATCCATGTAGGTATGTATTCATTGGGTCTAGGTTCTAGATACGAGATGTAGATACATACATGTCAAAAAACCGACGGTTTTCAAACCAGGTCATTATATACTGGATTGTAATCAATGTTAAATAGAATTATATAAATAAAGTCTAAATTACTACTACTTACTACTACTTACTACTACTTACAGTAGCCGTCCATGCGATTTGAAATGTACCTACTCCTAAAAAGTAATCCAACTCCCGGTTCCCATTCCCAGTAACAGTGACATGACAATGGCATGTAGAGGCGGAAAACATTAAGCTAAATTAGATAAAAAAAAAAACAAAGTATGTATTCAGTTTTCAATAAATATGAGTTTTCATAAAAACTTTGTATAACTACATACAATTGAATAAATTTAATTTACATTTTATTACGGACGACATGATTGAACACAGACGTTGATGCGATACAGGAAGAAGCTTGATTCAGTAAAATTCAAGTTTATTTAGAGAATTTTTATATTTGGATGTAAGCTAAGCATCATCATGTTGTCTCTGGAGTATAAGTGCAGTCAATTGTATTGACGAACTTATCAAGTATTTTGGTCAGTAACATGGTTGTACTCCCTGCTTCCGGTATCTTATAACTTGTTACATAGTGTTGTAAGAGATTTATTTAGCTATTGAATTCTCGACGAATTTGTACACGACTTACATACATGTAATGTCGATTCGTCTACACTAATGAGGACTTATACGACACGACTAAGGAAATAACAAGAGTCGTTTCCGATAAAACGACAACCTTATTCGGGAAAATGATATGATATTGAGGGCCTAAACTAGAACCAAACCTAGGGCACACGATTAATCACAGTAAATTTTGTAGGTAGCATCGATTTGTCAATGCTGCCCGGGTTCACCCTGAGCTGTAGCGCCACCTAAAGTAAAGTATATATTTAGGGAAACAAACAAAAAAAAATCGGATCTAACGGACATGTTTCTTTCATGTTGAATGGTAAAGGATTTTATCAAATTCTCAACTGCAAGACGGAAAAGGTAGGCTCTAATTAAAGAATTTTGTATCGGGTAATCAGCTGTGAAAAGTGGAATATGTTTGGACCTTGGTACTGGTTGGATGTACATACATTACATATGTATATGCAAAACTAAAACACATACCCAATTCCGCACTATATGTACCTTGAAAAGTTTATGGTGACAGTCTGATGGACTTTACATTGCATTAACCACGAGAAACCATAAACAACCATAAACATAAACAACCATACAATTTTCTGAGGAAATTGGCATAAGTAGTGCATGCAATGGCAATGCTAAACCCCCAGGGACGTGCCGTGATGTTCTAATCAGGGTGTTCTCCTCTTTTTTTTTTTGTTAGATAATAACGTCTATTCTCAGTTTTCTCCAGGACCACGACGAGGACGTAAAGTAAACAAAGCCAACCAAACAAACCACACAATCAAAATGTTCCTTCATAGTTAAAAAACTGAAAATGTCTACTAAAAGATTTACTTTTAATTTCCACCTTACAAATCAAATCCGGAAGAGACGGTGTTGGCCTTCCAGAACTAATTATTTCCAGTTTTTCTTCCGAATTTAATTGCGAATATGGTTTCTCCAATCATTTTTCAATAGAGCATCGACAGGTTTTTTCTCTTATATACTTTGGCTTAAAAGAACGACATGCACATCTTACTACTGCCAAAATGCGAATGAACAATGATTAGTAGGCGTGTTTTTTTTGTAACCCGTTTAGACTTCGAAAAAGATTTCAGAGTAAAAATAAGACTGGATAATTATCCAGGCTGTATTTAACATGGTAAACATGCTGCTGAAACATGTTTAGTCTATATAGGCTTGCAAAAAAAAAAAGACTAGTGTTGTGTTGCTTTTTGCTTTCGCTTCAGTCGATATGGAGAATGGAGTTCTACAAAAGCACATCGAAATCGAACAAAAACTAATATCAAGGCTCAAGAGAAGAGATTCGAACAAAATTCAACCAAACAAACGTTAACATGCGAAATAAAACAGAGTATGAAAAGCAACATAATACCCATAGCCACAGCTAACATCTTCATCACTAAAGAAAAGGATAGAAAAGGTGTTGTATCGAGCCTATGGGTGCGCAGTTTGCTGGAGAACTCAAATTGATGCGAAATAAAACAGAATATGAAAACCAACATCATACCCACAGCTAATATCACCATCGCTAAAGAAAAGGGTAGAAATGTGTTGCATCGATCCTGGGTGCGCAGTTCTCTGGAGAACCCAAATTCATATTTTTGTACAGACGATGTTGGGACTTTGAATGTGGTAGAATTTTTTTTTATATGGATATTTCCATTGGGTTGGTGCGCTAGTAAATGGAGAACAACCGGGCGAGTCGACGTCAAACTGAATTTGTTTTGTTGGTTTGGCTTTGGATAGGTTGATAAAGCTTTGAAAGTATGTATGACGGCGCGCGCCGTTCGATTTACTTACGAAAAGAGGAGAATATTTTGTTCGACGTCAATTTGTATTGAATGGTTTATATACATTTTGGTATTGGGATTTTGACTGCGGTGTTTGGTTTGGTTGATTTGGCTATGACGCGACGGTGCGGCACAACGGAGTGAACAGAAGTGGATGTTAAAGCAGAATTTTTAATTGAACATTTTTGAATTACAACTCAACGATATTGTTAGCGCATGTACATAAACCAATACATTTTTCATAAAGATGGATTTCGTTGCGGTGTGCGGAGAACACCTGCGCACCTTAGAATAAACGTCACTGCTACCTGATGACAATGAGCTATACCAATAACACATTTAACAAAAGGCCATACCTTTGGGAACGAATGCAAGATATTCACGTCTATCACAGAATCCGTCGTATTCGAAATTTTGCTACGAACCCCGAAAGAACTCTCACAGAATCCGTCGTAGTGGAAATGTTTGCTACGAATTTCGAATTTCGTAGAAAGTGTTAAGTTGTTAAGTGCGGCAATGCACATTCGGATTCCACTACGACGGATTCTGTGATAGTTTTTTCGGGGTTCGTAGCAAAATTCCGAGAACGATGGATTCTGTGATAGATGTGATTGTTTAAGTGATCGAAATTAATTCTTGTAGTTTACCTCTATGCGAATAGTACCTAACCTAAAGTGATATTAATCATTCATTATCATTATAGGTACCTACATATTTATTTCCTTGTTTCTTTATTTTAATATTTAAGTTCGAGTCTTACTCCTGCTGTGTGTTGTACAATCCATTAGAATGTACTCACGCCCAACTAAGGGTAATCCAATATCCAGCAAAAACCAGCAAATTTTTAAAAAAATAAAAAAATAAACATAAATTATGTAAAAAGATACTGATATAAATATTTATTTTACTTCAATATTTATTCTCAAGTTACTTTTAGTGCTTTCTGATATTTTATTTATCAATTGGAATCAAATGTTAATATTCCCTATTACAAAAACACACGGTTGCTCTTAACCAGAATTCGAATCGTTATTTTATTGTTGTTTACTTAGTGTCCTTGGCTTCCTTTGCGTCTTGCAATGACTTGGTAATGAAAAGTTTGGCTAAAGACTGTGAACAGAACTGCGATATATGCTGCGAATAAGTGCTGATTTGTCCCGATGTGATTGTGGCATTTAATCGTATTGGCACTGGTAAAGGACGGAACTGCTTGATCACGTCTTCCTCCGGCAGTGGATATTCACCCTTGGCAACACGAACTGCATTCTCAGCAGCTTGCTTGGCCAAAGCACGATGTTTCTCCTAAAATACAGACGAAAATATCATTTAGCAAATGATTAAGGGAACTGCTTTGTTGAAATTTACCGTTTCCTGCTTGAACACCATTTGTTGATACTTGTTGTACTTCATTGACTCTTGGTATAACTCATCAACTCGGTCAATCAAGCAGCGCATATGATTCTCTAACACAGAGGCGGTACCCAAATCCAAGAAATTATGTCCCTGATCTTCTGGCACCAATTCGCTTAGCTCACTCATCATAATATTGGTCAGGGGAGAGTTCTTAATGACAATGGGAATCTCAACAAAGAGGCTCTCGTACCCAACCTTGAGCTGACGCAAAGCATCTGGAGTGAAATCGTTCTCCTTGTACATGGCAATAGCTTGCGGTGTTAGACGATAGGCCTTTAGGGTAAGGAAACCGCGAGCTGATTTCTGAGTGTCATAGATGACAACAACGGACTCTTCGATGCTTGTTTGGTAGTGGTACTGCGACTCCAACAATGGTAATGACAAGAAATTTCCAACGTCGGAACTTTGGTACCAACCAACATGAAAGTGGTCTACATTGACACGACGCAGGCGACGCATCATGGTCAATTGATAAAGTTCTTCATCCATAGACTCATCGCTGCTCTTTGGGAATGGGAAGCAATTAGTTATCTCCAAACGTTTATCGACTACCAAACCAAGGAGTGCGCCCTGTGCTAAGTCCATGTTACTAGACTCCTCTTGGCAATGTTTAACCATTTTCATTACAGCCTGAAACAAAAAGGATAAATAATAGGATTTACAAAATACATACATGGATTATAATTTGAAATTTAGAACACAAGTAATTCAAGTAACTAATGGATGATTTACGATAAATTACACATTTCCGGGGAACGCTATAGGTAATTGGAAGTCCTCGACTGGACAATATTTACTGTTTTATAAATGATTGCATCATTGGTAAATAATTGCCATGCAAATGAAGATCAATAGCTTTTATCAGATGTCTTTTCAAAGGAACGAAACATTTCCCATACAAATTTCAAAATTTAATCAAACCAAAGCAATTTTCAGATACACGTAGATGAGCTGTCAAATCAAAAATGTCATTTGAGCATGGTACACCAAAGGCCCAAACGTGCCGCTGAGATCTTTCCAAATTTACTTTCTCTGGTCAAAATATAGTAAAACTTTTTGCAGATTTTCATTCCCTACTTGTTAATAATTAAATATACTTACCAAACCATCACATTGTACGTGAGTTATTGTGTTTTCAGCGTCTTGTTCACGACGAGAATTTCCACCGCGACCTGCCATTTTCAACTGTGTCAAAAGAAAAGAAAGAAAAACTACAATGAAGTTGGCCTCAGTTTATTTTTTATACAACGAAACGAATGCTAAAAAAAGTAATGCCAAATCTATCAATTATATAATTGTATAGAGTTAGGTTTTAGCATGGTGTTTTTTTTCTTTTTGTAGGTAATTTCTGATTACATACTTTTGTTGTAATCAAATTCGGAAATTATGAGTGACACGATTAGAGTAGCTATGTTTAGAACTATTTTTGCATACGAATTGTGCATACCCAAAAAAGCACTTTATAAAATATCGTAGACCTAGAAATACTGACTTACATGATTTTAATATTTATTAAAATTAGAATTCGAATTTACATACCTAGCATGATTATAGCTAAGTATATTTAAGGAAATATTTCTCTTAAGATTGCAGTTTTTATTGCATTGAAATGTAATTCATATGAATTACTGCGCATGTACTTGCAATGCCAAATTTCGCATTGTCAACATTTTCCATTTTTCACCACAAAGATGTATACAAATTTCCATTAAAATTAAATATAAACAAAAATTAATACATGTCGAAATTCATAGCAGATATCCATGAAAGATTATTCTATTATGTTTCTACTGGGGATCTTGATAATGTTATCAAAGCTCTCATGGAAGGTGCTATTGCAACGAAAATAACTTCCTGTGGTAGAACAGCAATAGGTCAAGCGGCATTAAAAGGCCACTCTGAAGTGTTAGAGGTACTTCTACAGTCATGTGAAGATGGTGAAACTTTTTTCAGTAAGATTGATAGCTCTCACACAAAACTATGTATGAGATGACTAATAAACTCTTTATAGGCACGGGATCGGTACCAAGGTGCTCCGATATGGAACTTGACTATACCCCCGATGGTATGGACAATCTGGAATGGGATGATGAAATCGACAGTGACTCTTGTGCCGCATCAGAACCCGATGAATGTTCATCTTTGTATCTTTATTATGCGAAAACATTTGAACAAACTGGAGAAATCCTTGTAAATAATAGTAATTACAGCTCAAAGCGAGAAGATCCCCACACTGTGGATGGCCTGAGTCGTGCGCCAATACACTATGCTGCGGCATATGGGCACGTCAAGTGTCTTAGTATATTGTTGCAAAACAAATCTCCGGTAGATATTACCACCGCGAAGGGGATTACCCCATTACATTTAGCCGTTAATAATGAAGAGATTATTCGGCTTCTGCTTAATCATCGTGCGTGCCCAAATCGTAAAACATTTACCACCGGAGAAACTGCATTACACATCGCTGTTCGACAGGGAAATCTGGCAGTGGTAGGAAAATCGATATGGTCGCTCGAAAATTTAGATTGACATTTTTTTTCGTTTAAGGTGGAACTACTTCTACAATCTGGAGCGTATATTAATGAACCAAACAACCGTGAATATACACCACTAATGTCAGCTATTGAACATGATGCCGATGACATAGCTTTCAGTCTTATAACGAAAGGAGCCAAAGTTAATCTGGAAGATTGTAATGGACACACGGCACTGTACCTTGCGGTAGCAATGAATAAAGTCAACCTTGCTGGGTATCTTTTAGGGCGAGGGGCCCGTCTTCTTATCTCCCATTATCTGTTACACAAATGCGTAAAGCATGATTATCGTGAAATGGCACGACTTCTATTAGCTCACGGAGAGAATTTAAATGTAAGAGATCTATCTGGGTGCACGGCCATATTTCTGGCAATATTCAGCTGCAACGCCGAGATGTTAGAGTGTTTGCTAGAAAATACATGTAGTGGCCAATATATCGAACGAAGCTCAAATGAGTTGTACTATGCGGTGCAGTACGCTGAAAATGTTCAACGATTTGGAAAAGTAGCTAGAATTTTGCTGGCGTATGGTGTTCCACTAAACGCGCATACCACTTGCTGTCAGACTCCATTGACCAGAGCCATAACATTAAAAAAGCTAGATATTGCTGAGTTTCTAATAAAAGAAGGTGCTGATGCCAGCATTATTTGCATGGACCATGTTGCGGATACGCTGCGGATGGCGTTAAGAACTTCATACTTGAATTTGCTGATGTTGTTAGGTTAGTTTGCGGAATTCTTTTCGTTCTTAGTTTTTCTTTTACAAACCCATTTTTGTGCAACAAATCTTTTTCTTTTGTTATAGTTCACGCTGGTCTCAACATATCTCTTTTTCAACCGGTGAGTCGTCACAAGCCCCATTGGAATGCAGGTCGGAAAGATCTCGAGACCTGGGTAATCTATCAGTGCCACAACCCTTTGTCATTGCAAAGCTTATGTCGAATTCAAATACGAAAACGTCTAGTAGTCAATTTAGGTAAACAATTAGCTAATACGAATAACTACAACGAATCTAGATTACGAATGCTGATCAAACAAACCGGAATCCCCATTCCACTACAGAAGTATCTGTGTGAATTCGATGATTTGCCGCGAATATAGCGAAATTGTGTTAAAATATTTAAATTTAGAGCTCAAATTGGGCAATAAAACGTCACACATGCATTTACTAAATAGATAATAACAAGAAATAAAACCAGTTTAAGTTTGTTTTTCTTTTATTCTTGCCTTAACACGTTTAACAAAGTTGTATGTACATATATTTATATAAAGTATGTACTTATTATTTTATTTATTCTTGTGATGGGTAAAATGCGATAAAGTTTTGATAAAACTATTGGTTCAAATACTAACAAAAGAATGCACAAATTAAATAACTAAATATAAAGCAAATGGAAATGGAAGAGATGAATAAAATGCGATGGAACTAATTTGATTTAAGCAGAATTTTAAAATCATCGTTCGCGTTCTGCGGAATCACATCGAAAGGGGTTTGATCCTTTTTATCTTTTGCATATTTGAGATCTGGATGCAAATCTATGAGATATTTTGAAACGCTTACGTGGCTATTGGCTGCCGCACGGTGAAGAGGATTTTGTCCATCTTCATCTTGCAGCAGCAGGTTGGCTTTGGCTTTTACGAGGAGCTCAACTATTTTCAAATGGCCTAAGGAATAAAAAGTAAATGGTATATAAATCAAACAAAAAAATAGAGAAATACTAACCCATCATAGCAGCTCGATGGAGCGGTGTAGCACCACCCTTAGTAATTGCATTTACATCGGCACCGCCAAAGTTTATAAGCATATTACAAATCTCCTCATTGCCATTGCGGGCAGCATAATGTAGAGCTGTGTAGCCAAAGTTATCGCGTTCCATCGTCTTACCATTCGCAATGAAGCTGCGAACTCGATCGACTTCATTGTAGATTGCTGAAAGATGAAAAAGAAAACCTCGTTAAAAGTTTTTTTTTTTTTTTTTGAAGGAAATGAGTAAGCCCAGAAAGTACATATTACTGAGTTATGTATGTACGTCCACCTTCGAGTACTGTGATATCTAATAAATCGAGTTAAAGCTAAATACAAATGTGGTCGAATAAGTAATGAATCGATATCGAGCCCTTTCCGCAAATTTATCGTAATCGACAATTTGACCGAAACTTAACATCAATCTACATAATATTTTGAACATTAACACCTTTACAGTTACAGAGAAAACAATTTTATCGTTAGCGACATTCACAACTGGTTTCGAACATCTGAAGGAAACTAAAAAGTAAAGTGTCCTATAAAATCAACTTTTTGTCGCTTACGATAAACTCGCGGTTAGGCCTCTAAGCCTTATGATTACTGTTGTAACGAGCAAAAGTGATATAACAGTTATTTGCTATATTTTGTAAAAATATTTAAAGGAAACAACAGGATATGGAAAATTTCAGAGTATACATACATATATTAATAATAATCGATCAACGATTATCTTACATAGGGTGGCAAGAGAGTAGAATTTGGAGGTAAATAATTCTTCTTTCCATGCATAATAAAATAATCAGGTCGTAGGTATTAAAAAAACGTACAAAGGTAATAAAATATATTCTAACCTGCATTCCAGATTCCTCGTTCAAAATCCAACTCCGACAGGGTCTGCTGCATTGTGGACGCATGTTGATGGCATCCACAGTTCGCTTTGTGTTCCATAATCACTGTTTTTTTTTCCTCACCGAAGTTTTCTTGCAAACATTTTTTTTTTTCAAAATAAACACATTTAATTAAAAAAATATAACTATATTTAGTCTCAAGTCTTTATCGTTAACTTCACTTTTTTTTGTTTTAAATTATTTTAGCGTATTTTTATTATTTGTATTTCCTTTATAAAGTAACGATTATTTATAAATATTGCACAGAGTCTCTTTCGTATTCCCTAGGCTTCACGTTGCATGGTCCAAACAATTTCCGCTTCGCCTGTACTGCAAATCACCTTGTAGCCCAATTGACTCAATGTATTGATTAGTTGCATTGGTGAGGCGTTTACCATAATTCCGTTGACTATCTGCGTGGAACCGTTTTCGAAGCGTTTAGATAGTGCTAACACTTCGACCTCATTTAATCCGAACAAAGCACACGAACGGTCATGTAGAGATCCTTTAATACTAACGTATGTGTAGATATCTTCTTGACTAACAACCGGCACTGGAATTGTCACAACATTGGGTGTACAAGCAACTGTTGCAGTTGCTGTTGGAGCGGTGTTAGTTGATGTCGATGCAGCCGGTGGAGCGGCAGGAGACGGGGCAGCAGCTGGCGTTGATGCTGCTGTTGCCGGTATCTGAGTTGTTGATGTAGCTACAGATGCTGTTAGTGTTGACGATGGCTTAACAGCTTGTTTTGTTAAACATTCCATAATAGATGAATTGAATTGAACAGAACTCACTTCACTTTTACCTTAGCTTGAAACGACGAACGAAATTTAAAACAAAAACTTCAAAATCAACAAAATGATATCTTAGATAAGATTAGAGTGGAGATAGTCTTATGGGTCTTTTAGGTTGTTTTCTTTAGTTGCTTATTTCTGTTTTCTATTCGGGAGAATCAACTTTATGGTAGTTCCCAAAGACTGCTGCTTCTCGATCGATATTCGAAAGATTCTCTCGTACAACTGATGTATCGGATGATTCTATTGGCTCTGGTTCGTGAAACTCCTTACGCATAGTCCACATATACTCATTGTAGTCCTGTTTAACAGAAGTCGATGAAGATGCAACAACGCGGAAGCCAAGAATCTAAAAAATCGAATGAGTATGTTTAACACACGATTAGAAAATGCAAAACCTACCTCGAGAGCTGACAACACCCGACACGGATGAACTAGATATACTATTGTTGATTCATCACTGTAACCTCCACAAGAAAATTGATTTAGTTGCTCGATGTCATCCGCTACAAACGACAAAACAGATATGATATTGCGATTCCAGATTAGATAATCCAACACAAGTGAGAATGTAATTTAACAACAGAAATGGTAAGGAAAAAAACCCGTTTAAACTGCTCTGTACTGCTGAACAACGACGGCGACAAAACGCAAATGAACTCAGCGACAGCACACAGAGAAAACAAAAGCTGCTACCCCAACCAAGTTTTGCTTTTTTATAATACGCTATATACTTATGATAGCAACAAAAACCTCGCATTCATGCAGTAATTTAGGGAGTGGATTGTGATAAAAATCACGTTAAGCGATGAACTGTGGTGGTGTGTTTTTATTCGGTCAATAAATCGATTAATTTAAGAAATGTCTACATACTTATGTTTCTTCTTGCCAACGGTGTGGAAACTTTCGTTTTCACTTAATACCCCACCATTACACCCATTATTGATTCACTATTACAGTCGGGTCAGTAAGTGGCCGCCAATCAATATAAAGAAAAGACCATTAGCATAGAGACAAATTGTTTTCTTTTTGTTGTAGTTTTTTGCTGGCTCCTTCCATACTACATAAAAAAAAAAAAACCATCGTAAATGTGCGACGATTCCTGGAGGTTCGCATGGTGTGCTTGTGTGAAATTCAGTAACTTTTATTACTCATCTTTATGGATGCCTGTTAGTCGTATAATTTAGAGCGCGTGCCACAATTATTTTTTAATTAGAAATGTCTGACACGTTTTCGCAGAGGGACGAAGGGATGAACTTTAAGGATTGGCTTTTTTTTTTGTTTATTTGCTTGGAGTAAAATCATTTAAAATAGCTCTCTATTTTAAACTGTGTGCATCAAAATAAAAAATTAAGTGGTAAACAGAGTTAGACTGAGAACTAACAAAAATACTTATTCACCGTATTTGTGGGTGATAAAAGAAGTGAGATACTGTACAAGAATGGAGACGCTAGTAACCGGGTGAATTGAACTTTAACAACAGACTGGCTTATGTCTAACGCTGACCAACGGCTAATTAGATATAAAACACAAAAGTGATTAAAAAAGGAATTCCCAGATAACATTTTTAAAAATGTAGTAAATCTTCATCAGTAAACTGCGAGATATTGACATTTTATTTGTTAAATACATGGTTATGTAGGTTAAAATACAATTAAAGAAAATGCAAACATCGTATTCAGAAAAAGTAATTTCATAAATAAACATCAACAACGTAAGATACTGTGATGTACTATATTATGTAATGTAAAAAATACCTACAAGTTTACTTTACATAAATATTTATGTATATGGAGATACATGTACATATTTGTGTGGTGAAATTAAAAGCCATACGATCTAAAATAAAACGTAAACGAGCTTGATGTCACGAAAAAAGATATTATTCCAAACGATTTTACACACGAATACAAGGGAAATTTGAAGAACATACACATACGCATGTATTATTCAAATGGTTAAGCATGAATTGCTGTACGTGATGGTGTAGAAATGTGACAGCAATGAATCAGCAGCAGCTTGAAAATTAATAAGCACCAAATTGAGTTCGTAAACAAAAACGTTAAATAAGCTTTGTAGCAATTTGTTATGCTGGGCTTTAAGTCACTAGCACTTGCAAGAATTTTTAATCCAGTTGCCAATTCAAATGATAATAATTGTTTTATGGGCATAATCTTCCAACTGATGCCCCGGTTTTATTCCCAGCAAACACCTAAAAGTTTTTTCACGGTGCCACCTCTCTCGAATGTCTGACAAGCATTCAAAGAGTATCATTTGTCACGAGTAGCTTCTCAACTCGCCGTTTGGAGTCGGCAAAAAACTGTAGGTCACTTCCATACATGCAAAAATATAACACGCACACACAAGACGAACAGTCTTACTATGATATATGATGTCAATAAATAAATAAATTACAAATTACAAATGGTTGTGAGAAATAGGCCCTGGTTAACCCCGAACTGTAGCGCCACCCAAAAAAACAAGATTGCTTCGATGCCATCGATGGAAAATAGGGGTTTTCTGATTCGCTTTTGAGAGGAGCTGCGCAAATTTAGATCTCGTTCCGGCCCAACCATTCTCTCTACGTTAATAATTAATTTATTAATTTTTGAACAGAAAGTTTGTGAGTGAGTTTCTAAAGGTTATAATCTAACGATATTTATTTCCAAATTTCAAAGCAATAGGTAACAATTGGAGACGAGAAAAGGTAAAACTAGTGACGTGAGGACTCGTTTAAGTTCCACCGCCTACAGAGTAAGGAATTCGTTTTGCTATACTCTTCGGATTCCGATGTCAACTAATGACAGTGAAAATTTTGCACAAATTAACTGTTACTGTTTTGAAGAGGTTTCGAAGAGTCCAGACTGGAGGACGAATCTTGTGAAGGTCGGCCCAGGTCCTCTACTGACAACTCAAATCTGACTCTGGTAAAGGCCAAAGTTGACGAAGATCCAAGAACGACACATGATAACTGATGAACGAATATTGAATCATCACTTGAAATATTCGAAGAAATCAACTCGATGGGTTCCAAACATTTGGAACAAAGAGCAAAAACAGGCTCATATACATATTGCCCAACATTTTATGGAAAAGTACGAAAATGGAGTCAGTCTGCTTTAATTAAATCGTAACAGGTGATGACCCTTAGTCTTATAAGTACATACGACCAATAAACCAAGTAGCAGTTCATGGTATAGAGCCGAGAAGGAAAAAATCCCCCAATAAAGGCCAGGCCAGCCTCTAAAAAAAGTTTCCAAAATTGGTTAGGAAACCAACAAAAAGAACCTCGTCGTTCTTTTTGTACCACGACAATGTGCCTGCTTACAATGACGAAAAAGTCAACAACTTTCTTGCGCTCTCGGGTATTAATGAATTTCGTCCAGCACCTTATTCCCCAAAACAAAAAAAATCAGGAGAAACATCTCCTCATCTAATGAGGATATTTTAAATGCAGTTGATATCGGAAAGCTGCAAAGGGGCGAATTTGAAAGACGGATCTCTATATACACCCATTGTATGTATAGAGATCTCAACATGTACACTTGTACTCATATAATTAAGCGATTCCACTTTTTTCGGTAGAACAAAGTTTTACTAACAAATTCTGATTAACTGGTTAAAAAAGTATGTTTATGTATTTGTAAAATTCAATTTTTCTTAGTTCTTTTGTTAAAAAAAATTAAATTATTTAAATTAAATATACTACATTATTTATTGTAGCTATTAAAATATATTCTATATCTTTTAGAATCAATACTTTGATGGCAAACCTTTTTGTCTCATTACTACGGCGCATCTATCGTCCATAGTCTTGACCAGTGGTGCACATTGAGTGGGTGTGATCTGGACCCATTGCTGTTCATTAATTTGCCTCATAGGCCTTGTTTGCAGGTTTTCATGCAGCAACTACCCTTTTTATAACACCCCATCGAATTTCTATGGGTTTTTAATCGGGATTTTGAGCTACCCACTGAAGGAGATGGACTCCAACCAAGGTTTAACGATCCTGGAGCAATGCTTTGGATCTTTATATTGTTGAAAGGTCCATGCTAGTGTCAAATTATCAGCGAAGTCTCCATTTAAATGATTGTTTATGATGTCTTTATACATCTCACCAATCATTTTTCCATTTATTTAGACAATCGGACAAACGCCGGATGATGTGAATTATTACAAGGCCATCGCCGATGAGTCATCAGACATGGCTATTTTCTTGGTGAACTTATGGACACCTTAAATATGGCGATCTAAATGTAGCGTGTAATGTTTTCGGCTTAAAACATAAATAAACATTCCGCATCAGCTGTTCTATACAGAAGGAAACCTAGCTTCTTGCAACCATGTTCGGATAAATTCAACTTTGAGCGAACCTCTTTTATGTACCGCAGCGGTTCCACAAGGATCTGTTATTGGACCTCTACTGTTTGTAATTTATATAGATTCCATATTTACGCTTCCTCTAAATGGCAAAATTGTTGCCTTCGCTGATAACTTGGCTCTTTCTTATGCTGCCCTCAGCGTGAGTGACATAGAACGGCAAATGTACATGGATCTTTCTTTGATGAATGGCTGGTTTCGGTATCATCAAATGGTTCTTAGCAATAAGTCCAAAGTTATGTCCTTTGCTCTTACAAATCAGAGTCCAATAAGTGGGATTACTCTACATGATTCTGGGTGTAATTTTTCTAACTGCGAGAGCGATTGCTTAGTAATTGACTCAGTTTCCGAATTTAAATACCTAGGTGTAACGCTGGACAGTAGACTGAGTTGGAAGCCGCACATAGAAATGGTAAAGAGAAGTGCTTACATTGGTTTGAATAAAATATACCATCTACGCAAGCTTGTTGCATCTAAACTCCTATTAATTATTTACTATGTCTTGGTCAATTCACGTCTGGAGTACGGCATATCTTGCTGGGGTAATGCATTTGTTACTAACCTGCAACCGGTTATTATAGCTCAAAAGAAGATAGTAAGGACTATGCTGTTCAAACCTCGTTGGGAGTCTTCCCGTCCACTGTTTCAATTAGTCAGGATATTGCCACTGCATTCGAGGTGGTTATACCAACATAAGTAAAAATGAAGTGCATTTACTTCGTTCCGCTAACGCTGTGATAGTGCCTAGAGTTTGAACGGAACAACCGGTTGCCGTCGGCTTGCTGCCAACATAGCACCTTTCATTTATAACAGATTGCCATCTGATGTACGCAATCAAGTTGCATCTAAGTCCAGATTCCTTGGATCTTTGAGAAATTGGTTACTCATTACATCTGACGTTGGGTTTTTAACACAAGTAATATCATAGAACCTCATTTTATTCTTCACAACGCCTTTTTTATATCGCTATTGTTGTCTTCCTTTATAATGCGTCTCTTCTTCTTTTTGTGCGACTTTACATTTCTCATATTCATATCTAACACTTGCCACTGGTTCTTCCAACCACAAAGTGTTCTTGTCCATATCTTTGTACCTTTTTAATCAGATTACTACTCATGGTTAATACTAATTAGTTAATAAATGGTAAATTAATGGATTTAAACTATGATAAACTTAATTGAATTAAACCTAATTAATTTGTTAACTATGTATTATCTTCTACCTTTATAAATGAATTACTGTACATTGAATTGGAAACAAATGAATACTAAAATACTACCATTTGATTTATATTTTTGTAGGAATGGAACTGGTCTACGCTTTTTTGGCGTCTGCAAAAAGTAGACTAGAAGAGTGGCGAAACATGTGTATATCGGATATACATTTAGGATAGTACGTGACAGACCTTATTAAAGATGAAGGTCAAAGTTCATATTGAAACGGAATAATAAGTTAAGACTCAAACAGTTTAGTAAGCTCACTAAACTAACAAAACAGGACAAATTAAGTAGAAAATTTCGTCCCAGATGATAAACAAATTTATAAAGAATATTCCATAAAACACTTAGAGCAATATAATGTATGTATGTGTATAAATATGATACCTTCCTAATATATAGTATTATTTTAAATTATTTCAAGATCGAAGATACATAAAGACCATTAAGCGGTACCTATACCAATATTTACAACTCCAATGCAAACACAACGGCGAATCTATTCACCTTAGTCAGCATCTGAGTGGTAACAAAAACAGAAACGAAAAAAAAATTCCTCAAACAAAAACAACAACAAAATTTAGAAATATTTTAGATTATTGAATTTAATTTACCTTTCAATCCAGAGACAAGAACGCGCCAGGGGTACTTATGACTGTATGAAGCTAAGTTACCCCGAATTATGATGTATGGCATTTGAGATTATTTCGTAATGCCGCTACAAATCTTTCTATCTTCCACTCTACCTCTTCACTAGAAACCGAAAATGTTCTTTTATATCTTGATAACCATACATGTATAGTGAAGATAAGGCACTACGTATTTTTTTAAGATGCAGTAAACCAAGAAATAAATTATTAATTTTTACCAAAAAAAAATAAAACAAAAAACTTAATAACAACAGCACTAAAACAAACTACTCAATTCAACTCAAGTGAAAATTGAAAACTAAAATAATGTTTTCTCCACCACACATCATGCTTTCCATTCTCTCTTGCTGCCTTTACGCTGGTGGGTGTTGTTATAAAGCGCAATGGAGAGAAGACGATAGGTAACCAACAGTGGTGGGAACTATTGTCCGAGTACAACACTACGATGTTACTAGATGGTGTATAAAAAAACAAAGTCATAAGCTTTTTGAGAAGATATGTATAGGAGAGTGTAAATGGCAAGTAAATTTTTTTTAAATAAAATACAGTAATTCACGAAGGTGCAGAACCACATACAGAATTCTAGAGCAATCCGCGAAGAAAACCTACCTACGCTTTCATATTAAAATGATTTCAACTGAGATTAAAAGAGAGCGAGAAAATAGATATGCAAATTTTTTTTATTCCACTAGGTGCTGCGACGTTATTATGTACAGTGAAACCTTGGTAAGTTGACCACCTGCGGTGCAAGAATCTTTGGCCAACTTATCCCTTTCGGTACTAATGGGACAAATATGTATGCCCCTTTTTTTTTTTTTTTTTTTAAAGATCGTTATCGATGAAACAAGAACGAACATTTCGTTGCTTTACCGCTTTGTCTAGACGTTGTGTTCAGCGGTTAACCGAGAATATGGAACAAAATCCATCACATACCACCCATGGCCAACTTTTGCAGGTTATTTAATATGAGAGATGACATAGAGTTTTCAAATTTGCGGCCAGAGTAGGCAGCTAGACAGCATATAAAGGTATTTTGAGGAACATTTGAATGGAATTAACATGATTTAAGAATAAGAAGAATAAGAATAAGATGGCTTATTTAACCAGGAGAATGTCTTTCTATAATAACCTGTATATTTCAAGTACAGTTGAAAAATAGTAGTTGGTTGTTTAATAATAAAGTTGCAAGAGGGATTGTAGTAAAATGTAATACAAGTCTGCAAGTGGGATCATTGAGTTTTTGTACCTACCTAAAACGCAAGCGAAACCTTATGGGACCTTATTAATGTTACGAAATACAAACTCACTTAAAAGAAAAAATATCCATCTTGACGTTTCAACTTTTGGGAAGGATCCGTATCCCACAGGTGGGTGTCAAATTGGATATTCTTTAAGCATGTTATGATAAAAGGATCATCCGCAATTATACAGTGCATATGTATGTATATCAAATATTAACTACCGCAAACGGGTAAGATTCATTACTCTTTTTTTTTAACATTTATCGTTTCCCTGCATTTTTTTTCTGTGTATGCCTGCTGCATTTGATGATGAGTTTGTCCTCGCTTAAGCTTTATTGATACTTAATCACCTGTCTTTGGCAAATACAATTTTAGACGGTTGTCAAATCGGTTACCCAATCGCCTGTTCAAGCACTCCCATCGAGATGCTGTACGAAAGCAATTCATACATGAGGCGCGCAATAAATCAAAAATCAACTTTATCCTTTACCCAATGACAATTGGATGACAAAATATGAGACAAACAATATCTGCTGTAATTGCATTCTTTCAGAATCTATAAATCATTAAAACTGTTATGTAAAAACTTCACCTCAATGTTAAACTAATTACTTTTACATATATACGTGATGTTTACTTTCCTCGCCTAGTATTGCCTTAATAAGGATTCCACACCTTCCCTGCCTACTGTCTGTCTCAGCGGGGTGGTTGGCTTTGGTATAGTAATCGAACACGCGTGGCGGCATTGGTAAACTGCCCAAATCAATAATAAAATAACATTTTATAACTCGCAAGCAAACAATAGTGTGGGCGACTACCGGTGGAAAGCAGTAAAACAAAAAAAAAAAACACTGGTGCGGGTGCTGGCACTGGTGTAACCAGTGGGTCATAAGGATACTGCGACATTGTACAATATAATAATAGATCATAGAAAAAAAAACCACAAGAGTACAAATAACAAGGAACAACAAAATAAAAGGTCAAACAAGGTGGTTCTACTTACTAACAGCGGGCTGCGTGTTTACTACAAAAGCGCAAAATGACATCATTCCATTGTAAATGTGGAAAGATACAATTTTAAAAACCGTGCTAGAGGAATTCAAATGTGACCCATTAAAATGTGCAATAAGAAAAGCAGCACAAAACTGAATCATAATTGGTAATTTGATTTTGTTTTACTTCTTTATGACAGGGTACCCTGCGCCTACTAGCGCTGGTGTACCTACTTAAAGTTACTTACCTCAGAATGATACGCTAATTGGTTATTTACGTTTCTAACAAAACAATTAAGATAACTTTTGAAAATTTAGATAACACACTGCAATAAATTCCGCGATATAATTCGTCTTCCAATAGGATTCGGATACCGAACGAAAACCATCCAAACTGAAATTAAGCAATGTGCAAACTACAGAATGAAATATCAATTGGTATAGTCTGAACAGAAATGACTAACTACAGTAGAGAAAAAATTTCATTAGGGCGCGATAACATCGGAGAAGTTTTATGGGAGGTTATATCGTAATTATGGGCACCGTAGCGCAAGTGGTTAGTGCGTCGGACTACTGTGCCAGCGGTCTTGGGTTCGAATCCCGCCGCAAACACCTAAAAGTTTTTCACAGTGCCCACCTCTTTCGAATGTCTAACAAGTATCAAAGAGTATCATTTGTCACGATTGAGCTTCTCAACTCGCCGTTCGGAGTCGGCAAAAAACTGTAGGTCCCTTCCATTCGTGCAAAAATATAACACGCACACACAAATTGTTGCGAGAAGCAGGCCCAGGTTCACCTCGAGCTGTAGCGCCAACTAAGTAAGTAAGTAAGTAAGTATATCGTAAATACGGAATTGGCTATAAATAGACGTTTTTCTTTATTAGTTCAGAGCTGAGCTCTAAACAGAGTCTGAGCGATTCGAGCGCACTCTGAACTAAGAGTGCTCAGAGCGCGTCTGAGAACTGAGCGCTCTGATATAATTTTGAAATACACTTGAGCACTTGGCTGACACGAATATTATTTTTTGACAACTCAGGCTCTGCTCTGAACAAAAAAAGAACAACTCCAAATGTAAGTCGCAATCCACACGTTGACTCATGAGTCAACAACAAAACAAGCGAAGAAAATAAAATTCTTATTTTCAACCCCACTATGCAAGCATTGGGCCACCGCACACGAGATGATTTTTGCCGGCAGAACATCGGTTTTATAGGCGAAGAGACTGAGGTCTGTGGTAAGAAATTACTGAAAATCTTCTTCCGAGTTTGAGCGGTTGAATGATGTAGGAAACGAATGCATTGTCGCAATCCAGACGTTGACTCATGAGTCGCGACTCTTTTCTATTTTCTGTTTTCAACTGTCATTCGGTGAGGCGCTTGCATCCACACGTTGACTTTTGAGTCACGACTCTTTTATAATTTCTGTTTTCGTAATTTGACAGTTCTCTTTTATTTTTTCTTTCGCTTTTGAAATAGTTACAGCTCTGTATTTATTAGTTTCTATGAAAAAATATTGCTAACATTTTTTAATTTTCCTAAAATAGTAGCTTGGGAGGCTATGTACTAGGTGTTATACAAATTTGGATGTATTTCATATATGCATAATTATTTAAAACATAAATTTTTAATCGTCAAATTAAATTCTGTCGTAATTTTTAAAACAATTGCGCTCTACGCGTAACGAAAAGAAATAAAGCGAAATAGCAAAATAACGAACCAGAGAAAAGAAACGTCAAAAAGAGTCACGGAAAATTCTGCCCGTGACTCACCGGGCAGCTTGTTTTCTATCTCATCGTTCTTCTCGTTCGTACTCGTGTGAGTCGCGACTCACGAGTCAACGTGTGGATTGCGACATACCTACACAACTTTCAAAATATTTTGCTCCGAAAAAATACTACCACAGTGAAAAGGGGTTTATGTATACAATTTCTTTTGCCGGTAAAATGTTTTCATACAGTTTATTTTACTGCTTGTTGAAATTGGAGAAGGGGAAGCGTTTCACTTTTCCGTCTGATTCAGGCAAATTTGGCAAACATGGCTAAAGAAGTATCAGTTCAAAAAAAAAAAAAAAACTACAGAGATATAATTATTAGGTCTGTTCCCGTTCTTTCTGCAATAAAATTTATAGATTCTCAAATTTCAAGGAGTGGGGGTAAAAATCTGTCAGAGATAGGGAAAAGTGTACAAAAGTTCAGGAACACATTAACAACAAAAAACGAAAAATTTATGACGTTTGACAGATTTGACAGTGTCGTAAAGCTGGCCAAAGAAATAGGTCTGTTTGGTAACCTGTTAATTTACGTAAATTTACATCCAACTGTCAAAAATCAAGAGAAAAGAGAGCCAAATGAGAGTGTCAAAAAAAAGTCCCCTATTCCGAAATCGTGCTACATCTATTCCATGGAGTCATCGAGGGACATCTATCAAACAGAAATCCGACAATTTGTGAAATGTCAATCACTTTTTGTTAACAAAATAAAAGAAAATTAGTTTTTCGTGAAAATATTCAATAGTTAAAAAAGAATAAGAGAGGATTTTCCCCCACTTTTACTATTTGCCAGATGTCCCATTTGTGTTAATAAAATGTCTGTTTGGTGTGCAGTAAAATTACTGAATCTGTCAAAAATCAAGAGAATAGAAAGCCAAATAAATGAGAGTGTCAAAAAATTCCCCGTACTGCGAAATCGTGCTACACTTACTTACTTACTGCCCGAACACAATGGCCAAGCTGTAGTGGAAGTAGGCAGCACTGTCAAAGTTAGAATACACGTAAAACCTATAGCGCGAACACTATGCGAAGCTGATGCTGTAATATGAATTGTATGGTGAAGCGTAAAGTTCAGCCAACTTCAACTTTCTACTTCCACTACAGCGTCACCATTGTGTTCGGCCAGTTACTTAGTTGGCGCAACAGCTCGAGGTCAACCGGGGCCTGCTTCTCGCAACCATTTGTGTGTGCATGTTATATTTTTGCACGAATGGAAGGGACCTACAGTTTTTTGCCGACTCCGAACGGCGAGTTGAGAAGCTCAATCGTGACAAATGATACTCTTTGATGCTTGTCAGACATTCGAAAGAGGTTGCACCATGAAAAAACTCTTTTAGGTGTTAGACCCGGCCAGGAGTTCAACCTAGGCAGCATTGCGTGGTAGTCCAACGCACTAACCACCACGGCCACGGCGACCACTCGTGCTACACCACATCCATAAAGTCATCGAGGGACATCTATCAAACAGCCATCTGACAACTCGTGAAATGTCAATCTTCATTTTTGTTTGTGCAATAAGAAGTTTCTGAGAGGATTTTCCACCACTTTTCAAATTATTTACTATTTGAAAGATGTCCTATTTGGATCACAAAAAGCACACCAAACAGACCTAAAAGTTACTGAACACACCGAATTTCTTGGGCTAAAATCGGCAGCATTTCTTACTCTCTAATTAACGCTCTCTTCTGTCAAAAACTACGAAACATCTTCGTACGGGAACAGGATTTGACTGATTTTCGTAGTTTTGCGCTGTATTGGACAGTATGGGAACAGACCTAATAATGGAAGTGCTCCAACTTCCGTGCAGCGGAGGTCTTTGTCTTTTTTTCTCAAGGGAATTCCACTTTTTTGGGAACAAATATATGAATCTATGCAGACGAAACAAAACAACAACAAAACAACTGTGTCTGAGCTGTCAAACGCACGACAAAGTAGAAAGTAGCTCTACTTCGACGTTGAGGTTGGACTGACGATATTATACGATATTTACGATCAAACGCCTGAGGTCACATTTTGTATGACACCAGAAGAGCACATTCTCTTGTCTCTACTTGATCTGTCAACGTACGGCCGCGCAAACGTCACATTGTGATTTGGCTACAAACAGAACAGGAAACAATGAACTTATTCAATAACATTTTTCAACGCTCAAGACTATCCATAATTAGTATTCATTTGGAAGATACAAATAATTTATTGTGAAGAGTTAAGCTGCCATCAAGGATAGTTGGATAGTGAACGGACATACGGATTCTTCTTGATAGTTGTTATTTTTTAAAGCAATACACATAACTGTTTCATACAATATTGTTAACTGATTATCGCTTTTAAAATACCACTGCCTAATCTCAAAATGCTTTAACAATAAACCTACAGTAACTCTTTTGTGTTGTATTTATTATGATTTCATTTCTGGTTACTATTATTATTTCTTTTTGCAGACTACGATTATAGTTCGAGATTATTATTATTCCTAATAACGAATAGTGATCATTGAAAAACCCATTGAAACTGCTTGTGCAACCGGACGGTTTGTACATTTGTTTCACCTATCGTATGATAATCCTAAAATAATTTTAAACATCACTAATCTAACGTTACCTTAAAACCTATAACTACACCTAACCAATAAAAACAGTCCAAATCTGACAATCAATTGCCATAACAACAAAATTGTTTATCTCGCGATTTTGTTCATCCAAACAAGCAAAAAAGAATAAGTTTCCGGCTAATCACCCCGAAATAGATATTTAATTATTTGTTTGTGTAACTTCTTACCCGTGTTGGCTGGGTGCAAATTTAGCAATCTGGCGAGAATTCGGCACTTTTCTTTCTCTGCGGGAATACTTATTAAATTTTACCGATTGAACTCTGTGCTGTGTGCTGCATAAATTATTTTCGTTTACAAATTATAATTTTAGTGAGTTTATGCGCTTCCAGGTGTTCTTTTAATTTGACGTGGTTATCTGAGTACCTTCGTAAATACGAACGGAAGCTTCCGCCCCTTAATAGCAAGAATTCTATAGAACTTCGGCAACTGTGAATATGAACAAATCGGAACTGCTCATCCTGCTGATAGCAATAACGTTGTCCAATGCTGCATTTATTATTGGAGCAACGACGCATAAACATGAGAAGCATACGAGTAAAGAGCGCTTGAAGGATGGCATGTATAGTCCTAGAGATGCCCATCACAATGAGGATGGGGAGCATCACGTGGAGTTCGACCATGAAGCGATTATTGGTTAGTGAAATATTTTCCTCTAAACAAAATCAAGTACTTATGAAATCTTTTGCTTAGGTAATGTAAAAGAGGCACAAGAATATGACTCGCTATCACCAGAGGAATCAAAGAAACGGCTGGCGGTTCTAGTGAAACTAATGGACAGGAATGGAGATCAATTTGTTGATAGACATGAGCTAAAAGCATGGATTTTAAGGTCTTTTAAGTGAGTTTTTGTTGTCCATTAATGCTTTCCATCCTAACACAAAAAATAACACACGGACTAATTCATGCTTTTAAAAGAAGCGCCTAGCCATCAACTTTGTTGTAAATTTAAAAAAGTGAATAATGCAAATACCTGTGTACGTGTCTACGTTGATATTTTGTGTTAAATGTGGTATCTGAGAATGCTATAAGCGGATACACAACTCACTATGCTTATGCTATTTGTTTTCTGTTTACGTGGAGTACATCATTCGGTTTATTATTACTTAATTTGTAATAGGTGTGTACCTAAAGACTACCTAGTTCTAGACTTTTTTAATTTGTTCAACACTTCTTTGTTTTAGCGAACTATGCACATACATACATTCATGTATAATTATTTAATTTTATTTCAATTTAATTTTATTGGAAAAATAATTGTACAGAAATACCCGAGTTATACAAAATTGAATTCACGATGGCTTAATGCGTATATGTATATATGTATGTGTATAATAACAATATAAATAAACAAAAAAACAAGATAACAATTGTAATTTCAAAAGCCTTCTACGATACGTCCTCTATTCTCTAAACTCTAGACAGAGTCTAGATCGCTGTTTGAGTCCACCAAAGGTCTCGAAGTGGTTCGACAGATTTTCACCATCCCAAACGTGTTAAGAAGAGTGAATTTAAAGGATATAACTACTTGAGGGAGAGAGCCGATAAAATAAAGCACCATGATCTATTGTATCTAAAGCCGCTTTGAAGTCCACAAAAAATAATAGTTTTTTTTTTACATAATTCACTTACGTTAAACGGTATGTTTTGTTTGATACAGAGAAAATTTGTACCAAAAAAAAAACAATTTTTCTGAATTCATTCTTTCAAGTGTGCTTGCAATACTGAAGAAAAGATCTTCATCGATGAGCTTAGAAAGGCGATTCCTGGATATTTGACAACATCTCTCACACTCCTCTTTTCATTCGTAGAAGCTTCTCCCACAAATAAATAAGCAAAACAAGGCAAAACAGTTCAACCCCTTTTTAGCTGCCTTAAACTCAACATATTCGCTCAATTTTTTTTTGGAAAGATTGTGCAGTATGTATTTTGTTTCCATGTTGTGTCCAAGTCAGGTAAAAACTAGGTCAAATAATAAATATTAATACGTGCGTTTTTCATGTACAATTGGTCGAGTTTCAACCACAGGCGATACATCTATTTTTATCAAATACCGCTGTGAGAGCCTCCAGGAAATCATCTGAAAGTACATATTTGTAATGCCCGGTTAGTATTCTCCCTGTGCCATTGTTTCGGGTATTAAATAAAGCCTTTTTGACGTCTATGTGGGTTATCCTTGATTCAAAATCAACATTTTCTAAACTAGGCTGCGTGTACAAGAAGGCGGTAAGGCTATAGGTACTCTGAACTTTATCGTTTCATTTGGTCTTGTTTCGTACTTTCTAGTGTTTCCCATAGTCGGGTTTTTAACCTTTTTTTTTATTTACAACTTTTTAGTTTACAAAATCTGTAGAGTGTAAGTAGGTAATATCGTATTCTACTTGTCAAACCCTTTCATTTGATATTCATATTGAGCAGGTGGTAAGGATAACGGTAATCCGCCATCTTTGTGTGTAAGCCAAATTAAATTTCAAATGACGTCACTTAGCTTATCGTATTCTACTTGTCAAACCCTTGAATTTGATACCCATATTAAACAGGTTGTAAAGATAATGGAAATCCGCCATCTTTGGGCGTCCACCATATTGAATTTTTCTGTGACGCCATGTAGTCTAAGACACTCTCCGGATCAAGAAGAATCCAACGACATCTCATTTGTTGAAATCGGTTCTATAGTTTAGGCTGTACGAAGTGACATCCTTACATACAAACAAACCCTGCTTGTGAGGCTCGTAACCCTTCCTTTTGCCCAGTTAATCGGGTTAAAATAGAACGCAAGTCTGGGCTTTTACTTTCCTGACATATTATTTAAGTATGTATAATAATTTGTGATTTAAAGTTTTATAAGGATTCATCCGTTCCTAAAAATAAAAAAATAAAATGATCAGAGCTTCATTGTCATAAGTATTTATATTCAAGCTGATAGTGTACTTCCTTCCCCATAAGATGCCTATTGCACTTTGTTTGTATGTATACATGATGTATATGTATATATGTACATAAATAGATATTGATTTTTCAAACAGCTGTCAATAACTAGTTTGTTTTGAATTGAATTTCGATGTGTTTATTTAAGTTTGTTTCTGAAGTACCGGCTAATAATGCTGCAATGTTTAATTCCTTTTCTCTTTCAGAAAACTATCCGAAGAAGAAGCAGCAGATCGTTTTGAAGAAATTGACGCTAACGTTGACGATAAAGTTACATGGAAAGAGTACATGCTAGACGTTTATTCCATGGAAGATGAAAATTTCAGAAAGGATTTAATCGAATTCGATAGCTACGAAGAAGAACAGAAAATGATTCGAGACGACAAAGAGATGTTTAATGCAGCCGATACAGACAAAGATGGAGCACTCTCGCTGGAAGAATTCGTTCTTTTCCAAAATCCCGAAGAACATCCACAGATGCTGCCAATTGTCTTGGAACAAGCGATGCGTGACAAGGATAAGAATAAGGATGGGCAAATTGATTTCACAGAATTCCTGGGTAGTTCAGCCCAAAATCATGAACAGGAGTGGCTGGTCACAGAGAAAGAGCGTTTTGATAAAGATTTTGACCAAAATAACAATGGTGTACTCACCGGAAATGAAGTACTTAATTGGATTGTCCCTAGCAACGAAGACGTGGCAAGTGATGAGGTCGACCATTTATTTGCTGCGGCAGATGATGATCATGATGACAGGTTATCATATCTTGAGATAATCGAAAACTATGAGACATTTGTGGGTAGTGAGGCAACAGATTATGGTGATCATTTGCAAAATATTCATCGATTGGAAGATGAGTTGTAATTATGGACTAATTATGGAGTGGCGACGAATATTTCTTTTTTTTTTTGTACAACTTCTAATTTTTTTTCGATTTTCAACTCCTTTCAGAACGATGATTTTTTTAATATTTTGGGAATCTCTGTAGCCATTTATGTAGTTAATTTTTTTTTTTAAATTATTCTTAATTATTTTACTTGCCTGTATATTGTACTGTACTGTTTTTAGTAAACAAATAGTATTAAATGTGTATAGTGTTTTTATTTTTACAGAATGTTTCGAAATTCTAGGCATGCTTTTTGGAAACGATGAAAAGATAGAATGATGAAAGTAACCTGGAATTCATATTGGTAGTCCCTTAAGAACTCTTATCTGTGCGAGTCAATATGTTTAAATCACATAAAACGCAAAAAAGCGATTCAAACACACCAAAAACAAAAATTCTTATTTTTTTTTATTGCAAATTTGGAGTGTACCTACTGTTGATTTATTTGTGCTGCAAGAATATTTTGTGCATTTTGGAAGTTTGCCATTAAAATAGGTGTGTTTAAAATAATATCGCAGTTTATTCAAATATTTTTTTCTTGGAAGATTTTTTCTTTTGAGGTGAGTTATTTTTAATAATTTTAATATCATTTAGCTATCGTATTTGTTGCAATTGTCTTTTAATGTTGGACGAAAAGCCCACTGCTCGGCGGACAAGAGAAGGTTAGTTTTACGGCTTAGGGATGAGGGTAAAACCTGTAAATTTATAGCGGAGGCCCTAGGAAGGTCCCAAAAGTTCGTCACAAATGCCCTTCAGCCAAAAAAGTGCGTGAAAATAGAGGTAGGTCCAAAAAAAAGTCGCAATCCACTTACTTACTTAGGTGGCGCTACAGTTCGAGGTGAGCCTGGGCCTGCTTCTCGCAACCATTTGTGTGTGCGTGTTATATTTTTGCACGAATGGAAGGGAAAGTTCCACTGTTAAGATTAAATAACATAAGGTTCCCAAACAAAATTTGCGATAAGTCGTTAAACTTGGAACGGATCTGAAGGAGTGAAAAAGTGGCGTAATATCCTTTCGAGTTACAAGACGAAAATAAATTTGTTGTCTTCGGATTCTGGACGCAATGTCAGGCGAAGGTGGCGAAGGTGGTCAGTATTTCCCAAATAGGGACCTATTGCGGGAAGCAGTGCAAAAAGATTGACATTCCATACCTTTGCTTACATTCCGAAAATTGCTAGACTCAATGTCACGCCAAATTAAAATAGTTTTGCATAAGAGGAAACTCAGACTCTTAGAGTAAGAAATAATGGTTAACTGGATTTTTTTTAAAAAATATTGAAAAAAACCATATTGACATTTTGGGAGGACACTCCTATATTGTTGGCCAACCCCTAAAGTTAACTGAGTAGTTTTGGAGCATACATTTTTTATTTCCTTATATTGAAAACATTTCGTTTATTAAATTTTTTCAATTAGTATAATTTTACTAATATTCATGTAAATAAATAGAACTAAGTAAAGAAAATATTAAAAAAAATTAGTTTATAAAAATAAATCTCCCCACACCTATTTCTTTAACCAGCTGTGTATAATGTACGTACCTGGCATACATACATACAAAAATATTATGTGTGTACAGTACATTTATACTGTATGTACAGTGTTGGACAGAGAAATAGCACACATACTATCGCTCAACAAAAACTCATCTGTAGTGATTACTTCTGCAATTTTTTTTTTATAAATTTTAAAGAAAATATTTTGTTTTTAGCCAAAGTAAAGTAAATAAAACGAATCCAAAAAAAAGAATGCTTTTCCAAAAGTTTTCATTATTTTTTATCAAAAGGTGCTATATTACCGCTGGTCACATAATTAGCTCACTTGGAAAAAAAACATAATTTCTGATTTAAACTTTTATTTTATTACTTTTTTAGACAAAAGTCTCTTTGGATAATAGCGACCTCCCAATTCCGGGTAACTTTATGATCAATAATCTACTGTTTTACAAGCTGAGACATGTTTAGGACCATTATCGTGCATGACGGTCCATATTATTGGCAAATTTTCATCAGGAAAAGGGTCCATATTGTTATTTAATATTGTCTAATACTAATTATTGCTCCATTTTGCGTCACCATTAACTATTATCCCTACATTATGCCATAGAATTTAATTTTATACCTTCATGCACCCACCACCATGCTTCACCGTTTTATCAGTATAGGGTGCGTTGGTGGACACCACTTAATCGTTTCACATTAGACACTAGTCGATTCAATTTTGATAAGACATTTTTTTTTTTCTAAAAAATACTGTTATTTCCATACGTTTTAGCAAAGTAGAGTCTGTCGGAGATATTTTCTTCGAAACCAATGGCTTGTGCTGGGCTACGCATCCTATCCAATTGCTTTCGTTTAACCTTTTCGAATTGTTCTGATTCTAACCGCTATGCCGTATTCTCGACTGCCTTCAAATTAAACTTCTATCGAAGTAATAAAAGGATTTTTTGAGCGCAAGCCGCAATTATTCGATTTTCACCAGCACTTGTCTTTCTTGGGGGAGGTTTTCTTCTGACTGTGTCGGCCGTATTTTTTTTTCGAAAGTAATTTATTGCATTAAACATTAATTTTCTGGAACGTCCTCATTTATCGTTTTTTCCGTTATTTATAATGTTGATAGTAATATTCCTGAGCTCAGGTGTATATAACTGCTGTCGGTCCACTTTATTACATATTTTCAAAATATTTTTTGATTATGAAGGATCTAGTCAACGAAAAATGCATTTTATTACGATAAATAAAATTTTTTTCAAGTTGTGCTAATTCGATGGCCACAGTATTTTCGATGATCAAACCAATTTTCGCAATAAGAAAAGTGTAAGAACGTTTAGATAACGGGACTTTTCAGCGTATGTAAGGTGATATATGCTTGTTTCGGAAAATGTAAAAAAAAAAAACCGGCCAAGTGCGAGTCAGACTCGCGCTCAAAGGGTCCCGTAGTTTTAAAACTACATAGTTATATTTTGATTAAATAACTGTTTCGTTTCGTTAACACAATAAACTTAAACGACCCACCTCTATATTCACTTTACCAACTTATAATAAGTAATATTACTGACTATGAGAAATTCGATAAACATAAAGAACGCGGCTGAGTGTGTACGTGTAGCGCATCCATTAACCTTTTTTGCGCGGTACTACTGAGTTCAGGGGTCCAGGTTCGTTTCCTGGCAAAATCCGTATTTTTATTTATTTTTTTTTTATTTTTTTTGTATCGCAGCATAGTTTTGGATAGCGTTTAATTTTCTCAAAATGTTTGTTAATAGAATAGTGGTAATTTCTTCAAAATTGGTCCAGTAGTTTACGAGTTAATCGGTTGAGAAATTGAATTTTTCGACATAAAATTGAATTTTTCGACGTGAATTTCTCAAAAACTATACAACTTACGAGATTCGCTAAGTTATATTTAAAAATAAAGTTAATTATCTACCAACTGTGATTTTTTCATATTTCTGACTTCAGTAGTTTCCGAGAAAACCGTAGGGGGCTTTTTTTTATGATATTTTTCACACAGTTTTGGGAATAACTCCCAAAGTTTTTAACAGAAAAAATTAAGAAAAACATTTTTGGAATTTCGAGCCCTTTCGAATGATGTCCCACATGATATATTTTTCAGAAATAATTTTTTTTTTAGATTATATTTTACCCACCCTGTATAGTTGTTTTACTACATTTTTGAGAAATATGTTGTCCATGTATGTGGACCACCGTAATGTATAAGTGTGCCAAATTTCAAGTTTCTAGGAGGAACGGTTCTTGATGTTTTTATCGTGACAGACATTTTTGAGTTAGAGCGAACTAATGGTTCCGTATTACCATATGGGTACGGAACCCTAAAAATTAAGAAATATATAATGTATAGTAATTTAATGTGTTTCAACGAAAAAAGGAGCATAATGTGCTAACTCTCTGTCCACCACTGTACGAACATATACATATATATTACATAATGTATGTACCTGCATTTTCAGAATTTCCATTAAAAACAATTTACTAATATCAAACCTATAGCACAGACAATAAATATGCTGCATAGAATTACGTGAAGTCTTCAACATTTGTTTGCCTTTCCAAAATGTACAAACCAATTTCTGTGCAGAAGTTATATTATTTAAAGTGGAGGTGCCTTACTTCGACGGGCTATAACTTGGAGGGGGTTGAAAAAAGACCCCCTGTCATACGCTTTTTTGTTCGCTAGAACTTCAGGAATCTCCAGTTAAAGGATTATACCTCTTAACTAGGACACCCTGTATGAACATATCAATAAATTATTCGTAATGGTTTTTATTAATTTATTACTTGATATCGAAAACTAAGAATGAAAACATAGGAGTAAAAATTGGTTCCGACTACTGAAAACTCAAGTGGCCGACTTCAGGAGCTGAGGGTGCCCACTACTCAAGAATCAGACTTGCATGTCAATTTTTGTAACCACATACATTCTTTATTCAAGGTAGGAAATCCACTAAAAAAAACTAGAATTTTCTAATTTACTTACTTTGTTGGTGCTACAGCTGGAGGTGAACCAGGCCCTGCTTCTTGCAACCATTTGTGTGTGCGTGTTATATATTTTTGCACGAATGGAAGGGACCTACAGTTTTTTGCTGACTCCGAACGGCGAGTTGAGAAGCTCAATCGTGACAAATGATACTCTTTGATGCTTGTCAGACATTCGAAAGAGGTGGCACCGTGAAAAAACTCTTTTAGGTGTTAGACCCGCCCAGGAATTGAACCCGGGCAGCATTGCGTGGTAGTCTAACGCACTAACCACCACAGCCACGGCGACCACTAATTTTTTAAATTCCACATTCCAAATATTCAGATAAACTGAATACTCAATCCAGTACATATTTGAATAACTTCTTTATTTTAAAATTAGTTGAGTCTAATATATTCTTGATGAACGATCAAACCAATCACGGACTTTTATAAACTGCTGTCAAAGAAATTATTTTTTGCAATCACAAAATCCAACGAAATGATCTACTTTTCCCGCCCTTCAATTGCGCCATCGCATATATATAAGTCCAAAATATTTTGAAAGTTGTATATGTATTAGTTTCCTACCTCGTTCAACCACTCAAATTCTTACCGCAGAACTCAGCCCCTTCGCCAACAAAACCGGTTCTCTGCAGGCAGAAATCATCTCGTGTGCGGGGCCCAAACAAAAAGCTTTATTTGTTATAACTATTCTGAGCGCTTTGTCTGCTGGACACTGTCTGCTGGAGCAAACAAATGGTACCATTTTTTTGTACTGGCATGATACATCTGTATATTTATTGTCTGTGCCGATAGTATTATAGCTGGCTTGTTTAATTGTGAGTGTCTTCTTTGTGCTCGGGAATAAAATCCTATCAAAAAAGCATTAAGCTTTATTGATTTCCGCATTTGTTTTTCTTTTTACAAAACCCTCATACACAAACACAACACAACAGAAACAACAAATTTTTCCTGTTCACAGTTCCTTGAAACAGGATTCGCCAGGACTTTTTTTTATATAATACGCAGTTACCATACAAGAACAGGTATTGAGGGGTGGCACTCATTCATCTTATCCTGGCTGCTATGGTGATCGTTGTATGTACCAAACCCGGGCAAGGGAAAGCTATTTTAAACTCAGCTGATGGGGAAAGAATGCAATCGTTACTTTGCGTCGGAACAACTTCTGTATATACCCGTACCGTGTATGTGGGTGGAGATCTACCACCTTGTCTGAGATGATGATGTATCTTTTTAAGAGTAGTGTACATTTGCCTCTATTTTAATGGAAAACTGCTTCACTATGCTGGGTTTTATGGAGTATTATTGGGGGTAGCATGGAATTCATTCTCTATAACTTTGTGTGAGTTTGGGGCAGAGCTTGAACCTGAAACGTGTAAGTAAAGTATTTCTTTTTTTTTAATTTGCATGTACATACATGTGTACATAAATACAAATATATACATGGTTATATATGTAGAACGCTCTTTGACGGTGATGCTACTAGTGGATATCTGTTTTTAATATCATTTTAATTTTTCAGGATATTCCTTTATTATGTTGGTGTGGGTAGTCAATGCTTTGTTTGAATCAGATTCAATGAAGTGACACAAGCAGAGTGTGATATACATTTGTACATACATATTCGCATTGATAAGCCGACGTTAAATAAATTGAAAGATTAAACCAAAGTGCGTTGATGCGAATACTGAAATTTTGTTGTTTAGTTTGGTGTGGGTTGAAAATTTAATTAAATTGGTTCTTAATACTGATTGATAAGTATGTGTGAATATCGCATGTTTGTTGCAATTTGGGTAGTGGGTGGTTGGGTCCAGTAAGTTGTATACGAAAGAAAAGGGTAGTATAACAGACGACAAAATTAAATCTTCAACGTTTCATAAGTCTTCAGTCATCATCAATTAGTGGGTAGGTAAGGGTTTACTGCCATGAAGATGTTTAAAACAAGACTTCGACTTATAGAGAACATTCCTTGCATGTATTTTGTTTGGTCATGCCACAATGCTTTCGAAAAATAATCGTGTAAAAGAGTTATAGGGACTTTGAGTTAGTGGAAGTTGACTGTATATGTATGTATAATTGGGTTTAGGAAGTGTATACCTGTGTGACAAAGGACATATTAATTAACCAGACATATTCCAGAAGAATCCTATTAATTACTTTTATGAAAATTGAATACACACGGACGCCAATCAACGTCATTCAAAGCTATGTAGTTTTGAACTTACATATACATCCAATACCATAAAAACTTCCACCCATATTTTCCTCTTTGAGGAGTTTAATGAATTTTTACTTCCTCCTTAATTAAGGCAGCAACAAGCTAGAGTAGAGAATATAATAATACTTCAGTTTATGACGAATATTTATTCATTTATGTATCTTAATATGTATAAAATATTAAAACCAACCCCGAGACGAACGCGAATATTAGCGTTTGACCACTAGGCGTTCCATTCAAATTCGACAGCAAATCAAAATTCGATCATTAATGATAGTCAGCGTACAACGGACTTAGTGCCCCGCCTAGGAAATGCATTTCTCATGTTGTCCTGACAACATCGTGGAGCAGGAAATGAATAGTCTTTCGTCGGATGGGAAATACATTTTCACCTCATGGATCCACGAATACATTGCTATCCCATCCTGACTGTGTAGTGGTAGTGATAGTGATGCATATTGTTTCGCTCCCACTTTAGGAGATTGGTTAAGAGTTTTCCGTTTATTTTATTACAAAATGAAGATAAACATAATATATGTGTGTGTATTATGTATAGATGTACGTATGTAGGTATGTGTGTGTTGATGCGTCCAGTTTTACGTTGCTTCACATAAATTTACTCTGAACTTCTGGAAATTTCATCTCAATTTAAAATTGGGGATTTGCAATATACATATGTATGTATGTAATGGCCGGTTTTTTGTTTTAATACTATACCTAGGAATAGTAGTGAGGATTTCCTCAGCAATAAAAATTGTAAGCCAATTAAAATCCGTCTGGCATAACCAATAACTGTTGCAGTGTAATAAGAGGATTCATTTAATTTTCGGATTAATCGACACAGGCTTTGAAATTGTGAATTCTAGAGGCATAAAAAGTTTAAATTGCCCGTAAAAAAAATTGGTTTGCAAGACTATACTACACGACGCTTGTTCCCGAACTTGCTCTAAAAAGGTTAGAAAAAGGCAAGTCCTAGATTAAGAAACGTAACCAACTCCTTTCTTAATACAGCTACAGACAACACATATTGGGAGGCAGTAACTAAGCCAGTAGCTCTAACTGACTGTGCGCCATTGAGCATAGCTTTTTTTTTTTTAATTTCACTTTTCTATTGCAGAATTGCCTTTAGTGGGCACCATATGCTAACGCAGGAGTCAATGTTTTCGTGTCTAGATGAATACACGAGGTTACCAATTTTGGCCAATGCAATGTCACGTAATCGCATCATAAAAAATTAAGTGCTACATTCTTCTGGTTAATGGCACCTACATCGCGAAAACGATAAGATGTCAAAAATCCGATCACCGACTACAGTATCAACACTAAGCTTTCTTCAATAAAGAATTGTCCAATGATCATGCAGCCACACAATTTATACGTGGAAACCCTGTTCGATTCGGGTATAGAATTGGATTCATTGTAGTAGCAATCATCTACTGTCACCATAAGTACGACAGTAAGAATGGAATTGTATTTGCAAGGCGGTAGTGACTACCACGAACTAAGATAAGATAAGACCAGCAAATAGCAAGCGAAGATTCGATGTTTCTCAGCCTAAGCACCTCCTTGATCAGCTCGTTAAAACTTACTGAATCGGAATTCGCGAACGAAATGGCGGCGGATATTATGCACCCACATATTGAATTCAGTGAATTCAGTGAAGCCTGCTTGCCCATGTAGCAATGAAAGGTGAGATTTGTTGATATTCGTTAGGACCATATTAAGAATGTATTTGCGATCATTGCATCCAACAAAAGCACCAAATAAAGCAGTCAATCCAAAAAATTATATATGTATGTATTTAATGTACATATATCGAGGGCGAACATTTTTGTAAACGAATTTCAAATCGAAATGAAGACCGTGGCGTAGTGGTTAGTGCTTTGGACTATTACACATGCTTCACCGGGTTGAATCCCATTAAACACACAAAACGTTTGCTGAAGAAGAATCTCAAATCAACTAACGCTGCAAAACATGTCATAACTGAGTTCGATATATTTTTAAACTCTACGTTTATTACTATGTATATTATTTTAAAATAAAAATATGACACAGCATAAGTTCTTGTAAACATATTGGGCGTTGAGTAGGCTCTCGCTTGAGTATGCCCTGAATTGACCAGTTTTTACAATTAACCATTTTGTTGTTAACAATAGAGCCTCACAAAATGATTTCCAAATTGTGCACGTTCTGACTTCTGTACCCATGTTCTGTAACTCTCGCATCGAGAAATTCTTCGACGGAACGCTGCTGTGAATTGAATAAAAATAGATTTTCTCGCCTTCATCTGTTTCTGTAACTCCCGATGTCGAAAAACTTTTCGCATGAAACAATTTGGAAAAAAAATTACTGGAAAGATGCGAGAAAACTTGTTTCTGTAACTTTCACATGGGAAAAGTTTTCGATTTTTCGTCAAAATTTCTCACTATGGTTGGCCGGTATTGGATTAAACATTAAAGCAACGAAACAAAATTTAAAATGACTGTACTCAAAAATAGACATTCTGTGAGTAGTATGAAAGAGAAAACCTAATTAAAAGCCTGCCAAGGCCAAAATACTTCAGGCGTAAATAAAGTTTATATACCACAGCTCCACCTAGGGAAAGTGCAACAGCCATTCAATATGAAAACATGGCACATACTCGGTATTAATTAATCCTTTGGAACAGGGTGTGGCCTTGCGGCATTTCCATATAATTTGCATTACAGTGGCAATTTAATTAACGTTCATTTATCTCGACGAAAAGAGTATCTCATTTGGTTATTACTTGCATGTTTACTCTGTGTGCATCATAAAATTAAATTCCGAATCATCTGTTTGCCACCCTCAATGCCACCACGAATATGGAATATCCCAAAATTCAATTACAATTACTATGTAGGTACATTATATTGAAAACTTAGATACAAAATGTTATTTCTTTAACATTATGGAGCCTAGGAGCCTACATAATGTACGAGTATGTCCATAGATAGTAATTGGTGTTACATGCTACCTACGTTGCAGTATAGTAATAGATAAGTAATATTTGTAATGGATTTAGTTTTAATATTAACACTGAAGCTCGATTCGCTAACCATACATAATATGGCTCTAAATCGATAATTTTAATATTAAGTCGGTTTGCGTTTGGCAGAAGGTCATAAATGTTTGTCCAAGAAAGAAAACGTAAAAAGAAACCGAAAAATCTTTTTTGAACTGATTCTTATACTCGTATAGAAACTTACTTACTTACTAAGTTGGCGCTACCGCTCGAGGTGAACCTGGGCCTGCTTCTCGCATTTGTGTATGCGTGTTATATTTTTGCACGAATGGAAGGGACCTACAGTTTTTTGCCGACTCCGAACGGTGAGTTGAGAAGCTCAATCGTGACAAATGATACTCTTTGATGCTTGTCAGACATTCGAAAGAGGTGGCACCGTGAAAAAACTCTTTTAGGTGTTAGACCCGGCCAGGAGTTGAACCCGGGCAGCATTGCGTAGTAGTCCAACGCACTAACTACCACGGCCACGGCGACCACACTCGTATAAAAACAATGTTGTAAATTAGCGATCAAGTCATTTATGTTTAATACTAACAAACCTACTACTGTACATAAACACTTTTAGAAACAAAGCCATTTGAATTGCGCTATGTATTTCACACCATCCACATTAGAAGATATACAGGTAGGTATGCAATTGGACATACATATGTATTTACAACTACCTAACATTGAAAATTTTGTACATTATGAACGGCAACAACTAGCGTTGCATCGGGGTGCTCGGAGTAAATTGACCGCCTATAGTCTTATGAGATTTTCACACACATTTCAATATGTTCTGAGCAATTACGTAGGTATAATGTTTTTATAAAATACGTTTTTAGAAGGTTTTTTTTTTTTAACATGACAGCTGACATCATTTTTTTTATTCAGTATTGATTGGCAAACCATCATGGTAAGACTTACAAAATGCTTAAAGAGCCATATGTTAATTTTTCTGACAGCATTATCGACCAGCTGAGTCAGCTATTCGTAAATTGGAAAAAAATCGCACTGGACTCCAAGCCACTGACAAGAAAACGCTGGTTATTCCATTAGGAAGATCTTACTCGTAATTCATCGATTCGTCACTATGCGCAAAAACTTGGCCTGCATTCATCGTCTTTGTGGAAGATTTTGTTTTCAAAACATGGTCTACTGGACTTTTTTTTGTGGGGGTATTTGAAGTTGTTGATCAATGTATGCAGAATATAACTTTCAGCCTTGGAAGCCAACATCGACCGCACCATTCGTGATATACGGCCTCTAATGTTCAAAAAAGTTGTCGAATATTGAAGCTCTACTATGAAGTTCCTAAGATGCTCCCGTAATCAATCAGTTTTCAACATTAATGTCATAAAATTATCTGTTGAATAAAAAAAGCTTTTTTTTTAACTTGTGTGTTTAATTTAAAAAAAAAAAAACGCCCAGAACGTAGACTGTGCATCATCCGAGAAAAACCAACGTCAAAGGTCTGAGGTATGTCAAGGGTATGTCAACGCTGAACATCGTGGCGTGGCTAACTTGAAAAAAGAATCACCGATTGGAGAGAAAAGATGTGCTCCCTACTAAGGGTCCCGACTCCCGACCCGATTGATTCAAAACTGTGGTAGCGCGACTTCGCTAGAAAAATAAGTAAGATAATTTGCTTGGACATCAATGGTAGGACCAATTATTAATAATATGATTATCGTTGTGAGCTGAGGATTGTTTACCGTAGTTTCATTCTTATATTGTTTTTATTAAAAACATTCTTAATGAAGATTAAAGTACGGCACTCCATTGAGAGAAGACTGTTTAAGTCTTTATTGATATACATATACATAAATATTATATTACAGTAGATGTTCAATTGCAAAGAATCGCAGAAGCAATCGCTTATTACTTGCCACAACTGCAACTTCTTAGCACCTATAGGTACGTTATGTACCGAAGTTGATAAAAGGGGAAATTATACAATCTTCATAGTTCGATATATGTAAATTTTGGCATAAATGAAAAATATATACATATGTACCTACATATATAATGCATGTATTGGTAAGTAGGTACTTATTTTTGTGTATTCAAGCATTCAAGCATTTGGAGACCATATTTTTCATGCAATACGAAATATTTGGGTGCGATTACTGCCCTTAGGGTACAGGATATACCAATCCAGAAGCAGGTGGACAATCTATTCCCCATTTGATTGAACACATAGAGGACAATGCATTCAACTCTGCTAGGATTTAGAATACATGCGTACGAGAATGTACATACATAGCGTTTGCTCTACACAGGTACAGTCCATACTCGTACAATGATCGTCATGGCATCGAGGGAGGACACGAAAAGCATTCAAAACCTCACACTCGCTTATACTTTGTTCCATAGGAGGTAATGCAAACAAATATACCCTGGCGTAGCATAACTTGAAAGCCATAAATTCTTGAAAAAAACACGAGCGGAAACCACTTTAAATAAAAATTCAATTTACATTACGAATATGTACATACATAACCTCTTCGGACCTGCGGTGCACATATGTGTACTTCCGGAAAAGAATTTTCATATTTTATTTATTTAATTCACAGAGAAACTATTTACGGGAACGCACTCGAAATAAACTATTTATGCACTAAAAATATGCTCTTTACACATCGGGACTACTTCGCGCAAGATTTGACCTCTACATTTCTAGAAATCGAAAAAAAGGAAATCGGACATTGAGAACACAACAAAATCTCTGGTCGCGAAAAGGATAATTAGTTTAGCATTGTTTTTTTGCATTCTTTCTTTTTTTTTGTTTACACAACTTAGTATACAATTGTTTTTTCATCAAAATAAACAAACAAAATAAATAAAAAAATAATTTGTTTGTTAGATATAGACCTAATGTATAATATATGAAACCTCCCTTTTCTCGGAAACCCCCCACCACACTTTTTTTAAGGTTGAAATTTACTCTCAAATAAGCCTTATGAGTGACCATAAGCAACATCAAACACATGCTCATTCTGGATATAGCTTGGGTCTCAAGAGGATAATGTAGTATTATAAAACGAGTATTTTATTTTAGTTTTTACTTTTAGAATTGTGAACTACTTGGGTTTGCGAGATAAAAGACATTCGGAGAATGTATAAGGTATATGTGTATGTTCATATATAAGTACCTGCTCTTACCCACAATAATTGGTGTACCGTCCAAATCGATTCACTTTATGAATGACATTTATGTTAATACATTATATCTTATCGTACAGAGAGTGAACTGCAACTAATCATCAGCATTCAAAAATCAGTCGTCTGTCTGTTCTTAGGACTTATTTCGAGAGCTGGAGCGTTGTTGTTTTCCATCCGCTGGGGATTGGGTTACCTTAAACCCATAATTAAGTTAAATATAACGATTTTGTAAACGGTTCGGCGAATATGTACAAAATCCATAGGTACTGTACATACATATGTATGTGTATGTATCTTTCTTCAGTTGAAACTCAGTTACAGTCTGGGCTGAACTGAAACGGTTAGAACATGAAAACAGTTCCAACACAGCCTAATACCATACATCTTAACGTTTCCTTAGCAAGTACAGTGAAATCTCCCATAGGCGGACAGTGACGTTGACAACATGTTTGTCCGCCTAGGGGAGTTGTCCATACGATTTTTTAAACAAATTAATTTTATTTATCAAAACATTAAAAAAAAACTCTACTTTATTTGAAATGATTAACAAAACAAAAAACGAAAACAAACAAAACAAAAAAGATCGAGAATCCTCGCTGGGAGAATAAATCATAGACCTTTTTCTCTCGAAAGTATTCAAGATACACCAGAACTGGCAGGATCAATGTTTTGTAGAGCATGCATTTCGTCTTCCGAGTTAGGAGTTTTGAGCCCATTTGTTTTGCCACACCGAAGAAGTAGCGGTTTCCTAGGGTAAGTCTTCGTCGAATTTCCACTAAGGTGTCATTCGTGGAGTTGATGTTTACTCCGAGGTAGGTAAACTCCTTAACCACTTCGAAGTTACTCTTGCCAACAGTGACGTTTTGTCCTAGGCGGAGGACAGATGTTTCTTTGTTTGTTGACAACATGTAGGTTTTGTCCTCATTCACTTCAAGGCCAACTCGTTTCGCCTCTTCTTCAATTGCCGTCAAAGCCTCTAACACGGCGCGCTGGGAGCGACCGATGATGTCGATGTCGTCTGCGTCCCAGTAGCTGGACAGATTTGTGAAAGATAGTGCCTTCCGTGTTTACACCTGCCCTGCTCACTATCTGTTCCAGCACAAGATTGAAGAAGTCACATGACAGCGCATCTCCTTGCCGAAATCCGGTACATATTTGGAATAGTTCGGAGGAACTGTTTCCATATTGCACGTTGCATCGCGTGTTTTCCTGCGTCACGCGGCATAGCTGGATCAGTTTAGCCGGGATCCCGGATTCGGCCATCGCCTTGTAGAGCTCAAGACGATGAATGCTATCATATGCGGCTTTGAAGTCGATGAAGAGATGGTGACTTGAAATTCGTTGGTCTTTTCCAGGATCTGCCTTTCCATTCCTTTTGAGAAAAAACATCTTACAAATGTAACGTCTGGTAAGCGAATAAGTAATAGTATCTATGTAAAATTTCAATAATATTCAAAATACGATTTTCGATGCGCTACACCTTCGCTTGCTAGGCATTACTTTTGGTAAAATCTTAAATTTTCTATATTTTCTTTAAAGAAATATGCACTTACCATGGAAGCAACTACAACTTTTCCCACTGTGCATATTCTCGATACCATGGCGATCATTGTAAGTTAGTAATGTTTGTATGTTCGGTGCCCGGATAAAGCAAACGCTAGTTTAATTGCAACGAATTCAAGAGCAGTTCAAGGGGAATCCTTCACTTTGGGATGCAGTATCCATCAAAAGTAAATAACATACGCATGTACATACATACGTTCATACATGCCTAGCAGGACACTGGTTTGTAAGCTATGCTTCTACTCTATGGTGAGTTATAGGAATATTTCGATGGCACGGGAACGGAGAAAATGTTTTCAAATGTCTGTGTTTCGTAGCTCGTAGAGGGTACTTAAATCTACAATGCAGTAGATTCCTCTATCGATTGATTCGCCTGTTACGCTGTGCACTTGAAATGCCCTTTGCTACCTTTCGTATTGCCATGGGACAGGTATTTTTACTTTTAATATGGTTTTGATTTCCCTGAAAAGTCCTTGATGTACATACATACATACATAGTTGGTCAATGCATATTTCCCTCAGGTCGGATTAATTAAATGTCATACGCAGAACTGATGTTTACGAATATCCTTTGAGGTGGGTAGCCGACGTATGTACATTGTACATACGTATGTATATGCGAGTATGTATGTACACACCTACATATGTACATATATATGTATGCATGGTCACAGTATGTATGTATATTGTACACATACAGTGCACTCTCGATTTTTGCAATTAATGAAAACAGACGTTGTTGCAAAAATCGAAAAGTTGCATAAATCGAACATACTTACACACTTACACACTATTTTCTGAGTTATCAGGAATTTTTAATTATTCCCTTGTAATGCCATTCGTTTTCAATCCGGTCGGAATTGATTACAGGGATGATTGTTTTCCATTGGTTTCACTTGTGGATTCACAGTATTTAAAACAAATGAACTCGTTCTTACAACTACACTGCGTCAAGACGATGTACAATGTCGGCAGAAGTTTGCTTTTGAGTGCAACATTGCATAGTAAAACTTACACACACAAATTTCTATTGATTTTGTTTCATTTACGTTGGTTGCAAATATCGAGAGTGTACTGTATGTACATATAGATATGGTACATGCATGTGAATGTGGACATCATTTTACTAAAGTATCTCATCATTATCATTATATAAATAGGCGAAGGCAAAATAGTTCAACCCCTTTTTAACTGTCAAACAACATATTCGCTTAATTTTTTTTTTTGGAAATGTTGTGAAGAGGGGCAGTGCAGTGTGTAATTTTTTTCCAATATGTTATATTGTGTGTTGTGTCTTAGCCAGGTAAAAAGCGGGCAAAATAATAAATATTAAAACGCGATACTAATCTAAATAAAAACTTGTGTGTGCATTTTGTTAGCTGTGGCTAAGCTTACTGTACGGTAACTCCTTTGGTTACCGAATGTGCCGATTAATAATTCAGATTTTGGATCCAGGTAATTGAATAATCTTTCTGTTACTTTATTCAATATGTACTTATTAGAAACCTTTGCAGGCCTTATTTTTTGTTACCAAAATAGATGATACATATCGATACAACTTTGATATCTAAAAGAATACATATGTATGTGGCGGCGGGTTAAGCCACACTGAGCCGTGGCATTCTGGCATCACTGCATTTCAAAATGTCATCAAGAAGACGCCCGTCGACAGCCAATGGGAGATAAGATGATGAAATCACCATTCAGTCGCATCGTAGAATCATCGAGACCAGATCGCTTATATTTCGCGCATAATTTGTAATTCGTTTTTTATTATTCTATTTTTGTAAGTTTATCAAAGAAATTTGGAAACAATAAACAATTTTAGTTGATCATTTAATAATTGTGTTGCGCGTTTATTTCGAAGCAACCAAAGTGGTGACCCCGACGACAACCAAAGTGGTGACCCCGACACCAAAGTGGTGACCCCGACGGCAACCAAAGTGGTGACCCCGACGACAACCAAAGTGGTGACCCCGACGGCAACCAAAGTGGTGACCCCGACGACAACCAAAGTGGTGACCCCGACACCGAAAATAAGAACGGATAGTCGCAAATTCGACACCGTTTGCTCGCAATTGCCGCCCGCCATGTCGCTTCCGGCAACCAACGTCAGCGTCCTCGCCTCCGTGCCACTCGCATAGTGGAGCATGACTCCACTCGACGCCCTCGCATATCGCCAACTCTGCCCGACTAATACGCAACTCTTCGCCGTAAACGGATCGTCTATCAGAGTTTACGGCGAGGTTACTCATGAACTCAATCGCCCATTCGTTTGGACATCGTCGCCGATGTCTCTTCGCCAATCATTGGAGCCGACTTTCCCCGCCGCTCATCGATCGAAACTCACCATTCGCAGACATCATAAGTGAGTTCCCCAATATTACTCGCCTCGCGCCACCGGGAGCCTCGACCAACTCCGGTAGCATCGCCAAACAACCAGCAACCGCCACAACGCACTTCGACTCAGACATCTCGCTCCCTTACAGGCCGGAAGCGCTACCTGTAGGGTGCGCGAGTCTTCTGGGGGGCCTCTGTGGCGGTGGGTTAAGCCACACTGAGCCGTGGCATTCTGGCATCACTGCATTTCAAAATGTCATCAAGAAGACGCCCGTCGACAGCCAATGGGAGATAAGATGATGAAATCACCATTCAGTCGCATCGTAGAATCATCGAGATCAGATCGCTTATATTTCGCGCATAATTTGTAATTCGTTTTTTATTATTCTTTTTTGTAAGTTTATCAAAGAAATTTGGAAACAATAAACAATTTTAGTTGATCATTTAATAATTGTGTTGCGCGTTTATTTCGAAGCAACCAAATGTATATTGTATATTGTATATTGTGTTGGAAATGCATTCTGCCTAACTGAAGCGATCAGTTATCGCCCGAAACCTGGGAAGGTCAGTGACAAATTAGATCATATTTTATAATATATGAATTATAAAAATACTGTCAACATTACAAAAACAAAAAATCGAAAGTGCACTTCATTCAAAATCACATTTGAGTATTTATTTACACGAAAGGATATGGCAACGTTTAGGATAAATAAATAATTTGGGAAAACCACCATGCCTAAGCATGAGCAAAACAGAAGTAACACGTTGCCACCTTAATAATAAACTTGCCAAAACAAAATTGTCAGTAACCTTTAACAGCGCTCCAGCTTAACCATAACTTCATCCCAAAATACCATGGAGACATGCAGAATCGAACGCAAAACTCAAAACCCGGAACAATATAATCCAGAAATCAGCCTCAGCAAAATGGGGAGCTTCCGTAAAAATGCTTCGATTCGCTACCCTGGGTCTAGTCTTGTTCGCTGTTGAGTACTGCGCCACCGTCTGACTAGACTGCTAGCTTTAAACATCGATGCGTACATATAATGTCAGAAACAAGCAGCACCACACCGACCAGATTCTTTTGCGTACTAAGAAACATACACCCTGCAAGGCTCCGATGTCAAGTCGCACTCCTTCGCGAATATCATAAAATCAGCTCGAATAGACATCTGCATATTAAGAACAGCGCAATATCTAGTCTAAAATCTCGGCACCTACCCTTAAAGTTGGTACAAGATCTTAGAGATATCAACTTCAACGCAACGCATCATTGAAAGACCGAGTGGCGCTCTAACGCAAAGAAACGTCATGTTTCGCATAGATGACGCGACTTCCATGCCAGACGGCTGCAACCTATACATTACAATTACATGCTTACATACAAAACGGGGCTCAGTCTTAACCGACTGCGAACATATCATGGCAGATGCGCTGCAGCTTTTTATAGGTGGGGAGTGGCTGAAACAGCGTTTTGCGATTGCTGCAGCACAGTCCAGAACATCAAATACATTACTACCGAATGTGCCCTTAGAAACTACCAGAGGCGATCCAACCGACCGACGCGACGCACAATGGGGCAAAGAGGCCCAAAAGCTGGCATTAATTCAAATTACTAAATTGAGAATATCTATATTTTTTTATTATTTTTCGATAAGATAATATCCACATTATTAAAAAATGCAAATGATTTCTTTTTAGACTTATCTGATTCATCACAGCGCAGCTTAGTTGAAGTCTGATTTTTTCTCAGTTTTTTTTTCTTCTTTGTATGAAGCCCGAATTTTTGTTAATCTGTAAATAATTTTGAAATCTTGGTATAGAGCTTGTACGACGCGACGCGACGTTTCTTTGAACGCATGGCTGTATTAAAGACGTAGTATCTTTGAGGTGGCTTAAAGAGCAGTTCATCTTGTGTACAGTACAATCATCTACAAGGTATTTATTGTGCAGTTCATTGAAAATCAAAGTTGTCCCCCAAGCTTTGGAGAGAGCGTAGTAGTCCATCGGGAGTTTTTTCACATGTTTGAAACATTTTAAATACTTATCCTTGCCTATTATACCAAAAGACGTTCCTTTTCACCAGACATATGTACATACTTGCGCAGCCTAAGATCGTTATCCATTCCATTTTCAAAAGTTTGCATGTGAAATTTTCAATTGTCCCGATTTGCCGTTTGTCTCCGCTTTTTTCTTAATATGTAATTACAAAATGAATAAAAAGTGGGAAAAATTAATTAAAAAATAATGGTTCCGTATTACCATATGGGTACGGAACCCTAATGATAACAATAACCAATCTGCTGATTATAAAAAGTGGAATCTACCTATTTACATAATATGTAATTGTTTATAATTGTTGGAGACTGTGTTAAAATTAAGCTGCGTGACGTGCACTGTGGTATGAAACTTTTTCTGAGGAAGATAAATGCTATAATATGAAAATGTTTATCTTATCTTGGTACTTACTTTTCCATGACCTTCAATATTTAAAACATAGATCTATTTTTGCTTAGGGCATTATTTATTTTTGTTTTTATTTAAACATAACACTTAGCTAGTTTAGGTCTGTGTAATAATATATAACTCTCTGCATATACCAAATATCACACAAATTTGATTAGATAATAAAGCTTATTATTAAATGAATATGAATAATTCGAATGCTACCCAAAATTTTAGAACATATTCTTCGGGCTTAGTTTCATGTCAAGAACTTTATGGGAAAACTAAAATTTTAAACTCCATGCTTGAGATTTATATGGACGTTAGTTTGATTTAGAACGAATTTTAATAGCTTTACGGACATAAGCCAAGTGTTTTGATATCGTAAGCTTTTCGAACAAAATTACTGGTCTCAATTTTTTACACAGGACTGTATTAAATAAGTTAATAATAATAAGTTTCAGTGTACCGTCGGAGTAACTGTTTTGGATTGACCAAAAAATAGCACTTAGTTCTAATTGAAAAATGTAATTTATGAATATTTTGATACTATATGATATACAAACAGTAAATGTTAAGTGGATTGCGACATGTTTAATTAGGTCAATGAAATATATGACATTAACATTGTTATCTTCAAGATAACTGGTAGGAATGAAATGAACCACAACAGTGTGGCCTTCGGAGTAGTCCTCAGATTTCCCGAACAGCAATGGCGGCGCTATTTTGATAGTTCAAAGCTTTTGTTTTAGCTAGCAGTTGTACTCTCTGATGATTGCTGTTTCTAGTGTTTCGTTCAATACTTTTGGTAGTCGATAGTCATAACATTCAGTGGATTCACCCCACGTCAGGAGCTATCTGGCTAAAAGTATCTAGAAAAAATTTGCAACAACAAACCATCAAAGAGCACAAGTGTAAGCTATTGAAAAACTACAACTATCTACTGATAGAATACCATCAATACCTTTCTGTGAAGCACGCGTCAGAAAATGTGCTTATCTAATATCGCATCTGGTTTGTATTAATAGATAAATACAAGTACATACGAGTATGTACATAATGTAAAATGCGATTTCGACATATTTTACAAACAAGAAAACATGCTTATTGTCACAAAATGCTTCTTTCCTCTAATTTACTCTCAAGAGTTTTCTCACACAACACTCAAGTCGGTTATTCAGAAGATGGTTGAATCAGAACATGTCGGAAAGGGTCAGAAAATGAATCCGCTAAAGTACTTAACAAAAATAAATGATTTGAATCAGACGCGAGCCGCAGGAATTTCATAAACAGAGTGAAATCACGAACAGACTGTGAAAAGGGAATTACCCAGAATCGTCCTTATCAGATACAAGGATTGATAAGACTGTTGTGCACTTCCTGTTAATATGCCACAATATTTGCTGAATATATTCGTATGTGTAGATACCTCCATAGAATATTCTCAAATGCAAATAGATCTTTTTGTAGCTCTAAATGGCAGTTTTAAAATTATTGGAACTCAAAACAAATAAATAAATGGCTTTAACACATTGCGTGAAAGAAAGATTGGAAATTTTATATTTAAATGACAGTTGTCTGCTTCATATAACCAACCGCATTAAATTTGTGAAGAAAGTTACCAAAATTTTCGTAGTTAAACAAATAAGAAACAACTAAAAAATGTCCGTAATATGTTATTTATCCAAAATGAGCTTTTCGCGCAATGTGTTAAATATCAGAACCTAGATTGGACGACTCGGAATTTCCAAGCACTCGAGCCCCCATACCATGAGTAGGTATAGCAGATGATTGGAAATAACCGACATGGTCCAAAAAGGGTTTCGATGGATCAGTATAATTAAAACCTTAATTACGCAGTAATAGTAAGGATCTAAATGTTTGAGAATAAAATTTTATAAATACCATCACAAAAAAAAAGGAATGTGTAAAATTTAAAAAAACAAAACGTTTAAATTCGCTATACATATGTAGTTCAAGCGCTGATTACTTAAAATGATGTTATGAACAACAAGAGATGTGCTTGCTACATTCAAACCTACCAACTCGTTCTGGGCATAGAAGGGAAAAGGGCATAAGGACCCCAGTACATATGATGAAATTTGTTGATCTAAGCATAAATCTGATCAGCCTATAACGAACTTGTTGGAAAATTTCGAATATGAACGCATTTAAGCTGACTTATATTACGTGGAGGAAAGCCTATTCCATTTCCTTTGTGAATGCCTGATGCCACATAGACAACACACATTAGGTAATCATTTCCTTATTAAGCATTTCCTCCACACACTAAGGCTATCAGGCTGTGGTATTAAAAAGGGTCATTGGCACTAATTGTGTATGACGAGCCCTGCCATACAACCACTTCCATCTACCTATCTACCTACCCAGGGCAGGCTTTTGTGTGTGTACGCTTTTGCCAGCTTAACAACGATTGTTGCCATTTACAAAAAATAAATCGCAATGAAATAAAGATTTTTAATAAATTCTCGAGTTAAATTCAAAAAAAATCCACGAATTTAAAAAAAAACGTTCTAAAGCTTGTAGAAGATCTGCAACAAAGTCGTCAATAAACTATCTGAATCGAATCAATTAAGACCGCCTCTGAAAGTTCATTTTCAAATTTACTGCAAATTCCCATCTAACGACGACACGAAACCTTCAACTCGGTAAAGAATCAGTTCTAAATCTGTTTGATTACTAAAATCCTTAAATCAGCGTAGAGTTACAACCACTGGCTAAAAAAACTCTGTACAAAACCAAACGCCAGGCAGGACCCCTCCTACAGTCAAAGAATGAATGATTGACCTATGCTATAGAATACAAAATAACATCCATTCTATTGGCCTGTATTCTGGATATCTGCCCAATAATCACTTAAATATTATACATATATACACACATATATTTACATATATTTACAATTATATACATATTATAAAGTATCCCAAGATAACCCAGCCCAAAATTGAAGCTTATGTTCTGTAATTTAAGTAACTTATTTCGAAACAATTAAATTACATTACGAATTTACAATATATGTGAGTACTAAATATATAAGTGTTATATGAAAAAAATCTTTTTTTGGTTTCTAAATAGCATAGAAACTAGAGAAAGAGATTTTTCTTTTTTTTTTTTTTTACCTTAAGAACTATGTTTCCGGCTAAAGGTCACAATTTGTTTCCATTTTGTAAGTATGCATAATAATACTTATAATTGCTTTTATAAGAATACATATGCACACAGGAAAAATTGTGATTGTAACGTGTGATTAAATTCCTATATGTATGTATTATAAAAGTTGAAAAATTAGTTTACAATAGATGATTGAACTACAACTATAGAAGAAAAATAGTAAAATAAATGTCATCTATAAGTGTTATAAATGACTAATAAATTTTTAAGGCTGTTTAAATTTGAATCTTTAGCTAATATACTTAACCACTAAAAATCGATTATAAGATCGTAGTTATCGACTTGGCGCCAAGGAATCATGTCATTGTAGACTTCGCTGAGGTATGCAGTGATGGATGGTGGGAGATTTAGCTTAGCTAATTCACGACGGTTTTTGACATGCTTGATGATTTCCGCTCGACAGCGATCCTGTAAGTTGACGAAATCCCGACGAGCACATTTAAGCGTCATTTCAGTTTTTGCCGCCGTTGAGCAAACGATCGGGTAGAGGGGTTCTTTTACCTGTAAGTGAAGTGTAAGTGCAGATATTCTCATTAAAGAAAAAAAGAGGTCCCGACTTAAAAATATAGCACCTAAGAAAATTTCAAATTTATCGGAGCAAAAAAGACTTACCTTATCTAACCCTCTGAACGCCACTCCTAAGCAATCGCCATCTTTGTAGTACGTCAATGTACCTTCGATACCATCAAACAGGATGCCAATCACTGTCGCTTGATTCTCCCGAAACCGCTTGGTATACAACAACGCGAGGCCTTTGTGCCATAGCACACCCTTGTGCGACAGACCCCAACTATGCTCGTTCTCGCCCAACATGTTGCGAAAAGAATTCGCATGCAACCGCGCGTACTTTGTCCCAATGCCGAACATTATGCTCGTACCGAAGACTCGCTGGGTAACATGCAATTCCCAATAGAAACGTCCGTTGTTAAGTGGTCGTTTTCCCTGAACTCCTGCCGTTCCTTTGCTCCAATTCGGATGAAAATGCACAGTCCTGTTGTTTGGGCCACTCAAAACAACCTCTTTCGAACGATGCCGTTTCGACCATGTCCAATTGTCATCACAGCCGTGCTTAAGAGGGTGACTGTCATCCTTCAAGGAAGAGGAACCTTTCACACGAGAAGAGGAAGTCGTTGTGCTAGATCTGGTCGTAAATTGTGCAGTAGCTCTAATTGTCGCTGTTATTGACGTTGGGGTTGATGGAGCCGGTGATGACTCTGGTGTCTCATATTCATCACTTGACATTGTGCAATGGTTTTTGTTTGTCCTCCCACACACACGCACACACATATACAAACCAACAGCCTATTAGCTCACTGGGTTGATGGGTTACTTCGGTTCGCTGTGTGTTAAATTGTAGAACGTCCTCGTCGATAATCGGCTTAGAGTTTTCCCATAGTTTTTGGACAACTCATAGGAACGTCTGACGGCTTAACAAACTCGCTTTGGCTTGGTGTGGTGTGCATGGGAGCATTGACCAAGTTTTGAACTTCACTGGGTTGTGCTGCCGGTAATGATGGACTCTGATGAACTTTCGCGGTGATTAGTATCGGTTTTTATCTCGACTGTCGTTCGATGACGGAACGACTTCAAAATTTATGTAATTTCTATTTTTGAACTTTGTGTCTGTCTCCTGGGCTTACTTTGCAAGCTTCTCGTACCGACGAACTCGTCGAGTTGTAGCCACTATTCCCGTTTGGTTATCTCCGCAGAAGCGACCGTAGTACGAACGATTGCTGTCTATCAAATTCCCTCCACAGAATGCATTACCACTGCGTGTACCCCAAGATGTACGGTTTCTTCGAATTGCAGAAGATGATGATGCATTTTGACTATCGCCGTGGCTACAACTTAGACAAGCACACAGCTTGGCTGGATTTTGACGATTCTTTCCACTAAGATAACTTGCAACAGTGCCACCGTCAACCGAGGTGGATAAAATCGAACCACCACCACCACGTACTCGTTCTTCACCTCCACCACCGCCAGTTGCGGCGCTGCCGCTGGCAATCAATCGATTTTTCAAGTGTCTAAGTGTTGGCTGATTCGGATTATGATGACGACAGTACCCTAACGGGCTATTCGAACAAAAGCTGCATCCAGGAACTGGATGTTTCGGCTTTAAGGCGAACAGCTGGAGTCTTTGCTGTTCTCTATCGATAAGAAGTCTAGCGTGTTTGGGATTGAGCCATTTATCATGAACTGTTAGGACGATGTTTTGAAGGTATAGACAAAGTGATTGAAAAAATAACAACACAACGATAATCATATAGGCCGGGGGTTGGAAAGATTACTGGGATGATTTGGGAAAGGGTTTATGAAAAGGGGGAAACATTAACCAAAAAAAGGGAAAACCCGAAAATGCTTCACCGATCTAATTGCTAACGATCCGAATTGTTTTTCCACTGAACACACAAACTTTAAGTTTAGTTTTAGAGAAACTCCAAGAGGTTGAAAACCGCGTATCCAGGAAAGGGATTTTTAAAATGGAGAAAAACATTAACACAAATAAAAGGAAAAACTCGATAAAACTTGATTCGAATTGATTTTCCACTTAACACAAAAACTTAAAGTTTAGGTTTCTAGAAACTCCAAGAGGTTGAAAAATATGTATCTACACTAGATTACTTCCGAAGATTTCTGCTTTGAACTAACTAAATAACTGTTACTGGGTGACTGCAAGGAGCAGTTGTCGGCTCGCGTCCTCGTAACCTCGGTATCTACAATTTCTGTGAAATTTTTTTCCAGCGCATGTCAATCACGCTGTGGTAGTGGTGTTTCTCCACCGAAGTGAGGATGAGAAAATCGATACGCAATCTCCGTTGGATTGCAATCAATTCTACCATACTTAGTTATCACATCAGGAAGTTCCACCCTCTTGTGCAACGTTCATCATTGTGCATACACCCCTTTGCAAATATATGTACCTCTGGTTCTTTGTATGTATTTGTTTTTATCGGAACAACTGTTGTTTTGTTATCAGTCAGCGGTGGGGGATGAGGTGAAAACATGTTCATGGTTACGGCCTTGGCGCAGGCGTCGGTTTTCTTCAGGGGGTTGATAAATGGTTACTTGCTTTTTATTTTGGATTTACGAATTTTCAAATGCTAATTGATATGGGGATGATAGGTGGTTGTGGCGGACTATAGGTAGACAAATATGTACAATGGTTCGAAGTTCCGGAAAGAGGTAACTGAGGATTGCTGGTTATGTTATATTAACCATGGAGGAAGGGTGCAAATTTATGAGATTGGACTGATTTTTTTGTACCCGGTCAGAAATATGTAAGAGAATTGATTCCACATTTTTGTTGAACGTGTTGATTATGGGGTTTGGGAATGATAACACTGTGTTGTAAGAGTATCAGTAGGTAATCCACATAGTAAACATCGGGAGAAAAAATGTGCAATAAAGCACTTGAACATTTGCTCAAACCCACTAATCTCTCCATACCAAAAAAAAGGCCTGCAACTCGTGCAACTATTTAATGAACAAATATACATATAGGAAGTTCTGCTGCGTAGTAGAGGGCGTTGTATTCAACAAATGTGTCTGTGATTGAGCAAACAAGGGGATACAAAAACAAAAAAAAAATTGTTGGACATGATGTATGATTTACGTGTATATTTGCTAGTGAAAGAAGGAGATGATAAAACATACATAGATTTCTCTGGATCAAAAAGAATTTATAATTTCGCATTTCATATTGAAACAAAAACGTACTATACACTGCTACAAAAAGGTAGTAGGTAGATAATAGATTCCTATCTACGTCAAGTGTTTTGATTTTAAATGTTAAAGGACTTAATAAAATTGGACGCTTATTTTTACCAAAAGGTGGAGCGAATTAAAGTGTAGGTACAATTTTAAGCGAACTTGAGTGAAACACCATTTACATAGGTATACATACATACAGTTGAAATCATCTAACTCAAAATTTCTCTCTTTTTTGCATTCGGAGTTTTCGTAGAAAAAAAAGAAGTTGAAATATTCAATTTATATGAAGATTTTAAATCGTAAAGAAATTAGTGATGCTGTCTGATTAAACTGTTGGGGGCTGTTACATAAAGATTAAGCCGGTGGTTGTTTCTCAACCTTAATTATTAAATATTGCACAGTAAGGGGCATAATCTCTTACGACTGTTTGATTTTATTTTGTCGCAGTTCGGCAGGAAATGAGAACTTTTTATTTTTTTTTTTACATATTTTTTTAATTAAATTATTACAGTACACTCGCGAAAACGTGAACAATTATAAATCGATTTGGTTCACGTTTGCTAGAATGTTCATGTTTGCGAATGTTTAATTTTAGCTTAACGACAGAACACATACTATGTACATATGTAGACATACGTACATAGTGGAAACTCGTTTTCGAATATATTCTCAGAAAAAAAAAACATTCTTACAAAAAGAGGTTATGTTTAAAAAAATGTATTTCTTCGTATTCAAAAAGTTTATAAAATATGGAGTTACATACATACCTAGATATGTAGGCATATGTAAGTAGGTATACTCATATTTGTGACATATGTATGTATCCCTATCCATACCTAATATGTTTTAAATTTTTAATTTACATTATGTAGTTAAAAGAAATCTGTTATACGTTTTTGCGATTTTTATTTATTTTTGGTTTCCTACGGAATTAAAAAGAATTAAATTTTAAATAATATAATAATATGACATATTCCAAATAATTATATATGTATGTATATATAGGTACATTACATACCTACTGCCATTTTTTTCACCGACCTATGCCTCACCTTGAAGACAAAAGTTGTGATCTTGTTAATTTTTATGACCATAGCAACACTTTTTTGCCACAATTTTATGTAAAATTAAATAGTTTAAAAAAAAAAAACTTTTGTTTATAACGAATAAAAAAATATGTAATCATTTTAATAAATTGCTTGGTATGTTGTTTCATACTGCTATTTTTTGACCGCAGCTGTATATATATATTTTATATATATGTACATATACATATCCTATTTATATGCTAGCCACTGTACATATGTACAATGTAAAATATATATATTATGTATGTTCATAATATACATATAGGTAGGGGAAGTGGGGGCTAAACCGCATATTTAGTGTTTGTCCGCCTTAAAAACGATTGAGAAAAGTTTTTTAAGGAAAATTAAGTCTTTATTCTGCAAGTTTGTTAATTTACGAAGGCACTTTGAGCAATATTATAAATAAATAAATAACTAAAAATAAGTTTCATTACTTTAAAAAAAAATACTTATAAAAATACTTATAAAAAACTTATATGTGGGGGCAAAGCCGCCCACTAAATTTTACTGGGGGAAAACCATTTTAACTTCAAATTACAAGTTAGGTACAGAGGTCACACACATATGTGAGGTCCTCATTGATTCCAATTCCTCTTCCTAACAGGGAATTTAACTAAATCTTTTGGTAAAAATAAAATTTAAAAAGTTGATGTTGAATCTGCTAATGCAGCCAGAGCATCAACAAATTAATTTTTCATTGACGATTCGTCCCATGCCTGTCGTGTTGTTTTGCGAATATAATTTCGCATATTTGAGCTGCATTCATAACAAACAAACAAGTAAATACATAAATTATTAAGAAAAAATAAATGATTTTGCCCCTATGCGGTTTTGCCCCAGACGAATCTTAACTGAATTTTAACTCTTTTTTTTGTCAAATTGATGTTCCTGTCGACTTTTTAATAGTTTATATTAATTTTCAATATCGAGATTGCAATTGTAAAAAAGAAAACATTAACTTTTTTGGTTATTTTATTAGTTAAACCAGAACTTACTTTTTGCACGAACGATAACGCTTTAACAGTAAATCACAAAAATAACTGTAACTTTTTGACAACTTCAACGAACTACATTATCTTGACAGACATGATGTGTCACTTCATTTGTCACGACATTAAAAGTATTGCCATTGAATTTTATTTTTCATACAACATAGCACGGAAACTGTTTTGCCCCCATGTGCGGTTTTGCCCACACTTCCCCTACATACAAACATACATATATCTTAAACTAAAAAGCTATATAAATAAACCCTAAGATCTCAGCTTAGATGTAGACTTTAAAATAAAAAATTAAAGTTTAAAAAAACAAAAAACCCGACTACGGGAAAAACCAACTAAAAACTACGAAACAAGATAAAACGAAACAATGATTTTCAGAGTACAGTGAACTTCTCATAACCGGACACTGACGGTACCGAGAAATTTGTCCGGTTATGAGAGGTGTCCGGTTTTGGGAGAAAAAAATAAGTAGATATTCTTAAAAAAAAAAACAATAGACATTATAAATTTTATTTTATAAAGAAATCAATTTTTATGGGATAAACATAAATTACCGAAAAATACTAATTTCTGTCTATGACAATCAAGCGTAAAATTACACATACATACTCATATACGTATACACTTAACAAACAAACTTATTTAAAAAATGCAACGGGATCTATAAATGCGCATAGTTGTTGGATAACACGTTCGCGGACAAGACAGCATATGCCGTCAATAGTTGAGGAAATTAACGGGTCATGACAATTTTAGGTATGTTAGGACAAGCCGAGATACTCTGACGAGAAATACAGTATACTTCCATATTCCGGCATTATTTGTCCTATCAGAGACATTTTTTCACTTCACTGTAACCAGCGGAATCATTTTTATCCTTATACAAAATTCGCACAAAATAATATAAAACATCTCCAAAATGCCAGAGATATGCGTGTGTCATTCTAGCGTTCCCCACCGAAAATCATGTGTCCGCGAGTGTAATAATAACGCAAAGGCACACTTCACACCCGCAGCTCAAAGTTTTGGTTTCGTTTCTTTGCAAAGCGTTAAGAAGAGGAGAATAAAGCAAAAACCAAATAAAGTATGTAAAAAGTTTGCCATACGTAGATATGTTCTGTCCGTTTAAGAGGGAGCGACATTCTATTGCAGTTTCGAAAATTGGTGTCCGTGTCCGGTTATGGGAGAATTTGTTAAATGAAAAATCGTGTATAACCGTGTATTTCCGTTCTTTGAAATCTGTCCGGTTATAAGATGTGTCCGGTTATGAGAGGTGTCTGTAAGGAGAGAGAGTACACTGTACATATAACTGTGGTTGCATGCCGCTTTGTCCAATGAATGCGTAATTATATAAATACGTTATCATTGCGAACACGGCTATACTCTGAAAATCATTGTTTCGTACTTTTTAGTTGGTTTTTCCCGTAGTCGGGTATTTGTTTTTTAAACTTAATTTTTTATTTACAACCTTTTAGTCTCAAAAAATATGTAGTGTGTGTATAGCAATATAAGTAAGCAATGTCGTGTTCTTCTTGTCAAACCCTTTCATTTGATACTTATATTAGGGATGTAGTAAAGATAACAGAAATCCATCATCTTGGGGGGCGTCCGCCATAATTACCTCACATCGTATTGTGTTCTACTCGCCAAGCCCTTTCATTTGATACCCATATTAAGGAGGTAGTAAAGAAAAAGATAACAGAAATCCGCCATCTTGGAGGCGTCCGCCATATTGAGTTTAGAATTACGTCATATCGTATTGTATTCTACTCGCTAAGCCCTTTCATTTGACCCCCATATTAAGGAGGTAGTGAAGATAACAGAAATCCGCCATCTTGGAGGCGTCTGCCATATTGAATTTAGAGTTACGTCATATCGTATTGTGTTCTACTCGCCAAGCCCTTTCATTTGATACCACTATCAATGCGGTTGTAAAGACTAGTCGGGTAAAAAAGAAAAAAAAGAGATAGTCCACCATTTTGCTTGGTGCGCCCGCAATATTGAATTTTTCTGTGACGTCACATAGCCTAGGACACTCTCCGGATCAAGGCGAATCCAACGACACCTCATTTGCTGAAATCGGTACTTCCTCTGCGTAGTCGGTTAATTAACCGGAAACATTTTTCTAATTCACACATCTATTTTTTCATCGTTATGTACATACATACATACGTATGGTATACATATTTGTATTCATTATTTCTCTATTACATAATGAATATTTTGCTTCCGGTTAAGCCATAAACTAATGGTACTTTATGTACATACTAGAAACATTGCATGGGATTCTTTCTATGTTCCTGTTTGGGTTAAAATATACACTAAGCATTCACAATATGTACCATTAGCGCATAAAACGACACACACATAAGTATGCCGGTTAATTGTTAATATTTGAGAAGAATTCATCGGGTTTCCATTTTACATTTATATAATATTATTGTATATCTGTAGGCGATGCTATGCGCACAGATAATAAAATCTATAAATTTATTGTCTGTACGAGTGCGGGTGTGAACATTTGCATACTTATTGCTGCGAGTGTACTTACTCGATGGCTTCACAATGCGAACTTATCACATGTAACAACCAACAGTATTCCAGTTTGATTTTAAGATATGAAATCATAGATGGCGCGAAAAAAGTTAAGAAGAATTCATTGGTCGTTAAATTGAGTATCCCTATTGCCTATTTTTAGGTGATATGAGGGTTGTTAACTTGGATAATGATTCAAATTGCCGGTTTCGATGTTTGTTTGTACATAGTCTATATTTACATTAACTGCTAACAATTATGTCAAAAATACCTATGATTACTGAAAGTAATCAAATAAAACGACACCTTTATTTAATATAAACACTTGTATACGATATGTATATGTATGTACATCATACATAGGTATATGCTGTTTATTGAAATAAAATGACACACGGCCAACTCCCAACGAATTGAAAGCGACTCGAATTTCCTCCGGTCGAAAAACTATCTCCTGCTCGAAGAACTCGCCTTCGAATGTGAAATATCCTTTTGAATGGAAATACCAGAACAGTTCCATTCCAACAATCCACAAACCAACCACCGACAGAGCAAATATAATATAAATCTTGTAGGATACTCCATTATCGTTCTCTTTGCCACTTAATTTGAAATCGACTAGAAGCATAAAAATCCTTCCTCCTACACCCATACAATAGTGTTAGCTGTTAGATGCCATATGGCATTAGTATCAACAAATAGTGGTTGCTAAAGGAGGAGAGTGGCCGGGCCACATATGTGTGTACATATATCTGTGTTCGAATTGGTGGTGCGAAGTCCCACGATAATAGTTTTGCAAATGATCAATTTATCGCAATTATCCATTCGCATTGTTTCCCAATGAGTGGGTGGGTGTGACACTGACAACCACTAACTACTGGGTGAGTTTAATTGAAAATTATCAAAAAGTAGTTGAGCATAAGAGGACCCTTGAAACTTAATGAATGATGCCTTAGTAAATGTTTTCACCGCCCAACACCCACCGGTGGCCATGCTAGAAGGGTTCCTGGTATACTTTTACAATTGCCAATTTTCGGAAAACACTCAATTGTCCTTCTAAGTAATTATGACATTGGTAAGCTAGCATTTTAGTGATCACAATACGCTTGCTTACACTCAGTTGCAAGCGGCAAGAGGCAGGCAGGTGAGAGAAATGTATATAGGCAGCAGCAGTGGCAGCGCATTCCAACTTTTACTTATATGTACATACATAGTTGGCGTTGGATGGTGTAAAATATATACCCAAAATTAATTCTGATCAAATTTCGCTCCAAACTCAATCTGCGAGTATACACTGACTTACAGGTGAGTGGTTTGGTTGGACGAGGAAATATTGCTTCCCTTACCCCTTTCCCATGAATGGATGGCCTAGGGTTGTAATGAGGCCATCACGTATGATGGGTTCTGATATCTAAATTTTGCGAAGGGGAGAAGTTTTCGCTTTCTAGGATACGCGTTTTAAATTAAACCCGAAAAACTATGCACTGAATAAGAGATAAGGCGAATCAGCAAGGTGGGAGTAGAAAAAAAGGTTTATCTGGGCTGTATACAAGTACATATATGTTATATATCATTTTTTGGGGTGTTAGAGCTGTTGGCGGTAAGCAGCACTTTAAAATGTTAATTTTAATTGCATTTTAGCGTAATCAGTTTAATTATATTGATATGGTTTCCAATAGCCAAAGGGAAGTTTTGCATACCAGACAGTATTTGTTTGTACCTATATATGTACATATACATACATATGTATGTATATCTTGTTAACTACAGGTATAATAGCTGATATCTTGGAAATGAGAATTCGTATGGTGTGTGTTATCAAGCATTTAATGAGAAAACTATTTACACTAACGACAATAAAAACAAAAAGGCTAAGAAGTATATTTCAACCGAAGTATTTGTAGCGAACGTGCGGGTAAGCAAGTCTCTGGTTGTAGGTAGTTCACAGGTTGATAGCGCTTCGGGTGTTAAGCTGATTTGAGTGTATACATATATGTAGACAAGAAATGTTCTCTTTAGCTTACTAATGTGGTTCTATATTTCTTGTTAATGCTTCGAAAATACGAAGTTAGTCAGGCAACTTTGCATTCATTTGAATTCATGAAGCTGTAATTGAGCTTAACAAAGAAGACCTTATTGGATCCGACGTATTAGTAGTAACTCCGATAATACCTTATTAAATGATTCTTTCAAAAATATAGTATCGTAACGAATTGTATCATAGCATAACTTATAGTTACTCATAATCAAAAGTTATGGGGAAATGTGAGGAATTACAAGACTTTTCACAGCCGAACTTTGATTAGGTATCCCGATATGGAAACACATTTCACCCAAGGCTCTATATCTTATACCACTAGAAATAAAATTAATTATTCTTAATCCCGTTGCAAGTGGCCATCTAAAAAGCTCCAATCACAAGTACTGGTTTTATTATAGAATACATTTAAGATTTATCATGTAGAACACAGCCACTCATTACTTATCCTCAAAACCATGAATTGCATAATATATTCATAGATATGTGCTCCAAACTCATTTCATGGCGCAGCAAAGTCCATTTGTTTCCATTCAAATGACAAAACGATCATAAAGCCCTGCCAACAAAGACTTCAATTAAAAAGCGAATACATTTCTATTCACCACAATTTTGATTTTGTTAGTCCTTTGCATTAGACCACTGCTACCAACAAGTATGCATGCGTCTTTTCACGCGTATGTACATATGTAGGTTCTGTGAAAATGTTTCCATTCACTGTTGGTGGGCATACACATTACACATACGCGTACATTTAGCATCGCTAAACGCACTTTATTTCTGAAAACCACCGTCGCAGCCATAAAAACCAACCAACTGCATTCGATGAATTAGTATTGTCCAATTGAAAACCATCCATTAAGCATAATTCCGCGAACGAACTTTGCATTTTGTGGTTCGTTCTATTAAAGTATTGAAATTCATTTTATGGTGGGCACCATGCAAAAATAGACAGTGTCTATGGAAAGAATGCGTACATATTTAAAAAAAACCGTTTTTTGTATCATCTGTGATCTTGTGTAACTCCTGCGGGAGAGAAGAATCTTACCGGCCAAGAAATTCACGGAAACATTGCCTCATGTGTTGAATTATGTACATATATGCAGAACAAAAATTGGACTAAAAAAGGATAATTTTCATATCTGCAATATTTAGCAGTACTTTTTCTTTTGCTATGATATTTGCAACAGTTTGCCATTTTAAAATAAGGTTTTAGATTTTTAATTTTTTATTTATCATATAAATTTCAACATGCTATTAAATATACATTTTACATATGTACATACATGTATGTATGTAGTATGTACATAAAAAAGACCCACAGTCTTCGCGTTATTTGTAGGAAAACTGTGTTTTATTTCTCTTTTTTTGACACATATGTACAGCACATACCTAATTTTATCTCTCCAATTAGGACATTATTTCTTCACAAAACATTTATTTACTGCGTTGCAGTAAACCATTTTTTAACAGTAGAGCATAAAATACTTTTATTTATTTATTGCGTAGAAATAGTAAAAATTATGTAATAGAAAAAATCATACTTAAAGATATATGTATATGATATATATATATATATATACATATATATATATGATATATGATATATGTAAATACAATTAATTTAAATAAAACTTATGTCGGTAGGTAGGTGCTTTCAGTGCTGATAAGTTAATTGTTCTTTTTTAAATCAAATATTTCTTAGATTTTAGATTTAGATTTTATTGACTTCAAAAATAAATACAATTTACATTTTCTTAACTTTAAGTTGGACTTAAGTCCTTATATGGTTGGGCCGAAGGCCGTCTACCAGACTGACATTTATAATATAATTTATACATAATAAGAAAAAACTATTTACATTTATTGTTTACTTCCTGCAAATACAATTATTTACAATTTTCTGAGAAAGATTTTTAAAAAGTTTCCTGAACTATGCATGTTCTGTAACGAATAGCTCCTAAGCAATATTGATAAAGAAGGTCCCAACTTAGTTCACCGTTCAGAATGTTGATCGCGTCCTTTAAATTAAGCGTGGCTACACCAAAGAAGCGTTTACGGAAATCCTTGAGTATTGGGCAAACTCCCAGGAAATGGAACACATCCTCCCGTTCTTTACGATTGCACAAGTCACACAATAATGGTAGCTCTGGTCGATGTGGAATGTAGTTCAAACTAAGGAGTTCACCTCTTACTTTAAATAACAAGCTGATTTTTTTAGAAGTGTTGTCAGCTAAGAAGTAGGTTTTTTGCTTTAAGAAGTGGTTTACTTTACTGTAGTAAGCCCTGTAGATTGACGATTCGGCTTCTTTAATGTACCTATCATACATCATATTACCAGCTTTCTTCAGCAAGTCATCAATGTTGATGAGCATTCGATTGCCAGTTTGTTCCACTCATTTACACATGTTCCACCCGAATTTATAATTTGTGTTAGAACTAGTCTTGGAATCCTTTCTTCGCTCATCGCCATAACTTTTGCCATATAGTTGAAATGCATTTTAAGGGTATCCAAAAAGAGGGGCGCTATTTCCGTTTCAAGATATAGCATATAGTTTGGTGATGTACTGGGCAGTCTGAAGGTACTTTTAATAAAATAACGAAGGAACTTTTCCACGGCTTCAAAAGAACGATATCCCCATGCATGTGCTCCATAAAACAGAATTGCAATTGCGGTTGCTCTAAAGACTTTATACTTAGCTATGTGAGAAACGTTATTCTTAAGGATGCAACTTCTCCACACAGAACACATAGCACGCTTGGCTTCCGCTAATTTGGCTTGTAGATGCTTATGTAGACTTAGGTTAGAAGCAATCAAGACTCCCAGATACTTATACTCCTTGACTATTTCTATTGACTCCTCTTCAAAAGTCCACTTTTCCCTTCTGTAGTATCTCCCGCCGCCGTTTCTGAATATCATAATTTTTAACTTGGAGAGGTTAACCGATAGATTCCAGGTTTTGCAGTAGCACTGGAGCCTGTTTATCATCAGCTGCATCCCGTCTATAGTTTTTTTCTTTTTTTCTTTGCTTATATAATAGTCGGCTATATTCATTAGCGAAAAGATTTGGTCCACTGTCGATTGGTTTTTTCTGAACCCCGCTTGAAAAACGTTTAAGATACTCTTGGTTTCGACCCATTCACTGAGTCTATTGTACAATATTGAGCCAAAGAGCTTCGACGCTGTATTTCTTAGTTGTAGTTGAACCCTTAGCCACACCTTATTGAAATTCAAATTCACTAATCGCGTCGAGAGCTAGCCAATCTTTTAGATCTCGATCACCCTAGGTGTTTGTTGACTGCAGGAAATACCCCCCCCCCCCCTGAAAATACCCCGAAACGAAAATCGAAATAACCCCCAAAATTGGGGATTTACTTCATGGGTCTTAAGGACTTATTACATACTTAAAATTGGGGGGGAATTTCATGGTGAAGTAAGTCCTCAAATTTGGGAAATAATGTATTTCACTTCCTATTTTCGCGCGAAATTCAATTTTCATTAATGCTTTACTGTAATTTTCACTGTTGTTATTGATGTTATTTTTATACTCATCGTTTAATGTTTATCAGTGTAAATTTGTGTTGTGTTATTGCATTCTTAAGAATTTCGTAACTTAAAATAAACGTGACTTCTCTTAGGAATTAGAAAGAGACTAGGAAATTTTATTTTCCGAAAATGAATAGTGGGTTACAGTTCTTAGTTGAGGCAAACGGTGCCGCGTTTGCCGAGATTTCACGCCAAACATTATTTTTATGCCATGCAGGCTTCTGAAGATTCAAGGTTTGCTCTGACTGCAAATTAAAATTGCAGGCGAAGTCAATCGTTGAAGGACATCCATTTGATAAATGCCCTTATTGTAGAAACGAAGTTTAAGAGTGCATTCTTGTATTTACATAAAACTTTTTAAATAAACTAACAAATGTACATAATTATGATATGCTTTTATATAAAATCCTTTTCCTTATTCTAAGATGTAAAATTAACTTTTTGTAATGTAATAAAAATATTAAAAATACTCAAAAATCGGGGATTTATTTCATACCTTTTTGGGGACTTATTTCATTTTCAATGTTGGGCATAATTTCACAGTGAAATTATTCCCTAATTTTGGGGCGATTTCGTTTTCCGTTTGGGGGGTTATTTAATTCTGGGATTATTGCCTGCAGCCAGTGTTTGCCATTCTGTAATGAAGTTCTCGCGACTAGCCCCGTTTTTCCAGGAAACGCAAGTGGGAGCAGGAAATGGTCGACATAGCCACTAGAGTGGGCCCTAAATAAAATGGAACGGTACTGGAGAATGACAACAAATTTGTGTATGAAGTTCGCCTTTCTTATTCGAGTAATACCTACACAACGGTAATTCCAACGGTCAAAACGAAAAATAGAATGGATCGTGAAAACCTAAACTAAGAAAAAACTTTTATAAATGAATCTACATTTAGCATGGTCAGACAAGTAAATATTGAAAATATTTCAAATACCATTTCACTGTTGTCTAGTGTTATTTGCGTTTTTGATAAACAAAATTTGCCAATTATAAAAAAAATTGCAATATTTTTTTTCGATTTGATTTTATTATTTCCTTTGTGCCTTATTACTTAATGTTTCAGTCAATCAATTTTCGTTAAGCTTACACCTCATAATCCTTCAGTAACTTAGTTAAATGATAAACTTTGAATGCATACAATACCCGTGTGTGTCATAAGATTTACTCGAAAGTATTAGCAATTAGCAAGTCCCACCCACATGTACTCTAACCTCTTTGCCTTAAAAAAATCTAGTGCAAAAGTGGTATCAGTATTCAATTACCTAAAACCTAAAGGGAGGCGGCATGACAGGATTGAACTGTTGTCGTTGTTGAAAGTAATTGCATCGTATTGTACCGCTGAAAATTATCTGCATTCAATGTCCTATCAGGCTCATTCAAAATTATACGCGACTGCCACGTTTCAAGCTCTCATACGGTTCAGCTCTTACACAGGCATGGCCCATTGCCGAGACAATAATTAACAAATTTTTGCAGCCATTTATTGTTACCGGACACTTTTCTGACTGACACCACATGATAGAGTGATATAACAAAGAATCCAGCTTTGTGCCAAAAAGCGTATCGAATGTAACCTTTGTTTTCTTGAATAAACGAACTTATTATTATTAGGGGTGGTACATTATCCTCATCAGTCTTGTCCACCGATATGCAACATTTACTTCCGCTCTTGCATTTTCCAAACACAACCATGACTGAAGAGAAACTGGAATTTGTGAATTGTGATATTTAAAACTCTATTCCAAAATGGCAGCTACAGACCGCCGCCGCCGCGCCGTACAGGAAATGAAAGTGTTTGAAAATTCGAAATATTTCATTTGGCTGAATTTTCTTGTTACATCGCCTGTTTGGCCTTCTGCTCAAACATCCGCGCAGCGAGGTTTTATTCAAAGCTACCGTAATGTAACTTTTTTCTATTTCAATAATAATCATGATCACAATGACGACCACCATTGCTGGAGTTTATGTTCAATTTGACCAGAAATTATTAATGTAGCCGGAATGCCAAAGCAATTTCTATTCCTGTCCGGCGGCAGGCTCATAGCTTAACGGTTCGCAGCTTTTTAATTAGCACCTCATACACAATTTATCTGATATAATTTTTATAAACTGTGTAGATACAATACAAATTCGTAAATACATAAATTTTGTAGTGATATTTTTTTGTTTTTCATGACGTCAGCTTGGCAGGACGCAGGACGATAATAGTATTGGTAGTGCGAAATTGGTGTATGCATCAAGTGGTCATTGGGTCGGATTATTAATGTATTCTATGTGAAATGTAAAATTTATATTTATATGCAAATAAAACCCGAAAATGCGTAAAATGTATTTACTCGTACTGTTCCAATTCTCCGTGGATAGAGTTTTGGGATTTTTGCACTTTTGTTTTTACTGCGGCACCAGTAAGTGCTTTTATATTTTAACTATGGCATGAGTTGGGTTCATTTGGTGGGTTTTGCTATTTTTTATGCAAAGTGTGACCATTCCCTGGACCGTGATTATATTTTGTGTGTGTTACAAGTCAGCGAAAATTTGTTTGTTTATGTGCTGACAATGTATGTAATTAAGTGTGATAATGCGAATGAGATTTCATTTCAATACTGAATTGAATTGAGAGTGCGAATTTATTTGAATTACATTTGTGTGTTTGGAGGAAGGAAAAATAAACTGTGGAAATTGTAGCAAAGTTGTGTGCAAATTTTCAAATTGCGTTGTATTTGAAAATATTTAGTGGACATTAAAAAGTTTCAGATTATGTATTTGGAATTGTTAACATGTAATTGCATATTTGTACAAGCGTTATAGAGCAGAAATAATTATTATACAATAACTAGGCTTTGCAAATGTAATTTCATGATTGTATGTATGTTTGTGCAAATGGATTAGTGGCTGGGCATAACAAACTTACTTTCATAAGCAAACTTACAAACAGCCAGTATCGGTAGAAAAATTGATTTTGAATTGCAACACAATACGGCGCGGCGTTATTGTTAGTATCCTGCCTTATATCTCGGTTACTTTGGTACTCGTAGATGCGTTTGTATCCGAATTTATTCGAACCATATAAGTTGTCATTGTGAAACGTCATTTAAGGTTTTAATTTTAGCAAACATTGGAATAAGAATGTTCAAACTGTTAAACCTTATGTCTGCACCATGGTCTGGCCAGACCATTTGACTACTTGCAGTGACATTTTTTCACAGAAATACTGATTGTAGGGACATGAAACTTAATGACATCCTCCGCTACTCAATTTGCAATAGATATGTGAAGTAAAATAAAAAAAAAAATACAAATTATGTGAGTTTTTACAGTTTTTGTATATCAACTACACTAACGCACACCATGGGTCTGCGTAGACCCTGTAGGTAAATACGGTTAATTTTGTCTTCTATGACTTAAGGTTACGAGTATTTCTACGTATATCATGGTTTGCCATATTTTCGTAGTTTTTTTAACCGACTATTTGAATTGTTTGAATTTATTGTGAAGTTGTTGGAGTGAAATTCATTACGAGCTCAGATAATAGTAGCAGCGAACAACACCGAAATTAAATTTTTTCAAACTCATCTGATTTTTTTCGTTTTTACTTTTTTTTCTTATATATGTCAAATAAAAGTTAATATTCTTTTATTATTACCACAATATTTATTGTTCTTTTTACTATTTTTCTCATTACTGCAATTATTAATCCCCATTCCCATATAAATCAAATCTGTTCGCAAAAGGTCTGGCCAGACCCATGGTGCAGACTAACGAAGTAACCAATGTGGTGCAGACATAAGGGTTAAAGTGTTGAACCAACGTATAGTATGTTGGCTCTTGTTTGCACTTTGAACATCACTCCACATAGCCATAAAAGCAGCGTGAACAAAGATTTACCTTGAGTTCTTAATTTCTTTGCAGTTTTCAAAGATTTGTACACAATTTTTGGTCAAATACAGTGCATTTGAGCTTAGTTACATATGTCCGTAATACACATCAATATGTCAGAAATTAATGTTCAACTTTTCAATCAAATTTAATTGCGCAAGCAACACACGTTACGAGCATCATCAACACATACTTATACTCAATCGAGCGCGGCAACAGATTCCACCGGCAGCCACTTGCAATCAATTGTATGGCAAAAAAAAAAAAACAACCTTGTTGACCACAAATCATTTGAGCTCTGAAAACCTTCACCAACTCAATTAACTGTTTCTCGTTTTAAAGGGAAAACTTTTCACTTTGCAGCCGTAGCAGTAGAACAAATCTCCCATAATTCATCACTCAATGAAAAATGAGTGCAAACTTTCATGTTTCACGCTAAATGCGTGAGTGGGGTAGAATGAGTCCATCAGCGTATAGGCATGCACTCTTCATCTAACAATGGAACACCAAAGTCCGCTGCCACGAGTATCAGTAGCCGAGCAGGACCATGAGAATGAGAAGCATCGGCAACATTTTAACGACTGAAAAGGATCAAATTTGCCAATAAATCGCCTCTTCCTTGAATTGTATCGACAGAAGTGTGCGAACCATAAACAAAATACATTCAACACACACACACATAATATCTAGCGGTTCTATGCTCTTTTTAAACAAAGAAATTAGATCCGCATAAAATCCTAGCTAGCCTGTAGCCAATTTATTATACTGTCTACCATATATCAGGATTTATGGGTTACTCTTGGCATTACAAAGGAGCTTTTATGCAGGATACACTCTTAACAACATTTCCCGTTACGAGCACACAAACACATGCATGAAATGTGAATTTTACGTTTTCTTTCAACAGAACGGTGCAAAATTTGAAAAAAAAAAAATCTGTGAAAAAGAGGAAAGTTTTTAAAAGGACGAAAGTAAAAAAAATAATCTGCGAAAGGAAAAGAAATGCTTTTAATCTGAAAACTTGACTCATAAATAAAAATCAAAGTTTGCCTCATCGATGGAGGAGCAAATGGCGCCTCAAGGACCAACTTAACCGTCCGAGAAGACGAAAATGAGCGAAAGAAAGATTTACAGTTAATACTATTAGCGGAAGTGGATGAAATATTGGCACCTGATATGAATTCTGGTTCCGAGAGAGTTACTTTCAAAAACCCTGTATACATATCGAATCGGACATATGACGGAGTGATGCTATTCTGAGGTGTGCGTGCAAATAAAAAGAAAGTTATATGCACAGCCGATAAAAGCCATCAGAACATTCGTTTATGGGTCACGGATTTTCGACCAAAAAGGTTGTCCATTTGTTATAATTTTTTTTTCGATGATCTAGCGCTGACAGTTTTGATTTATGGAGCTTACTTAGAATTGGAGTGTTTTAAATAAATGAACTCAATTTAATCCGAAAGGACGTGAGTGAAGTCAATCGTAGTTTAGATTGAAAGACAAACCCCACTTCCATTGAAGCATGAGGGTTTCTCCTTGAAAGTATTGGCCCATGAATAACTTAAAAGAACTCAAATAGACCACAGATTCAAATTGCTTATAGACTTAGAGGCGTTAACGCTATTGTCTACAGTGAGAGTTTCAGTTTTCTTCCACTTAAGTCAATCAGTCCGTGAAATTTTTCCTTGAATTGGCCTCCATTTGACATCGGTTCTCTTGGTTACAAGTCTTGATTTATTTTGCGATTGTATGTTCAGGCTCCCTCTCAACTTGAAACTTTCTACTCACAAATTAGCATCACCTTCTTGGAAACTAGGCAATAAGAGTTCCCATTATCATCTTCTGTCCATTATTATATTTTCCCACCCACTTGCTTATTTTTCATCTGTTTATGTACTCGAAGCTATTATAACTTTTCCAATTATGACATTTGAGAACTCGAGCAACAATGCAATAAAAATCTCAATTCTGCGTGACCATGACCACAAGCAGTGACTTTGAGCCAGACCAGATTTCGGTAACAATGAAAACTCTATTCTAACACAGCAATAGAATCATCAAAAGCATCCAATGCCTAAGGGAGTGCTTCCTCCTCAATTACAGCTTAAGGAATTTTAAATCATCTCGAATGACCACCTGTTGATACTGAAGAACTATTCGCCTTCAACAATTGACGTCCATTTGAAATTCCCCTACTTCCCCTGTCGCTCCTTACTTCATCAATGTACTCTGGTTTTCTTAAATATCAAGTCTTCCCTTTTCTATACCATTCGCTCTGGGCTCTTGGTTGGCCTTTCAGATGCTATTAGAGATTTCTTTGGATTATGCTCGTTGTCTTGGCCAGCGGATCTATTTCCTACTCCTATTTCTCGGTCCGTTTTCTTTCAAGTGGAATCTGAAATATTTCTTTAAACAATCGCTTTATGTGGATTGGGTGGAGGCGAATGTTTATTTGGAGTATGTAGGTAGTTCATTTTGTTTTCTTCTCTTTCTTTGTGTTCGTAGCGCAAGATGAAAGCTTTAAATTTTGACAGTTCTTTTTTTTTGTTTCTCCTCCCCATTGTGATTCGAATTTAAGGACATGGAAGAATGCTTCCGAGATTACTGAAAACAAAAAGACTGAAACACAATAAATATGCGTTTAATGGTGGGTGGCACAGGGATAGTGACAGACCCGCAAATGCTACGAGTAACATATGACAATGTGTCTGGAAAGTAATTTCATGGCATACAAATGTTCGGAGCTGAACTTTTTGTTTGTTTCTAAATTTAGAAGGGATGTGGTCCAGGCAATTTAGTTTTCATCGAAGGTGGTGGGTTTAAATTTTTTTTTTCGGGCGGGCTATTCTTCTGGAACTGTCGTACTCAGAGACCGCCCCATTGTAAAGGACTACGCATTTTGTTTTATTTTTCCTAGAAAGCAGGTCCTTTTCATTCGTTAAATACACACAAGTAGTTGCGAATGCCTAGGCTTGGTTCTCTACAGTGTTGAAAATACGCATTTTTGCTAATACATATATGTCGAAAACTACATACATATAGCTATGACTTTTAATTAATTATATAGAACTAGTGGACCAGTGCGAGAAATCTCGCATGTAGAAACCCTACAACCGTTTACGGTTTACGAATGAAAAAAAAGAACGTAGGTACAGGTAATAATGTTTTTTCATAGTAACGTTACTCATATGCACTTTTTCAAAATTGTTTATACTGATGAACAAAGTTCAGTTGATAAGCTTGCGATCAGTGTTAGTATCATTGAAATCGGTACAGAAATAAAAAATTTCGTGTGTGTAAACTACGCGCGGCAGAAGTAAAAATGTATCCCTTCATGTACACTAAGGTCAGTTAATATGTCTTTCGCATGGTTTCTATTTAATATCTTCGTTGTTTATAATGATTCTCAAAATTACTCCTATGCATTCTCGAAATTCTATATGAATTCATTTATTTTATTTTATAAATAAGGAAAAAAATAAATACATATGTAGTACATAAAAAAATTATTTAATAATTATATATATAAATAAATAAATAAATACATACATAAATATATAAATAATTTAATAAATAAATAAATAAATAAAGTAATACATAAATATAATAAATATATATAATAAATAAATAAATAAATAAATAAATATAAAAGATAAATAAATAAATTTAATTTCGAATGACGTCATTTATGTATGTAGCGATTGTATTTGTCTTGTCATTCGATATCCATATTAAGTACATAAGTCGTGAAGATAACGGTAATTCACCATCTCAGGGCGTCGGCCATATTGAATATCGAATGACCTCACTTATGTTGCTATTATATGCATTTGTCAAACCCTTTCATTTGATACCCATGTTAAGTATGTCGTGAAGATGACGGTAATCCACCATCTTGGTGGGTCCGCCAATTTAAATTTAGAATAACGTCAGTTAACTTATCGTATTCTACTTATCAAACCCTTTCACTTGATACCCATATTAAGTAGGTCGTGAAGATAACGGTATTGCGCCATCTTGGTGCGTTAGCCATATTGAATTCATATGTATGTAGCTAATATATTTGTCTTTTCAACATAGGTCGTAAAGATAGGGGTAATCCGCCATCTTGGTGCGTCCGCCATATTGGGTACCACTTATGTAGCTATTATATTTGTCTTGTCAAACCCTTTTATTCAATACCCATAATTATTAAGTAGTTCGTGAAGATGAAAGTCATCCGCCATCTTGGTGCGTCCGCCATATTAAATTTAGATTTACGTCAGTTAACTTATCGTATTCTACTTTTCAAACCCTTTCATTTAATACCCATATTGGATGGGTCGAGAGGTTAACGGTTTGTGTATGTAGATATGTATGTAGGTATGTATGTATGTTTGTATGTATGTACGCATGTATGTATGTATGTGTGTATGTATGTATGCACATATATAATATTTACCAACAGGCATATTATCTGCTCCATTACTTCGTTCCATACATTCATTCTGTCGAAAGTGTGACGTAATCAGTCGTCACACTTTTTCGTTACAAAAAATGTTGACTAACGTGCGTATAAAAGTTTTACTTCTAAACAGGAGGAATCACAAGCTTATGCGCTAGCAATTTAATTATATAGAATATAGATGGATAGAAGATAGACACATTTACATTCTGTTATGTAATTTTGTCCCCCAAAGTTTTTGGAGCAATTGCGGGACAAGCAAAGCTAAAACTTCTCATAAATTTTAAGTCAAAAGCATATTAATCCGAATTTTACAGTACGGATCCCTATTGCTTGCTTCAATTTTCAGCATTTTTAAGTGTAAGATTTCTGTAAATTTCAGATAGACTGTGGGTTCTATCAAAGTACAGAGATATGAAAATGGCAGAGAAAAAGTAAAAGAGCATCCGAATCTGGTTGAAAAAATAAAATAAAATAAAACCTCCCTAAACCAGTTGCCGAACTTAGCCCGTAACGCTGCTGTTGAAACAACGGTACAGTATAATTAAAAAGTGTACGCTTGAATAAATGCCCATTCTCTCTAACAATCTTTTTAGGGTTCTTTTGCGAAATGAACGCCGCGCCGCTCCTGAGATATTTAGCCCCTGGTTTGACTTTGCGGCGCGACTAGTTAAAGGCACAACAAAGGACAAATTAAATAAGCATAAAGGATTTCACGAGTGCAAAGAACGAAAGAGAGAGAAGGACTTTTAAGTAAAATGAAATAAAAATCACGAGTGCCCTTATTCTTAGACTAACCAAATCCTCAAAGACGGCAAAGACGATGACGACGGGTGGTCGCACAAACAATTTATTTAAACCCCACCAAGAGGACTTGTTTCAGTTCCATTTTTTCAGTACTGAATGTGTTGGCTGTGGCTGGATGTGTAACCCTTTTCGGTCTTTAGCTTCAATGTCGTCGTTGCAAAGTATGGTCTTTGTTGAAAGAAGGGCCGCTGCTCGTCTCGTATTTATTTCGTGGATAGCTTTGGGCTCTAAAGTGGGAAAGTTATCCTAATCGGAGGCGGGTGTGCAAGAGGATGCGGAGCCAAACCCCTCGTTGCTCTCTTCTCTCATTTATTTGGCGTTGTTTTGTTTTGTTCCTTTTTGACTCTGTCTGTCTCTGTTGAGCATTTTGCTTCTCTTGGTTGAACGCAAAATGCAAATATGTAAGTTGAAAATATCTTCCGCTTGTACACAGTTTTAATTTTTTGTTCGTCAAGGTTGTGATTTTAATTAAGTTTCCTACTTTGCTCCTATTTTCCCTTTTTTATTTTCCATTTTTCATTCATTTTGCATGTGTGTTTGTGGGGTACTCGTATATACAGCACGCGGTTCTATTGTTGTGCTTCTAAAACAGGTAGCAAGCAGGTAGGTGAGTCTGGGCATGAGGATAGTTATTAATCTTGCGGTGCTTGAGGCTTAGTGGGTGGGGCTCAAGGTAAGTGCGAGATATTTGCAAGTATTAAAGTAGCTCTCTGCATGCATTGTTAACAGAGGAGTTAGTTGCCTAGCTGTGGTATATACATAGGTATATTGGCCTAAGAAGATTAGTTGATGTCCAGTGTCATGTTTAATGCTAATGGACCTTTCATCTCAGCAGGGCGATTATGTATTTGAAATAAGAAATCAATGATATACGATGTTAGTTTTGTGTCCCAATTATTAATTAAACAAATCTTATCACTGATCAATAGTTCAGAAGACTTATATACTTGCGAAAGCTGTTGAATAAAAAAATATTTATTCAAGCGTATTTCCAGATGTATCGCCAGCCTTTGATAATGTGTGTCATGAATGAAAATTGAAATTTTAAATAACAACATGTATCTATTGCCTGTACTGACATCATCAATAGACTCTTACACGTCAGATACGGAAACGCAATTCAAACACATTTAAGCTAGCGTACCACAAGGAAACGTTCGTGGCCGTGATAGATCCCGAGAAGGAGAGACCGTGTAAGCTACATCTGTCGATAATACCACTATCCGATTGAAGAAAAATAACAGTTAAACTGCAAAGCGCTCTGAATAATGTAAATTAATGGACAGCTCACCTTTAACCAAACCAAATCTGTTTATGATAATTTCATTTGCAGTGAAACCTCTCTTAGGCAGGCGGTGACGATGGCTACACTTGTGTCCGCCTAAGGGAGTTGTCCGTTCAACGGATAAACATATTTATTTTTAAATAAATAATCTATATTTATAAAAACATAAGAAAAAACACTGTAATTTTATTTGAAACGATTAACAAAGCAAACAAAAAAAGCAAAATAGAACAAAGATTGGAAATCCTCGCAAATGACTTTTGTCACAGTTGCATGGATAAGGCGGAAGAAGAATCCCCGTATCACCTCCTGTGTAGCTGCCCGGCACTCTCTTCCTAAAGAAAAAAAACATTCTGGGAGAATATTTCTTTACGGACTTTCAAGATATTTCTTTAACGAATATCAGTAAAATATTTCTTATTTCCTTATTTCTTTTGTATCTTGTCCTTTCGTTTACATCTATTGCGACTGCGACCAAGTACATATTTTGTTTATTTTATATACAAATCAAAATAAAAACAGAAACTCTGTGTGAAGCTACGGATTTTTTTTTGTTTTTGTCCGTCTAATGGAATTAAATTAAATAATTTCTGATAGGTCAGCGTGTCCGCGTCCGATCAAGGGATCAATCGAAATCATAAAAACTTGGTTATGAATATTTGTCCCCCTAAAGGATCTGTCCGTCTAATGGAGCTGTTCGTAAGCTCGGTCTGTATTTCGTTCGGCAAAAATCTTTTAATACTTGTACATTGGAATAATATTCGACGCAAAGCTGAAATAGAAGTCACACATGACAAAGAAACGCATATAACTCGGAAACACTGCACAACCAACAATATAATATGTATGTATACGTTGTATTTTTATGGATACATATATAAAATATATATGTAAAGCGTTCCTAAAATAAATTTTTTTTTTACAGATTAAAATTGATTGAATTACATTCAAGCATTATATGTTTTTATTTTTATTTTATTTTTTAACACCACCCGAGCGTTCAAAGAATGTTTACATATGTATGCATGTATGTACACATGTATTAATGTGTATTTACAATGCAAACTAATTTTTAGTGTTATATCTAAAAGAGCACAAATTTTCATTCTTGCTCCCGTTCCCCCGAGGATGACTGCCCATAAAAAGGAATTATTTACGCATACGGTTGGCACACGCCAAAGGAAGACAAGGGAGTATTTGCGAACGACTGGGCAATAAAACGAAAGTAAAAAATATGCATACATTTTGTTTATCCCCAACTTTCAACTCCTTAATGGCACAGGAGGGAGGGATAGTTTAAGCGGGCGGTGCTCTCATCGTACTCGGGTGCATAATTTTGCAATAACTCTGACTTTTCCCCATTTTTATGGTGTGCATTTTTGTTCAGGTTTTTCCGCCACGTTTTTTTTTCTTTCTTTCAACCATCCTGTTTGATGCTCCCCTTTTGGTGTTTCGTGTTTTTTTGTAATAATGGCAATGAACCACATATAGACAGATCTGCAGCGGCAGTAGAAACAGCAACAACAACACTATTCTAGTTTCCTACTTGTTACTTCTTTATGGTATTGGTAGTGATGATAGTTATGGTTAAGAAAGGTGGTTCTACCTAGTCCTACTCCTTTATAATGCATTCGACGTCATAATGCACGTGCGGGGTTATTACAATAGTCATCTTTTTAAAGCTGCATTTGGAAGTATTTTTCTGTATTATATTGTACCGTTTAACTCCCACATGGATAGTAAAAAATGTATCTCATCGCGTTGGATGCAAACGAGTTTTAAAATGATTGTGTTGTTTTTAAACACTGTTCAGGGAATGTAGCAGAACAGTTGATGAAAGGTGGTTGATTGAAGAAAATTAATATATATTTGCAAGAAGATGTAGATGTATGGTCTTCACAATGTGTTTCCTGGAATGCTTGCGCAAAGTCAAATATTCCCATAAAGAACTCTTAATCTGACTTTATGGCTTCCATATTTGCCGATCAAAAGAACAAATCAAAAACCCATGGAATCCATCCATTGGTGCACGGTTTCATTTTGATTTTATGAATTTCCTTCTGCTATATTGTCATTGTTTGCTTGTTTAAAATTCCTTCGTCTTTTCAATAAACCTGACTAGGCGTTCCCCTTATTCTTATCAAAGGTAAAAGCGGGTAAAGATGATAGGGAAATAGCTCAATTTGAATTTAATCCCTTTCTTTCTCAATCTATATTCTGTGTGCCTTACTTTTCATCTTTTTCCATCCATCATTCCCTTTGTTAGATTCCTCCAAGCTTCAACTCCTGCCGTACACGCAAACTTACGCATATGACTACCAACACCACTAACCAGTAACCTATGCTTCAGGTGAATATCCTTGGAATCTTGGTTTCATATTCAAAACCACTTCGTTCGATGAGCAGCGATTGTGACGACAGAAGGAGACTTCAACTGTGAGCTATGCAAATTCTTCGGTAAGCGATTCTGCGTTACGATAAGTACGCTGCCGTCGGTTTCGTAAACCAGATGATTATTTCTTGTATGCGCTGCTTTGCGTATCTCCAACATACCATCACACCGTCGCGTCGTCAACGAGAAGCAGGCAGTATAAGTACAGCACCAGGTAATGAATACCTGAGCTTGGAATTCTTTGCGTGACACAGGTTCCTTTTGAAAACCTCGTAAATCTGGGCCGATGTGATGTGTATATCGCTTGAAGTGGACATAGCGCACGTACTCGTTGAGCGCCAAAGTATGAGAATGTGGGAGTAAAAGTGCTCTCAGCGAACTAGTAACCCGGGTTGATTTGTGTTTCTGTCTGCGTGGGGAGGTTTGTAAAATTGTGAAACGCATTTGCATTTTTCGCATTCCGTTATTCTTCAATTTATTTTGCATGAAAGCAGTTAACAGACGTAAAAAGGTGAGTGGATATGCGAAGGGTCTTTGAATATGTGTAGTCGTTAAGGACGTATTTGTACTAAAGCGGTTATGGTTGGTTGCACTGCCTGAAAGGTGTAGAGTTCAAAGTCGGAAGCTCGCTTGAAGGCTGCACGGTTACTTGGTCAAAAGGCTGGTATTATTCTTTGATTTAGTTAATAAGGGTTAGTGTTTTTTAAAAATTACTTTGAAGTAGATTTTTTTTTTCATTTTAAAATCAGTTACAAACTCGTACATGTGTGGGTGGCTGTGGCATAGTGGTAGTCGTCATCGCTTGTCACGCTGAAGGTTCACGGTTCAAATCCAGATGTCGCCGAAACATTTATTTCTCACGAAACAAAAATAAGTTTCAGTAGTTAATGTCAAAAACCTACTGCGAAGGTAGGCAGTAGGGGATAGTGGTATGGCTGAAGAAATTGATTTCACAAACAATAATTGGAAACATCTGGAAAACACTTCTCTGAATCATAAGCAAGAGCAAAACTTTCAATAATACACAAATTATCCTGGACACCACCTATAAAGTTAGTTTAAACCTCATTTCTGAGTTTCCTAGCATTACGCTGATCTTTCTGGCTCTCGTTCTTGTTCTTCAAGCCTGACAAGCATTCAAGAGTATCATTTGTAAGCTTCCCAACTCGCCGTTCGGAGACGGCAGAAAACTGTAGGTCCCTTCCAGTCGTGCAAAAATATAACGCGCACACACAAATGGTTGCGGGAAACTAGGCTTGGTTCTACCTAGGACTGTTGAAGCCAAATATTTATTAATTTTTTCTATGGTTTTGCGTGGAAATGGAAGTGCGCATCTAATCCTGAATCTCCGATGAACATCTTTTCCTTTTCTATTTTACATTTCTTCAAAATGTGGGCGCCGCCATGGCATAGTGGCTAGTGTGTTCGACGACTACGCATGCTGTCTCCGGTTCGAAACCCCAAAAAGTTTTTTCACTGTATCTTACTTACTTAGTTGGCGCTACAGCTCGATGTGAACCTGGGCCTGCTTCTCGCAACCATTTGTGTGTGCGTGTTATATTTTTGCACGAATGGAAGGGACCTACAGTTTTTTGCCGACTCCGAACGGCGAGTTGAGAGGCTCAATCGTGACAAATGATACTCTTTGATGCTTGTCAGACATTCGAAAGAGGTGGGCACTGTGAAAAACTTTTTGGTGTTTGCGGCGGGATTCGAACCCAAGACCGCTGGCTCAGTAGTCCGACGCACTAACCACTTGCGCTACGGTGCCCACTGTATCACCTCTTCCAAATGACTAACAAGCATTCAAAAGTATCATTTGACGTGATGAGCTTCTCAACTCGCCGTTTGCAGACGTCAACAAACTGTATGTCACTTCCATTTGGGCACAAAATATAACCCGCACACATAAATAGCTGTGTTGTCGGTTCTACAAAGGACTGCTGATGGCTAATATTTTTAAATTTTATTTATTTTCCAAACTTTATAAAAACATACTTATATGTTTACAATTCGTTAAAGATTTTCTAGTTTACACCGATCTCGGCTCAAACCAATTTTGCTCCTTTTCATTCCATTCATCTGCTTGTCAATGTTTTTCATTTGAATTTAGCCTTCACCCCCTTTAACGATTCAATAAGAAGTTTCGATTTGAAAACAAACGTTCATTATTTGTGTATCGCTCCCATTGTCAAGCTGTGCAGCTTATCCTAAGAGCACTCATCGTGGAAAAAGTAAGGCAAACAAACAAAAACATACAATCCGCGCTGCCACCACAATACCTGCCGCTACCACACCGCGCGCCGTGTGCTATCATGAATACAATCACAAGGAATTATGAAAACAAAAATCAATTACTTAAGCCTCGCTGCAGACAGTACAAAAAAAAAAAAAAAAACAAAAACAGAAGGACAAAAGGACACATAAGACAGGAAGGAAGCTGCTCAAACTGCTACCAACGAAGGCACTATGAAACACTAGGAGAGGCATTAAGCAAATCGCGATACAGCGCCAAGGTAAGCACTATAAAGGATGAGCACACGATGAAGTTGGCAGCGACAATAACGTCAACCGAGCGCTTAGCAAAAAAAAAAAAACGGATATGATAAAGCTTGAAAATTCCTTCGAACAGTTTTCCCTTTCTCACACACCAAACAGTCTAAGGAAAAACTTCGAACTCTAAGAAAGAAGGAACAAAAAATGAACAAAAGTTTCTGAAAACAATAGCATGGCCACTTCACCCCGAGGAAATGGAAGTGGCAAATCCTTGAAAAGTTCGTAATAAACACAACGTTATTCTTGTGCTTTATCTTTGTACTAAGATTGAAAGTAGGGACGGTATAAAAAAGGCTTCGTTCTTCTACGGAAGTAACTCTTCCACTCGACGACGCGACGCTGCGCTGTGACAACTTCTTTAAACGTAACGGATCGGAAGGTGTGTGAAACTCTGAATAGTATGCTTGTCCCGCTTAACATGGACAAACATAGGATACGTTTAAGAAGAGTGACAAACAACAAAAAAAAATATATATAGTAAGATAAAAGGCAAATAAAGGACATCACACAAGACACCAAAACATACTCGAAAGTGGAATTTTCATCAGCTTCATCATGGAATAATGATAATAGAACTGAAAATAGAGAAGAGCGCTCGAGAAGGGAATTGATGTCGGGAACTTGCGAAGTTTTAGAACGGATACCGGAAGATGCTTAGAAAAAAACAAACTTCATACAAGCTGCTGAAGTTGATATATGAGATGGAAATTCTAGATCGTATGCATACTAAGGAATATTTGATCAACTTTGGTTCCTCAATTGGGGACGATTTTTGTTTCCCTGAATCTAAAAATTAAAAAAGTTCTAAAGTTCTAAATATCAATTGAATAAACTGTAAGTGCAGTAACTTTAAAGATAATAGTAACTGCGTTCCTAATAATTAGTCTAGTGCCGTCCTCGGAACCCAGCTATAGTGAATGGACTTAGATGTTTCAGGATTTTTTGAATTTCTTATATTATAAAGTAAAAAGTTTACCTTTTGAAACCTTCCGCTAATGTTGATTTTTTTCTTTTAAGACTTATCCCATGAAAATGATGCTACTTCTAGATTCTAGTATAAGTTCATTCCTTTTACAGGCCCTTGTGACTAAATTAACTTAATACTAGGAAAACTGTATGCCGCAGGTAAAAACTTTGTATGGTGAATTTGTAGGTGAAGTTAAGGCGCATGAAAATAATATTAATAAAAAAAATTATAAGCACACTTTTCAGAGAAAAATACGATTTTCACTAAAATTGGTTAAAAAAAATTATAAAAATCTGTGTTTGAAGACCAATATCTCAAAACCGAGATTACGGATGGCAATAGTTTTTAACTGTGATATGCATTAATAAATTGTCTATGAAACAGTCCCACCTCGGTTGCTTTGTAGGTGAAGTTAAGGCGCATGAAAATAATATTAATAAAAAAAATTATAAGCACAATTTTCCGAGAAAAATACGATTTTCACTAAAATTGGTTAAAAAAAATTATAAAAATCTGTGTTTGAAGACCAATATCTCAAAACCGAGATTACGGATGGCAATAGTTATTAACTGTGATATGCATTAATAAATTGTCTATGAAACAGTCCCACCTTGGCTGCTTTAAGTTTAATACACTAGAAGTTGTAATAGAATAACTGTTGGTACCTACTACAATTAACTTTTTTAAACACCCTGTAGCTCAGTGGGCATTCAAGATAGACCCCCTCCCCTCCCATATGATTTTTTTCATAGCATGAACTAATGACTCAGATCCCAAAATATCTGTACCCCGAACCGGACCACCCTGTATAGTAAGAAAAAAAAATTATTTTTGATTTTTTGCTTTGAAATTTTGATTTCAAAGAATTGCTGATTTTAAGAATTGCGGTAATTTTTAATGGGTAAACTTTTTAGTTTATGGTATTAGCAATCCAACAAAAAAAAAATCATTCAAATCCATTCACTATAACTGGGCTCCGTCATTTTTCATTTATAATGACTAATAGCACTGGACTAAATAGAGAAAAAAAAATTGCTTAAATAGATTTGTTTTTCTAGCTACTAAAATGATATTGCGGATTTATTTTTAATGTAAAAGATATTAAACAACGTATTATGTAATTTTTTATGTTTTTTTTATTTACAAATATGTATATAAGTTGTTGAAAAATGTTAAAAAAGAATATGCAGTGCACTCTCGATTTTTGCAAACTCGATTTCTGCAAACCTCGATATTTGCAACCTACGTAAATGGATTTCCTTTTTTCGATTTTTGCAACAAATCCAAAAAATGTTTCGATTTTCGAAACTTTGAGATTTGATTTTCGTAACATACACAATTTGTGCGTGCAATGTTGTAGGCAAGAGCAAACTTCTGCCGATGTTATAAATCGTCTTGACGGAGTGTGATAATAACAACGCGTCTAGCTTTTGTTTTGTTTTAAATTCGGCGAATCCCGGAGTGAAACCAATGGAAAAGAACATTTGTCTTTCCTTCATAGAGCCGTGTTCCCTTTGAAATGATCATTTCAGTAATAAAGCAATAAATCCGCAGACCATGTAGCAGCACTCAAAATGATCGCGATTCGATCAAAAACGTAAATGTTAACTAAACTCTACTACAAAAAAAGTTTGTAAAGTCCTCATGTTTTTTCTTGCAATTATGAAGAAGCACTGTAAACCTTAACTTTAAAACGATGGCAGCATAAACGCTGGGAAAAAGTTAAGCGCGAATACAATTGCTAAATGTTGGAAAAAAGTAATCAGAAGTCTTGACAATGTTCCTTTGCTTCTAATTCGGGATAGAATTTTGTCAGAAAGATGTTTCCAGATGGAGAAAATTCTCTCACGGTGTGAAAAATTTGCAAGAAAGTAAACAAACGCGTTGAACCACATTTTTGACGCTTTGTGGGTACAAACCGTCAATTTGTTATTGTTTTCCATTTTACAATGAATTTATGACAGCTTATTTCACTGACAGAAACTGCCAAATGGCTGCTTTGACAGGTTTTACCCACTTCACCGAAAGAAAAAGTTGGTGTAAGAATTCCTAAGAATTCGTAAGTCTCTTAAATTTTTGGGGGAAATTTTTGACACTCTCATTTGGCTCTCTTTTTTACGAATTGTTACGAATGTTTTGGGTTAACAAACAGAACTTGGTGAGAATTCGTACAAAAGGTTACCAAACAGATATAGTCCTTTTTTCAAGTGTTTTAATTGTCTGTTCGATTTGCGCATTTTTTCGATCTTTGCAACAACGTCTGTTTTAATTAGTTGCAAAAATCGAGAGTGCACTGTATTTAGTTTTTCTCTATAAATATTTGGGCTTTCTCTTATTAAGGTCCAAATATAATCACCCATCATATATTCATTGTATTGTTCAAAGTTCTGTCTCTCGTTCTTGTCCTTCATGTGCTCGCGCTGTGTAAACATTATAAGGGTATTCATATCCCCTTTAGCGTGTGTAGATTATATATATAAAAAAAAATATCTTGGTGAAAATGTTCACTTTACTCCACGAAATATGATTCAATGTTATTTTTAAATTGGTCTAAATGAGTATGCTCAGTTTAGAACATTCTGCAATTCATATTTTTAGTCCCACAAGCTTACGTTTAATAAGCTTCCTGTAAAAAGAAAACCGTGAACCGCCTTATACATTTCCTAGGCTCATTTTCTATATAGCTGAGTACTTGTGGGAATTCACTATTGTCCATTATTTTCTTAATTTGTCGTCCTACAAAGATTTCAGCTTTGACTTTAGCTTGATTTGACTTGACTTTAGCTTTCAGAAAAAGTTTGTTAAATACTTGAAAGTTTCTTTCCTACTTTAGGTGGCGCTATAGTTCAGGGTGAACCAGGGCCTACTTCTCGCAACCATTTGTGTGTGTATGTGTTATATTTTTGCACGAATGAAAGGGACCTACATTTTTTCGCCGACTTCGAACGGCAAGTTGAGAAGCTCTTTGACAAATTATACTCTTTGATTGCTTGTCAGATATTCGAAAGAGGTGACACCGTGGTGTAGGTGTTGGACTCGGGCTGGGATTGAACCCGGCAGCATTGCGTAGAAGTCCAATGCACTAACAACAACACCACAGTGCTCACTTTATTTCATTTCATTTGGTATACAAATAAGCGAGTGGGAGGCCCGTGACATGTATACAGATAGACAGACGAAGTGACTGAAACAAGCTATAAGTGTTTGGATACAGGACCCCTAAAAAGGAAATTCAGCTATTACAAGCATAGGTATGTGTGTGTTGTTTACAGATTAGATCGGGCTACAAGGGGCGGCAGATAAATCGTTTAAAATAGCAATAATGAATTGTTGGCATCAATCTGGTTTTGTATTTTTCGATTTAAATCAGGCAATGCGTCGGCTACATGTGTAAAGCTGCTAAGTCCAATTTGAAAAATTCTACAGAATAGTGAAAAAATCAAACTAAGATCAATTGAAAGTATTTAAAAATTCCATCATACTAATATAATGTATAAATCTCAATGTCAAGCTTTTACCTGTCAAACTTCCTCCACGATAAACACAAAAACTAATATAAACAACGAAGTAAAATTTCGTACACCTGTTACTTAGCATCCTGTGTTAAGTATAGACCACTTTTAAATATAATTTAAACATAATATATTTCTTTAATTAATTCAAAATTAAAACCCTCTTACGAATGCCACTTTCTGCGAAATGTCGCTTATCACTTAGAATCCACACTCCTTTTGTGGATTGTATTTATTGGTAGATTGCAAACCTTGGGGTGCAATCGCACTGTCTTTGATTCTTCGAATATATTGTAAGAAACACTATATTTTTTAGACACGGGCGGAGCCGGGCGGGACCACTAGTACCTACATACATATGTCCAAGTTCTATTGGACTAACGTGGTCTTTGAATATTTGAAGTTTATTTTTTTTTAAGTGGCATCAAAATTGCAGTTTGTAAAAGTTGTCAAAGTGGACTAAGCAGCTTTACACATTTAACCGGCGAATGGTGGTTTCTCAATTAAGGGGAACAATCCCAAAATCTTACACCACTGGTCCTAGCCACCTCAGTTGATTATCGTTCGGACAGTTTGTTGGTGTATCTTCTCCATGATCTCTGTCAAACGGGAATACAAATCTTTAAATGTCTGTTTCTATTATTAACTACCACAGGTATTTTCATCTAAGATGAAGCACATCCACGAGCTAAAAAATATTCATACCTACTTGTCAGAATCTTCAGATTTCTTTTGACTAATTACACAAATACCTCGTCTAATGCTCCCTACTTCTATATGAACTGATTTCAAGGTTTTGGTCATTTACGGTATTGAACGCGACTATAAAGTCCTATTTGATACAATGTCAAAGAACACTAACCAATTGCGCTTTAGCCCTTCGCAGCGCAGCGCCATATCGCCATTTATTCAAATCCAAGCGTGCTACATTAATAAGCCTCAAGAAACTTATCTCCGGCAAAGTCTTTGGTTAAACGAAATTGTCTCCGTGCTTCTATAATTTCAACTGTAAGGAGAAGGATATACGAGGAGTACTTGTGAACGAGTGCCAAATCCATTTTCCCACCGCGTGCTGTGACGCTTCTAAATTTCTAATCCCGTAACGAAAGCACATAAATTCAACTTTGGGTAGAAGAGTGCGGGGCTTGCTGCTTAGCGTTATAAATGTGCCCGCCAAAAACATTTCCCAAAATGTTGCCAAGTTTTTCGTCGATTAGGAAATCGTAGATATACCTACATATACAATTTTGTGTACATTGTAGGAAAACCAATAAAACCTTATCCCTAAAACTGCAGCGGTATTGTTTTAACCGCCAGGTACTATTATCCAGTTTTCCTATCGTATGTTGTCTCCTTTTCGTACTCTCGTTCAAGTAAAAAGCTTTCATATTATACGTGTTAACAGAATGCTCTCCTCCAGTTTTCAGTTAAGATACATGAGTTCCACTGGATGGAATGGATATGTAAAAGCACCACACTATGAAACCAAAGTATCACAAGTCGTGCACAAAATCCCTTTTACCTGTTATCCCGTTAAGCAAATGAAGGATGCTGGCGTTTGGCTGAAATTGCCACACTACTGTTGCGGGTGAGTGTGTATGAGTACTTCTACCCTGCTGATTCGCAAAGCATTAAATATTCATAAAATCATAAACAACGGAAGACGATGAGAGGAACCGAGGAACAGCAGCTATCAACAGTACTTTATGAAATCCTTTCGAAATATCCTGCGGTTTTGACTTTCAGCTAGCATTGTATGTATCTTGGGGACGTCTCACAAAGCTACGAGTATGATATACAGGAACGCTCTGTTGCTTTGGAGGGATGGGCTTTGTACCTGTGAGTATACGAAAGTTATTATCGGCGATACGGCGCGCGGGCTTAGGTTACCTTTGCGCGGATACCCTGTGATGATGGTGCGATGTTGTTCCTTGGAAACCATACCACCAGCGATACCTTAATGCTTTGGCTGCTTTATTTTACATAAATCAGTTTTGAGGTGAAGTGAAAATGATTTTCTTGCTCGGCGTGATGTCGATGAAGTCGCGGTGCGAGAAAAGGTGCCTGAATCGGTGTTTTAAGATTTTCCGCAGAGTTTAGTTGACACAATGCCACATGAGGTATTATGACGATGAGTAGTGGCTGCTCATCAGAAATCATCGACAGAGTCTTGGAAATTGTATGAAATATTATTTTGCTGTTGAAACAACGTTATAAAGGTTCCTGACCTACAGTAACCAATATTTTTTGATTCTCGTGGGAAATGACTGTGTTTGGTCATACGCGCGTTTCTAAATACATATGTACTTAAAAAAAAATCCTCAATGTTTCAAATTACAACAACGGGCCTGATTAGCGGGGTCATAAACCATTAAACACAATGATTTGAGGCAGAAAGTGTCTCTATTTTTTATTTTAAATTGTTTGACAAAAGCTGGCCCTAGTTTAGTTTTTCCATCACGTTTGTATTTATGTACCTACACCCTATTTCCGCTATAGAATTCATTCAAAAATCTGTGAAGAACTCGATAAGTAAATAACCGACCCTTCAGCATTGTTCTAAGTCCTGCAGTAATACAACGTACGAACGAAAATAAAAATAAAACAAACAAATTCCCACTGATTCACTTAAATCGTGCGAAAATTCGCTACCTACCAATTGTTTTTGTTAATGAAATTGGAGCCAATCTGCACACCTTTCACATCGTGATTCGCCAAAACTAATTGAACACTGCGGGTGGGGGAGGCAACAAGCAAGCATAGCACCGTCGTGTCGCGCCCCAGTAACAAATTTGTCGCAATTTCAATCCATCGCTTTACTCCCTATCTCTTCACGGGAACTTAAAACAGAAAGGTGAATTCATCGAGCTGGTAATCTGCCCTGCTGATGGGTCCCTTCTAAACACCTTCACGTCCAAATCATTCAAACATTTTATCTACCGTTGGCTATACATCCCAGTGGCAACAGGAGAAACACCTTCCCAGAACCCCCGAAGCAGCTGCACAGAATACTACACTCTACATTTTCCACCTGAAACAGAGGACAAGTTTTGCATTTTGTACTTTAATTAAATTTGTTAAAGGCAAATTATTTCATCCGTTTAACTGTTAAAGTGTCACAAAGTAACATTAATTAAAGTTTAGCATGTCACTGTATTCTGTTATTTTGGTCTTTTCGGTATCCTTCGGGTGGCGTTCATTTGTAGTGTTGGTTTTTTTTTTTTTAATTTTTGTCAGCTCTTACTTCCTTCTTCAATTGTTTGAAAGGATAAACATGAACGACAATTAAGAATAACCCAACACAGGATAAGCGGTGTGAGTTATGAAGAATGAGGAAGCGAGGAATTCGCGCCAACAATTCCAAGTGGAATGTAGAAAATGTAAAGAAAGACTTCTAAGTTCCAACAAAGTTGTGTTGTTTTTCTATTATCTGTTAGAAGGTAATTGTTAGGTAAATATAAATAAAGAAAGAAGTTTCGCGAAATTAGTTCGAAAGAGGCGACAGTGCTAATGTTTTTGGATTAAGAAGAACTTTTTGTTCTACAGAAGTCACATAATTTCATGGACAGGAAAGTATTTTACTTCCAAGTGTTGCAGGACTGTGGGCACCGTAGCGCAAGTGGTTAGTGCGTCGGACTACTGAGCCAGCGGTCTTGGGTTCGAATCCCGCCGCAAACACCTAAATGTTTTTCACAGTGCCCACCTCTTTCGAATGTCTGACAAGCATCAAAGAGTATCATTTGTCACGATTGAGCTTCTCAACTCGCCGTTCGGAGTCGGCAAAAAACTGTAGGTCCCTTCCATTCGTGCAAAAATATAACACGCACACACAAATGGTTGCGAGAAGCAGGCCCAGGCTCACCTCGAGCTGTAGCGCCAACTAAGTAAGTAAGTTGCAGGACTTCACACATCAGTGAATATTTAGTTGTGCGTAAGGATTATAATTCTTTTCTATTTACTCGTTTTTCTGATTGAAGTTTTGGTTCAACTGAATTCAGCTAGCGGTATAGTAATGGTATTTGTTGTTCATCAACCGAAATACTATTAATTTAAGGAAAAGTCTTAAATGTAGGATTTCTTATTACAAGGATCAGATACTTATACATACGTATGTAGGTATTTATAAAAAGCAGTTCAACGCTAACTTATTCGTTAAATCAAGTCCAATTCATACTTTTTTATAAAGAGTGGGTTTGTGTAAAGAAAATCAAAATTGGCAACAAAAAATCTCAACTATCAAGGTTTGGTAAAATTCTTCTATAAGCAGATTCCACTCACTATACACACAAGTTTAATGATACCAAACAACCAACCACGGAAATAGGGTAGAACAACCGAAGTGGGAAGCCTGGTTACAAGAGATCTCTCTTTCCATGAATTTTGATATTCAAAAATTTTATTGGCAATGGAAAGTTGCCAAGTGGACGTCAATGTCCGAAAAGAATGAGAGAGAAGCTTAGGTATTCGTTTTATATTTATTTTTCATTTTCTCGTTTTCACTTTCACCGATTACCTTTAAAGAAATCAAATATTGTAAGACACCAAACTTTTAGGCCCTCAAACAATGACTCAAAAGAAAATGTAGTAAAATCACAAAAAAAAAAACCCCGGCGGTAATACATACATACATATGTATGTACATATGTAGTAGCTACAAAAATACTTTGAAAAACGTGTAAATTAATAAAATAATACCATTATGTAAAGGGTCTTCCAATAGGAACTTCCGAACTTTGACAGTTGATAGGGGCCATATCGTTGAAGCTACATCTATCAAATTGGCTGTCATTTATTCATTCTGTTTTGCCAAATCACTATGGACGGATATAGTGTTCAACAACACGTGCAAATAATAAAATTGTTTTATCAAAATGGGTGTTCTGTTCGGGCAACGTTCCGCGCACTTCGCCCATTTTACGGTCGCCATAATCGTCCTTCCGAGAGGACTATTCGCAGTGTGGTGGATAAATTTGAGTTCACTGGATCAGTAAACGATCAACCAACATCCGTACATCGACGAAACGCAAGATCTGCCGAAAATATCGCCGCTGTCCGTGAGAGAACGCAGGAGAATCCGGGGCAGTCGATTTCGCGTCGATCACAAGAACTCGGCCTTTCGCAGACCACAACTTGTGAATTTGGCGTCGTGACTTGGGCCTGCATCCGTACAAAAATCAACTGATTCAGGAGCTGAAGGTAAACAACCATGGACAACGACGTGTGTTCACCGAATGGGTTCTGGAGCAGTTGGAAACTGGCCCTAATTTTCATCGAAAAATCATCTTCAGCGATGAGGCCCATTGTCGAATTTGGGATGATACCAATCCACATGAGATCCAAGAGCGTACAATGCATTCCGAAAAATCACTGTTTGGTGTGGATTTTGGGCTGGCGGCATCATCGGTCCATATTTCTTTGAAAACTACGTTGGCTAGGCCATCACCGTCAATGGCGAGCGGTATAGGTCGACGATTACAAACTTCTTTTGGCCTGAATTGGAGCATATGGAGACCAACGACATGTAGTTTCAACGGGGCGGCGTTAGAAATCCTGGACGCCACATTAGAAATCCTGGACGACCGATTGGACGGCATGGTCATCTCATGTGGCGGTGATGTGAACTGGCCACCGAGATCGTGCGATTTGACCCCGTCAGACTTTTTCTTGTGGGGTTTTCTGAAGTCGCAGGTCTATGCAAACAAGCCACAAACCATATATATCGGGAAAAAACTGTTGGTTTCTTCCATTTGTGCAAAAATATAACACGCACACACAAATGGTTGTGAGAAGTAGGCCCTGGTTCACCCCGAACTGTAGCGCCACCTAAGGAAAAGAAAGAACTCTGTGAACGGTAATTGTTGGAGTTCTTAAGCTTGCCATACAAACCCATACAATTTTAATACAAAATACACACATTAAAGAAGAAATTGTTACCAAATTTAAAGAATTCGCTCAAACATACTCGTACGTACTTACCTATGTACTGCATTTTAAATTTCATTATTTTTGACCTCCACTTATACATATGTATATAACGAAGATTTATGTATAACTTCTACACAGAACAGACACACACACCGAAAACCGATTGCATACATAATTTAGTACAAATTGTGGTTTCGGCAATATTTAACGAAGCAATTTATTTCACTCCCACACGCACTCATTCACTTAGTCTGAGTTGTAGCAGTAGTCGGTCGACTGTGTCCCAATCGACTTCATTAGGTTACGCTCCAAATCGAGTTGACATATACTGTACTCGTTCTAATTTGGATCAGTTTCAGTTCTCTGGCATTGATATCCACAAATCAAATGGTCAAACATTCCAAAAGTCCACCACTGAGGAGGGCTCGAATGCAAGCAATACCTATGTTTTCCAGGAAAATGTTGGAACGGTGTCACCAAAACTGGCCAAAAAGCCTCCTTCCGATTCGGAGAGGTGTTTACTTTCTCCGTTCATCTCGGTCCTGAGCAATGCTACTATGCTATGAACATAACTTTAGTCTCGTTGCCTTGTTTATGAATCTCTGGAGAAGCATAAAGCTTTTTGAAGCAAACCACTGCTATAGCTTCAAACACTTCTGGCAGGAGCGGGATCAATGTGGCTTGAATCGAAACGCTTGCATAAATGCTGTACAGAATCGGAGGTTGCTATTGATACGCACCAGTAGTGGCGAGATTCTCTCCTGCAATTTAGTACGATGCTTTCACATACTCGCACGGATACGTGGGTACGAGTACGATTTTGGTGTGGATGACATGCAATGATGTAATAGACATCCAGGTCACACCAATAGGATAACCACAAAAAGGGATACACCATGTTCGTTCATGATGACCATGTGTATCTATGGTGCTCCTGTTGTTTGGGGTGAACTGAATGATGACGATGACGATGCATGTGTTCATTTATATCGTTTTAATTGAACATTGAACCTCAGAAGGATAACAAAGATTGGCCATAGTATATTTGTGCTTCTCTGGGGGTCAGGCCACCCCAGCCTGAATTGTTGGCTTAATGATGCTGTCAATTCACGTCCCGGCCATTGTGAGTGCAGTACTGGTGATGCGATGGTGGTGACGATGATGGTGGCAGCGGTTAGTGACCATGATTTGCCGAAACTCTGCAAACTGAAACTCTTAAATATTTGAAATGTGAGTAGCCTGTGTGTATTTGAATGTGAACTGAGTTGCAGATGCTGATGCAGCGGGAGTCATAGGTCTGGCAATTTATACAACCTCGTACGAGTACGAGTAGTCCTGTCGGAAGCAATTCGTTAAATTAGTTTGTAGCCACGATTGGAAACAAATCGGGGCACACACAACATCGGGCTACAACAACAACGATTACTATTCAAATATATTCTCTAATTAATCGGCAGTTAAGAGCGGGTTAGATAGTTCATAGGACGGTTTATTGTTGATATAGTTATTTGTTGCACACATGCAACTTGAAGTATGTTAATTTATTCCTGGATGGCAAATCATCATCAGCAGGGATAGCTGCAGATACTCGCATCTAATGGAGGAAGCTAAAACAATAATAACTTATTGACATTTGATAACGGAATGCGAGGGTTGGTAATTCTATTATTTGCTACTTGCGATATGCGGATGCCCCAAGCTAACCTTTGTTAAGTGTTGCAATTCAGAAAGTTTAATTCGATTGTTACTTAGATTATTTCTCGCCTACCACCCTTAGATGTGGGAAAATAATCCATAAATCTAAGCGATGGTGACGACCAACGACGATAGTTTTGTTGTAATATTTAAGTTGGCATGCAACATGCAAACATAAATTCCTCACTTCTTTGTATATGTATGTTAACATAGTTTAGTTAGAGAAGTGTTTTTCGAGTTAGTAGTTAAAAAGAAGATACATATTTCAGAGTCTAATTAGTGTTTATTATTATGCCACCACATTTGTGTATATTTGCAATTTAATTTGCTCGCGTTGCCATTCGGTGTAATTTGAAGTTTATTGGAATTTATTAATTTCTAACAATCCTTTGGAATGCGAATGATGTTGTAAATGCAAATGATGTTATTAATATTTGGATATACCCGGTAGTGAGGAACATGATTTTGAAGAGGAAGTTTAATGATGGAATCCGTAATTTAGTTATGCAATTCGTAATTAAACAACTGAGATTTAATTCTCTTATTCGAATGTATGTACATATGTATGTTGTCTGTTTCTAGCCTCAACGTGAAGATGGCGTTTTTAACAAAATAAATTTAAATATAAATACACAATATATATAAAATGTAAATAATATAATTGTTCATTAAATGATTTATATATATCTAAAAATATTTTATACCGGATGCTCTCTTGTTATTTGACAGTTGCTTATACATATTTATGCATTAGTGAATTTCAGTGTTTCTGTGAATATGGATATTAATCGAATATCGAGCCGTCATTGATTTTTTACTTTTGAAAGGCCATACGCCCACGAAAATTAAAGCCGACATGGATGCTGTTTATTAGGACTCTGCGCCATCATTTGCCACAGTATATGTAATTTCGGGCAGCTAAATTTAAATTTAGTCGTATCAGCTCGGTTGACGATGAACGTTCAGGACAGCCAAAAACTGCAACCACTACCGATAAAATCGATGAAATTGACCAGATGATGACTGACGAACAAAGGTAGGAGATATAACAGAGGCTGTCGACATACCAAAATAACGTGTTTATCATATATTGACTGAACTACGCGGTGTGTTTCGAAACTAAAATTTTGCAGGGTAATAAAATGCTTTGAGGAAATTGTGGGGGCTTAGGTGCCATCCTTGCCTGGATTCTTAGGGGATCGCGTTGGGCCCACTCTTGTGCCTAGAGTTTTGGAATGGCTCAGCCCCTCTCAACCTAACGTAACCTTACCTAATATTTTAAAAACCCCGTTGAAGCAGTCTAGGCGGAATAAGTCGGAATTTTGAAGTTGATTATACCCAACTGTAGATGAAACTTGGATACAGCGCTATGCTCCTGAAACCAAGGAATAGTCGAAACAGTGGACTGCGAAGGGTGAATCGGCCTTGAAAAAGTCAAAGGCTGTTTCATCGGCTGGAAAGTGATGGGACTGTTTTTTTGGGATAGTCATGCAGTTTTATTTATCGAATATCTTGAGAAATGAAAAATGATTACGCATAATTACTTGATAAGCTGAAAGCAGACATTTTTTTTTCCACCAAGATCACACACCCCCGTGTTACACTTCTGTAACCTAACCTTAGGCGGCGCTACAGTTTCGGGTGAACCAGGGCCTTCTTCTCGTAACCATTTGTATGTTCATGTTATATTATTATATTATATATCATGACAAATGAGACTCTTTGAATGCTTGTCAGACATTCGAAAGAGGTGGCACCGTAAAAGCACTTTTTAAGTGTTTGCTGGGATTGAACCCGGGCAGCATTGTGTAGTAGTCCGTGGTCACCATAGCAAAAATACAAGAATTGGACATGATCTATTCACGTATTCATTTGATCTAGCTCCCAGCGATTTTTTTCTATTTCGTAAACCTGTTCCATAAATTTTCATCGAATGAAGAGAACATCATATTTATAAATTTTGACGGGTTAAAGACATGGGAGCCCCGCTGGGAAAAATGTAAACACTAACACGGAGTGAAAAAAGAAAACTAAATGTTCCTCTTTTTTCTGTATGAATCTGGAAACTTTTCAGACCACCACTAGAAGGTACACGTGCTAGTATCCTTGGAAAAAATCTTACGTTCACGCTTAAAATACCTTCAATTTATTCTGCCAACTTTACCAGATGCCAAATAGTTGCAATTATCATTAGTTCAGGAATAATTTACCTTTAAGTTTGTTTTATATTTACCATTAAACCGAATTGTGGAAATGATGGTGGTATTTTTTATGTGATTGCCTAGGTCTGCTGATTTAAATTCATCCTCAAAAAGTAGATTATTTAAATGAAATCTTTAAAACTTTAGGTTTATCCTTCCGCTTATGATATAGAGAGAAGCTTCACAAACTTTCAGCCAAATCGATCAATAACTTTATAAGTTACAGCACAAGCGTAAGTAATAAATCGTCGCCCTAATATTGGGTTACCGTAAACGCCAAAATTCACTTTTTGAGTTTGGTATGCAGTCTTCTGTTTTCGGGGTAGCTCTTTCCAAATCTTTAATCCGTTTTGCTCTATCTCTTTCTATTGCAAAGATATACAGAATGGTTTTGACGTATATGCATCAAATTCATCAAGTACACACGCCAAAATTTGGCATTTACGTCAAATTTTCCATACAATTTAAGCAAATTTTTGTTTAAGAATTGATTTGACGTATGTCCTATTGTCCTACAACGTACGCCATCAAACTTCAAATGCTTGTTCAGTATCGTTTTGACATATGTGCCTACAAAATGACAGGTAAAACTATTTACTCGTATACACGTAAATATGTCATTCGAAAGAAAAATATTTTTTTTTGTTTTGTACGTGCATACGATTTTACTGGGACCATAAAAAAGTACAGTACAATGCTTCGGTGCACATTTTTCTTTCTACTATTCACAACATTTCTACTATTCGTAATTTTTTCCACTATCGGCAACCTAATTTTTTTTAATATTTTTCGATCAGTTCCGATATCGGAGCTCAGAATGTGTAGGGTAAAGGTGTCAACAGTGAATCTCATAATGTCTCTTTTTATTTTAAAATGAATCTGGAAATGAGGAAAGAACACATTTTTACTTCCTCTCGCAACAGACTAACGGTCTGCGCGATCGCATTGTCGAAGGTGGTTATCCTCGTGTGTTTGTGTTTTCTGCATAGGTAAGTAATTTTTTTTTCTGTTTTATTTTTGATCTTATTAAAAAAGTGCGTATTGTAACTTCATTTGAGTTTAATATTCGTACTTTTGTTTATATAGACTTAATAATTTTTGTGGATTTGTTTACTTTGGTGAAATATTTTATAAATTATTAACATGTTTTTGCGAAATGACAACATTGTACACAGTGAATCATGAACATGGTAGCATTTCGAGGCTACAGAATTAAAAATTTTCAATCCATGTTAATTTTTCAAATCTGGATGTTTGCTAGCAATAATTATGAGCAACTGAATTACCAGTTTTATTTTTCTTTTATTTTCGTACAAAAAAGTAACGTTTTGTGATATTTTTGCAAGAATTGTTAAGTTTTATTATTTATTTTTGTATTAATACTTGAAGAGTTTTTATTTTCGTTTTTATTCTTTTGTCTATCCCTAAACAATAAAACGAATTAATAAATACATATATATATGTTATGAAAAAAACTTATATTTATATACCATGCACTGATTCAGTGTACACCCATGGTATACAGTGGATCACATGGGAAGGGTAATTTCAAATAATTTTTTCACTATCTCAACATTAATAAAGCTTTAAGATTTTGGGCTTAAAATGAAGACAAAACATTGAAAAAGCTGTGAAAAAAATGTCATGGCTATTGTGTGCAAGAACAAGCAGCCTTTTTGCACTTTAACTATACCTATAGTCAATGTGTATTTTCAAAGTTTCTAGAAACATAGGTGGCATCGTAGTTTCCAAATATAACATGTAGTTTGGTGTATTAATCGGTTCGGTAGTTTAAATATTCGTTTCAGGAAATATCGGAGAAACTTCTCTACTGCTGGTTAAGAACGGTATCCCCAAACTTGGGCTCCATAAAAAAGTATTGATGCTGCTGTTGGGCGAAAGAGTTTTTGTTTTCAGCTACGGGTAACAAAGTTAATGCAACTTCACCACAACAAAGAGGTTGCGCGCTTTGCATCAGATAGGATTCACAAGATATGACAAATTATGTCTACAAGAACATATGTATATACATAAGAAGTTGTTTATATTTTAATATGATTTAGATAGCGAAGCTATTAAATACATACTACATTCGATTCTAACAAAATAGAGAATAAAATCCATTAAACGTAAGTTCCGATAGCTTTTGACTTGCCATAAAAACGTCATCATAAACTCCATTATCATTTTGATAACTTGTTGTGCTACGCACGCTAACTCAAAGTTTAGGTACTACGTAAAAATAATTATTCGGTACTTTCTGTAATCCGCCTTTGTATCAATTAAAAAAAAAAACGTATTATCTCTGCCAAAGGCAAAAGTGGTTGTTGCTGGATATTTTATTTCATGAACAACTTTCCCACTTTAACTACCTTACCGCAGACAAATGATTTCGATAATAAAAACTTCTGCATTAAACATACGAGTATATTCATCTTCTATCTTTTATAGTAAACCGGCGAGTTGTCATTTTAACAGTACAAACCGTCATCACCATCACCATCCATAAAAGTGTTACAATTAAACAAGAGATGGCATTCCTATGTTTCGAGCTGTAAACACTGATAGCGGCGCGGCGCCCACTCAAACCCGAAATACTCAAAAAATTAACTTGAAAAATACTAAAAGCGTAAAATTCCCCACCATTTGTCTAACACGCTGTCATAAACCATCTGCAGTTGACTTTATTGCAATCGTAATATTGTCAGACCACATAAAAATGATTTTATTGCCGCAAAAATAAGCGCTGTCGCTCCGCGCACCGCGCAGTAAAAAGAGTACCTTACCTACAATCTTTCAGTTCTTAGCATATTTTTTGCTCAATGTGCACCGTACTAATAAAAAACACGCAGGATAATTATTACTATCTATACATATGTATGTACATACATGTAGGCGCTATTATACCAACATATATTACACACATTTATTACTACCTATTTACTTTTACTATTACCAATTATCTATTTTAAACAACATATTACACATACTGTAAATAAGTGTAAACACAGCTTAACATTAATATGAATTCGCTCTTTAACTAAATTAAATTCGCTCACTTTAATTTCATATTCTATGTAGCATAACTTTATACACTTTACATTCAGCTGAGCCGTCAAGCCGTTAAGAACTAAGTAGTTTACCTAGCTGAAGTCAAAAACTCTTTTCTTTTTGCATTTCTTTTCATTAATATTTCATTATAATTATAACGTTTGAATAAAAAACCAAATTTTGAATTATAATCGGCGCGCATTCTGTTTTTATTCCTACACATTTGGGGGCTCAACAAAAACCTTAAACAAAAAAAAAAAAAAAATTATAAAAATAATAAAATTCTACATATTATAATGGAAAACCTAACGGTGGAACAATTAAAAGCTGAATTATCGCGATTGGGTCTGGATACCGGTGGGGTGAAAGCAGTTTTGATAGCGAGGTTGACGGAGGCGTGCAATCGACAAAATTCGCAGGTAGTAGTAGCAGACGAGGACACCAGTGACAGAACAACAGGCGGCGAGCAGAATAATTCTGACAGAGCAGCAGAACAAGGACGGATTGCTTCTACTAGTGGGGTTGGTAAAACCACGTGGCAAAGCCAAATTAAAAGTGCTGTAGAACAAGTTCGGATGGCTTCTACTAGTGGGTTTGGTAGAACCATAGGGCAAAGCCAAAATAAAAGTACAGTCAATCCAGAATATACAGAACCTTTGATTCGTTTTTCTCTTAAAGACATAGAAAGCTTGGTCTCTAAATTCAGTGGCGATGACGGTCTTTCGGTAAATTCGTGGTTTGCAGAATTCGGTGAAATCACTTCGTTATTAAATTGGTCGGATCTTGAAAAACTATTATTTGCTCGAAAACAGCTCATCGGATCAGCAAAGTGTTTTATGAAAACGTGTTCATGTCGGTCGTATAACGAATTTAAACAAGCCTTGTGTACAGAATTCCAAAGAACCCTTTGTAAAGCAGACATTTACTCCCAGTTACAAAATCGAAAAATGAAGCGGGAAGAAAACTTTCGCGAATATGTCTATAAAATGAAAGAGATTTCTCAATTAGCCGATGTTGATGAGAATTCCCTAATTCATTATATCATAAACGGCGTCTCTGGAAGTGAACAACATAAATTGATTTTATACGGTGCTAAAAATTTGGCTGAATTAATGGAAAAATATGAAATTTTTTTTGAGGTTAAAATCTAATATGGGTTATAACAATGGCGGTAATGGTTGGCAAGGTAGTAGCGGTATCGGACGTCATGTGAGCAAAACTAGCAGCAACTTTAGCGGTAGTCGTAAAACGTCATACGACACTTTGCGTTGCTTTAATTGCGGTTCTTCTGAACACCAACGTCGGGATTGCAAATCAGACACAAAGTGCTTTAAGTGCAACGGTTCGGGGCACATGTCTAAAAACTGTCCAACCAAATCTACTGCAAAGACAAACGTCATTTCGGTATTAAATTCTAAACAAATTTTCATAAATAATATTGTTTTCCACGCGTTAATTGATACCGGTGCGCAGATCTCATTACTTCGAGAAAATAGTTTTAATAAGCTGCGAAAATTTACTGAGTTGCGAAAGCAAAACACGCGGTTAGTCGGCCTAGCTTCTGCTGGTTGTTGTACTTTGGGCGCATTTGATGCTGTAGTTAAAATTGACAATTTCGAGCTTGAAACAGTGATCAACGTTGTGCCGAATAATGCTATCCAGGTCGATGCGATTGTGGGAAATGATATAATATCAAAAGCGAAAGTAGTATTTAACAATGGAGACCCAACATTCCACTACGAGGTGGAAGAAAACTGTATCATGAACATTCAAGTTGAAGACAGCAACGAAGTGAACGCACCATTTAAGCTGGTACCAGTTGTGCAAGATATAATTAAGAATTATAACCCTGAAAATGTAAGTAACTGTCCAATAAATATGTCATTAACATTGATTAACGAAACCCCTTTTCATTTTTCGCCACGTCGCCTTCCGATTAACGAGAAAGAGATCGTCAAGCAACAAGTGGATCTATGGTTGAAGGAAAATATAGTACGACCATCGTTTTCTCCTTTTGCTAGTCAAGTCGTGGTAGTCAGAAGAAAGATGGTTCACCGCGAGTCTGCATTGACTATAGGCGTTTAAATGCAAACACAGTGAAGGACCGATTCCCTTTACCAACGATCGAGAGCGTTTTGGACAACCTTCAACACGGACGAATATTCTCAACACTTGATCTCAAGAATGCATATTTTCACGTGCCAATTGAGGAAGGAAGCCGCAAATATACAGCGTTTGTAACAACTGATGGACTGTACGAGTTTAACCGGGTACCTTTTGGGTTATCCAACGCACCAGCTGTTTTCGTGCGGTATATACATACTGTATTCAGAGACTTGGTAAGTCGGAATATTGTTTGCATGTATTTAGATGATCTTATTTTATGCGCACATAATGTACCAGAAAATCTGAAAAAACTTAAGATTGTCCTTGAAAGAGCGGCAGCGCATAATTTAATTTTCAACTGGAAAAAATGTTTTTTCTTTCAAACAAAAGTGACGTTTCTCGGGCATGTAGTAGAAGATGGTATGCTTCGGCCGTCTGCAGAAAAGATAGATGCAGTTGCTAGGTTTCAGGAGCCTAAAACCCTTAAAAAACTTCAGGAGTTTTTAGGACTTACAGGTTTCTTTAGGCGGTTTGTAAATTCGTACTCAATCCTGGCAAAACCGCTAACAGACCTAACCAAGAAAGGAACCAAGTTTATTATTGGAGAAGCCCAAAGAAAAGCCATTACCATACTGAAGCAATCTTTAACTAACAATCCAGTACTGAATATATACTGTCAAGGTGCAGAAACCGAACTGCACACAGACGCTAGTCAGGTGGGAATAGCCGCAATTTTGTTCCAAAGGAGTAGTGACAATCAACTGCACCCAATTCATTATTATAGTCGAAAAAACAGTACTTGTGAGGAAAGATGGCATAGTTACGTTTTAGAGGTCTTCGCAGTTTTCAAAGCTTTCGAGAAATTCCGAATTTACTTGATGGGGATAAAATTTAAAGTAGTGACGGACTGTGTAGCTTTTCGGCAAACAATCAACAAGCAGGAATTACCAAATGCAGTAAGAAGGTGGATTTTGTACATGCAGGATTTCGATTACGTTGTTGAGCATCGTCCAGGCAGCAAGATGGCTCATGTAGATGCCTTGAGTAGGTCCCCAATCGTATATATCTTGCAGCAGGAAATCTTAGCTAGGATACATAAAGCGCAGGTAGCAGATGAATTTATTTCATCTATAAAAGAAATACTGAAGGAAAAGGAATATGACAACTTTGTGATGCGGGGTGAATTATTGTTCAAAGACTTAAATGGTTTTATGCTTTTAGTGGTACCTCGCAGTATGGAGTCGGAGATTATTAGAATGAAACACGAAGAGGGACATTTTGGCCTCATAAAAACAGTTCATTTGATATCTCGTGAGTTCTATATCCCAAAGCTGAAAGAAAAAGTCGAACGTCGTATTTCTAACTGCGTGAAATGCATCCTTGCCAACAACAAGGCCGGCAAGCAAGAAGGCTTCATCCAACAGTTGGAAAAAGGTGATAAGCCTTTTGATACATACCACCTAGATCACATAGGTCCGATGGACTTAACCACTAAGCAATACAAATACATTCTTACAATCACCGATGGGTTTTCAAAATACATTTGGCTCTATCCAACAAAAACCGTTACGGCAGAGGAGACACTGAGGAAAATCAAAGAGCAGCGGCAGCATTTTGGCAACCCAAGGCGAATGATAACGGATAGAGGAAGCGCATTCGTATCAAACATATTCAAGGAATTTTGCTTGGAAGAAAATATCGAACATATACTAATAACGACAGGAGTTCCGAGAGGAAACGGACAGGCAGAACGGTCCAACAGAGTCGTTATCGAAGTCCTTAGAAGATTAACTCAAGAATCGCCGGATAAATGGTACAAATTTATCTCAAGGGTGCAAATCGTTTTGAACAGTACACTTCAGCGGTCTATCAACCGTACGCCTTTCGAAGTATTGTTTGGCATTCCGATGAGAAAGAAGGACGACATCGAAATATTTGATTTGGTCAAGCAGGAACTAATAAAACAACAAGAGACCGAAAGGGAAAGTATTCGCCTTGATGTCCGTCAACAAATTCAAAAAATACAGGCAGAAAATCAAAGGACATATAACCGTAAACGAAGAGCAGCAAGAGAGTACAAGATCGGAGATCTTGTCGCGATTAAAAGAACGCAGTTTGCAGCCGGTAATAAACTTTTTCCTTCTTTTCTAGGTCCTTATAAGGTAATTTCGAAGGGCAAATCTGATCGCTACAACGTAGAGAAAGCATCACCACACGAGGGTCCTCATAAGACTACGACAAGCTGTGACTTTATGAAACTATGGCAAAATGAAGATGGAAGCGAAGATGAACTTATGGCAGAAGTTAGTCCATCATCCGAGGCGGATGAATTGTAGGATGGCCGGATGTAGGCGCTATTATACCAACATATATTACACACATTTATTACTACCTATTTACTTTTACTATTACCAATTATCTATTTTAAACAACATATTACACATACTGTAAATAAGTGTAAACACAGCTTAACATTAATATGAATTCGCTCTTTAACTAAATTAAATTCGCTCACTTTAATTTCATATTCTATGTAGCATAACTTTATACACTTTACATTCAGCTGAGCCGTCAAGCCGTTAAGAACTAAGTAGTTTACCTAGCTGAAGTCAAAAACTCTTTTCTTTTTGCATTTCTTTTCATTAATATTTCATTATAATTATAACGTTTGAATAAAAAACCAAATTTTGAATTATAATCGGCGCGCATTCTGTTTTTATTCCTACATACATAGTACAACGAAACTTTGTCCTTTAAAAACCTAGTCAAAGAAAGAGCAAAAAAAAAACAACACTAGATCCTAATTAACCGCATACAAAAAGGAGTGGAAAAGGGAGTGATAGGGTAGGGAACAAAAATAACTGCCATAAGAGTAATGGCCGATTATTTCCATAACATTAAACAATTTTTAGCTTATCTAATATTTTACAACCCATTTAAATGGCTATTAGACGAGCTGTTAGTTTTTTTCGTTCACTTTCACCATCTATTAGGTGGTACGCTGGAGCGAACAACGAACAGTGAATAGCAAAAGCTCCAGCATTGGGCGCCATCCCTGACAACCAAATGTTATTTTATCAAAAACTCTGAAGCGAAAGGATTTACAAATTTAAATTGAAAATTATTTGCCATCTATTTTGCATGTCATCCTAGAGAGTCGAAGAGTTTGGGTAAATGATGTTTCGCTTGAATTTAATTTGGCGAAAACTGCTTGGATTAGGCAGTACTTCCTGTCAATTCCCCTCCCTATTGGCGTTGTCGCTGTTTTGCGCGATGGTGCAAAGTTATTGGTATAAATAAGACGTAGAAATAAGCGTGTAACGATTTATTTGCCATCGAAAAATAGGAAAAGCGAACATAAAAACAAAACCTTAACTTTAAATGAATTTAAATACAATTAAAAATTCACAGAGAGGCACGAATCTCGAAGGACCAGAGAGGTTGTATACGGCTTCCAAGATTTTCACGAATTCAACGAATGAGAGCAAAGTAATTTTCAACCATTCTCAGCAATTTCTTGTAATTATCACCTTTCGTGGGCTCTGTGGCCCTTTGAGAATTGAAATTTTAAACAAGGACCTGTCCTCAGGAGTTTGTGGGAGAAAGGACAATTCTGAATGATTTAAACATCCTTAAGAGCAATTGTAGTAACCTGTTTCTTTCATTCGCATCTCTACAGAATAGAATTGAAGGTGTAGCTGTTTAAGAAATACGGAATGCGAGGGTGCAAAAAAAAAAAAAAACAAAAATAAGAAAAAGAAAATGTTTTCTTTCCTTCCGACCAGTGTTAAAAACACTACTGTTTTCGAGCATTGTAATGAAAATTGTTCAAACGTCATTAAAATTAATTCAGTAATTATATACGATGACTGCGAACAAGGGACTGATTGCACGAAATGGCGGACAAAATTAAATACTTAGAGAGAATTGGAGACATTGGAGACCAACTCGTACTTAGAAAATGTTTTGTACTTGGATTTAAGTTGATTTCCTAACTCTTTTTGTCGTCCTTTCACACAAGTGCTACATAGATGCATGTCCATGTGTATAGTTTCAAGTTGAAGTTTCGCATTGGGTTTTGCATTTTTGTTTTGTTTTTGAAAGTCAACTTAAAACTCGGGTAGTATAGTAATAAATGTCATAGCTACGTACAATGAAAATAAATAAAGCGGGAGAATGCATATAATTTCCTGTGATGTACTTATGTAATACATACATACATAATACGTATGTATACTCGTATGTACTCAATATCGAAGTTTGAGTCAATATCCGGTGCATTCTATAGAAGTAAAGAAGGTGCATTTTTTTAAATAGTATCAGACGATGAATAGTTAACCCTCCTACAGATAAGGCTGCCCTAAGGCAGCTATTACATGAACTTCATTTAATTTGAATCATAAAACATTTTGCCCTCAATACATATTTACAGCTTTTTGGAAAACATGCAAGTTCATAATTTTACCAGTCTGAAAGTTTCATGCAGATGCGTTTGGCAGCAAAGTACATTCTGTGTGACAAGTGAAGACAAAAACTTATTGATCATTTGGTGACAAATTAAATATTTAATAAAATATATTTCTAACAGTCAGATTTTAGTGAAATTGCTTTCAGTAAGAACTAATAAATTTTTTGAAGTCTATATTAATCTCACTAGCATCAAAAATTAGCCAGAGAATAGTATTTTAACGCAATTGCCACACGGCCTACGTCTGATTTATTCTTAGTTGTTGATAGACTATTTGCACAAATGATGGTCCTTAATTTTGTGTAGAAATGGAGACAAATCATACATACATATATATAATTGTATATCCAAAAAGTCTGATAAAGAGATATTAGATATCAGGGATTCGGTCTAAATAGATTCGGACGCAGATGATTTTAGTGATGATGAACTTGAGGATCAAGATTACATTCCACAGTGATGACCAGTTTATAAAGAAATATATCTAGGTGAAATGAACTCTGCAGAAACAAGTATTGGTATATTTGCGTGGAATAATATATTTAGGAACAATCAGAGCCAACAGAATTCCAAACTATAAGCTTCCTTTGGATAAAAATGTCAAAGAATATAGAAGAGATTCAATTGAATATGTAGGTAACACATATTGCATGGACATAAATATGGACTGTTTTGTGCAGGGACAATAATGTCAGATTAGCATCAAAAGTTTTGCAAGAGTTTACCAATCCAATCATAGAACTAAAGCATCGCGTTACGATTGAAAGAAAAAGAAGCCTGTCCACGAATCGTACATGATTATAAAAGCCACATGGTTGGATTCGACCTAATGGGATGGTCTTTTGGGTCAACATCATATTCGATTCAAGACTAGAAACCCAACCCAATGATAAGACTTTTTTATCATTTGGTTGGCATGGCGGCTACGAAAGGATACATTTTATATCGTGCGTCACACCAAAGCTGAATAAATCTCTTAATGATTCAAATTATACGGAAGAAAAGTTGCCTTATTTCGGGAAGAAATAGCTGCAGGTCTTGTGTCGTATAAGGAGATACATTCAGTTGGCCAGGCTTCAACACAAGAAAAAGAGCCCAGCACTGGTTCTGGCATCGGCCAGAGGGCGAATCATCCTGTTGCTGACATAAGTTATGATAATACCGACAACTTTTCATTATAGCTTGGCGAAGATGGTGGTAAAAAAATGAAAACTTTGCAAAACATCGATGTCCTTTTGGCTGTTCAATCCAAAAATAGAAAACATTTTTTTTTATTTATTTATAGCAATATAAGTAAGAGAAGAATCTTTTTGCATTTTTCCACTAAGTTGTTACTTTTATAAGTAGCTCCAAGTTAATGGGGTACACAGTAAAAAGCTAGTCTCTTTTTTATTTTAGTACCTTGAAAACATAGAGGTTTCATAGTGGCAATATTCGCATGCTAATAAAGAGAGGCCAACTTTCAGTACAACGATACTTACCACAAAGAATCCGAATTATATGCTTTTGGGCAATCAATAGTGACCCGAAAGCATTCATGTAGGTACCCCCCAGCTCACGATTCCATTTTCAAGTTTCGACGGGACTAACCCGTATTAGAATATTAAATAACTCTTTGCGATCAGTATGGCTTTAACAGATACATTTTACGCGTTACTTACGCCATATACGATTATTGAGCGTGAACCTTCCAATTTAGTTTGATGTCAATGAAAACACCAAGGTATTTAAAGGAATCAACTGATTCGACATAAAAAAAACTCGTTGAACAATGACCATCAACGTTAAAGTTTTGTCTCCTGCAGGTATGTAGTGGTAAACAAAACGTTTGGCAAAGGCTTGAGTGAACAATTTCTGAAACATCTTTTGGCAGTTTAAAGTTCATTAGTGTCGTTTTTTCACTGATAATTAGTTTATGAACGGTAAACCAGATTCGAAGTAATTGGAGATTAGAGTTAACTTTTGCGACGCATTCATGAATCGAAAGTTCAATGTACGTGAAAGCGATATCATCTGCAAATGCACTGCGATTGCCATAAAAGTTTTAGGTGAAAAGAGAGTTAATGTAGATAACGAATAATATAGGACCTAGCACGGATCGTCGTGGAACACTATTTTTAAGCTTGAGTGAAGCACTGCAAATACCATTGACTAACATCCTATGCTCCCTTTTCAAAAATATATGACTTTAGCCATTCATATGCCATTTCCCTTAAACCAGCTTAATATACATAGTTTATGAAATAATATTGGCAGATCCCCCATATGTTTTTATACTCTAAGTGACAGTTAGCTCAACCTCATGAATGCATATTTTATTGGATATGTGGTTACCATGTTAAACTAGAATTGACTGTTATGGCGCCAAGAATATACATGGCCTCTATATTTTGTGAGCAGAATGCATATGAACACTGTTTTAAGCAAAACTGAAAAGTCTGTTATTGATTGATTCCAGTAAATCATAATCTCATCAAAAATATTTCATGTGAAAATGAGATCAAGCCTCGCGGCTCCGATCCCGTATAAAGTAGTGAGATCTTATGTGGGCCCAAGTCTACAGTTTCATTTACAGATTATCCACAACTTAGCTGAAGAATATTGTCACTTATTAATTGCGCTAAGCCTTTTAGCAATTTCCGAACTAATTTTGGTAATCAAGGGAACACGAGATGAAATAATTTGCATGCGCTTTGCATTGCAAAACACTGAAAATGTGAAAAAATGTGAAAATGAGTCATATGTCAATATTGTTGTAAAGAGCGTTATCTTGTAAAGGATGATACCCAACAATATGCCAACAAAAGTTCTATGGCTGATAATAAAATGTTGGTGATTATGTTTTAATCGTTTTCCCGGTGTTGCCATTTCTTCCGTGGTTCGATTACGACTGCACGCGTCATTTTTGTTGTGGCAAAAGATTACAAATTTTTGCCTATCACCTCTCTTACCTCTTTCATCTTTCACTCTCGCAAGGAGAGTTTCCTGATATTTGGAAGACCTCTTTCATATCCCCAATTCATAAAAAGGGATTAAAGAATGAAGTTACTAATTATCGCCCCATCGCTAAACTTTCCCACTTACCTAAACTCTTCGAATGCATGTTATATGAAGCTTTAAGCTTTCGATGCAAGTCTCTTATTTCCCCAAGCCAACACGGTTTTCTGAAAGGTAGATCAACCACAACAAATCTCGTCGAATTCGTGTCCTTTGCCCTCTCATCCTTAGAGAACGGCAACGAAGTCGATGTTGTTGCAACTGATTTCAGCAAGGATTTTGATAAGATATCTCATCAATTAATAGTTTTCAAATTGTCTGCCCTCGGTTTTGAACCCATATTATTGAAATGGATATCTTCTTACCTAGAAAACCGTTTCTATAGTGTCGGTTTCAGATCCGTCCTCTCAGATCCTTTCTTGGCCACTTCTGGTGTTCTTCAAAGTAGCCATCTAGGCACCCTTCTCTTCATATTAACTACAAACGACCTTGAAAGAGTCATCGAATTCTCCTCTCTTTCCCTTTATGCTGATGATACAAAATTTTTCAAAGTCATTTCTTCGCCCCGTGACTTTAATCTCCTTCAGCAAGACCTCGACAGTTTTTCTATTTGGTGCCTCAAAAATTGCTTAGAGCTTAACATCGCTAAATGCCAATCTATTATCTTGTCACGTAAGAAAAACCTGTCTTCTTCTCGACTCTACCTTCTCCACGGTCAACCTATATCCGTCGTTCAGTCTCTTCGCGACCTTGGCATATTGTACGACAAAGAGTTAAATTTTCGTTCGCATATTGATGCGATAATCTCAAAAGCTAACTCATCACTCGGTTTCGTCAAACGGTGGTCCAAAGAATTCTCTAACCCTTACGTGACCAGATCACTTTACATTACTTTCGTTCGCCAACTCCTTGAGTATGCTAGTCAAGTCTGGTCCCCCTTACATAGAGTTCACGTTAAAAGAATCGAGAGCATTCAACGTCACTTTCTCCGTTTTGCTCTTTGTGGGCTACCCTGGAACCACCCATTTAAAATACCTCCCTATATTGATCGCCTTAAACTTATTAACTTGAATACCCTTGAGGAACGTAGAAATGCAGCTGATTTTCTCTTTATTCATCGACTCCTCTCAGGTTTGATCGACTGCGCATCTCTTTACAACTCCATATACTTTAATACTAACCCCCGTAATGTACGATGCCCTCGTTTCTTCTATCTGCCCACCCACCGCACCTCATATGGCTCCAATGAACCAATCACCCGTATGTTGCGGAATGTCAACTCAAACTTTACTGTTTTCGACTTCAACAGTAGCTCTTCCCACCTTAAATCCGATCTCCTTCATCCCCCTCAACCTTAGATTTAAAATTTAAAAGTTCTTAAGTTTAGTTTTTAAGTTATGTTTTAGCTTGTAATAAGCCGAATAAATGGAGGCTTTCGCCCCACTAAAATTAAATCAAATTAAAATTAAAAATTAAATTAAACTCTTCAGACTTCAGCAGCTATCTCCATTAATTTGTATCTTGTCAACAATACTATCTGCTCATATTCCATACGAGTACTCGTACAATACCAAATCCAATTCAAATGACAATCATCACCAGGCTGGAATAACTTCTGCAACATCTTGACTCGATACTCATTTTATCATCTCTTCACTTCATAAATACAAATAGACTCAATCATAATTTCATTTCTGCCCAGTTAGGACCTAATGATTGGACTGGAAAAAAAAACACCCAATATAAAAATAAAAATTAATGGCCACATTTATCCCCCGCCGGCCGGAGAAATTGTTTACGCAAACACTAATTAAGAAGTCGCAAACCGAACCCCACTTCGTTTGCCAAAAATCTCTGAATGAATATTAATTACTAACTCCTTCAACTTGTTCGTCCTTGGTTCTTACCACTCTGACAGAAAATCATTTAATTCCATTGGAATGGGCAAATTGTCTTACTAATCATTTCTCACACAATAACAGCTCAACCAGAATGGCATTCCCCAGAATCATTATTTTCCCCACCCGTCTTCCATCGAAAGCGATAGTGTATGAATATTACACAAAGGCTCAGAGGATTTTCTTCTGAGAGTCCACGTCCACATTTGTACCCGCCACCAAAACGAGTGTGTCGTTGTTTCGGTCTATAGATATAAAGCTCCGTTCTGCGCCGAAAGGATACCATACAACAAATCATTCATTTGTCCGCTCATTCATTCATTAAGATGTTCTTGCTAGTGCACGTAAGACGCTCCCAAATAGAATTTAATTTGCCACACAGCCGTCACCGTTCTATGAAAGGATATCAAATTGGTCCTTTTGGGCCTTCTTTAGCTCTACAAGTCACTGTTACGAATAATGATAATAAATTAGAGAGTAGGGTGTACGTAGCTGTTGTATGTCGTTCTTACGCCCTAATGCATCCCTAATTAATATGAGTCATTTAATTTCGAACATGTTCTTAACCTATGCCGTCCCTTGAAATAATTAACTTAATAATCCTATGTATATATGTCTGTGTGTGTATCATTCACTGCATATGATCCAAAACGAGAACGAGAGTATGCTTTGCAGAAGTTTAAGGGCTAAGGACACATTGTATCACTCTGTTGTTTCAAATGTCGTCGTCATCATATGAGAGAGTGCCACTTCAACTGCAGGTGTCCACATGATTTTCAGTTTGACATCCAATACCAACACAAACACCACCCAATGGGACAAGGCAAACACTTAGAGCATATCACCTCTTGAAATTAGACATACGAATAGCATCATAACATGACGTCTCTGTGCAGAGTCGGTCACAATATCCGTTTCGCTCGTCTGCACGCCCGTGTTGTGTATGTCTTGTTCGTGAAGTTGTTCATATTGCCAGGTCCTCCTGGACACATTTCAGACTTTACAATTATTTGCAATTGCAAATTGTGTGTTCCTGGCTACTGATCAGGAACAGGAGCAGCCAGTCAAAGATATTCAGATTCCTTCGCCCTGATTCACTTTAAGAGAGAAAATTGCCTTTTGCTTGTCTTGTTCCATCAGTCTCGGCATCCACTATGTTCGAGCTTGTTCACATCCTTGTATACTTTATTTTTCCTCCTACGGTGGATGGCACTTACGAGTAGTTCTACAGTTCCTTTGCCCACAACCATATCAAATGTTATTTGACTTTATTTATATATTGGTTGAGCTAACATAATTTTCCAAAGGCAAAACGAGGGAAAGAAAGCTTTTCGGTCCTTGGTGAATGCCAAACCAAACCATCTAACAAAATGTCAAATGAAATCCCAAATTCCCAGAGATATTAATTCCCGAATGAACCTGCAATTTCATTGTATCCATCAAATCCGATTCAATGGGTTTGGGGGTGGAGTTGGTTTCGTGTTGACTGAATGAGTGTGCTTCATCGGTGAAGCTGAGACTTTTCTCAGGACTAACGGGGACGGTGGCAAGGGTTTGTTTGTGATGCACTGAAAGTGTTGATCTTTGGTTGGTTGATTTAGGTCTTTGAATGCCATAACATGGCATGGCCGACGTTCATTACGAATTCATTTTGTGTACGGTTATGCCTCAGTGTTTGTGAAAGGATAGTGCCACTTGGACCCTGGTTCGGTATGCACTGGCTTGTTATTCCTTTTTAGCGTGTGGTAATATTTTTGCCATTCAATGACTGTGCTTGGCAGTAAAAGTTTCATTTCAAGGATGTATTTAGATAAAATTGAGGAAATTTAAAATTTATTATGATGAATCTAGGTAAATGGGCCTCGATTGGGGGATTTCTTTTCATGATATTGCATTGAAACTAGGCACGCAATTAGATTTGGATAGATGTAGAATGAAATTTGTATCCATAAATGTTCAAAGAAACATTTCAATGTTGAATAAAGTTCAGTGCAATGGGATTTTAGTACATTGGACTGCTAAAATATAAATAATAACAACACCATTGCTTGTGAGCAGTAAGAGTCTTTACTTGTAGCATTGCTGAGGTCGATGTTGAAAACGAAGATTGGGGCTACCTTCGTACCGAAAATTTTTTTCATCATGGTTATTTGCTTAACCCAATTAGGACCGGAAAGTTTCAACATTGGATTTCAACATTGGACACCATTGCTGTTAGCAGTAAGAGTCTTTACTTGTAGCATTGCTGAGGTCGATGTTGAAAACGAAGATTGGGGCTACCTTCGTACCGAAAATTTTTTCATCATGGTTATTTGCTTAACCCAATTAGGACCGGAAAATTTCAACATTGGAATTTTATAGTGAAATTTTCAGGATCGTCATATTTTATACTAAAAAGCATTCCTACTTTTTTCTGGCGAGGAGTTTTCTCTTTATTTGCCGTGTGGTCAACCACACACTGATCCCCATAGTGCTTGTATGTTTGACTTTAAGTTCAGTAAATTTTTTATTTGTTTTGTTTGTACCTAAATGGTATTTGGGAAGATATTAAGAGCTGGTAATATCGCAGGGTATATTATTCAGACGGCAAAGATCTTCTGGTGAGCTTTTTGTTTCATTTCGGTAGTACACGATTTTGGGCACAGTGAGTCCTTCGATGCAAGAAGCCTCAAACGCAATTCTTGAAGTCCAACTGAGTCGACGAAGCAATGTTATTTCAATGCATTTACGACAGCCCTATCAAAATACTGTACCCTTAATGGCTACCACCACTTTTGTCTCTAATGCTGATACAAGAATTATTTGAAACCCCATTATCGGGTAGATCGACGCCGCCCACTTCGTATTTCGATTCCAGTGGTTAAAGGGTTATTATAAGCCCAAGAATATTTTTTTAATATTTTTAATGTTTTATTGTTTAATATTTTTAATGTAGAGCCAAAGTTAGCCGGGTATATCACACGCTGGCTGGTTCAAAATGGGTCAAAGGGGCAAGCTATTGAAGGTAAACTGTGACTTATTGTTTCATATATGGGGATGGTTGGATCTTCCTTATGTTAAACCCTCTCTGTAGTAAAGAAGATCGCTATTTAAAAATCTTGGAACTGACGGATATACTTAAAGTGTGAGACTACCTTATTCCACTCAGATTAAAGTGACGGGTATTTTTTTTGCACTACCCGGGACAAGATTAAACCAGGTTGCCGGGCATCAAGTGTTCCACTGTACAAGAGACAATCAACACATTGCTGTCGATCAATACTTTGCTGTCGGAGTAGAATCGGCTTTCGGCAAACTTTCATTACAAATACCCGCCCATAGACTTGAATCGAGTATGAGTCCCAGTGACTGATATTTTGTCTTGAAAACTTTTCTTCTTCAATTTTGTGAAAGATGTTCTTAATTCACTTTTTCGCCATTTACACGACTCTCATTAGTTAAATAGTGTACTTTAATATTATTTCGCGTTGTATTACTTTTTTAGGTTTCACTTTAAGGGACGGAAGTAAGACACCTGTCAATGAGTATCTACCACTACACGTCAAACTTTTAAAACCATCAAACCGAATTACTTTTAGTTATATTTCAGTTTTTCTTTCGTTTTCAGTAAATATTTCGTGTGGACTTGGTAAAATTGCGAAAAACAATGCTCAAACTTATATTTGCAAAAAGGGTTCAACACAACACATGCAAACATACTTCCATTAAACTCTTGACGACGCCTCATCAAGAACTTCAAAAGGAAAGAAATAGGAGAAAAAAAACATGCATTCAACGATGCAGGATTCACAGGATCGTTATCCGGCTGAGTTATAAAAGGGCCTGCTTCAAAAGGAGTACCATTTCAAAACTGCTTTGCATCAAAAGTACTCCCTCTGCATCTAGAGGTTTGGCATTGGCAGTGACTGAGTGTACCCACTCTCCTAATACACTCATTCTCTCAGTATACGTCCTCGTCTTACGGATTTTTGTCTCATTTTCTATTTAATTATTTTTTTTTTTAATTAAAACAATTAAAACTCATTTTGAGCAGAATAAAGTCGAAATAGCTGGGCAAATGAATGTTTTTATTCGTTTAATTAAAAGTTAAATGGAGGCAATTTAAATTAAACTTGACCATTTCTTTTATGAGGTAGCACCGAGATCCTCTCACACTCACCCTCCTCATACGCAGCCCTCTCGTTTTTAAGGGATTCATGACAGGGTTGGGTTTTTTTTTACTCTGAATTGAATTGCTGGTGAGTGAGTAGGTAGGCAAAGTCTTATAAGCGGTTTGGTTAAGTTGGGTTTTGTGCGATAAAATGTGTTGATGAGGGATTGATTTGTGAGTTTAATATCAAGAAAAAAATTCAAAAATAAATTTAATAAAGTTTGCAGTTTGAGTGGAATGGACTTACGCCTGAAGATGATCCCCATCAAATTATCTCATTTATTTTGCAAACAGTGTATAATTATTTTAAGGAGTGGTACACGGCCCGCGGAAGGCACAGGAAATGAAACAATTATTGCCAATCGATTAACGAAACGTTATCTGGCTGTCAATGGATTGTGTGCGGTGATGGTCGGAAGATATATTGACGGCGTTGTAATAAATGAAAATCAATTTACCACAAAATCCTCCAGGAAATTTAATCGTACACATATCAAGGATGTTCGCGCATCAATATCCGGCCATTGGATAGTGATGAAAATATTTATTAATCATTTTCTGATATGGATATTGGCTTACTTATTTTTTATCCTTTTTGATTTCATTCTACTAGAAGTTAATGATTGTTCTATTTAATTTCGGGATATTATTGTCCTGAAGTACTATGCTCTTGTATTTTTATTACAATTACTACTACAACTGTGGGTAGAGAAGAGAGAACGAAAATAATTGTCAATCATTTCTTTATTGGAATAACAAAACGAAAAGCTATATTAAATGAGTACCGTGATAAGTGTGGTACTTAACGAAATGTTCATGCATAAGTATGTGGATTTGCTGTCCGAAGCAGGACATGGATACACAATATCGTAGCTAATATCTTGCTAAACAGTATACCTACACTTGGGTTGCCAGAATGGTCTAAGCTAACCGAGGACAAGGGGTGTTAAAAAAGAAGACTTAAGAGGACACCGCCTATCTAAAAAAGAGGACTAAACCCAAATGAAAACTAGGTTATAAAGGTAAACATTTCACCATTGGTATAATAACCTTCGAAAACATGAAAAGCGCTTCAGGCAATACCTTTGTACGTGTGTCAATACAATTGATTTGCTGATAGAAAAAAATCGTAACAAAATAACAAAACGAAAGAAACCATAATTTCCTTAATTTTTAGCTTGATGCACTAAACTAAAATAACAGAACAATAACAACGGCCCACAACCATACAATTTTACATGTTTTAAATTGTTTGCCGCTCAGCTATTTGCAGTTCTGTCCCTTGCCGCTCAGTGTGCATAAGCCTAAGGCAAAATTCTTAGCTCTTTCTTAAAAACCAGCCGCAATAAGGTTCTTTAAAATCGACCGTATTTTAAACAGATTACAATTTGCTATTCTTTCCTTTAAATAATCAACTATTTTTTGTAATATAGAAATTGTTTCAATATTCACATATCTTGTTTTTCTAATTTCTGGATATTAGTGTGAAAAACAGACATTAAAGAGTAATCAAAAAATAAATATGGTTTACTTATATCGCCGTTGAAATACTTATCAACCTTGGAAAAATCTTCTTGTAAAATCAGAGTAATATAATTATTCTATTGTTGTCAAAATATACGTAGTGCACTTGGGTAAGATTAGTTTATATTTATTGGGAAAATGAGTGAATGGAGAAATAGAGGACAAACGAGGACAATTTATAAAAAGTATAGAGGACGGTTTGCCCCAGGTTAAAAAACAGGGCATGTCCTCGAAAAGTAGGACGTCTGGCAACCGTAACCTACACTTCAGTCCAATGCATATTACTTGAATCAAGACATTAACAAACTTTTGAGATATTTTGTCATAACATGGCTCAAAGCATCATAATATATTATTTCTGTAATAGGTACCATTTGCGGCTCTCACACTTAACCAATCTTAACAAGTGAGGTGTCAAAAGAAAGTGAATTTCCTGGAGCAGTGATGAATTGTACTTTCAGTTTATAAAATTTTAACAAATTATAGAACCGGTCAAAACAAAATATTCTACATAAAATTAACTCCTAAAGAATAAAGCCTTAACGTATGATTTCCATGGGATTTCCATCGGTTGACAGATGGAAATCATATGGGATGTTTGGATTTTGGGGGTTGGATTTTGTCTTGGGAGAGTTCTTGCACGAAAACACTAGTATGATATGCATTTTGAACATCTAACATTTTCTCAGTTTGACAATTGACAACCAAATATCTTCTTTTTGCATTAAATCTTTCAATATACCTATCTACATATGCGTCTTTTATTCCTGCTTTCCCTACGTACTCGTATAGGAGTAATGTTTTCCAATAACCTTGCTCTTCGATCGTCGATTCCTTAACGACTATAATTTATATTGCATGTATATCAATTGAACAATATCCTTTCTTCATCCCAGTACGATTGTAGTACTACTTCAAGCCAATCCATTTGAATAATATCGTGCAATTCATCTCTACCCACACACGAACTGTATTCCTTAATTATTCACTTTTTTTTTATTCTTTTCGAAGCCTCCACTCAACCGTTATGCTGGATTATTCAAAATGCCAACTGCCAACTGCCAGTGCCAGTGTGAACGCCAACGCCATGTGTTGGATGGATATTGAAACTGAGCATAAAATGCCATACACAAAACGAGTCAATAAATAATTTTAAATTGGCAATACTATACTTGCACTCACAGTTCCAAGTCACAACCTACAACGCCATCCGGTCCGAGTTCGAGTCCGAGAACTTAGCAACAGAGATATGAGTATTTTATTTCGCTCCATCTGCATCTGTTGGATAATTGATGGGAGTCTCGCTTATTTATTTCTCTATACACTCATTCCGTTATTTTTAGTTTTAATCGAACTACATTAAGTTGTATACTCTTTGTTTCTCTGATTGCTGGTTTAAATGATTCAACTTGGGATATACTCGTAGAGTTGTCCTTTTCTGATTTTTGTTTGTCTTTTGTTTGGTTAAATGAAACCGGATACAGTGGATCAACAAGTCACTTGGTGGCAAGCGGACGCAGCAAATAGCCCAAAGTCAGTTTATTTTGGCAAACAACACATTACTGCGGGGGATATCCTTTCAATTGAGTACTGGCCGAGAAGGATACAATGGACGTATAAAGTAAAGCCAATGTGAGGCGGTAAAAGAACTTCTGCTTCTGCCCCTTTAAACAATTGAAGTCGACTTTTCGAAAGGACAAAACAACATGATGGCAAGGAAAGCTAAAAAAAGAAAAGAAAAACGAAAAAAGACAGGAGACAAGAGACAAAGGAAAATTATTATATCTCTCTGTGGTCCTTGTAAAATCTGACTGCTTCCATCTGCCACGCCTCCCACCAGCACCCCACTATCTGTAACACTTATGAAAAGAAACTACTGCAGTTTGTGGCTTGAAGTTGCTTTTGTTCACACACTGGGTGGATGCGAAGGCCAACAATACCCGTATAAGTTATGGATGTGGTGCTTGCAGGGTATCCTTTACGGTTCGGCTTCACTGGAATAAAGTATACAAGTACATACATACATGATATTAGTATACGTTCTGTATTAAAAGTTATCGGACTGAAATGTTCAGTGTTCTTGCTGTTTTGATCCCGATCGTTAACCGTTGCTCCTTAGAATTCGTATTTAAAAATATCGAATTTTTTACAGGCACTATAGTCTACTAATAGTAAAATAAATATTGGTCTCTGACAGACTTGGATTTTAGACTTGCTTCAAAATGATATGATCACGATCAAATAATCCAATGATTAAAAGGAGAAAGAAAATAAGTAATATATGTAGTATCCCAAAATTAACGTAAGAAGTATTTTTTTAGAAAACAGAGGTTTCTATTAAAATATTGTAAATTGTGTGTGTATGGAATATCAAATTGGATAAATGGCCTCCACGCAGGATTGCCGCTGAAAAATTTAAAAATGTCGCAAAAAGGGTCATGGGGCAAAAAAAGTCGCAACAGAACCACTAATTGGTCTGTTCCTTTACTTTCTGCCCCAAAAATAGTAAGCTATTAAATTTCATGGAATGGGGGTAAAATTCTCTCAGACGTAAAGGAACGCGTTGAATCACAAAAGTTGCAACAAACGAAATTTCATAAGCATATGTGAAATAAACGTAAACAAAGTGGAAATAAAAGGGTATATTGTGAACTGCAAATTTTAACATTCAGAACATTCAACTTTCGTCTAGGTTCCTTTTCTTTCCATTATTTTTCTTATTGCATTAAAATAAAAAAATGCAACTAATTCAAAACAAATGATACAGCTGAGTTTGACAGATATGTAGTTCACTTTTTAGCTGCAGAAATTTGTTGAATAGGAATTCGTAAGATTTTTTAGTGAGCGGAAATTTTGAATCTCTCTTTTACTACTATTTTGTGAATTCGTAACAACTTTTAGGTAAAGGAACAGAAATAATGTAAACATGGTAACGACATTAGACCTCCATATCCATTATTATTTTTTTTTTTTTTATAATAATAGATGCGTTTAGCAAATGGATTGAGTGTATAGACATGGGAAAATATATAACTAGCATCCATACAAAGGAAATGTTACTAACAATTTTCGCCAAATTCGCTACCTTCCAAGAATTTTTTGGGATGAATGGCATTAAATATTTCACTACACCGACCGGTGGGTCATCCAGCTACGAACGGGCAGGCAGAAAACGGCGCGAAAATAATAAAGAAAACACTTAAGAAAGCATTACATTCAAAAAGCTCATCTGATAGTTTATTTATTTCTTTATTCATCATTCAAAGAAGAAGTTCTCTTATAGACTAATAGATAACAAAGTTTAATGTTTAATAATAGCTACATTAATATACAAAACAAAAGAAAATGTAAGATATAAATATATGCAAACATCAAGTAGATCTAAGTACATCTAAAACATACATCTTAAAGGTATCTCTAGTGCAGTTTCTAAAGAAGTCTAACCTAGTACAAACTGAATTAGCTTCCCTGATGCAACGAGAAATCGGTTCATTACGACCATAATTTGATCTATGCATTTGCTCATAAAAAAGGACATGATCTCTAGAAAAATAGCTAGGAACACGAATAGATATTAGTGCGAGAAGCTGTGGACATTTAATATGATATGTAAGTAAATCTCTGATGAACATTGTCGCAAAATAAGTACGTCGATTTACCAGACTCTGTATACCAAATAAGAGACATCTAGTTTCATAAGATGGAATATCATTACCCCAGTGGAGTTTATAAAACATAAACCTTGTAATGTTCCTTTGAATTTTTTCGATTCTTGCACTCGAATTATTGTAATAAGGGTTCCAAACCGTACTGCAGTACTCAATCAGTGACCGAACGAGAGAGATAAAAAGAGTTTTTACAGTATAAGGATCTGTGAATTCTTTACTGTTTCTTTTAATGAATCCTAACATTTGGTTGGATTTATTTACAATGTAGTCAATATGCGGAAGAAAAGAAAGTTTTGAATCAAGGATAACACCTAGATCTTTCTTTTGCACTACACGATCCAAAGAAGTACTATCAATTTGATAATCGTAATGGATTGGAGAGGTCTTACGAAAACAAGACATAACTTGGCATTTTGAAATATTAAGGTGTAAGGAGTTTAAACTACACCATTCTGCCAGTTTGTTCAAATCATCTTTTAGTAAAGTACAATCGTCAATGCATTTAATACTTCGATATAATTTAAGGTCGTCCGCAAAAAGAAGACATTGAGATTTAAGAAAGATTTTAGGAATGTCGTTGATAAAAAGCAAGAACATTAATGGTCCTAAGTGGCTCCCCTGAGGGACACCCGATGGTACCAGTATTTGGTTAGAAAGATGATCGTCAATCTTGACAACCTGAACTCTCGAAGTTAAATACGATTTCAACCAGTCCAGAAACTTAGAATGAAACCCCAGTTCCAAGAGTTTATGTAAAAGAATATGATGGTTAACGCGGTCAAATGCTTTGGCAAAATCTGTGAAAATTATATCGGTTTGACGATTCCATTCAAAATTGTTTATGATATACTTAGTCATTAATGAAAGATTAGTGGATGTAGATCTACCAGAAATAAAGCCGTGTTGGAAATCAGATACATAATCTTTTAATTGAAAAGTAAGTTTGTCACAAACTATTTTCTCAAATAACTTAGGTAGAGCGGATAGTTTACAAATTGGTCTATAATTTGTTATTTCTTGCTTAGATCCAGATTTAAAAATTGGGGTAATGTAAGACAGTTTCCAACAATCTAAAAATTCTCCTTTCGAAAGCGATAGGTTGAAAATAGCCGTCAATGGAATAACTAAAGATGAGGCACATTTAACCAATAAAATGTGTGGGATCCTATCAGGACCTGCCGTTTTATTGGTATCTAAACCTAATAAGGCTGATTCAACTTCTGAAGACGACAGAACCATAGACCCTATGTTGACGATGGTAGAGACTTTTGGTAGATTTACATTGGTTGGAGTATTTGTGGAGTACACAGACTGAAAATAGATTCATTGTTTGATTCATTGTTTACAAGTTCTTTTGATTGACTACCGTAAATCGATTCACGGTACCACTGGCCGAGCACCAGCAGAGTTAGTCTTCGGAAAAAATATAAGAAATAGATTAGATTTGCTTTCCTTTAAACAAAAATGTCAGTAAAGCTAACGAAAAAGTAGACAAAAACTCAATTGAATTGCAAAATAAAGTGAAACAAATGCAGTGTAGACACAAGAAGTATTACAAGGGCAAAAAAGTTAAGAAATTTGAATTGTGTAATAAAGTAATGGTGAAAGATTATTCTGTACCAGGTAAAACGTCCTGGATCGAAGGTATCATAACGGATATTTTAGGCCGTCGTTACGTTTTAGTTAAAATTCCAAACAAAAATAACGCAATTTGGAAACGTCATATTAACCAAACAATACATTTTAATGAATTTAAATATAGAAATAACAAAAATTATACTCCAGGTTGGTTAAATGATCCGAATGCAAAAATCGAAGTGGCAGAAAGTAAAGAAAACGAAGATCAAAGTAGCAGTGAGAACTCGGGTGAGCCAGTTGCCAATAAAAAATCACAAAAAATCGATTGGAAATTCCGGCAAATACCCGGACACTATAATTTGAGAATCAAAAATTGATCTTCGCCGTCTTTCCTTTCCTCCCTCCACTTTGAAATAGTATGCAAAATGTTGAAATAAGATTATTAACAAAATTGTAAAAAATTTGGGGGGGGATATTGTGGTATTTGAATATACACTGAAGTAAACAACACATAACATAGAACATAGAACTTAGTTAAGAAGTATACACACATGTAAATCAATTCTACATTGTATGTAAATGTATGCACTTAGTTAGTAATTAGCATTAGCAAAATGTAATTAGAACCAAGAGAGAACAGAAAATAAAATCAGTCTTGAACTAACCGTCTCAGATGTTACAAAAAAAAAACAAAAAAAACGCATTAGATTATATAAAAAAGGTGTAAGTAGAGTATGTACCAGGTACTCGTGAAATTTGATGTGTAAACATATTCAGAGAACGTTGACGTTGTTATGCTGTTGCTATTACTCTCTGAATGTGAAGGAGAAACGACCAAAGAGAATCATGTACAGAGAAGAGAACTAATACTAAGTTTGGTTACTTGTGACGCCGAGAAACTCGTAAGGCCCATACCGAGAGCTAAGATGTTTACACATCAAAAAAAAATAAATAAATTAAACTAAATCTGCACAAAAGCACAAGCAAAAATTGGAAAAAATAAAATAAATTGGTGAGCTTTTTAGTGTAATATAGTGAAATTAGTGATGAATTGATTTTTTTTTGCTATGACGGATTGCTGATGTGATGAGCAACTAAATTGAATTTTTGTTGGAAATATATTTTTTGTACGAAAAAGTCTCAAAAAGTCTCCAAAAAAACTGAAAAGGATCAAAAAGAGGTGTTTTTTGAAAAGTTGGGTCATAGTCTCTTTGCGTCAAAAAAGGGTCAAATGAGCTATGTACGGTTTTAACATAAGGATCAAGTTATTGCTTCTCGGAAATATTATATTTCTTCAATCTCTTCTTCCTTAAATTAATCTGACAAATTTCGCAAATTAAATGGGAGATTGGGTATGGTGTACCTCAGCTGGTGCCTGCCGTATATGTTATTAAATGGCAGAAGATGGTACACCCCTTCGGCTTGTCTTCTGGTGTTGAAGTTATGACTGATTAGAGCTCGGAACTGTTCATCGTCATAGCATGGCTGAGGCACCAAAACTGGGTTATAATGTCACGATAGCGAATACTACTAACTGTCATTGCTTGCCCAGCCACATTTTCAAAGAAGAATAGTCCGATGATGCTTGATTCATAATCATTTCTGAATTTTCTGAACCCCGAATTCGATAATTTTGACGAAGATCAAACTGAGCTTCAGTTTGCTAAACCTTCATTATTTTAAAAATATTGCTCAACAATGAAAACGCGTTGATCTTTCGTGAAGCACTCGATTTTTAATAACCCTGAACTGTCAGCTGTCTTTTATTTTTCATTGGCAATACGAATACCTAATTTTCTTATTGCCAGCTAAATTATTCACGATTTCCATATGAACACAAATTTAGCTGTGAAGTGCAACATAGTGAATGATGAAATGAAACTCAAGAAACACGAGATACATATATACGTAGTTGGATATGGAAATATCCTAATTCATCATCATCTTCAACGATACTATCCATTGGTTTCTTGTATAATACACTTGAACTGTTATGTGAAATAACATTCCAACCGCTCACAGTTAACTTTTAAGTCATCCACAGGACATGAGTGTGATTTTTTATTTTCAATTAATATTTTACAGGACGTGCTTTTTTTTTGGTAATTTTTAGCGTTATGTTATCTGTCCACGTCTATAGGTAAGAATGCGTTTTAGATTTTGTTTTTCTATTGGATTACAGTCTGGTGAACACTTAATTCCGGTACGAATATTTTTGCCACACACTGTCAGGAATTTGCTTGTGGGAGTACAAAAGCAATACCGAGTTTACCTTATAAAGGACATGGGTGGTGGGTGCGTTACTTGTGAACACAAACTCTTTCCATATGAAATTTTTTTCCTAAATAAAAAGGCAACAGCAATTATTGTTTTAACACAATAGTTGCATCCATCTATCGTTAAAAATGAGCACTAACCAACCACCGACTGGGCGCTGGCTGGGTCTGAGATTCCACGGGAGGGTATCCTAAGTATTGTTATGGGCGCATACATTACATTTGAGAGGACCACAGCTACAAATACTGGCTATTATACAAGTAACGCAAGTCTAGAAAATCAAAAGCGATGTTAGAATGCCGTCAATAATGATGATGACTACACCCGATGATGATGATGATAATGATGGTATGGTGTCTTTATTTCAATGAGTCTCTAGGGCTGTTGACTATACTCGAATAGGGTAAGGCAGCCGCCGACAACTAAAAGCAAGAATATTGAAATACCATGTATAGTAGTAGATATCCCTTTTGCTGTCCATAAGGGTGCATAAATAGTGAAAGGACTTGTTTATTTGAAGTTCCTCCTCCCTCCTTCAAGTACTTATTTTCTCTGTATGTGTATATTTGTGTGCAGCTTGTTTTCTTCTCGAATTCTAGTAGCATAGTCTTTTGTGTGTTTAAGCAAACAGGAATGGGCTATGCCACAGTAGACGAGCGACCTACTACAACAATGATAATGACGACCGACAATGACGACGAGAACAACAAAGGACTACGACTACGAGACCGAAATTGCAATAGAAATAAAATATTTTTCGATTGTGGGTATATGAGTAGAATCCCATTTTGGCAAAAGGTGCAGTTTGTTATTGTTTCCAGGACCTCGTATTTCGCCTTCCCTACTATTTCTATAGATTTCTACAAAAAGGACATGAGGTGCAATTTTCCAAGTAAATGGGGCAAAATTGCTTCGAGGTTGAGTGGCCTCATTGCTAGGGTTTCAAGGTAATGGATATACAATTGCATTTCAGATTAAACGAATAGCAGACTGGTTTATGTGTTTGTCGAATACAGTTGCTTAGAAAGGGCTTGAAAGGGTCTCGAGAGGGAAACAATCGTGATTTAATATTAAATGTTTCCACAACAGAAAGATGCTAATTCTGGGATATTGCTTGCACACTTTTTGATATCAGTAACTTTATTCAAGGATTTCTATGGGATCTTACTAAAATATGGAAGTCCATTTTCTATTGTTTCTAATTTATCGTTGCTGGTGAATAAAGATACTCAGAGCCAATGCCAGTTTATACAAAAAGAAAGTGCTTTCAGTTTAGGTTCACTTGAACCCATAATAAACTTTGTTATTAAATTGAGACAGCACTTGATTATTTAATCGAACAATGCTAGCAAATACAGTGAACCGAAAAAGTATTCGTCTCTACCCACTTCTGAATAAAAAGCGTTAATTTGTCTTTAAATTAAATAGTTAACAATAATATTTTTATTTTGTTTTTATCACCATTGAGTTATCTCTACGAAAGCAGTGAAAACTCAACTGTCGCATTTTTGTTTTTATTCATAAAAGCACATACATTCAAAATCCCTAAGTTTTCCCGCAGAAAAAGTATTCGTCTTCACGCCAGCGTTGCCAGGTTTCGGTGAAACAAATTCCGTTTTTTTGCATGAAAAATAATTTTTTTCCCCGATTCAACGTTTCATTTTCCCCGGTTTTTTCTCCGTTTTCCATTTACTTTCGATTTCGTTAATTTGCCAATAAAATACTACTTTTATACAGTCTAATTTTTTTTTCACAACATAACAGAGTAATAGCACTTACAGTACTATATATGTATAAAATAACTGAAAAAAGTTGTACATACATACTTCATTCAATAATGGTTCTTTCTATGGGTATGAAAGAAACAAAATACATATAAAACTTATGAGGAACTGCATTAATCACTTCATTTTATTATTAAAATACTTTAAGGCTGCAAACACACATTCTTAAATGAAACAGGATATCATTTGTCATAGAAAGGGCTGAAGTCAGTGCCACATGCGCTGTGGGCAACCTTCAGCCAAATGCAAATGTGAGATTATGTGACTATGATTGTTTTCATTACGTACTGTTTTTCTGTGATATTTGCAATCTATTGCTTTACTAAATAGTATTATTTATTTATTGAAAATGTCAATGAATGGAAACATTTTTTATTGCAGTTCATTTTCCCCGTTTTCCCTTTTGGGTTGAAAATCCCCGAAAATGGGGAAAAATCCCGCAACCTGGCAACGCTGCTTCACGCATTTAAAATGAATATACGATTAGTTTTTGGGATTTGTTCACTGCTTTTGGAGTCAACTTGCTCCGATCAGGACATGAGTAGTTGGAAGTTGGATTAGGAAGTGCTCGTAGCGCATATCTTTTTCAAAAAAGTAAAATTAAAAGACATGGGTCGCAAAAATCATGAAACTACAAGAAAAGAACGAAAAATTATAATTAATCTATTAAATGAAGGTTAAAAGTACTAGGAAATAGGTGAACATGTAAATAGACCAATTACGACGATTAGAAGTATCATTTATAGATAAAAAAAATAAAGAAATATGAAAATACTCCAAGATCTGGGCGATCACAAAATTTGACGGAGAGGGAAAAAGCTAAATCGTCCGTAAAACTAAAAAAAAAAACCCTAGACTGAGTGCTCCAAATAGAGCTGCTGAGATAGAAGTCGAGATGGGGAAATCGTTTTTGATGATAGAGTTCGAAATGTCCTCCATCAAGCTGATATCATAGTCGCGAGGCTCGCAAAAACCATTTGTCAGCACGGTAAATAACAGTTAGCGCTTGGAATATACTTAAACGTATAAAAACCATGATGAGCAGTTCTGGAAAAGAGTGTTTTTTTTACGAACGAAAGCAAGTTCAAGATTTTTCACGACGGTGTTACGCTGCGAAGGATCTCTTATTGTATGGGGCTGCATGTGCTCTAATAGAGTGGGTGAGTTGTGCGTTTTTGAAGGAACTATAGAGTACAAACACTATATTAAAATTTTGAAGAATCATCTTAAAAAAAGTGTGGACATAATGGGTATCAGTAGTTCCCATATACATATTTATCCCGGACAATGACCCACAACACACTGCGTGGAGTACAAAATGTGGCTCTTACATGTACATACAATACACTTTCATGTATGTATGCAAACTCCCCTGCAGTCACTATATGTTAACCCTATTGCACATCTTTGGGATATCTTTGAAAAAAAAAAAAAAAATCAGAACCAGGCGTATTTCCAATGAAAAGGACTTTAGAACTGCGCCTTATGAGGAATGGGCTTCTATTTCATCAAACGTCACGACAAGCTTTGTTGGTTCAATTCTTAGAAGATTGGAACACTCAGAAAAAAAAGTTGTAATCACAACAATTTTATGTTTTGTCACAACAATAAACATTGGTTAAAATCTGCTCAACAACTAAAATTGTTAATTGAAGAATTCTCAGTCTTAGTTACTACATAAGAATAAAAGTTCTTACATCAAGAAACAAAGTTCTTACACCAAGAATAAAAAGTTCTGACATTCAAGAACTTACATTGTTGTGCCAAATGAGATCTTGTTAAAAAGAATTAACAATAAAATACTTGCACCAAGAATAAAGAATAATTAAGAAATTAAGAATGAGGTACTTACGCTGAATATGCAAATGCTTAAAAAGAATCAAAAATGTAAATTGTTGCTTCAAGGAAACTAATGTTAACCTGGAATCAAAAATACTTATGCTGGTTTGGAATTTTAAATTAAAGAAAATTATTCCTTGCTAAGACTGAAAATCAAGAGTTTATAATTAAAAAATTCAAAAATGACCACATTCGTTTTAATAATTTCATTTTAAGAATACTCAAATATTTATGTACAATTGTACATGTATCTTGCAACACCGAAAAAAATGTCATGCATAATATCCCAAGCTTTATTATTAGTAACGTGAGAATTCTGTAAAGTGTTCCAGATTCAGTTTCCTCTTGTCGAGGTAGTATCAGGTTGATATGTTGTCGAATTAGTTTCACTTTGGTACATACACACATAACGAATACTGTCTTGAACTTCTGCACAATCACTTTGGCAATCTTTTTCTCTCTTGTATAAATTCTGCAATAATATTTTGCGTTAAAACCTGGTACAAAACCTAAAACTTCGTTAAGTCCTAAATTATCGCTCAAAATTTGCCCAAGATAAAAAAATACTTTCGTTACTTTTCCTTCGATATATAAATCAATTCCATTGATGGACAAGTCTCTAATACATTCAACAAGTTTGTTCAAAGTAAAAATGAATTCTTAAGTTGAATTGTTATTATTTTTCACAAACTGATCTTCACTCACGAAAGAAAACAACGCAATGAAAAGTAGTTATAATTTCGAACGACAAAAATGATTGGTTCTTAACTCAACAATAAACTCTTGCGCGAAGATATGATTTGTTGAGAAACCAAGAATTTATTTTGTTGCCTAAAGAATTAATTTTTAATTTGATAATATAATTCTTAAACACCAATGTGAAGAAGCATTCTTTTTTACTAAGAATTTTTATGCAACTATTTTCATTGTTGATAAGTCAACAGTTTAAAATATTTGGATGGAGAATAAATTATTAGGCTAAACATTTTCCACAGTTTTTGTCAAACAACAGTGTATTTCTTTTGTCTTAAGTATGAAATTGTTATGAAAATAATTTGTATTCTTGAAAATTTAAAAAATTTGATTGTTGTTTCAAAAAAAACATTTTTGATTCGAGTATCCAATCTCAAATAGAAATATTTAAAAACAAAATACTTGAGAGAACACTTTTCTTTTTAATCTAACAAATTTTTCGCTTTTGATAATATGTTAACACTTACAAATATTTGCCTTGAGTATGAGATTTTTAATACAACAACTTCAAACCAAATATTCTAAAAATACATTTGCTGCCGCAAGAACTACTATTTACTATTTACTGGCAACAATTTTCAGCTTACAATTTTTAACAATTGAAAATTCTTGTCTCAACAATGTTTTTTTTTCTGAGTGAAGCAATTATTAAACGTATTAAACATTATATTTTAATCGAAGAAAAAAATATATGCAAAAGAAATGTTTTGTATTTTTATTCAAATAAGAAAAAAATCATCGTTGTTGCAATAAGGTGAAGCAGACGAATACGTTTTTGGCTTACTGTAGGTTAAACCTAAGGAAATCTCTTATTTAGACTTATTCAAATCTTTTATTTATATTGTATTGCTTGAAAATTGAACTAAGAATATGAATTATCAGATATTTGACACTCAATATATGTTGCATTCACAATAGTAATTAAGGAATTAATAAATTATCACTTTCAATTTGATAAACTTAAGTCGATCCATAGAATCTACACCTGGAAGGGCTTTATTTTCAGTTCATTTCCGTTATATTTCCACATAATCTCAACATATTTGTTTTACACCCAATTACAAAATTACCCATCGGATAAACTATAAAAGGTGGCAAAGGCAATGGCAACTAGCCAAGGTAGACACTTTCTCTCCATCCATATGCTGGAGTAAAAGATTTGTTCTCGACATGGTCTATAGTATACGGTCAGTCAAGCCACACAATGACTTCATCTGTACATGCAATCTGTTCGCAATCGAAATTTTACTCCTTGGCTCCACTAGACTATGTGATATGCATATGCAGCATATACGAGTACATTTGTACTCAAATCACCCACCAGCTACCACTAGGTTCCATAAAATCTGTCTTTTCTGTTCGTTTCTGTATGCCAGCTTGCTCTGTGTGAGTGTGTAATCTGAGCAAATTTATCTGTAAAATTAAAATGTCAGTAGCATAATGATGAAATAAAAATCTCTCTGCCATTGTTAGGCGAGTGAGTTTATGTCCACCTTCATCGCCGATAGGCAGCCCATAGAAGCTAAGGCAAAGCTTAGCTCCTCCTACGTTGTTGGTGATGTTAGTCAGATCCTCTTAGGGACATTGCTATGCTAATAGAAGATTTTTGCTACACAATAGAAACCAATTTAGAAGCAAATCGGGGGGCATCGAACCTCATCCGGTTGGGTTACTGGTTCCTGGGTGCCTCGGTGTGTTATGCTGTGCCGTAGTTTGGGCTTGTGTGTGTACAAAAGAATTTTTCTGCACATTTCAATATTTTTTCTTTCCTTTATCTTATAATATTTAAAAATAAAAATGTGAATGCCAAAACAATGTACGAGTACTCGTATGTAGGTTGCATGAATATACTTTGGGGGACTGTTTGAGATGTCAAATAGAGGTTTTGTTGGAAAATGACTGGTGCAACTTGAAATTGTGTTATTGGCTTCAAACAATGGAGATATGTATGTATGTTTGTTTCAATTATTAATGAAGGTCGTTAGATAACTGTGAGGTTATAACTGAAAAGAGGTCATCGATTTTTAATTTATGGAAATGATACCATCATTGACTCCACTTGGAAAATTGTTCCACCATCCCATTAAATGGACCTTAGTTGAAATAAAATAATTTTTTGCCTTTGTCATAAGCTGCCTAAGATATTTAAAAGCGGTTTTGATTTTGGGTTTTTAAGATTTCACGTGGAGTTTACGTTGTAGATAACAGCCGGATGTTTGCAAAGAATAAGATCGATCAAGTTTTCTACCATTAACTCGTGGTTATGCAGTCGAAATAATAGCACCTGAAGAGGCAGTCGCAACCAGAGAAACATATGCGAAATAGGATGCTGAATTTCTAAAATGGCTGTAGCTCAGTGTGTAGCGTGTCGGCTTTTCATCTTTTGGATCCCAGGTTCGTTTCTCGTGAGGTTTTGTTGTTGTTTTTTGTTTCTTTTCTATTTTTACCCGGCTATGGCAAATCCAACAAAACCCTGTACGGGAAGAGTACCAACTCGGCATACATACACTGTAGTCTTCACGGACGGATCTAAAACTGTACACGAAATGGGATCTGGTATCTTTTGCATGAACACAGAGCTAAAAGAATCCTAAAGACTCCCTCCCGTATGCCTGCCGCCTCTTTCAGGGAGAAAATCTAGCCGTGCTTAGGGCTGCAGGGGTCCTGATAACTAAACGAATATCCGGCAAGGATACTGCTATTTATAATACATTGACAATCAGGCTGCGCTCAAGGCGCTATAATCGTTAAGTACCAAATCGGCACTAGTCAGGAGCTGCCGAGTAATGCTAAGGGCATTATGCAGAACCAGGTAAGACTATGTTGGGGGCCTGGTCAGTCTGTTGTAGAAGGCAACGAGTTTGCCTATGACTTGGCAAAGAAAGTAGGGGAACTGCCGACTAAGGGAAAACTAACTGAATAGTACCTACGGCACAAGATTAAATGAAACGATGATGTTGAGAGTATAGCCCTGCTCTCAATTTTTCTTAAAATCTTTTACGATTATTTTAATAAATGATTTTGAAAAAATAACTACAAAGACATAAGGTCGTTTGGGGTACGATTGCGCAGCGGGTAAGAGTACGCAACGCAGTGCCATTTTCTCGATCTGTGAAAGAATTGGCAGAAATCGCTAAATGAGAAAATATGTGATTCGCTAACCGCCAATAAAGAACAACTTCTACGAAAGTTTTCCAATTGACAGTACAAAGAAAAAGACAAAGACCTCCGCTGCCCGGAAGTGCATAAGGAACATTAATATGTCATTGTAGGTATTTTTTTAAAATCATTTATTAAAATAATCGTAAAAGATTTTGAGAAAAATTGAAATCAGGGCTACTATTGTGTCGTACTTTTCAGTGACTATGAGTCAGCAGTTTCCCTACTATCCTTGCCAACTCATTGGCAGACTCGTTGTTTTCTTCAACAAACTGACCCAGGCACCCATCATAGTCTTACCTGGTTCTGCATAATGCCCTTAGAATTATTCGGCAGTGCCTGACTATTCGTTGCATTATCAGGACCACTGGAGTCCTAAGTATCGCTAGAACTTCTGCCTGAAAGAGGCTGAAGGCATCCGGGTCTTAAGGATACTTTTAGCCCTGTGTTCATGCAAAATATACCAGTCCCGTTTCTTTAACAGTTTTAGATCCGTCCGCGAAGACTGCAGTGTCTGTATTATTCATCCTTTGTTGGCTTAGCCAAAAAAAACAACAACAAGAAAACCAACAAACTAAAAGAATAAATAGAAAAGACACAGAAATAAGAACCGTTGCAAACGCACTTTTATATTAGCTATCAGAACAGTAAGTTCTATTGTCACGATTAAAAAATATTAGATAAGCAAAAAACAATAACTAAACCAAAGGAATAAAAAGAAAGGAGACAAAGGAAACCCAAAGGAAACAACTTTCTTTTCTATCATCACGATTGAAAATAAAACAAAGAGAAATAAAAAAAAAACCGCAAGAAAGAAGAGACCTCGCCGGGAAACGAACCAGGTACCTCTCACACGAGAAGCCGACACCTCATACACTGAGCTACTGCTCATTTTAAAATATGGGTATCCAATTTGGTATATATTTCTCGGGTAACACTTTTTTTTGCACAGATTTTAGTGCACAGATTTCAGTCCAAACATACAGCGGTTAGACATATTAATGTCAAAAACAAAAAAAAAAAAGCCGGATTTTTTTAAAAAAAGCATAATATTTATTATTCGAAAAAAAAAAACAAGTAGCGTCTAGGGAAAGAGTACGCAGTGCTTTCTTAACTTGTTTTTAACTTTTTATAATAATAACTATTTTTGGGCTATTACCTTCTATCGTAAGAAGCAACAAGCACATCATAGTCGTAGGCGGTAGGTCGTAGCTCGTAGCTGAACTATCTTTTTGTTTTTGTTTCTCCAGAAAACTACCTCGTATCTACCAAAGACAAACGGAAAGGAAATTGATAACCCGGAGACCAAGAAATGTCGCATTGCTAGGACCATGTCATGTGAAGAAGAGGTTACAGTTCGCGAGAAACCATATCGATTGGCCTGTTCAAAAGTGGAAGAATGCTCTTCTTGGTGGTCTCGTTCTTTTATTAAAAGACCCCAAATACAGAATTTAAACCAACTTACTCCATAAAAACTGTAAAACACGGTGATTGCATCATAATGGTAAGGGGATGTTTTTCATTCCATGGTGTTGGTCCAATATATTGGATTAAATCTGTACTGGACCAACATCCTTTATGTAAAATTCATGGAAGAAATTATGTTGCCATTCGCTTCCGAGGAAATGCCGTTGGTATGGGTCTTCCAACAAGACAACGACCCCAAACATACCCGGAAAATGTGTGGGCTGATGTAAAGATAGGAGAGAACCCAAACAACTTTAATGAACTTTGGGATACCATTCCACGCTGTTGGTATGCCATTCCTTTGAAGAGATCACAGTCATTGGTTGATTCAATGCCACGACATTGTAAGGCAGTTATTTCTATAACAGAGGTCATTAAACAAAATATAAATTATTAATCAATTATAAACAATGTTTGCTTTGAAAAGCATTTCGTATTTTTATTTTGACTGTTAATTATGGATGGTGGTATTTTTTTGAGCGGCAACAAATTGACCCACGTGGAAAAAAATACTTTTTAAACACTATTTTCGTAGATTAAATTGGATTAGTTTTTGCCAGGAAAAACTGTACCTAGATAAGCTTCAGATTATATATTTGTTTTTTACAGCAGCAGCTCAATTGATGCTGAGTAATAAACTTTTTTTTTCTTTGTACTGCTTAGTGCTATTTTTGTGACCACAGCTGTATGTAGATGGTCTACCGCTGTACCAGTTGGTTAATTCTAAAAAGACGATTTTTCTGCATAGTTCTATGCATTGAGATACGACTCACAATTTTTGTTTGAGGATAAAGTTGAATATAAAGAGTGTACTTTTTACCTTTAGATACTTTTTATTTGTATTTTATTTAATATCAAGAGTCTCAAAGTAACTTATTTGGAAAAGACTTCCATACTTGTTGTTATAAAATAGTATAAATACAATACGCAGAACTATACTTGCATCTTCCAGCTGAATAGGGACATCTTTTGTTATATTGTCAGCGCAACATTATTAACATATTCATGTGCAACCAAAAATGGACGTAAACATGACATTTCATGTGTGCTTTCAAAAGCGAGAGCATTGCTCCCAATTACATACACATTTTAATGTTAAAACACACCAACACACTATTTAGTTAGTCCACTTCCCAGGGCATCCGCCCACTATCACGACTCATTTGGCTAATTTAAATAACAAGCTCCATGGTATGGAATAAAGGTCCTCCCTCCTTCATCTGGCCAGCAACGAAACATGCATAAAAATTAACAAAAAAGAAAGAAGCAGAAAAAAAGGAATGGAGATGAAAAGATCACAATAATTAAGAAACTTCCGTCAGCGTCAAAAAGTACATACTGAAAGATTTTTTAGCTGATAAAAAACACCATTTCACCCGACGCCTTAAGGGCGGGCTGAACCAAGCTAGAGACAGCAGAGTCAGTGTCACTATGAGGAACGATGACGAGATGACTTTAAACGGTCGGCGAAAGAGACAGAGATCTCTGGTTGAGAAAAATTTCCATAATAATTACATTTTTATGCTAATTAAGGACTAATCGTAGCATAGAAAGCAGTTGGCTTACTATGCTTTTTAACACAGACCCTCTCTACTACAAAATATTTCACACACATATAAATGTACTCGTATATAGGTATAGTGAAAGAAATTGTCAACATCGGACCGATTATTCTTGTCCAATTATAGTTTCAAGGATCCATTCACTTAGCTGCACCCTTAACCCCTTAATGAAGCAAGAAGCTTAAATTTCTCTATCTTCACATCCTTTTCGGGCAGAGCTGATGGTATCCCCACTTGAAAGGATATAGTAGCATCGATGGGATGTTGAAGGATTTCGACACTTTGGGTGTTTTAATCTACTCTTTTTTTTCCATTTTGTCCGCTCTTGTCTAAGCACACCGGTTTTGAGTGTTCTTTTTTTTTGTTTTGTAGTTGGAAGGGTATGTGAGCGAGCATAGTCCTTGGGACTATCTATGCTTTTGGTGTTTTCATTCTCGTAATGACATTTGATGACAGGAGAAGTGAAAGTGGGTGTATTGGTGGTGGCATGGATTACCCGTAGAAGGAATAATATTGCGGAGCGAAACACCGAAAGAAGTGAAATATTATTCAAACATTTTCCAACGGACGTACACCATTAAGGGGATACTTAGTCCTGATGATTATGTTTCCTACTTTTCTTTGGTTTATTTTTTTTTATTTCATTTTATTGTTATCCCTTTTGCTTGTCCCTTATCCGGGGAGGAAGAAAAATATCTTTTTAGTTTCTTGAGTGGTCGGGTTATGCCAACAACTTGGGAGATGATAATGATGATTATAGTCATGACGACAATGATGTTGCATAGTGATGAAGATGATAGTATCAGCATTAGATTGAGGTGGAAGTTAAGGCAGTGGGGTCAGTTTTGACAAAATGACTTTTTTTTTTTTAATGTTTTGCCACACGCGATCTATTAAGATTTGATCTAATAGAAATTACTGCGATTTTCCAACTAATTTATAATTTTGCAATTTTTTTTTTTAATAACGTATGGCCTTACGTAGGTTCTAAAGCACGCTCATTTATTAGACTACCTGTCAAAACCGGTATTTCCATACCACTTTAAAATCCCAGAAAGAGTTAGGTTTGAGTATGTAGGCCTAGTTGTAAAATTTACCTAAGAAAAATTATATAAAAGATTAGAAAACAAAATTCCATTCATCAGTTTAACAGTTACTTAGAAACGGTGTTTGAAAGGGCATCTTTTATAGACCAAGAATACGCGGATATTATCTACGTTTGTGGGCTGTGTAATGGAAGTTCCAATAGAGCACGACAAAGATACCGTTAGCTTTATCGTTCCTAACCTAGTTTTTGTTCTCTTTTCCGATACTTCAAATAATTGTCTCTTTCTTTCTCCCAGCGATGCAAGTAAAGCCATGTGCCTTGTCGTTTCGGTTAAGTTGATACATAGCTTCTTCCCATTTTGGTAAAGAACCAAAGCGCTGCGAACGTAGAGTGTAAGAAGCCAATACACCAAGGCAAAAGAGCGAACAAAATGTACTTGTCCAGTTCCGGATTAGAGATGTTCAATTTATTTATTGAAGTAAGATTGTGGAAAAAAATGGTACGTGTAGAAGTACGCGCGACCGAAGTGAAACTTCTTAGCTACATATAATCGTGGACAAAGGATAATGAATTTGTGACAAAAGGAAGAGACATTCATACAATTTTCAAATTTATTGGATATTCAAAAAATAAAAAAATACATACCTATATTGTATCCCGAAGCTATAAACGTTTGGTAGGCAACTTCCGATAGTTCGGAACTAAATCCGCTATTTTAATGCAGTTTATAAATTTGGGACTAAATTGGAAGGTTCTTCGTAGTTATCACAGTAAATTTGTTTCATTAAGCATTTGAAGAACCGTGTTGTTAGCGGGTACGGCATTTATGTATATAGTGTTTAAAGTTTAGTTAACGCTTTTCAAAGCAATATCCCGTGATCAGGTCATAATTCAGAGCTGTCTTCTTTTTTTTTATTACTTGCTTAAGCTCAACAAATGTTGCCTTTCTTACTTCATTATGTACATACATTATTTTCGGATACAATATCGGACGTATTAGTATTTTTATTAAGCGCCGACTGGTATAAAAATTTCCTCCTTGTCCGCTTTCTCGCTTTTTGTCCAGATATCCTGGATTTTTCAGCCTTTTTGTGGCTCACTTCTCGCCGTTAGGCTTTCGAGGTATGTAATTGCCAACTGCACGATTGCCGGTTCAAATTCGCTTAATCTTGCGGGAACCACTGCGTCGGTGGATTCATCATATGTTAAGTTGTTTGCTTCTGGTTGTTCTTCATTTTATATTTTTCCAGCAAAGTGTTCAAACGGCATACAAATCGTCATCTCCTTTCAAAAAACGATGCAGCGCAGCTTAAGTAAAATTATAAATTTCCCCTTCTGTATCCTTTGTTTGCTGAAAAATGTTATCTTGTCCAATGTGAGTAAAGTTGATTTGAAAAAAAGCTGAAGTTTTCAACTCATTCTTGAAGATTCCAATAGCTCCACAGTAATTTTCTTTGATGAAAGAAGAAAATAGTGGAACCACTTCCAAGCCCTGTTGACCCCACTGCCTAATGTTCCCCTACAACCACTTGCGACCCTTTTTCTGCCACTTGGTCATCCACTCTATGATACGGGACTATGGTAATTGGGTGCTTTATAAGCAAATATAATTGTGTTCTAGGAACCCGAACACACTCATTTTTCGGGTTTCGGTCCTGAGACCAAACGCAAATTTTTATTCATTTTGAGATGAGGCCTTTATTATGAACCTCATGGAATGGAGATGAGTTTAGTTGCAGACTGCTGGCACGCAGTTGGTGTGTGGAGGTGGAGGACGAAAAAAGGCTTTAACTTGATTTCTATCTTGGCTCCTTGTGTATTTTTCTTTTCTCTTCTCATCCCTTTGTTTGGGAATGAAAACATTTTTAAAGGAACATTATTGTAGTCGCTGGTCGTCGTTTATTCTCTATTTGTCTATAGATACCAATGTATGTATAGGTGCGTGCCTGTGTGTTGGTCGGCAACGATTACAATGGGGTTAGTGCTTAGTCCATGTTATTGCTTCTTGATGGTGTCTTAAAATGGCCATCCTTTCCATCGGCAAAAAATCTCCAAGCTTCCAAGAATCCACCCGCCTCGTTTTCCACATCTCGTCCTGTTGTTTATTTTTTTTCTGTAAAGATCTCTCGGATGTTTTCTTATTTTATTATTGACAGAAGGGTTGCCAGGGTTTGGTTGTTGTTTATCTCTGACAATAGGAGCGCCAGGCCAATTGAATTAATTTTTGTTTGAATAAATAAGCAGGGAATGCAGTAATTTTCAGACTGAAATGCAAATTATATTGTCCCGAGTGGCAGTTCGGTGGAGGGCGGAGTTTCTGTTGATATTTATCAGAGGACGAAGAGAGAGTGTTATCTTGTTGCTGCAGTGGTGAATTGAAACAGTTTACTGCCGTTTTATGGAGAAGGGCAATTTCGAATTTATTATTACTTTGATTTTTGCATGGGCCAGTAGTACCCAGTATATCAGCAGTAGTTCTGAGGGATGGGTATGGTTTGGCGGTGGTGATGGTGAATCCCGACATTTTTATGGTTGGGAATCGTGATTACTGCAGGAGCAGTGCTGTTAAGAGTTAAGTGTGCACCCGATTAAGAAGTTAGAAAATATTCCCGTTTGATGGTTCATAAAGAGTGGCAATGATGCGGCTGATACTATACAGTACTTTACTTGAGTTAATAATTGAAAGATAACACTTGCTCTTCTTTTTGGTTGAGCTTTTATAGAATATGCAAATTTCCATGGCACTTGGTTGTTGAATTTTTGGGCTTTCTTTGCGTGGTTAAGAACATGGACAACCATGTTGTTTTCATCTCGATGAATGATTTATTTTCTTTTATTTGCGTTATTTAGGTTTTGAATTTGAGCACATAATTCCATATTCATACATAACACTGTGTAACAAAAATTTGTTTATGTTATTTTTGTGTTAGTTTCGGCTTTCTTATGATAAGTCAAGCACACGGTAACGGCATCGCAAAATGTGTTTACGGAGATGCAAGCAGAGCAAGCCTATCATTTTACCTCTGCATGTAAGTGTGACTAGTTGTTAGTTAAGAAAATAAATTAAAACTATCTTTGTACTTCACGTTAGTGGTGCTGTTTGTACTCAACAGATGTTTGTGGGTTTTAAATTGGCCCGAGTCAAGTAAAGTTTCAAATAAAGGAAGGAACTTAATTTACTGAGGCGTATGAGGCTTATTTCGGAACATGATGAGAGGTTTCACCGAGGCATCGCCACACTGGATAGCCGGCATCAGGGAAAATAGGATGCCATTATAATGGTGACTACGTCTGTGGCCTAATAAGGGACAGTTTCGAAGTTAGCAATAGGAAAACAAGAGAATTTTTGCACTCCTGAAATCTGAATACATATAAAAGTGCCAATATTCTTTTGTTCGGATTATGAAAGGTTATTAAAATTTGAAGTAACATTTTAAATTGAGGTTTTTTTTTATATTTTACTAGCTGGCCCGGCGCGGCGGCAGACGTTGTCCTGCCCTTTTCGTTAATGTAATACATATAAAAAAGCTATGTTCAGACGATTGCCAGATCTGACAATATTATCAGATCTTATATTAAAAGAGTTGTCCCAAATGTCTTACCACCACCGTGTGAACTGACAATTTTAGTCGGACAATATTGTCAGAAAAAGGATTGTCAAGCATCTACTGTCATCGTGTGAACACCTTTTTGTGACATTGTCATGGCATTGTCGACGTTTCGGACAATTGCAGGCAAATGTGCGAAGCTTGGAACATCTGACAATAAAATTATTGTCAGATATTTCTATTATTATTTCAGTGAAATTTATTCTTATTGAAGCTGACTCATAAGTCAATCTTCAATACCCATGGAGCTACAGAGTGTTTTAAAAGTTACTACGGATAATGATTTATTGGTCCATGCTATGCTAAAAAAAATACGTATAGGAAAAGGGTCTATCTTTAACACCCACGGAGCTACAGGCTGTTTTAAAAGTTCCTTCAGAGAAGTACGTACATATCAATAATTATTCAATTATAACTTCTGATGTATTAAACCTAGGGTAATCAATAGATTTAAATAACTCGTTCGATAGACAATTGATTAGTGTTTTCCACAGTTAAAAACTGTTACCCTCCGCGCTTTCATTTTCGAGATATTGGTCTTCAAACACATTTTTAATCCTCAACAGAACTAGTATCAATTTTGATATTATTTCGTGAAAAAATATTGAATAGCTTTTTTGCTCGCAGAGCTTTAGACCCGTGCTTTAGTGACTTTTATTTTTTCGTCAAAATACGTCGTGTACGTCAGTACTAAATGTGAAGAGCATCAAACAAATTTAAGCTTTTTTTGTCTGATATTGGTGCGCATGATGCTAAGCATTTAAGCCAAATGGATTTTTATGTGTCTGTATAAGGTCAGCTGGCGTTAAATTTTTGATTTTTCTTCATTTCAATTTTTTGCCATTTTTTTTTTATTCAAATAATCGATTTTCGACTCTCTTGAATTATATTTTTTTCTTTTATAATTAACAATGCCTATTCGAAAATCGTTCTGATAAGGGGTAACAAAGGAACGGCGAACAAAACTGCATCATTAGATTTTCTGATTTCGTTGTTTGCGTGTCTTCGGAACTGAGATTTTATCTGCAGGGTAATTTCTGATACTAATCTGGATAAGGGAAAAAAATTCAGGGTCGTTTGAGGGTTAATTTAATTTTAATGATTTTTATTTAGTAAATTTTTGTGAAAAACGCATTTATCTCGGGAAAGTGTTCTTATAATTTGTGCTTATTGGCAGCTAATTGTCAGCACATTTTTGGACCTGAAAATATTGTCAGATCTGGCAATCGTCTGAACATTGCTTGGATCTGATAGGGTTTGATCATTGACCGTCTACCAGAATCAGTAATTTGTTTGAAAGTTATCCAAATTCCCATACAAAACAAAAATTTCGATTTTTTAGGTTTTCCGGCTTCTGCTTTGGGTTTTCCCAACTTTTTTTCCTAAGACTAACGCACGGCAATTGATTTTAAAGTTTTTGATCAAATTCTGAAGTAATAGCTAACACTTAAGACGTGTGCAAAAGTGTAAAAATTTAAGCATTATTTGAAATTTGGTTACACAGTGAATTATTGGTATTTTTCCAGGCAACCGAATTTTATGTTTCTTTTCATTCGCAATTTTTTTCAAAAATCTCATTGTCTCCTGATTACTTTAAGCTTCTGGTTTTGGTCCGCTGCTAAACTTTTACCTGGCCTTGTTCCCTATGACCAACAAACGCAAAGGGGAGCGGAAGATAGTCACAAAATAGCCTCTATAGTGGTCTCAAAATAAAATGGCAATATGGCTCTCTGCAATACAAATGCCACATATCTTCTATTCGAGAATTAACATTTCTGTGTATGTTTTAGTTAAATATAGCGGCGCTTCTAAATTTGTCTATGGTATCTTAAATATGAAATTCACAAATTCTTGCGCTGGGTATGAATCTACGTTAATGTTCAGCTTCAAGTTGATGAATGCATTCTGAAACCTTTTACCTTCTGAATTTTATGAAAGTTTTTTATTTTACTATTGAATGCGTAGTAGTCCAACGGTGCCACTGCAGTTTTAAAAAAAGTTTCCAGATCAGTTTATCAGTCCACTTAATGTTTTTAGCTTTCTCAACTCCTCACAGTGATATATAGCCCACGTTGGTGCTCATTTTAAATAGCCCAGCGTTTAGTATTTAATTGTTTTTACTCCATATTGTAATATCGGAAAGCATACGTAAAACACTGGCTTATAAAAAAATTAAATTAAGTTGGAGTCGAATCTTTCATCTTTACAAATCCTTGAAATTACGGTGGTTATTCGTATTCAAAAAAAAATAATTAAATTATTTTTCCCACCATTGAATAAAAACAAAACAATTGAAATCTGTAATAGTCATAAAAATCCTTTGATTCATAGCACAGTTATTTCTTTTTTATCATACGAGCAATTAATTCAAATAAAAGTTTTAAAATCTTCATCATCTAGACATCGTTAACCCTCTTTTGCCCATAAAGGTCATTCAGATAACACTTAACCTACACCCATTACATGAACAGAACAAATCCTTAATGGCTTTTTAAAAAGAGCCACCCGAACACATCCCGAACCATTAAAAAACAAACATATCTAATTCCAAAAATCAACTCATTAGACCTTTTTTTGCTGATCACGGGTTCTAATTACGATTAACAAGAAAACAAAAAATGGTAATCCAATTTTTCATGTACAATGTAAAGTAGGATACCCAAAAATTAGGATCACACAGAGTGCTAGTGTTATGCCAAATGAGACTTAAGCCGCAACACCAATTGATCTCAGAGTACCAGCAGCGACAACCAAATTAAATGCAAATAAAACGCAAAGCATCACGGATTGAAATAATCTCGAGATCTAATAAAAAGGAAATAAATATATTGTGCTCGCCCCTCATCTATTGACCGGGATCGCAACCCTTTGGGTTAGGAGAAACCAGAAGCATCATGCAGCCGTCGTGGGGCCCGACCCCAAAGCAATCGGTGTAATTACGCTAAATAAATTTGGTGTAATCCCTTTTTGATCCTAAACTTTATAAAACTTCAGAGAACGGGGATACAAATACGGTAACATATAAATGCCAACGGTCCTAATTACGATCCCGACACGCAAGAGCAACCAAAAAAACACACATACCCCCAACTTCCCTGCATTTTAATTTACATTTCGACTTAATATTCTTTTAGGAGGCGTGCAGTGGGCTAAAGAAATTTATTAACTTGAACGCAAAAAAAAAAAAAAACCAAGAACACACAAAAATAAACATTAACTCAAGGAATCCTTGTGTATCCTTTTTTTCACTCCTCTTTTTATTCTAGCTAAAAAAGAGTCTCATTGTAAAGTTGGGTTTGGTTTTTTTTTCTTCGCATCAGCTTAACAGAAAAAAAGGATAAAGGACACAGAAACAATTTGTAAAGAATTTATCCGCGCACTCATAACATCCTATCTCTTTGTAAAATTACAACATAGGGCGGTGGACAGCGGTAGGGGCATGAACGAGAAGTCTTGATCTCATTTAAACACTCCGCTTAGCTTCCTAAGCTCAACGCTTGGATAGAACGTACTTTCGGCAATTGTACAGAAAAATTGTACAAAAGGCCGACCCATCCGAATTGTGGGTTCTATAGGGGTGCCTTCGGCATACACTCAATTCACAGCAATAGCTAGGGATTGAAAAAAAGCATTTAGAATATATTTAAAACAGACGAACCGAAATGGAAACAATTTAAGGAAATGGTAAGGATAACCATTTTTATTTCTTTTGCCTTTGTTTTCATTCAACGAAACCGCAGAGGGATTTTTCTTTGTACAACTTGAAAAGAGAGTCAACAACATGGAAGAAGAAGTTGAATTATCGAAAACGGAGCAGGGGAGCAAGCGGATTGCAATTGAAGACAAATAGTTATTTAAATGACACTTAAGCTTAATTGCGGGCTCTCGATGAGTATATATTTGATGTGGTCACCCAAAATTGTACGAGTATAACCTTAAACAAAGGAAGGTTGTCTATTTTAATAGTTTCCCAGGAAGGGTTAGATAAAAGGACATCTGCACTTTTTTTTTTTATTTCATTTTTAATTATTTGTTGCGATTCACTCAGGCTTACTAAAGTAAATGGCCATGGTGTGCTTTAGTCCCAGCCATTTCCATAAATTCACTTGTCGTTACATTGCCTTTTAAAGAAACAGAAAGGCAACATTTAAAATTTAGCAAAGCAAATAAATTCGACAAAAAAGCTACTTAAAGAATTTGGTCCAATTTAGGAACAAAATGAAGTAAATCAAAATTACTTACTTACTTACTACAGTCCGGGTGGACCAAGGCATCAACCAACAACCCCTTCCTCCAGTTGCGCAATCCAAGTTGGTTGAGATCTTGTCAGGGGCGTACCAATCGGAAATGGCGCCTAGGGCATACATCAAAGTTGCGCCCCTTCGTAAATTTTATTAATATAAAAAACAGATAGGGGAAGGTCATGTACCTTGGACCGGAATTTACTATTTTTACTGCAACTTTTGTTCGACGTAAATTTTTCCAATTTAGTTTGTTTATGTTAAAAGTGTATTATTTTGGATATTCAATAGTGTTAAAACGACATCTTAAGTATTCACCGTGTGCTTAGAAAATGCTTTTTTGCAAGGAAACCTCAAACGGTCCGAGGTACATACACTGAATGTACCTTGGACTGTTAGTGTATGTACCTTGAACCGAAATCAATTGTGTTCAAATGATGCAGTGTAAATACTATTTTATTTCATTAAAAAAAATTCAATCCATTTATTAATTCTTTAAAAAGTATATTTAAGAGAAAATAAAAGAACAAAGACCAGAAACAAATAAGGAAAAAAAAACCTTAGAAATTTAATATTCTTTTTCTGGCAGCTGTGAGAAACTCCGAAATTGACCAATCACTTTTCCAGGAGATTTTCTTCTTCAGGCGAAAATATTTGGCGGTGGATAATTCGGCTTTCATAAACAAAATCAGAATGGTTCGATGCTTTGTGTTTGGCGATGTTCCGCATTAAAGTAGTCTTGGAAACGTTGAACATATTTGCTGCAGTGTTTTGCATGGATTTTCCACTGTACACTACTTTCTCCACAGCTCGCCGTAAAGCGTCAACGTCAACAGTTGGTCTTTTTGATCCTGACTTACTCCTGGGAATTTTTTTGATGAAAATGGAAAACAGAACTCTTAAAAAAAATCGAAAAGCATGTACCTTGGACCGGTCCAAAGTACATGCATGGACATAGATAGATCCAAGGTACATTCACTACACTTTTTTTAGAAAAACAAAATTTTAACACATTATGTTGTATAATTGTAGCAAATAAAATATTGAATTTTGAAATATATACATATACTTACACATTAAAACCAGTAACTTGAAAGAAATATAATAACTGAATGAACAGAACACTTCAAAAAAACATAAAAAAAATACTTTAGAGTGTGTAATTTATATTATGTTGTTTTGATTGCACGTCCGACTCATGCGATAAATGAACACAAGCTGAAATGAGTCCCATAAACATACTGGAAAATTTATTGAAGAACTTGTTGCAACATGTTCAGCCAATTGCCAGGAATCGGCACTCGGTCCAAGGTAAAATCGGTCCAAGGTACATGACCTTCCCCTACTCCGTCTACTAAATGAAGCAATCATAAATCTTATTTACAAAACATATTTATTTTCTATTTTACAGTGAAAGTAAGTGCGTAAAACCGTTACACTACAATTGCAGCTTTCTGGCCTTCTGCGACGCAAACATATCGATGAATTTTTCGAAATTAGTTCTATCCGTTTCTTCTCGCTCTACACTGAGCAAAGCTAGGTCGCATACCCTTTCTTGACCCATAGTAGCCCTCAAGTACTTTTACTAAAGATGGCGCTACAGCTCGGGGTGAACCTGGGCCTGCTTCTCGCAACCATTTGTGTGTGTAGTGTAGAGGGGTCGAAAATGTCCAAGAGTTTTATTGATTTAAGGAAATAACCAACATTGCTGGGTTCGGTTCCATCGCATGTAGTGAGTGACACACTGTGACAAGAATACGATACCGTGAAGAATTTGTTTTGATACTGGACGCTCCCGGACATCCATGGAAAATGACATAAGTATTGCGTTAGTTCCAATTTTGTCTACTGAACAGATAAGTTGTTGGATGTATTGTGGTTTTTTTTTTATTTTCAAATTTAATAAGTGGCGGTTTTGCGCGCCCCTGTTTTAAACGCGGCCGGGGCACGTGCCCTACCTGCCCCACCCAAGATACGCCTCTGGGTCCTGTTCTACTTATGCGCGCCACCTTAGGCGCTGACCCTCCGGGTTAGAGATGAATATTCTCCGAGCCGGAGCGTTGATGTCCATACGCTTTACATGTCTTAGCCATCTTTAACTTTTAAATGCGCAGTTTTATTTTTTGACCAGATCGATGTCGCTGTACAGCTCGTAAAGTTTGTGGTTGAATCTTCTCCTCCAAGACCCGTCAACGCAAACGGGACCAAATATCTCACGGAAGATTTTTCTGTCGAAGTGTCCAAGGATATCTTCATCCGCTTTCGATAAAGTCCATGGCAGTTCTAAAAACATAGCAAGACCCAAAAAATCAGCGATTGACACGAGTTATCCTTCGCTTGATTTCCGACGAGATGTCATTTTTTAACGTTATCAAATCAAAGTTATGAATTAAATATTCGAATGTATAAATTAATTCTTTCAAAAAGTTGCCAAATTTCACTATTATCGAAACGTAGTCGCCACGGTACATTTAAATACTCTGAATTTACCTTACTGCAACTATTTTGACATGAAATTGAGAGTGATTTGCAGATGTACAAATACTCGTTTCTGTTCCACACGATCAGCAATATAAACACATCCCGAATAAACACGCATGCAAATGTGGGAGTACCTAGCCTGTCAGGCCTGCTGACAATCTCTCTGGGGATCCGTCTCACAGTCAGATTGAGTTTACAATCAAAATATTTATTGTCTGTGGAGGCTAGTGTATCCCCACGGAGGAGGTGTCAGTGAGAACGTGAAACTTAAATACAATCTAACCGATTTCTAAAGGAAAACTATTTCCAACAAACACAGTTCATGATGCCGCTGATGCTGCCTAAGCCTACAGGTGAGTTGGGGTATCCTACGAATCCTTTATTTTTTCTTCTACTAACATGCAACAGCAGTTTGCTGCTGGAATAAAATACGGTACCAGGAATGGTGGATAATTGTGTCGGTGTACTCGCACAGGTATGAAATACCGAATAAAGGAATATTTTGTATGTTAATTATGAAATTTGCATTTAATTAAATAACGTAGGCTCAGCACGCGTAACGTCGTCGTCCCTCAGAGCTGGCAATAGTAAGATCTGGAGCATTAACATACGCATATCAACAGCACTGTGGTGGTAAAAGTCTATTAGTGTACGTTGACGTGCTACGTTTTCCGGAGAATGGATCTAGCCGTACATCTGGTTTTGAAGGATTTGCACATAATTGGAAGTGTAGAAGGATGAATGGCGTGCGAAAACCTCATTTTGAAATTATGGTGGAAACGTAGCTGTTGGAAAAACTATTCTTCTATTTTTATTACCGTTCAGTGTTTTGTTGGTAAAAAAGAAATACGCACAGACATACATATATACGTTTTATATTTATACTTGTATGAATGTACTCGTATATCTAGACGGATGGATGGATCCTGTGTATCCTGATTTATGAGTTTCACTTCATTATGCATATTAGTTTGTGTTTTAATTGAATTTTGATGATAAAACATTTCATCATCATCAAATTATTATTATAATTTTTTTTAATAAATATAATATAAGTGAATATTTAATTAGGAACTTATGATGATGATGAATTTCCTTAAAAGTAAAAAGCAAGTTGTATAAATTATATAGAGTTTCATAGCCAGTACTCACTAACAATCTCTTCAACTTTATTGTATCTCTATATACCTATACATACATATATGCATACATATGTATTCATGTATCGACGAATTGTAAACTTAAAGTATGATGTTCTAGCGCGGTAAAAAATTTCAAGGAGCAATACATGTCGCCCCAAACTCGAGTACAATGCTCATAACTGGTCGGGTGCTCCTAAAACTTCACTGCACCTGATCGATAGAATACAAAAGCGCGCGAAAAAACTTATAGGGGATAGAAACTTCACTGAGTTAATTGACTCCGTTGAGCACCGTCGCGGCGTAATGTTTCTTGTCTTTCCCTGTTTTATCGCTTTTTCCACAAACAGTGCTCCAGCGAAATAGCCAGTTGCATTCCTTTCCTTCAACAATTTTCTCGCAATTAACGTCTAGCAAGGAATGCCCATCAGTTAACCCGCATCGGTATCTCGTCTTATTTGTTAATAACGTGTTTAGTAATAGTTTCCGCTCCTTTTATCTTGTTTTTATTTTACCGTGTAGCAGTATTTTGATGTAATAAAATCAACTACATTTTTCGAAATTGCCGTAGTAGAATTTATTTTGAACATGTGGTATATTAGGGTTCCCAACTTTGATTGAAACAAAAGGAGGACACCAATTTTAAGACATAAAAAACATATGCATAATATTTTACGATTATTTCATAACACAATCCAATAAACTCTATACGATAAACTGTGCTAAATATTGTGGAAAATATGTGCAACGTCCAAGATAATAATTGCTAATATGTACTTCGGCACTGTTTTCAGAAGCGTGAAGGCTCTTGACTTTTCAATATGATGCTTTCGTTCTTGGGGCTCAGTCACCGAATGGTATCTCTTTTTAGCAAGTCATGTATATCGAATGAGCCCACTTTGTCTGCTCTAGATTAAATACGCAAGATGTTAGAATTGAATAACTGCTAGTAGCTGCTTCTCTGAAGGAAATTTCTTAAACACCCTGTAGCTCAATGGGTATTGAAGATAGATCCCTCGCCTATACGATTTTTTCCATAACATAAATCAGCTCCCAAAATACCTGTTTCCCAAACCGGACCACCCTGAATATATTCTTTTTAACAAATGGAACTAGAAAACAGAAGCTTGTTGCACGTTTGTTTTAAAAGTGCCACTTGCTTGGAGTATGGAAATGACAGATAAATGAAATGAATGGTTACCGAAAAAAGCTGGGTGGATGTGGCGACGTGGTAGTCGTCGTCACTTGTCACGCGCAAGGTTCACGGTTCAAATCCACATATCACCAAACCATTTATTTCTCATGAAATAAAAATAATCAATTTCAGAAGTCAATGTCAAAATCTACTGCGAAGGCAAGAACTGGCAGTAGGATGGGTGGTATTGCTGAATAAATTGATCGCACAACATATGAAAAAAACTTCTGTGAATCATAAGCAAGAACAAACATTTCAATAATACACGACTTTCCAGATATCCTGGACATCACCCATAGAGTTAGTTGAAATCTCACATCTGAGTTTCCTAACACTAACCTTTAGCATGTGTAAAATTATAAAAAAAAAAACAGCCAAATCATCTAAAATGGTTGCGTGTAACAAAAATAAAAGCAAGAAAAAGGTAAATAGTTCTCGATCTCATTTTTGTTTTTAAGAGCAAAAGGAAGACATTTTTACTTAAAGGAGGACGGGAGAACAAAGGGCTGAAAAGGAGAACTGTCCTCCCAAAAAGGAGGACGGTTGGGAACATTGGATTCACTTTTAAATTAAATATTCGTATATTGAAATAAATAATCCCGTAGCATAAGAATAGTACATATTATTTCCGTGGAAATAGTTCTGTTTTGAAAAATTCAAACCAAATGAAAGTTTAAAAGGGTTAAAAACAAGACTTCTGATTGATTAAAAAACCCAGTTTATCTCTAAATTTCTGTTAAGCTTCAGTTTAAAATAAACAATATAAATCCAAATTTGGTGTTCGGCCAATTAGTTTCAATTTATTTTTTCTTATTTGTATACAAAACATAACGATATTTTACATAATTTTCCCACAAATCTTAAGGCTTATCTGCAGGAGGTTATTTTTGCTAATAAAAGTGAATGTTAAGAGTTGAGATACACCGCGTTCGAATTTTTTCAAGAAATTGATATTAAATATTTTAATTTCATTTAATTAAGATTTCTATAATATGTAATTTTTTATTTTCTAATTCAAAGTACTAGAAAAAGAAATTTGGACTTTGGTCCTCTGATGTTGATGAGACTTCTGGGTAACTCGTTCAGAGGGGAAGGAACTAAATCGTTCAGTTGAAGTTGTCCATATAACATATGTACATGAGTTATAAATTCGTGGAATGTTTAGTAGACGTTGGCCTTGCTACCTTCGTAATAGATGTCATCTTGAATGTATTTGAAGCGCTAAGAGTTATTTTTATTTTATTTTTTTATAATCTGCATACGCTAAAGGGGATATCAATACCCTTATAATGTTTACACACATCGCGAGCACATGCAGAACAAGAACAAGAGACAGAGTCGTCATTAGCTTTTTGATGATCAGTGAGGTAATTTAGTAACCAGATGGCCAAAGATACCCTAATTCCCACCCTGTGTACAGCCCCCAACCGCCTATGATGACCTAGGGTGACAAAAGCTCTACTGAAATCGATGAACATAACCACGGCGTGATGATTTTTATTGAGGCTCTCGTTGACCGTATTTGTAAATTCGCCTAAGAGCTTGTTTGTACTTTTATTATTTTGAAAAGCTTATCAGAACAATTCCAAAAGATTGACATTTGCCTGTAGTTTTCAATGTTACTTTTTGCTCCTTTCTTGTAAATCGGACATACAGTAGCCATTTTGGGAATTTTTGGATAACACATTACATTGTTCCCAACTACTATCAATTATTTTTGTGAATTTATAGGTCTAATAATGCCAGCATTTGCTTTAAGATCAATTGACTTTATTCCATCGATGCCCGGCGAGAGAGAATTTCATTACTGTTAGTGTGCTGTAAATAGGTATATATATTGAGTTCTCATTTATGCTATTCACATGGTTTGAGGTAGTGCTCCCACATCTGTGGATTCCTTAGAGAAGTAATTTCAATTCTTAAGGACCTGCTGTCCCAAGGGCATTCGTTGACAAGTTTCCAGGTCTTTCGAGGATCCCGTCAAACGGTTACGAAAGTTCTTATATTGAGTGAAGAGGAAACAATTTGCATTTTAAATTGACAGCAAGGATGGGATTTATTATATAGTTACGCATCTTATGTCCTGCGCTATAGAAAAAATGTAATAGAGGAGAACTTTTAAATTGTACGTTTATATATATATATATATTTAATTAAAAATACAATTTTTATTTTGTACAAAAAGTATTCAAATAATCGTCAATCTGGTAGACAGCCATCAGTCAAACCAAACGACTTTGAATTTTTATTGCTTTTGTACATATACTTAAAATGAAAATAAAAGTCAGTTAAAACTAACTAACTTACTAACTAAAAGCTACTTTAGCTTAATTGAATTTCTTTATTTAGACTGTTACGGTACTGCTTGTATTCTGCTTCATATATTGTCTATTATTTTTCCATCTTCTATACAGCTGATCGCGCATCCTACACTTTTCTTTTAGCTTAGTTATTATCTGTCTCTCGTTCTCGTCCTTCATGTGCTCGCGCTGTGTGTAAACATTAAAAGGGTATTCATATCCCCTTTAGCGTGTGTAGATTCAAAAAAAAAAAAATTATGGGTATTGAATCCTTTTTCTCGTTTCACCATTTCTAACTTTCGCACACTCATATGTGGAGTGCATTTTTTCGGCGAAGTTTCTGTACATTGCGTCGACATTCTGCTCCCGCAGTACAGGTTTCCACTCAATGGCTTCTATTTACGCGTAATCGACATGATTCCGAATCCGCTCATTCTTGTTTCTATCATAGTACATAGGACGCATTAAATTTTTCAGATCAGAATTTCTTTTGTAAGTAACAAATAAATGAAGCTCCAACAGGAGAGCAGTTCTTTCGGTAAATTGCACATAATCCCTTAACATACAAAAACGAAAAGGACTTAACTCTTTCCGAACATATAAACATGACAACAAAAGACATGATACTGGATATGTATTTTGCTTTCCAACAATTTCACCTGCGAAGTCGGCCCACTGACTATCGACCGGTCTATAATCGTATCCTATCATAAAAAAGGTCCACCATGTGTACGTATGCGGATGTACTGGGTTTTGATTGAATTCAAGCAAAGGAAACAAAAAAAGCAGCGAAACTGTCAAAAAAGTTTTATATCCTGTCATACAGGACATAGCATTTTTTACTTCCCTAGAAGAATGTGTGTACATTCTGACAGAGAACTTCTCGTTGTCGTGCTCATCGCCATCGTCGCTGTACGATATTGAGTTTCCGATCAAGTGGATACCCGGAGTATTACATAACACAATTTATTGCCTTTCATTTAATTTCTGCCATCGCAGGAACGAAGTCTTCTCTTCTTCACACTGACAGTTTCGAACCTGAGCGATGTCCTTATAGATGGGTTGCCTCTTTTTTATGCGTTAGGTTTTCCACTTTGGTCGTGGGCTTACTGAGTGGCAAGGATCAAATAACAGCATCCCAACAAGGACCAGAGAAAGGTGGGTGCAGGTAATAAAGTTTATACTGTTACGGCCAACCCATCTGGGATAATCTTTAATTTTTTTTCGATGGTGGATCATTTTTGAACCCGCATACGGAAGTGTGTACATATCATTTTGTGTCAGAAATATTTTTCGATACAATGTGATTTTTTGGAATTCCATAAAAAAAAGAAAATTTAAAAGGAATTACATATTATTTGGTATAATAGGGATGGGGGTGGTTCGGAATCAAAATTGAATCAACTTATACGCCGAACGATGCTGTCGCTGATCCATGAATGACTGCGAACTTGAGTGGATTGTGGATACATTGATACACAGTTATGGGCGTAGGACATTTTCCAGCAACGGTATGCGGTGGAGTTTTTCGTTACCTGTTACACCACAGACACGGAGTAATATGTGTGCGTCGTCAAAGGTATATGTGTGTATGATGGGAATATTTTGATCGATATATCCATTGAGTTCCCAGTTTCATTCCTTTGTGCAAAGAGATAACATGATTTTCTCAAGAGTTCACTGATTCAATTTGTTTCATCGACGGATATCAGGAGCTCACTTAAACGAGTTTCAACTAAAAGAAAAATTGGGTTAGAATTTTTGTTTGTTCATTATTTGTATCTGCAGCCATCATTTTAAATTGAATTGCTAATTTTCCGGTTAGAAGCTGTGATTGCTTTAATGTTTTATTAGACAATCTTGAATTATGTTTAGCACGGCTTTGTAAGTGGAACAAATCACAAATCATGTTCTTTTCAAAAATGTTTGCTTAACCAACATGGAAAAGAGATTTCAAGTAGATAATGTATTTACGGACTTTTCGAGAAGGCATTCGATAGATTGAATCACTTAGTTTTAATCACTAAGCTTCAAAACCTTTGCTTTCATTCTTATTTGCTGGACTTAAGAGACCGAACTCAGTTCGTTAAAATTGGTTCAGTAACATCTCAACGTAATTTAAATTACTCTGGGGTTCCACAAGGGAGTCACCTCGGACCACTCTTGTTTGTTTTGTTTATAAATGACCTACCGTCATACATTGCCTCATCAAACTATTTAATGTTTGCTGATGACGTTAAAATATACAAAGCAGTGAATTCGTTGGCGGACTGTATTGAATTGCAGAAGGATTTAGATAACATATTCAACTGGTGCAATGCTAACGGCCTGCATTTTAGTATAGCTAAATGTTATCTTCTTACGTTTACCAGATCTTCTACCCCTGTATTATTCGACTATTGCATTTCTAGCATAAGCTTAAAACGTGTCTATAATCAAAAAGATTTGGGTATTATCTTAGATAATAAACTTGATTTAAGAATGCACTATGATTATATCATCTCTAGAGGGAATTCTTTATTAGGATTCCTATTTAGAAATTCAATTGAATTCAAATGCCCATATACTCTAAAATCACTTTTTATAGCTTTCGTTCGGCCTATTTTGGAATACTGCTGCGTTGTTTGGTGTCCGTGTTATAAAAACAGTACGCAACGTATTGAACGAAAAAAAGATTCACAAGGTATACGCTTCGAAAGCTAAACTGAACCATGCCCTTGCCACAGTACAGCACTCTCATAAACTTAAAACCTCTCCATGTGAGAAGATTGTACTACTTACTATCTTTCCTTTGTTTATTTATTTATTTATTCATCTAGCAAGTACAATGAAGTCTTTTATAGATTACATGCTTAGTAATAAAAAAGAAAATAAAAAAGAAATACATTTTTTTTTTTTTTTTTTTTAAATAGAGATTCAATAAATAATAATTAAAGCTACTTTTTACAAACTATTTAAAATATTTATTTTACAGGAATTTCTGCTCATATTGAAATCGATTAGATTTTCCAAACTATTAAAATTAACACAAGCGTAGGTTATGGGTTCACTTAAGCCATAAACTGTTCGATGTCTAGAAATATAAAAGAAATCATTTTCCCTTGGACGAATATTACGTGAGGGTGCATAAATGTTAAGCAGAGAAAGTAAATAAGGGCAATCGATGTGACCAGTTAAGATATCACGTACAAAAAGGACGGAATAATAAACCCGTCTTTTATCAAGACGCTTTAAGCCAATAAGAGCGCATCTAGCATCATAGCAAGGCATAGAAGTGTTCCAATATATCTTTCGAAGCGCTAACTTAGTGAATCCTTTCTGGACCCGTTCTAATCGAATAGCAGTATTTCGGAAGTAAGGGTTCCAGACAACGCAACAATACTCAAGTCTAGAACGAACTAAAGATATATATAGAGCCTTAAGAGTATAAGGGTCTTGAAAATGTTTAGCGTTCCGCGATATAAAACCCATCAAAGAGTTTGTTTTTGAAATGACAAAATCAAAATGCATTGCAAAATTTAGCTGTGTATCAAAAATAACACCTAAATCCTTATTGTGGTTGACTCTTTTGAGAACAGACTGATGTATTGTATAACTGTGACTCAAGGGAGAAGATGATCTTGTGTATGAAATAACTGAGCACTTTTCAATATTGAAATGCAAACCATTGATAGAGCACCATTTCAAAACGTTATTTATATCTTCCTGAAGTTGTAGAGCATCAGGTATCGAATTGATAGATTTAAATAATTTAAGATCATCTGCATACAGTAAACAATTTGAAGAAGAAACAAACGAAGGTAGGCCATTTATGAACAGCAAGAAAAGAAGCGGGCCTAAATGGCTGCCTTGCGGAACACCAGACAGATTAAGAATCTCCTTTGAAAGAACGGATCCTATTTTAACATACTGTCTACGGTTCACCAGGTAACTTGTAATCCATTTTAATACATTCGAATGAAAACCGAACAATTTTAATTTTCTAACCAATACATCATGTTGGACCCGGTCAAATGCCTTGGAAAAGTCCGTGTAGACAGTGTCAACCTGAATATGGTTCTCCATTTTAAGTAAACAGTAGTTAGTGAAAATGACTAGGTTTGTTGTAGTTGATCTACCACTAACGAAGCCATGCTGATATTCAGAAATCTGGTTTTGCACCACGGTATACAGCTTATTTTTGAAAATTGCTTCAAATATTTTAGGGATGAGTTGAAGCTTAGCAATAGGCCTATAGTTACTTATCAGTCCTTTGGAACCAGACTTAAAAATTGATGTAATAAGAGAATATTTCCAGCAATCTAAAAATACCCCCGTAGCCAAAGACATGTTGAAAATTATGCAAAGAGGCTTTGCTAAATTATTCATACATTTTTTAAAAAGAATTGGTGGAAAATTGTCGGGTGCAATATTGGCATTAGAATAGATGGAATAAATAAATAAATAAATAAATAAATTATGTTGAAAAATATGGGAAATGCTTGAAAAGATAAATGAAGCCGCCAATGATGTTAAGAGAAATTGTATTTAATCCAAAGATAGTATTTTCAGTATCAATATGATATTAAAACATAATTATGTAATTGCCAAACCGTAATAGTAACAAAAAAAAAAATTAAATCATCATTAAGCCCAAAAGATAGAAACTCTAAGCATTTGAATCTTAGAAGAAATCATCTGTGTATAACGAGTTTTCTCCAAAGAATCTTTCTTTGTGAACCACACTGTTACTCAAGAAAAACTTCAACGGTGACTCGACTGTGATTGGAAGTCATTTGAATAGAAGTTCGATCGTGGAAGCCACCATAAGCGGGCGCAACACCGAGTTCAGCTATTTAGGAGCGAATATTATTATTCGGTGGTTATTGTAAATTAAAAGTGCGTGTTTCATATGTAACTATCGTTTTTAATATTTATAGAAAGATAGATAGATTTTATTTTCGTTATAAATATACATTGGAGTTGTCCGCACAATTTACACAGAGATTCGATATTGTTTTATCTTACTACTGAAGCATTATCTAATAACTTAACAAGACTTATATAATTGAATTTAATTTAATTTTTAGAAGGAAACTACGAAAAAAAACCTTCCATTTCTTTAATAAACGGAGGAAATATAATTGGCCCAAAAACAGATCCATGTGGTACGTCAGAGTCTCCGGAGCTGGGGAAAAATATTTTCACTTCTTTAATAAACTAGAATGAAACATGAGTCAATAAAAATAATTTTTTGGAACTAGAAGGCACAACTACAAATCAGAAGCCACATTCGAACTCAAACTTAAACTTGTTGGCGGAGAAAAACGCAGTTAAACTGATCTTGAAAAGGCTAATATCCTGGCCAAAAATGAGCCAACAGTCCATTTATTGGACCAGGCCCTCACTATGGATTCATAAGTGATGACACCAACAAAATCCTCGCAGAATGGAGAACAAACTAACTAAAAAGTTACTGGAAAAAGTTAGAGGGCCTGAAGCACTCAAAAAAGTTACTCCATCCCAACAACGAAAGAACAACTGAAACCCAAAAACAAAACATGAAATTGAAAAATTTAATTGAAAATCAAGAACACAGACACCTGCAGATTTTGTCAACAAACAAAAGAAACTACAGAGCACCTGATCTCAGAGTGCCCTACTCTAGCAAAAAGAAGAGCCATAACACTAGGCAAATACATATTAACGGAAGAAGACTACAAAAGTATTCCAGTCAAGGGGATTTTCATATTTCTTAAAATTCTGTATAATAAAAGGGAGCACAATAGACCTATTCTGGTCGCATAGCTAGCGGGCACCTCTACCGTACCCTAGATTCATCATAATCATAATTAAGAAAGAAAATTAAAAAGAACATTTATATTTCGAAAGTATATTCGGATATGTATGTACCTACCACAATAGGATTGGTGGAGGTGTGGCAATCAATTTGCGTTCTTCGATTAAATGCAAGCTAGTTGAGACTTCACCTCTTGGAAGTTCACTCGAATACTGCTTTGTTGAAATATCGAATGGAATTAACAAAAGCCTTCTTGGCACTGTTTATCGACCCAACAATCAAATTGACTTGACTCCTTTATATCTGAAACTTGAAAATATATCTACATCTTTCTCCAATGTTATTACTTGCGGCGATTTTAATTGCAATATTCTGAATCCCGAAGCCTCTGCACTGCTACTTGAAAATATGGGATCACTGAGCTTGAATCTTATTAATTATATAGTTCCTACTCATTTTACCGCCACCTCTAGTACTCTACTCGATTTATTTTTTGCAAGTGAGTGTGATGATGTATTTTTCAACCAAGTATCGGTCCCAATGTTCTCGAAACATGATCTTATATTTGCCACATTTAAAATAACCTGTTGTGAAACTCCGCAGACTTATTCTTACAGGAATTTTAACTCATTGAATGCTGAAATACTTCGAGAAGACTTGCTAAGTATTAATTGGCAAACTTTCTATTATGAGACTTCATCTGAGGTACAAATTAATGTATTGAATAATATCTTACTTCGCTTGTTCAATAGACATGTCCCCATTGTTTCTAAAACAGTCAAAAACCCCTCAAAATCTTGGTTTACGCCGGAGATAATTGAACTTAGAAATAGGCGTGACATTGTATACAAAAAATGGAAGCGTTTTCGGTTGCCCGAATTTCACGACCTTTTTCGCTTGTTAAGAAACTTAGTGAACTTGAAAATACGAAAAGCAAAGCGAAACTTTTATTCCAAATGTCTTGATAACAACTTACCATCAAAGACCTTGTGGAAAAACGTTCGTGAGATAGGAATCGGGGTCCAAAATGAATTTGATTTTACTGACTTTGACCTTAATGCGATAAACAATGAATTTGTAAGAACTTCTACAGCAGCAAACGCTAGTCCGAGACCCATAGAAATGCCTGTTAGTACAACCTTGTTTGAATTTGCTCGAGTTGAACCATCTGATGTGGTTAAAGCTGTTATGAGTATTAAGTCCAAATCAACTGGACTCGACGAATTGCATCGTTGCTTCGTTAAAATAATTTTACCACATATTCTTCCTGTGCTAACTCATATTTTTAATACAATTTTATTGTCTTCTTGCTTTCCTAGTGCGTGGAAAGCTGCTAAAGTAATACCCCTGTTGAAAAAACGAGGAACATCACAGAGACCTCCTGAGTTCAGACCGATATCTATTCTACCGTTTCTTTCTAAAGTTATGGAGAGACTAATACACCAACAATTGTTATCTTATTTAAACAATAATTCTCTGCTTTGTCAGTTCTAATCCGGGTTTAGGAAGCGACACAGTGTACTTCTGCTCTGTTAAAAGTCACTAATGATCTGAGATTAGCTATGCATAATGATCATGTTCCTCTGTTAGCATTGTTGGATTTCTCCAAAGCTTTTGACACCGTAAACCATTCCCGAAATTGAATTGAAACTTTTGACACAGTTTAATTTCTCATCGTCAGCTGCTACTCTAATTTATTCATACCTCTCCGATAGAAAGCAAGCAGTGGTAGTAGGCAATGCAATGTCCAACTATAGCCAGACCTTCATCGGAGTCCCGCAGGGATCCATTCTAGGCCCTCTTCTATTAATCATGTTCATCAATGATTTACCGACATACATAACCTTCTCATCCATTCACATGTACGCCGATGATGTCCAAGTGTACCTAAGTGGTAAATTGGGGCTCATTGAAGACACCGTTTTTAAAATCAATGAAGACCTCGACAGCATTCTTCTGTGGTCAAAACAAAACTTTCTTTGTCTTAACCCAAAAAATTCGCAGTTCATGCTTATATCCAAAAATCGGTTCGATGTCGAAAATTTGCCAAGTATTTACCTGGACAATGAACAAATCGTACTTACCCATAAGTCAAAAAATCTTGGAATTTGGTTCAGCAATATTTTAGGGTGGGATGATCATGTTCGTGTGGTTGTAGGGAAGATATACGGTTGCTTACAAAATCTAGCTATGTCGCAAGACTATACACCCCAAAATACCAGATTAATGTTAGCAAGATCGCTTATAGTCCCAATCATTACTTTTGGCTGTGAAATTTATTACAACTGCAGTGTTGAGTCCAAAAGAAAACTTAATGTAGCTTTTAATAATGTTACTCGGTATGTATACTGTCTGAAGCGTTTTGACCATATATCGGCATACAAAACTAAAATACTTGGATGTTCGCTAGACGTATACTTAAATTTTTGTACTCTGAAATTCTTGCACAAGATCGTTGTCACCAAGCACCCAACATATCTATATGAGAAACTCAACTTTTCAAATTCATCTCGTTCTTTAAATTTTATTCCTTCGCGCTCTACTTGTATTACTACTGATCGGCAATTTTATATTCACGCTATTCGCTTATGGAATTCTCTTTCTCTTGGCATTCGACGACTCTGTTTCATGGTTGGTTTTGAAGATTCTCTTTTTGCATATTTGGCTGGCGGAAATTAGGGCAATATGGGTTTGGCAATTTCTATTGATAGATTTTTGCTATACAAATACATGATACATAATTTACATAGTTTATTTCAAAAACTGTATTTATTAGCTTTTAGTCTCTCGTTTAATCTCTTTCTTTTTTAATTTTTATTTATTTATTTATTTTTTTTTTTCTCACTTAAAATGTTTCCAAATAATTTCTAACCTACTGTAATTCAATCTAAACTAAATTAAATCTCTATTCCATTCAATTCACATCTACATCTTTATAGATACTTAATTGTAATCTTTTTGTAAATTTTGTATTTTTGTATTTCTATTTGGAGTTATATTTTACATTATACTACAAGATATTAGTATCTTTTAGAAGTATTGAATTTAAAGTTACATTAATATATATTTAAAAAACAAACAAATCCTTTATTTAATTTATAGCAGTTGAAATTAACATAGAATATTTGAATTTAAGACTTATAAACTATTTATGTGAATAATAAGAAAAAAAAAAAAACAAAAAGAAAAAGAAGATAAAATGTCAAATTGCGAAACTGATGTCAGATAAAAAGATGAAAAGTTTCTTCCGAAATACGGTAATCGAATTTAATGTCTGCAATTCATGCGGAAGGCGATTCCACAGACGAATAGCAGACACAAAAAATGAGTGCTCTCCAATGCGGTGTGTGAAACGCGGAATGAGAAGTTTTAAACCTCTAGGTGAACGAGCAAAAATAAGCATTTCATACAGATAAGTGGGACATTTAGAGTGAATAATTTTGAATAGCTTCAGAATGTTACAGTAACAATAATACTTATCTAAGTTCAAACTCCCTTACTTGTGACGACAGAAAGGACCCTGTTCATCAGATATGCCTGCAGTAATCTAACCGCAGTTGGCGAAAATTTGAAATTATTTACTAATTTTGAAAGCAGAATCGAGTGATCAATGCAGTCAAATGCTTTGGAATAATCAAGCAAAACTAAGATTCCTATTTCATTAGAATCCATCGCAAGACGAAGATCGGTAGTAACTTTTAAAACGGCCGATTCACAACTGTATTTGCTACGAAATCCAGACTGCCACTTCGACATCAAATTATTTAAACTCAAAAAATTTAGCATCTGGTTTGAGAGTATTTTTTCCAATGCTTTGGATAAGAAACAAAGTATACTGATCGGTCTGAAATCCGAAGGACTGAGAGGATTCGATTTTTTAGGAACAGGAATAATATTTGCAGCTTTCCATTGGTTAGGAAACTGACAACTATACAAACAAAAATTAAAAATATGATGAATATATGGGAGTAAATGAGGAATAAATAGTCTGATAAATCGTGGCGAGATTCCATCTGGACCCATAACATTTGATTTAACTGAAACAATTGCTTTAACTACGTCGATTTGTTCAATGCATTCAAAAGAAAACGATTGATTATCGGCATGTTCTGATGAGTCCTGATCAAAGATACTATTCGGAGAATCAGCAGAAACTGGTACGAAAAAAGCTTTCATTTCGTTTGGACATAGCGAGCATTTCGCCGAATCCTTTTTAACTGTAATACCAAGTGCTTTTACATTTTTCCAAAGCTCTCTGGAATTCATTTTTGAGTCCAGTTTACTATAATAATACGATCGTTTGGAGTTCCGGACGAGAATATTAACTTTGTTGCGCGAGACGCAATATTGCCTTCTATTGTATTCAGTTGGATTTCTCCTATATTTTTTAAAAAAACGTTCCCTTTCCTGAATTAGGGTTTTAATTTCATTATTATACCAAGGACAGCTTTTTGGTTTTATACGTTTGGATATAGTGGGGACAAAGTTATTAAACAACAAATTTACAAGACTATTGAATATCTCAACCTTTTGATTAACATTGGAGACAACATATATGTCAAACCAATTAAGATTGTAAAAATCTGCCACAGCATCGTCATATTTTATATTTTTAAAAGATCTATACGTAAAGCTATTATCACAGTTAGGTTGATTAACATTAAAATTCACAGAGCAGAACAGAAAATCGTGAATAAATTCACTTGTCGGTGTCAGTTGATCAAAGCACAAGATACTGGTTCCAGGGTTAGTTAAAAATATGTCAATTAATGATGGGTTAGTAAGGGATTGAAAACATGTAGGATATCGTGTATTAACTGGAAAAAGGCCTGTTTTATCACAGAAATATTGAAAAAGTCGAGTTGTATTATTGCACTTAAGTATATTAACATTGAAGTCACCACCAATTAAGATGTTTTGATATTTAGAGCTTAAAATGGTTAACTCAGCTTCAAGTTCTTCTAGGTGTTCTGTTTTGAAGCAAGAAGGTGGTGCGTAAACTACTACTAAAATATATTTCTCAAAATCGTTGTACACTTCCACACATAAAAACTGAATAATTGATTTAGACGAAGAATAAATGAATTTGGACTTTACATTAGATCTTACATACATACATACTCCACCACCAACACGCTCTGCACGGTCATTTCTAAACAGTTCAAAACCAGGTAACAACACACTTTGTGACGATTTACTACAATTAAGCCAAGTTTCTGAAACCATCAAAACATCAATTTTAGAGAGGCTAAATATTTGATATAAAATGGTATATTTTGAAGGAATACTTCCTGCATTAATATGACATACATTTAAGCCGCGGTTAACTCCACACATAACATTGAGAACACTTCTTATGCCATCAGGATGCTTTGAGCTCATAGTAAAAAAATAATGAAATACTGACTACCGCAATCAGGAAACAACCATTTAAGCAGAATCGCATTTTGACAAGCAAGTAAATAAGGATATAAAAATAAATTAAATAAGAGCATAATACTTTTTCAAGAAAGCAATAATTCATAATAATAATTTTAGACACTAAGCTTAATTTTTTAGAGCTACGCAAAATTCGTTATATTATTACTTTAGTATTATTATAAATTAAAACAGAGTTATTGAACAAAACAAAGTAAAGAAAAAAAAAAAAAATAAATAAAAAATAGATAAATGAAAAAATACAAATAAGTGGCAACACTGATATTCGAACTAAACTAAAACCAATAGAGAAGAAAAGAGACTATGTTTACAGTAAAAAATGAAAAATGAACAACAAATAGTGTACAAATGTGACTAAAGGGAATAAAATATAAGAGATTTGAAATTTTTGTTTGTTATGATTATGATACCCCAGCTTCACCGTCAACAACAGCTTCAGAAGAAATGTAAATGGTTGTTAAATTTAAATAAAAATACTAAAATACTAAAATACTAAATACCTACTACCTACATATATATGTACCTATATGCAGAGAAGACTTACTATTTTCAAAGTATAATCTCGCAGATTATGTTTGTTTTTAATTAGTTCTGATAATATTCTTCTTTTACCGTTCAAAGCTCTTTTTTTGGTGGCGTTATCTCATCTATGAAAACAGCTGTAGCACGTATTGTGCAGAATCATTTTGACACGCTTCGGCTATCAGCGTCTTATCAAATGAAGCATAGATATTTTTTGTACGTTCTCACAAACTAAGGAATACAATCATTTGAAGAAATGTGTACCAATCTTATTGCGAAGGCATGTGCGATTCACAAGTAGCCTTTTATAGCATCTTTAGTATTGGAAGATTTTTGGGTTAGTGCGGTTGATAAGTGTTGATAGTATGAAGCAGTATTAGACTAAGGCTACACGCATTGAGCGGTAAGCGGCAAAAAGGCAGAGCGATACGTTTAAGCGCCAACTGGCCATTTATTGAGCGGCAGTTTTTCAGCGGTTAGTTGTGAAAATGCCGTTGCCAAGTGCTGTTTGCAATAGTGTTGAATAAAAGACGTCTTCATATTTTGAGAATTATTATACGTTTAAAAAAAGAATAAGACGTTCATCCAATAAGCCGTAGAATACCAGGTTATGGCGAGTTTCACTATTTGTATAATAAACTTCAAAAATATCAAGACCGAGAAAGTACTTACATATAACAAAACAGAGTTGAAAGCTGAGCGGCGTCGTATAATTTTTGTTGGTTCTGCCGCTATGCCGTATGCTGCTCATTGCGTGGACTTGGCCTTAAAATGATAAAGAGTTGAACTTAATGCTGAAATATTACTAGGAAACATAAAAAGAAAAATGATGTGGAATTTGAAACACTTCAAAAAACATTGGACTTTAGCAAGGACCTTTGCTTCCTCTAGCAAGCAGAAAAAACAAGCGTATTACCATCACGTAGGAACAGAACCACTGGCCTATAGAACTCTTGGGCAGCATTTAGATGTGGCGGTAGAAAAATTCCCCAACACCCAGGCGATAGTTTCTTGCCATGAGGAGAAGAGTTATACTTTCTCTGCTCTAAGGGATGAAGTCGATCGGCTTGCAGCTGGATTTGTGCGACTGGGCTTGGAAGTTGGCGATCCAATAGGCATTTGGGCTCCAAACAATATCCATTGGTATTTGTCAATGTTTGCCGCAGCAAAAGCTGGTCTTGCAGCTGTAGGCATTAACCCTGCTTTTCAGGGTCCTGAAGTCGACTACTGCCTGCAGAAAGTTGGAGTCAAAGCAATTGTAGCTCCGGATATTTTTAAGACCCAGCGATATTATGAAATATTGGAGAGCATTTGTAGTGAGCTTAAGGATGCGCAACCGGGTGATATTAAGAGTTCCCGTCTTCCATACTTGAAGGCTGTTATAATAGACTCACAAGATAAATTCGCTGGGGCATTTCGATTTGAAGACATCCTCAACTTGGGTGATTCTGCTGAGGCTGTGGCAGAAGTTCATGCATTGCAGCCACTTATCTCGGTCGATTCACCTTGCAGTGTTCAGTTCACATCGGGAAGTACTGGAAAACCTAAAGCTACTATGTTAAGTCATTTCAATATCGTAAACAACGGTATTCATATCGGTGCCCGAAATGAGTTAAGTGGACAGAGAATTTGCGTTCAAGTTCCATTGTTTCATGCGTTTGGAGTGGCAGCTACTATTTCCGCTGCCATGGCTCATGGAGCAACGTTAGTTCTTCCTGCAGCTTCCTTTAATCCAGAGGAATCTCTCAGAGCCATCGCCAAGGAGGAGTGTACAGTGATTCATGGTACACCAACGATGTATGTGGACTTAATTCGAAAACAAAAGGATTTGAATGTCCCGATTAGCACGGCAAAAACTGCAGTCATCGGTGGTTCTTCATGTTCACCTCAACTTATCAGCGATATGAAAGACGTTCTTGGAGTGAAGAGAGTAAGCTCCGTCTTTGGGATGACAGAAACAACATCTGTTTCGTTTCAATCTCTGCCAGAGGACCAAGATGATATAATTCTGAATTCTGTTGGTCATGTTATCGATCATACTGAGGCAAAAATTATAGATAGGAATGGCCATATAGTTCCTTTTGGCGAGGCTGGAGAGTTGTGTGTTCGTGGATACTCTGTTATGTTGGAGTATTTCAGGGATAATGAGAAGACACAAGAGACTTTAGGATCCGATAAGTGGTTGAAGACGGGGTAAGCATTTGAGAAAACTGGCAAAAGTAGCTGTAAACACTTATTTTGATATTTGCATTATAGTGATCAATTCATTCTTTATGAGAATGGTTATGGGCAGATAGTTGGCCGCCTTAAAGAGGTTATCATTCGCGGCGGTGAAAATATTTTCCCCAAGGAAATCGAAGATTTCTTAACCACACATCCAGATATTATCGAAACTCATGTAAGATTAAAAAAATTGTTTTTTTTAATCTCCAAGATTCTGCTTTTAGGTCATTGGTATTGAAGACAAACGCATGGGTGAGGAGATTTGTGCTTTTATCCGTTTATATGATGGAATTGCAGACCTCAGCCAGGAGGATCTGAAGAAGTTTTGTAAAGGAAAAATCGCACACTTCAAGATACCACGATACGTCCAAATTGTGAATGATTTCCCAAAGACAACTTCGGGCAAAATTCAGAAATTCAAATTAAAGAAATTGTTTGTCAAAACAGAATGAGAGGAAATCTAATGTGTTTCATTGGAAAAGGGTTAAACATTTCCAAAACCTAGAGAGAAAGTATAAAATTATTTAATGAAAATATAATGCCATGTTATTTAATCTATTTTTGAATAATTGGTATTTACGGCTCCCTGAAATTACGCCAAAAAGTGTTTTGGAAAAAGAGCCAACATAATTGTGGCGTTAAATTCTTGGCAAAAACGCCAAAAACAAAAAAGGAAAATTTGCCAGAATGCAAGGAAATTACGCAACATTTTTGGAAAAACAGCCAAAAATTGAAACGGAAACTACGCAAGAGAAAGTTTACTTTTTGGGATTAATTTCCAAATCTATTTTGGAAATAAGACCAGAAAAAACTAGAAAAAATTTTTTCCGGGTGCAATTCCAAGTTAAGTTCTTTTGGGTTATGAGTATGACTGACTGCCGGGGGCGAGGTGGGGTGAAAAAACATAACACACATAATGAGTGATAGAATGCAGCTTTCTGGTGCTTTTTAATGTGTAAACATCTTAGCTCTCGATATGGGCCTCACTTATTTCTCGCCGTCATGCGTAACCCATAACCAATCTTAGTAGTATTAGTGCGTAACCAAACTTAGTATTAGTCCGTTCTCTGTATATGATTCTCCTTCACACTGAGTAGCAATAGTTATGTTTACACATAAAATTTCACGAGTACCTGTTACTCACGCCTTTTTGGAAAAAAAGCCAACTAGTTATTTGCGTTTTTTTTCCTTTTTCAATTTGGAAAAAAGGCCAAAAATGTTCTGGCGTTTTTTCCAAACAAGGTTTTTTCTGCGTTTTTTCATATTTCATATATGAAAAAAATATCTAAAAAAGTTATGGAAACAATGCCAAAATTTTCAGCATTTACGCCAAACTATTTGGGTGATTTTTCCCAGGAAAAAACGCCACAACTTTGTATGGAGATTTTCGGGATTTTTTTTTTTGGCGTAATTTCAGGTAGCCGTATTTACGAGTATTGCGAATTCTATTATTTATGATAATCAGCATGGTTTTGTTACAAATATGTCCATGACTATACATAGATCTTTTGTAATTCAGCACACACTACCCCTATCATTCTCAGAATAGCTACAGAAAGACTGCATTTTCACAGACTTTAGTGACGCAAATGTAAATGACTACTTACTAAATCTAAATGTGCTTTATCACGTAGTAGTATTAGATTATATTGAATTTATTGGATCATTAATTATTTCTCCCAAGCAACAGTCAGCAAGATTGACAGTTTGCAGCTAAATTCATTATTTTAATTTGACGATTGCTAAAATATAAAATAAAATATAAATATATGGCGCAAATTTATAGTCAACTCCACTTTATCAATTTAACTCCGTACTAGTTATACGCAACTTTAAGCTTAAAAGCATACTTAAATTTTTGTTCAATAACAGACAATTTTTAGTATGCTGCTAAATAGTTTCTACTTCGGAACGTGACAGTTTTGATAAAAAAAACTTAGTAGTCTAGCTCCATATTAAATATTTAATACGAGGTTCGGGTGATTTTAACTTTAATACGAGGCGCTAACTGTAAAGTGAGCTTTATGATGATTATAATTATAAAAACACTTAGTTCCGTGCTAAAATAATTTTCAATTGTACTTTAATCGACTATAAATTTGCGCCTATATTTTTAACTTCAAGGTGGCAATTTTAATGATTTGCTAATTTAAAGAGATATTTTGATTTTATAAGCGATGTATGTACATTTGTATATGTATACTTGGGCAATTTTAATGATTTGCAACATAAAGAAAAGGGAATCTATTTCTCCATAAACTGGATATGTATGTGTAGTTGCAGAGAGCGTTATAGTTAGATTCGTTTAGTATCTGAATTACCTTGTCCATTGAGCAAACGAATTGGTTATAGTGGTGTTTCTTGGTTCCTTGGAGATTTGGGCATTTTCCTAGGATATGATATAATTCTTCTTTTTCACGAAAGTTACACAAAGTGCAGACTGCTGGAGATCATCCCTGTACGATCGAAATTCAGAGGTAACAATTCTCCCCAAATCTTGAAGATAACGCTTAGGCTAAAGTCGGGTAATATGGTACCCTTTCAATATCTCCCACTCCCGACTTATTTTCAAAATGAAGAGAGTACAATATTATTCATTCGTTCTTAGGCTTCAATTGGAAACAATCAATCAGTTGTAAAAGTGAAAAAGAAAAAATTGAGTGAATTTTGTAAAAAAAAAAATTTGTGGCTAACTTAAATAGGTGAAGATACTTAAGTAATTGGCGCCGAATGTCCGTTTCAGTTAAAAAAAGAAAGTTAACTCGATATTTATGTATAGCAATCGCTGCTATTCTTACTTAGTTGGCGCTACAGCTCGAAGTGAACCTGGGCCTGCTTCTCGCAACTATTTGTATGTGCGTGTTATATTTTCGCACGAATAGAAGGGACCTACAGTTTTTTGCCGATTCCGAACGGCGAGCTGAGAAGCTCAATCGTGACAAATGATACTCTTTGATGCTTGTCAGGCATTCGAAAGAAATCGCTGCTGTTCAACATAATAAAATGTTCTTCAAAAAAGCTGCAAAGCACTTTCTTATTTATTTTATTACCCTCAGAAGACGCTTTAAAGATTATACCTTGACATATAAGCTGGATGAGTGGATTAAGTGCATAATATGCCACTTTTGGTCACATGACTCGTGCACGTCGTTTGTTGACACCTGCAGCTTGTGTGGCAATTATAACCAAAAGAATAAGTAGGGTGCCATATACCCCACCACTTGGTGCCATATCAACCGCCATTTTTTTACATGTCTTTTTTTTAATCCTTTTTATTATTGAAAAAAAAAGTATTTCTTTGACTATTAATTTTTGTTAAGTTCCTATATTATGCTATTACATTAATTTAAGAATTATTTTTGTTTAAAATAAAAATCTTTTTTATTTTTTGAGTTAAAAATAAAAACAAAAATGCGTGCCATATCACCCAACTTTACCCAATTGATTTATTCTGTTAGATTATGGATCTAGCAGTTGCTTCAAATTGCTTATATTTTGAAGCGATTGGCACCACATCTTTCCGACTGAGAATACCTTACCATGAGCAGCTTAAGACTTTCGTTGATTCTTTTATTTTTTTTTTGGAGGTGTATATTGTACGAGAGTCTAGGTGTTCCAAAACCCTAAGTATTTTAGATGAGATGTCGGCATTGCTCAGCTTTGGAAAAAGTGCTCTTCAATATACCGAGTCAAATGCTGCTCGAAATCGACAAAGAAAGCCTATAGTATTTTCTGCTTCTCGAGATAATCCTTCCAATATTTGTAAGGACAAGGATGTCGTCCACTGTTAAGTATATAGTTCGACCTAAATTCAGCCCGGAATTCGCTCAAAAGACTATTGTATCATGTCGACGTGTGCGTGTTGATAAATGTGAAGTCCAGTGTTAAAGGCGCTTTGGAAAAGTTTGGTTTTCTTCTCCTAATAAGCCAAAGCAACTGTTGAAATTCATAGCCATCATTAAGAAAAAACTACTCCTACATATGTACACATGTGTTATGTTAGACAGTATACATTTTTAATGTTATATCGCAACATTATTGCAAAGAAAGTTTTACACGAATTCGAAGACCTCTGCCCTATATTTCAAAATGTTTATTCATAAGCTTTGTCCGTCCTAATCGGATCGTTAGCTTACAACGTTCGTGTTTCTATAGAATTAGTTCAGAGAAGACTTTTGAGATTCTGGTTCCGTTTTGTTTCTTAAACAAATATTTATAATCTTATCGATTATTTTGTTGTTATCGAAACATAGAGAAAACATAAGAATATGCTTCTTATGTACATATGTATGTATATATGTATACTGCAAATAAGGTAGCATGCAAAATGAATTATTCTGTACATTTTGATTTCATCGTTAGCGTAGCGTAGGGTAAACTGGGGCACATTTGACTCCGGGGTACATTTGACTTTGCGATTTTCGGCATGAACGCAGTTGGGATGGCGAACGAAGCTTCATTCAATATAAAGAAACGTTATGAACTTGGGCCGTTTTGTTTCAACTCTTCTTCGAGTAACACATCTTTTTGTGATTTCTGGATTTTTGATGTAATTTTTGACCATACCGGTCAAATACCATACCGGTTTTTGACCAAAAATTACGTCAATAAAATAAAATAGTTTTTTTTATTGTGAAATAATATTATGATAGCACTGTTCTTAAAATTTTAATATTTTAAAGCCAGTTTTGTGAAAGTAAAACATTAATATAAAAAAAAAACATTAAAAAAGTTATAAAGAATATTTGGAACACCATTAACTTTTGCAAAGGGGGCACATTTGACATTTGTTAAATATGCCGCACATTGGTCTGTTATACTAATATTTGTGTTTTTAATTTTTTATTAAATGTTTATTTTAAAGATATGGTTAGAAACTACAAGAGAAAGACAAATAGGAATGCAATCGAGGATGAAAAGGTGAAGAGGCCTATTTCAGACATACGTAAAAAACTTGAAACGCCAACATAAGCAGCTGAAAAATATGGGGTAATTAGAACCACATTGATAATGCGTATGAAAAAGCAGGACCCCTTAAAAGATTGGTCAGATTCGGGTAATAGAAGTAGCTCTTATGAAGATTTCACTTTTCAATCGAAATATATGCCGTGACAAACGTTAAGGAGTGAAATCAAATTCAAACTGCCAAAACCCACAAATCCAGCCTCAACTTCTCGCTGTCGTCAAAAATATTTATTTGACGTTTACTTCGGCAAACTCTATATTAAATAAGATACACATTTAAAAATGTTCCTATGTATTATTCTTCTCTTTTTATGCATACGATTATGAGTTAAAACTGCAAATGTCAAATGTTCCCCTTGTAAAGTCAAAGGTGCCCCTTTTGACAAAATGACTTTTTTTAAAAAACAAATTTTAAGTTGTTATAAAAGTAAAATGTATCTGTGAGTCTTATCTAGAATAGTCAACGCATCATATTAAAAAAAAGCATTGCAATTCATCTATAATTTTAGCAAATACAAACATTTAAAAATTAAGTGTCAAATGTGCCCCAGTTTCCTCTACTCATATTAAAGAGTCTTAATAAATATGTAAACAAACAAACAGAACCCACAGCGATAAACTATGTAAGTTCGTATTCATTTTGTAGTAAAATCACGTTTAATAATAATCTCAAGCGGCCATCATGGAATCTACGAGTATGGCCATAGATTCTACGGCAAACGACAACTGAGATAGTGCAATTATAACATAATTTGTTTATTAACATAAGCAAAGAAGAACTATATACACAACCATCTGACTGACTTTAAAGTGTAATCTTTGAAATAATATACATACTACATAAGAATATAGTTGTGTGTGTTTGTTTTTGTTTATCGATAGCTCTCAAGTGGTTTTATGTTTATTCGTATACTGGGAGATAAGCCTTCATGACGTTATTTCATCTAGTCTATTACCACATAACAAACAGCTGATTTGTGGAAAGCTTTATCTGAGGCAATATATGCATGTATATTAAAAACAAAACATTAGTTTAACTCTAAACAAAATATGTAATATTAAGTCAGTTTAAGATTGTATTGCGAAAGTATGTGTCGTCCACTGTAACCTATATCACAGTATTGAAGGTGATTTTGGTCAGTGCGGTTGATAAGTAATTTCAAGTGTTGTGATGATATAAAGTCGTTTTCAGCCAATGACGAGCTTAACTTGACACTGAGTTATTATTAGAAACAATAAAAAAAAAATGAGGTGGAATTCGAAACTCTTAAAAAAGCATTGGACTTTAGCAAAGTGCTATTCTTCGTCCAGTAAGGAGAAAAAACAAGCGTACTACCATCACGTAGGAACAGAACCACTGGTCTATAGAACTCTTGGACAGCATTTAGATGTGGCGGTAGAAAAATTCCCCAACACCCAGGCGATAGTTTCTTGCCATGAGGAGAAGAGTTATACTTTCTCTGCTCTAAGGGATGAAGTCGATCGGCTTGCAGCTGGATTTGTGCGACTGGGCTTGGAAGTTGGCGATCCAATAGGCATTTGGGCTCCAAACAATATCCATTGGTATTTGTCAATGTTTGCCGCAGCAAAAGCTGGTCTTGCAGCTGTAGGCATTAACCCTGCTTTTCAGGGTCCTGAAGTCGACTACTGCCTGCAGAAAGTTGGAGTCAAAGCAATTGTAGCTCCGGATATTTTTAAGACCCAGCGATATTATGAAATATTAGAGAGCATTTGTAGTGAGCTTAAGGATGCGCAACCGGGTGATATTAAGAGTTCCCGTCTCCCATACTTGAAGGCTGTTATAATAGACTCAAAAGATAAATTCGCGGGGGCATTTCGATTTGAAGACATCTTCAACTTGGGGGATTCTGCTGATGCTGTGGCAGAAGTTCATGCCTTGCAGCCACTTATCTCGGCTGATTCGCCTTGCAGTGTTCAGTTCACTTCAGGAAGTACTGGAAAACCTAAAGCTACTATGTTAAGCCACTGTAATATCGTAAACAACGGTATTCATATCGGTGCCCGAAATGAGTTAAGTGGACAGAGAATTTGCGTTCAAGTTCCATTGTTTCATGCGTTTGGAGTGGCAGCTACTATTTCCGCTGCCATGGCTCATGGAGCAACTTTAATTCTTCCTGCGGCTTCCTTTAATCCAGAGGAATCTCTCAGAGCCATCGCCAAGGAGGAGTGTACAGTGATTCATGGTACACCAACGATGTATGTGGATTTGATTCGAAAACAAAAGGATTTGAATGTCCCGATTAGCACGGCAAAAACTGCAGTCATCGGAGGTTCTTCATGTTCACCTCAACTGATTAGTGATATGAAGGACGTCCTTGGACTCGAGAGGGTTCATTCTATCTTTGGATTAACCGAAACTACCTGTGTTGTATTTCAGTCCCTGCCAGGCGATGATGATGATAAGATCGTGAGCTCAGTTGGTCATGTTATCGATCATATGGAGGCAAAAATTATAGATAAGAATGGTAATATCGTTTGCTTTGGCGAACCCGGAGAGCTATGTGTTCGTGGATACTCTGTTATGTTGGAGTATTTTAGGGATACTGAGAAGACGTTGGAGATTTTAGCGTCCGATAAGTGGTTAAAAACCGGGTAAGCATTTTCGAAATCGAACAAAAATGGCTATTAACATTTGATTTGGACATTTTCAGTGATCAATTCGTTCTTTATGAAAATGGTTATGGGCAGATAGTTGGTCGCCTTAAAGAGATGGTTATTCGTGGCGGTGAGAATATCTTTCCCAAAGAAGTCGAAGATTTTGTGAATACACATCCAGATATTATCGAAACTCATGTAAGATTTTTATATTCAGGAATTTTTTATGTTAATAAAACTCTGAGCTTAGGTCATTGGCATTGAAGATCAACGCATGGGTGAGGAGATTTGTGCTTTTATCCGTTTACATGATGGTATCACAGATCTCAGCCAGGAGGATCTGAAGAAGTTTTGTAAGGGCAAAATTGCACACTTTAAGATACCACGTTACGTCCAAGTTGTAAGTGATTTTCCAAAGACAACTTCGGGCAAAATTCAGAAATTCAAATTAAAAGAACTATTTTATAAGACGCACAACAGAAATTAACTATAGTAAAATAAAAAAGGATTAGGAAAAGAGAAACAAAACTTAGCAAATATCACAACACCAATTTAATCCTTTCTTAGTTTGCACAGTAATAAATCGATATATGTAGCTATGTATATGTACATACACTTGAGTGATGATGGTATTTTCTTATGTATTTCCAACAATGGTTTTCCAAAATCAAACGATTTTCAGGGATATTTTTAAGAGAAGTTATGCATTCTCTACTAGATTTTAAATAATTTTATTCGGCTGATTGATTTGTTTTAGCGAAACTGGATGGACAGGTTTTCCTTCCATTCGTTAGTGATTAAAAACTTTATGTTATTATACAGGGTGTTTCCAAGTTAAATGTCAATACTTTGGCAACTGATTGTTGGGCTTATTCTAAGAAAAAAATCGTCTCACAGCAATGGTCTATCTCCAATTTGGACATCATTTATCGAGAATTTAAGAAAACACCTACTTTGGTGTACCTTGACCCATACTAACTCAAATATCTCCGCTAGTACTTACTACAGAATTTTGTTTTCTAATCATTTATAACACTTTTCCTAGTTAAATTTTCCAACTAGGCCTACATACTCAGTTGGGTTTGAGTCTGGGATGTTAAGGGGAAAATGGTATGGAAATTAGGGTTTTGACCTTCGTGAAGTCATACTTTATTTAACAAACAAATTGCAAAATTATGAGTTAGTTAGAAAATCGCACTAATTGCCAACTGTGGTTAAAAAATAGGTAAAAAATAATTTTTTCCTGCGCAGTTTTTTCCAAGTATCATAAAATCTGTGAGTTTTTTAGCATACTTACTGCAGTTTTTTTTGTTCACAATTGTTACGCTCATAAGAAAAAAAATAATAAAACGGTATATTTATCACGCATTTTTTGTAGAAAAGTGACCTGAAAGCCAAAAAAATGTATGGGCAATATTTAGGATATTGACTTAAAAATAAAATATCTGGAAAGTAAAGAAAGGTGTTCAATTTATTTAAACGCAGCTAAAAAGGGTGTTATTTCTTCTTCTTCTTTAATTAAGGCCCTAAAAGAAGTTTCTGTAGTAAGTAAGTCTCGATAAATGATGTCCAAATTGGAGATAGAACCTTCCTGTAGAACGATTTTTTTTCTTAGAATAAACCCAAGAATCAGTTGCCAAAGTATTTACAGTTAACTTGGAAACATCCTGTATACTGTATTTTAGAGATTGAATATTCAATCACCGGGACATGTTTTGAAAATGGATCTATTGATATTTTATGAGATGCTTGTTTGTTTTACCACAGCAGTTACTAGACTCATTGATTAGAATGCTGTGCAGTTTCACCTTAAAACCTCGCGTGTCACTTATTACATACATAATGCACGTACGTTTGCATCCATTTAAATATGATTACATTAGTAAATATTTAAAACATCCGCTTTTTCATCATTATTTGGTATCATGTACATACATATGTAAACGTGTATGTATGTACATAATGTGTCTAGACTTAATGTGTCAAGTTTGATATTTTCCCATTTATGGGAAGGATCCTTTTTTGACATTGAGAAGGGCACCTTAGGTTGTTACAGGGTCTGGTAAGAATGATTACATCCTCATCAGACCTAGGTCCATGTGGGGTTGTGAACCCATTTTGATATCCATATTATTTTCCCATCCGTAGTATTAATGTCTAGGTTCCAGCGTTGGCAAATTCTTATTCTTGTTTTGTTATATGCTGGCCACAGTCTTCTTGATACATCACAGGTAGTTAACGATTTTCACCTGTTATTTACTTCACTTAGTGATTTCTGCTCAATTTTTTTCAATTGCTGCGGTCTCCTGCATATAAAGGTCTAGAGGCAGAAGGTCAAAAATTGCTTCCAATCTCGCTGTTGGTGTTGTTCGCATCACGCAGGTTGTAGCAGTGCATACTATTCTCTCTACTGTGGTCATATCCTTAATGTTGCTGGTTTTGGCGGCAGCGTGCCACCAGACCAATTCTCCTATCTTAGTATGGGCCTGACTATTGCAGAGTACATCCGCAGTGTTATTTGTGGCCTACACCCCCAGTTTGTATTTGTATTTGTATTTGTATTTGGTTTTACATTTTACATTATTCTACAAGACGTAAGTATCTTTTATAAGTATTATATTAAGGTAACATTAATATAAGTTTAAAAAACAAATCTCAAAAATTTTTAAAATGTACAAAATTTGAAACTATCATAGAAACATTTGAATTAAAGACTTAAAAACTACTATGTTTTAAGAAAATAAAAAAGAAAAGAAAATAAAATGTCAAATTGCGAAGCTGTAGTTAGATAAGAAGATAAAAAGTTTCGTTTGAAACACGGCAATGGAATTAAGTGTCTGCAATTCGTGCGGTAGGCGATTCCATAGACGAATAGCAGACACAAAGAAGGAGTGTTCTCCAATGCGGTGTTTGAAGCGTGGAATGAGAAGTTTTAAACCTCTAGTTGATCGAGCAAAAATGAGAATTTCATATATATAAGTGGGACATTTAAAGGGAATAATTTTGAATAGTTTCAGAATGTTACAGTAACACAAATACGTATCTAAGTTCAAACCAGAAGACTTAAGATGAGAAACACTACAATATCTGGGGATGTTATAAATAAATCGGATACAGTCATTAAACGCAACATTTAATTTTCGCTTACATTCATAATCAAGGCTAGGATACACAGTACAGTTAAAAATAAGAAATGGCATGATTAAGGATCTGATTAAGCGCGTTTTATCATTTGTATCTATTAAGCTAGTTGGCGAATTACTCAGGCAGCGCAAACCAGCATACAGTTTACAGTTTACAGTTTTTCCCGAAGAATCTACTACATGTATAGAAGGCCCTTTGTATTCTGTCTTTAATATTCATCTTCCAGTTAAGTTTTCTGTAGAGTATGAGGCCTAAGTATTTCGCACTCTCTGACAGCTTAAGGGGAGTACCCTCAATAGTCGGTAGGATGTAGGCTGGTATAGCTCTCTTGTTAGTGAACAGCACTAGATCGGTTTTTGTAAGGTTGACCCCATTGTTTCATCCAAATGTTTAGCGTATTCAATGCTCTTTGCACTAGTTCGCTTACATTGGTTAGGAATTAACCCGTTTGTGAAGGATGAGATGATGGAGGCTCGGTTCTTTCATTTGTTCTAAATATACTCGGATCTAGAAATTCTAACTGTCTTCTAGGTATTAATATTGTTTTATATTGCAGAATCACAACATGTATATGTAAATGCATTTCAATGATTCAAATTCAATTGCACTGCTTGCGCATACTCATAGATACAATATCAGCGCAAGTTCTTAATTACAGGTAAATAGAATCGTCATCCTTCGGAAAATAATCATCCCCCAATTCATAGTACAATGAAATTATTGAGACAGAAAATAGGTTCTAAAATAACATCGCATAAGCGGTTTAATCCGCATTTGATTTTTGCGCGCTCATGCTTTCCCCACAACCACTGTGAATCCTCTTAAAGTGGAAAGCATTTTCTTCCATTTACCCAGATTCTGATTTGTTGTTTCATTTTCAGAAGCGATTCCTTCAAGTCCACAATTGACATAAAACCAAATTTCAAAAGTGGAATTCCTCTTTCATTTGTGCCATCAATTGACAATTTCATGCAAAATAATTACGCACAATTTTCCCTTAATACCTCAATTCATTATTATTGTAGATGGGCGTGGGTGGCGTGAGGAAGAGCTCCTTGGAAAGCATAGCACAGCCAGAGCCAACGATTACAGTTTTTGTGTAGAGGAACGAAAATGAAAATATGTACTCGCTGATTTTTCTTCCTTTCGTCGATGTACACGAAAGTTATATTCTTATACTTGAATCGGAAAGATTGCCATAGAATGAGTGTCGACGTAGAGTCGATTGGTGCGGTTGGGGGGACGGCGGTGTTCACAAACTTTTCCATTTGTAGAAACAGATATAACAAACACTTCCGCAGGATGGGTATCAAATAAATTGAGCGATCTCTACAACTTACATACATTTATGGGGAAATATGCAAATATGTATTATATATGTATGTAGAGTCTGTTCAGGAAGAAAGGAAATAGTCTCTTTTTTGCATCGTTACATTTTGTCGCCTTTTAGGAGGGCTACAACTTTACCGAATTTAAATGCAAACTATTGTAGATAACGTTTAAGGTTTTTAAATAAAAGGGAGCCCCACCCTCCTCCCTTCATTTTTTTCTTTCTATTAGTTATATGTGCTGCCATCTATATTTCCACTTGTGCTACACAAGTTAAAACAGAGATGACGGTATACAGATATTACAATTTATATGATTTTGGTCGGTCGCCGTGGCCGTGGTGGTTAGTGCATTGGACTACTACGCAATGCTGCCCGGGGTCAACTACAGACCGAGTCTACCACCTAAAGAGTTTTTTCACGGTACTACCTCTTCCGAATGTCTGACAAGCACCAAAGAGTATCATTTGTCACGATTGAGCTTCTCAACTCGACGTTCGGAGTCGGAAAAAAACTGTAGATCCCTTCAATTCGTGCAAAAATATAACACGCACATACAAATGGTTGCGAGAAGCAGGCCCTGATTCAACCGGGAACTGTAGCGCCACCTTAAGTAAAAAGTAAGCCACCCTTGAATATTGACTGTGAAAATGAAATCTTTTTGTAAAATTTATGTTTGATTCTACACTTAACTAAACCAGCACTTAAGCCAACACTTTGAAATCGTGAATTAGAGTATTTGCCGAAAGCTAGGTTAGGTTAGGTTAAGATGCTGAGCCATCCCAAAATACTAGGCACCGGAGTGAGCCCATCGCGATCCCCTAAGAACCCATCAATTTCCTCAAACCATTTTATTTGCCTGCAAATTTATAGAACGAGTCTATGGTTGATTTGGTCTACCTCCTCAAGGTTACTGTGGAAGTAGGAGCCTTAAATGTCCCTGCGACTGCGTGCTATGCCCTGACATTCACACAAAATATATGCGATATCTTTTGCTAAACCTATATCATTACAGTATCCTCCCAAAAGCTAAGTTCATACATACATATGTACATACCTAGTCTAGTAATAAATACTGATACAATTTTTCTTGCAACTATTTTAAAAAAGTATTATTTGCACTCTTTTCATGTTAACCATTATTTAACCCGTTGGTTTTATGCTACTATGTCGCGGAAAAGATTTTTGTTTTTAGTCGTTTACAATCATGGAATGGGGTGACATCGAAAATCGTGTCGTTGTGATCGGCTTACACAAGTGTAATATGGCAAGAGGTGATATTTTTCGGACCTTGCGATCGCTTGGAATCACTCGCTGTTTTGTGTACCGGACAATTAAATTATTCGACGATACTGGTGGAGTACATGACCGTCATAGATCCGATCATCCACGCACTGTGAGGACTCCGAGAGCCATCAAAGCCGTGCAGGCGCGAATCAAACGCAAACCACAGAGGAAGCAGAAAATCTTCTCGTGGGATGTAATTTAATGGTATGGTGGGGAGTGAGCTACGATAGCCGAGTCAAGACCTCGGCGAAAGTTTACCAAACTACTGTTTTGGAAGATGTCGTTAAGTCTCTAAGCCGTACAATGTTCGCAAACAAGGATTGGACGTTCCAACAAGATTCTGCTCCAGCCCACAAGGCGAAAACCACTCAAGCCTAAAAAAAATTTAGCCCATTTCATATCACCGGATGATTGGCAGCTGGTAGTCCGGACCTCAACCCTTTGGACTACAAGTTGTGGTCCGTTTTAGAGGGAATGGCCTGGTCTACTCATCACCGAAATATTGACTCTTTAAAGCGAACCCTTGTCCGCGCTGTCGACAACTTTCCAATGAATGAGGTGCGTAATGCGATTGATGACTGGCTAGTGCGTCTCAGGTCGTGCTTCAAGGCAAATGGGGGCCATTAAATGAATGAATGAAGTCTTCCATAACTTGTAGCCAGTGATCTGACAAATAAAAAGTATAAATTTGTTTTTAAAAATATCAGCGCGTTTTTATTTTGCATACGTTTTTCTTTGTATCAGTATTTATGACTAGACTAGGTATAATATTCAATCTGCCAGTTGCAATGTATGGCTGTTACTTCGCTGACATATTGAATTTCAGAACGTTAAGAATTGGTGACAAAAGTTGAAATATTCAATGGAAATGAATCATTAGTAGAGATGTTACGGATATCCGATTAGTATCCGTTATCCGGCCAATCCGGGCATTTTTTGATGTAAGGGATATCGCCGAATAGCCTTTTGATATCCGGCTGGTTGCCTGATACTCGATATAAGGTAAAAAAAAGTTAAGAAAAAGAAGAAAAGAAACATCCAAATATTGTTTGAAAGTTTTATTTTTCAGAATAATCAGGTGGTTGAATAATAAAAGTAAATTAAAAATTAATACTGAAAGCTTACCAAAGGCAGATGATGGTGGATGAAAACAAATTTGGTTGCATGGAAAGGTAATAAATGATTACGTTTCTTTTCGTAAATGATGCCTGCTTCCGAAAATAGTCTCACAGAGTTAAAGATACTTGGCAAATTTAGATAAAATTGGGATAAAATAATTTAGATAAAATTTGTATTAAGTGGTCACCAAGCCCAAGGATTACTTCTCCGATCAAGTTGAACTGTTTAAAAATAGAAGTCCAGCTCGTTGGGTGTACCACTTCTCTTTGAAATCTCATTTTGACTATTGTCTTCTGCCACCTCGAAAACAGTCCCAAAAAGTATTATGGGGGAGTTATTTTTTTCAAGTTTATTTTGATAAATTTTGCGGGATAAAACATGAATCTAGGCATCGCAATACGCATTCATTCGGCCAGACATCCGGAAGCCGAGTATCCAGCTATCAGACCCTATTACATGCCGAATATCCGCTATTTGGAATCCCGCTAAATTACTATCCGTTACATCTCTAATCATTACCTTAACTTAAAACTGCAAGAAATTGTTGATATATTTTATATTAATCGTACATTCATTTGATTTCAAATCATTTTTTAAATCTGGAGCCTGAATTTATGGCCATACATCTAGATTTGGTCAAGAATATTTTGCAAGCAACGTCGGTCAGACTGTGGCAGCAGCTGACGGGAATACTGAATGCAGAAGAGCCACCAGTTAAAGACGAAAATGGTTGGAGAAAGGTAATTGTTTTGAATTATTATTTATTTATATAAACTAATAAAGTCTTTTTTGGTAGACATTCGCTGATCAGAAATATATCGTCAAAAACAAATTGTCCTTCAACAAATAGTCCAGGATGAAAAAAGCGGGGGCCCCTTTGATAAATTTGCAAAATTAAAGTATTATTTACGTTTAAATTACTGTTTTTATATTTGCACAGTATTTGGCAATGAAAGCGGGTTGCTTCTATACCTTAAGCGCCGCCGTACAATGCGTTTCAGATCATTATCATCGGAATCACAAGATATATAGTAAAATAAATCCATTTTTTCCTCTCAAATATTTCTTGGATTTCACTAAAATAATATTTGTCTATATTTGAATCAACCGGAGAAACGTCACTTTATTAGTTATAGTAAAATTTTACTAGTACAATTTTATTTTTATTCGATACGTTAGCTATCGAGTGCCGTCATCCCAATGGGGTTACTCTATCATTCGATAACGAGTCCTACTCACTCACTCGTTAACGGATTTTAACGAGTGAGTGAGTAGGAATCGTTTTGAAATACATATATACGTCCACTAACAACGTATACTTTTCTTGCTTGACATAATGTTTAAAACTTGTGTTTTTTTCCCCCAATTGCCTACTTAAGAAATTGTATTTGCACTTGTCTCAGGCAAAAATTTGCATAAAACGAAGGCGGGTTCGTATTGAAAAATTTTAAATGAAACCAAAAAAAGGAAAACTTAAAAAAGTCCTCCTATTCGTTGATTCACCAACACCTTTCATCTGCAGGCGTCAAATGAAAAAAAAGATTCCCCTAAATAAACACATTAAGCGCAAAGGATATTTTGCAAATGACACTCTCCCGATTTGCCTCCCATTTTCTTTTTTTGTTATCCCCTTGAAACTTTTTTTCGGAATTTATGATGTAAAGATTTCCCCCCACAAGACACGAAAAATTAAGTAAATAACATTTAGATGAGAATACATTTTCAGAATCCCATAAAAGTGTTTGCCTTTGGATATCGCATATTCCTGCCAGATGGAATCTATCGTTCTGTAGGTGTAGCTAGAGTGTCATTTCGAGTGAAACGCGTCTTCGATTTCGCAATAAATAACAAAATAAATAATATGAATTGTGGCAGTAAAAAAAAGGACACAACCCATAGCAATCAACGGTGACGTCGTTTTTAACAAAATGATGACAAATAAAAAAGCAAATACGTACGAGTCCATACATATGTACATATATCAAATATGAATTTCGATTTTCGTCAATGAAAACATTTGAGAACATGTGTCGTCCCGCGGGTTGATCGTTGCTCTATTGCCGTCAGTTCAGTGTATCCTGGCTGGCTGGGTAAGTTTGTATAAAAATTTAAGGCACTGCAGAAAGGAGACTTCTGCTACTATTAGTTGTTTAAATATTTACTCTGGGATAAAACGTTCTCAGATACACTCGAGATAGACTCAAAAGGAATAACAATCCTGCCTCTGATGCTCATTCTGTTTCTTGGGGATAGTATTATATATTTAAGTGGAAAGGAATTTACAGTATATACGAGTATTCCTACTCTGTTATTGGATTTATGTTTCATGCACTTTTAACATTTGCTGACATCTAGGGTTGTTGGGTTTTAATCAAAAGTAAATTGGGGATGCAGTAATGGAAATTGCAGTGAATTATTCTTTTCAGTTATACAGCAAGAAGAGCAGGTTCTTCAAAGAAATTCAGTAGACGAAGTCTTAAGGATTATATTTAGCTTTGAGCAAATGAAATACATATTAAAATGGTCAATTTTGCTCTTAGTATATATTTGGCAAATAAATTTCGAAAATGCTAGAGCAAGAGTTTAATTTCTGTTTCAAAACTGTATTCAATTCATGTTAATTCATATGCAAACGTCGTTTTTGTAATGAATTTCACAGTATATTGCAGCTTTGTGATTACGTAGTTATGTTTAAGGATATTTGGGCACCGTTGCGCAAGTGGTTAGTGCGTCGGACTACTGAGCCAGCGGTCTTGGGTTCGAATCCCGCCGCAAACACCTAAAAGTTTTTCACAGTGCCCACCTCTTTCGAATGTCTGACAAGCATCAAAGAGTATCATTTGTCACGATTGAGCTTCTCAACTCGCCGTTCGAAGTCGGCAAAAAACTGTAGGTCCCTTCCATTCGTGCAAAAATATAACACGCACACACAAATGGTTGCGAGAAGCAGGCCCAGGTTCACCTCGAGCTGTAGCGCCAACTAAGTAAGTAAAGTTTAAGGATATTTGGAAAGCAAATAATTGGGATCAGTGTCTGGTGGACTTGAACGCCTGGAGCGTAATATCTAAAAGGAATTAGTGCATGTGTCCATGTATCTAAAAGTGAAATTCTGCGATTTGGTCTTAAGATTAACCCTTTGTTGACCGACGGTACTTATAAGTACCAGCATGTTGAACTTAAAATGAAATCCCTATAGGAACATATTTAGACACTTAGACCAAACAAAACTTTTAAGTATCATATAACCTCAATAAAATTTGTTTTTTTATGTATGTTTACCTTATTTTAGCCACAGATATAACGGTTTTTCTGAGAGCATATTAGACTTTGAAGAAATTAATTTTAGTTGATTTCGGTACTAACAAACTAAATTCGTATTTTTACAGTTTCGATCCTTAATTTTATTAAATGCTTATGCATTCGAAAGCAATATATATGAAAAAAAAACTTTAAAAAAAATTTATTTTTGTAACTTTAGTTAAAGCCTAGCGGTACTTTGGAGACTGACCTTCATATTTGTCCCTATGAGTCATTGAAAAATTGAAAAATTAGTTTTCCATCTTAAAATATCCTCAACTAAAAAATTCTTAAAAAAAAAATGGAGATTATAACTTTTTTTAAAAGTTTGGTCAACAAAGGGTTAAAAGAGAATACCTACGTTAAAAAGTAAAAGCAATTTGTAACCCTCCGAGTTCACTATTCGGTAATGTTGAGAAATTCTCTCGCCCGTAAGGAATTTACAATGATATCATTTCTGGATATAGAAAGAGCTTTCAATAATATAAAACCTTAGACTCTATCAGCAGCACTTGACAGCTTGGAAAGGTTAGTAGCAGACTTAGTTAGTTTCTGGATCCAGCAAATGCTGTGAAGCAGATTGATCAACTCAGAACTGGGAAACTATAAATCCAAAACGTCAGTGAAGCGTGAAACACTACAAGGAGGACTATTGTCGCCACAATTGTGGCTCTCAAATCTGAACGAAATTTTGTTCACCCTAGAAAAAAAGCTTATGCCGATGATATTGCTATCGTTATTATCGGAAGACATCTTCCTTGATAGGAGCAGCTCTAGCTACACTGGCAAGGTGGGCCAGAAAAAACGGCCAGGGAATAAGCCCGCCAAAAACGGAGCTTGTGTCATTCACTAATAAGCACAGCATCCCCCAAGTCACCCCTTAAAATTAAATTCTAGATGGGGAATTCGTCCTCAGATGACGCACTGGCTTTATACTGCGGTTTTTTTTTAAGTGAAATTTGCCTGAATCAGACGAAAAAGTGAAACGCTTCCCCTTCTCCAACTTCAACAGGCAGTAAAATAAATTTTAAAAAAATAATACACATACATATCGAGCCACAAAACTTCAAAAGTACAAGCAAGCGAAGAAAACAACAAAAAAACAAGCCAAGAAAATAAAATTCTTATTTTCAACTCCACCATGCAAACATTGGGCCACCGCACGCACACGAGATGATTTTTGCCGGCAGAAAGTCGGTTTTGTGGGCGAAGGGACTGAAGACTGCGGTATGAAACGACTGAAAATCTTCTGCCGAGTTTGAGCGGTTGAATGATGTAGGAAACTAATGCATACCTACACAACTTTCAAAATATTTTGCTCCGAAAAAATACTACCACAGTGAAAATGGGTTTATGTATACAATTTCTTCTGTGGGTAAAAATGTTTTCATACAAAAATTTTGTATGAGATGCGACTTCTTGGGTTTGTATATTCTTTGGTTTTATTCCTAAAAATATGAATAGTAAATAACGTCGTTTTTAATTCAAACCTTAAAATTGAGCTTGCAATACAATTTTGAATATTTCGATAGTTTTTTGGTGACAGATAAGACTTCTTTCTTGTGCAATACAAGTGCAATACACCTTTGAATTTTTTTGTGAAATAAGTTTCACTTCTAACGCGCGAGAGTCTCACGCACTTTTTTTTTATACCGTGGTGGTCAGACCCATAGTGATGTATGGAATTGTAGTCTGGTGGACAGCACTGGAAAAAGTTAGCTACATAAATATACTTAATAAAATCTAGAGAACGGCCTGCAGCTGCGTTACAGGAGCCATGCGAACCACCCCCACTGCTGCTCTTGAAACTTAAAGTTAAATATACTTCCGTTGGACATTTATGGTAGCGACATAGCAGCAAAGAATACTCTTACACTATGTGACATTTTTCAGGGCATCGTCTCGGGCCTACTTACTTACTTACTTACTTAGTTGGCGCTACAGCTCGAGGTGAACCTGGGCCTGCTTCTCGCAACCATTTGTGTGTGCGTGTTATATTTTTGCACGAATGGAAGGGACCTACAGTTTTTTGCCGACTCCGAACGGCGAGTTGAGAAGCTTAATCGTGACAAATGATACTCTTTGATGCTTGTCAGACATTCGAAAGAGGTGGGCACTGTGAAAAACTTTTAGGTGTTTGCGGCGGGATTCGAACCCAAGACCGCTGGCTCAGTAGTCCGACGCACTAACCGCTTGCGCTACGGTGCCCAAGATTTGATTTTTTTGACCAAAAATAGAAACTCTGCATTATTCGTTTTGCCAGATTGGCTGCCTAATATATTTTATAGCCTCATGAATATTTTGGTTCAAACATTATATTGAGCACTTTGTGGTTTTTTTCTCCGATAGCCAAGCAGCTATTAAAGCGGTACAAAACTGGGAGGTTTTATCATAGAAATTGAACCCCATGTACCAATAAACACAATAAAATACAAAATTTATATGCAAGCAATGCAATAGGATAATGAAAAATGGCGTTATCTTGACACGCGTAGCTACGCCAATGACTTCTGTCACAGCTACATGGATGAGGAGGAGGAGGAATCCCCCTACCACCTCCTAGGTTGTCCAGCACTCTCCTTATTAAGAAAAAGGATTTATAGACCTTCAAGATACCTATTTCCCCAACAGATATCAATAAAATATGAAAATTCATCCAACTCTCAAAATAGTTCCAAGTGTATCGATAAGAATCGGCTCATGTGGCAACACAATGGACCTACTTTGGTCCAAGCGAATTATACCAAATATGGGGATAACGACCCAACCTAACTTAACCTTACCTCAACCTCCGAGTTTGTTTCCTTAGATATTGGCCGCGAATTTTTCAATCCGCCTTTGTACTGCATTTTAAAGCCAACATCCAAGTACTTAAGAAAAGTTTAAGCAATTTTTAAGTCAATTTAATCAGTCCGGAGTAAGTAGCCATCTCAGGGTGGTAACTATAATGGCACCCCACTGAAAATGTCGAAAGTGACAGAATGACATGAAGTGTGTATTCCGTTGGGGTGTTGGACATGACCCACACACACTACATATTATGTAATAATTTATTAAAGCACTTCCAGTTAAATTCGATTGGAAATAACATTGATTCCATCGGGACGAGACCCAAGATGCGGCGGCAATTCAAAATTGTATTGCACCAAGTGTTCATTTGAATTTACACACAGAAGTATCTACACATGTGTTAGGGGAGGTATTCTTGAATTTGGCATACACTTACAGGCAGTGCCTTTACATGACTTCAGGTAAAATTTACATAAACATTATTCAGAATTCCGTTTCATTGATACCATCTAGGCGTTTACCACCTACTAAAAGATTTTTAAGGTTGGAAACCTTAAAATAAGCCCATAAGAGAAATATTCCAATTACGGAACATGAAAGTTAAGGTTTAGCTTTTCTGTTGTACGAATATGCATATATGCATGTGTATCGTAGCGTATCAGACAATATTTAAATTTTCTGAACTTACTCCCGAGGACCTTGTGTCCAGAGAGGAGTTTCACTAAAGTTCCACTAAAATCTGAACCCTGAAACTTATCTGCCATTCAACTACAGATTGAGTCCAAACTGACAGCATAACTCTGCTCCGGACCAAAGCTAACAAAAATTAGCCTAATATCCTTTGCTCGTCTCTATTGGGTGGGCGTGGGTGCATGGGTGTATAGGTGGTAAGGAACTAAATACAACAATTATCGCTGGTGTCAGTCTAAGGCAGTATAGAGCACCACTCTCTGTTTCGTATTTAAATTGAAAATTTAAATCTCAGCCTTGTGTGCCATGTTTCCCTTCGGAGATATATGAGTACTCGCACTCTGCCCCTCAGCTTGGTGGGTTCGTGTATTTGCATATGTTGACATTTAATTATGACAGTTTTAATGAGATTTTCCTCTGAATTTAGATTGAATTCAAGAGTTTAACATTTAGAGTTGCCGACGACGATTATGATGACGACGAGGACGACAAGGACGAGGAAGATGATGATAATTACGATGACGACGACGACGTAGCCAACGATGATGGTGATGGAAATTGATATCCTTTTCCACTGGACCGTAAATTTTAATGTGCATGCATGTAGGTATACTGCAAGCTCTGCGCTGCTTAAAATTTTACCCGTGAGGGCAGAGAGACAAGCGTTACTAAGCGAGTTGTTGATAAAACCGTCTGTCAGTGCTTTCGTACCTTTGGGAAATTTTCGGGGTCATTTAGCGTTGATATTTCGACAGATGGCTAGGTTATGAGGTGAGTGGGATCAAGATGGATGAACTTCATAGAGTGCAAGCGGAAACAACTCCATATTAAATCCGTCATAGAATATTTGTATTGTTATTGTAAGGTATTATAATAAAGTGCATTAATTTTTTTATTATTATAATGTACTAAATTTATTTATTATTTTATATACATATATACTAGCTGATCCGCCCGTCTTCGCCCGTGCACGCAAACGGTCGCGCTACTCACATGACAGATAATTGCTAACGCCACCCGTGACAAGTTCTTGTGACTACACCAAACTATATTATTACATTTAAATTTAATATTGTTAGTATGAAAATTCTATACGGGGAAAACTAGATTATCGTAAATATCTGCACCCCCACGCAACCTATAGGGCTCAAATTTTGCAAGACTTTCTTTATATTTAAGTATTATATGGTGTGAATTTGAGCCAAATTGGTTCATAAATAAGAATTTCGAAAAGCGACCCTAACGCCACCTACGGGGTTCTAATATAAATAAAAACTATTCGGAGCACCACACGAATATATGGTGTGAATATAAGGTGGATAGCTTCAGTGGTTCAGCCGTGATAGTCGGACATACATACGCACCAACGCAACGTTTTTTTATATTTTTTTTCATTTGCAATTTTTAATTATTTTTTGACAATTATTATTATTTTTACTAGCTTACTTTTTATATCGACTCTCTGCGAGTACCGTGGTGTAGTGGTAAGGCACGGCGGGGACGCCAATGCGCATGAGCCCCTTCGTTTCAGTACTGTAATTGTGGATATAATAGATACGGAAAAGCAATACGCCGAGTTTTGGTGGCTTATAAAGGAGGACGGGGTCGCGCTCTCCCAGGTCGTTGCGTTACTTTTGTAGCTAAGCGGCCCATACACACCACACTTGTGTGCACACTTATGTCGGTGTGCTGAAATGGGTGGTGTGTATGGGGCGGTGCGCACACCGATTTTGCGCTGTGGCACACTGTGTGAGCAAAATCAAAACATTTTGATTTTTTGTGTCGGTGTTCCTTGAAGTGTGCTGTGTATGGGTTGGTGCGCGCACGCTCATAAAAAATATCAGTCTTTGTCTGATCGCGGTAGTATTACAATCGTCACTGCCAATGCTCATAGCACTGTTCCTTCGTCGTCGAAGTCCGATGTCCGATAAAGAACTAATGTGTGCGAATATTGTGTGATGTGTATGGCGAAAAACGACACCGATGCTCACACCGAAGTGTGCACACAAGTGTGGTGTATATGGGCCGCTTTAGGTTAGTTATGTAGGTTAAAGTAAGCTAGGGGTTTTTCGGAGCAGCCGGGCCCGCTATTACTATGCAACATCTCCGAGGGGTGACCGACGTTGCGGCCTCGCTCAGGTCTCGGTGCCGCGTCGGCGTCGTAATAGCGATGGCCAATCGCCCGAGGATACAATCACGATGGTGACCAATCGGGGTACTAGGCATAAGGCAACAAGTGCTTACCACACTGATTACAGTTAGGATAGGCTAAGAAGTTTAGGGTATTTTAGGTAGGTTAAGATTTTATAGTTTTGAGGAACAAATAATAAGGAATGGATACGGAACCCATGTTTCCAATTTTTTCTTGGGATGTTATTGTTAGATTAGTTTAGTCATAGTATTGTTAGATTAAAGCCAAAAGGCAATAGTTTTTAATAATAGCTTGCATAGATTAAGCCATTTTAAATTAGATTTAAACATTTTTGTCTAGTGTGTAAGATAATATTAAAAATGGATTAAAAAAAAAGTGCGTTGGACTACTATGCAATGCTGCCCGGGTTCAATCCCAGCCCGGGTCCAGCAGCTAAAAATGTCTTTACACTGCCACCTCTTTCGAATGTCTGAGAAGCAATCAAAGAGTATTTATCAATGAGTTTCTCAATTCGCCGTTCGGAGTCGTTCGGAAACTGTAGGTCTCTTCCATTCGTGCAAAGATATACCACGCACACACAAATGGTTGCGAGAAGCAGGCCCAGGTTCACCCCGAGCTATAGCGCAACCTAAAGTAGAGTATATTTGCTTTCTGTCATTATTATCTTTGCTGCTTTTATTTTGTTTCTTTGTAACTCTTGTATTCAATATTAAAAGTGATATTATATTTTAATAGATATTGTCTAAATAAATTAATAAATAAATAAACGAATCGAAACAAGTTAAAATATGTACATACAACAAGTGCTCCCCAAATCAAGTAATCTATTTTCTAAACCATCACTTAAAAGTGTAAAAAATAAAATCCACTACATTATACAATAACAGAAGCTAGTATTCAGTGCTACATCAACCGTGCTCCTTTCCATTTGACCATTTTGTTTGGAGAAATCTCAACTGTACAACATGCGCTTCTTACAATATTCGTTTTTTATTTTTCTTATAAAAAACATGAACTTCTAGCAATACTCACATTTCTAGTGCACATTGTTACTTTAACTACAGTATCATGCAATCTTAGCTCCGCACTGCTGAGTATAATTGAAATCTCTTAAAAGTATATTAACTGTGTTATTAAAAAAAACCAGAACCCATTCAGCTACGTTCGTTTGTCGCAGAATTTTTAATTTGCCTAGATTCTAAGCTTCAAGTAAATACTAAATTATATATAATACTACTCAAGATGCTGCACTAAAAGCTAAGTAAATGTGAGGAAGAGCAAGATTCAGGAACGAGTCTGTACGATGTGCATCCATTACATTGAAAATATGTATCTCTAGCAGAATTACAGCAAGTTTCATTTTAATAGAAAATTTTGAAACGGAATCCTTACAAACAGCACACCATCTCCGATTGCTGCTTTCTTTGTTCTCTATAGAGAGTCCGTAAAGGAGCCACATTTTCTATAACACCACGACAACGACAACAACGACCATGGCACAGCGGTTGTGCATATGAATCCAACCAAAAAAAGAACTAATCGCAGATATACTTCGGTTAAGCGAGGAAAAATGTGTACAAGTGTATACAAAGTAGCATTCTATTTTAAGGATAACATAATGATCCTAATGGATTCATAATTGCCATTAAGGATATCCGGTAGTTGAATCTTTTTCACATCACCGTACCGCAGTGTGTTACAAAGTTTGGTTATGCGGTTTGATGGTTCGGATGGGTTTCAGCATTTTATTTTCCAAAAGATTATTTTAAATGAATTCTGGCCACAGTTTGAAATTGACAAGCTTATGTAATTTAATTTTAAGTAGTTATCAAGAACAGTTTGTATTTTTTTTATTTAATGCTAGACACATTGTCAATTTCAATTAAAGGATCTGACACATTCCAACAATATCTCAAAAGACTATTCTATAAAATGCTGTGAGTACAATAGAGGCATGCTAAATTAAAAAAATAAACCCTGAAACAGATATGTATACCTACAGTAAGTCATATGAAACAGACGTGCAGTAAATTCTTGACATTGATATTCTTCATTGCATTAGTTTGCTGTCTAATTTGAAGAAGTGATAGCCTATAAAAAATAACTATTTTATTATTCACCCCAATAGTGAAAGTCGTATTTGTGAGTCGCACACTAGCGTAGTCGTATTTCGTGAAATCCTGCCGAAGTTCCAATGCAATTAGAGGTTCGTCAAATCGAATACACGTTTTCTGTTATTCACACCATCATTTTGTAATGGTGACAAAACAAAAACAGCTATGAAAAGTTTGTTTTGAATTACTTTATTGCAATAAAAGTTTGAAGTTAGGTGAATTTTACTGGTAAGTTATCTTTGATATTTTTGTATAGTTAAATTCAATTTATTAAATGAATTACATACATACATTTTCAGGGAACAAATTGAAATGGAGACATTCAGAAAAAAAGTATGTAAAGAAGAACCTGGTCACTGGAGGATGGAGAGTCAGGAGAAGATGAGAATTGTAGGAAGAAACACAGGAAATAATAATAGACGGGTTTTTTTTTTCAAACCTGTATAGACTGAACATGTTTGAACATTCAATGTTAAATACAACAAAATCTTAGACTGGATAACTATCCACATTTCCACTTAATAATTATCGCGCATTTTTACAGAGCTTAATGGGCAGAAATACACATACTTACTTACTTAGTTGGCGCTAAAGCTCGAGGTGAACCGGGGCCTGCTTCTCGCAACCATTTTGTGTGTGCGTGTTATCTTTTTTGCACGAATGGAAGGGACCTACAGTTTTTTGCCGATTCCGGACGGCGAGTTGAGAAGCTCAATCGAGACAAATGATACTCCTTGATGCTTGTCAGACATTCGAAAGAGGTGGCGTTTGACCCGGCCAGGAGTTGAACCCGGGCAGCATTGCGTGGTAGTCCAACGCACTAACCACCACGACCACACAGAAATTCAAATAAGTTAGCAAAATAAGTGGGTGTATTATATTTACTAAAAAGCTCAGTGTAGTTAGAAGATTAAATGCCTACCTCTGTAGATGAAACCCAGTGGAAAAGTTGTAACTGCTTCCATGGTAAGTGCATATTTCTTTAAAGAAAATATTGAAAATGTAAGATCTTACCAAAAGTAACGCCTAGTAAGCGAATGTGTAACGCATAGAAAATCTAATTTTAAATATTATTGAAATTTTACATCGATGCCATTACCTATTCACTTATCAGGCGTTACATTTGTAAGATGTTTTTCTCTCAAAACCATTCCTGGAATGAAAAAACAGTTATTCGACTCAGACAAATCCAATCATGACAACCTTCGTCAGGAATTTTTTCGATGTTGCATCATTTGAAGTTTGTTATTGAGCGGTGCCAGTACTGTTCAGTAAAATTCATAATAATAACAATTATTGAAGAAGGTTAGTAAATGCTTAGACACCAGGATGTAGTAACTAATATTTTCAATAACTAACTTTAACTGCTAAGTTAACTGATTCCCTACAAGGCAAATAGTGGGTGCTTACCACCCTAGGACGTAGTAATCAATGTTTTCAGCAATTACCATTCACCGCGGAAATAAGTGATTACCAATAAGCCAGCTGGTAAGTGCTTACCTCCCTAGGACATCCCCATGTAAATGTAGGGATTCTGTAATAAGGAAAGTAAGCGCTGGTAGCTACCAATCAGCACTTACAGAATCGATTCGGTAAGCAGTAATTTCCTACTGGGAATACACTATTCGTACATACATATACATATTTTCCCTTCACGTGCTTATAAGCGCAGTGCCGTTTAAAATTAAATCGAGTCTGAATTTTTAGAATAGACTGTAGCAGAGTTGAATTCGGAGAGCCGGAGAAAGAAAAAGACAATAATAGCCGCGTTTTATTATGCTCCGGATCAGATCACGGACATAATTATTTTATTTTTATTTTGTTCTTTATTTCATTTAAAATTCACTTATATCTAATAACAAAAATAATGAGAGATAATTATATTAAAAATATATTGAAACTGCTAAAAACAATAATCCAAATGCAATAATTATTTAACATTGAAGATTTTAAATGAAATAGTTACGGACATTCTGTTATTCTAAGAAGTAAGAGGTGAATGCACCCTAAGTAAGGAATAAGTATCTTAGAAATTTACAAATTTGTGGGGATTTAGAATTAAAATTACATTATTCAGTAAAAGCTTTGAAACATTTAAAGATCTGAGTTCAGAATTCAAGAAATTATAATGAAGTAAGCCAAAATAAACAAACAAAATCAAATTAGGGGTTCAAGATATGATCTATGTATGTATCTCTGAATGGTTGAAATTAAATAACCACTGTTTAATATTTCTTAAAAATGTTCTGGAATCTTCGGGTAATTTAAAAAAAAAAGCAGCTTTAGTGTAAAAGTAGCAAAAGTGTGATTTAAAAATTCACGGCCGAATTCATTAAATCGATCGAAATCTAAAACACGACAATCAATTTCACTCGATTTGATAATTCTATGTCGATTTTAATTCACTCGAGTTCTGGAACTTGCCTGTATGTGGAATCCATTTCCAAACTCACGGGAGTTTTGGTAAAACCAAGATAATCGTAACCGTTAGCAGCCCGAGAGCCTGTTCAGTGATATTCCCAATTCCAACTCATACCACCGTAACTTACACACTGTTAATAATAAAATTACCTTATCGTTGCAGTATTACAGCACGAGGTACCGATGGAAACACAAAAATTCAGTCAGGACTCTGTTTGCGGGAAAGTGTCGCTTTGATATCCTATCACTGCGACATGTATGATGTGCCAGCTCATATCCTCTTCCAGAGGACGTCACATTAATTTAGCCCGCGGGGAGGAAAAGTCAGATTTTGTGCGGGGATTTTTACTGTTTTGTTTTTTTTTATCTCGGCTTCTGTTTGCTTCAGCTACCCCCAGTGAATATAAATGTTTACATATACATACATATGCATGTATGTATGTATATCGGTTATTTGGACAAACCAAAGTAGAGATATTGATATTTAAAATGTTTCATTTTAACAGGAGTTTTTGTTTTTTATTTGGACCGTGCGTAGTTTGAAATGAGTAAAATATTTTATTTTTTGTTTAATAGGATAGTAAAATAAATTGAAGTAAATTTAATCACCTCTATCATTAAATCCGCCGGGGGGAATGATTCACGAAAATTCAAAAATCGGTATCATTGAATCCGTTCGAAGGGAATCGTCCACTTGTCGGTAATGTGAACAACTTTTCACTTGATCATTGAAAACGAACGAATCGAATCTCTCCATACAAAGTCTGACGTTTCAGATCTGCGAGAAAATCGTTGCGGATCTAGTGCTTTTGCTGTCTTTGAACGTTGAAAGTGCAGAAACAAACAAGTGGAATCAGAAATAGTGCGGCATAACATCCACCATTAAGTCGATCTTATTTTCGGTCAAAACGAAACGGGACAGAGTGCAATGCAATGCAATGCAAATGGGACAGAATTCCAATCTTCTTTATTGTGGTCACAAATCGGGAAGTATAAGTGTGTATAAATGTTCAAGTCTGCACTCGGTGCGTATCGTCAAAAGTCGCCAAAGTTATGTAAAGGGAATCAAGTTGTCGTATAATTTCGCTTTTCGTAAGATCTGCCCTAAGAGTAGTTTGAATATGGAGTAACTAGAACAGGCAGCGGAAGTTCAAAACAATGGTACTGGTACAGAGTTGATCTGGTCTGGTCACTGCCAAAAACTTTGAACGTTGAGAGTGCAGAAACAAGCAAATAATGAACTAACTTCAGCCATACGTACAATACACATAGAGATCATTAGACAAACATGCGACCAAAACAAGGAAATTTTAATGGAAATAAATGTAAATACTAGAAAAGTTGAACTTTATATATAAAATAAATGAAACATGACATTGGAATGCAAAATATTCCAAAACAAAAGCTTAAAGTAAAAAAAGTATGTACAGTGGAAGTCGCTTGTAACGACCTCGCTTATTACGACCATTTCCCTTTAAGTTGGTTGGTTTCTTTATATTTTAAGCGTCGTCGTATATAACGACGGTTCGGATATAACGACCAATTTTCGAGAAGAAAGAATCGATTTCGTCGCTTATAACGACGAAGTGAGAGAAAGTTTACAAAAGGCAGCGATTTTCTTCCATTTGGAGTCAGGTGAAAAAATAGAGTAATAGCACATGAATTTGGAGTGATTTATTTTGTAAAACTTAAAAAAAAAATAAAAATTTAATTTATTTATGAACTCTGTATAATTTAAAGTTTATAAATTTAAGTATAATTTAAAAATAAAATAAATTAATTTTGTCTGTGAATGTTTTTAAGTTTTCTCTGATCACTTATGGTCATGGAGGGCAGTCGGATATAACGACCGCCGGTTATAACGACCACATATGCTCGGTCCCTTCACTGTCGTTATAAGCGACTTCCACTGTATTTATTATTTTGTATTCCTTAAGATTTTTGTTTTCACACGGTAATCGCCTTTTCAAGTGTCAAATCAGAAAACAGCTGATTTCGAAAACATAAAAAGCGATGTAGATAAAGTAGTGTATCCGGCGGATTTAATGATCACGACGATAAGTGAATATGAACCGAATGAGTGAAGGAAATCTCAGATCCGCCGGATTTAATGATAGGGGTGAATGATTATTCGGCTTTGTTTTTCCTATGTATTTATACATACTACCTTTTAAGTTCAGTTGTCTCATGTGGAAAAAGAGCAACAACTCATCGTTTGTGCAAAAGATATGCGATACGTATTTCATCACGCTTTCAAAACCAAACGCGGAAGAGTCTGCGGCTTTTCGTTATAAAAAGATTTCAGCAGCTGTTAATACAGACATCTGTCTTACCCATCAAGCGAAATGGCAGCAATCCTATTATCTGATTCCCAGCAGAATACTTTCCATTCAATCCACATAGCAAGACGTCGACACTAGACAGCCAACCGCGATGAGATGATGATGACAATAGGTACTCGTACCGAACTGTGTCCTTGGCTTTTGTGGTTTATTACTAACTGATTCCCGCGACTTGTACGACAATATAGGTACATTAAAAAAAATGTTGGATATTTTTCCTTCTGTAGCTAAAAAAATACAGACTATCAGTACCTACACACATATGTGGAACATTATCATTTTACGACACGGTTGAACTGCATTTTCAAAGCTCACGAATGACCGTGGCACTTTTTTTTATTTTCTGATACTAACATCTTCTTGCGGCAACAGAGACAACGATAGCGATGAAAAAGAGTGCGGGGCGCACGGTTACAACATAAACAACCTTCTCTCAATAGGTACGCAATCAATGACAATCGTTAACCATCGAAAATAATAATTACGAAAATTTGACTTTTTCATAATTCATGCTTTCATAGCCCCACAGGAAGAGTATCGTGATAACACACAATATGTATGCATATAAAGTGAAATCGCTCATTAGCGGACATCCTGTTTAGCGGACAATTCACAATAACAGACACCATCTTGGAGAACCAATTTCTAATTTCCCATACAAAATGCGTTCTTTTAAACGGACTGCTCCAATAACCGGACAAAAGACTCCGGTCCCGTGGCTGTCCGATTAAGAGAAATTTCACTGTATGTCCAACACCCAAAAGTTTTTCCCGGTGCCACCTTTTTCGAATGTCTGACAAAAGCAATTAAAGAGTATCATTTGTCAATGAGCTTCTCAACTCGCCGTTCGGAGTCGGCAAAAAACTGTAACATAGGTCCATTCGTGCAAAAATATAAAACACACACACAAATGGTTGTGAGAAGCAGGCTCAGGTTCACCTCGAGCTGTAGCGTTACCTAAAGTAAAGTATATACCCTAGTTATCATATTATATGTATAGATATAGATTTCTATAAACGAATATATGTACATAGATAGAAATCCCTTTGACTCGATAGGAATACAAAATGGAAAATCTACATACTCCAGTTCATTTGCTGTACAGCTAGTACCTAGACCTACCCGTCTCATCGTTGAGGTTTAAGACAAAACATCGTTTGACAAATTAATAAACACGCCAACCATCTGCTCCTTGTTGGTTGATGCTGATTACTTTGCACTCAGCATCGCTGTCAGGCCGCACCACCGCCGCCGCCATAAAAAGATCCCCAAAGGTGGCTGCGCTGCAATTGTTGCTATCAAAGTGGGTCTCCATATCAATTGAATCCTGGGTAAGCTCCATTTCTTCCTACCCGCATCCCATTCCCGCTCCAATACATGTGTGTGTTATACATCTTCATTATTATATGGGACATATACTCGTATATGCAATGCATACATACATATCTATGCCAAATGATGCCACAACTTTCCATTCGACGAATCTTGTCACAGGGCGGAACAGAGTTGGCGCCCTAAACTACTTGCTCATCAGAATGTATGGAAAATCCGAACGAAATTTCTAGCGTATTATATTTTGTCATGACGCAACGTAAAGGACGACGTTGACGAAATGAAAATTTATGGATCCACTGCATGCATACTGCGCTCGTACTATTGTATTTGAATTTACATACATATGAATTTGTGTGTCATACGATTTGACATAATTTTTCTGTTGATGTGTCATTTGGTTGAAGCATCAGCAGCAGTAATGACAACAGCAACAACTCCCAGTACCTATCACCATGTGAACATAAAAATAGCAACAGGGTTGTAATTCCATCCATTTCTCTACTCACTCAATTCGGTGTTGGCTACAGACGTATTAGCGCCACATCGCAATGATATACTCTTCTACCAAAAAAAGAAACGACAACAAATAACGACTGACTGTCAACTGTTGACGTTTGTTTAGCGGGTGAGTTTAGGTACGATGCTCGTGGAAAAGAGGCCGTAGAGTAATATGACAGGAATGATGGAAAACGGATGTGATGTACGACAAACGGGATGTGTGGACCGAATCAGCGCAATGACTATGATGATGTTGACAGTGTAGTGAAGTTGACAGTTGTATGATGGAAATGATAATGTTATATTTTTGTTTCGATAAGTACCAATGTTATTTATTTATTGATGTGTTTATGTTTCGATCCATAACAAATTACTTACTGTTCAGATTGTTATGAAAAGTTTTCGTTTTTTAAATATACGAGCATTAATTTATTAGCATTAATACCTAATTAGTTTATTACATACTTCAGTGATTTGAACGCGCTAATTTGATGGAAATTCAAACGAGAATTGGGAATGATTGCAGCAAATAAATTTATGATTTGAAAAAGGTTTTGCAGGTACAGCGGTGATGGATTTTGTAGCGCAAAGGCTTGGAGTTTATGATTTGATTTCCATTAGGCTACCCGCCAACTCGGATTAACCCATTTATACCCAAAGTTTTTTTTTCTAATTTTTTCTGTTTTTTTGCAATAACTGGTCTCTGTTATCATAAAGTTGACCGTAGAAAATGTATTTTCGTTTGTTTTATTACTGATAGTGGAGATAATGGGTGGTGCATTAATGCACCATTGGGTTTTGGAAGGACATTTTTTTTTATTTGTATAACCAACATTTTATTCAATTACATGCGTGTATATACATACATATGTCGATAAAATTAGGTTATACAGTCGCTTATAACGACCTCGCTTTTTACGACTAGTCGCTTATAACGACCATTTTCCCTTTATTTGGTGGGTTTCTTTATATTTTAAGCTTTGCTACCGTTGGATATAACGCTCTAACGACTACATTTGCTCAGGTTTTCCACTGTAATAATTTTTTTTTTATTATACTTAAATATCAAATTGCAGACAATAGCCTAGAGCCCTACAGGATGAGCAGCAATCCAAGCTTTGTATTCAAATACCAAAAGCTTATTGCGGTTAGACAGGTATTTCTGCAAAAATATGGTATCATGGTGAAAGTACGTTCGATGCCATTATGTATGGAACTCGATTTCTTTTGCATGGCCACCACGGGCACGCTTGCAGAAGTCCAGACGCTGAACCCAATTTTCGACGGTTTTCAAGCATAAATCGGCCGATACTGCTGCAATTTCACGTTCGATATTCGTACGAAGTTCATCAATCGTCGCTGGCTTGTTGGCATAGACCATAGACTTGACGTAGCCCCACAGGAAATAGTCTAACGGCGTCAAATCGCACAACCGAGGCGGCCAAGCGACTGGACCATTTAGTGAGATAACACGTTCTCCAAACTTGGTTTCCAATAAATTGATTGTGACATTCGCTGTGTGGCTTGTGGCGCCGTCCTGTTGGAACCACATGTCCTCCAAGTCCATATCATCCAATTGGGGCGAAAAATATTCGGTTATCATTGAACGGTAGCGATTCCCATTCACAGTAACGTGCCGGTCTTGATCATCACGGAAGAAGTACGGCCCAATGATGCCGCCGGCCCATAAACCACACCAAACCGTATTTCGGGATGCAATGATGACTTATGGAGTACGTGTGGATTGCTGCCTGACCAATACCGCATATTTTGTTTATTGACGAAGCCATTCAGCCAGAAATGAGCCTCATCGCTGAAGATGATTTTTCGATGAAAATCCGAATCTTTTCAAGTTGTTGCTCAGCCAAATTCACGAACATACGACGCTTCTGGTGGTCAAGCGGCTTCAGTTCTTGCGTCAATTTAATCTTGTAAGGATGTAGGCCTAGATCTTTTCGCAAAATTCGCCACAACGACGTCACAGAGATGCCCAACGCTTGAGAACGACGTGTAAGAGACACATTAGGGCTTTCTTTAACTGAAGCCTCAGCGGCAGCAATATTCTCGACACTACGGGCACTTCTTTGTCTCACTGGCACGGGAACATTTTGTACTGTGCCTGTGGATTCAAATTTTTCCACTAGACGCTCAATTGTTGATCTGCTAGAACGATTATGACGACCATAAATTGGACGTAGCGCTCTTAACGTTGAGGCCACTGACTCTGAATTTCGGTAGTAAATTTTAATAATTTCGACTCGTTGTTGGCTCGTATATCTTTCCATCATGAAATGGCAAACCTTACTGAAGAGAAATGTCGAAAGAGCGGCAAGAAATATGGCGTCGTTTGCTGTCCCTGTTGCTCTACTTTTGTAGCGTCCCTGTTGAAAAACCCTGTACATATATACTTATTATTGTGAACCATGCAAAGTCTCGGGTTCAGCTACTTAGTAATATAATCGTTCAATTCTGTTAAGCCATTCTCAATCTACTGCCTGACATCGTCAACGATGCAAAGCCTCAAGCTAATTATGATCAAGTACTAATTAACTTTTCATACTACTGAAATTGATGGCCTTGTAAATATTTTCATTTTACTTTATCAACAATAGTTATGTACAAAGAAATTATTACCTCGCGCTACGAACAAACTCATTAAAGTTCGTTTCCCAGCTAGGTATGTATATCTTGTTTATGCCACCAGTCGGTTCGCCCTGCACTAAAACTCTTAAAAATACAACCTCAAGCCCTGGTTTCAATCAAAGTACACAAATCCGCGCACACTACACCTCGACTCGAGTATATTTTCATGATACTCGTACCGAATCGTAAAACAAACAACCGGGATACCTCCAATCTTCACTACCACTTCAGATAATTTGAATAATTTAAATTAATGAGCACTGCTTAGTCAGACCACTTAGACCTATCCACCATTCAGTGTTTCCCATTTCACCGGCCTCCAGTGTTACCGCCGCAACACCTAACGACTTTCAATCACAATACCCCGACCTGGAGGCAGGGATCGGGCCTTCGCCTAATTAATGCCACCACACAATTGTGATGCTGGAATTATGCAATAATAATTCTAAGTTTTATTACTGTTGATTCGGGTAATAAAAAAGTGTTCTTTATTTTGTGCCTCTCTACACTTTTAAGGCGGTTAAAAGTACAGCTCGGTATATGGGTATACGAGTAGATACTCTTTACTCTTCTACGTTTCCGGTACTTAAAAATGGCGGGACACTACGTATTTGCTCCTGAGAGTAAAAAAAAAACCGAAATTACTTTTTACCCGACGGAAGTTTAAGCAAGGAGTACGGGTGCGTGTTGATTTTGTGGTGTAACAAGGTATTAGAGTGTGTGGCCGAAATAAAGTAAGCAAGTTACTGTGGCCTTGGTCACAGATGTCGCTGTTGACTTTGGCTTTTCTTTTTTCGCATTGCTTCCATTGTGTAGCTCAAACAGTCAATTTGGTATGCTTAAAGTTGTAAGGCATAATGGGGGATAATAAAATTTCCAAGAACATCGCAACGACCCGGGAGAATAAAGGACGATGGCATACGTTTTATGACGAAAATCGCCGATTTGAATAAGCATTCAATGTGTGGTGCTAAATATTAAACGTTATGATGCAGGGAATTTTATTTTCTTTTTATTTTCATTTCCGTTTCCGTTTTTTATTTTTTATTTTTTTTTTGTGTGTTTTCAAAAGTAATTGAATGCATATGTCGCCGGTGCGATTTCAATGTTAGCTTTAAAGAAGTTTAAAATTGAACAGAATAACTAGAAATCAGCATATTGAGAGATGCAACTCCATAAGCAATGTACGGAAGACTTATAAAAAGGTAAAGAGAATATGTTAGAAAATGAAGTCTTTTGCAGGAACCAGTAGATACGATCAGGGAAACCTTGTAGTAGAATGACAGTCGGAGTTGAGAATATAGAAATACTACTTTTGCTGAGTGTATAATGGCGACCAAGATTTACATTCCGCTGTCAGGCAGAACGAACCAATTTAAACCGATTGGACGATGACAGCCAAAACTCCTGTTCGCCTTATTAAAACGGAGTGAGAATAGCAAAGAAACAAACTTATCAGCCCGGTTTAAGGCCAAGAAAGTCCACCATAGACCAAATATTTACATTTGGGCAGATCCTGAAAAAAGAACCACAGAAATACATCCAAGGTCACAACTCACAAGCCAACACACGAGGTACGATCTACGGCACAGCTGTGAGCGATGCGTTTGGCGGGGGAATACTCTTGCCAATCGCTCTTTCGTTGAGCTGAGAAGGTAATTGAGAAGTTAAGCCCTCTCCTGATCAACTAAGGAGACTCTTTGTAAGACCCTTATCATTGCAGTTCAATCGTGGAGTTTATTGACAGCGGGTGAGAAAAAAAACTTCGTTAGATATTTGGTCCCGTTCGCGTGGATGGGATTCAGCGACAAACTATACGAGCTGTTCATCGACTACAACCTAGGTAAAAAACAACGGATTGGACTACGGAAGGTGACCTCAATAAACTTGAAGTGCGCGACAAGGACCGGGCTAACTGGAGAGGGTTATTGGTTGAGGAACTGGTTCACTGCGAACTATAATGCTACCAAAGTAAGTAAAAGTGAAACTCTGAAGAAACGTCAAACGCGTATGACGCGAGGTTCAGTTGCTATTTAATGTTACACAATTCGTTAAAAGTTGTTTCTCTCCATCTCTTTTTTGGTATAAGCAATTGAATTGATGGGTAACGCCATAGTAAAGGGTGATTTTTTAAGAGGTTGAGAACTTTTTTTAAAAAAACAACACAAAAAATTCGAAAAAATGAATGAAATATTTATTTGAATCGATAGTTTGAACCTTGCAATTTAAAGATAATTTCATGCAAATGTTGACCGCGGCTGCGTCTCAGGTAGCCCATCCGCTGAGTCCAATTTTGGCATACTCTTTCACACATATCGGCCGGTATCTCACGAATGAATGCATGGATGTTGGCTTCCAGTGCGTCAATCGAAGCGGGCTTGTCCCTATAGACATTAGCCTTGACATACCCCCACAAAAAATAATCTAATGGTGTCAAATCGCACGATCTAGGCGGCCAATTGACCGGCCCGAAACGTGAAATTAACTGTTCACCAAACTCGCCTCGCAATTGCGCCATTGTTTCGCGTGCTGTGTGGCATGTGGCACCGTCTTGTTGAAACCACATATCATGCAAGTCAAGAACTTCCATTTCGGGCAAAAAAAAGTTTGTTATCATCGCTCGGTAGCGTTCACCATTGACAGTAACGCTGCGATTCGCATCATCTTTGAAGAAATATGGCCCAATAATGCCGCCGGCCCATAAACCGCACCAAACAGTGGCTTTTTCGGGATGCATTGGTAGCTGTTGCAATGCTTCTGGCTGATCTTCACTCCAAATGCGGCAATTTTGCTTATTTACGTACCCATTCAACCAAAAATGAGCCTCATCGCTGAACACAATTTTTCGATAAAAAAGCGGATCCTCGGCCAGCTTTCCAAGAGCCCATTCACCAAAAATTCGGCGTTGTGGTAGGTCGGCTGGCTTTAGTTCTTGCACCAGCTGTATCTTAAAAGGATTTATGCCCAAATCCTTCCGCAAAATTTTCCACGTAGTGCTGTAACAAAGGCCTAACTGCTGGGAACGGCGCCGAATCGACATTTCGCGGTCTTCTGTCACACTAGCTGATACGGCCGCAATATTTTCTTCACTACGCACAGTACGTAAACGTGTTGCTGGTTTAATGTCCAACAAAGTAAATTTGGTGCGAAATTTGGTCACAATCTTCCGAATAGACTGCTCAGAAGGTCGAGAATGCCGATCATAAAATGGAAGCAGCGCGCGATGAACATTTCGAACCGAGCACGAATTTTGATAGTAAAATTCAATAATTTGCAAGCGTTGTTCATTTGTAAGACGATCCATGGTTAAATTGCAAACCAAACTGAAGCTGTTTGACAGTGACACAAGGTACTAAACACACGTCAGCTGTCAAAACCAGTGTTGCCAAAACCAAACCAGCTAAAAAATCACCCTTTATTACAATACGTAGCAATATTTCTGTCACCAGCACTTCTTGCGTATGCATGCAAAACATAATCTTAGCGCCTTTTATAAAAAAAGTGATGTCAGAAAATCGCTGGAATTACCCCAAACACCCAAGAGTTCGTAAGTCTAATTGAATGTTAAAAAAGATCCTTACTCTTCCACTGATAAAGAGTGACCAAAACTATAAAAGTAATGCCCCGCTATTTCGCACCTTTTGCAATCGTAAAACTATTAATTATTTCATCACAAGCATATCAAGAACCCTTAATATTTGCTAAACAGAATGAATCCTTCAACAAAGCAACCGAGATGGTGTGAAACAAAACGAAATAAAACATCCGTGGGCAAACGGACATTTGGTCAAATATTGTGTTTTGCAAACGTGTACGGCTTTCATTGAAAAGCTCTTGTTTTGTTCTATCAACACAAACTGAAACACTCTGTTCATACCTTCATGTCAGTTCTATTCACTTTGGGTCGATATCCTTTGCGTAGCCTTAACAACATAGGGCATAGCCTAGTGTCCATCTAACAAGGTGTCTGACTATGTCGAGTTTCATAATGGAATGCATTGTAAGGCTTTAGCTCCTATGCAATCAAAGAACTAGAAAAAGAAGAAACATACACAGTGCATAAGACACACAATACTAACTAACGGTGTGAATACACAGAATGAAAAAGTGGAAGGAGGAGGTGAAAGGAATGATAACAGAGGACAAACACCAGACATGTTAACATTCACAAACTGACACTTCGTTTCGTTCATATCGGCGTGGAAGATGAATGTTTGCATATAACTTTTGTATGCACGATTACGTACAGTGGCTCCAACGAATAATCGGACAGATTACTTTTTAAACAAAATCTAAAAAAAAAAAAATGAGATATAAGTCGAATTTTGAAAAAAAAAGTTCGTCATTTTATCCCTGTGATCTTCTTTATTTTGAACAATAAATTAAAGAAATGAAAAAACATGCTACAAACCAAAAGAACACAACTAATCGCATTCGACGAATAAATCGGACACAGCTGTCAAACTCATTTAAAGCATGTTAAAAAAATAATAAATAAAGCGTCTAGTGCTTAATGGAATACCCTTTGGCTTGAAGTACTGCCTGAGGTCGTGAGTTATAGATCAATTTAACGTAGATCTGAGATTCCAACGAGTTCTATGCTTCGAATAAAGCCTTCAAGTTGATGTGGCGTGTTAAACCTTCTGGTGTGTACCCGTCTTGCAAGTTCTTCCCACAAATGCTTAATCACGCTCAAGCCTGGTGACTGTGGAGGTATCTGTAATAGTTTGGAGCAGCTCTGGATCAACCCAAGTTTTGCAACTCCCGATGTATGCTTGCGATCGTATCTTGGTAAAACGCAAAATAGTCTTATCCAAATTTTATGCGTTCTACTTCACATTTTTTTTAGAATATTGGTACAGTCGAACCTGCTTCAATGAAATGAGGAAAAATATTGGTTTTTATTTCAAACTAGTGGTTACCCGGTGCGCTTCGCTACACCCATTGAGAAAAGTGTTTATGTTATAAAACGTTATGAAATTTTTTCAAGTGACTTTTGGTACACCGAACGATGTCATCTGAAATGTTACACAATATAGTTGTCATGAAGCGAAAAGTGCACGTAAATCAAAAGTTAGCTGTTAGTTGCGACCGTGCATTGCTGTAGTAATAATTTTGAGATTTCGGTTTTCAGCGTCATCTATCGGAAAACTTGAAACTTTTGATTTACAAACATTTCTCACTTCATTACATATACATATATTGTGTAAGTTTCAGCTCAATGGGATGGTTTTGAAATTTTGGAGTTCCAGCGTCGTCTATCGGAAAACTTGAAATTTGTTGATGTGCGAACATTTCTGACTTCATTACAAATATATTGTGTAAGTTTCAGCTTAATCGTACGGTGAGTTTAAAATCTTTTGAGTTCCAGCGCCATCTACCGGAAAACTTAAAATTTTTTGATGTACGAACACTTGAAATATCATAAAAAGTATAATAATGTAAGTTTCAGCTCAATCGGATGGTTACTTTATGAGTTTTGAGGTATCAAACGAACAGCTCATTTTTATATATAAAGACTAGCTGTCCCGCCCGGCCTCGCCCGTGTCGAAAAAATATAGTGTTACTTTAGATACTCTTCTAGTTTCAAAAATATCTGGTCACCCTATTTAAAGTGGTTTTACCACAAAATCGGAGGTGATTTATTTCGCAAGGCTATAACTAGGAGGGGGTGAAAATAGACCCCCCCCCTGCCGCACGATTTTTTGTTCGCCAGAGCTTCTGGACTCTCCATTTGAAGAATTATACTTTTTAACTGGGACACGCTGTATAAATACGTATGTACATATACTTTATCAGTCCAGTAAGCCATTAATTTCAGAATTTCCAATGCCGCACACAGGCGGATTTTCCAGTCGACTCGCTTCACTTCCTGGGTTAACTTGACTCTAAACTACTATGTATACATACTCGAAATCAAGAGCAGAATTGGTTAAGTTTTGTATTCCATGGTAAAGTCTTGACTTAGCAATTAATAATTCTCGACATTTAAAGATTCAAAAATAAATTATAATGATAGTCTATATATTTTTCCCTAAATTTACCGACTGATATCTACGAACTACAACGGCACAACAAGAACTTTAGTCAGAAATTATTTTAGACGGCATAACAAATTGGAGAAACCTATTTAAGCAAATTTCATTGCCATTATCGTGACGTTCTCCGGCACTATAACTTAAACCAAACCATCCATTGCGCTGTCCGTTCATCATTGTGCATAGTGCGAAACGGCCACTAACCCGATTTCATTGCTGGCCAGGATAAAAGTTGATTTGATTTAATCCTAGAGAAGGTGGTGATCTTCACTCTTTCCCTCTCTCTGTCATCCACACGTACACACTGCAGTACACTTCTTGTACTTGTAGATGACCTCGAAGGCACAACTTCCATAATGTCCTGCAGCGTTGCATCCTGGCGCTTTTAGTTGTTTGCTGTTTTTCCGCTTTTTGTTTTAGTTTGTTTTTTCTGCTTTTGCCGTTCTTCTTTTGTATTAGTCGCTATATATGTGTATGTGTGTGTATAAAAAGTTGTCGTCCTGTTCACGATTATCCTGTTATTTAAAGTCCGTGACGGAATTTTCCGTTGTCGCATTTCGATTGCACATAAAAAGTTCTGTATGTAGCTGAAACTCCCACACTATGGGATGGTAATGGTAGTAGAATGCCTGGCAGACTCCGGACAGCTTCATCCTGCCGTCGTTGTTGGTTGTCGTTAGGGGAAGCAGCATTCGAATGCAGAATCCTTAAAGTGGATAAAACTTTTATTTTAATTTTGTCACACTTACTTAACTTGATTTTGCCTGACCCCACTTTCTTGTGTTTATTTTCTATTTTAGTGCAAGGAATGAATTTGCTCCTTGCTGCTGATTGTGATGGGGACTACAATTCTTCCTTTTTTTTCATTTTGTATTTTCCCATTCTTTCTTTCGCTTCTATTATTCTGGTATTGGTCACACGGGTGTTTTATTTATTTTCTGCTATCCAGCGCATTTGTTACATCCTTCAACAGTAAAGGATTGTTGAGTAGAATTGTTGCTAGAGACTTAAGCTTTGAAAAGCAGTTTGCTGAAGGAGGATACGAATGAGGTCCTTAAGACTATGGTGAGAATTGAATGGGTATACTTAAAGAGCAATGACGGCGTACCTGATTAGCGAAGGATTTATTGAATTTGCGAAAAAAGGTCATCGAAGCGTTCTTAGTAAGATATTTTTAATATTTTCAAGCTCTGTCTTCGCCATCTTTGTTATTGGTAGTCAAAATGGTCGAACTGCTTCTCTTTTCTAACAATTTCAATGTGTACCTTAATCACACTTAACTCGAAGCTAAATTATTCTGTTCATTAGCGCCTTCTCCTGAATCCGCTTTCAATGCAAATAAGAAATCTAATTAAAGTTCCATGGAACAGTTACTCATCCAATCCATTACAATCGCATGTATACTGATTAAAACTCCACCTGCGAGTACTTGTGTGAGTCGCACTTCGAAATACCCGTGCTTCTGTATTCTGAGGCGCCAACAGAAAACAATAACAGGATGAAAAGCGAAGTCGTATGATTCGCTCCAGCAAAACACAAACGAACAACACAAATTAATCAAACGAGTTACGGGGTAGATTGCGAAAAGCTATGCTGGAACCAGGCATCATAAACCGCCTGCCAGCAGTTTTTCCGCCAACGCCCCACTGGGTTCAGTCACAACCAAGGTCCCCACACGTTACTCGAAAGGGAGCATATCCTGTTCCTTTTTTCGCGTTTTCCTTTTCGCTATTAAAAACTGAATAATTTATTTGAATGTTGGGAGACATTAATCATCTTAATTCACACGCATATACTCTTATGCACAAAGGTGACTGTGCAGAGGGGACATGGTACAATAGAGTGAGATAGATATATAGAGAATGTGAGCGCGAAAAAACAAACAGGAAAGCGACAATGTGAATGTCCTTGCGTTAATAACATAAGTCCTGTGTGGGCAACAAAATCGTTCGCAGCAGCAGCGAACAGCGGTTGTTCTCTCAGGACCGACCGCGGGGCAACGTACTACAGTCGTCGTCCTCGTAACTTTCTTTTACTTATCATTTTCTAGGATGATGGTGGATCGCGATATGTGTCCTGCGGATTATGATGACTGATGTTTTGTGTGCGTTGGCTTATTGGTTAGAGGTGTTAGGAGGTGGGGAGCGTGGACGCCGACTGTAGGTGACAGTTATTCCTAAATTAAACAGTGTGTCGCTGTTTACTTAGGGAAGCAACGACCAGTGAGGGGTAACGAGAGACGGTACTATAATAACTGTGTACTGATTTGCTTAATTGGAAATCCGTGTCGTTTGCTTATGCACCGCAAGTGTGTGTGCGCGCACTTTGAAGACGTCGTTGGTATGATACTCCAGGGCAAGTGGCAATGTCCTTAATTGCTCAGCTCACCAGGATAGTGGTCGTAAGGTAGTCTTGTATGTCCAACACCAAGAAACCGCATATTAGTCCAGAGTAATGCAAACATTGCGGCTAAGTAGGTACGAGTACTTGATGTGATGATTGAATCTGTTGTTGTTGTCTCATTTTTGTCCGTTTGTACCTTTGTTGGAATTAAGTTTAAACGTTTTTACCTGACAGAGCAAAGGGACATGTATGTACATACATACAGTGACTCAACTTTTTGATCACATGATGAAAAAGAAAGAGGTTTTCTTGTTGTAACTTTTTGAATGCAACGAATTTTTGACGAAGTTTAGTTGCAGATTTTCTAGATGAATGATATAAAATACAGTGAACTCTCTCATAACCGGACACTGACGGTACCGAGAAATTTGTCCGGTTATGAGAGGTGTCCGGTTATGAGAGGTGTTCGGTTTAGTGGAAAAAAAAAAAATTGACATCAACGAAACACAATTAATAGACATATGGTATTAGTTTTATTTTATAAATGAATTCATTTTTATGTGATAAACACAAATTACCGAAAAATTTATATTTCTGTCTATGTAAATCAAGCTTGAAATTACACATACATACACTTAACATACAAGCCTATTCAAAAAGGGCAACGGGATTTATAAGTGCACATAGTTCTTGGATATTCGCGGACAAGACATATGCCCTCATTGGTTAAAGAAATTAGCGGGTCATGATGGCATATGCCGTCAAAGAATTTTAGGTATGTTAGGACAAGACGGAATACCCCGACGAGAAATACAGTTTCTAAAGTTCCATATTCCGGCGGAATCATTTTTATCTTTATACAAAATTTGCATAAAATAATATATACATTTATTTTTATCATAGAGAAATAGTTTACATTGGCTTTCGCGATGTTATTGCACAGTACAGAGATATGATAATTTACAATTTATCTTACTACTGAAAAATTCATTTTAATACAAAGTTTAGAGCAATAAATTTGAAACAATTTTTTTTTGAAGAAAACTATGAACAAAAACCTCCATTTGATTATTTATATGTTTTCTTAACATTAATATCTCAGAAATAGCTTACATTAACTAAATGAATAAATAAATAAATAAATAAGTAAATATGTAAATATATAATTTGTATATGAAGTTAAATAAATAGGATAATAGATAAATGAATAAATAAATAATGAGTAAATGTGTTTGACAAATAATAAATAAATAATAACAAACATACATAAATAAGTAATAAATAAATATAAAAAAATAAATAGTTAAACAAATGAACAGTAAACAAAATAATGTAAAGAAATAAATAAATAAATAGAAATAAATAAATAAATAAATATAAATAAATAAGCAAATATAAATGAATAAATAAGTATAAATAAATAAATAAATAAATATAAAAATAAATAAATATAAATAAATATAAATGAATAAATAAATAAGTGGGTAAATAAATTAAATATCAAAATCAAGTAAATTATACATGTATATTTACAGTAGCTCTTTAATCAAAGCATTTTCGCTATAATTACATTTTCTGAAAAAAATTTGGGTTTGAAAATGAGTTTTTGCACATTTTCCCCATACTGGTGACCCATACGTAATAATTGCTTGAAAAACGACTTTAAACATAATGATCTTATTGGAAGTGTTAAGCAGTGATCTGCGATTAATAAGTGGGTAGAGTAGCTTGATGGCGACATTTGTTTTATCAACGGTCCTTTTTATATGTTCACCAAAGGTCAGTCTCTGGTCTAAGTAAACACCTAAGTACTTAACCGAGTTGACCCAAGGTATTTCAAGACCGTTGATGCGAATATCTCTGCTGGGTAAAAAGCATGACTTTCTCGTTCTTGTAAAAAAGATAGCCTGGCTCTTATCAGCATTAATTTTAATTTTCCAGTGCTTATAGTATTCGTATATAATGTTTAACCCTGATTGTAAGTGGCTCTCAAATAAGTTAGCATGTTCATCTGAGCAATAAATCGCGATATCGTCAGCATACATTGCTACATTGCAGTGCGGAATACTGGGGAAATCAGCAGTAAAAATGTTGTAGAGAGTGGGTGCCAAGACTTAGCCTTGAGGAACACCAGCTGAGACCATTTTTGTTGACGAGTTAAAACCATTTAGCGCTACGAAAAAGCTCATTTCAGAAATAAAACTCTGAATAATTTTTATGAGGTACGTAAGACACTCAAAACTATTAAGCTTGTAAATTAACCCATTATGCCAAACTGTGTCAAATGCTTTTTCAACGTCAAGCAGGACAAGTCCTGTGGATTTTCTGTTTTCAAAATTGTTCTTTATATGATTGGTGATTCTAGCTATTTGGTGTGATGTACAGTGACCCGTTCTAAAACCAAACTGTTCTGGAGGGATAATATTTTTACTTTCCAGAAATAAGTTTAGTTTAATACGAATTACTTTTTCTAGAACTTTGCTTATACTACTGAGAAGGCTTATTGGTCTATAACTGGTTGGAAGGTTACGTGGTTTGCCCGACTTTAAAATTGGGATTACCTTCGCAATTCTCCATTCTCTTGGAAAATAATGGAGCTTAAGGCACGCATTTACCAAAAGCTTGAGAAATGAGATTCCGACATTTGGAAGCTCTTTAAGAATTTTGTTATTTATTTTGTCCATTCCAGGAGCCTTTTTGCTTTTTAAATCAATTAGGATAAACTCTATATCTTCTTGTGTGACCAGTTCACTTGATAAGCGAATCGATGATCTGCTATTGAACTCAGCAACAGTATTGTCAATTATTGCACTATTCGGAAGATTATTGCTTGGTGTGTTGTGGACGATCGCAAAAGTGTATGCTAGTAACTCGGCCTTGCTTTCGTTGGTAATAGACAAATTTCCCGATGACTCGAGAGGTGGAATTAGGGAATTTTTCTTTTTAATTATTTTAGAAATATTCCAAAAGGGCTTAGAGTTAGGGTCTAACGAGCTTAATTTCTGATTCCATTGAACATTTCTATAATTGGAAATCTCTTTACTAATGAGACGACTTAGAGCATTCATTTGTCTAAGGTCGTTCGGGAATCTGTGGCGCTGCCATCTTCTTCTCAGCATATTACGAAGTTTTATAAGGTCTAAAATATTGCGGGGAAGTGTGATTACTCTTGTAATAGGTGACACTTTAGGGACTGATACATTTACACTATCTAGGACCTTCGCTTCAAAGAACTCTACGATATCATCAATATGGTGAACATCACAGACATTTTCTACATTGAATGAACGATTACAAACAGCTGACGTGAAGTGAGAACGAAATAAGTTCCAATTGGCATTCTTAAAATCCAAATATTGAATATTGACTAGACTAGGGTTAAGTAAAATATCACAGAGTACAGGAAGATGGTCAGAGCTAAGAGCGTTTGCTGTAGTTGGTTGCCTGAAATAATTAGGAAGTTTGTAAGAAATAAGTCTAGCGTAGAGGGGGAAGACCTAACCGAAGCAGGGATATAATTTGGAGTATTGGGATACATAACAGTTACTGGGAATCTCATTGTAAAATCTGAGAGTAAATTTCCCCAAGAGTTAGCTCTCAGACAACCCCAATCACGATGTCTGCAGTTAAAATCAGCATAAAATAATATAAAATATCTCTCAAAATGTCGGAGATATGCGTGTGTCATTCTAGCGTTCTCCACCGAAAATTATGTGTCCGCGAGACCGCGAACGTGATAATAACGCAAAGGCACGCTCCACAGTTTACATTTTTGTTTCGTTTCTTTGCAAAGTGCTTAGAAGAGGAAAAAAAAAACAAACACAAAAAAAAGTATGTAAACAACTTGCTGTACGTAGATGTGTTTTGTCCAGTTAAGAGAGAGCGACATTCTATGGCGGTTACGGAAATTGGTGTCCGTGTCCGGTTATGAGAGAGTCCGGTTATGGAAGAGTTTTTTATACGAAAAATCGAGTTTTTATTTCCGTTCTTTGAAATCTTTCCGGTTATAAGAGGTGTCCGGTTATGAGAGGTGTCCGTAAGGAGAGAGTACACTGTATACCGTTAGATATCGGAGAATTTTGGAAATCTATTCTCGAAAGCATGTGATCAATTAGTTGAGACAGTGTCAATTGTTCATTGGGTGTGATCGTAGTATGTATAGTAAAACTTGGAGAAGTTGAAGTTTTTTTCAAATATTATTTTAGTTCTATGTACGTTTTGTTATATTGAACCTGGTAAAAGGTAAAAAAATTACTATTTTTGCATTTGCTAAGTTGTTTACGTTTGTTTTGTTTCGAGATCAAATGAAAGAACTAAGCCGCTCTAAAATAAAAGAAATCAAAATGATGGTAAGTGCACATACCGTGAAATTTCTATAAAAGCTGGATTTTCATTGGGTTCCATCACAAAAATAAGAAAATAATTCAAGTCTGAAGACGTAAAAAACAAAGCCCGGTAAAAACCCATCCTAGATTCTCTTACACAAAGCCGTATTTTGAGACAAATAAAGTATGGAGTGCACGAAAATGCAGCCCAAATGAAAGATTTGCGACAAAATGACGGAATAGGTGTATCAACAGAGGCTGTTCGGAAAATTGTACGCAAAAACGGTTTACACGGACGTGTGAAAATGAAAAAAACCACTGTTGACAAAACGACATAAGAAACTCAGGCTAGAGTTCGCAGAAAAATATTCAATTTATACGATTAGTGACTGGGCAAGGGTAGCGTGGTCGAGTGAAACAAAATTAATCGTTTTGGCTCTGATGGTTGTCAATGGACATGGAAAAAGACTGACGAAGCAACCCAGTACCGTCACGTAAAACCAATCGTTAAGTTTGGTGGCGGAAATCTAATGATATGGGGGTGTATGGTCAATGTGTGGAAGCTAAAGGGAGAATGTATGTCAATGAATAGGTCAGCATCCTTGAACGAGGACTGCGGAAATGTCTGAATGATTGGAATAAGACCGTGTCAGACATTATCTTCCAGCAATAAAATGATCCGAAACACACATGACTTGAAGGTAAGCAGTTTCAAACGCTTGATTGGCCACCACATTCTCACGATCTTAAGCCGATCGAAAATCTTTGGGTTGAGGTCAAAAGTGCAATTTCAAAAATGCCAGGAGACTTTCCAAATCCAAGCGATTTGTGGGATCGGACTCAAACTGCTTGCAACAGGATAGGCTCTAGCAAGTGCAGAACACTTGTGGAATCTATGCAAAAAAGAGTTCAAGCTCCTGTCAGAACGAAAGGAGGTCGTACTGGATATTAAACTAAAAACGTTTGTCAAAGTCAACTAATTGATCACATATCATATTTTGTACTTTCTCGTGGTATATTGAAATTAAAAAAGATATTTCAGTTTTTTTTGCAGTTGCTGAATAACAAAACTACTATTATTTTCTCCTCAAAATTTCAATGAATAATAATAATAATAAATAAACAAGTTACAACGAAAAATCATTTTGCACATTCGATTATGTACATACATACGTCGGCGGTCCGATAAGTACTTAGCCTACAAAAGAAAAACAAAAATTTTGGAAAAGTGGCGATTTATTTCTCAACATAGTCTCTTATTAGCTCGATACACATGATTTAGCGATGCTCCAACTCCTTTAACCCATCAAAAAATAGGTTTTCTCGAGGTCTGCAAAGAAGGCCTCCGTGGCGGCGATGATTCGAAAGTTCGCGGACAAGCTGGCTTTCACACGTGGTCAAAACAAAACAACGAGTTCGATTCGGCTGAAATTTTGACAATAGCCGTCTAAGAGAATGTACTAGACGATAGTAAATCTCTCTTGCGATACTGGCACCATCGGGCGGTGAGGCTAAGTACTTATCGGATCGCCCTCGTACATACCTAAAAACTGGGTACGCTATATCTCATGAAGCGAAACCAGGCAATGGTACTTGAGCACGTTATCGAGTTAGCAGTCAAAAATTGTTTTGGAGTAGACGGATATATGTTCGCACCTACGAATGTTGCAGATATAGTGGGTAACACTGTTAAAGACCGCATTCAACTTTCATCTAGATCTGCTCCACATTCGAAAAAACTTTACAGCAAAATAGTAGAGCTGGTAGCAGCAGAGTTTTGACAAGAAGCATCTTAGTCTTGACGGGTAAGTAATGTTGTATTGTTCAGAGAATTCGCAGCATACCATACACTTTTCCAACGGTGGCAGTGATGTGGTCATCCCAAGATAAGGTGCGGTTGAAGGTTAACCCCAGGTTTTTCGCACACTCAACAAAGTCAATATTACACTGCCCTTGTTTGATGGCTGGAAGGATTAAGGTATCCAGCGGGTTGCGGCTTAACACCAGTGACTTCGATTTGCTAGGGTTGATGCAAAGACTGTTTGCTTGAGCTCAGCTGAGGTTATTCTGTATTCCGCCGAGCCAAGTGGGATGAAATTTGTATATATATGTACATATGTACATACAATAGTGCTTACAAATGCTGGGTAGGTCATTGACGTACAGCAGGAATAGTATTGGACCCAGAATGGAACCTTGTGGCACGCCAGTTTTCAGTGGGAGAAGAGTAAACGTTTGATCACCAACTACCACGCTTTGGTATCCACCAATTAGGTAGTATTGCATTAGCCTTACTGTATTATGTACTTATAAAGGGTAGGGAAGAATGTTAAAGCAATGAATGGAGTCAATCGAGTAGTTTCTTTTTTTTTGAAATTGTAACTGACGACATGAAAATAAACATATAATAATTTTAATATCAGTAGGGATTTAGGGCTTAGCAACTAGAGACTAGAGTAAATTAAAGATTAATATTAAATATTTTTATACTGTAGTGTTATTCAAAAAGACGAATAGTCTTAAAATGCTATATTGATGTTTAAATAAATTTGAAATTTGAATTTGAATATTAATAAGTATATAGTAATAACTAGTGTGGGCAAGTCAACAGCGGATGCGCTTTAAAAGTTTTTTTTTAGCTTGTGTTGGTCGGGTTTCCAACTTATTGTAGCATCCAAATGAAAAATGAAACATCTGTTTTGTTCCACTTGGAGAATGCTTTAAAAAACTTTATTTTAAAAAAAAAGAAACGTTTTAGAATTCATAAATTATTATAATTTTTAATTTACTCACTTTGGTCTGCCGTTGCTGCCGTTTTCTTCTTCTGTCAGATTTGAAATGAAATGAGCGTGTTTAAGGTGTATTTTAAATAGAAATGAAATTGACAGTACACAGAGCTATTTTATGAGTAATGCGGCAGCATTCGGAGACCAACTGAGTTTACAATAAAAAGTCGAAGTGGTGTGTTGGTAACATTCTCCCCCCCGGTATCACGATCATCGTAAGTGCATACCTTACACTATTGAACAACACTGCCACCATCTTTTTTCACATCTAAGACAGCAATCTTGGTAGCTGGCCGGAGATATTCACCATGTATGGTACGTACGGTTGCGCTCCTTACTTGTCCGTCCTTTGCTTCGTTCGTGCTCGTCACAACTCCTTTCGGCCAACAATGCCGGGGCAGATTAGGGTCGACGATAATTACCACATCCCCAACTTCAATGGGCTTAATTTTCTGGAACCACGATGTTCGCCGAGTTAACGTTGGCAAGACTTCAGCCACCCATCTCTTCCAGAACTTGTCAGCGAGGAGCTGCGAATGACGCCATGACATTCTTGCGTATTTGTCGGTGTCTTCGAATTTGCCTGGAGGCTTACAGCCGGATGATGAGCCCAAAAGATAGTGGTTAGGAGTTAGAGCTTCCTCTTCGGCGGTGTCCAAGGATAGATAGGTCAGTGGTCGATTATTAATTATACTTTCGACCTCCACCAGCACATTACAAAGCGTCTCGTCGGTCAGTTTGGTGTCGCGTGTGATGATTTGGTACAATACGGTTTTTATTGAACGAACCATACGTTCCCAGGCACCCCCCATATGAGGACTAGCAGGAGGGATAAAGGTCCACTTGCTGTCCGGACTTGTAAATTTAGCTTGGATTGCGTTAAAATCGATCATTTGGTGGGCTTCTCGAAGCTCCTTTTCTGCCCCTCTTAGGTTGGTGCCATTGTCGCTGAAGATATGAAGCGGTGTCCCTCTACGACCGATGAAGTTCCGAATTACCATCACACACGAATCCGTTGATAAGCTATGTGCCACCTCTATATGAACAGCACGGCATGTTAGGCATGTGAAGACGACACCGTATCGCTTTTCCTGGCGTCTCCCGACTGTGACCAAAAATGGGCCAAAAAAGTCAAGCCCAACGTACGAAAAAGGTCTTGTATAAGCCGACAAACGCGCTTCTGGTAGAGGTCCCATCTCTGGTGGATTAGGATGTGCTCTTCGGATTTTACATAGCTGGCAGTTACTGCGAACAGTTCTGAGAAGTGATCGTACTTTTGGAATGTGGTACCTCTGAAAGATCTCGTTGATTACTGATTCGTGGTTAACATGCTTAAACTTGCGATGGTACCAATCTACCAGCAGCCTCGTAATATAATGATCTTTCGGTAAAAGGATAGGGTTCTTAGTTGCGTCACCTATCACCTTGGCGTTCTCAAGGCGACCTCGCATTTTAATTATCTTATTTTTGTCAATAAAGGGCGACATACAACGTAGTGGACTTGATTTGGGGAGCAGGCAATCAGGATTCTTTAGCAACAGGCAGGTCTCATGGCTAAAGGTTTGGGTTTGGGCAAGGCGAAGTAAAAACTCTTGACTCCAGAGCAATTCGTCAGCAGTGAAGTTAGTTATGTTACTTATTCTTGGATCGATCTTTGAAGCCTTTTTTACGGTTTTTGTTGTTTTCAGACATGTTATAAAACGCTTAACATACGCTAGACATCTTAGCAGACGTTCCCATCTAGAGAAACGATTGTAACATACAACAGGCATTGGTTCATGGACTTGAACTGCTAATTGCTGCGGCTCCGAAGATTGTCGTAGTTCTATGTCACATTTGCTTTCGAAGTTTATTTGATACTTGGGCCATCGGTCTATTTTTTGTTTCAAAAATGCGGGCCCCGTAAACCATGGCCCGCTTGGATCGAAGTCTGGTTGTTGGCTCCACTTAGTGCCTAAATCTGCTACGTTCTGCTTCGTTGGGACATAGTACCAATTCGCTATTTCCGTCGTTTCTTGAATTTCACCTATGCGTAGCATGACGAACTGCTTGTAGCTTCTTGGATCGGAACGTAACCACAACAAAACGGTTTTTGAGTCCGACCAATACATGGTTGTTTCAATCTTGAAATCGTGGGCTTTGATGACTGTATTTCCGAGGCGGGCGCCCATGACTGCGGCGAGAAGTTCCATGCGAGGTATAGAGATAGGACGTAATGGGGCCACCTTCGTTTTCGAGCACACCAGGGACACCTCTATTCCTTTCGCGCTTAGGATTCTCAAGTACGCTACTGCGGCATATGCGGTCTCGCTGGCGTCCACGAATACATGTAATTCCATCTTACTCTTGTTGCTAACGGATAGGCCAAAGTAGCATCTTGGCACCTGAACATCTTGCACTCTCTTGAGAAATGACAGCCATCTTTTCCATGCAGTTGCCAAGTCATCCGGTATGGTTTCGTCCCAACCTATTGCACTGCGCCAGACATCTTGGAGCAATATTTTCATATAAATTGTAAAAAATGATAGAAATCCTAATGGATCAAAAATGGACATGAGCAGTCTAAGAAGCTCCCTCTTGGTCGGTAATTTTTCTCCGCGCAGAATTTCCTGACTGGCCTTTGTAAATTTTAAATTGAATGTGAATGTGTCACTAGCTGTTTGCCACCACAGTCCTAATACCTTGTCTGCTTCTACGATTTGTTCTACTACTTTTCCTGCCCGGCAAAACTTATCCGCAGTACCTATTTCTCCTAGAGCATTGGTGACCTCGATAGAGTTTGATAACCAGTTTCGAATATGAAAATTCGCGCGCTTGTGGACTTCTCTGACACCCTTTGCAAGCTCAATAGCCTCTTGAACGGAATTTATACTGTCTAGCATATCGTCTACATAATGCCTCTCGACAATAGATTTGACTGCTCTTGGATAGTCCTTTATACACTCATTGGCGTTTTCGTTTTTAACAAACTGTGCAAGCGACGGTGAGCAAGTTGCACCAAAACTCATAACTCTAAGCACGAAGATATCCGGAGGCCGACTGGAATCCCCGTCTCGCCACATAAAACGCTGTGATTGCTGGTCCTCTTCATCGATGGCTACCCTGTGAAACATTTCACAAATATCGCCGCATATTCCTATTTTTCCTATTCGAAAATTGAATAGGACTCCAGTTAACGATGTCAGCAGATCTGGGCCCTTCTCAAGGCATCCATTTAGGGATATGCCATTGCATTCCGCGGCGGCATCCCATACCACTCTTATCTTATGTGGTTTGTTTGGATTCCTGACTGTAAATATCGGCAGGTACCATTTTCGCGGGAAATCTGTATTTATCTCAGCAGCACTTAACTTGCGAATATAGCCCTTAATTTCCATGCTTTTAATATGGTCGTTGACCAGTATCTTTAAATTTGGGTCCTTATTTAACTTCTTTTCGAAACAGCTTAGTCTTCGGATAGCCATTGTATAGTTGTCGGGCATAGTTATATTGCTTGAGTTCCACAGCAATCTTGCAACAAAACAATCACCATCTCGCCTTACGTGCTCTCGTAGTTTTTTATTTTCACTTGCATCCAACTTATCCTTTGGCTGTGCACCCGACAGTTCGTTTTCAATTCTCATATTCTCTGTCATTAGGTGCTGCAGAGCCACATCGTCATCGCATTCACATACATGTAATTGCCTATGGACCTCACTCGTATTTCCTTTTGTTCCTGTGGCGTCTCGATCCAGTTCACCGTATATTGTCCAGCCTAGGCGCGTTTTAGTAGCCGCAGGTTCATCTACCTTTCCTTCTCGGAATTTTAATGGCATGGCTACGCTTTTGTTGTTTATACCAATGATCACTTTCGGGACAACATTTCGATATGACTCCACTGGAAGACCTTTGAGATGTTTATATCTTTCAGTAAGTTCCGATACCATTAGTGTCTGCGAAGGTAGATCAAGTGCACTTACTGACCGCACGTTTCGTAATGAATATATTTTTCCGATGTTACCTTTAGGCGATATTTTTAAATCAAGACTATCCGAACTCTTCTCTACACGTACTGACCCATCAGTCCATTTTAGACACAGATCTGACTTTGAGCCCTGAATTTCTAATTGCGCGAGGATATCTTTCTCGATAAGAGTGGGACCAGACCCGTCGTCGAGAAACGCATATACATCGATGGATGATTTCTTTCCATGAACAGTAATTGGTACAATTCGGTATAATACTTTGGAGGTCTCTACATGGTGTACTGCGACTACATCTGGCTTGTCTTTATCATTGTTGATATGGGATTTGTGGAGTAGAGGATGGTGCTTAGCGGTGCAGTGATTGATTCCACATTCTTTGCGATCTGGACAATAGTTGGCCTCGTGACGCTTTAAACATGTGCGGCATAGTTTGTTCTTGTGCACCACGTTCCACTTTTCGCCATATTCTAACCCTTTAAACTTTTCGCATTTTACTATTAAATGTGCTTCATAGCATGCAAAGCACCTTAGTGCCTCTGTGCTCTTGTGATCCATTCTTTTTCTCGTGGACTGTCCCTCCTCTTCGTGAAAACCGACACGATGTGTTTTACGTTTCTCAAAGTCTGGTTGACTAGATTTGGTAATCGGGATAGAGATCACACTACTTGCAGCTTCCGCTAGTTCAAATAGCCAATTACTGAAAGTTGTTAAATTCTCAACATGAACTGTTTGGGCAAAAATCGCCCAACTGAGCCGCATCTGTGCTGGAAGTTTCTCGAGAAGCTCTTGAATAAGCAAAGGATTATTTAAATGTGCTTCAAGTTCAGCTGCCTCCATAGTAGCTGTAATATTTTTTACTTCCAAAGAAAAGTTCACCAGAGTTTCTAACTTGTTTGCATTTACACCTGGTGACGCACGTAGCTTTGCCAGTAAATTATATATAATGTGTTCTGGCCTTCCAAATACCATACGCAAAGTAGAAATTATCTCAGGTACTAGTGCCGGTATCATAAGTCTACTACCTACATATTCAAGAGCCTTTCCTTTCAGTGCATGTTGTAGCCGAAGTAGATTCTCATCATTACTGAATCCACACAGTCTTGTTGAATTTTCAAAACTACTTACGAAAAGTGGCCATTCCTCTGGTTTGCCACTAAAAACTGGAAGCTCTCTTGGAACGACCTGACGCGCACAAGCCTGATCTGCATTTAATGTTCGAGCAGTTGACCCTGATTGCACTCCGCTCATATTTAATGACGTTGGTAATTTATTTGTCTGAATGCCCTGTACGTTTTCGTGACAACCGTAACTAACCCTAGCACCTTTTTCACCCTTGCCTACCTTACCCAGCGTGGAACCATTGCCATCCGCCCAATGTATGCCTCGCTGAAGCTGCTGCTCCCCCAAATCAATCTCAATATCTTCGTCGGATTCATCGGAATCCTTATACATTTGCATAGCCGAATACTTTTGCTCTAAGTATTGCATGTTTATTTTTCTTTCTTCCTCCAGACGCATTAGTTCTAATTTCATACTACGTCGTTGTTTGGAGGCGCCGCACATATTTGTATTTGATGAATTAGACAAATTTTCTGTACGTACCTTTTGTCCTTCTTGCGAGGTCACCCCATTTGGTGACTGAAAGTTACCGCCGTCTGTCGCTGTAGATCGCTGTTTGTTCTGTTTTGCTGTCGATGTTGAAGCGGAACACATGTCGCAAATAAAGTCCTGCTTTGAAATCTCGTCGTCGACATGGACGCACTCGAAGTGAAACCACCCATCACATCTGTCGCACTGAACCATTCGCATAGTATCTTCCTTTTTACATATTCGGCAACTTCCCTTGGTTGGATCTTCAACCCCAGTACCACTTGTTGCTTGACTCATTATTGCTCGTTGCATCCGCGTTGAAAATGAGTAATGCGCAGTTGTGGAAGTTTCCAGGGACTCTTCTGAAATCAGCAACGCTTGCCAACAAATTTTTTAAAGAAATGTTGGTCGGGTTTCCAACTTATTGTAGCATCCAAATGAAAAATGAAACATCTGTTTTGTTCCACTTGGAGAATGCTTTAAAAAACTTTATTTTAAAAAAAAAGAAACGTTTTAGAATTCATAAATTATTATAATTTTTAATTTACTCACTTTGGTCTGCCGTTGCTGCCGTTTTCTTCTTCTGTCAGATTTGAAATGAAATGAGCGTGTTTAAGGTGTATTTTAAATAGAAATGAAATTGACAGTACACAGAGCTATTTTATGAGTAATGCGGCAGCATTCGGAGACCAACTGAGTTTACAATAAAAAGTCGAAGTGGTGTGTTGGTAACAGCTTGAATTATGAAAACTTGAATAATTAAAAAAAAACGCTTCTCCCTTTTTAATTTATACTACGCAGGCATTGGATGAAATATCCAAATTGGAAAAAGCTGGCTTTATGAGCTGTATGCTCAGGTGGTTTCCATTTTTCCTCAAACACAGAAATTAAGTTGTTAGGACAGCAGATACTTTTTAGTAGAGATTTAACGGATAGTTCTTTGTCCGGATACCGGATATTAGGCGGTCGGAAATGTGGCTGAACGAAATGCGTACTGCCATGCATTCATTCATATTTTACCCCCAAAAAGATCAAAATGATCAAAATAACTTACAAAAAAGAACTCAACCATCCCGTTAATAGGATGTGAGGTAGATGACTGAATTGAAATGTGCAGTGAACAAATTTACTAGTAAAACGAAGTCGTTGATCGGAGTAGGAGATTTTCCAGTATAATTTTTACCTTTTACCTTTTGGGACTGTTTTCGAGGTGGCGAAAGATAATAGTCAAAATGAAGTTTAAAAGAAAAGTAGCATAGCCAACGAGCTGGACTTCTACTTTAAAACAGTTCGGCTTGATCGGAATACTGATCCTTGCGTTTAGTGGTCAGATAATACCCAGCAATAAGCAATTTTGTCTTAATTTGTCAAGATTTATCTTTCAACTCCGTGAGACAATTTTCAGAAAGAGGCATCATTTACGAAAGGAATCGTAATATTACCTTTCAATGTAAACAATTTTTTTTTTCATCTTCCATAACACTGTGACATTTTTCAGCTCATCGTCTCGGGCCTAAGATTTGAGAGATTGATCCTCAAAGAACTTACCGAAACTAGAAAATCTGCATCGTTCGTTTTGCCAGATTGGCTGCCTAATGTATTCTATAGCCTCTTGAATATTTTGGCTCAAACCTTATTTGAGCACTTTTTGGTTTTTTTTTCTCATGGATATATATTGGTTAGTAGGGACTTTTTTTCTGTCTTCAGCAAATTTATAGATAGGTATTGATTAGGGGGAAAAAAGTGCTTAACAAACCGACCCAAAAAAACTGCATCCAGGGACTCAAAATCGTAAAAATTCCCAGAGAAAGAAAAAGCGTCAGAGAAAGAGCAAACTGTGAAAATAGAAGAAAAAAAAATTACATACACGCCACATTGTCCACAAATATATTTTAAAAATTATGCTTCAATTCACTGTACATAGAAACGCTTTTTTGTTTGTCAACTAAATATAAGAAAAGGCTCGGGCTGATTTTTTTTCCAATAGATGGTGTTAGTGCAAATACGTACGAGTTATGGGCCAAATATGGTCGAAAATGTGAAAAAATGGCAAAAAAGGCCACTTTTAACATTTTGAGCCGCTGGATGCAGTTTATTTATGTATTTAGTTTCCAAATTATAATAAAAAAATATGGTTCACAGAAATGAAGTTATTTTTGGAAAATACGCCAGAACTGTAACAAGAAATTTCGCTTTAAAGTTTCTATAAACAAAATCGGGACTGTTTTCCCTATGGTGTTATTTGTGGGGCATACATTACTACATACATGTAACATTGCAACATACATATGCAAACAGTTCTTAAAGTAGGAATAAAATGGTTTAAAATAAATAAATCCAAAAAATACTAAACATAATTTGAGAACCATTTCCTATGACACTATTAACAATTCTGTTTACACTAATTGTAACAAATATGGACACATGTAACATATGTACATAAATACAAATCAATTATGTATGTACTAATTGTAATTGTATATTCATTCATTTTTGAAACAAAACTTCATTGCATTGCGTGAAAGTTACCAGTTACTTAGAAAGCACTTCGCCTAGTCAGGTCTCATGTGCATCTGTACACTTATTCCAATTAACCACCGGTAGCAGCGATTATGATATACACATTACACACGTACATATCTGACAAGACCTGGAAGAGGTCGAGCTAGACCCTTTCCAAAACCAATGCGGCTATTTCAACAGAAAACATATTGCGAGTCCTTTATACATACGTATGTGTGTATACTCACGACTTGGCTCGATTCGAGTTTGGTCTTATCATGATCAACCCTTGAGGCCAGACAATCACAATAACAACTGTAATAATAATAATAATAATGGAATATGTACACGAGAAAAATTACACTGAATGAAAAACAGGGAGCCGGGAAATCATAACCACCAAAACTGAAACACCTACCCACACCCCATTGACTCACTCCTAATTTTTTTTATGAAGGAAAAAAACCTCTTAACATTCTTTTGTCCCTGTGCCATGCTTCGGCTGTTTTCCAATTCTGTATTCACAATTTCATTTAGAGCGGTGTGTAAGTCGAATCTCTGTACACCATGCCATGTGTCCTATAGTCTTATGATAAAGGTTTTCATAAAGGGTGTCTCAAAATTCATGCAAGATTTGAATTTTCAGTAAAGTGTTGCCAATGCGTGACAGCTGATAGTTCGGCGTTAGTAAAAATGGAAAGAGCAACGCGTTTTTAGCAATATTTTAAAAATAATGAAGGTCTGGCAAACAGCATAATCTTCAGCGATGGGGCTCTTTTCATCTTGATGGTTTCTTAATAGTCTAATGCCTAGTTGCACAGCGAGAGTTTAAACTGAAGATCAACTAAATGTGAACGAGAGTTTAAACTTTTCGTTTAACTCGTTCGGTTTTACAGTCTGAATTAATCTTCCAGTTAACTAAACGCAGTTTTGGAAGCTATGTTAGACCAAAATTCGGCGCTTTTGTTTCGGAATGTCAAACGATTCTCTTCATTCTCTCTATGCTTCCACCAATGAAAACGCATTATCTCAATTTCTGAATGCGTGAACTTCAGTATGTGACTGTGTGAACTTAAATGCATGAATGTGTGAAGTGGCAATGGATCGATGGATGTAAAATAGTAGAAAGAAAACCTACCTATGCAGGTCATAGGAAAGTTCAAACGGCAGAGTACTGGCGTTTAACTTAAACGACGAGTTAAATTCTACTTTGAGTTTAAACGAACACTGTGAAACCGAAAAAAATTTAAACGGAAGTTTAAACCAAAACGAAAGGTTAAACTTTCACTGTGTAACTGGGTGTAAATTATCATATTTGTATCCACAACGTGTCACTGTTTTTAGATTTTGGGCTGAATTTTTGAACGGACCATTCTTTTTTGAAACTGCGGTTAGTCAGGCGAGTTAGGCTAGGTACACACATGCGATTGCAGTCGCACGACTATTCTGTCGCAAGAAATAGAACACATAGCTTTCAATGTAAGTGTGCGCACATGGAATGTATCAATCGCAACGTATTATGTGCGCGCACTTACATTGTAAGCTACATATATGTTCTATTTTTTGCGACTGAATAGTCGTGCGACTGCAATCGCATGTGTGTACCTAGCCTAAATGGTGCTCGATATCGCAACATGGTAATCTAATTTTTTTGTGCCTAAATTGCAAGATACGCGGTTTTAACAAGACAGTGCCATATACCATACATTGTATTTGGCATACAGCCTAGAAACAATTGAATTACACTTATAATTTCCAGTGTCGGTGATCAGCGATCAGACTATTTTCTTTGGGGTCTTTTGAAGTCGAAGGTTTATGCCAACAAGCCCTCGACCACATTCGTCTTATAGGAGCGAATTGAGCGCCGCCCCGTATCAACGAAATTCAGCAACATTTTTGCAAAACAGCCATGAAACGTTTTGAACAGCAAAGATGAGGAGGCCGTTATTCGGAAATGTAATTCTATGCATAACCCTTCACTGCATATTTTATGAATCAATAAAAAACCTGTGTTTTCCATCAAAAGTACTTCTTGTTTGAATTTTGTGCCACCCTTTAGTTGGATCGTCGGACTCTTTCTCGGGTGACGCTGATGGTGGTGTCCCCCAAACTCTTATAGTTTTCCTTGTTAGTTTTTTCCACTCACTTCCCTTTTTCGTTGTTGTTTGTTTTTCCTTGGGTTCCTTTTCTATGGTTGTTTTTTGTGCTATTTTGTTTATCTTTATTTAGTCGCTTGTTGAATGCTTCATGGGTGTACAAACCATACAAGTATCTAACATATAGCAGTTGTTCCTTTTTTTATGCATCTACTGGCACGGATATTTTGTTGTTGTTATTGCGCTTTTTCGGTTTAACAACACTTTGTCTCACTATTCCATTCACTGCTGCTGTTGCAAATGGATCTGTCGGAGGTGGTGGAAAGATATGGCAATATAGCTTAAATGTGCGATGGGTAAAACTAAATTGCTACCAAAAGTTGTTTTGCGGAAGAAACACATAAAAAAGGACGAAACTCCCGGAACATGTCACTCAGTTTGCATGACAAAATTTCCAGCACCATTCTGTCAGTCTGGGAACAACAAAACTCTAAAAACAACCGAACCGCAATCATACTAACAAATGTGCACAACTGCAGCGGGTAGTTGGTTGGTTGCACCAAAGTCTTCTCAAAGTGGCAAAGAGTATTATCCAATTTCTTTTTTTCCGGCGTAAGCTCGAGTGTGTTTAGAGTCGATGGACGTTATCAGCTCAATCGGTACTTTAAAAGAAATAACAATCCTAAAAAAATTGTGCAAGGCAGTGTAGGTTTTCTTGAACATTGAATTTGAACTTTATTTACTTTTGTATTCGTAAGTAACATATGTATCAGCTGAATGCGGTGGGTATTAAAGGTAAGGTTAGGTTAGGTTAGGTTTCAGTGGCTGCTAGTAACGATTACCAACACATCTTGGGGATGTTCATCGCCGCCACTCATGAGAACCATTTGGAGCTTTGAATAAAGCGAGATGGGCTACCAACGTCTTTTTGCGCTAGGTCACTGAAATCGTTAAAGAAGTATTCTCCTAGGTGTAGTTTTCTTGCTACGGTCAAGAGGGGGGCATGGGGAGAGGAGATGTGTTGGGCTCTCTTCCTCTTCCTCGTCTCTACGATTTCTGCAGAAGTTGTTCGAAATGACGCCAAGCCTAGTTGAAAGCTTGCCAGAAGAACAGAAGTAAGTTAGAATGGTTTAGATCCAGTCTAGGCTAGACTGGCTAATAGAACCACCTTCCCATCCAACATTGCTTTTTTGACTGTGTTAAGTTTGAGTGATAGCTTGTAGGTAGCAAGGGGCATACCTATATTCTTCTTTTTCCTGGAATGTCTCTGTGCACCCGGCACCCAATGTAGGTGAATATTAAATTGTGGGAAGTAAAAGCGACTGATTCCAGGGATTTCAAGGCCGTGTGACTTTCGGAGAATATTCTAATATCATTAGAAGATATAACATTATTCCAGGATAGTGCTTCTGAGATTACCACCATAATCTCTGCTTGGAATATGCTGCAATGATCAGGGAGGCGGAAGGAGAGATTGAGATTAAACCTGTCTGAGAAAATACCTTTAAGTCCTCATACACCATCATTGGTTTTAGAGCCATCAGTGTAGAAGTATTTCCACTTATAAGTGTCGATTTCGTTTCTTTTAGATGTCTGCTCGTCGCTTTTTTTTAGTTTTCGAGAGTTATTCAAAACTTCACTCTGTAGCGTTAACTAGCCAAATGCCAGAGCATTGCTGTAGGAGTTAGAAACAGGACTTTTCCATTTTTCTGCAACGATTTCGAACCTGAAACAAGAGTGCTGTACAGTGTACACATATCGAGCCATCTTCTTTCGTTAAGGCTCAGAAATAACCATTTATTTAGTAGTAGAAGTCAAGTCTGAAACTTTGTAATACTGGTGTTGTCTTAACCCATTAATGGCGAAAATCCAAAGTGTTCGATACAAGCCTGAAAGTTGAGAAGCTCATCATGACATATGATACTCTTTGAATGCTTGTCAGACATTCGAAAGAGGTGGCACCGTGAAAAAAAACTTTTAGGTGTTGGGCCCGAGCAGCATTGCGTAGTAGTCCAGCGCACTTTCCACTATACACCACGGTGCATTTTATTTCAGTATTATTTTTATTTATTTCATAAATTTAATATGTAATAATTTTTCTGGAGGCAAGCTACACATAGGCTTACATCGCACTTAGAATTCAGTGTGATCTGCATAGCGAACCTGCACAACGTCATCTTTTTTTATTGGGGATCTTTATAATGAAATGGTCCATTCGATTGTAGCGAGTATTAGCATTTTCGGTTTCCATTTTATGTCCGAAAACCATCAGGAGGTTTCGGGTCACCAAGAGTCCGACAATAAAACCGTGCTATCAAATGCTTGAACTGAAGTCCGGGTAAATTGGAGCCAACTTTTTTGTGGAGTAACCAAGCGTTTTGATTTGAAACATCTATCAGTCAAAGCCAAGTTAAAATGGACGACCACCATTTCTTCCCTCTAACACCTATTCGGTAGTTGTTTACATTTTGGTCCATACGGTCCATGCCACCCATGTTTGCATTATACCATGCAATTGCATAGGGTCGTGAAAGATTCATAGCTTATGTTTTTTCCGGAAATATGTGGACACTTTTGTAATTGGATTTTTTCCAAAAAGTATAGACGCAACACTCACAATGGAACTGTCAACCCATTTCAGCAGAATTAAAATTCAATTGTACCACGCTTTGCATTCTTCAATTCCTTTTTATTTCTTAAATGACAAGAAGCCGGAATGCAATTTTCCCGGATGGTTCCGGTTCCGTTGTAACCTCTTTGTTTTATCCTACCAAGCCGAATAAGATACAATAACACAACGTTCATATCTTTTCTTACAATATACAGTAAGTTCACTAAAATAATTAACAAACAAATGCCTACCTTCCGCTCATCCCCATTTTGCTATCAACTCAAATTCAAATATGTAAAAATTCTTCTATTGTCAAAAAAATCACAACCAGAATGCAGTATTTTCGTGTTATTCTCTTCAGAATCCTTTATACTTTACATTGCATAAACTTTAAACTCAGTAGTCGATGAAAAACAAACAGTAATTGTTTTAAACAAATAAGGTGGCCGAGTGTTACATTTATGTAACGTTAGGCTAAAATGGGTTAACTTAATTGTAGGAGTAGTTACTTACTTACTTAGCAGTCATGTGCAATTTGATTACTTATGAGTAACGAATGATTACTGATTACTTTCATTTCAGTATTCGGTATTCAGTATTCGGTACTTAGTACTTGGTTTCCCAATTAGAAGTCTGTATTTTTTTTAGAGCAAATAGTAGGCGTGTTTTTTTTTTTAGCCTATATAGAATAAACATGTTTCAGCAACATGTTTTCCATATAAAATAAACAAAACTTTAGACTGGATAATATTATCGAGGCTAATGTTTTATTGTATTATGCATTGAAAACTTTTTTTTTATTCTATATAGGCTAAAAAAAACACGCCTAGTAAATATCGCTCTAAAGACGATGATGAATGCAACAAATAATCAAAGAAGCGCTATAAGAAAAATCGGTCGTTAATTTAAGCTTTTTAGGCTTTTTAAATACTATATTTTTGTATTTTATAAATGTTGGTATTGGTTTATGTTATGAAAAAAATCGTATGAGAGGTTTCTATCTTGAACAAGCTCTGAGCTACATGGTGTTGAAAAAAGTTCGTTCAGGAAGAAGATACCAACTGAAACAAATCCACTCCAACACGTGGCGCTTGTTATGTTGGAATTTCCGCAGACGTTGTAAAAAGGTGACATTTCGCTAGCAATTCATATATCTGTGGCAATAAGCTGGAGTAGCTTATGTAATGGAATGTCATAGTAATGTAATGTAATGTAATTCATATTCGAAAAAAAATTATTTTGGGAGGTAGACGATTGCCAGATCTGACAATATTGTCAGGTCTACAAATATGCTAACGAATGAAGTGACAATGACAAACTACCTCACAACGTTAAATTGCCAGTTCACACGGTTACCAGGTTTTGTCCCAATTCCTGACAATTTATTGTCAGGTGGTTGGCCTGACAATGCTCCGACAATGTTTTCTCTGACAATATTGTCAGATGAAAAATTGGCAGTTCACACGGTTGGAAGATGACTGTTAACAAAAGATCTACAAATTCATTGCCAGGCGTTGTCAGACTCATAGCATTTGATAGAAATCTTTTCTTTGTGCTGAAATACCTTTATACATATGTACATGGAAAACTATATGCCCCAGGTAAAAACTTTGTATAGTGGATTTGTAGGTAACATTATGGCGCACCAAAATGCAAAATAAAATTATATAATATAAGCACACTTCCCGAGATAAATGCGATTTTCACAAAAATTGACTAAAAAAAAAATAGTGTTTGAAGACCAATAACACGAAAATGAAATCCCATGGTAAAAGCCGCGGGTAGCCATACTAAACATTCATTAATTGTCTATCGAACAAGCCCACTTTGGTTACTTTGGGCTTAATGCACCAGAAATTATAATTGAATAACTGTTGGTACCTGCTTCTCTGAAGGAACTTTTTTAAGCACCCTGTAGCTCCGTGGATGTTGAAGATAGACCCCCCCCCCTTCGTTTTTTTTCTTAGCATAGACCAATGGATCGTTCTCCATAATAACTTTTTTCAGCACCCTGTAGCTCCATGGGTGTTGAAGATGGACCGCCCCTCCCATACGTTTTTTTTTCATAACATGGACCAATGAACCTTTCCCCATAGTAATTTTGTTCAACACCCTGTAGCTCCAAAATAGACAAAAGCTTACTACCTACAGTCATACATGATACATAGGTACTTATATAATATGTGAATTTATTATCTGTATCTGCCTGAGTCACTGCAATACACACCACAAATGAAAAGTACTCAATTACTCATTTGATTACTTTTCGCGTATCAGTACTCATATACTTTTTGCAGTATTTTGAGTACCTAGTAATCAAAACCAATGACACGAACCAACAGAGAAAAGAAACGGATAGTGTGTGTGAATTATGAGAATACAGCCTAGTTGAATATGATTACTGAATACCGGATACTGAAAAATGAGTATTCGTTACGTGTACTCATTTCAAGTAACGAATAATAAATATCGAATAATTACTTTTTGCACATCCTTATTACTTAGTTGGCGCTACAGCTCGAGGTGAACCTAGGCCTGCTTCTCGCAACCATTTGTGTGTGCGTGTTATATTTTTGCACGAATGGAAGGGACCTACAGTTTTTTGCTCAAACTCCGAACGGCGAGTTGAGAAGCTCAATCGTGACAAATCATACACTTTGATGCTTGTCAGACATTCGAAAGAGGTGGGCACTGTGAAAAACTTTTTTTTAGGTGTCGCCGCAAACATTCGAACCCAAGACCGCTGGCTCAGTAGTCCGACGCACTAACCACTTGCGCTACGGTGCCCACGAAGTGGAAGTAGTTAGAACGAATTAAATCAAAACTTCAAACTATGTACAGCCATTAAATCTCCCCATAATCGATGCTTTTACCCAAATACAGTGAAACCCGGTTAAGAGCCACCCTCTGAAGTGCAAAACCCTTATATCATCCTCGGTTTTTCGAAACTCCAAGTTTATAAAGTGTATATCTGGTTAAAAGTACATTTGTGGTATAAGTACTCATTGTTTCCCTTTCTTTCGTCAAAATATTGCCCCTTTGAATACCCTTTTTAATAAAACACTAGAATCGAAACAAAACAAAAAGTAATAAACTTAATCTAGTACAAAATGTGGTGAGTTCTAGTACTATAGTTAGACTTTGTTGTTATCTCTTGGCTGTCACTTTTCGATTATAGGTTGTGAAGATCTTTCGCATTTTCGCGGACTTGTCTTGTTCGTGGATAAATACCTCTGAGCAGCTAAGCGGGTCTTCGTAACTATTTATCCCGTATAAGTACCTCACGACATTGCACAATGCTGGGTTTTACTGTATATGAAATGAAATATTAAATAATTGTCCCAGTGTGTCACATTCACATCACTCAAAACAAAGGTGCTCTTCGAAATTCGCATTCACAAAGAGATGGAACAATAATAAATACCATTTTCCCACTACGTGGTCAATGAGGTAGAAACCAATTGCATTCTAATTTTGCAGTCCACCCCGTTATTAGTTTTTTCTCCTTTCTGCTTCTTAAACATACAAAGCAGGAACTTCTACTTTTCAATTCAATAAAAATGAAATAACTGCACATCGTCCTTCATAACCATATCCATGCCATAGCGCGGTCGCTTCCAATGCAATCGCCAACAATAAAACTTCACTGAAGCGTATTATTCCCATTTTCTACAGCACCTCCAGTTCACACTCAAAGTGTCGTGATATTATCCCGTACCGTGCCATACATCTACTCGGATCCAAAGCCATCTTCAGTCATCTGCAGATGGAATATGATATATGACCGGAAGTCTTTTTTATTAAAACCAAATTAAATAGTTCATTGATTTGGAAGAAAGAAGAATAGTTTTTCTCATCCTGCGCCAAGTTCTTGTGGATGTTACCCAAACCCATTTAGCACCTCAAGAAGAAGAATCTTTGAGATCTAAATCGTTATTGGGTGCTAATGAAAGGTGTCCTCTTGTCGAAACTTATTATGTAAACACATACATACAGATGTATTTATATGTACATATATGGGTTACAAAAAGCCTCTGCTAGGATCCAAATTCAAAATTCCAATATAAATCCAAGCTGAATGCATAATTCAAGCCCGAGGATTTGTTATATTGCGAATAAATTTCAGGTCCTTCTCTGGCAACCATCATCCACCCACTATCAAATAGCGGCGCGTTCGGGGTGAAGATAAACAGCAAAATAAATAAATCGCCATTTGGACCTTTGGTCGTGTAACCTCAAATCGATTGCCAATGGGGGAAATGGTTTTCTATCCCTAATTTCTTTCCCGTAACAGATACGAAATCTTTCTGTGTCCTTTTTATCTGCCAATATTGTGGTTCAATATAGATTGAGATTTAGCGGGATTTATCGTGTTGTGTGTGATTTGGAGGAAGGACGTTTCCTTTTTTTGTGCGAGAAGAGCCGATTTTACAGAAAACCAAATCCGTTGTTTTTTTTATGCGCACTGCATTGTTCTAACAGAGGTATCCTCGAACCTCGACAAGAGGAAATTTGCACTGAATGTGGGATGATATCCTTTTGCTACTGTAGCCGAACCCATGGTGAGAGTAAGAAAAATTATTTAAATCCTTTCCAACCCCATTTACGACTGTCCAACTTATGTGTGTGCATGTACATACCAATGTATATACGAATGTGTTCCGGGATGTCCTTTCCAGGATATATTATATTGTATTGTGGTTTTCTTTTGCTTGGGTGGACAAGCGGGTGCTTGCCCAGATAATGTTTGCGCATAAAGATTTATGTGGTTAGTTTCGGTGAAGCAATTTACTTGGAATATGTCCGGCATTTTTGGTGACCAGAAATCTACGAGTAGTAAAAATGTTCCTAGGGACGAAGAAGGAAGGTTTACTTCTTATTTTAGTCTTTTCTCTTCTGATAGATGAAATTTATAATGGGTCTTAACTTCACCACACCCAAATACACACACAGTAGTACGAGTGGCATGCGCCTGCGGACAGAAGGAGTAGGAGAGATAGTGGCAGAAGTCATGGCATGGCGTAAGTACTTTAGACATAGATCTTACCGAGCCAGTACCTACGTTACGTAAATAGATAGCGGTAAATGTATGGAAATTAATTTCACAACTAAGGAATTTTGTTGAAAATAATTCAATTTACATTTAATGATTGTAACCATAGAGGAGGGTGGTGGTGATGAAAGTAACACGACTGTCAGTGCAGACAAATGAAATAGTATCTGCCTGTGGGATGACAGAGAATGGGAGCAATGTCTTTCCAGAGGATTGTTTCAAAAGTGATAGAGAATTGTTAAATGAAAGAATTTGTCAAAATGGCAAGTAACACAGCAAATTGGAATTTGTAGTTAAATTTAAGTCCGAAATCTGGGAGCAAATGTCCGAAATGAGTTTTGGGTCCATATGAAAATTTAATTCTATTTTGGAAATATTTGTTTTTTACATTTTATCAAGACGTTTAGAATAGGGATACAGAAAAACGACTCAAGCGAAGATTGGAGTATGGAAAGAAGTGCTGCCGGTGACCATGCTGTCAACGCTGATGACAAGTTTAGCAACTATGTAGGTACGCTAAGGGTTGCATACCAAAAGCAATGATAATGCCCTAAAAATTAAGCTAACTTGCATCGACCAAAAAAAAAAAAGAAGAAGAAATGGAGTCATTTCATAGGAATATATTTATTGTCCGGTGCTAGCTTAGCTTCTCGCAACCATTTATGTGACCTAGAGTTGTTTACTATCTCCGAATGGCGATCTGAGAAATGATAATCTTGAATAATTTTCAGACGTTCGGAATAGGTGGCACCGTGAAAAAACTTTTTGGTGTTTGCTGGGATTCAACCCGATCAGAATGCGTGTATTTTAATTTAATTTAGTGGGGGGAAAGACCCCATTTATTCGGATTATTATAATGTTAAAATTAAAACTTAAAAATTAAGATTTAAAAACTAAGATAATTTACTAAGAAGAGCTACGGTTGAGGTAGAAAATAGTAAAGTTTGAAAAGTTGACATACTGCAGCAAAGGGAAAGAAGAAACGAGGGCATCGTACATTACGAGGGGCTAAAAGGACATTTGCTCCAACAAGAAGACTGTTTCACAACAGACAACATGACTTCAAGGTGAAGGTTATTCGTTACGTTGCCCTAATCAGATCAATTATAGCGTATGGTTGCCCGGCGCCTTTCTACATGGAAAAGATTCGGGTACTTGAGAGGCAATGTCTTAGGACCCGTCTCAGATTATGCAGAACACCAAAGTCCCAGCACATAAAATATTATCCCAACAAGGCCCTTTACAATGGGGCACAATTGAACAGTATTAACAATTTCCTCATTAAGGCGATTCGAAGGCATACTGCGAGGTCGATTACCAGCGACAATAGCCTGATCTCCGGGGCTTATTACCCCAATGAAATATACCATAAGAGTACGCTCCTCTCGGGCTTTATTCCACCAGAGGTATTTCTTCATACTGATGCTAAACGGTTAGTGCAAAAAAGGGATGGTATTCCGGTGTTTTACTACCAGATAAGCGGCTCATCCACGGCAGGTACGACGCCAATGCTTCTCCGTTTTAGTACCGCAATTGTGGACCGGGATGAAGAGGATACAGAAAAGCAATACGCCGAATTTTGGTGGTTTATTGAGGAGGACTACATAATATTAACTATGTTAGGTGAGTTATGTAGATTAAGGTAAGCTAGGGGGTCTTCGTGGAGTAGCCGGCCCCGCTATTGCAATGCATCGTCTCCGAGAGGTTACCGATTCTGCGGCCTCACTCAGGTCTAGGTGCCGCGAGGGGGCGTCATGATGGTGATGGGCAAGCGCCCGAGGGGCAATATCCAATAAGCGCTTACCACCCTGATTACAGTTAGTTTAGTTTAAGTTTTTTTTTTATAGTTGGCACCGTAGCGCAAGTGGTTAGTGCGTCGGACTACTGAGCCAGCGGTCTTGGGTTCGAATCCCGCCGCAAACACCTAAAAGTTTTTCACAGTGCCCACCTCTTTCGAATGTCTGACAAGCATCAAAGAGTATCATTTGTCACGATTGAGCTTCTCAACTCGCCGTTCGAAGTCGGCAAAAAACTGTAGGTCCCTTCCATTCGTGCAAAAATATAACACGCACACACAAATGGTTGCGAGAAGCAGGCCCAGGTTCACCTCGAGCTGTAGCGCCAACTAAGTAAGTAAGTAAAGATAAAAATAACAAAAAATTGATATGAAATTCAAGTTTCAAAACTCGTCTTGGGATTTTACTATTAGTAGTGTAGTTGTAGCATAGTTAGGTTCATGCCGGAAGGCAATAGTTTGTAATTATAGAGTTAAGCCTATAATAATTTTTGCTAGTTTTATATTAGATAAGCATTTTTGTCTCGATTTTTGTCTAGTGAGCACCGTAGCGCAAGTGGTTAGTGCGTCGGACTACTGAGCCAGCGGTCTTGGGTTCGAATCCCGCCGCAAACACCTAAAAGTTTTTCACAGTGCCCACCTCTTTCGATTGTTTGACAAGCATCAAAGAGTATCATTTGTCACGATTGAGCTTCTCAACTCGCCGTTCGGAGTCGGCAAAAAACTGTAGGTCCCTTCCATTCGTGCAAAAATATAACACGCACACACAAATGGTTGCGAGAAGCAGGCCCAGGTTCACCTTGAGCTGTAGCGCCAACTAAGTAAGCATTTTTGTCTAGTATGTAAGTAAATATTGAAAATTGAAAAGTAAATATTGAAATTTTAAAAGTAGAAAAAGTGAGGTTTAGTATTGAAATAAATAGAGCTGTAAAGAGATACGCAGTCGATCAAATCTGAGAGAAGTCGACGAATAAAGAGAAAGTCTGCTACATGTCTGCGTTGCTCAAGGGTATTCAAGTTAATGAGCCTAGGTAGGGCGGAAAATTAAAATGGTCATTCCAGGATTGGCATCGAAGAGCAAAACGAAGAAAGAGACGTTGAGTGTTCCCGATTCTTTGAACATGAGCTCGGTGTAAGGGGGACCAGGGTTGACTAGCATACTCAAGTAGGCGGCGAATGAAGGTATTGTAAAGTGATCTCATCACGTAAGGGTTAGATAATCCTTCGGACCACCGTTTGACGAAACCGAGTGATGAGTTGGTTTCAAGATTTCTCATCAATATCCGAACGGAATGCCAAGGTCGCGAAGAGATTGAACGGTGAACTGCGAAGAAAATCAATTCGATGAAAAGACTGGTTATTGATACGTGACAATATTATAAATGCATAGATTGGCATTTAGCGATGTTGAGCTCTAAGCAATTTTTGAGGCATCATGTTAGGATGGAGAGAAGGGGACTTAGATGGCTACCTTGGGGAACACCAGAGGTGGCTAAGAAAGGAACTGAAAGGACGAATCTGAAACGGACACTATAAAAACGGTTTTCCAAGAAAGAAGGATTTCATTTTAATAGTATGGGTTCAAAACCGAGGGCAGACAATTTGAAAAGTTTTAATTGATGAGATCAAAGGCTTTGCTGAAAACAGCTGCAATAATATCGACTTCGTTGCCGTTCTCTAAGGTTGAGAGGGCAAAGGACACGAATTCGACGAGATTTGTTATGGTTGATCTGCCTTTCAGAAAACCTGGAAAGAATTGGATTCAAAGCTTAAGGCTTCATATAGAATGCATTCAAAGAGTTTACGTATATGGAAAAGTTTAACAATGGGACCATAATAAGTTACTTAATTCTTAAAGCCTTTTTATAGTAAATCCAACGCACATGCTAGGCTTATTTATTTAGATAAGAAGTTCTAAATGTCTTACCAGAAAGTGCCCTTGGCAAATTTTGGTATTCAACGTAATTTCGGCAGCAAACTCAAAACTTAACATTACGCAGGAGGTATCGTTTGGACTCTTCCTTCTTAATTCGATGCAAGACACAACACAATTAATTGAATACAAACCTCAAATTTACTCAAAGTTTGAGGACTTCTCAAGTTGCCGGAGAAGCCTTCAACTTGAACATCATCCACTTTCCACAATATCCTTTACACAAAGTTGATCATCCTACTCAAAAGCGTGTAAATGAGTATACCTACTGTTTTTTTATTCCGCTTCTGAACCGATTTCTTTTCCTATTCCTCTTCTCTCGAGTACTCAATTTACACTCAACAATTGAATTTTTCAGTAAACGCTTCAAAAAGCGAAGGATATCTCCTTTCGACTGTACCTTTATGACGCGCGTAAAAAAATGGAAAAAAAAATTACCAAACAAACAGACAGCACTTCCAGTATCAACTCTCGAAACTGTATTATTTTCAAATCCCGATGAAAACAAAATCAACGTAGGATATTCAAAAAAAGGGGAGGGAGGGGGCAATTTCCACACGACTGAATGTGACTGTCATTGCCTCCTGCCTCCCCCACCGTCAAGTGTGGTTATATTGTTGATCAATGTTTTAGTACAAATGGAAATCCTTTATTTGATTTAATCGAAACCGATAGAGCGATGAAGCGCTTCAAGTGGGTCGAAAAAATACAACGACACACGCAAAAAAGACGTCCCAACCAGAATTTCGATTCATAAAGGAGCACAGAAGAGTGTCAGGATAAAAAGAAATGAAAAAAAAGTCGTGCCAACCAAAAACCAACATCCAACATCCACCCTTGTCAGCAACTATTCAATAAGTGACAATCAACGGAACGACGACAATTTGAATGGCTGAATAATATGGGAAAGGCATTAACAAGGGTTTTTGTGAGGTGTCCTGTGTCGTCCTGCTTCGTCAAAACTAACCTATACGTGATGCAATTCCAAGGGATTTCTCGTCAGCAAACGAACCAATATCCTCGATTGAGGGGCTTTGCTTTTCTGTTTTATCCTTTAGTAATGTCAATGTGTATGTATGTGGATATCCTCTTTTTCGGTCCTCAGCACACTCGCTCGATTGCTGTCGATAAGCGGACAGTGTTGGCAACAGAAAAAAGAAGCTCTATGTTTTTCCAGTGTTTTTGTGTGTTCCTTGCTTTGCCGAATTGTGTTTACATTCGCGAAACACCTGAAATCGGTGCTTGAGGTGGCCAAATGTGATAGTAGTGGGACGCCCATGGCTGAAGCACCCGAACATGACGCTGATATTTTGCAGTGTTCACGTTTTTCGTGTTGTATTCAAAATTCATTTCACCAATGTCCTTGTTTAAGGATTGCGTTGGTTTTTATTTATTTTATTTTTGTCACTCTGCCAAATGTTGGCAATGCAACGAAATTGTTATTTCTAGTAATAGTTAGAAGCATGCAGGTGCCACCTTATTCAACAGGGTGGTTGGTGCAGTGAAAATAAAAAATTGTTTTCCAAAATGAATACCCTAAATAAATTCTGTATTTACACTGGCGATTCGATATTTGAAGGATTTAGGTTTTATTTTCTTTTGTCACTGGTTTCGTTTTTTCCCTCTTCCTTGTTTTTCAGTACCTCTACGGCATGGTGCTTTCGTGTTGAACAGAATTGTGTACAAAAAGAAGTTTTTTGTGCACTTTTTGATTAGTTGAACACGATGTTCACTCTAGTTACGGATTGCAGCTAAATAGACAAGTGAAGCTTTTAATGCTGACAACTGGTAACTGGATGAGATTTAATTGTTTAGGTCAGACTATGTGTGTGGGTAGGTGGCTCGTGCAAATCGATTTAGGTCGATAGAAATTTAATTTGGAATGACTTTACCTTTATCCTGTTTTCCAGTTGGTATGAAGGAAATTGTGATTTTTTTTTTCATTTGATCGATATTACATTTGATACATTTGAATTACAATCTACATACATATATGTCATGGGTGATTCATTTAAAGCCACTTTTTTTCAGTAGGAAATTTATGACAGATGAGGCTCATTCATGGCTTTGGCAAAGTCAATCAGCAACTTGAAGAGGTGCAAGGGCTGCCATTACATCCAGACAAAACAACCGTTTGGAGTGGGTTATGTTCTGGCGGAATAACCGGTATATAGATTATACAGTGCTGTTTGGATTTTTGGGATTATGGCTTTTCGGGATTTTGGATTTTCGGGATCTTGGATTTTCGGGATTTTGGGTTTTCGGGATCTTGGTTTTCGGGATTGTGACCCCAACCTGGGAGGATTATTGTGCAAAGAGAATCAAAGGAAAGACTGAGCGCTGAATGCATCTTACGGATGCCTAGAAAACTGGGTGTGATGCTCTGGGGATGCTTCCCTGGTGATGGAGAAGGTAGAATGGCCTATTTGGAATCGAAAGTTACTGCAGCGTTTATCAACGAGTCCCAGAATATGAATAAGGGCCCTTCGCGCTAGAGCTTTTAGGTGACACAGGTTCATTTTTCAACTGGACAATGCTGTTTTTGTTTTTCCGCATCCGCATCTGCAATAATCAATGCTGAGTTTTTGCGGATGCGGATGTTGTGCAAGTTGCGACAAGAAAATGTGGACGGGGACATTGAGTGGCACGTGCTGCGAGCTCAACGAGTGCGAACAGATACAGAACAACCAGGGACGTCCGGTACGGCTAGTAAGCCATGCTTAGAATGCGATCTTGCCATTATGCTGGATTCCTCAAGTGAAGGTGAAATCCAGGAGGAATCATCTGATAATATTAGCCCCGGTATTGTTCTAAAGAATGAATTGCTGTCGCATCGGAATAAACTGCTGGAGCGTTAATCATAGTGAGTTAAAAATGTTATCTGCCATAGCACGTAGATATGTTATGTATTTGTCGCCTCCGCCAGCCAGTGTTCCAAGTGAGCAATTATTAAGTGGTGCAGGCTAATTTATGAGCCTCTGTGAAACAGGTTGCAACCTGAAAAGGCCGCGAAATTGCTGTTTATTAAATATAATGCACCAATTTTTAAATCAGTAAATCAGTTTATCAAATAAAAATTATTAAAAACTACCTTCATTTTCATTTATTCATGTACCTAAACTAAAAAAAAAACTTGAAATCTGAATGAGCATCAGCATCCGCATCCGCGGATATAAGTATTAAAATATTCACATCCGCGGATGTCAAAAATTCTGCATCCGCAACATCCCTGTTAGAAATCTATTAAATTAGGTCTGTTTGGTAACACGCTAGTTTTCGAAAGTTCTATGTAAACTACATAGAATCATGACAGTTTCATGACTCTCAATTTGTTTTACTCTCGTTTGGCTCTCAGCTTGCGATGTATTTTCTGCAAGACCTATTCCTCGGGGTGGGCCGTGCCGACTCTGTCAAACCAGCCATCTGACAGTTTATGAAATGTCATAATCTTTATTGTTAGTGGAAAACGAAACAAAAACAAATTGATAGGTTTGACCAAGTGTTGTTTGAAAAGCGTTTGTTTACTTTTGTGCAAGTTTTCTGTCTTTGTGAGGATTTCTCTCTTTTTGAGAGGATTCTACTATTTGACAAATCTCAATTCCGTGTGCCAAAAAAGATACCAAACAGACCTATTGTATCGCGACCGGCTTTTAACTTTCGAATCATTGACAAAACCATTATTTTCCTGTTAATCTTTCCTTTTCTCTACAAAGGACATCTTCTAATTACTTTATCCCAAACGACACTATACATATGTAGATAAAGTTTTATCAACTTTTAATATCACAAACACAAACCTCTTATGACATCCAAAGGATAACAAAAAAAAAAAAATTCGAAGAGCTTTCACGGAAAAACGTGGTTCATTTATTGGTCCATCCAGGGTATCCTTTGTATGCTTCTTCAGCAGAAGCAGCAGCAACTCATATGCAGGGAAACTTTTGTAGAAGGACACATTTTTCATACGAGTAACATAATCCAAACTCATAAGTGCATTACCACAAAATGATATTACCCCCGAAGCTCTTTGCATCTTGCTCTGCTGCAATCAAATCACCGCCAGTGCCTGGGATGGTAATTCCATTAACCCCATGAACTACCAGCATAAGGGAGAGTCCCAGTACATAGTTCACTCTACAATCTCGGAAAAAACGGGACGACACAAACGAATACTTGTGAGTTGGAATGTACATACATACATATGTGCACACATTTAGTCACTAGGGACAGTTTCGTCAGGATTCTGACGCTTAAAAAAAATGGTGTGTTATTTTCTGCTCTCCACTCATATCAACTCAAACAAAATCAGACACTAATAAGGACTCCTCTTGTGTCAGGTGAACACCTTTGTACTCGTATGTGACACTCAGCTCCTTACCTTTGTGTAGGAGGGTTTCGTTTTACTGCTTTGGATTTTCCTTCTTCAATTCGAAGGACAAACTTTTTGTTTTTTTTTCACCACGCGCGTATTCTTCTGCTAGCGCACACACACATTCAGAGTTAGGTGTAAATCGAGACGGTAGCGGTACCCCACAAGGATTAGTATAGGGTATACCTACATAGATATTTATAACAATTCTATTTAAGTCTGCTTAAGGCTAATAAACCGTATCGTAAAGTGAACCGCAGCCCGCCCACTTAGCGCCAAAAACAGCGCACAATTACTCTCCGTCATCGAGGGGTCTCTTGGAAACCATACGAGTCAACCTTAGTCATTCAAAATGTGCTACCACCGCCGCCGCCGCCATGCCACCCATCGTCAAATGTACGACGATTACTACATCTCGTTGGATACGTTAGGCTTAAAATCCATATTTCTTTTGTATTTCGCTGACGAAGGGCAAAGCATTGACTTTGAAAAGGGATTTGCTTTAGGTGTATTTGTTTAGTACCACATAGGAGTGGATGTCAAGCTAACAAGGACATCAATTTCAGTGTGGCGCGCTAACTTTTACTATCGAACATATGGTGTGTCACTTTTTGAAAGTAAACATTTTAAAAGCTAAATGTGAAAAGCTTGGTTTTATGACGAAAATGATTCATTTTGTTTGATTTTTTGGCTTGAAAGTGAATGCATTTTATAGGTAGGTATGGGATGGGACGAAAGACAACAAAATTTCGTTGCAAGATGCTGACATTGAATATTCATGTCACACGCGGTCGAAACCAATCATATGCACCATATTTTGTAACCAGGGTTACTTTTGAGACCCTTTGAGGTCAAATTGAACCTTTTTTGATGGCACGGACCCCAGGACCCGCCTTTTTGAAAATCATCGAAATTTGACCCTTTTCGGACCCTTTCTGTCAATTGGGAAACAATTGCCACACTCAACCGAAATTCCATCACTTCTTCTTCTTCCATCACTATTGTCACCGCCAGCAATCAGACTTTTGTACTAACCCGATTTCTATCTATATATGTATGTGCTTGCCAACGCCGAAATGTAAATTTCCAGACAAATTCAAATAGTTGGTGCGTTTCGTTTGTCATACGTCTACTATTGTTTTGTTAATATAAAAAAAACCTGCCAATCCATGCTATCCGCATTAAATGTTTTGGAAGATGAAAAGTGAGAAGAGTGGGTCCCTAACTCGAATTTAATTCAGAAGTTTAGGGCTTTAATTGCTAACAATATTAGGTTTACCAAATCATAACTTTTTGTTTCAATACCTTTCTTGTTTTGTTTTTTTGCATAAGCTTTATATATTTTTAAGCAACTGGACTACAAATAAAAAAAACTAATAAAATAATACTTATCTACCCCCGTTATATTCTTAAATTTTATATGGGGCTCCTTTTTTTCGCCAGGTACCCCTTTTAGAACCTTTCCCGAAATTTTCAGAGGTTACCCTGTTTGTAACTACATAAACCTCTTTTATCCGGAACTCCAATAACCGGCAACCTCTATTAACCGTAATTTTTTACAGAGTTATGTGAGCATTATTTGAGAGCGAAAAAAACCAATGCACATCGACAAATTCTGCATTCTTTGAAGATTATAGGACTGTTTTCCGTTCGAAATGTCTTCCAAAATTTCTTTGGAGCACCATTACAACTAAGTATTCTATAGCCTAGTATCTAGTAGTAGCCAGGCACCAACGGCCCAGTAAAGTAGTGCAGAGTTTGAAAAGTAAACTACCCAACGCAAAGGCACTGTATAGGCACTGCATGTAAAAATCAACAAAATACTTTGTTATGTCACTATTATAATATATAAAAACAACTTTTAACCACAAAAAAATTAACAACATGTCCAAAATAACAAAAAAACGTAAATTATTTCATTGTATTCTAATAATTTCCATACAAAATGTATGAAGGTCCAGCCAGACCTATTCCATTGATGGGAAAGTGACAAAACATCCATTGACAGACGGGTTAATGGCCATGATTTTATCTAGCATTTTTCGTTGATTTTCTGGTGCGTGGATCTTGCAGAAACATCACCTTCATTGTTGAAAGGGTCTACTGCTCAGAAGTAGTGGCCTAATCTCCATTCTTTCGAGAGTCTAGAAATGAGTCCTCACTTGATCGTGTTCAAATATTAAGAAATCATACTAATATATAAATCTCAATGCCACGCTTTTACCTGTCAAACTTCTTCCAGGATAAACACAAACACTAACACACAATGATGTAAAACTTCACATTCCCATTCTTTAACATCCTGTGCGAATTATGGACCGATTTTTAAGTTAAGTTATATGTAATACTAGTTGAACCCGTGCTCGCGTTGCTTCGCATTCTAAGGGCTTTCTCACTCATACAAATATTCAATTGCAGTGGGAGCGAAGAAACATCAAATCATTTGTCTAAGTCCACAAAAGCGTTTAATAAATTTTGTTGATTAACTGCGTTTTATCAAAAACGTTTCAATGTGTAACTTTTAGGCCCTAAGTGCAGATTTCATAATTCTCAAAAACCGCACTGCACCGTAGCCCGTCAACACTTCCTCCTCTACCAGATGTCGTTGCAGAATTGTAACTCTAGGTCGGTTTCCGTTACATAATTTAGGCGGGCTCAAGTTTCTTAGAAGAATAGTAGGTACACCCACTTTTAGTTTTAATTTATGTGATGGAAGCCCTGGATGGAGCAAATAGAGAATTTTAAAATTCGACCAGACAGCTGGTTGTTACTTCTTGGACTACAACTCGGTTGATTGAAATACTTACATTCTGCACTTTGACCATCAACACGTGAAAATATCTCGCTATCAATTGCTGGAGCTTGATCATTCCGAGACAACAAAATAGCTCGCTCACAAAGCTAAGAATTCTCACGGTTTGTTAGTTGTTATATATAACCGTAAAACGATAAATTTAATTTTCCGTTTTCTTCCGGAATCGTTCTTCCACCAATTTTAAGTAACAAATAAGAAAATTTTGTGCGTTTGGATTGCCGGCTGTTCGTGAACGCATATTGGCGGTCAAGTGCATTTGAGTAACAATGGACCGCAGAGACTTGACTTTTTCAGACAGGCATTTACTTCATCAGCTTTTGTGCCTCATGGTACTACTGATAACGTTTGCCTAAAGTTTATCCTGTTAGGTTCTGTTAACGATTTCCACTGCCTTACGGTGCATTCGTCCCACACAATTAGACAATAGTCACAGAAAACTCGAACATTATCATTATTCCGGGGAATACTACTAACCCTGACGACGCGACGCGACATCCAAGGGCAATATTACCTTGGCTTCGTATCAATGAACAACCAATACTTCCCAGATGATTTATTTATGTGATGATGATATGTAAATATATGTGTGTACATACATATATGAACCAAAATTAGATCTTAAAGCAACAGGAGTTAATTTTGGGTAGAATATATATTTTTGATCTTTTTTTGTTTTAATTTGTTGATAATATTAATAAACTAAAAATCCAATTGACTGCTCTGGAAAATTCTCTTTCTTTTGACACCTCATTTGTTAAGATCGCTTGAGTGTGAGAGCCGCAAATGGTTGTAGAGCACATTGAAGTGCAAGCCATATGATCACATTAGAGCGCGCACATATACTCACACACACACTATTGCAACGATACCCACTACTGCCCGGCTGCTGGCAGTGGTCATCACTGAAAGAAAATTGTGGGCGATGCTTTGAATAATGGTTTTGAGCATTGCTCAGCTTTAGGACAACGCAGGGGGATGTTTTATATCTCAAATGATTGAGGGACAAATCTACTAATTTCACCTATTTTTTTGTTTTTTAATCCGATAAGCCATTATTGAGTTAGGGCTGTATAATCATAATATTCCTCACCGATATACAGTTATTTTGAACATTATGTAAAAACCAGTAGCCTGAGCAAAAAATTACATAGCTTGTGATCATCCCGGGTACTTAAAAAGCATTTCAACAGAAATTTTCATCGAAATCTGTCCAGCGGTTTTCACGCTATTAGGTAACCAACAAAAAAACCTCTACAGTTTTATAATATTTATAGATATAGTTTATGTAGATTAATGCAAAAATAAAAACACTCTAGACTGCCACATTTTTGCGAAATGACACTAATGCAAAACAAGTACATTCAATCCACACTTCTTTTGTGGATTGTATTTGTTTATAGGGTGCGATAGCAAGAATTGCAATCGACTACGATCTGGAATAAAATTTTAATTTTGTTTTAACTCTTTCCGGCCCACTACCCTAAAATAAATACAATTGCACGATTTTTTTTGCATACATCAATTTATTTGCGTCATGTTATTAAAAGAATTACAAAACAAAAAAAAAATGTCCTTACAGGATTCTTTACAAGGACATGCTACGAAAATTAACAAAATGTGTATTTCTACCATGAAATTCATTAAATCAGGAACATTACAAGTAGAACACATCCACTGCGTCCTCCTTTGGTGAACCGTCTTGCTGCAGTGTGCACATCTTGATTTCGTGACCAACTACGAATTACAAATTTGCAGAAACCGTTGACTCTTTTAACAACTGACTGACACAACTGTCACAATACCTAAAAATCTTTATAACTGTCCCACTCCTTCATTGGATACATTTTTTTTTCCAAAATATAAGCTTAAGTCTACAAGCAAATGGGGTATAAGAAGTATAGTTATGCGCATTCAAGTCTAGAAAAAATTGTAGATAAGTGGTATATTTTTCATTACAGCGGCCTTGAAAGAGTTAAAGAACAGGAATAGGGAATCATTTAAAATTATCTATACGGAAAACTACTGGCATATGTATTTACACTTAAATATGTTATGCTCTTCTTCTTTTGAAGTGAAACTTCTTACTCGACTTCGGAAGGTTGCGTTAAATGGTCGCGTTGTGGTTTCACCACAGTGAATTTACATAGGCACCGCATGCAGAGCAGTGATGGAAAATGGGTTACGATTGTAACTTTTTGGATACAATCAGAAATCAAAGTTACAGAGTTACAATTGATAAGAAATAGTTACAATTTACCAAATACAAAAAATCTTTAAAAAAACTACCAATTTCAAAGTTTTGGACTGAGATTAGCCATATTCAAAATTAATGTGGCAATTTTATGTTAAACATACATACAGAACCTTGTACCCTGTGCATGACGAGTAGACAAACAACACAGTAACTCGGCATATAGACTCTGCAGTCTTCACGGACTGGTCAAAAACTGTAAGAGGCACAGAGTCTGGTATCTACTGTGTGGAACCAGATATAAAGGTGTCCTTAAGACTCCCGGATACCTGCAGCGCTTGTCAGGCAGAAGTTCTAGCCGTATACTTAGAGCAGCAGAGCTTCTGAATATACATCGACAGCCAGCGCTAGAATCGTGCACTATTAAATCGTAACTTGTCAGGAGCTGCCGCAGAATGCTCAGGGCATTATGCGCGCAGAACCGGGTAGGACTATGTTGGGTGCCGGGTCACTCCGGGATAGAAGGCAACGAGTTTGCCGATGAGTTGGCAAGAGGGGGGAACTGCCTCTACCCGAAGCGTTGGAAGTAGCTCCACCACTTTGCTGCATCAAATCAAAGGTGAAGAATATAATTACGAGAAGGGCTGGCCATAGATGGTCTAACATTGCAGGACACAGGATTCCCAAGGCACTTTGGCCAGCGCTGGGCAGTAAAAGGACCAGCGAAATCCTTAGACCTAGCAGGGCAGAAATAAGTACAGTTGTAGGAATATTATCCGGGCATTGCCTTCTAGACAAACACGCGAAGAGGCTCGGACTCTTAGGCACGGATATTTGCAGACATTGTAATGATCTAGGTTTAGCAGAGGATATCACACATATTCTGTGTGAAAGCCAGGGCATAGCACGTAGTCGCAGAAACATTTTAGACAGGTACTTCTTTAGCAACCTGGAGGAGGTAGGCCAAATCAACCATAGACTCCTTCTAAAATTTTGCAGAGTAATAAAATGCTTTGAGGAAATTGTGACGGTTTAGGTGCCATCCTTGGATGGATTCTTAGGGGAAAGCAATGGGCCCACTCTGGTGCCTAGTGTTTTGGGATGGCTCAGTCTTTCAGCCTCTCTCAACCTAACCTAACCTGTATATAAAATAGGTCAAGGCTTACTTTCAGTACTACATTCTCCGGCCTGTGTGGTAAGCATTTTTTGCATTGAAATTTAATAAAAACGAAGTGTAAATCGGCTACAAGTTACTTGCTCAGCTCTGATTGAAACAAAAATTCGTTGTGAAAAGTTATGAGTGTCATAATTTCAAAATTGAAAAAAGTCTTTTAGACACGAATATACTGATAAATGGCAATATCACAGATTATCAAAAGAAAAGTTACAATTCAGTCGTAAAAGTTACAATTTCAGCTTGGGAAAAGTACAATCTAAAAATTTAATTTTCCATCACAGATGCAGAGTAAACAAAATGACCACGTTTTAAATGACAAATATTGATCGTAACCGAATAATTGCTGCATCGATCCAATAGATTGCTTTCAAACCATTTTAAGTTATATAGTCGTGCGAGTCAACCAGCCTTCAGTGGGTTGTGACTTCGGTATACACAGCTTTTTTCGTATTTTCTTTTGCTGCAACTCGTCTCGTCCGATTCGATCACCAAAATCAAGCAGCATCGAGCGGTTAGTGCTTAGTCGAGTAAGAAGCTTCTTTAGCTGTGGTCCCCTCTAACTAAAGAAGCTTCTTACTCGACTTCGGTTGGTTGCGTGGTATGTATGGATATCAGTGCTGTGGGGAATAGGCAAAAGAGTGCTTAGTCGACTAAGAAGCTTCTTTAGTTGTGGTCCCCCCTAACTAAAGAAGCTTCTTAGTTCTTACTCGACTTCGGTTGGTTGCGTGGTATGTATGGATATCACTGGTATGGGGAATAGGTAACAAAGTAGAAATAGCGAAAATTGATTGAGTGGAGAGTAGTATTAGGAGTGCGAGTAGTATTCCCACAGATCAGAGCTGTAATATTTTGCATTATTTTGCAATATTTTGTTTTATTTTGGAGTATTGTGCATTTTTTCAGTTAATTTTAGTTTATTTGGTACAAAATGTAAGCAAATGTAGGTAAATTGAGTAAACTAAAGCAAAATAAGGCAAAATTATAATGCAAAAAAATGCAAATGAATGCAAATGAATGCAAAGAATGCAAATGCATTTATTAATTATTGCACTCAATTAAATGGTACCTAGAAAAAAAAGAATGCGATCTTTTGAATGCTTAAGAATGGTGATTGCATTCTTGTTATTGAAGTCTCGAAATGCAGTCGATGAATGCAATCACAAAATTGAATTCATTCGATCATTTTTAAAGAATGCATTCCAAAATTAATTTGGACACCCACCCAATGAATAGGTACATAATATGTATTTATATATTAGTAGGATATAGTTGGTTAAATGGAAATCAAACACTTTTTCCTTAAGGAATTCATATTGTCAACAAGTGGTTCCGGGCAAAAAGGACACCCGAACATACATATATTCGAGAGTGGGGTTAAAAAGACACCCGAACAATTTGATTCCCTTCAAAAGAATTTTTAATCAACTCATCTAAGAAAATCATTCACACCAACAACATAAATATAAAATCAGACTGATATACCAAAACGGTGTTTTCTTTTAATTAAACCTAATTACTTAGCGGTGAATTGTTTCCAAAGAAAAATCCGTAGAAGAACTTATTTCAGAAAGTAAATCGGCTATTTAACAATTATTATTTACATTGGCATTGTCTTGATTGTGATGTTTTATCCCGGTTACCCTTACATTCAAAACACTGTATGTTGGGAAATTATTGTGTAATAGCTGTCTAACCAATTACGAATAGAAAAATGTAGTAGCGCCAGCTACCCTTAAGAACTCCATTCATGTGACATTTTTCAGAAGAAAGAGACAAAAATACTGCATCCGATTCTTCGAACTAAATGGCAATGTTTGTATTCTAAGTAACACTATCTTTTTTTTGACACGGGCGAAGCCGGGCGGGACAGCTAGTACCCTAATAAGCCCAGTCGGGTTTCAAAAGTTTGTACCTTAGTGTGATTGGAATAGGGAACTGCCGGAGATTAAAGATAATTCAAGGCTGTCATACGTATAAGAAATAGAAATAGAACTTCTAGGATGTAGCATTTTACGAAAAGCAGAAAACAAATTTCCATATTCTGAATGTCTGCATGTCAATCTGAATGTGCACTCAATGTTAAATACGTTTCTCAACTTGATTACGACAGTCACTGTTGTCTGCTATTTTCTATCTTTGTGCAACAGTCTTTTGCAAATTTTACTTTATTTGTAACCCATTTCTATGGCAACATAATAAAGCTCGACACTAGCAAAATCAACTGCAGTTCACTTGACTGGATGCGGAATCTGCACCACACATATGCAACTTAACAAATGTACATATTTGCATTTTACGGAAGAGCGAGTATTCGAAAACAACTAACGTTGATTTGAAATTAAATTGAAAGATACAAATTGTCACATGTATTCACGAGTACATCCGCTATATACCCACATATGAATGTAGTTGTTCCTATGCACTATTACCCACCCGATCCTCAATATACCACAACTGGGATAATAAACATTTTATTCAATTCATCCGATTCTGCATCTAGTGAACCGGGTATTCTTTCCATTTTTTTGCTATGTAGGTACATACATATGTATACATACATATGTTCATTTATTCATACTTTATTTCCACTACACCAACACAAGTCGGGCAAATGCAACTACATTGCTACATACAACAAATCGTTTTCTTCTTGATTTATCCTGCGGAAAACGAAATAGAAAAACACCCAAAATCGAATTGAACGTAAAAATCAAATTGAAACGTAGCGGGAGACCGGCAAATTCATATCCTTATAAATGGATGCATGCATACTACGATGGCAAACAAATGGGGTATCATATCTAAACGTATAATATGTAGAGAAGATACGGGGCATTGCCTTGATACTCATAGCAACGAACATATGAATGTTCTCTTTCGGGAAGGGCGAAAATGTTGTCGCAAAAAAAAAAGAGGAAGGATCATATTTGCTTGTCAAAAATTCAATGAGATTTGGCATGATTTGAAAGTACAGTCGGGATGACAGACCCGCTGCCCTAATCACTTTTAGTATACTCAAATTCAGATTTAACACAGTTTTATTTTTACTTTATTATGACCGTATGATCTTAGATAGATAGATATTTATTTCGTTTTAAAATACAATGGATTACTACCGCACAGTTTACAATTCAGAGATATGATATTACTATGTATGTATCTTTCTATTGAAGCATTGTCTTATTTTCTAAATTTATTTGTTTAGTTGAGAATTTATTTATTTTGAGGGAAAAAAACGTACAAAACCCTCAATTTGATAAAAAAAAATTATGTTTACAACAAAATGTATGTTTAATATATACAAAGATTACTAAATAAATATTATGTTAGTAAAAATAAAAAAATATCACAGAAAAAAGGTAATTTGATTAACAAACAAAGAATAATACTTAAGTTAATAAATTGGGTATAACAATAAATAAATTAACGGAAAATAAATAAATTAATACTAAATAAATAAATAATAATAAATAAATAATAATATAATAATACCAATAATAAATAAATAATAGATAATATAATAATAATAATAATAAAAAATAAAAAAAAATAGATAAATAAATAATTAAATAAATAAATAAATAAACAAAATAAATAATTAAATCAATAAAGAAATAAGTAAAAACGGAACAGAAAGATTTAATAATATGGATAACAAAAAAAAATTATTACAAATAAATAAATTATCAAAAAATATGTAAATAAATAACAATTAATTAATTAACAAAGTAATAAACTTATCAATAATTTAACAAAGATCAAATAAAGTTAAAAAATATATATTTAAATAGATTTACAAGGAAACAAATAGGTTAGTTAAAAAAAAAAATGATAATTATAACATTGACATTAGGCTATTATCGGAGTAGTCACATCGCATTATAAATGTTTCAGTTAATTTTCGTATTCTATCAGAGATCAATTCATCATTGCATAAAATATGCAAATCAGACGTAGAATGATGCCAAGGCAAATTCAGCATCATTTTCAATACTTTATTTTGTGATATTTGCAGCTTTTTTATGTGACACTCTGCCGAGTCACCCCACACTTGACATCCATATAGAAGTATTGCTTGAAAAATAACTTTGTGGATTGTTATTTTATTTTCCTTTGATAATAGGGACTTTCGATTAATGAAAGGATTTAGCATTCTTATAGCTACATTTATTTTTGCCAAAGTTCGAGCTATATGTTCCTTAAAGGTTAACTTTGCATCTAAATGCATTCCCAGATGCATGACCGTATGATCTTGTTCAAGCATAGTGCATCTCTTCCTATTTTAGGTCATTTTGCATTTTCCGCTGACTTTGTTTTCATATGATCGTGGCGTAACATTGTGTCTAACACTGATTTTAAGAATGCTTTGATGAATAGCTGGAATAAGTTGCAAACCACGTCGATATGTACGAGCATATCTACACTTTTTATCCGCACATACAGGAATTGTTGTGGGGGCTTTAAGTTACCACTCCAAAGTTGTTATTTAAAATTTCCAAAATTCACAATAAGAATACTTTTTGTTTCGAATGAGAAGTTGTCCTTTACCTATTCCCGAAGTGATATAGAGACTGCTAAGTCAGTTAAATCTGAGGCGACTCATTATTATGCTAGAAGCTACAGCGAGTGGTGTGAAAAATTATAGAATCAAACGTAAAGTTCCAGTTTTCTTGGAATGAGTAATAAACTTTTATGATTAGTTTTTTGACAAAATATTGCCAAACGACACCAATTCGGGCAAAACCCTTTGATTTTATTTACCAAGAATGGTAATTAATTTTCTGAAAAAACTCAAATTTCGCCAGTGATAAATTGTAACTGACTTCATGAAAATATACAAATAAACATATAATAATTTTAATATCAGTAGGGATTTAGGGCTTAGCAAGTAGAGACTAGAGTAAACTAAACATTAATATTAAATATTTTATACTGTAGTGTTATTCAAAAAGACGAATAGTCTTAAAATGCTATATTAATGTTTAAATAAATAAATAAATAAATAAAGTATAAACTCAAGACAATTATTTTTTTCATTTTTTGTATAAAATTGTATTTTATATAGAATGCTTTACCCGTTATTTCTTATAATAGTTAACAATCTTCATGGTAGACTGGAAATAAGATTGTTTACAGTGTTTCCGGTATATTATTCAATTCTCAACAATTCTTTCTTTGGGTTGTTCTACGTTTTGAATTTATGACTTTTCCTGATCGTAAACCGCTCTTGCCAGGATCTCCGACAGGTTCTCAATGGGGTTTATGCCAGAACTTTAAACTGGTCACAGTGGAAGTCCAATTCAATGCTCATGAAATCACATTGTTGCTGTTTGTGCTGCATGGATATGAGCGTTGTCTTGTTGAAATATGACATTTTCGTCCTATGCTAGGATTGGGAAGAAGATGCTCTTTCAACACTTCATGGTAATTTTTGGCGTCAATTCTTCCAGAAATAAAATGAAGCGGATTCAATGCGTACATCCTTATGTCACTGTTTGAGTGCTGGTTAGCACAAGCACTTTCGATATTTCAAGTTGTTTGAGGCTGTTCCTAATTTTCTAATGAGGCTAGAATCGGATTCCAAATTAAAACGTCGAACCATTTGCGACGAAGTAGCTCTTGTTTTGGACATTTCACGTACAATGGCTCGTTTTACTGTCGGCGAAAATTACCGGCCTTGTAGAAAATTTTTCACTACACCTTGAGAGCGATTTATATCATTGGCAATTTGTCTTTGCATCATTTCACTTTTTTTTAGATCGACTACTATGTATGTATTTGTTTTTCAATGTTTCCCACGTGGTATATTTACTTAGTTGGCGCTACAGCTTGAGGTGAACCTGGACCTGATTCTCGCAACCATTTGTGTGTGCGTGTTATATATTTTTGCACGAACGGAAGGGACCTATAGTTTTCTACCGACTCCGAGAAATGATACTCTTTGATTGCTTGTCAGACATTCAAAAAAGGTGGCACCGTGAAAAAAACTCTTTAGGTGTTAGACCCGGGCTGGGATTGAACCTGGGCAGCATTGCATAGTAGTCCAACGCACTTACCACTACCACCACGGTGGTCACGTGGTATATTTAGAACTTTAAAAAATTCACTTCGTAAAATAAAAATTTTTATATATCACTCCAGGACTTCTGCACTGTTTTTTAAGAACTGTCATACCAAGCTACGCCTTAAAACTAAGCCTGAAATCAAACAAAAGGCCCTGAGTTTATACTTTTTCACGCAAATTTATTTTTTTTGTCAGAAAATTAATTACCAATCCTGGTAAAAAAAAACAATTAAGCTATTAAATGGTTTTCCACGAGTTGGTGTCGGTTGGCTATATTTTATAAAAGTTTATTACTCATTCCCAGAAAACCGAAAATTTACGTTTGAGTCTATTATTTTTCACACCACTGTACAATGAATGAACTATGTAGGTACTATTATACATATGTGTATAACATAAAATGTGTAAGAACTAAAATTTTTTGCTAGCCCCACTATACCGCATGGATAGCTGTTTAATCGTGGCCTAGAAAACGTAGAAATCCTGTCAAGAATTGACTGTTATTGATTTTATTTTCACGTCCATATTTTACATGTTATTTGTTCGATCCATTTTTTACTCCTTGTTTTTTTTTGCCTCAGCCTCCACGTCTTACCTACTCGTAGCTTTGGTCCATGTGCTCGGGACTCAAGTCTGAGCTTACAGCTGAATTATTTTTTTTTCTTTTGGTTTTTTACTTGATTTTCCTCAAGAGTTGATTCTTTTGTCACCACCCGTTCGTTCGTTCGATCATTTCATTGCCAGTCATATGTTTTTACGTGTAAAACTCGCTCCCCACCATTTTCCGCCATTCCATGTCATACCAATCGGAATATCTCATCCGCATTTCTGCGAATGGCTGACTTACACATTCCACGGGAAAATAAAAATTCATTTTTGTCACAAGGATACTCATAGCTCACAAAAAAAAAGGATTACACAACATTTCTGCATATACAAAAGAAACAACAAGGACCTTACGATTACGATTACGAACGACGACAATGACAAGCACAAGGATGTCGATGAGGACGAGGATGTTTTTCGATGTGCAATGTGCATACACAACAACGCCGATATGAATATCTTAAAATGCAATTTAATAAACTCCACATCATCCAACAACGATGGTGAGCACTGAGTAGTTATCTACTGAGTGAGGATGAGTGGGAGCTCTTATGTCAGTTCTTATTGTGAGATGAGGTGGGTGCCCTGGTCCACCTGCTGCAACTACAATATCATCGCCTTTTGCCGTCGTTGCAATTTGTGCTGATACCGAAAGATGCAGGCTCTCCTGCATTAAATGCAATTTTTGCATTTCCATTCCAATACACTATGTGTGTGTAGGGATTCATCAAAAGAAGTAGGCTTTAGCAGTTTTGACATTTCCAGTGGGTTGGATGGCTCCAAGCTGAGTTGTAGCCAAATTGCAATTTGACGTAATTTTTCTTTTGTGGCAGAGAATATTCCATTTAGTAGACTCCGTACCATATCCTGCTGATCTTCAATTGAATTGTTCTCGTACGGCTGAATCCACATTGGGTTTGTTTGTATACGAAAAATAGGCACAAATAAGTATTGAGTGGGTGGGTGGCCGGGCGGCAAATACATACATACTCATACTCATAGGTAATAATGTTAAATGGGGTTTGGGTGTTGTTGAGGCAGTCGGTTGAATGGTTTTTCCACGTTTCAATTTTTGATATTTTGATGCTGTTATCCAAGTTTTTCGGATCACTGGGTATACCAGTATAGTATGCGATATAAGATACATATTTACGGTATCGATTTGGAATGGAAATTGATTTTTTTTTTTTAAGGAATTGGGTTAATATTATGTCGCATCATGGTGATCATATATTCGTACGTGGCAATCGGAATGATGGGCGTGAAATGATGGCTCAGCTTTGGCATATAAAAGACAAAGCATTTGCGTGTCAATGAATATCAATTCGGCATTTGAAAGGATTTTAGCAAGGATATTTTGTTTTTTTTTTGTTTTGAAAGCAAGTAGGCACTACTTATAGGGATTTGAAGGAATTTTTTACTTTGCAAAGATTTGAATTTTTAGCGAAAATTTTGGTGTGGCCTACTGTGTGCGAAATTGGTTTTATTTTTTGTGGAAAAAGAAAAAGAAAAGTATTTTCTATGTTTACTCTGTTCAATATAAGAGAATTGAAATATTAATCTAAGCAAATAAGAGCAAAGAGTGAAAAGTGCACGAACGGGTGATAGTAGAATGGATATTGTATCCGTACTTAAATACATGTAAAAACATGTATACATAGTTTGCCAGCTAATAAATAAATATACGGCGTCAGCAGTCCTACACAGAACCAAGTCTAGCTTCTCGCAACCATTTGTGTGTGCGTGGTACTTTTTAACACGAATGGAAGGGACCAACAGTCTTTTGCCGACTTTGATTGCTTGTCAGACATTCGAAAGAGGTGGCAACCGTGAAAGATTTTCTTATGTCTTAGACCCCGGCTGGGATTGAACCCGAGCAGCATGCGTAGTAGTCCAACGCACTGACCACTGTAGCGCCACCTATACTCTGTTCCACAAAAATTTTCAGTACAGTCCTTATGGGGGAGCTTTTTTTCAAACACTGGTGCCTGAACATGTCTTCCTCTTCACGGCACTCAATTAGAGAAGGCGCCACTGAAATAAAAACCAAAGCACTGACTTGCACAGCTTTTGTTATTGTAATTTACCACAAATTCGCATACATCCCACCATAGCGACCGGCCAACTCCACAGTCGGTGGCTGAATGATTATGTGTGGCTACCATCTACCAATCGCTGTATAGTATATAGAAAACATCAAGATCAAAACAGTGTTACCATTAGGCGTGTTTTTTTTCAAACCTATATAGGCTAAACATGTTTCCGCAACATGTTTTCAATGTAAAATACAATAAAACCTTAGCCTGGATAATTATCCAGGCTTATTTTTGTATGGAAAGCTTTTTCGAAATCTATATAGTGTAACACTACCTACACATTTTGTACAAAAAAACTATCTTGTCGTTCGCAACATTACAAGGCGAACTCGGACGGACGCCCTTCCGGCTTGGATGCGCAAAGTGATCTTAACTCAATGCGCCCAACCCATCCACCGAGCTGCAGTTGCAGCCTAACTACCTATCTCTATCTATTATCCTGAGAGTAGGAGGGATTTCCCCACTCTCCTTAAGCTACCTATCTGTTTACATTCGGCCATCCGACTTCACACTGTCCTCAGTGTGGGTCCCTTTGAAGTAACTACTTCAATTTCATTCTCTTTTCTCGGACATTCGGTCCTACATTTCTCACACACATTCTTTGTGTTTCCTCGGACTTTCGGTCCTACACTTTCACACACATTCTTTGTGTTTCCTCGGACTTTCGGTCCTACATTTCTCACATAAGACACGCGGTCCCAGAACCACTCAGTGAGAGGATAGGACCAAAAAGTCCATGCCAGTCAACGGTAGATTCAGTGACACACGCTTTAACCGATTATTAGGTTACGTTATCCCCAGAATTACTCATAAACGGGTTGGCCCTAAAAAGCCGCGCCATTTAACGGTAGATTCAGGGTAAGGGCCTTCGGTTGTCTTTTTACCTTGGGTTACTTGATCCTCCGAATTACTCAGAAAATGGGTTGGCCCTAAAAGGCCGTACCATTTAACGGTAGCTTCAGGGTCAAGGCCTATAATTGTCTTACCGATAGTTTCTTACTATCACACTGAGATACAACTCAGTCGCCTTTGCTTTTACAATTCATCAGTCGTACCTTCGACGTTCGAATTCTTCCACTCGTGTCTGCATCACTCGTACTGGCCAGCACCGCCTTCACTTAAACTGTGAAATAAAGAAAACTTTTCTCATCTTTTAATTAAAGTATGCAGAATTCATTTTTAATTTACTGTATATTTTTATGTACGTATTTTGTAAATATATTTAATTAGAGCATTTCTACCAACTACATTTTTATCAACTTCAAATATCTATGTATATGTATGTTATGTATGTTTGATATACCAATATTATTAATATTAATGTTAAATCAGGGTTTGTAATGCATATAATTATTCATGTTTTTTTTTTTTTTACGATTATTTGAATATTTATTTTATTTTGCCTTTATTTTATTTCATTACGTAAAAAAAAATTAACTTTATTCTAAACTTTATATTTCGCCATCTGAGTCTTCACCGGCACTTAACTCGTCCCAAGCGAAGTCTTCAAGTCTCCCAAAAGGTTTCATATGATCAGCCGAATGAGTTGATGAATACGGCTTCTGCGAGATCTGGAGCGCTGTTGAATCTCCGACGACATAACGATCGTTACCTACTATCTGTTTCACCTCATATGGTCCTTTGTATCTCGGTAGTAATTTCCTCGAAGCTCCTGTGGCACCATGTTCAGCCCGGATAAGCACCATGTCTCCCACGACATAAGTTTGTGGCTTGCGATGAGCATCATTGAACTTAGCTGCTTGTATGCTCTGCAGATTGTGAACTCGGTAACTGGCTCTATCTCGGCTCTAGTTCGGACAGTGGTATGTTTTCCTCATCATCAGTGTCTTCTCCATGTATAATATTGCTGAGTTGACTGGATAAAATGTTTCTTGGTTCAAATGCAAAAAGCAACTTTTGCGGTGTTTGGTTAGTTATCCGATGTTTTAATCTATTCATACCCCATTGGATCGCAAGAATATGGTCTTCCCAATCTCGTCCATCTTGGCGTGTTGTCATTGACGAAAGTGATGTTCCGACAGTTCGAAAATAACGTTCGATCTGTCCATTCGCACGCGGTGTCTTGACTGCATTAAGTATATGACGTATTCCATTCTCAGTACAATATTTCTTAAACTGTTTGGATGTAAATGCCGTACCGCGATCACTCACAATATGCAACGGAGATCCAAAAAATTGGGATAACTCAACCAATGAACGAACAACAGCTTTTCTTTATCCGCATTTTCACATACAAAGTCACCAAGTAAAATGTCATCTTCAACAATCGTAGATTTGTTTGCTTGTCGGCGATTATGTGCTTCTACGGATTTACACTCCTTCAGTCAGGATGATTTATTTATAGAATCATCCACCTTTTTGATTTCTAGACTACGATATTTCTTAATAACGCAAACCATTGGTGAATCAAGGAAATTGCGACCAAGAATCATGGGAACATCTTGAACATGATTTTCTATGACAAGTATTTCGGTCATCATGCTCACTTCTCCAACTTTAACATTTTTGTTAATTTTTCCAAAAGCTTGGGCAGAGCCCCTACCAAATCCTTGCAACTTTGACCTACACGCCTGCATGTCCCAATTGAATTTTCTTAATTCAGACAATTTAAGTGTGAAGCAATCGCTTCCTAAGTCAATGAAAGCATCAATGCGTTTGCCTCCCACCTCAATAGTTTGAAACAATCCACTGTCGTCATCAGTATTAAGTAATCGCAGAACTTTCCGATTTGATGCGTCGGAACGCGATTTAAAATATGGCTGAGGGCGCATTTTACACTCACGAGCAAAATGTCCGGGTCTGGAACAAACAAAACAACACCGTCCATTAGGTGGGTTTGGAGGAAAATTGTTTTTTCTTATAAATCGATCTCCTTGTGGATTTCTTTTAGGAAAACCGTATTCGCCATATTTTGATTTCGGATCCACCGAGAAATTATATGTCCGTCGAGTAATAAATTTACCGCGCGTGTTTGCCTGTTCTTGAATGGCATTAAGCGCATTAAGCGTAGATAAAAGCTCAGGAATAGTTGAGCAATTGGCAGTTATTAAGTTATTCATCAACGTTCTATCGTTTAGGCCGGATATAATATATTTAATAATTGTCTTCATTCCTAACTATCCTCTCTTTCCTATGGACTCAACTTCGTACGCGTAATTTTCAAATGATTCATTTTCCTGTTTTTGCCTTTTCATTATTTGTGCGTATACATCGTCGTTGTCCTCGAAACTAGGAAAATCAACAACTACCCTAGTCTTCAGATCCTCCCATTTACTAATGTGACCACGGTGCCCAATAAACCAATGCGACGCAGCTTCTTCTAAACGAAGTGAGGCATAAAAAAGGGTGGCTCGATCATCCCATTCATAAAGCCGACGAATGTTGTCTACCGTTTCAACCCATTGACATGCTGTTAATGCCTTTTTATCAGAGGGATTAAACGGAGGAACAATTCTTCTAACTTCCTCTGGACCCATTCTGAAGGAATGCGAACCAAAACTGCTCGATGTGGTGCCTACTGCATGGGTGTCTACGCTGCTGGAGCGACGTACTAGTGCAAGCTGTCTCTCTAGTTCACTATTCCTTTCACTTAATTTTTTTAATTCAGATTTTATTGAATCTAACTCACCCTTGCTCTGGTCTTTGGATTTTGGTGGCACTCGCTTCCTTTTGGTCACTCCTTCCATCATATGTGTTTTTCTGTCTTTGTGTCGATGCACTGTTTATTTATCTACATATTTTTTTTAATTTCACACTGCTCGTTTTTTTTTTAAAATCACTTTTATATATCTTACTCGAGCAATAGTATTTTATTTCACTTTGCTCGTTTTGTTAAAATCACTATTTTTTTAACCACTGTATATTTTACTCGAGCGTTAGTATTTTACTTTTTTTTTTTTTTAGTATTAGTAGGATTATTTTTATATCACTTTACAAATTTGGAATCCTATTTCACAGTAACTTTTCATATACACACTTTTATCTCGACAATTACTCGCACTTTACTTTTATCTGGATAACTACGCGTAAGAACATCCGACTCGGTTGAAATGAGAAACAGTAATGTTTTTTTTTTTTTTACGCATACGCCAGCTGGGGTCCTTTATTCACTACTCGCGAACCAACGCAATACTTTTTTTACGACCCATCACTCATTTGTAGATCCTAAATTGATATCCTCCGACCTAAACAAACAACCGGATATTCCTAGCAACGCATTATCCCGAACCGATGTACGTGCTAGCTAAAACGGCCGGCCGATCTACGAAAACAACAAGTCGATACGCACTACACACTTATATACATACAACATGAGTGGCGCAGTAGCTCGTAGGGTGCAAATATATGATCTTACCCTGTGTACATACTCACCCAGCACACTGATCGTGTGCCTGTATCCGCAGTGGAAAAAAGGCTAGACTTATCCTTTTTTTTTTATGACCACTCAACATTCCTATATTCAGATAGTACGGGATCTTATCCTTTGTAAATATTCAGCCACAGATCTGCGCCTACGTACGCAGTAGAAAAAGGGTATTGATTTATGGTTTTGTTTTTTTTTCCTGGCACACACTTATGATCACTAATCACCACAAAATATTTTTTTTTTGTTTTTTTTCAGGCTGCCGATTGCCTTTGTTTTTTGTTTACGCACATGGATATTTGTATCCCACTTCTGAAATGTAACACTACCTACACATTTTGTACAAAAAAACTATCTTGTCGTTCGCAACATTACAAGGCGAACTCGGACGGACGCCCTTCCGGCTTGGATGCGCAAAGTGATCTTAACTCAATGCGCCCAACCCATCCACCGAGCTGCAGTTGCAGCCTAACTACCTATCTCTATCTATTATCCTGAGAGTAGGAGGGATTTCCCCACTCTCCTTAAGCTACCTATCTGTTTACAATAGATTTGAAAAAAAAAACGCGCCTATTATTAAGTTAAAGCTAATCGTTAATGCTTTTTCTTTGGTTTTTGTAAAAGAGCTTCGGGATTTTGTGCTTTGAGAACAAATAAAATTAATTTGAGTATTGCCTCATGGCTTTTGTTTTTTCCATTTTCTTGTTTTTTCTGGTGAAACCGTTAAAATGAAGTTCAACACTTTTTCGATTTTTGTGACTTATAATGAAGGTTATTTGCGCGAGATGAGTGTTGCGGAAACGAATAGTGACTTTTTTTTTGTTTTTAGCCTATATCTCGTAAGCTGAAAAAAAAAAAAAAAAAAGCTAATCGTTTCCGATATTTAACATTGATACACCAAAATACTCGAAAACAAGCCCTTTACAATATACCAAAATTTTATCAAAATCGAGGTGGTGTCCACTTTGTACACAATTATCTTTTTTTCGTTCAACAAATTGTGTTGTTTTCAAATCAGCAGATGGTAGCCCCCTATGGGTATTACTCTCCGATTTGCGGCGATTTTAAATGCATATTATTGTAACCCAGTGAGAGCTTAAAAGAGGAACAGATTTATGAAAGCTATTGCAACCAGAATGAGAGGCAAGCGTCCTATCTTCCCTGTACTGACAATTTTTGTGGAACAGAGTATAGAGAAGGAAATAACTTTCTTGGATCTACAAAATCACAACGTGCGGGTTATAAACGTATTCTAATTTTTGTGAATCCTTTTGTCCATTTTTGGCTAAAGTGCTTTGTAATTAATTGAAATTGTTAGATCAAGGATGATGCCAATCCAGAACCATTTACTTGGAATTTATTCAAAACTAAGAATAAAAAATACGCTAATCCGTTAGCCGTGGAAACCACCGGGAAAGTTTACCTCCTATAGATTCCAAACTTCGAAATTGAATTGAAATTAAGAATAAAGAATAAAGGGACGGATCTAAAAATAAATTACAAGGGAAAAAAATAAAATAACACCTCTGGCTATATCGACACCGCAATTATCAACCGGATACACCTTCGCGTTTAAAATGCTCCTAGAAGGCGGACATACGAAGGGAACAGAATGCGTTTCTAAAGCAATTAACTATAAATTAAATTAATTGCAAGAATTTATAGCTCCCAAGGTGGTTGTTAAGCTTTTAATGCTTAAAATTGTTACTTCGGTTACGTTCACATTTCAGACACCCGCCCAGCCGCTCTACATCCGACAAGGGTTACTTTTATACTCTGACACTTACATACTGTAGAATAGAGGGTTTGTGAGATTTTCTCACGTACGTATTCGTATTTACATTCGGACAATCGTTATAATACGGCATTCGGGTATCCTTAATGATGGTACCGCGGGAGTTATGTATGTACATACAAGATGACTTTCGTCTTGCATACGGTGTGGTGTTGGTATTCCCGGTGCCGAAGGCATCTTGTGTGTCATATTGGCTACTTTTGTGATGTTATCGTCAAATAGGATTTTATAAGCTGCATTTTTGTAATGGTTGCGGATTTTTCAGGATCGGAAAATAAGATTAAATTGTGGTGCCAACAGACATTCTAAGATTATGAATCATGACATGAAGACTACATATAAGTACGATTATTGATCTCATTATAGGACACTCGCTTAAAGGTGAGAATGCGACCGGGTTTGGCATCCTTTCAAATTACTTCTGCAGAAGTTGCAGAGACGATGAAGAGGACCACATCTCGTCTGTTCATGCCCAGCTCTTTCCCGTAGTAGAAAACTACACCTAGGTGAATATATACATACTTCTTCAGTGACCTCAGTGATCTAGCACAAAAAAACGTTAGCAGTCTATTTCGCTTTACTTACAGCTCGTCTAAATGGTTCTAATGAGTGGCGGGAAAAACATTCCCATTTGGTATCACAATGGAGCTCTTTACAGATATGTAAATGTGCTAAATGCTTAATGTAGAAAAAGTGGAAATCTACAGCGTGTACCAAATTGCATCACATCAAACAATATAATGAAACCATTTTGTCCTAGTACCTGTGTTGTATACAATTGTTGACTTGCAGCATTGTGTTATAAGCTCCACATCTTTCCGACATCAGCCTATAGTAAAACTCAAGCAGAGATGGATCAAGAGCCATCGAAAAAAAAAATCAAGGCAGAACAATGTTATTACCATCACACGCAGCAATTGTATGTAACGAACATAACTGTAATAACAAGCTATAAATGTAAATGTTGTTTTTCGGTATTTTTTAAGCTTGTATCTACTAGAATATGTTTTTGTTTTTCTATAAAGGATACTACATAGTGTACCAGTGGCAGATACCTCGTATGAAGAAACCCTACAACCGGCTACGGTTCACAAATAAAATGGCCACCTACTGGCACCTAGTGGCACCGTGTGAAAAAAGTAAAAGCTGATTTTCGAGATCCTGATCCTGATGAATTCACCACAATGTGGACTAAGAGATTCGACTGATTTGGTTCATTTTGAACTAACACACAAATGGTTGCGATATTTCCGGTTCATTGACCGGTACCGGTGCATTGTCTCACTAGCCCAGGAGCATTCAATAGTGAATATGTTGCTTCAAATTTATCCACTATAGCCTGAAGGGGCCAGCTCATCCGCAATCTCATTTCTTTCAGTGCCTCTGTGACCCGGCAGCCACCAAAGTTTGACTTTATTATGAGCTGCTATAGGGATTATAGGGCATTGAAGCGTCACTTTACCAGTCCCAAGTTCAAAAAGTAGCAGGAATTTGAACATTTCGAGATCGTACGATTCAATATCGCTTGACTTTTTTCTTTGGGACCATGTGAAAGAGTAGGTTTGTACTAACGCTTTCCACGTGATTTCTAAGCCTTTACTACTTCTAGTATTCAAGGTTAGAAAACTGTTAACAAAATGTCTGTTTTACTCCATTGTGTGTTTTCGCTTGCCATCCCAAATGATGATTACAACTAACTGCCACTTTGGGTTTTATCGTTTGTAAATTTTTTTACAAATTACTTTTCCTTTGACGGATGTGCCAGAACATTGTTAACAATGTGTGTTTGTGTGTGTGTTTCTCTAGCTGTAAGAGTTTCTGGTTACACGCACATATCGTGGGATCCTTGTTTTTTTTTTTTACTGTACATAAATGCGAAATGCACCCACAAGCAAATGTGGGTGGCAGAGGAAAATCATTTCGAGTGAAAAATACTAGGTTTGTTATATGCAATTTAAAATTCCAAAAGGAAAGGAAAAAACCGCAGGAAGCAGATTTCCTTTTATCCGGCAGTTCTATGTAAGAATAAAGCGATTTTTTCCATTTTTTTACTCTCTAAAACACTATTATCCTTTGAATAGAAAATCGTTGCTGGCATAAGGACTTTTTTGTGTTTAAAAAAATATTTAAACGGAAATGGTTTTATTATTTTATTGTTTATTTGTTTTCATCTAACACAAAATAGCTTTTCTAAGTGGCTACGGCTACCAGAAATCGAAGTTGAAAGTATGCGGGTCCACGAATAATGTTTCGCAAGATACAAGAAGTGTCAGTGTCCCAAGCTCTGGCAAACATGCTCGTACCCGGTACTGGTCATGTCAGTCATGTGAGTTGATTTCCTTTGTTTTGTTTCTCGACTTTGGTATCCTTGTTCTGGGTTGTTTCGTTTATATGATTGTTATCATCACATTTGTGGGTAGAAACGTCCAAATATCAACGTTAAAGCCACGTTGCGCTGGGAGGAAAACCGAAAAACTCACTGAAACAAATTTCGATTTTTTTCGAATTTTGTTGCTAGCTTCGGACACTTTGATGGATTCCGGATGCATCTTGAATTTCCTTTTGATGTCAGTTTGCCTGAAATATCATGTTATATTTGGTCGAAAAAAAAAATGGACAGCACAGATACATATATGTATTTATTCATTTGCCGGTAGCTGGTACTTTGACATTCGAGTAAAGATAAAATTGAATTAACTGATAGCCGGCAGTTTTTTTCTATTGACATCGATACAAATAAATTCTTTAAAAGTTACAAAAATTTCCTAGAAAATACATGTAGCCAATGGAAGTGGATCGAAATGTTGCAAAGAATGCCCTTAATTGTATGTGCTCTTTGTTTTGAAGTATTACTTTCAGTCCGAATGGGATCTATGATTTTAGCTCCAATTTCAACTTTTATGTAAATGGCATCAATGGCCTGTTTCTGTTTTGAAGTCCAGAGTTGTCGTGTTTTTTCGTCCTCGTTAATAGATTTCCGTTAATAGAAATAACTTATAGGTTTACTTTCCCTTTTTTATTTTATTTTTAAGCTAATGCCGTGCCCACAACCACCTCTGGAATCTTTTATAGATTACTAGTTGGTCCGGGGGCAGACGTTGTCCTATCCTTTCATTTTTTGTCATTGCGTTTTTTGCCAATATGAATAGATTCGATGATTTACCCACACGTGAGCATGCAACGTATAACTGACCACAGGAAAAACATGTACATATTTTCTAAGTCCAGGGCACAAATGGATTATATCTGCCGTTCTGATTTGTTGACTGTCATTGCGAATGCCAAATTAATCGGAAATTGAAGTCGTTTGAATAGGATTTCTCCCACCCTTAGTTGACCGACGGTACTTATAAGTACCAGCATGTTTAACTTCAAATGAAATCCCTATTGGAACATGTTTAGACACTAAGACCAAACAAGACTTTTAAGTATCATATAACCTCAATGAAATTTGTTTTTTTATGTATGTTTACCTTATTTTAGCCACAGATATAACGGTATTTCTGACAGCATATTAGACTTGGAAGAAAGTAGTTTAAGTCGATTTCGAAACTAATAAACTAAATTGGTATTCGTCTTTAATTTTATTAAATGCGAGTCGAAAGCAAAGAATATCATAATTAAATAAAAAAAACTTTAAACCTTTTTCTTTCTTTTTATAACTTAAGTTATAGCCTAACGGTACTTTGGAGACTAACCTTCATATTTCGTCCCTATGAGTCATTCAAAAATTCAAAAATTAGTTTTTCATCTTAAAATACCCCCCACTAAAAAAATCTTCAAAAAAAAAATGGAGATTATAACTTTTTTGAATAGCTTGGTCAACAAAGGGTTAACCCTCTAACACCTAAGAGTGTCCCAAGCTTTTAGCGGAGTTTTTATTTTAAATTGCGGAAGCAACGTGTTTTGTCGCGCAAAAAATTTGATTTGGTGCACGTCGTTATTTTGCCGCGCCAATAAAAGTAAAATTTAACAAATCAATCCAACTCATAATGTTTTTCGTCAAAGGTATGTTTATTTACTAATAAAATTAAGTGGCATATTTGTGAAAATATAAAAATTGTGCGTTGTAGCAGTGAAATAGTGATACAGTGCCTTGAGATATTTTCACAGATTACAGGTAAACGAAAGCTTGTACACCCTTTCTGAGTTCATTTTTGAATTCAGAGGCCCCAATTTACTTTAGAAAACACTATCTGACTTATTTTCTTCCACCATGTTCAAAAGTAGTCTTAGAGGGTTAAACTTTTCATTCAAAATGGTTGCTTCAATAACATTTACGGTGATCCGTTTGATTACAAAACGTGTGCCGTTGCATAATCTGTGTGGGTTTAAATTACGAAACAGAATTATTGGCGACCCAATCTTCAATCGAAGAATGTGTGGTGGCATTCCTGGCATATCAGTGCATTTAAAACTTCAGTTGGATATTTTAATGCTTCGTTTTCATAAAAAAAATAATACACAAAATGATACCTACCTACTTTAGATGGAGCTACAGCTGGGGGCGAACCTGAGTCTGCTTATCGTAACCATTTGTGTTTGCGTGTTATATTTTTGCACGAATGAAAAAGATCTACAGTTTTTAGCCGACTCCAAACGGCGAGTTGAGAAGCTTAATCGTGACAAATGATACTCTTTGAATGCTTGTCAGAAATTCGAAGGAGGTGGCATCGTGAACAACTTTATGTGTTGGACCCGGGTTGGGATTTAACCCGGGCATCATGCCGTAGTAGTCCAAACAAAATGATACACAGCACCATAACAATAAAATCGAAACACAAAAAAGATAAACAAATAGAATTTTTCTCTCAACAAAATAAAAAAGTTTTAGTGCAGTAGGTAGTTTCGGAGTTTAGAATTTGTTAATAACTGGACTCCAATGCCATATATCAAGTTCAAAGCTTGTAATATTCTTCATTCGCACTAAACCAGCAGATATTGTTAATATGAGTGATTTTTTTCAACAAAAATTTAAAAATTGTTAATAACTTGACTGCAACGCCACCGGTCCAGATTTTGTAAAATTCTCATTTGTCATGAAACGAACATATGTTGCGAATATGAGTCATTTTGGTCGACAAAAAGAGAATTTCTTAATAATAACTTGGCTCCAGCACCACCTGTTGGGTCCAGAACTATCCAATCTCTTAAGTTGGAACCAACCGCACATATTCACCAAATTTCATCGAAATCGGTTAGGCGGTTACGGAGATTAGCCTTATACGTACGGAGTAACACGTGATTTTTATATAGTGAAGTTTATCTTTAAACTTTTAATAAAAGATTGATTTCGTTTGTTTTATTTTATTTTTATTGTTTAGAATTAATAATTATGCATGATGTATGTACACAGTAAGTCTTGTACCTAAACGCGCTTGTAAGACTCTCACTTAAGACTAACTTAACTAGTTACACCACGATTATTATTTACGTAGGCTCTTATCATTCTCTTCGTGAGAAGAGAAAGATAGAGCCGTTACATCTGTGGTTAATATCTCTCCATACACGACACCAGCCATCAGGCGGGTGTGGGGAAAATGTTCCCTCTGGCAACACAATAATGTGACACCTCCCCCCTTTAAGTTTTTTGGTCCTCCAAAAACAAAATAACATTAAGTATTGTTCATTTACATTTTAAGTTAAATTATCTTATATACTACATATGTATATGTATTATATGTACATATATGTTATTAATTGTTTTTTTTTTTTTTTTTTTTTTTTATTAAAAAATAACCAATGGTATTTAAACAAATCTTCGTATATACATAACTGGCAAAAACAAAATAACCTGGATAAAATCAAAAAAAAACCAAAACGAACTTAACATAGATATGTAGATAGGTTCTAATTTTCAAATTTATTTTAAATTCCTTTCAAAATTATATTAAGTTGTAATTATTTTCTAAGTAATAATTGCCATTTAAATATGTTGCTTAAAAAAAAGAATGTACATTGCTTCATAATATCTATTTTAATATTAATTTTCTATAATGTCAAAACTAAATCTAGATTTTAATGCTATTTCTGATACTTAAATTTTCGTTTTCTTTGTTTTTTATAATATCTGGTAAGTCTTCGATTGCTTGTATCAATAACATAGTTTCCTTCAAGTTTAAATTTATTTAATTTTTTGTATTTAGGTTTACATTTTCTAATATCTCTATTAACTACAATACTTTCACATAAACAATTTTGTACGTCCTTGTCTTTGTTAAGCTTTTTAATTCGTTCAATTTTCTTTTGTTCACTGTATGACTGTTACTTATATATACCTTCGTTTATGTGTTTTTTTTCTTTTAAAGAGTCGCGTGGTCAAACGATTTTTGGCTTTTCCGACTGCGCCAGTGAAGTTTATCTTTAAACTTTTAATAAAAGATTGATTTCGTTTGTTTTATTTTATTTTTATTGTTTAGAATTAATAATTATGCATGATGTATGTACACAGTAAGTCTTGTACCTAAACGCGCTTGTAAGACTCTCACTTAAGACTAACTTAACTAGTTACACCACGATTATTATTTACGTAGGCTCTTATCATTCTCTTCGTGAGAAGAGAAAGATAGAGCCGTTACATCTGTGGTTAATATCTCTCCATACACGACACCAGCCATCAGGCGGGTGTGGGGAAAATGTTCCCTCTGGCAACACAATAATGTGACAATATATAAAGATAAATTATGGAATAAAAAAAACTCATTTATGTAATCTAGGAGCCTTTCAAGGATTTTTTTTTATCAATTTTTAAAATTAAACTACTCCTAAAAATGTCTCTTTTAGTGATGACTTGTTTAAGGACAAAAACAATACAAAACCAATTACTCCACTCCTTAATTGATCATCTATTCCGACCTCTCATAGCCCACTTGTCCATTTTAAATGAACCTGTTCCATTGAAATGGCATCCATTTCATCTCTACATTGACAACCACAAACTGTACTATTTAGAGTCATGAATGTTGAAATGATAGCACCGGCCATATACTTCGTCTATTTGCAACTATTGCAAATAACATTTATTATCCTATCGCACACATACGAGTACAATAACCCAATGTACCGTCTACTAGTTACATATACATACATATATATACATATACATATATATACATATGTTCACTTTAAATAGAGGAAGAACGAAAACGATGACAACGTCAATATTCCACTACACTTAAACCAAGTAATGAAAATCACTCACGATGTAGTAACTGTAACAACAACAACGACGACAAAGAGGACGCACGGCAAGAGGATAACGTCATATGTATTGTAAATACTACCACTTTAGGCTGTCATCCTGTCATCCATCTCTCGCCGGGCATCTTGTTGCTACTACTCGTATATTTCGAGTATTTCGAGAGGATTGCATTATTAAATGACCTCTGTGACGTATCGTCTCGGCTACACCGCTCTCCTCCTTCTAAAACGAGAATTTAATATTTTATTGCTAGTTGTTGCACTTCCATTACCCCCTACCAGAAAGTCCTTGCTCGGATCCTATGTATATATGTGCTTTGGTCACAACAATTGGATTAAGAAAATGTATTCATTTGTCGCAGTCCAAAAGTCATTTAAAATTAATTAAATCGTTCGGTTATTAAATGTATTTACCTTCGTCCTTATCGATGGTTGCCAATTCTAATCCTACATTAAAGGATATCGATTTGAAAAAAGTAACTCCTTGTATGAGTAGATACAATGAACAAACAGTTCTCGTGTGAGAATTATTATTAAACAGACTTTGGTGGCGAAGGACCTGGGTGGCTAATTGTGTTTGGTTTGTTTTTCACCCGATTGGTGCCTGGAGTGAGGACCAATTAATGGATCCCTTCATCAGCGAGTCATGCACTACTGAACTTCTTCGCTCATAGTCTCGGTATCTGAATCGTCATCATCATCAAAGTCACACCATCGTCATTCTCACACCTGAGACTCAGAGCTCAGACTATGGAAGGAGGCAACAGAGCGCAGCAATTTAAAACAATACAATTATAGCTTGTTCCACATTTAGTGTCCGCTGTTCAGTTGTATTATTTCATTGTGTACGAGAATTCCTATGCACTTGCCAAACAGGTCACATAGAAAGAGAGCGAGCAAAGGAGGAGTTGTAGCAGTTCGCTGTTGCTTAGTTAGCCCATCCTGCTGATTGAATGAGTGAAGGGTTTGGAGGACCTTAGCTTGTATTGACTTCAATTTACTTCGTTGACGGTTTTGTCCTGGCAGCCTGGTGCTTCTTCTATGCTTAAATAGATTAAATTAATCTGTTGTTTGATATTTCTGGCGTTATTTTTCTCTACTGAAATAAGTGTGCAGAGTCCTGTTGCCGCCGCCCGTGCTTGCATTCTTTATCGAGTCAGCTGGTTGTTTAGTGGGTAAATTGGGACTGATAAGAAAATGGACAGTTAGATAATTGGATTAAAATCAACAGAGACAAGAAGACCTGAATGGAGAAATAAAACTGGTGGAATCGACTGCAGTCAAAGAAATACATCTATAAGAAATACATCTATAAGAAATACATATATAAAAATCTCATGTCACGGTGTTTGTAATCGAACTCCTCCGAAACGGCTCGACCGATTTTTATGAATACTTGGTGTATACTTGGTTAGCTTGAGAGTTCTTTGTTATGTATATTTCATCCCGCTAGGTGGCGCTGGAGTCAAGTTATCAACAACTTCTGCATTTATGGAAAAAAAATGCTCCTATTCAAAATATATGTTGGTTCAGTGCCAAAAAAGAAAATTGTAAAATCTAGACCCGCTACGTGGCGCTGGAGTCAAGTTATTAACAACTTCTATATTTATGGAAAAAAAATGCTCATATTCAAAATATATGTTGGTTCAGTACCAAAAGAGAAAATTGTAAAATCTGGACCCGATACGTAGCGCTGGAGTCAAGTTATTAGATCTACATTTATATACCATAAAAATGAATGTATGTATGTTTGCCTTTTATTGACGCGGAAACTACCCAACCGATTTTGGTAAAATTTTTAAAGTACGATGTTCTTAATATAGAAAACAACATAGCATCAGTGCGGTTACTCAACAACCGGTGGTTTCGGTACCTGTCAAAAAAAATTTAATTTCAAGTGAAATGTGAATCATTTTGGTCAATTAATATAGACAGATAGACAGACAGATAGATAGATAGATAGATAGATAGACAGACAGATAGACAGACAGACAGATAGACAGACAGACAGGCAGACAGACAGGCAGATAGACAGGCAGATAGACAGATAGATAGACAGACAGATAGACAGACAGATAGACAGACAGGCAGACAGACAGACAGACAGACAGACAGACACACAGACAGACAGACAGATGGACAGACAGACAGACAAACAGACAGAAAAACAGGACATGACAGATAAATAGATAGATAGATGGATAGATAGATAGATGGATAGATAGATAGATAGACACACAGACAGATAGAGAAAAAAATGGAAATCGAAGTTGAAAATAGAGCAGCAGTGATTGCTTCCTACTATGTACTTCCTTTCTATCATACCCGAATAACTATGTGCGCGGGCAAATTTTGAAATGGTAGGTTGAGCGAAACGCACTGGGTTACAGGTACAGCTAGTCTTGTTATGAGATTTGCAGAGCTAAACAAAAAATCCGGTCAAATGTAAGTCGTACTTGCGCAATAAGTATTCCGTACTATCAGTTATAATAGAATAACGTATAACAGACATACAAGTATGTTAATGCACACAAATGTAAGCAACTTGATAAAATTACCTATCTTATACCCTTTCTCACCTGCTCAGAAAAATAATTATTATAGGTACACGAAATTTTGAAATTGATACGTGATATTGGAATTTGTCTCTCTGTGTCTGTATACAAATTAAATTTTTTCCAATGTAGTAAAAGTAAAGACACCTCATGTTCATACGTCTACGTACACTGCCGCCTATCTGAAAAGGTTCAAAATTATGATCTTACTTCTGCTCGTATCTCTTAAAATAGGTATGTATGTATGTATATTAAAATTACCTACACAACTTTGTGTAATACATATGGCAAGATTATTTATTTATACTTAATTTGTTACAGGAAAACCAACAAAAAATAAGCGTTATTGTGCTATGTTGGTTTGATCTTATTCTTCGAAAAAAAAACATGCGACATTTTTGGCTCATCAAAATAGGTTCAGTAGCAATAATTTCAGTTTACGTTGAGATAAGCTAACAAATCGTCGCAGTAAGTAAGTAAGTATTCGATAGTTATAAATATTTTTCACCATTTGTATTGAAAATGGGTCACTGTAGGCCTTTAACGGAGGAAGAAAAGGGCCAAATCAAAGCGTTTAGTGAATCGGGCCTAAAACAGGGTATTATCGCAAAGCCAAAATGTTGTTAACAATTATTTGTAAAATGAGTTGGGATATGGAAAAAATATGAAGGAAATCACATATGTATAAAATATCTACCAGAAGCAGATAGGAGAGCCATCACCAGAGATGCATTGAATTCTCACGAAAATAAAGGAAATAACCGGTGTTAGCTCAAGCTTGGCTACGGTAAATCATATTATATGAACTTCTAAACATCTAAAGAGGCTGAAACTAAAAAAAAATACCCACCTACACGTACCTTGTGCACCAAATGTAAATTGTGTTTATGGACAAATGGCAATTCAGGGCCTTTTGCATTACGATTTCCAGTTCTCCTTACTTTTCTTTTAAAAGGACGAATTCCATTTCTGCGGTCCCAATATGGAAAGTGGCCGTGGGGGCCGATTCACAGTCAATTAACCCTGCCATTCTGCTGAAATAAGAACGTAGCTGTCAACTGTCATAACCAAAATTAAGTTCGCTTAAAAAATCTCCTCTTTCCGCGGAGCACAAAAAAGCATTTCGTGTTGTGCTATAAACAGTAATTGGAGTTCAGGAAACAAATGTTAATTTATTTTTAATGAAATGATGCCCTCTTTAATTCTCTTAAAAACCAGAAGTAGAGCACTCGTCCATTGAACACGTTGCGTCCTTAGTACTGTCTCCGGATACGAGTTGCTCCTTCAGGAATTTTATGTGGATTTTTTAATCCATAATCGAAACTACTAAATCGAAATCGATTTACATCAGTACATCCGGTGTACATGACTTACGTGTGTTACGCTTACGTTACCTACATAATATATCAATTCAATTAAATGCTGCCTTAAGCCATTGCACTACCAGGAAGAATAAAAAATATGTTTAACAGTAAGCCATGTCTCACCCTGGCGGCAGAAAAAGGACACAGACACCAACAAAAATGCCAAAAAATACTTTACGATCCAATTGCCAGGATATAAAAAATTTCAAATAATAATAAATATCCTTGGAATTCGATCGGCATCGGATGTATGTATGCAACTCTACCATAAAACAAGTATGCGACCAGTTCTTTTCAGCCCAGTTGCGGTCCTAGGATTCGCCCATTCCACGCTCTTCTATTTATGTATCGTCGGAGGTCCTTTCTTCTACTTCTCGATGTGTTTTATTTTCATTTTCATTTTTAACCATATTCACCACGTTCTTTGTGCATATATTTCGATTTTGGGGCGCATAACTGTAACAGCCTATCTGTGTGATGTGACTACGATGATGATGACGACGATGATTATACGATGACGGAACGACGGGCTTTGGTGAGTGGGCTGCGCGGCGATCGGGGCATGAAGAGCTCACATGTGAAAAATGTGATCTGATTATTTATTTACGGTCCTGGGTATGGTGTAAACTGTGCCTAAATGGCCAAGTATCCAATTTAAAAATTAATGCCGCTATACAGAATGAGTCCTTACTGTGTGCGTGTGTGTGTTGGCTGCTGTAGCATTTGGTCGAGATGAATGGCGGGTCTGGGGGTGAACTATAAATTATTATGGATTCCATGTCAAGATATGAGGCCGACATACAAATGAGCAGCCGCTGATGTTGTGTCGTGTGTGGTTGGTTGCTATTAAATGTGCTGTTAAAAAGGAGGTTGTATGTGGCGTAATCTATGAATGCGATGTTTCTTCGTGTTTTTTTTTATCATGAAAGCCGTAGGAGGACATTTTAAAATTATTAGTGCTACATGATGCGAGATGAAGAGGTTGCCTTTGACTGGCTATTTAAGTGAAAATTTATAGAGGTGTGGGCTTACGACATGGGAGGGTGGGTAATCGACAGACATTTTGTGAAAGTTTTTCATTGAATTTTAAGATGAACGATGGGACAGGGATATAACTTGTTTCTGGTTGAAATTGGCTTTAAATTGCCTCCACAATGCGGAGGAGATAAATGATGGTAACGAATTGAGTTAAATTACTATATAGTCGAGGCAGTGGTGGGTGGAATGGATTATTATTTAATTTTTTAAGTTGACTATTTAACCAGGTCTTTTAGGTATAAAATTGAAGGAGTTTCTATTTTTCAAGTACCAAGCGCAAGCAGTGACATGTCCCCTTATAACATCAAAACAACCAGCAGAAGCGGTCCATAAATAAAATGCGGTCGAAGCTCCATTTTAAAAGCAAGGCGATCGTCAGCAGCTGCTATTAAGTAAGGCTCGATATATGCATGTATGTATTCCATAAAATCAAAAGTACTATCTCTTATATTTGCCGCACATAACTTATCAAGAAATGCGATCAAACGATGGTAGAACGTGATATTTACTTAAACGGCATACACAAGCTCAGCCCTACCCTATGTAGATGTTCACTTTATCAAGCACCATCCACCCTTTTAGATTGAATCCTTGAGCAATATCCTTTGTAATGTACAACATTTTCCATAATTTTTCACCGGAAGCAACCGAAAATTGATGGGATTGCTTACAAAATCAATCAATAAACGTGACATTTTCGCTTTGGCGAAATACCCACCCAACAGTGCAACCCCCATAATTGTGAGGGCGTCGATAAAATTACCAAATTACGAATACGGGCGACAATATTTTCCCATTTTTTTTTTTTACTGTATTGAAGAGAATTGCAAGAATTTGTGAATAGGTATCAATCTCGTTACGCCATTAAAGTGTTGAATGTTTTACGAAATGAATCCCATTTCCGGTGCACGTTGTTATAAAACCAAACAGAGGAAAGTTTTCGCGTTGGATGAATATTAATTTTAAATGGATTTTTTTATGTTGTCACCTGCTATGTGATTGGGGTTATTAATCTAACAACGACTTTAAAGGTGAACGGTGCCGCTCGAACGGTAATAAGATTAATGGGAATATTTTATGATGTTAATTTTCTTGAGTGTTTTATAGCGCTTGTTTGCTGTAAATTGAATTATTTGTTTGTTCCTTTTTTCGAAATTTTGCAATAAAACATTAAAATAAGGGCAAAAAGTAGAATGAAGATAAAAAAATGTCAACAGCTTTTTTTTTTATTAGTCGCTTTGTTTAATGACTGAGTAATTGTTGAAGATTGTTTGGCTACAGTTATCCTTCGAAAAAGAGCATACAAAAATCAATAGATATATGTAGGTTTACCAACATACGTCGGGGGACTTAAAACAAAAAACAAAAAAAAAATAAATGGAAAGTAATTACATTTAATTTAGAATAACATTTTGAAAGCAATGTCGGTTTTGAATTAGGTCTCTTTAAAATTACAAAAGCATCCCTTGTCGAAAATATACAGTGGAACCTCCCATAGGCAAACAGTGACGGTGACAACATTTTTGTCCGCCTAAGGGATTTGATCGCTCAATGGATAAACCCATTTTTTTTTATATAAAAACATTGTAACTTTATTTGAGACGATAAAACAAAAAAAAAACCGCAAACAGAACACAACAAAGATTGGGAATCCTCGTAAATGATGTCCGTCGCAGCTGCACGGATAAGAATGAGGAGCATCCCTCTATCACACCCTGAGCAGCTGCCCAACAGTCTTCTTCTAAAGAAAAAAAGATTCTGGAAGAATATTTCCTAATAGGCGTTCAATACATCCTCAACGAATATCAATAAAATATGGAAATTTATCCAAATTTTTAAATGATTCCAAGGGCACGTGGATACACAATGGACCCAGTGAATTCTACCGAGTACGGTGGATAGCCACGTAACGTTATAGGTATACATATTGGTACTACACGCATGATATTTATCGTCGCGCGCCGCCAAAAGTCAAAATGTACCCTACTGTACCTACTATAAATGTTGCGACTGTAAGCAAGTATGTTTCTTTCTAATTCAAATAAAAATTGAAACAAAATCTCGATGCGAAGCTATGGAGGATTCTTTTTATTTATATCCGTTTAATGGAATTAAATTTAATTACTTCTGACAGATATGCGTGTCCACATCCGATCAAGGGAGTGTCCGGTTGAGGGAACGTAAAATGTATGCAATTTGAAACATAAAAGCTTGGTTAGGAAAATTTGTTCGTCTAAAGGATCGGTGCGTCTAAGTAGCTGTCCGTAATGGGAGATTTCACTGTATAGGTATACTGTCAAAATTAAACAAAATCGTTTCAAATGGGAGACCCCTATATGGGACCCGGAATGCTTAAATGCTCTTAACAAATATTCTGCTGAAGTTATTATTCTTTGCCATGAACCACTCAATTCAAAAAATCGCTCAAGTAAGAGTTAACAGCTGTCAAAATTGCACAGCAAAATACGCTTCTTAGTTGCTTAAATTAGCATATGTATCTCAGGCGTAGATTCGTTAGTACTACAGCTTACAAGGCATTGGATGATGGACAAATATTTTGAACAGTGCTGACAATATTTTTGTTAAGTTGAGGTGAGAGCTCGCTCCGAAAAAATAAATGTATGCCTATAGCCTAGCCTGCAAACAATTCAAACTTACTTACTTACTTACTTACTTAGTTGGCGCTACAGTTCGAGGTGAACCTGGGCCTGCTTCTCGCAACCATTTGTGTGTGCGTGTTATATTTTTGCACGAATGGAGGGGACCTACAGTTTTTTGCCGACTCCGAACGGCGAGTTGAGAAGCTCAATCGTGACAAATGATACTCTTTGATGCTTGTCAGACATTCGAAAGAGGTGGGCATGTGAATGTGAATGTGTGAATTTGGTTCTCATTTTCTCTGCGTAATCGCGAAAAACTGCGCTCAAGTTCAATAGTTCGTGTTGTAAAGTCGCAATGAAAAAATATAGGAAAAAGAACTGATTAATTTTTGCCTAGCGAATAACCTCCAAGGTAATTATATTTTTTTCTAGTGAGATTCGATACTAATTAGTAAAATTCTAGTGTTAAATTTTGAATTATGTTTATGAGACTCAATATGTAGCGCATTTGTTGGCTACGTCCATATATGGCTTCTTAAGCATTCACTAAAATATTCGCCAAATCTCGGGATGCCATATATGGCTACTTTTGCATTAAAAGATTGATATTCGAGCAAATATATAGGTGGTGTCAGCCTTTTCGACTCCATGCTCGGTCTTTCTCGAATTTACATACGATCAAAAAAGTGGTACGTCAAAATTTTTTTTTCACTTTTTGGATTTATATGTGGTCAATGCTTGGATGGTGGAAGAGTGACGTACATACATATGTGTGCCTCTTTTGTATTTCAAGCTGGTAGTAGCAGAATTGATTTCCAACCGTCGAAACCAGTTTCCTCAAAGGATCTTCCAAAAAAATAGGAAGGCGTCATGAAATTCCAATTGGACTCTACCGATCACATGCGCGAATGGCGAAAAACAAGACAGCAATGTCAAAATGGTTGTAAATGTAGATCTTTTATTATGTGCCAAAAATGCAAAGGCAATCTGTGCCTTAATAAGGACCAAAATTGCTTTGCTTCACTCCACTCATAAAATTTTAATGAGTTATTTCAAAAACATCTAACTGCATAAGCAGCCATATATGGCAAAAGTTTATGTTCTTTAATAAAATGTAATTTTTTATTTTTTTTTTGTTTTATCTTTTAATTTTACAAAATGAAAAGCAAAAACAAAAGGAAAAAAAAAAAATTTTTCATTGGATCATAGTGCGTGCAGTAGAGGGTTAATTAATTTTTCTAGTATACGTTTTATTTTTATTAAAAACACACAAAGAGAAAAAAGCAGTAGTTTTCAAAACCAAAAAAAAACTTGGACACTTAGGGAATTCGTTATAAGAACCGAATACATTAATAAAACTATACGTTTTAATATTTTGTATAGTGGCAATTGGCTTCCAAAATAGCTTGTAGCCTTCTATTCATAGACATAACTAAATTGTTTGTTACATTGGGCGGTTAATTGGCCCATATAACCTGAAGGGCGCTTTTCCAGACATTTTTGCTGCATATTGGCCTTTCCCTCAATTTTTTCTAGGGTTTAAATCCAGGCCTTATGGATTATGGTGAAAAGAATTGTTCACGTCTTAGAGCAACCATTTCCGTACAATATGGGACGCATGCTTTGGGTCATTATCATAAGCAAATCAATAACTATCGCTAATGCCTAGCTTAGTAGCCGTTGCTAGCAAATTTTTTTTGGGGATGTTAAACTCATTGAATGTAATAAATTTCTAACAGTCTGTGGGTGCACTTCTACAATTGTATTTTCCTGTAGGTCTTAGCAATGTCTACCGCAGAAATTTTGGGATCGTTAAGGACTAATCGAACAATTTTTCGTTCTGTTTGAGGAGTCGATATTTGTTTTGGTCGTCCACGACTACTAGGTGTTTGCAAGAAACTATTTTTTCAAGCAGTCAGATGGAATAATGCATCTAGTTTTTTTCCCAATTTTGGAAATTTCTCTCACACTTTTGTTTTTTTCCACAACTTTATTGACAATAAAGGATATACAATTATTTGGAAAATATAAAGAATAAGGCTTCATTTGCAGTTTATTTGACTACAATTGCAGTGTAGCTGCTGTCCAACTTTTTTTTTGGTTCACTGTATGTATATTTTCCGGAGTTTTCCGAGAATTTGGAATAATATTTTGTAAAGTTTAAAATACTTAAATACTAAAATACGTCGCTTGTTGTTTCAACAACTAATACACCCAAAGGCTTATAATATTCGTAATAATTTATTCTGACCTGGCTTCTCACAACCATTTGTGTGTGCGTGTCATATTTTCGCGCAAATGGAAGTTTTTGCCGACTCCGAACGGCGAGTTGAGGAGCTCAATCGTGACAAATGATACTCTTTGATACTTGTCAGACATTCGAAAGAGGTGGCAACCGTGAAAAACTTTTTTTTTTAGGTGTTGGACCCGGGCTTAGGATTGAACCGGAGCAGCATGCGTAGTAGTCCAACGCTCTAACCACCACGGCCACGGCGACCACCCATCATACGTTTGCTGTCCTTTTAAACGGTGGCAAAATTTGGGTGATGCTAACAGAGCTGGGTACTGGAAAGGCAAAGGACTCCTGACGGTTGGAGACCAATAACTATTGTGTTAGAGTGAAAGACTTACAATACAAGGTATGCGCTGTGCATACTCATTCAACCATAGGATAGGATGTGAGATTCACTTAAATCACAATGTCAAAAAGTATCCCTTTCAATGGAACAACAAATGATTTTCAAATTGAATAAGTTACATCAGTCACAGCACCAGGCTTGGGCTCTAGGATACCATGTTGTCATACGTAAGCCAGGTGATAAATTCTATACGGCATGTGATGTTCTTTCCCACCAAAAGCGCGGTGTCATTCGTCATTGTTTGCGTTTGCAAATTTCACAGTCAAAGCATGAAAATATTTTCTAATTTTTTTTTTGTCAAAGGTTGTGTAAACAAAGGTTGTTTTTCCTCTTTGAAGTACTACTAGGCTAGTCCTATCGCCTCGCTCCCCAGCGACCAGTAGATACTCGTATATCGCCTCAAGCATTATTTTTACTTTGACATTTCTTGTGCGTTTATTCACCCCCCACCCACCGTTTTTTATTGTTTTTGCGGGAGGTAAAAAGAAACAACAAGAAATTGTGTCAATTTGTTTCCCAGAATTTATCGTTTCGTTTTCACAACGACGATACGGGGGTGGTAGCGCAGGCAACATTTTTAATATTTTTCTACATCATTGACATGACAAAGGTTGATTAATCTCTTGTGAAAGCCTACTCGGTTGCCTGTTTAACTGGTTGGTTGATGTATGTATTTATTTCGATCATCCAATACACTACCATCCACATTTTAAGTAGAAAGGAATTAAAGAATAGGAATAGCATTGTTTTGTAGCTCTTCGAGTATTTTTGTACGTTTGCTTCTCTAGCTGTCTGATGAACTTTAAACAAAGAAAAAAGGAAACCAAGTCAAATGTTATACTAAGTATCAGAAACACAAAACCTCGCATTTGTAGATAAATCGAAAAGAAAAACACAAAATTCTCACCCTTATCCGCAAGCCATCCAATCTGGTAAACTTCGTCCTTCTCCTCATTCGAAGTCGAACCAACCCGCTTTCATTTCAAAGTACAGCGAGTTTGACTTCCTCCCTGTGTTGTATGCTTTTTTTGAAAGAATAAAACATTCACTTTGAATGGTTTACCTAAAGGAGCCCCACACTCTTCTATGGATTGGTGAGATGGTGGAAATGACATTGAAACTCACTCCGTAACTAAAAACACAGAAAAGAAAAAACCGCAACCAATACGTTTTGGGGTTTGAGAGAAATTTTCCCAATAAAATTATAGTCACGTTTTCGATTACATTTTTCCCTCCTGGCCGCCTTCTTCAGCGAATGGCTGCTGCTTCGTCGTCTTGTTCGACACTGTGGTGTTGTGGCTGCTTAACAGTTCGAAGTAAAACGAACCTCACCGTAAAAGCAGCTTTTGGCTTGCGGTGGTAGGGTCGGATTTTTAACTGTGCTAAGGGTTGAGTGGGTGCAGTGGGGGAGGAATAAAATAACGCTACCATAACATTCGATAAGTTGTTACAAATAAAATGCGGTTTTTTATGTTAATGGATTTTTGACCTTTGAGCGACTTTGAATGGCTTTTCAGTGGAGGCGCTGCTATTGGATGTTTCTTGGTATGCTTAGCGACTGACTGGAGAAGATAAAAGTGGTGTGACGCTTATGCCTGCCAATTTGTTTGCGTTTCATATTTGTCAAATGTATGGACTTGTACTTGCATTTAAAATGTCATTCCTAATAGTAAAGTGATGGCGCAGTGGGGTGGAATTACAATTAGATAAAATGGCAGCTGTGAAAGGATATATATGTAGGTAGGTACTGTAGATTAGGTATTTCGATAGGCGACATATGTACATATGTGTTTGCATGCCATATCACCTATGACAATCCTCTGGACCTAGCTTTACAATGGTCAATTGCACAAGTTTTCCCTTTGTTCTTAGTCCTGTGCTCAAGTGAATTCTAGGAGAACAGTTTTCCGTTTTTCCTATCTTATTTAAAAGAATCAATCAAATTGGGAGCTTAAAATATTATTTTGTCACAACTCCACTTACGTACATATTTTACGTACATACAGTACTGTGCAAATTGATTGGGACAGTTAAATTTTTGGTGATATTTTGGTTTATTTAAAAAAAAAAAAAAAAACAAACTGAACCTGGTGCGCTACGCTCCACCTATCTTTTCAAAATTTTCTAGCGCACTTAGTTATTAAGGTGTGATAGAAAGCAACTACATAGTAGGAAGCAATGACTGCTATACCATCTTAAATTTCCATGTTTTTTTCCCATCTAACTGTATGTCTATCCTGTCTGTCTATCTATCTGTCGGTCTGTCTGTCTATCTGTCGGTCTGTCTGTCTATCTGTCTGTCTTTTTGTCTGTCTATCTATCTATCTATCTATCTATCTGTCTGTCTGTCTGTCTGTCTGTCTGTCTATTGGTCTGTCTGTCTATCTGTCTGTCTGTTGGTCTGTCTATCTATCTGTCTGTCTATCTGTCTGTCTGCCTGCCTGATTGTCTGTCTGTCTGTCTGTCTATAATAATTAACCAAAATGATTCAAATTCACATTTCACCTGAAATTAAGAAATTTGGTATGAAAGGTATCAAAACCACCGGTTGTTGAGTAACCGCACTGATGCTATGTTGTATTCTATATTAAGAAAAACGTACTCTGAAAATTTTACGAAAATCCGTTGGGTTGTTTCCGAGTCTGCAAAAGACGAACATACATACATACCTACATACATTCATTTTTATATATATAGATCTAATAATATATAATATATATAGATCCAGTACCACTTATCGGGTCCAGATTTTATTATATAATTTTCTCTTTTGGCAGTGAACCAACATATGTACATATATTGTGAATATGACCCGTTTTTGTCCATAAATATAGAAGTTGTTAGTAACTTGACTCCAACGCCACCTAGCAGGATGAAATATACTTAACGATGTATTCTCATACCTACCAAATTTACACAAAAAAATTTATAAAAATCGATGGGCCGTTTCGGAGGAGTTCGGCCACAAACACCGTGACATGAAATTTTTATATATTAGAAGATGTTTACAAAAATTTAGTTTTAGTAATTAACATGACCTATTTTGCATTAATGAGGTTTTCTACCATGATGGGCATTGAAGATATTAATTTTCGGCAAATATTTTTGATCTCTTGGAGAATCTCAATAATTGCTGAAATCAGCTTGTTTTTGTTTGTACAATCCTTTTTCCTGAGCCTGGCTTTAATAATGGCCCACAGATTCTCAATCGGATTGAGGTCAGGAGAGCTGCCGGCTATTCCAGAACGTTGATATTATTCTCCGTGAAGAATTGCTTAATTTTTTTTTATGTAGAACTTAAAGATGAAGGGCAAGCACACCTGTATAATAATAATCATAACACTGGTAAACAGTAGTTTTGTTGCATGAAGTTTTATGCTCAATTCTAAATGTATTTGCCTCGCTGATTTCAAATTTGAAGTCCATTTTCTAGTAGCAGCTCTAGTTATTGAGATTTGAAGGGCAGACATTTTTACAAAAATGTTCCAGTTTTCAAGCTAAAATCTTTTATAACACAAATTTAATTTGAATAAAACTTTATTTTACACGACTTTCTTGCATGAGTGGATCCAGAAGTATTACTCTGAATGCTCCAGCAAAAATTAAATTAAATTAAAATTATCATGTTTGCATTCCAGTAACCCTGGAATCGCTCTTCTATAGTGCGAATGTCCTGATGGAATCATTCTCCTTGCCCTTCCCTTAAATCACCCAAATTTTCAGGAAAACGATCTAAATGACTGAAGAGGAAATATAGCTTAATGCTAATGTTGTATCCAAGCTGTTGTATTAGTTGCTCAATGTGTTGAGGGTAGTCGGCCGACTTTTTATTTCCCAAGAAATTTTTCACTACCCAAACGAACTCATTCCCCGCAGATTTTTCAACAACTGCCGTACAATTGGTGGAATTTGAATCATTTATTAATTTTCTAATCTGAGGACTATCAAAAATACCAGCTTTTGTCTTTTCTTACTTACTTACTTAGTTGGCGCTACAGCTCGAGGTGAACCTGGGCCTGCTTCTCGCAACCATTTGTGTGTGCGTGTTGTATTTTTGCACGAATGGAAGGGACCTACAGTTTTTTGCCGACTCCGAACGGCGAGTTGAGAAGCTCAATCGAGACAAATGATACTCTTTGATGCTTGTCAGACATTCGAAAGAGGTGGGCACTGTGAAAAATGTTTAGGTGTTTGCGGCGGGATTCGAACCCAAGACCGCTGGCTCAGTAGTCCGACGCACTAACCACTTGCGCTACGGTGCCCACTTTTGTCTTTTCAGTAGTCAATTTTGGAAACATTTTTGTAATGTACTTGAAACATTCCCCATCTTTCTTAAGAGCTTTTACATACTGTTTTTGGTACCATTGTCACTGTTTTTAAACGTTCTTGAGATGTAAGATTGGATGTACTAGGTTGGAACTGTGGTACTGACTGACTCATCATAAGAACTCAGAACGATCTAATAGCAGATTGCAAGCTAGAATAAATCCACTTGGAACGATTTTTGCGGTTTATTGCTGTAATATTCTCAACACATAAATAACAGTCATCGTGATGATTGGATGGTTCACGCCAGATCATTGCTTAAAAGTAGGTCTTTTTTTATTTGACCATAAATGCAAAGACTGAACAAAGTTTTTACACACCAAATTTGGGATCCAGGGCTTGATATTTAATTCTAATGGCATCCCAAAGATGTCCATGTAGACTTCTTTTACAAAGTCAGACACATTCAAGCGACATTCTTTAAACATGTACACACCACAAATGAAACAAAATCTATTTGGATAGGTTTCACGAGTTGTTCTTGATGACGACACCGCGGAAAATTTATAAAATCTGGTTGATTGCTTCGCCGTTGGTAACAATTCCCAGACTAAGAAGTAAAATCCTAGAGGGTACTTGTACCCCAAAAACTCCAGCTGCTAGATAAAAAGAAACGGTAGATTCGGAATCAGCAACGTCAAATTAGTGAAAAACAGTTGAAAAATCTCATGCAACAGAAAAAAGTGTGATTTTGTTTACCAGTGAATCATACGTATATACATACATATTTGTTCCATGCTCAATCACTTTCCCATGCGACACATAGGCGGTAGTCGGTTTCTTCTACTGTTGGATTTTCTTTTATTCCTAAATTTTGTAAGATTACCCGATTCTATTACAAATCGCTCCTATATTCAATATGTATATTATGTATGTACATACATATGTCCCCTCCTAAACATTACCATTTTAGATTTAATACTGCACTGGTATACCATATATTGAACCCCTTATACTGCTATATTCACATTGCAATCGCATCCGTTATGGTAATTGGCTGTCTCTATTGAATAGAATTTTCAAAAATATCTTTTCCGTCTGTTTGCAGTTACCCACCATCACTTTCTTCAAAATCCAGCCACTTTCAATAGGTTTATCCACATCATCCACATGAAATTGAAAATTTGGCACATCAACCGAATATCAAAACACCATAGCAGCCACATCGCCACCTGGCCAACCACACACTTCACAGGTTCCACACAAAACAGGATATATCGCTGCCTGTATTTCTGGCAGCACAGAAACATTTCTATAGAATTTGATGCTCACCAGCATTTGCTTGGATACAGAAACGAGTACGAATACTACCTTCCACCCAAAATTTACCGCAGCGTCAACAAAACCACCATCATCAGCTGAAATTTGAGGTCCTAGAAAAAACAACAACATGTAAACTCATTAAGGTGATACAAATCTTTGGATTTTCTTGTTCGTGTTCACGAGGATCGGGGGTATTTTTTTTTGTCGTGTAGCCGCTGCCGCTACTACTGCCTCTGCTGCAGTATCATGCTCCAACAGCTTTTGGTGGCACCGCCACCACTTTTCATCTTCCTGACCATCGACGAGATAAATTGTGTACTTTCGTTGGCATCATACTACTGGTGGTAGTATAGCAGCAACCCCAACAACTCATCTGATTAAGATACCCACACACACAGAGTGAGAGAACATACACAAACTATGTTATCCTGTGAAGGATTTTACTCTTCTTTCACATGAACGGGCAGTTATTAACCTTTCCAGGACCTGCATCAGGATATGGGAAAATATTTTTTTTTTTTTTGTGCGGTATTCCCGTGCTGCTTAGTTCCTTCCCCCGAGTTCACCTTGCTCACTGTTTGGGTGAGTTTATAGTTGTAGTTAAGAGATTTTTATTGCTAATACCAAGGATAATACGGGGGAAAACTTTAAGTAGGCCACAATGGCAGGAGAAATACCTATGTGTCTACATACCTAGATATGACTACTTTTTTTGTTTATTTGTTTATTTGCACGCCGCGCCCCCCTCTCGTATTCGTGTACGCTTTACCTTTGTGCGCGGTCAGTAGTTCTGATGCAATAAAATGTTCGTGTTATTTACAAAAAAGAGATGTTGTTGTTGTTTTGTCCTGTCCATGAAGATGAGAAAAAAAAAAACAGAGAACAACAAACAAAAAACTTTTGCTTTGATTGACGATACGGTGCGGTAGAAAACAGAGCAATAATCTTGTGGAAAAAATGGACACCGGTGCGTATACGTAACTTTTTTTGCCTATGAAATTAACTCGACATCAGCCTCGATTGTCACACAGTTTCTTGTATAACTTCGCATAGATAACGGATGAGATAAAAACTTTTGCTTTTTTTGTAAATTGTAAATTCATTGGTTGGAGGATTTTCCAGGTCAATTGTCGACTTCTGAGGAAATCTTCATCGTCAGTAGGCAATTTAGTTGTCGGAAGTTTTAGAACTTTATTCAGAGGAAAATATTTTTTGATTTACACCGAAAATTAGTTTTTGATATTCAAACTTTGGATTTTTTGGTCGACTAGGAAACCTGTGGTAGTGATGAGGAGTAGGCCGTCAGAAGGCATCACAGCCTTTGACCTTTTTAAGCTTTGGACAGTTGATTAGCATTTTTATTAAGGTAGTTAAGAGTGTTGTGATATAGGGGTATGGAAAGGTATGCTTATACGTATATGGGATTGCAGAATAAAGGATGTAGAAATTTGTTGTTGGTTTTTGTTTAATAAGAGAATTAGGTTCAGTTAAATATGTAGCTACATATTGCTAAGATATTAACTTTATTTACAATTGAAACTATTGTAGAAATAATAGAACTGCAGGTGGATCCGGAAACTTCAAGTGTTTACAGCTAGGGCTTTCGATTATCTGCCAATAATGTGCATTTCTTGTAACAAAATCAAGATTGTATGAAATTAAAATGAGTAGATTTTAAACATAAACATTTTTTAATTAACTCCCAATTCAAAATATGCTTACTAAATGAAGTTCAACTTGAAGCATTGAAATCCAGTTGAAAATATTAATCCAAACCTAAAACAATGACTAAATACGCTTAAGCTCGCTTGCAAATTCAGACTAGTTAAAGTCCATTAACCAATATTTTTTATTTAAGTACTGTTTCCACAGTCAGACAAATAAAAACGTTTTTTTTATTGCATTATTTAATCGCTTTAACGCACTGCGGAAATAATAATTAAAAAAAAAATATTCGCAAATTACGTACATAATGTATTATTGTATTTAATGGCTGAAATACTTTTAATCATATTATTAAATAGATATTGTTTTCAATAAAGCTATTATTTTATGCTTTTTTTGTTTTATTATTTAAACACCAGTACTTTTGTAACACAAGCGAAAAAAACTAAATTAAACACCAAATTCTCGGATTTGGTTGTGGATTCTGTGTTTTTTTTTTGTAATTACTATTTAATCAAAACAATTTGGCTTACATATAAGTTAAAAATATTGATGACAAGTAGTATAGACCTATCTATATGTACACGAACAGTGCCGTAATTATACAAATGTCTGAACAATTTTTCATTTATTAAATCAAACCACAAAATATATTTGTTTTTTTTTTTTTTTTATATTATTGTTCTAGCGTAAACTGTGGTATTTTAGATTGTATAGAATGAGTGAGATTTGATTGGGGAAATTAAATTAACCTAAAGTGTTTTACAAATGCGAATTATTACAATGTGTTCTAAAAAATTATGTTTTTTCTTATTTGTTGAAAATTTAATTGTAAATATAATTCGAAAATAACAAAGAAAGTTTCAACACATTTTATTGAATTTAAAATTAAAACTTGGCCGTGAATTGTTTTTATATGGCTGAATAGAATACCAATGAGTTAGAAAATAAAAACAAAGTCTGAAGTGGAATCTTCCAATACCCTATTATAATGACTTCAAGCCAAACAAAAAAATGTTTATATTTTATTTTACAATTTTTGATATTTGTTTAAGAGCCCCCGCACACTACAGACTTTTTGTCGGCCGACAGTTTAGTCGGGCTCTTAATCAGTATGAAAATATATGAGAGTTCGCACACTACAACGATTCGATATCGGCCGATAAATAAGTTTGATAGGCTACACGATTGCCTTCAAACTTAAGTATCGGCAAACTATTGGCCGACTACTTAATCAGTACGGCCGATTTTTTTCGATAGCTCAGTTTGCTCTGAATTTTAAATTAATTTTCTTTAAGTTCTGTATATTTTGTCGTATTTAAATATGGAATTATGAACATATTTGGGCGTAGAGCAATGATTACCTATCTGGAACATTTTTTACTAACTACCACTAAGCGACTATTCTCTGCAAAATGTGTTTAACGACTAGCAAAACCAAATCGTTAGAGAACAGTCGGCCGATTGTTTGTCTAGTGTGCGCACTCACTACTAACCCGACTATTTAATCGGCCCAGTGTGCGCACTAACCAGCCCAACCCGACCAAACTATCGGCCGATAGAAAGTCTGTAGTGTGCGGGGGCTCTAACACATTTTTAGCTTAGCAGTTTCAAAAAATATTATGAATGTAAACCAATGGATCACAAAAATTGAAGAACAAACTTTGCAAAACCAACGATACGATACTAAGCTCTTTGGGCAGCAAAAAAAAAAGAGCGTTTCACTAAAATTTATGTATACACTGCCGACCATAAGTTTGGAATCACCATCTAATTGTGCATTTTTAGTTTTTTCTTTTATGTTAAAGATGATAAAAGACCCAAATCCATTTTCTTGAAACATTTCTTATTATTCCTATTAATTATGCATTAAGGATTTGAAATTACTTATTTACAAATTAAAAAAATAATATATCCAGGTCTTTTTTCATCGAACAGTTTTTTTTTTCAAATTCGGAAGATAATAATTTCCAAAAATATAAGTTTATTTAGAGCTGGCATATATGTACATACTTTCACAGCTATTTTATAGTTCAGATTCTTGACATCAAATTCAAAAAAAAATAAATATATAGCGTCAGCAGTCCTATATAGAACCAAGACTAGCTTCTCGCAACCATTTGTGTGTGCGTGCTACTTTTTTCCACGAATGTAAGGGACCTAAACTTTTTTGCTGACTCCGAACGGCGAGTTGAGAAGCTTCTCATGACAAGTGATACTCTTTGATTGCTTGTCAGACATTCGAAAGAGGTGGCAACCGTGAAAAACTTTCTTAGGTGTTAGACCCGGGCTGGGATTGAACCCGGGCAGTATTGCGTAGTAGTCCAACGACTAATCACCACCACCACGGCCGCCACCTTACTATTAAACTAACTTCAAAAACTCGTATAAAGTGATGTAAGACTGTATTTTTGTTTATAACTAAGCTAGTTGCACAAGATGCTGATGCTGAATGAAGTTTTTTATTCACTTTGAGAATTTGGGTTGCAATGACATACCTACATACATACCTATGTATATATTTGTTTCAAACGTGCGGTAAAACATGTTGCATTATTTTTGAAACTACACTGGTGGCTCAAAAAAAGCTGGTCTCCAAAATTGTGCGGTCTAACGCCATTTGAAATTTTCTCGTGGCGCAGAATACTTAAACTGAACAATCGTGTATTATATTTAATTTTAATTTTTTTAAAGTCATTGAAAGACTTGTTTTGGTAGACGGAATATTCATTGCCCATTCCTACTAATCGTAGTGCTCTGAACCAAACAGAGAACTTAAGAGCAGTGAGGTGTGGCGTCGGGACATGAGTCTCAATTAAATAAATTGGGACGTTGTCCCGGGACTTATGTCCCTGCGACGTTATACTGAAAATGTAATTGTATCCAAGTCTTAATACACACAATACTTTATGTCATTATCCAATAATTTTTCGCATGGCTTTGCATAGTCGGTTAAGTTTTTGGGGAAATACTGTATAATAAATCTCTCGGCATATGTAAATCAAATAATATCGACTTCACCTTAGAAGAATCATCTGTTCTAAGAAGACTCTATCTTAGAGATGGAGAACTATCGATTACACTATGGATTATAATCGATAGTTTCCAATATCGAAAACAATTGATACTTTTTGAACACTATCGATTGTTTTCGATCGCCATTTAAATATAAAATTTCAAAAATTTCTTTAAATGGTCGATTTCTAATGAACGGAGTTTATTTAAAGTTTTTGTGGAACCCGATCTTATAAGCCAACTGTCAAAATGGCTTTAACTTAAAAAGGGGATTCCCCGTTTGGGAATGGGGGAATTATTATTTGTCTTTCTCTTAACTTAAAAAGGGGATTCCTCGTTTTATGAGTCAGCAACGTTGGAATAGCAGTCAATTCTCTCTGTCTATACGTAGCTTGGTATGCTTTTTATGATGTCTGAATCTAAAAAGCTGGATCGGGTTAATTTAAAACGTGGAATCGATATATATCGATAACAATCGAAAGTCAAAAGCCAACTATTGAGAACTATCGATTGCACTGACTATCTATATTTCTCCACCTCTACTCCATCTACTCAAGTTAACTACTATTATCAGATCAATTGAAAGCACTTTCTGCTAAAAAAATTGTCCTTTCCAATTCCAATTCCTATCCAAGAACCCAATAAAAAAATGAATGAAAAAAACAGTTTTCCAAAAAAAAGAAACTGTCGTACATATAACGGAAAAGCGACAGTAAATCCTTTACGAAATCCACACTATTCTACTACAATCTTTCTGATTGAATCCCCGCCATAAACTGTTCCCAGCTCCCACTCAATTTAACGAAACAATATTCCTCCACAGCGAGAGCCCAGAGAGAGCCCATCGATGGAAACTTTCTCTCACACTTGTAACAAAACTGTACAAGAAAGAGGAAAAACAAACTTAACCTAGTATAGCTTAATCTCTCTTTCTCTTTTTGACACAAGCACAATGCGTACTATGGTTTCATTTTCAATCCTCATCGGGCCAGAGGAATACGCGTTCTTATATTTCAAATGATATCCTCCGCTCCAAGCTCCAACCTCCGTGAACAATTCCAATTTTTCCACTGAGAGGCGAACGGCTCTCCGCTAAATCTCATATTCGAAACTTCGGAAAATCTCGAAAATGCTTTCCTTACACAAGCACTACAAACCCCAATTGTATAACCAGGTAAACGATTTGAGCTTTTAGTCGAATACAGTTATTTGTCCTGTGCGGTATTCTTACAAAGGGATCTTATTGTTGTGTGTACTCAATTGTTGTGTGTACTAAAAAAAATCGTTTCAGGATACCAAAATACTTTGTAAATATTTGTGTAACTTTCTTGTCAATAAAAATATTATATTATTTTTCCAAATTTTGGACCGTGTCAAGGATATTTCGCAGAATTGCAGCAATGCCAAAAACAAGCTCCCATGGGTCATGGGAAAGAGAAAGAGAGCCAATGATGGATTACAATATCCTTGTCAGTTACAAATTTCTGCTTCATTGAGTGGGAAAATTATATTTTCCTTCGAAAAACTTTCTTTTCATTTGCGATTTGTTTTCCGATTTGTATCCTTCGAAAGTGGGTTACAGAACTGACCTTGGTTACGGAGAGTAAACCTCATTACATCTGGTCTGTATGTCATCTACAGTATAAGGACATTCACATCAAAAAAGAAACATAGGAAAAAGGGTAAAAAGAAACTCGCGAACGAAAGAGAACTTGAAAGAAAAAAGAAAAATCCGAAATTCTAGTTCGAACAAAATCATTTATGTTAATTTCATCCCTATTTTCCGCCCGTCGCGTCGTCGTGGACGTATCCTTTAGCTCGTCAGCGCCGTTATCGTCGTCGTCGCGGATGCATAACTCCATTGAGAGAAATAAAACAACAAAAATGTGAAATGAAAATGTGATTGTAATAAATTTAATTACTTTGCCTGTGTGTTGATTTCTCGTCGTGGGAGGGAACAACAAAAAAAAAAAAAAAAAGAAAGAAGGCGAAAACGGGAAGAAAAAAGTTGTGTCGTGGAATCCTTGTACATATGCCCGTTGCGTGTGCGGTTGTGGAGAATTGTGTTGTTGCCTGAGGCGTTAACTCAAGGAGCTATATCCTAGGCCCGTTTACGTAAATAAGTGAGTTAGTCAGTGCGAGCGAGAGTGGCTGCGGGTGCCAGCGGGTGGTGGTAGTTTTACCAAGGTAGACCACCTGCCACCGAAAAGTTGATCCAAAAAAGAAAATAGAAGAGAAAAGTTCTCTTTCATTCCGTGTATGGTGTGTGTGTGTAAACAAAAAGTTTTTTCCGGTCGTGCTTGCTTTTTCAATTAATTGCCGTCAAGACGTTTGTCGACATACGTTTCGTCCTTATGCTTCTACCATCAAAGGCCGGGTGGGTGTAGTGTGCGGTTCGGTTCGACTATAGAGGACGACACAGACTAGCAAGTGAAGACGTTTGCGTCGTCGTCATCGGCGGAGACGTAGACTTAGTAACCGTCACCGTTACGGCCACCCATTACAATCACCCCCATAGCAAGGACAGAGACGGTGAAGAGGACGAATACAACGAAGGCTGAGAAATGGACGCGATTAAATGGATGATTATTGGGATTTTGTTGTCGGTGCTTGGTAAGTTGCTTACGTTTGGTTTATTCGTTTTTTTTTTCTTTTCATTCCCCCCTCGTGTTCTACGTCTTGCTATGTGGTTGTGGAATTCCCTTGGAGGGTTGAACGAAAGGAATGGGACACTTGTTTGTTTGCTTGAAAGGACATAACAAAGCAACTATGTATTCCTATTTATTTATGCGGTTACTTGAGAGACAAAATATGTTATTTTGTTAAATTCGGACACTATAGGGTGAATGGTTTCAATTAGGATCATATTTTTCCTTTAGCGTTTCAGGTCAAGAAATATTGTATCTAATAAAAGTAGAGAGTAATTGAAATTTATCTTGACAACTAGCAGCAGCAGGAAGTAACTGCTTTGTGTAGTCTAGTCAGGACATTGTAAAGAAGTGTATTTAGGGCCAATTGTATGTGTATGTGGATTCCCGGCATAGTTAATGGTTGTTATTTAGAAAGAAAGTTGAAATAATATTTACGAAGTGCTACCGAATTTCTTTTTTGTGTTAGAAAGTACTTTTCATTGGTTACTTAGTGTGAACTTTTGTTTTATAGTTCCTTGACCACTATAAGTGTTCTTTTTTGGAATATATATAAACCATAAAGTAGTTCAATCGCATTAGCTGATTGCTCACCGAAGAAGTTTTTTGTTTGTTCGCAAAAAGTTGAAGGGTTCACTATGTTGCCAGAAATCATACAACAATTTCCCACAATTTGTCACGAAATATGCCGGTTTGGTCGAAAAATTTGATAGTAATCCAAAAGGTGCGGTGGCGCAGCGGTTAGTGCGCTGGACTACTGCGCATGCGGTTTGGGTTCAATCCTAGTAAATACCAAAAAAGTGCTACCTCTTTCGAATATCGGATAAGCATTCAAGAATATTGTTTATTTCATCTCACCCTTTAGAGATATAAAAAAAACTGTAGATAAATCCCTTCAATTCGTGCAAAAAATTTAACACGACCACACAAATAGTTACGAGAAATTTGACTCGGTATTTATTTTATTTGGTTTGTCTGATCTAATTTTATAATTTCAGACAATTCTGACCGAACGTTGTTATTTTGTCCATAGACTGGCCTGGCAATACTGTTGTAGTTAAGCGAAGGGCTATAATGTTCTATGACGTTCTGGATGTATTCTTACCTAGGTTGGAACGGGCTTATGAGGCTGAGCCATCACAAAACACTAGGCACCATGGTGGGCCCATCGCGATCCCCTGATACCATCTATTGATGGTACCTAAACCGAAAAATTTGCGTCTAAGCATTTGATTTCCCTGCAAAATTTTAAATATTATTGTGGCCAATTTGTCCCGCCTCTTTCAATGTATCAAAAAAGTACCTCCCTAAAACCTTTTTGCGCGAACGAGCAATGGCATGACATTCACAAACGATATATTCAACATCCTCCGTTGAGCTCAAGTCATTGCAGTATCTGCATTCGTCCGTACTAGAATATCCCATTCTTTTGGCATGATTCCTTAGGAGACGATATCCGGAAAGTATTCCTATTAAAGTTCTTAACTTTGTCCTATTTAGTCCTCGTATTATTTTGGTCTTTTTGTGATCTAAGGCCAGCCAAAGAGCCTTGAACACCCTATGTCCCTGTATTCCTGACCATCTAATGTCTGCTAATGAGACTTACTTACTGAGGCGGCGCTACAGTCTTGTTTGGAGCCGGTCCTCAACCAACAACCCCTACCAGTTAGCCCGGTCCTTGGGTAACCGCAGTATGGTGGTGCTAAGTCCCCCCCTCCCCTCCCCCTTTTTTGCTAAATGATAAACATTACCTCAGTAAGTTCTAGATACACCCTTTGCCTAATCATTTTGTGTTTAACTTATAAAAGATCAGACTCTGCTCTCAATTTTTAAAAACACAGTTTTCGGCTGTAGCTTAAATGTTATAGATCACTTCCGCTCACGTGTGTAATGCCAAATTTTAGCCCAAATTTGGAAATGTCGCCATACATTATTTCAGTCACGAAACTACGTTTTTTTCGAAAATCAGCGTGGTGTTACTAAACTTAAGGTATCAGCTAACTCTATGGGTGGTTGAAGAGTTGGTTATAATTCACAGTACTTGTTTCATCCTCTAGTCTAGACAGTATTGTGGGCAGGTGTGCGTACATATTTCTCGCGAAAAAAAAACAAGTTGATAAGTTTCCGAAGTTAATGTCAAAACCATTTGCGAAGGCATAACAGGAGTAGGATGGTGATATGGCTGAAGGGATAGCACACACAATAATAAAAAATCCGGTCAAGTGCAAGTTATACTTGCGCAATAAGTGTTCCGTACTGTATCAGTTATTTTAACTACATAGTATGTATGTCATAGATTTATGTTGATAGATCTATATGAACCCTTTCATTACGATACGATTTCTACTAAAGATACAATGATACTTTGTTCGATACTCACATATATGTACAAACATAAAAACATATATAGGTACATATATGTACATATGCACTTGTATATCTGCAGACACAAGAAAGTACATGTTTACCTACATACATAGTTTTATGGTGCACAATTGAGCACAATTTGCGAAAAATAAATTCAAATTTGTACCTACATAAATGTATACCAACAAGTAAGTTGAACAAATTACCTACATATGCATGTATGTATGTACATATGTCTCTGATGTCCTTTCTCATCTGCTCAGAAGAATAGTTATATACACACACAAAGTAAAAGAAAAAAAAAACAACAAATAAAGCATGTATATACATACATACATATATACCTACATAATATGTTCATATGTATATGTATTTACAAGAAATGTACGCTTGTGCATCAGATTTAATTTTTCGTCTCGTTATTCGTTCAATTGCATTAACTGCGTATTTTGCGATTTGTCTCCCTCTCTGTGGCTGTATATACACAAATTCAATTTTTTCCAATATAGTAAAAGTAGAGACACCTACATTATAATAGGAAACCATCAAGCTTCCTTTATGTGTTATATTATGTATCATTGGTTTAAGTCTTAGGTCAATAGTTATCCGGTAGGAATATGCCACGAAAATTCGCTGCGGGTATAACACTTTTGCCATCAATTATTCAATTTTTACTCTCGTATCTACTTTTAGGCGTTGTGATATTTTTCTGGGTATGTAAACAGTAGGGTAGTTGAAATTAAAAAATGAATTAAAAAAAACGGTTGAAGTAGGGCAGTCGTGAGAATTATGTTTCCATCTACACTTTATTCTCAATGTTTGTGATTTTATTCAGATTTTTCTGAGCGATATTTTCGGAGAAAATGCTCGGGACAGCAAGTTGTAACGTTTTGTGAAAATTTGTTAAGAAACTACCCCCCCAAAGTCGAAATTCAGCTTTTTAAGTTCTGGTCTGTGTTTAGGCCACTAATTGCTACAACTGTTCCAAATTTCAATAGTCTAGGTTAAGTAGTCTCTGAGAAAAAGGCCTGTGACAGACAGACAGACAGACAGACAGACACCGAACTGATTCCATTAGTGTTCCGTTTTGGTACGGACGGAACACTAAAAACATCTAGAAAAAAATTCTCTGAATCATAAGCAAGGACAAAACATTCAATAATACACAACTCTCCAGTTATCCTGGACACCACCCATTAAGTTAGTTGAAACCTAATTTCTTAGTTTTCTATCACTAAGCCTATCTGTCTGTCTCTCGTTCTTATCATTCATATGTCCGCGCTGTGTGTAAACATTATAAGGGTATTTATATCCCCTTTACCGTGTGTAAATTAGAAAAAATAAAAATATTATTTATTCACTGTTTCTTTATTATTATTCCGTTTATTGTGGATCACACAAGATTTCAAAAATATGAAAACAGCATCACTTCCTTTCTCACATGCTGTCATCAAAAATTGTTTAACAGTTACTCACCTTACCCCACCTTTCGTTACAAAATATGAATCTTAATATTTTAATACAGGGTAGCATGTGGTGCGCATGCAGTCACGAGATTAATGTTGCGACTCTCCATCGCAGTGCGATAAAATCGGTCTTAAGTCAGATTATAGTTATCCTGTTGTCAGCTTAAATAAAAAAGAATTTACATATAAAATTATTATTGGTAATACACCCGAACATTCTCGCACATTAATTATTATGCATGAGAACAAACCAAAAAAGGGAAAAAAACAAAGCGATATTAATGTTCTCTTGTAGAAAGTTGAAGTTTCATTTATTATGTGTACTTGTGCTCGTGATATAAAGGTTGTACGAGTATCTCCAGGGGGTTGCGGCTATTAATAGCGTAAAAAATATTGTTAAGTAATATTAATATGGTGCTGGTATCAACAAAAAAACAAGTCAATGTTGCTTTAACCCTTTAATATTGATAAATTACATACAGCAAATAAATGAGTACCTACCTATTGGCCAACGCAAACATATAGTACAGTATTGTGCGAATTAATGTGAACACAGAAAAATTTCATATAAAATTTATTTATTTGAAATAATATTTTGTTAGGCATATAAATTTTTTTATTTCATTCACATTTAGTATGAAATGTGTCCTTCCTTTGCTTTTATAACAGCTTCAACTCTTTTTGGCATAGAATTTACCAAATTTTTGCGATTTTCTCGAATCGCCTCTTCTCGAAACCACACCTGAATTTCTACTTCAACCATTTTTAATTTTGTTGTGCAGTCCATTTTTTTCAGCCTAGCCTTGCAGATTGCCCATCAATTTTCAATAGGATTTAGATCTGGTGAATTTCCCGGCCAATCCAAAATGTTTATTTTCTTCTCGTTGAAATATTTCAGCATTGTCCGGGAAACATGACACGGAGCTGAATCCTGTTGAAAAATGGGCTGTTTTATACTTCTCGCTATTCATCATACCTTCAATTGGAATAAGCGTACCAGGTAAGAAAAGCAGCCCCAAAACATCTTCTTGACTGGGTGTTTCACAACACAACAATATGGGCCGCAGTAAGGTTTTCATTGGCAGACTTACGAACAAAATTTGACTGCTGACCCTGCACTAAAAAGTGTGTCTCATCTGAGAATAATACCTTCCTCCAGTCTTCCACAGTCCAGTGTTTTTACTGTCTTGCCCAATTCAGTCTTTTCTTCATCATTGGGGCGGTTAGGAGCTGTTTCTTCTGCGGTCTAATGGATTTTCTTCCTTTTTCCAACAGTCGTCTACGCACCGTAGAGTCGTGAATCTTCACCCCAGATTTCTCCAGGTCTTTCTGGAGTTCTTGACTCGTTTTCCTTGGGTTAGTTTTACTTACTCGTAAAAGAAAATGTTCATCCCGTAGAGTTACCTTCCGCTTTCTTCCACATCTCCCCTTTCTACGAACTTCAACGGATCCTGTCTCTTTTTCTGCTTTATAATTTTGTTCACAGCTCCCAAACTCACTCCACACTCTTTTGCTATATTTCTCTGTGTCATTGAAGTATGCTCACAAAGCGTGACAATCTTCTCTCTCTTCCTCGGTGTAATATCCATAGCAGCAACAAATTAAAAATTAACTAAAAACGAATTACATTTTGATAAAAACTATATTAAACATACTAAAATAAATGAAGTTTTACCTTTAGACACGTGTTTTCGGGGCTAATACAATAAAGATAATGAGGTTTCATGACTTTCATCAAAATAACCTTAAAATTTAAAAAAGCAGTGCTACTTTGATCTAAAAAACAGATTTTTTTTCTTGTTCACATTAATTCGCATAATACTGTAAATACACACACGCATAAGTAAGTATATAAATATGTATGTATGTATGTATGTGTAGGTTAAATGTACATAGCTTTTCTTAGGATATTCGATCAGTTCGCTTAGGATTAATGACACTAATGGCAAAAAATTATTTACAGATGTATGAAAGTTAATTTGTTCTAAACCGAAAACGGGTTTTGTGTGTTTCAAATATATATTGAGCTTGGGTGGCCATCTAGCTTATACAGAGAGTATACTTTTGAACTCTCTTACATATTTTGTTGGATAAAATCATTGAAACAATTTTTTTTTTAATTTCATGACCCACTTCAGGTAAAGCTCTTCCTAAAAAAAATGAAACACAATTCCTAATGGCATATTTCTATTGTGAATAAGCATGTTTCAAGTTCACGGTTTTAGTTGAATTTGTTGTTTGAAAACACTTCGCATTGAGGCACGTTCAAATCACTGACTTATGGCTCCTAATGGTGGTGTGCTACGGGGCTTTGTACTCTCTTCGTTACTTTGGCCATAGGCCAAACCATAATAGACTTAGAATTATATTGAATGTTATGAAGTAAAAATGAAAATAAAAGTCATATAAACTAACTACTAAGTAACTGAACTTTTTGCTCACATCAGCATTCGAATTCACTTATTTGTAGAATTCAGAAATGCTTTTATGAACTCTTTAGGGACTCATTTCTTCGGAATGTCATTCAGTAGCAGAACTGATTCACTCATCATCTTAGCTATCCTGGGGGCAAAATATCACAATGAGAATAAAGAAAAAGCCTTTGCTTTTTACTGTAAAATGACATTCGGGGAAGAGATTATATTATAATTAATTATAATTATAATAAGATTATAACCTCGCATTATCCACATAATGTGCACTATGATTATTAGATTCATCATCACCTATACATAGATCCACCATCTGATCTAGCACTCGATAGTAAAATGCTACACCAAAGTTAGCAGCAGTGGGACGGGATCACTTAAGAGTATGTACTTCAAAAGAGCGGCTGAACGTAATTCTTTATTACCTCGCCATTGATTTATTTATCGAATGTTTATCAGTAAAGAAAGTTCTTAGACCAAGAGAATCCGCCATGTTGAAGCAAATTACGCGAGGACATGCAGCGATACTATGAGAAATCCAGAAACTGACAAGGAGGTACTACGCTGAAATTTGAATCAGTCCCAACCATGACCTGAACTTGAACCTACCGATTCTGTTTCTAATAATGGGCGGACTGGCAGTAAAACAAAAGTGAATAAAGATCATAAGTCTTCACTCACGGCTAAAAAATGAATTAAGTTCTACTCCGAGCAATACTGAGGAAATGGGAATCGTTAATACAATCGGATATATGTAATGCTCCAGGTAGAATTTCTTGCAATTGAAAAGGCTGCTACATATATTCATAAAAGAAAGCGATCTCCCTTCATCGGATATTATCATTCTGGTGGCTAGCCAAATTTTAAATCATAAGGATCCAACACAATAATAAAGGCAAACAATAAATACACTAAATGTCATAAGCCACCAGATCATGCTGCGTACGCGGACGTTGAAATATAGATAGGAGCGAGAAAGCAGACGAATACTAGCTAGTATGCGATCGGCCATGAGAAACACTGAAGCCGATACCTAAATACTGCCATCGATTAAAACCATATTTTTTACCTGGGCTAGGTGTGAGCTTAGCTCTCTATTGGAGTTATATCTCCAACTAATAACAATTCCCAGCTTAATTCCAAGAAGCTCTTTGCTGCTAACATATGAAGCAAAAGAGGAATGTAAGCGAGGGAAAGTGGTGACAGATTTCGATACAACGGTATTCACCGACGCGACGGTTCTAAAAATGGACTGCGAGGTGGGCGCGGGCATTTTCTCGGAAAAACTCGATATATCGAAATACTATCGCCTTCCGAACTTGGCTAACGTCTTTAAGGCGGAGCTTCTGGTGATCATTGAGGCTTGACACAACTTAATAAACGACCCAATAACCAAACACAACATCGCTATTATTACAGATAGCCAAGCCGCTATTAAAGCCATCAATTCGGCAATCACCTCATGAAAACTGGTTGATTAATGCCAATCAGGCTAAGGTCACTCTTCTCTAGTTTCCAGGACATAGTGCCCTTGAAGGAAATGATAGCCATGCGACGGTCAGCCTTTAACAGCTATCAAGCGGAATATTGCCCCAGATCGAATTCAGAGGTGACCCGATTTGAGAGTGTATGCATGAAGTGCGGTTCATTTCGGAGGTGCTCAAATTATAGAGAGTCCTAATTAGGAGGGTTTTATTGTAGTTACCAATTCAAATCTACACAATAGGTATAATATCTTGTAATTCTTTATTCCTAGTATCAAACCAAATTTGATGTCCTTAGTACTTACCATTCTTCATCTCCAACATTATTATCTTTACATTATTACTCAGATTCAATTGTTTCCCACATAATCGAAAAATCGACTTTTAAGTCCGGCGTAGTAACCTAGGTCGGATTACTGACAGATGATCAATTACATACAAAACAGAACAATTAAATACAATTTCCAAGCAAATCACACAACCTACATACATTATGTATCTATATGTGCATATATATATACGACTTTGAATTCCTCTTCTTATAATATAATTGAATTCATATAAGACTCACATTCTCGGATACAGAGATTTACAAAATATAATTCAGATGCACAGAAATAGCATGCTATTCCTTAAAACCATAATTTTGACATTCCTCCGTACTTCCTTCCATACTTGAGACTTTCTACTCATATACTCGAATATGCATACTAGTGTATGTGAGTGCATTTCATGGGAATTATTTTTTTATGAGAAAAATGTATCTTTCCTCTTAAGACATGAATATATACATATGTACATACATACATTACATACATGTACATATGTATAAATGAAATATTGTATAGAAAATTCTAAGAAATCAATTTTTCCACTCAAGGATATCGACTAGAGAAGGGAGACTTTGAAAAGTGAAGTCCACCTGGAGGATTTCTTAAAGGTGGTCATGTAAAGAACTATTCAATTTCCAGAGGAGTATTCAAAGGAAGACTATAGGATATAGATTCTTTGTACTTTGTAACACTTTGCATTAACTCACCGAGTAGGTCATGGATGGAAGATGATATCTTCCATAGTACTAGAGAGTTGACACAGTGGTGTAACAAGGGGAGAAATACTCATAGGTATGTGTGACCAGCGGAGTCTAGTCCAAATTGAAAGGTTGATATTAAAGTAATCAAAATTGCAGTAATAGGTAGTTAACGGGTCATCCAACCAGAGGTGTCATTTCGCGCCATTGGTGAACTGACCAAATTCAGCTATCATTGCAAGGACTTTTGATAAGTAAGAACATTGACGTAATTTAATAATATGGATCGGTACACACTCGCCTTACGTTTTGAAATAACGAAAATTCAAACAATGAAAAGGTAACGTTTCGTTAAGTTTTTTTTTTTTGCTTTTGGTTATCATCCTTCTTGCCTTCTTGCACAGTTAACACAGAATTAAATCGACAAATTTGAACATCTCGGACAGGTTTGTGAGGTCAGCTAAAAATATCGCCGCCATAGCTGAGAGTATAACGGAAAACCCAGGTGTGTCTATTTCAAGACTTTCCGTACATGCTTACATGCTTAAGGTGCAGTTGACACAAGAATTGAAGTCAGCAGCACAGACCAGCAGACACACAACGCCGTACTTTTTCTATTTATTGATTTAAGATGACACTTCTTACATAAGGACAACACCTTATTTCACCTCTACACTTCGTCAAACTAGAAAAAGACAGCAAGGGCCATTCATACAATCAGAGATTTGAATAGAATAATGTGGAAGATACTATGTATATGCAGTTCTCACACATATTAGAATACAGCGTTATTTGATACCTTCGTAGCGTACAACAAATCTCATTCAGAAATTCCTGGAAATTCTTTGTTCGAATTTAAGATGTCAATCAACCAGCGCAGAAGTGTAATTCGGGAATAGCATAACCTATAAATAACTTCAAAACTTTTGACATTGTTTACTTATGCAGTAATAAATAGATTTGGGCAGCTAAATCAAACAATTTCTTTTTAAGTTATATTTTGAGCGTAGGGAAGCTTATCAGTAACCCAGATTCTATTAAGGGTGTGGGTTTAAACTTAACTTACTATGTTTCATTCTATGAAATGAAAGGTCAACATCGGAAAAGGCTTCATTGTTTTGCTTCTTTTGTTGTAGTTCTTTTCCTTTCGAACGAAATCCCAATCACAAGGTGAGGTAGAGAGAAAACTTTTCTAAAATGAAACACTATCTTACACTTGACCTTTTCTTTGTTGATTTCCCTAAATTTTTACAAAAGATAGAGTTTCATAAGAAAGGTTATTGATTAGTTAAATGCCAAAGGCAATTATTATCATTTACCTGCAGTGGGCGTATTGGATGGAACGCATTCTTATTTGGGTGTGCTATTTCGATATTTTACATGTCAATTTTTACATAAATAAATGCATGACTATAATTTATTTTAAGAATACACATGAAAATAAATAACTTTGTATTTCTTGCTGCCTTAACTGAGTTAAGACTCCATCAACTTTCAAAAAAAGTAACTTTGTGGGTGGCTGTGGCGTAGTGGTAGTCGTCGTCACTTGTCATGCTGAAGGTTCACCGTTCAAATCCAGATGTCTCCGAAAAATGTATTTCTCAAGAAATGAAAATAAGTTGATCAGTTTCAGAACATAATATCAAAGACTTACCGCAAAGCCATAACACTGGCACTTGGATGGTAGTATGACCGAAGAAATTACTCGCACAAACATTGAATAATAAGAAACATCTGGAAAAAAACTACTGTTAATCATAAGCAACGACAAAACTTTCAATAGTACATTCTTCAGTTATCCTAGGCACCACCCATAGAGTTAGTTGAAACCTAACATCTTAACCTAAATAAAAAAAAAACTCGTATACTGTAGGCTACTTTTGTAAGGTACCTTCTAAACAGCTTTTACTCACATCCTTACTGCTTAGCAAATTTTAAATACCTTCCTTTTTTATTCAACTTTACTATTATTTATGTTACTCTTAAAATCATATAATTTTTTCTAAGGGACACACTTAAGGTATAATATGTACGTGTTCCAAATATTTGGTGGTCAGGCCTTTAATCGTAAAATAATGGGTTTAAAGTAACTTTTAGCACTATAACAGTAAGAATTCTTAGAACAAAAGCACATACAGTGGCGACAAAATAATTTTTTTTTTCGAGGGTAGGTGAAAATCTTCCATAGACACTATGAGAATAGCAAGCGCGTGCTCATAGTAGTGTCAGATTCTTACTGACCAAAAACACCACCCTTCGATATAAATTTGTTAGATACTGCAACTAAGTTATACTACTTATCAAGCAATTTTTCTATCACGAAATATAAACGTTTGGCAGGTTACTTTCCAATGAAAGATCCTACATGTTCCACAATTTAGACGCGGTTAATCCTTATCTCGCCAAGTCGAAAGGTTTTGTTCTTTGTAGTCGGCGCAATAAATTGCTCTCATCCAAAATAAGTAGGACTGTATTATTAACATGTCTGATTAGTCGGTTTCTATGTTTTCGCGCGAAGCTTCTAGTTTCAGCTTCGATTGTCAGAATTCCGAGATCCCTGTGGATATCGTCGTTTCTAACATACCACGGTGCTTGGACAATTTCTCTTAGCACTTTATTTTGAAAGGTTTGTAAAATATTGGCATTTGTTTTCTTGGTACAACCCCAAAGTTGTATACCGTAGGTCCACACCGGCTTTAGCACTTGCTTGTATAAAAGCAGTTTGTTCTCGGTACTGAGGTGGGAATGTTTCCCGATCAACCAGTACATTTTTCTGTATTTGATATCTAGTTCTTTACGTTTCATTTTGACGTGCGAATTCCACTTCAGCCTTGCGTCGAGTGTCATTCCCAGGTATTTGGCTTCATTTGAAAAGGGTATTCGGGCCGGATTTATAAAAATTGGCAAGTCATTAATTTTTCTATAAGTGAAATTTACGTGAACAGATTTAGTTTCGTTAAGGGCGATCCGCCAGTCCCTCGTCGATTCATTTTCTTTATTCAATGCGTTTTGCAGTTTGGCAGTCGTTTCCTCGATTGTTTTACCTACTGCTAGGATGGTGGTGTCGTCGGCAAACGTAGCAAGGATAGTGCCATCTTCTTTCGGTATATCACGAGTATATAACAGATAAAGAAGCGGCCTCAGAACAAAATAGCACAGTTTTAGAAAAGGCGTTCAAGACACTTTTCTTTCATTATTAGTTCACATAACTTGCTTTGAATTTGTGATTGATTGTGGTACTTTTCTGTTAGGACTGCACTGTAAAGTATCGGCATATTTTTTTCTTTACATTTCTGTACCATAACAAAATAAACCTCATTTTGTGAAACTAAGTCTAGACAATTTAAATAGCACACCTTTGCTTCTTTCGAAGTTTTATTTAATTTAAGCACCAATTATTATGATTGAGGTACTTTTCAGCACAGTTTTTTAAGTTAATTTAACAACTTATTAAATTTCGCATACAAACGTAACGCGGAAAACATTCAACAGAGGGCTTTAGGGAACGTATGCTTGGCTTGAAGAATAAAAGACTTTTGAATAAAGAATAGCACGAAAATTGGATTGTTAAAACAAATTATGAATGCTGCCCACCACTGCCAAAAAACAGGGTTGGTCCAAAATAAAATTCGTAAAAACCGGCAACGAAAAACCATTGTTGCCATTATTCACTTAAGCAAAGTTGATTCCTTCTTGACTGATCGTAAAATAAAACAAAAATCGAACAACAACTCAAAAAAGTATAACTATTTCCGTTAAGGTGCATGTCCACTTGAGAGCACTTTCGCTAGCAAATTCTCGAGAGTTACTCTCAAGTAGCTTTCCATTTGAGAGTGAAATTTTTGAGATTTAATATCGAGAGTTGTATGCGAGATATCTGAGAGTAAATTTGCGGATATCTTTATAACTATATTTTTTTTGTTCCTATCCCGAAACTCAGGAAGAAATGTGTTCCAAAGAATTTCTTCGTATTCATACATTTCTATTAATTTTTTTACTTTTTCGATATTCCAAATTGATACCATAATATTTATTTATTTATTATTTCCAGAAATTCAAATTCAAAATCAAGTTATCAAATTCAAAATTATATACATTTTTTGACAATTTATTTATATACATAATTCATTTACTCGCAGCTAGCTGCTCTCAGAATACGAACTCTGTTTGAATAGTGGGAGTTGCTCTCCGAGAGTAGCACAATGTATGTCCACTTACAAACAACTCTCAAGAAGTCGAAAAGTTGAGAGTAGCAAACCAATTCTCTGCGAGTTACTCTCGTGACCGTGTCCACTTACGAAACCGCTCTCGAGAGTGGCCTGAGAGCTACTCGCAATAGTTTTACTCTCAAGTGGACACGCACCTTTAGGACTTTTACAAATCGTCTTTGTGAAAAAATATATTCAAATGAATTGCTAGACAGAAACCATTGGAGTCAATGTGTAATCTATCGCCTACAGTTTGCCAGAGAGCATGCGAATAAAGAGCCCAGCCGGTCGAAAAATGTAATGTGGACAGACGAATCCATGTTTAATCACTGTGGATCTGATGAGAACAAATACGTAAGACGCGGCATTAACCAGAAATACAATCCTGAATACACCCTGAAGACATTGAAATACGGTGGTGGCGGCATCATTGTATTGGGGCGTCTGACGTTGTACAGCGTGTGAGGTTCGACGCATACTTCGTATTGAGGGTATAATGGACCAAACTATATACAGTAAAACCTCTCTAATTGGGACACTGATGGGACCGACTCTTTCCTGCCCCGATTAGGAGGTGTCCCAATTATAGAAGTTGGTATAAAAAATATAGAAAAATACAACTACTTATGAAAAAACTGTTATTTTCCAGCCTACTAATAAACCCCAAACAATCATTAAAAATCCTGTGCAAACCTGAAAGAAATTCACCGCGTATGCATACGAAAAAGTTTAAAAAATGGATTGTATCGACACAAAAACATCTGCAACTGCACGGTACCAATATCTAACATGCAATGAAAATAAATAAAACGTTGCTCTGTTGTTTGTTATCTCCAATATAGTCACCTTTCTGTAAAAATATAACGGTTTGAGAATTAATAGAATGAGATGCAGCTACGAACATTTAGTAAATGGAATTTTACTGTCCCGATTAGAGAAGTCACAATTGCTTTTTTACGAGTCTAGTGTCCCAATTGGGAGGTTCAACTCGAATTGTCCCGATTAGAGAAGTCATATTTCCTGACTTTTTTTTAATAAAATGTCCCAATTCGGAGGTTTGGCTCAATTATAGTAGAATCTCCATAGTTAAATTGAGTGTCCCAATTGAGAGGTATCCCGATTTCAGTGTCAGAGGGTATATTGTATGAAAACTTTTAGGGTTGGCAAATGGGTTGTCCCGATTGGGAGGTCGTCCCGATTACGGAGTGTCCCAATTAGGAGGTTTTACGTACAAGGAAATCCTGAGCAGTGTTGTACTTCCATGTGTAGAAGAGGGAACACCGCCGAAATGGAACTTTAAAGACGAAAGTGACCCGAAGCAAACTGCTAAATCTGTGAAGCAATGCTTATTAGCCCCAAAGATTAATGTTTTCAGTTGGTCAGCACAGTCCTCCTGAATCCCTGGTCTCAATCTGATTAAGAACTTATAGAATGACGTGGACAACAAAATTGACAGATCTACGGCTACAAATTTGGGCCAACTTTGGATAAAATTAAGAGAGCCTGGAATGTTATACCTTAAGAACGTTGTCAACCTTAAATATTGTCATCAATGCTTGAGCTTGTTGTTAACTAAATTATTCTAAAATGTTGTAAGGCTTAGTTAAATATTGTAGTGAATTTAATGAATTGGACCAAAGTGCGCTATTTTTTTTGCCTTTTAAGAATGTATATTGAGAATATTAAATTTTTATTGTTTGCTTTAAGAAACATATGTTATTTCTTGTATACTTGTTTATACAACCGAGTATCTTATGACGTAAATTTTATTAACATAATTATTAGTTAAATATGCAAATTTTACAAATGAAAATACAAAAAAAAAAAAATAAACCGACATGTGCTATTTTGTCTCCACTGTAGGTCTATTGTGCGATGTAAACATCGTAGGAAGCTCTATTCATTTGGATCCTGCTTTTTTGAAAATATGTATAAATGTATCTATCTAACGCAATTGAATTCAAATTCATCCTCTTCGAAATCTATGTCTGTACATTTTTTTTTCCAACAAAGAAGGAAAAAAAAACTTTGTTAGAGCAAATCTAAATCTATTGTAAAATATTTTCCAGACTTTTCTCTTCCCAGAAAAATACAACCGTTTGGTCTCACTGTTCAACACGTCAGCACTATCTGTCTGTATTAAATCCTTTTCAATCATTATGAGAATGAAAGAGAATCAGAAAATCATTTGTCCTTACCTTTGCAGTCAATTTACAACAATGTATAGCCCCCCACCTGCTCGCTTACCCATCAACCATTCTACCAAGTTGATATGTATTCAGTACATCTCCTCTTTGCAGATTCTATTCGTTGAAGTTGATATATGTATGTACCTATGTATTATATTTACGTATTGTTTATGCCTATACAAACGCTGCAGGATGTAGGTCCTTATTGTGCAAACCACTCTCATTTAACCATGTTTTATCTTCAATCGAAAATCAATCAGAGAAAACGAAGAATAGAAGTAAAATGTATTTACGCAAGCAAAATGTAATTGTATGGGCTTACTCCTGACAGTCATATCATAAGGGATGGGGGATTAGCCTTACATTGCCTCGGGTGATGCAGTCACCTGCTGTTGGCAGGGAGAAGATACACACAGAGGAAAACAACCACAAGGCATTAACTCGGCAATGGCACCTAAACCAGGGCCGATATCATTGATCTTATTATATTCCATACGTATGTAGGTACATCTACGGACTCATGGTCATGATATTTTGGCATAATTTGGATATTTGATAACCGATTGAACATACTTCACCTGTCAACACTTTAGTCGCAATAAGTATCGGTACTTCAGTTAAATGAGGATAATATCAAATTGATTAGCCACGTAAAGTGTAATTATAACAGTTCGATTTTATCACCGACTGCGGTAGTCATTGCCCATACCGATGGGCTATGCTCCGGGGGATTGTTTATGCACGCGGTTTGCTGTCACGTTTTGTTTTATTTATTTTGCCCAATATTTGTGACGGTAGATAAATGCAGCGATACTAAAAAGTAGATGGATGCAATTTATCAATTAAGCGATGGCTTTTAATAAATTTAGCCTTCAACTTTACGTTCGACAGCGATATAATTAATTTGACTGGGTCGATAACGGTTTTTTGTTCTATTTCTATTTCATGGGCGCTTGATAAATGAAAATGAGTTTGTTTTTTGTTAATTTGTCGTCCTGTTCCTGGAAAGTGTACGACATGGGCTTTGTGATTATATTATCGCTGTCTCATTAATTTTATGACTAAGCAGGCGATTAGTTGTAGGTCATTGACGGTTTCCATTGTGTGTCTTATACTGATGGATCATAGGATGTTCTTAGTTGAATTTCGATGGAAAAGATAAAAAGATAAATCAGGGAATAATATCTCAATGAAAGGGTCAGGAGTGCTTAAGTGCCTAATTTTCTATACATATAAAACTGTGTTTTAAAAATGTGTACATTTGCTACGTTAATTCTTTTTAATTTATTAAGACATATGCAATGATAAATGATACTTATTAAAATACATACATATGTAGGTATATCAAAATATGGAAATGCACACAATCCTGGTTTTACTCATCGGATTGGGAACGCATGGTGGATGAACAAACTTTCTCCTTACAGCAAACAGATTTATTTTTTGTTTGAGAAGCACGTTCCCTTAAAAACCAAGTAAAGAAACCCCTCCACACCCCATTCGTTGTCCCCCAACATTGCTCTTCCAATGAGTCAGAGGGATGCTTATAAGCTTATAAGCGTTGGCGGAAATATCGCATAGATGATTTCCGATCCTATATATGTACATACGTATCGAGCACTTCTCAACGCTATAATCTCTATAGTAAGGTAGGCGAAAACCAGCTTCTACCGGGAAAGTCCGGCTTCGCCAACTGGGTTTCTGAAAACCAAAACTCGTAATGGAAAGCGATATCGATTGCGATATGCTGAATTTTAAATTTGTTACTATTTCAAATATATTCAAGGTATATTTCTAATAGTGAGCAACAATCGGACGACGAAACCAAAAACTCTTTCTAGGCACTTCAAGAGAATACGAGATGAAGATTTGGTACAAGCTATTCCTTCTATAAAATCAATGCTGTGGGTCTTGACGGAGTAAGTCCTAAATTTGTAAATATTCTACTGCCTTTCCTTCTTACACACATTTCTTGTATATTTAACTCGATAACTTAAATGTCAACTTTTCATTATGAGTGGAAAATTCATATTCAAGCAAGACGAAATGAAACGATGGTGTTCAGATTGAAGCCGTGATCATTTCGTTTCGTCTTGTTTCGTACTTTTTAGTAAGTATTTCACGTTGTCAGGTGTTGGTTTTTTTTATATTATTTTTTTTAATTACTCGTACAACTTTTTAGTTTCACAAAATATGTAGTGTGTAGGTAGGTAAGCAATATCGTATTTTACTTGTCAAACACTTCCATTTGATATCCATATTGTTCAGGTCGCAAAGGTAACTGTAATCCGCCTCTTGGTGCGTCAGCCATATTGAATTTCAAATAACGTCACTTAGCTTATCGTATTTTAATTATCAAACCCTTTAATTTGATATCCATATTAAACAGGTCGTGAAGACAACGGTAATCCGCCATATTGAATTTTTCTGTGACGTCATGTAGCCTAAGACATTCTACGGATCAAGACGAATCCAACCTCAATTGTTGGAATCGGTTCGATAGTTGAGGTTGTGCGTGTGTTGTCCTTACATACATATGTACTGTACATACAAACAAACAAATAAACACAGCTTGTGAGATTTATAAGATAACCCTTCCTTTTGCCTAGTGCTACTGTGCTAGTCGGATAAAACTAGAAACTGTAATGCCATGGAGTATCGACCAATCGCCATCCTCTCATTTTTGTCGAAGGTTTTCAAGAAAGTAGTTCTGACACAGATACTCAATGTCAATAAGCTTTTGTGCGCAAATCAATCGGGATTTCGACCGAATAGAAACTGCAAGACAGCCTTACTCTTTGTAGCTGATGAGATACGAAACGCTTTAGACAATAACCACCCCATATATCTTACGCTTCTCGACTTCCCTAATTCATTCGACACTGTATAGCAAATAATATTATTTGGCCCGCGCTGTGCAAGACATTTTAGGGGTATTCATTACCTCCAAAAAGACAACTTTGCCCCAGTCATTTTAACCACCTGTAGTTTGCACATTCGGAGTCATCTTATCTTTGCAAATTGTAGTCGCTGTCGCTTATGTGCAGGATGAAGCGGGGGTTTTTTTTAACAGTTTTCTTAGCTTTAAGTATTGAGGACTCATAATTGGGCGACGAACAGTTGATTTGCTGGCAGTAACCACAGCTAATGCCCTTATGTTGTTTGTAGAGTGAGCCTTATTGGATGCTGACCTTTGAGTTGTCCGCTTATTTTGAGGCGTTAACACTGTTTAAATTCTTTCTTTGTAATTGCTTCCATAGGAATCGCGATTATTAATGCAATTTCGCACAGCATTTTCACATCACTCTATTTCGCGGTTTGAAAGACCTACCGAATGGTAAGCATCTATTTTTGCTCTTTCCTCCAAAGTTAACAGTTTTTTTTGCCCATTTCTTTCTTAACTAAAAGACCATAACTTCCTTTAATCACAAATTAATATTTTACTGCAGTTTGCTTGATTACTCTTGGTATATTAACTTAATTTGCCCGTGTGTCTAATCAAGTGAACCGAAAAAAATGCTGTTATTTTGACATGATTGAGAAAAAAGAGTGCAACAGTACCGTTAGGTGTCTCTCACTAAAATTTCTTTTATGTCATTTTACAGAGAAATTACTAACCTATCCGCTCAATGCAATTGTTTGCTTATTGATCCAAATTAGGGGAAAAGAATCAAGATTTAAGGAAAAAAAATACGTGCGTCTAATCAAGTGAATCGGAAAAGGAACTTTATTTTTCTGCACCATCCACGAATTCAATTTACTCCATTAAGAGGGTAGGCAGCAATGCATAATGGCTGGAGATTGCTCTTCAGGGCTTTTTAGTCTCGATAGCGGAGTCCCACAGGCGTCCATTTTCGGCCCTTTGCTATTTTCCCTTTATATCAATGAATTGCCTGGAGTTTTAAGGCACTGTTCAATTCACACGTATGCTGATGATGTTCAACTGTTAATGAACACGCCTATTAGTAAAATCGACGATACAAAGACTTTTCGAGGATCCATGCATGGTCACTGCGAACATAACTACCATTGTAAGAAAAATATTATCCAATTATCAAATAAGTTGAATCAATTTAAAATTTTAAAGGTATCCCATTGAAAAATGCCAAAAATCAGGCAATGTCCACTACATCTATATTAAGTACCTATAACGGATGGCATGTCATTCTTTTGATTATTTAATTTTAGTATTACTTCGTCTTTGACACGACTTAAATAACGAGAGTGATAAACATGTTAATAATTATCTTCCTTTTTGTACACCCATCTAAAATAGGAAATCTGAACAACGAAATATAAAAGCACAGCCAAATGGCTAACAAAAAAAGGTAACTGAGGATACCTTGGAAACTATTTTTCAACGCTTTATCTGGTTAAAATGGCCCATTCATTTTTTGAGCATGTACACAGCCGCCGATGTAAAAAGGTACGGCCGGCATATTTTTGTATTTTTGCAGTGGAATCAAGTTTTCAAGTTTTCAAACGGCGCGGCGCGGTGCACGGGTGGACAAGCATATACCCTTCTCTTCCTGTATTTCTTTACCTATTCCAGCTTAAGTTCTACTTCCATCCATCAATGATACTCGTTGTTTTACATAACAAACGTACACCTCAAACTAAGTCTACTATGTGTGGATCTGTGTACATTCATTTTCTCAGGATACAGAGCGTAAGACCATCAAGCAAGGATAGTAGTTCGTCTCGTTAGCTCACCTCATTTATCCTGAAGCCGCACTTTACACGCCACCACCCGATTTTAATCTCAGAAATTTATTCCTTGAACTGAACGTTTGTCATTTTTGAACACGGTATGGGACAGACGAAGAGTGTAAACCACTAAAGGACTCGACCACAAGCCGCAGAGTACATGATGAAAACCAAGAGTCGAAGTATGGGGGAAAACACAACGATATAAAACAAATAATCCCCGCTGGTCCTTTTGCACTACAACTACATGAATACCGATACAAACACAAGCATACGCAACCTCCTGATGAATTTTCGTACAAAACCACATCCAATCAAGAGCAAAAGGACGAATGATGACGCGAAGGCGTCGTCGACGGTATCGTAGTTGGCACGAACAGTGTGCCTTATTTAAACACAGACAAACAGAAGCTCGGGGTGTTATTTTATTTATTTAGTGGGAATTTATGTAAGATCGTGATTTATATCAAAGGATTAACTATAGCACAAGGAAACTTAACACCAAATGTTGTCCCTTTGTCGTTATCGGCCGGCCGGCGTGGCGTGGGGACTGGCGAGTTGATAGATTCAAGAGTGTGTATTGGACGGTGTCGTGGATAGGGAGGCTTGTGATTATACATTATACCTCATACTGTGCTGTCTGATTCATTCACACGATGACAGAGAAAATCACTTCGGTAAACAAAATAAATTAATTTATTTGCAATCACGATTGTTTTGCATTTTCTGTTTACCCGCTTGAAGTGTTCTCTTATAGTAGTTTTTTTTTTATAGCATCTAGACGACAGAGGTTGATACTTTTTTGTTGTGTGCATATGGGACGATATCCATTGAAGGTACACAAATGTACACAAATCTATACGGGATATATGAACCTTAATTCAATGAATCAATAGGGATTAAAGGAGATCTTACCAGAGAGACTATGTATGTATAAGCACATAAAACTGTTTGTTTTGACATTTTCTTTTGCTAGTAATTGTTTTTATGGATTGTCATGGGAAATGTACATATTAGAAATAAAAACATATTTAAATCTCTTCCATCAAGAATATGTTAGAAGTTGTAAGTAGGTACGTATGCGTAGATATTTAGAGGTGGTGGTTTCGATGGAAGAACATCCAAATATCGCACAGAGGGCGCCGTTTTGATACCACAACCTCAGGTGATCCGTCGGCAGTGGCGATTTCTATGAAATATATTTAATACGAAACCAATAACGAGCTTGAGTAATTATAAAGAGTAGTGCATGAAAACTAGAATTACCTATTTTCAAATCAATTTTTCTTGCACGCAATACAAAACTCCCATGCAATAAATATCCCTTGAAATATGGTTTGGCTCTAAAACTTGCGCCAAGCAATTCCATACAATCTATATCTATACCATAGTGTTGGTGTTTGATTTGTCGTATGCAAAGCCCAGTAAAATAAACGAATGGGTTGGCGCGAAAATAAGTGCCAACTATGAGAGACGAGCAAGACATCAGGCTGGAAGTGGTGGGTTTGGGTAGGTAAGGTATACTCGAATACATTACATACTTTTTTGTGTTCTTTTTGATTATGTATTTCGTTTCAAAATTGTTACCAGAGAAACATATACATATATAAGAATTGGATATGAATCTTGCTACAGAGCTTTAGCTGAGGGTATAGCGTGTCGGCTTTTCATCCACGGGTTCCAGGTTCGTTTCTCGACGAGGGCAGTTTAATTTTTTTTTTTTGGTTTTGCTGTTGTTTTTTTTTGTTTCTCTTTTAGTTTGCAATCGTGCTGATAGAAGAGAAAGTTGTTTCCTTTAGTTTTGTTGTTGTTTTTTGATTCTTTTCTATTTTACCCAGCGATGTAGTCCTCACGGACTACAGAATGGGACCAGAGCTAAAAGTTTCCTTAAGACACCCGGGTGCCTGCAGCGTCTTTACGGCAGACGTTCTAGCCGTACTTCCTGATAATTAAATTAACGTTAACAGTCAGGCTGCACTTAAGGCGCTAGAATGGTTCACTTCCAAATGGGGCTAGCCAGGAGCTGCCGAATAATGCTGAGGACATTATGCATTATACAAAACCTTGTAAGACTATGTTGGGTGCCTGGTCAGTCTATTGTACTTAGAAGGCAACGAGTTTGCCTATGAGTTGGCAAGGAAAGCTGCCGACTACGGGAAAAACTGAAAAGTACGGCACATTATGAAATCAAACGATGATATTGAGAGCTTAGCTCTGGTCTCAACTTCTCTCAAAATCATACTGTGATGTGAGACAGTAAGTTGAGTAGAGATTTCTTGAGCCGATTTTATGTTTCGATAAATTGGCAATTTGTAAACACTATTCCATAAAAACATTTTTTTTTTCATACATACATATACTGTACCTAATTAATGAATTTTAAAAATTAACGATTTTCAATTTCTCCAGAGCAAGTAGCCAACCCAAGGCTAAAGACCAGGAATCGCCACTGTCTGTCGGATGTAATTATGAGATATTTATATCCACCCTGTGGAGTTTAGGAAGAGGATCAGCTGTTCAATCCTTTACCCGGATATCTCTTTAAGATCGTCGAAGAACAGGTTGCCATGCCCAGTATGCGTTGCCTGGCTCACGCTATAGCTGGGCATTTGCAGAGAAGGTGAATAAGCAACTCTTTTTCATTTTCATCCGTGCTAGTTTGGTCCCCTATTCGCCAGTACCAGGGCACTACAATTGCGATGTCTATGCGAGTTCTTTGTGGCAGCTCATATGTTTTTGACCGGTTGTAGTTTGGCTATATCTTTTTGGATATGACATAATTTATCAGAATGATCCTGCTGAGACCGGCTAGTTCCAAGAAGTGTGAGAGTATGTACATATATCGAACAGCACAGAACGTTTTCCGCTAGTGACCTGTTAAGGGCTGACCCTCGCCCGGCGTTTTTCTTGGCATGGATTTACTAGTTTCGATGAGATGATTGCCGAATTTATAGCTTTAATTGCGGCTTGGCTATCTGCTAATAGCGATATTATGTTTGGGTGTTGGGTCGTTTATTAAGTTGTGACATGCCTCGAGGATCGCTAGTGGCTCCGCCTGGAAGACTCTAGCGAAATTCTGAAGGCGATAGGACTTCGATTTGCCGAGTTTTTCCGAGAAAATTGCCGCGCCCACTCCGCAGTCCATTTTTCGAACCGTTTTCGGTGAATACCGCTGTATCGAGACTCTCTTCACTCTCCCTCGCTTCCATTTCTCTCTGATTGGAAAGCTTGCAGCGTAGAGCTTACTGAAGTTAAGCTTGGGGATATTGCAATCCGTTGGAGACATAACCAGACCGTTTAGTAGTGTGTCCAGCTGTTTGCTGTTTAGAAGTTGTAAGTAATGAGTAATTGTAATAAAACACCAAATCTTGTTTTTATTAAAAAAAAAAACCCAATCCTGTCTTAAACACTTGTAGCGGGTAGTTATGGACAAATTGCAAATTCCATAAAGATTAAGTAAACAAAATATGTAGAGTGATTGGAATTTTTTTTTAAAATGGGTAATGTTTACCTTACAGCAATATTTGGAACAAAATTATCGAAAAACGCCGAAATCAAAAGGGTTGTCGACGAGTGTATGTATTTGTTTTTACAGCTGCGATGATCATAAGAAGTACAAGATACTCTAGAAGCTCCAAGTAAATAAGTACGTACATATATTGGGATTAAGAATGTTTCTCTTGAACCATGTCTCTTCATCGCAAATCTCATTTCCGAAAATGTGCACATTGGGCTTTGCTACTAAAGCTTGCCACTGTGAATCCTTTCCGCCTCCAACAATCGATTTTGAGATAAATTTAAAATGTCTAAAAGTAAATGTAAAACACGCGCATCCGGAGGAGCTCGGCACTGGCAAAATCCATTTACAGCTCCTAACCAAATTGGCTAGGAGTACTCTTTCTTCTAAGGCTGCTAAATAAACCAATAAAGATTATAAAACAGAATCCGCTTTTGTTTTATACGCTTTCGTATTGCCAGTCCTGCGCCTAATAACAATGCAATCAATATGCGAAGAAATTGGAAATATTCTTACCATTCCATGCCATAGCGACGCGCGTGAAGCAAAGTGACAACCAACGGCGTGGCGGCCACAATCGGATAGAAGAAGGCAAAAAGGCTCAGAAGTGTTCGCTAAGACGTTAGCGGAGTGTATTTGGAAGGAACCTCTGCCTACCTCAACACTCTTGTTATCACAAATGTTTTCTAAACAAGCAACAAAAGGGATGCCCTCCCTCCATCATCCTGCTTCTGCTTAACAGACCATTCTGCACGAATAAAGCAGTTTTGTTGTACCAGCATCGTGTCGGATTACGAGGATTATCATAAATGAACACAAACGACTGACGTCGATATTTCTACGAGGAGGGTAGGTTAGGCTGGTATAGGGACAGCCAGAAAGTGAAAAAAAAGTACACGCATAAGGATGACGAAAAGAAAAGTTTAAAGTTCCCTCATAAGGGGATCAAATGGGCAAAAGATCCTTTTTACCATCATGCCCCTGCGACTTTCGTTTGCACCGCTTTGGGCTTCCCTTTCTCACATCAGTTTCAGTTGAAGTTTTTTTTCTCCTGTGTACCGTTATGCTTTCTTAGAGATTTGCTTTTATTGGTGGAGAATTTGCAAATTGAAAATGTCTTGATGGGTCTACTCATCGGGAAAATCTTCATCGTTTGCTTTATACGGCTTTTCGTCCCTTTCTTAGAATTTCTTCTTTTTTTTGTGTGCTGCTGCCATACAAGTCCTTTTTGTGTACTTACATTAATCCCATTGTATGGTGGTGCTCGTCCCTCTGAATGACCCGAAAAATTGTCTAACGTGTGATGAAAACTTTTGACATTACCGAACAATACAGGATAAAAGATACAACAGCCAGTCAGAGTAGAACTGCGGTTAAGATTCAACATGTGTTATTGTGTCGTATTTGTACCGAGAACATAGTGACGAAGAGGTAAATATCCTGTTTCCTGTTTCTTTAGTTTTTTATGTTTTTCTTGAGTGTGTGTGTTCACTTTTGGGGCAAAAGGAACAAAATATTTTGATTGAAATTTTTTGCTTTGGCATACGGGGGTTGGGTTTTGAGAATTTAGAGCTCCTGATCCATAAACATACATATAGTGCTAATACTATGTATGACGACGACAAATTGCGGTCGATGTGGTTTTCCTTTGTAGTTAAGTTTGGGAATTTTAGAAGATATTTTAGAGCTCACAAATTTTAGTATTTTACTGTGTGGGTGAAATGAATTATGGATATATGTTTGTATGTGCACACGAATATACAATACCCATTTGCTATTTCTACCACATGAACAGCAGATTGTGTGCAATTAAAATATCCGACACTGGTAATGGGTTAAATCTTCTTTTTTTAAGTATGCAATTAGAGAAGTATTTTTGGAAGAAGGTAAGAATTAGGGGTAAAAAAGTTGCCATGAAAATAGATCACGTCAGTACTTGTTTTTACTATCCAAGTACCGTCAACATTTAGTTCCAATTAAAGCTAACTTCAGGTTTGATAAATGTCTACAGATAGGGTTGGGTGGGGTGGTTTATGTGGGTACGAGTGAAAGCCTTGTCAGGTCTAGTGATCCAAGTACTCCCCTGAATGTCAAGCAAATTCGTTGATTTTCTTGAAGTAGATTTATCTGAGGAAGTTGAAGCAGATAAAGTCCTCTCATTTATTAATGCTTGACCATTTCTCTTTCAAGATAAGCACGGAGTAAACAGTAAGGGTCTACAGGCCACACCGGTCACTTAAGTCACGACTCTTTGTAAATTGTTTACATTATGTACATAATATTCCGCCCACATTCATTTTCATTAGATGTTAATTGGTCACCAAAACAAAAAGTTTCAAAGGACTTATATACATATATAATTAAAGCTCCTATGATATCCATATCCTTAGAAAGAAATACCAAAGGAATTCTCTAAAGAGTTCAACCTGAAGTTTTTATGGATGCACACAAGAGAAAGAAAAAAATCATTCCTAGGGACCAAAAGGACTGTGCAAATTAATACTGCTGCTGTAGGGCTTCAATTTCAATAGGTGTATGTACGTTCAGGGAGCAGTTTTTGAGGTTAACCATTCATTTTACTCTTCCACTACCGCTCCCGATCTCACTTTCTCCCTTTCTTTTAATTTTTATTATTCTCCTTTTTTCGCTACCCTATGTGAAGCTTTGCCAGCAAATTGATGAATGGTATGACTAAGGCGGCCACTACCACAATTGGACGATGTGAGAAGTAAGCGGATACTTGCACTTTTTAAAAAAAGTACATATAAGTTGAAAATTAAAGTGGGCGGTGGGAGGTGCGGATGTAAAAATCAACCTTTCTCAAATTGTTTGTTCACTGATATTTTTAGTTAAGGAATAATTAAAGCTACCCTTAGGTCAATGAAATTGCATTTTTTTGATGGTTTTACAACTGACAACAAATTTTCTTTAGAATAGATATTTAGTACAACATTTGTACATACACATGCATGTATGCACATACCATATTATTGATAAATAATTCGTGTAATAAAAAAAATAAAAATAAAGGGAAATCTCCCTTAGGCGGACAGTGACGGTGACAGATTTTTTGTCCGTCTAAGGGAGTTGTTCGTCCAAGGGATAATCACAATTATTTTTAAATAAATTAATTTATCAAAAAAAAAAAAACAATGCATCTTTATTTAAAACGATTAACAAACAAAACTGAAAAAATATTGGGTATCCTCGCAAATGACTTCGGTCGCGGCTGCAGGGATGAGGAGAAAGAAGAATACCCGACATCCTACGCAGCTGCCCGGCACTTTCATCCAACTCCAACTTTGTATAACTTTTTAAATGATTACAAGAGCACGTATTATATTTCATATTTCTGTTTTCTGCAACGTGCTTCTGTATCTAGTATTTGTTTTTGTCCCTTTATCCCTTTAGAACGCTTCAAAATACCTAACTCATTTTTTAAAAGTGATTTTAAAGGTGATAAAATAATTGAATCATTTTGAAGTTGTAACATCATTTTATTCGAACTATGAAAATATAAAAACAAGTTTTTTTTTTCACAAAATGACGGCTCAGTTCAATTTCTCTTCAGGTGTCTCTGACGCGATGTCCAAAGGTTCTGCATTTGTCAATCTACCTCTATTTATCTTTTTACCAAAAAAATTGCTTTCTATTTCTGATACATGCATGCGAAGGATAAACCTATAAAATCATAAGGTTTATCATTCCGTTAATTATATAGAGAAAAGCCTCACATTGATTTCAGGCAAATCGATCAATAACTTTTAAAGTTACAGTTTCGAGATAATCGCGTTTCATATGCTGTAAATATTTAATATTTTAATTTTTCCTCGGGTCAATATACTCTCAGTACATAATATTTCCGAAATATGAATAAAAAAATGAATTTTTTTTTAATTTCTTAAGGGATTGCCCCCATTTAGTGATTCATCCTTTTCGGCATCTACAAAATAGAGTAGAGCTGTAGGAAATCTGTCCAACATTGGTATGCATTCGTTGGAACATATACAGGGAGTAGTTTCATCACACTTATGATATTTACCGCCACGCGCCGCCTAAAGCCTGAATGTACCGTAATTTGTGCGTCATTTCTGTTTTATCTTTTCGTTTGCATCTGTTGCTACTGTAAGCAAGTATGTTTCTTTCAAATTGAAATCAAAATAGAACCAAAAACTTCGGTGTGAAGCTGCGGAGGATTTTTTTTTGTTTTTGTTTTTTAAAAAATTCTGACAGATATGCATGTCTGCTTCCGGTCACTCCCGGTTAAAGGACCGTAAAATGTATGCAATTTGAAACATAAGAGCTTGGTAAAGAAAATGAGTTCCTCTAAAGGGTCGGTCCGGTCCGTCTAAGGAAGCTGTGCGCAATGGGAGATCTCACTGTAGTTACAAGAAAAATTTTAAAGTAATAAAAAAAAGTGTTTCGATTGAGAAGTTTTTAGTTGAAATTAGTTTAGGCACCATAGCGCAAGTGGTTAGTGCGTCGGACTACTGACACTGAGCCAGCGGTCTTGGGTTCGAATCCCGCCGCAAACACCTAAAAGTTTTTCACAGTGCCCACCTCTTTCGAATGTCTGACAAGCATCAAAGAGTATCATTTGTCACGATTGAGCTTCTCAATTCGCCGTTCGGAGTCGGCAAAAAACTGTAGGTCCCTTCCATTCTTGCAAAAATATAACACGCACACACAAATGGTTGCGAGAAGCAGGCCCAGGTTCACCTCGAGCTGTAGCGCCAACAAGTAAGTAACTTATTTTCCGTTAGTGTTACCACATAGACCTAGTCTTTGCTCATTTTAAGTATCCAATCCAACCATAGTATAACCTCTAACTCGGCATCGATTTAGCTAGAATAAGCCCCTTTACTATTAACAGAAATTTCAGTGTTTTTTTTTCGATGGATGTAGATTTTAATAAAATTTTTTAAAACTTTTAAATAAAAAGAATTCATCTTCAGAGGCCACCCCCAAAAGTACCATATCTCAAATATTTCATTAGTAAATTATACAGCTGAACATTGACCACCGCACAATCATAAATTGGGTCAATTATTACTAAACCTTAATCTTAAACACAATTTATTATTCCCACAACTCTCAACCTACAAATGAATCACATAATCAAAGGAAACTACGAGTAAATATGTCCCCACTGTGAATAATAAAAAAAAAAAGGTCTACTCAACCGACCTCTTTATTTTATTCCACTCGGTTGCCTGGTTTTCTCTCTCTACCACCACAACAATGTCCTCTGTATCAAATCACAACGAAGTGTCCTCGCAAATGCATTGCCTACCAATTCGAGTGCCTGCTCTCGACCTCAAATTGTATACCATCCGAACACTATACCAGTTCCGCCCCCCTCATATCGCCATGACTTCCGCTACTAACCTACCCCACACGAAAAACGCCAATGCAACAAAAAAAAAAAATATCTTCTTGCTGTGACAGCAAAAAAACATAGAGCCGAACAAAATTAAAGAGTCCTTGCGAGTGAAGCATTTCTCATTATGTCTTTCTGATAGAATAGAGAGAGAATTGTTTCGGAGGGATGTTATGATCCCGTGTCTGTTTCTGCACCGAGTCGACGAGTCCAAGGCCAAACCAATCGCAATTTAAATTCACTGCACTATCTATTAAGTTCTTTATGGCCAAGTTTCTTGTTCCTTGCGTTCAATTCCATCAAACAAACAAATAATTAAATATGTCCTCGGAAAGCAGAAGATACTTCTTTCTTTCCATTCCCCCTTTTCGAAAGGGACAAAAAAGCCATTGTAATCATATTAAGGAAAGAGAGCAAAGGAAACCCACTTAGCAATCATGTCGCCCTTGGACATGCCATACGAGATGAATGTACTCGTAGCTATTCGTCCTTAACGAAAGGGGAAGGATTAAATAAGTTTAGTTCCATTGGTAAAAAGATGTCGTTCTAAGGTCGAAGGTTTGGCAATAATTTTGTTGGCAACTTTTTTATGCAGTTACAATTGAAACTTATTTGATCATAAATTGGCAACCCTTTCGAAGATCTGTGTCTTTCTGCTAGCTAGATAAGCTGTCACGAGCGTCGGCCAATTTTGGTACCTCTGATGCTTCAATATTATTATTATTATCCTTACTATAGTAGAAATGTAACTTTTTTCGACTGCAAAGACTTTGTTCCCATTTGTCTTAAAAACTACTGCACGAAATAGAATCCGGTTTTCACAGTTGGAGTGCAAAATGTCAGGAATACAGGCTTAGGATATTTTTTCATCGTTATCTGCTATCCAGAAGCGGAGATCTAAGCTGATATCTGGGCAGAGAGTATTTTTACGAATACCTTCTAGCTCTTTGGAATGCCTTGGCCGATGGGAATGGAATTTCTTTTATTATAAAGTTCAATTTTGTATAAACATTTTGAGATATAAATCATCATACAGAAGTTGAACAATAAGCATTAAATTAAAATAAACATTCAATTAAAAATGACATACAATTCAAGAAAAGCTTAGATCGTTGGATTTTACCAACGACCAGTGGAGATAATTTCATGTGTGCGGCCAAAACCGGTTTTTTTTTCTTCTGTACCTGTTGTGTTGCTTTTTTTTTATTTTAAACTGGCGAGGAATTGAGGATATCTGTTTGAAGGCGCATCACGCAGAAACTAATGGACGGATTTTGATGGAACTTGACATAGTGATAGCTTATGTTCTTGGTCAACACTTTGTATACTTTTTATCCCCGAAAATGATATATCCATATCTCCATATCTGTAAGGAAAGTTATAATTATTCAGCCCTAGCTCAATAGTAGCTTACCGGATTGAAAAACAAAGATATAGGTAAATTTAGTAAATTCTCCATTGATTCATTTGAGGTATGAATCATCCTTCGGCGTTATCCTGGGGCTGAGCTATGCTCAAAATAGTTCACGAAATGTTCGCCAACCATTTTCCATCAGTGGAGACCGCAGCCAACAGACGTGCAGCTGTGGGTGACGTCGCGTCGTAGTGTGTGAATGCGCGCTCAATACATCTTATACAATACGTACATGTGTACATATGCATATGTATGTATATGTATATTAAAAGTTATGTTTGTTTGTGTGTTCCTCTTTTATTTCGTTCATCAGATCGCGGTAAAACTTGGGGAATGTGCAAAAAAAACATTGTTGATGTGCGCACGCCGGCCGGGGAAGATTCCTTCTACATTGGGGGAAGATTTCTACTTCATTGCAATCCTTTTTTTTTTTATTTTTTTCCAAAAGCATACGCATTAATCATGATCTCGAATCTGCACTCGGTGGAGGCAATACAGGCGAATCCCTCTAAATATGTCGAATTTTCACGGGCGATCAAAATTAGTGCAAGTTAGAGGGATTTTTGAGAAAATCGAGCTAGAACGATTTATCCTTTTTTTTTGAAAACCCATTTATTCATAGTGGATGTTAACAAAAAACAGAAAGAAGAAAAACTTTTAAGGAACAATAATTAATAAAAGAATAATTTGTAATACAAAGTACCGGTCTATTAGAGTTTCCGATTTCCTGGTATGTTAGAAAGTTAAAGAACATTTTGTTAACACTTCAGCTTCGAAAAATCATTTGGTCAGTGATACTTTTTTGAAATGTCTAGGTAAACCATGATTTTTAAAAATTCAAAAAAGAGTCACTTATGACTTATGAGTATCTACAGAGGTTATGTGAAACCTTTAAAATTTATTTCAAGCTGTAGATACGTTTAGGTTGCTAGATTTCTGGAAGTGGGAGGACTGCAGAGTGAAAGGGCAGCAACTTTGACAACTGGTTGCTGCAATTCTATCCATTCTATTGAACGGGCGCTGATTCCGTCAATCGTAATTTATCCTTTTTCTAGTTTAAGACGGAAATTGGTATATCTTAAGATACTGGATGAAAATACTTCTACAATATGTTTGACATTAATGGTACGGATATCGAAACCACTCAACGTCCAACAGATTTTATTAAAATACGCATTGAGCCACTGAAATTAGCCATACATTTTTGTTCGCCTCATTGTGTTCACTTACATGAGACAAGCAGAGTATGTAACTGGACAAAAAATAACAAACAAGGAAATGGCCATCAATTCGCTAGCTTCCCATTAACAAGATAATGCTTCTTTCTTGGTCATGCTTGTGTAGAGTAATTTTACTTCATTCTCTACGAGAGGACGTCCGAAATATGATCTTCTTTGTAAGGATATAATTGCATCCTTTATCACATTTGTTTTCGCCATTAATGTTTTTCATCTCGTCAGGGTATGCACACAGAGAAACAGGACAAACTATAATATTCCTCGCTGCGTTCGTTGTTTGCACCGCTTCCACCTTACTGCATATGGCAATAAAAGCCTAATTGTCATTATCTCTAACGTCGATCTGAAGTTTCGCGGTAATTTGTCATTTTTTCCATTCTAATTTAATTTTTTTTTAAACCATAAGAACAACTCTCATCTAAATATGCGTAGACTAAGACAACGACCACCACCATCCCCATGCAAGCGGATGTCTTTTGTTCTTAGGATGTACCCTTGGAGACCGTATCGTGGAAAATGAGACGCAAGTAGAGATATCACATTTTTGTTCCGACCAACCGACGATATTCGTCTCAGTTATATATGTATGTATATATTTTTTTGTATTAGGTGAATACGGCTAAGGCGAACGGTCCTGTGTCCTTTTATTTGCTGTTGCGCCGTTATCCTCGCTTTTATGTGCAGTACTCGCATAATGGCCCGGGCTAATAACGATAATCACACATTTTGTATAGAACAAGTATCTCACAACTGCTTGAGTCTTTTGTAGCTGAGACTGTTGTACGGTAATGTACGTACATATGTACATATGTACAATACATTATGTATATGTAGATATGAAATACAATCAGAGATATTATGTACAAGTGCTTCTTTCTGATTACTTGGGTTCGCCTCATTTATCACGAGCAATAATTTTAAGTTACCAGTCACTTTGTCTACTACGTTACGTGCCGTTGCTATACTCAAGCTTCCTTTTTAGTCAAAGGTTTGCCAATAATTAGGCGTGGTCATTGGAAATGTATCGATCGATAATTTGTCTAACATTACTTACGTTACGTTACCTTACGTTACATACGTTACGGTACGGTTGGCATTCTGCGGATTATTGGCCAAATAACAATACGTCACGTTACGTTATAATGTCACGTTAGAGGGATTTTATGGATTTTTGAACATATGATAAAAAAGCACAATAATTGTAAAACATTTTGAAGGACCCCCTCCTGCAAACTGATGCCACCATACGCGACAACCATTCAGTCCAGTCTGGTAGATAGTCATTTCTAGTAAGTACGTTAACGCATGGGGACACCCGTGTTTGGCTGCAATTAAATTTATCTCCCAAAATAAAATGTAAACAAAAGTGAAACGGCCTTTTTTCCTGGATAAACCTAGGTATAAATTTAACTGTGGATTAAAGAGAAACTGAAATAAACTACTGAATTATACATAGCCCGGCCCGGTCGTGTATTTAGGTTCATTCTTTTTCGTTTTGGTATTTTGCGGTATCCGGCCGGTGCTGTACCGATGTTGTAGAGACCTTTCGCAAAAACGAAATTTTAAATCGCTTTAGCATGACCATTAAAAAAAAAAAAAACAAAAAAAAAAAGGGAGAAGAATAACGGTAGAAGATTGCTCCCCACATGCGGAATGTTCGGGAGGTAATTTTAAAAGTCATTCCGAGCTGGTGGCGGAATTGCGGGTTCAAAATTCTTTTGGGGTTTTGGTCAGAGTTTCGACGTTTTTTTTACGGTTTTTGTTTGTTAATGCCATTTGTTGGTGTATAGGTGTAGGTACTGATTTTACCTGAGATTTATTTTTCTGTTTTGGGGGTTTATATTTTTTTGTCGAATTTTTCTCGAGGGATTTGAGAGGTTTATTGATGGTTATTCGGGAGAAAGTTGTTGTAGGATGACTGGTGTTTTAAGAATTCGGATGCTTTTGCTCCTTATCTTTGCGTGGTGAGATTAATTTGGAAACAAAAGTGGGTGTCCTTCGGAATTATTAAGAGGATATGTATTTTTTGGGTGTAACGCCATGAGAAAATTCACAATAATGTTTTGTCTTAGGTACAAATTATGTAAGCATTTCGCCATAGATATGAATATTTGAAGGGCATACGTTTGCTAGAAGGCCCAAAGAAGTAAAAAAAAACCTATCAATTGATTTATGGACCACATCCAAAGAACTACATAATTAGCTCAGGAGAGATGCCAAAATCCAATCAGATTTATAGTGGTCACCATTCTTCTTGAAATTTTACCTACGCGAGTCCGGTGTCTCTTTCTACTTGAATATAAAAGGATCTGCTAAAGGTCAAGTGCAACTCCCTAGTAGCTATCTGTTAACTGAGGCCAGAGAGGCCCTCTTCTTGTGAAATAGTGCTCTAAAATTTGAATGTATCTAAATGCCATGGAGTTATCCCATCTATAAAGAATCAAACCAAAATTATTTTATGCACTCCTGTTTGCGTTGGGCAATAACGCCCAAGGAAAAAACGCCCAAATCGATTCGGAAACAGAGCCCCAAAAAATTCCTTACGCCCAAAAATAACCAACAAGATGGAAATAAAAGCCCAAAAATAACCAACAAGATGGAAAAAGGAGGGGGGGAGGGGTGCCATTCGCACGCCCACATGGAGCGCCACGGCACGCGGTCGCCGCGGGAATCATTTAGTTTGGTACAATCGTTCTTGTTGTTTGATTTAGAAAGCAATCAAACTATAACTGAAGTCCCGTTTATTCAAAACTGCGAGGCTTGCAATATCTGTCATCGAACTTTGAGTGGTTGCATTTTTCAATGTCTTGGTACTTAAAGGCACCAGTTTTAGTAGAAATTACTCAACAACATTGCCATTTGGGCGATTCTTAATTTCATATGGGTTTTCTTTCATTTTGTCTTAACAGTTTTGGGTGATATTCCTTTTCAAATATTTCCACTTGTTATTTTGGGCTTTATTGCCTATTATAAAATGAACCCTGACTAGGAAATAACACCCAAAATGACAAAAAAATGACAACAACAAATTGTTCGAAATTTGTTTTGGGTGCTATTTCCAAATCGATTTGGGCGTTATTTGCTTGGGCGGTATTGCCTAACGCCACTCCCGTTACTTATTTCTTTCGGGTTGGGGTCACAATTCTGAAAACCGTTACTAGATGGAAAATTCACAGGTTGAAAAGGACGAAGCTGTAGGCACGATGATGAAATTGCATCACTTTACGAGTATCACCAAACGTTGTTATTCTGCCTTGCTCTACATCATTTCTGTGCCTTGCTCTAAATCAGAGCTGTGACTTTTCCACAAGGTGAAGGAACCTGTCAGTTTAACGCCCCTTCTTTCTTTAGGTGACGCTACAGTGCGGGATGAACCAGGGCCGACATTTGTGTGAGTGTTATATTTTTTTTATATTTTTTCATGAACCGAAGTGACCTACAGTTTATTGTCGACTTCTAACGGCCAGTTGAGGAGTTCTTTGTGGCAAATGATAGTCTTTTCAGGCATTCGGAAGAGGTGGCACCATGGAAAAACTTTGGGTGATTGAACCCGGGCACCATTGCGTAGCAGTCCAATGCACTAACCACTATGCCACGGTGCTCACTTTAATGCATTTTGCTTCTTAATATTTCTGATCAGTTGCCGAGGAACCCAGGGTTGCTGTCGTTTCTAGGGACGAGCAGCCAAGTAGGCCAATTCGCTGCTTCAACTGTTGTGATGGTGATTATTTCGCGAAAACGTGTTCCGCTTCTAGGCATTATTTTGGTTACGGGGCTGTAGGGGTGGGATCTTTTAAGTCTTCCTACGCAATCGAACACTCAAAACATGCACCATAACCACCTGTCCTCTAGCCCCAATTCGTGTGAACTGGAACTACTAAGTGCATAATTGTAGTGCTGGTCCGGATTAATCATAAATACGCCAATTTCCCTACTCTATCTAGTTTGAAATTCCAGGAACTAAACTTAAAAATTGCCCAGAAACTAACTGAAATGCCAATCTCATTCCTAAGCTATTCGTTCGCCGCAAGATAATAGAGCAAATGCAAGAGCGGTACTTTGCAATTTTTATCGTCGTTGTTTCTGTGGTTATTGTGTTGTTACAAGCGTTATTGCATTTTATTACTGTTACCTTGCCAAATTCCTAATAATAAAACAAACCCGTTGTTAGCTACTAACATGGAAAAATTCAAATGCAATTGCTGGTCGTCAACCCTCGTATTTGGTGTTTCATGGATACCGCCTTGCTGTTGTACAAGCCTATGGAGTTGGTTAAAGCCAACTGGAGGTCCTTGTTATGCTTCTATATGTATGTACAAATGTGTACTGTTATTATTATGTGTCAACACGCGACCAGCAGGAGAGCATTCACAAGGATCAACAGGGGGCCGGGTGGTCGGATGATGATGATGGCGGCGACGACTACGATGAGGGTTGCTTTCATTCATTGGGACGTTTTGTTTGTTAATCTTCGATAGTGAGATCTCGAATAGGAGGGGGAGCTTCTGAGCAGCCACTCATTTCCACGTAACGTATAGGCTTGACTGCAACTGGCATATTTAATTTTCCGAGTGCATTTGCCATTTTGCTTTTTTATTCTCCATAAGCTGTTTGGCTTGTTTGGGAAAGAAGTGAGGCAAAGTGGAGTGGAATGGGAGACTTAAAACTGCAAAGACTTGGGCGACAGGTAATATATGACGAAGCTCTCTGTGCTACGCGTGGCTTTTCCGGCCGGTTTCGTTGCCACTACCTCTGCCACTTCCCCATATTCACCACACCTGAGCCGTGGCTTGAAACACCACAGTGCTTCTCCCAAGAGGCAATATACACCACGTCACCGGTGTATGTGCATGAAATTGATGAATAATTGCCGTGGAGCATATAATATGTTGAAAAAAGCGAAAAACCCACAAAAAGGAAGCAACAAAAACAAAGAAAAATGCAAAATTCTATTTGCATATTGCCCTGACGAGCTGGCATGGTTGTGGTGTATGACTTCCGTGCGAAGACTGAAAAGAGGACGAGGAGCCAACTTTTTGTTTTTATCACTTCGTTTTGTACTCTTTCTTTTGTTTTTTTTTCTCTCCCCGTTCTTTACTGTGCTTCTCTGATGCGGTTATCAACACGCAAAGTCTAAATGCTGCCACTGCCATAAATACCCACTGCAATTGAAGGAGCGTGTTTCACCGGTAGATGGCGATGGTGGTTCGATGGAGGGTTCTACTCGAGAGTCTATTAAAGGATAATAAAGTTTTACCGCACCAGTAAGTTGCCGAAGGTGAATTCCAATTCTGGATAATGCATTGTACACATACATACATATGACAGGACGACATAGTGATGTGTGGTAGCGTGAATGGGATGGCTTCTGTGATAGTTTCGGTTTTGGTCGCAGTCGTGTCGTTGGTTTGGTTCATGTCGATTTGTCCTGAAGCAGCTCTTTTTTTTTTGTATTTTATGTTGCGCTTAATATCCTTAAGTGGAAAGCTTGTCAATAATGTAATGCATGTGAGTTGTGAGAGGATATCGGAGTGAAGGTTATGTAGGTATTGGTTTCTGTTTTTATGAGGCTAACGTCTGACTTTTTTTTACGTATGTACGTAGTAATACATACCTACATATATGTGTAGGTACATACATAACAAATTTGAGCAAGTGTTTGTGTTTTCTTTTTTTTAGGAAATTGATCCTTAAAAGTATTTTTATTAAAGTAATTTCGTCATCAAAGGAGGAGTATAATACGAAGCATTTGTTATTATCGATTGCTGGATGACGGTATATTGATGGGTGTAATCAAAAGGTTAAAGAATAAAGTAACGTATATCTTTTCTGTACTTTTTATGAGTGAGATACATTTGAGGAGAGGAGAGTCTCCAACAGCGGAAAGCCATTTTATCTTTATGTTGCCATCAAGATGGATCAGGATACTGGAGAACTATTTCAGAAATTTAGCAACCGAAATGGTTGTTCTTAAATCGATTTGCAAGAAATAGGGTTACATGTTATTTTGGATTGTTTCAAATGGTACATTGTACGACCGAGCCAAAGTTGAGACATATTTTTAAGATTGAAAGCATCAAAAGCATGCCAAGAGATGACAGTAGTCAATAAATTAGCTTAGCTTGTTGTTCCATTCAATTATTTGTATAATTACTGTTGACGTGGTATATAGTATAGTAAAATGGCGAAATATTCTTTGGTTGGATGTAACCAAAATAAATGTAGTAAGATCAGATGGCAGTATGGATCTGGCATCTATAAAATGCAGCCAACCTACAAGCCTCACTATAGAAACAGAACCATCAAATATCGAAGCGGAGTGGTACATTGGTTAGGGGCTGTTGTTCCTGGCATGGTAAGAGTCGTTTGGGGTAAGAGTGCGCAGCGGGTAAGAGTACGCAGTGCCATTTTCTCCATCTGTGAAAATATTAGCAGCAATCGCTAAATGAGAAAATGTGTGCTTCACTAACCGCCAATGACGAACAACTTCTACGAAAATTTTCCATTTAACAGTACAAAGAAAATTAACAAGGAAAAAAAGCCGGATTTTGTTAAAAAAAAAAAATTAATTTTTAAAAGAGTGTCAGGAAAGCGTGGCAACTCGATACCCCATGAGTAGTATGTAGGCATAAACAGTGTATATGTGTTTTTGATTAAGGATACAATTTTAGTGGATAATATTATCCGTTCTTAGATTTTCAATACAATGAAAAAAAAGTAGCGTCTAGGGAAAGAGTGCGCAGTCGTTCTGTGGGTAAGAGTGCGCAGTGCTTTCTTACCCAGTATTTAACTTTTTATAATAATAACAATTTTTAGGCTATTACCTTCTATCGAAAGATGCAACGAGCACATCACAGTCGTAGGCGGTAGGTGGTAGCTCGTAGCTGAACTATTTTTCTGTTTTTGTTTTTCGAGAAAAATGCGCAACTTGACTTACTTTGGTTTTTTGATCAAAACATATGAAACATTAAAAAAAATATGAACAATTTTTGCATCATTTTGTTCCTAAAATATAGAGCTACTAAATAATAGGCTCTTTTGTTAATTATTTGTTGTAAGTTTTTCAGAATTTTAGCCCAAAGTCCAAAATGCGCACTTTTTCCCCGAACGAGTATATGAGTCCAATCCAGTATCCCAGAATCTGAACATAAAAATATTAGAAGAGGTTCATGCTTTCATATGCAGAGTGGGAAATGCCAGTGAAGTACCAATTTATGCCGAACAACGACTCTTAGCAAACGGCGGCGGTTAGAGTTAAAAGGTGGATTCAGGTGCATAAGGTGCATCTCCAGACCTGAAGCCCTTCGCAAAAGTGTGGGCGATTGTAAAAAATACACATGGCGAAGAAAAATAGTATGCTACAAAATACTGAAGAAAAACCACGAAAAAAAAAAACAGAAAAACCCAAGTTCATTAAAGTGGTCTTATTGTTTTGTCTTCCATTTTTTGTTGTTACGTAATTAATTAATTTTTTTTTTTAAAAAAAAATTAATGTGATTACTTGAATTTTCATTAGTTAGTTTAGTTTACTGTTTATAATAAGCTAAATAAAAACAAAATGCATTCAAACATTTTTGAAAGTATGTCTTGGTTTATTAAATTTCCAAAAAATGCCCTGTAGTCTCATTGTTTTTGTCCGTAACTGTATATAGTTTCTTGAATAATTTTTAATACTACACAGAATTTTTCCACTGGAGGGGGTAACGCTTTAAAGCCGTTCATCTCAATTTTAAATGACAGATGTGGTTTCTGTTGACAAGCCCCGAACTCAAATGTGTGATATACAAGTCTGAATTGGCAGTATTCTAATAGGAATCTATTTCCGTGTACATCGACTAAAATAATTGAAAAATATGAAAAGGAATAAGCGGAGAAGCTATCATAAAAAGTCACAGTCACTTAGATCGGCACAATTCTTTGCTCTATCTAACTAACCCATTTTGAGCAAGGACACATTCACATGACGAGTATGTTACCTTTCCGCCTTTACGCACACGTTCAATGGTATACGCAATTCTCTGTGATTCAACACACATTCAATAGCGAGTCGGCTGCCACTATTTATCGCATCATCCCCGCATGGTATGCCTGCAGAATTTCAGCCACAATTTGAAGCCTTTCAATAAAATACAGACTCGGTTCGGTCAATGACTGTTCACAAAGGGGCACGCAAATTGCGGGCGAATTGTATGCGGCTGGAAGTGTTTGTTCCATTTACATTGAAACGTTCTTACACATACATAGATACATAGATTCCCTGTGTTGTTTTATTTTCTAATCAATTTCGCTACGATTGAGTTTGAAGCGGCACCACTCACCTCCCACTTTGGCGACCTTTTGAGGACCTTCTTTGATTGTCGTACATTTTGTGGTTTGCTTCTATGTAGGTACATCTCCTGTCACGCAGATTCCTTTCTCATTTTTTATTCCAGTTTGCCTTGCAAATGCGGACATTATGATCATCGATGTAAACTAGATGTAGTCAACCGCTAATAGTATCACCGGACAATGGAGAATCCTTGCTTACATATCATCAATAGGAAATTCGTGGGATACCATCCTGGCTTATAAATACATAGTTCTCCACCGCCATTGTCATCATCATCATTGATTGTGATTTACATTTCGAATTGAAGGAAGGAATGCTACAAACATTCACCCGTTGAGAAATGAAAATGGAAATGGCGGATTATTGCACCTGGCGTCAGTAAATCGCATTGCAAACAAAATTTATCCCGTTGCCAATCCTTGCGCCTTGTCGATGGATTCATTAACTGATTGGATTTGTTTAGCTTACCTACATACAAACATACATATGTATGTATACGAGTATATTTTTAATTTGGGTGGGGGCGCGTAAAGTACCAGGATAACAGATATTTACTAGTTGTCACTGTTAAGTGTAGGAATGGGGATTTAGTTGAAGGGCTTAAACGATGCTTTCGCTTATAATTGTTATTTACACATTGTGGATTCGGGATTTAATTACGGGGACAATCACGACGAAGGATTTGTTTGAATAGTCGTTAATTGAGTTTCGGTTACGCGACACTCTTAGCTCCTTGAGGCTTTGTTTTGATGGGGAAATTAGAAAGCTTTAGAAAGCAAACTGTTGGTAGAGTTAGTAGGAGGTGGATAAGCCAAAAACAGGAAGAATAGGAGGAGAGGAGATGGAAAAGGAATAAAGGATAAGGGTTAAGAGATTTAGATGAAATTGAAATGGGTATCGGAATTAGAGTGGAATAATGGGTTTTCTTAAGGAATAATTAATCCGTTATTGGTGAGGAATAATCTCCTGGAAGTTTGGTTTTTTTTCTTCTTTTTTTTTATTCGTGTTAAAGTGTCCTTCGTTAATTAATTTAGATTTGAAATTAATATTGAAATTGGCGTCTGTAAAATTGCAAAATGAAGGTTTTAATTTTGCAGTTAAATGTGGTCATTTTAAAATCAAGGAGATTTTAAAAATAAAATCTATAAAAGAAATTTTTGAAAATTCTATCTAAAACGCTCTGATTTTGATTTTAGACGTAAAATAGATATGCGTAAAAGTACTTAATCAAATTTGTTCTTCAACCTCAAAAATGCCTCTGTCTAGTAGATACATAAATGAATATGTATTTCAAAATCTTAAACCCATCAACTTTGAAATCACAAATAGTTTTTAAAAAGCTCCGAAGTTCAAAACTCCACCACGAGTACTATCACCCCTCGTGTCCACTGTCACCCACTAGTGACCTACCTGCAGGACTTCAAACCAATTCCGGAAAAATCATTGAATCAGAAAATAATCGAGGGGTGGAATCACCCCAACCTTTCCAATTAGCTTTGGGGCAACTTCATATCCCGATAAATTATGGACAACTGCGTCAATTTAAATGGTAATAAAGCGAATGTGAGTTTATCTTTTTGTATATCAGAAGTAAAAGCCATAATTCAAGAAAAAAAAAATTCACAACGACTCAAATGTCCATGTTATCCAATTTCTTCGATGGCAGTAGTGCTCCTGGGGATATATATTTTAACATTCCAAAGCACATATATATTAAAAGTATATGTAGCAGTATACTACACTGAGTGACATCGCTCAACTACATTATAACACAGTCAGCCACTGCGCAGTTATTAAGAATCTCTCAACGGAATAAGCTCCTGATTGCAAAATCCTTAAGCTTCCTAATCTTATGAGTATGATGATCATCTCATAATCACGTAATGCATATTCCATTTCCCGAGCTCTGAGTTCTGACATAGCCAATGGCACCGCAGAGCCAGTGACGGCTTACTATACCACTAGGGAAAAGAGTGCTCCAGCTTAAATCCCCATTTGGAATTGCATCGATTCTCAATTGGGATTAATGCCACCAGTATAAACGGATCAAATCCTATGCACGTAAGGTAAATTGATTTTCGCATAATTTATACTCAAAAAGGCTGCAAAGGACATGCATATCAGCAGCCTGGGGGTATTTTAACTGCCAGGCTGGTTGGGGTCGGAGCTGGGATGCAATTTAATGCATTCGCGTGCGAAATATGCGATTAACGAAAAACAGCGGTTTAGGGAGATGCGTTATTTCCTCTAGGTCACAGCTCAATGGATAAATGTTTAAAGGTACGAGTATATGGTATATGTACCTATATCGCAATCAATGAGAAACTAATGCTACACTCTCGCACATTCCACATATTCACTGTTAAATTAATTATTCAAAATGAAGGTATGCCTTTAATATGTACATAAATTCATGCCATTGGATATGGTCCTTTTTTAGTATCGCTGCTATTTTTGTTTTATCTCCTAAAGGATATTTATTTTCTACACCAACAATTTTACAATGGATGTTGATTCAGGAGCAAAAGTTTACTGCAAAACGTTAGGTTATTTTCGACCCTAAGGAATCAGTTCTCCTGCGTTTTCCCACTAGAAATCATAACCATTATCCAGACTGTAAGAATCGTCACCAAAAACGTAATTGGAATTGAATGTGGAATTGTAGTTGTCAAGCCTCTGGTACATACAGAACTAAGATCAAGTCTAAGACAATAAGAAGTAATGTGGTGAAGCTAAGTTGGGTGGTAGAGCATATAAATATCTCAAGCAAAGACAGAGCCGATGGGTCATGCCCTTCATTTGAGGGTTGCTATCAGCTCAATAAATTATAGCAACTTACGAGTACAATCGTAGATGTGGCTCCAAATATTTCAAAGCATGGTCAATTCGTACTACAAATTTTAGAAATTCATATTCCATTGTCTCCTGCATATTGTTTAACCGGCTCCCTGCAAACATTAGAAATATAACAACTCTATTCCCTTTTTTAAAAAAAATAAAGCTATGGCTTTTATATTTCGACCATAATGAAATCGAAGTTTTGCTGCGTTATAATGTTTAATTGTTTAGTTACGCATTTTGTAGTTTTAACTGTCAATGAATGATGTAATTGCTTTTTATTTATTTTCTCTTACACTTTAATTTTTCTTTCTCTTGATTAGTTATTCTTGATTTTTGTTTGTTTTATATTTTTCACTCTTTCTTTTAAAATTGTTCACCCCACAATGAATTGTTGCTATGAAGTGGTATTAACTCTATTTTTATAAATATTATTATTATTATTACAGCTTTATTCATCCAATTTAATATTATTGTACATGTATACATTATAATTCAGTGTAGTTATTTTAATTAGAGTTTAATTTAACATAAGTTTCCAATTCAAAATATATTAGTCTATTAGTCTATTATATGTTATTTTTCTCTTTATATGTCAATGATCTTCCCAATTTGATTAAGAATAGCGCAATGCATAAGTATGCTGATGATGTTCAGCTCCTATTAAGTTGTCTTCTGGGTTTAATAGAGCACGCTGTACACTCCATAAATGAAGATCTGGCTAACATAGTGCAATGGTCACATCGAAATGGATTGCTATTAAATCAAACAAAAACTAAGTACATCGTGTTCTCGCGTAAGCCCCTAGATCTGACTTATTTTCCTACAATCACTCTTGACGATGCCCCTATTGAATATGTAGAAACTGTCAGAAATCTTGGTATGACTTTCAATCGCCATTTAACTTGGGACAATCATATAAATATAGTAGTGGGGAAGACTTATGGTGTCATCCGAACACTTTGGGCTACTCACTCCTTCACGCCCTTCAAAACGCGAGTCTTACTAGCTAAAACTCTAGCAGTTCCAGTCCTTATGTATGGTTGTGAAATTTATTCAAATTGTAGCTCTGTATCCAGGAGGAAACTTAATGTCACCTTTAATTGCATTGTTCGATATGTTTTCGGATTACGCAAATTTGATCGAGTTTCGCGATATTCTAGGCAACTATATAATATGACCTTTGATCACCTACTACAGTTTCGAACTCTTAGCCTTTTCTCGGACATTCTTTTATCACATCAACCTGCTTATATCTTTGAAAAAATAAGATTCGCCTCATCAAACAGATCTGCACAATTGATTCCCTCCCGGCACTCCTGTTTAATATCTGAGCGACAGTTTTCCATTCACGCCACACGGTTGTGGAACTCCTTGCCCCGCCCTCGCAGAGGGATAACTAACTCAACTAAACTTAAAAATGAACTCAGAACGTATCTATTTTCAAACTCCTTAAATTCTTGAAATTTGGATTTATTTATTCTTTTTTTTTTTTTTTTTCTTTCTGCTTAGCTTCAGTAAATTTTTTATTATGTTTACATTCTTTTTATAATTAACTTGAATTCTTCATTTAATAGCTCATGTAGCTTTCTCTTCCAATCATACGTTTTTTTTTCTATTGTTTTTATATTGTGTACTTATCACTCAATTATAAGATATAGTTTTATGTTGGGTTCTCCAAGAAAAATAAAACAACTTTTTATTTATAAAAAGAAGGAAAGGCTTTTATTCTTTCAGCGTTGTCTTATTACTAACTAACTAACTAACTAATCTTAAATAAGATCTCCAAGTCTAGCTTTCGTTGGGCGATAACCGGTTCGAACTCTCATCATCGGTTTAATGTTTAGTGCGATAAGAGAGAGAGAGAGTTTAAGCAGCGGTTAATCTCCCGGGTTTATCCAACCAAAGTTTACCGATTGGATAAAAGCTAGAATTGGAGATTTTACGTGTACATACATACATATGAGTACACTTATTAAATAATTAGGTAGGAGGGTAACGTTATACGTAACACCTCCCCCATTTAGATTTTTTTGGTCTCCAAAAATAAGTTTCAAAAACAAGGTTAATATTTAAGTTAATGTTTTTTTTTTTTTTTTTTTTTTTTTTTTTTTTACTAAGCGAGATATTTAATCTGTCAAATTTCGTATTTGAACTGTTTACATACTTGTATCTTAATCTTAACAAGCTAATATTTCTTAATAAATTTGTTTTCTATAGTATTGAATTTACAATTAAATTTGTCTTAATTATAGTTGAACATTGAAATGAAACAAGATTTATTAATGACATAACGCTTTTTCTTGTTTTACTGCATACAATCTATGATAACATATTTTATGTTGTTATTCTTTAATCATCAATATTGAACATTAAAATTGGCATGATGAGCAGTTAAAATTTTTTCTTTACGTTAACATAGTAATACAAACATGATTTTCTTGCCACTATTTGATTTAAATTAGAATAAGTAAAGTTTATCTTATGTTAATATAGTATTTCTTTCATTCTAGTATATATAAATACGAACAAGGCTTTCTTGACACTATTTAGTTTAAATTGAATTAAGTTAAATGTATCTTTGTTTATGCAAAAAGAATGTTCTGCTTGTTCTTTTTTTTTTTTTTTTTTTATTACTTACAATTTATAATTTATTGCGTTAATTACATTTGGTAATGAAACAAAAAATCAAAATTTCCTTCGAGGGCATATTATTGGCACAACTACGAGTAGGTATAAAGAAAAGATAAGATCGCATTTGTAGGGTTTACTTTTTCAACGTTCAAAGCGCTGAACAGATCCTATCTCTACAATGTGGTTGAACAACATGAAAATTTAATTAAATGCACCCATCGATCTGACATCTCCTGTCTGTCAAATTGAAAATTTAAATTTATAAACAAAATAAACTGATACCTTCTGTTGCTGTTGAGCTAATCTATCTAAACAAATCTAAAGAAATATTGTTACCTACCAAAAAAAGGAAATGGACTTTACATACATATAAGTGGTAAGAGGATTTGTACATAGTTGTTCTTAGGTTGCATTATTTTGGTGTTTGCATTTTCTCTTAAGTTGTTTTTTATAGTACTTTGTATTTCGTTTCGTAGATCTGTCCACGACATAGTTTCCCTCAGCAGTGAAATTGGATAGTTTTTTGTACTTTGGTTTACATTTCCCTATTGCTCTGTTCTGTACTAAATTTGTGCATTGATCAGGATGAATATCTTTCCCTCTATTATGTTTCTGTAGTCTTTGTTCTTTGTCATATTTGTATTTGGCAACTAATTCTTCTATTTCGGTTCTACTCAGGTTCTTGTTTAGGAAATCTATAGGTCTTAGTTTTGTCGTAGAATGTATCGTGTCGTTGTAGATCGTAATTATTTTGAACAATTTATCGTTTAACTCCGAATTATCCTTAGAAGCATTCATTATTCTCAGGTGTTCATTTAATGTTCCGTGCAGCCTTTCGATGTCTGCATTACCGGTCTTTAATGATGCTGTTGTTTTATGAAATTGGATGTTATTTTCTTTTAAGAATTGTTCAACTGCGGAATGCAAAATACAGGTGTCTCCGTCCGAAACGATTTTATTTGGTTTTCCTAGAAACTGAACTCGTTGCTTGATTGCACCTAGGATAGCTATCCAATTCCTATCCTCTAAGTTATGCAACGTTGCATATTTCGAAAATTTGTCGATGGTAGTTAAAAACATTTTGTTTCGCTCAGGGAACCAAATGTCCATGTGAATAATGTCATTGAAATGTTTAGCGGTCTCTGTAATTTGCATTGGGATTTTTGGTGGTTGACGATCGTGCTTTGCTACATTACAAATATCACAGTTATTAACGAATTTCTGTATTTCTACTTGTAAGTTAGGGTAGAAATATTTACTTTTTAATTCAGAAAACATTTCGTTAATTCCTCTGTGATTTTTGTTCATGTGCTCATTTTTTATTAGCGTAATAATGTCGTTCTTGTCCACAATGTCTACTAACTTAGTACTTGATTTTAACATTGTTATGTTTCTATTCATAGAAAAATATTTGACAAATAAATTTTGAAATTTCAGAAATAATGAAGTGTCCTCACAATAAATGCAAATGAGGCCTTTACTCATAATGAATCTTTTCATGATACTTAATAGGTCCTCGTTGTTTTTCGTTATGTGAATATGGTTTTGCACTTTTTTATGTACGATTTTCATGATAGTCTTTTCTTTTGTTCCATACGATAAATATATTTGATTTTTAAACAAATTTACTGGTTTTTCTGTTAGGTATATATGGCGGGTCTCATCCTCCATTGCGCTGTGAACGGTAGCACCAGTGGACATAACTTCGTCGTTATTGCCACCATCGTAAGGCAACTCATTGTTGAAAATGTCACCTAATGTAACTTCATCGTTCATATCTGACATTTTCGCATTTTCACAGTCTTGGACAGTGTATCTACTGAGCCCATCGGCCACGCAATTCTCTTTCCCTTTTAGGTACTCGATGCTAAAATCGTATTCGTTAAGAATAATCTTCCACCGTTGCAATTTCATATTTGGCTCTTTTATACTGTGCAACCATACGAGTGGCTTGTGGTCTGTGCGGACAGTAAATTTCCTCCCGTACAGATATGTCCTAAAGTACTTTACGGACCAAACGACTGCAAGCAATTCTTTCTCAATCGTCGAGTAACGCAACTCGTGATTGTTGAGGGTTCGTGACGCATAACAAATGGGATGGTTACTCTGGCTGAGGACTGCCCCTAATGCATAATTGGAAGCGTCACTAGTGAGAACGAACGGTTTGCTAAAGTCTGGACTTTTTAGTATAGGGTCTGAGGTGAGTAGTGTTTTTAATTTATTAAATGCATTTATGTATTGGTGGTCTTTTATATTTACCTTTTCAGATTTTTTTAGATATTTGATCATTGGGTAAGCAACTTTGGCATAATCTTTAACGAATTTCCGGTAATATCCGGTTATACCTAAAAATTGCTTAATACCCTTAACGTTAGTAGGTAATCTCATTTCAGTAATGGATTTTATTTTACTCTCATCCGGCTTTATTCCGTTATTAATGATAACGTGTCCTAAGAAGGTGGTAGAGACATCAGCAAAATGACACTTATGAACCTGAATTTTTAAGTTGCTATCTTTTAGTTTTTGGAAAATTTTCTTTAAAGAGTCTAGGTGTTCCTCGAAACTAGTAGAAAAGACCAGAATGTCATCCATGTACACTACGCAAATTTGATTTATGAAGTCCTTCAGAACGTTATTCATCATCCTCTGGAACGTCGCTGGGGCGTTCTTTAACCCGAACGGCATTCTGAGGAATTCGTAGTGCCCACTCTTGGTGGAAAAGGCTGTTTTTGCTCTGTCACGTGGATGGACTTCAATTTGGTAAAACCCTTTTGCGAGGTCTATCGTTGAAAAGTAGTTACACTTTCCTAGCTTATCAAATAGTTCGTCGATATTTGGCATGGGAAACCTATCGTCAATTGTCTCTCCGTTCAATTTCCGATAATCGATGACGATTCGCCACTGATTTTGCCCACTACTGTCCATTTTCTTCGGGACCACCCAAATAGGAGAATTATACGGACTATTGCTAGGGATGATTATTTTTTGATTTAACATTTCTTTAATTTGTTTATCTACTTCTTGGGTATGGATTTCAGGATACCTATATAGTTTAGAATAGATTGGTATTTCGTTTTTCAAATTTATCTTATGCCTGACTTCATTTGTAAATGATAAATTATCACCATCTCTATAAAATATAGTTTTGTACGAATTAAGCAAGTACTTGAGTTTTGAAATATCAGTATTATTTAAATGGCTAGCAAATATATTGTCAGTTATCTCATTTTTAATGAATTCACTAAAAAATATATTTGAAAACTGACTATTATGACAATTTCTAGCATAGATTTCTTCATCTTTGTTTAGGTATATTGGTATATTAGCGTTTTTTGTTATTAATAATCGGTTTTTATAGTCTATAATTGGATTGAGAGGAACTAAGATATTATTACCTATCAAGCCATCGAACCTATCATGAAATTGGTATTCTAGGAAATTTATAAAATAGTTCGCTTCATTAAACTCTTTAAATAAGGGAATTTTATATTCCAGGTTTGTCGTTATATTTCTGTCTAGTACTTTCAGGGTGTGATTTTCGGAGTTTACTCTCCACTTGGGATTGCATAAATTTGGATTTATGATACTATATTCGGCTCCGCAATCAATAATTAGTCTAAGGGGCCGAATATATGTCTCGATAATTATATAGGGTAATTGTTTTGTCGATTTACTGGAAAATTTGACCTGTTTCGCGAGTTGTGTGCAATGTTAGATCTGCATTCATTTAAGGAGATGTCCATAGGCTCAAAATTATTATTTTGATGTCGTTGATTTGAGCCCGTGTTATTATGATGCCTGTGCCAACCTGATTGTCGTGATTGGTTACCACGTGCATTACTATGTCCCGATCGTTGATATTGTTCGCTTTGATCATTATTTAAGTTTGGTCTTTGTATCCTAGATTCATTATTGTTATTGTAGCGGTTGTTGTTATTGTTGTTGCATTCATTGTAGTTTCTATTTTGGTTATCATTTGTCCGACTGTTATAAAAATTTTGAAATCCACGTCTTTCTCTAAAGTTATGAACTACCGGATGTGGTCCAAAAGACTGGTGATGAATTTCTAAAATTATTTTATAAGCCTCATTAAGGGATGAAGGGTTCCGGCTAAGTATGATTGACTTTGTTGGTTCGGGAAGGTTATGTTTAAAGGTTTCTAGTGCTATTCTATTATTTGAGTCGATCATTTGTTGATCATTTTCTACATTTTGCAGTAAATACGAATTATTTATTCTGCACAAAAACCCATTTATCCTGTCGTAAAATTCTTCAATATTTGTTGTGACCCTAGATGTTCTTATTCTATCTAGTAGAGTAGCAGTTGAAAGTTTTTCACCAAAGCAATTTGTTAATATTGCCCTAATATCCACCCAACTGTTTAGCCTGCCATGTTTTTGTAAAGCACACCTAGCTTTTCCTACGATCTTATCTTTTAAGTAGCCAGTTAATATGCCTTTGCTTATAGGTTCAAAAGTATTGATTGTTGGTGCCAAAGAATCTACCCTGTCTAGAAATTCGATAAAGCTGTTTTCGCCTCCATTATAATCTGGAATTTTGTGAATTAAATCTAATAATATTTTAAATTTATCGACATTGACTGAGTCTTCCATATCGGACTAAGCAAAATAAAATTTAGTACGTAAGGTAGTAATGTAATTAAATTTTTATTTATTTTTTATTTTGTTTATTTATATAATTTGTTTCTTTATTTATTTATTTTTCCTAATACATATATCTATGAACGTACGTACTCACTCTTAGCTTCAAATTTACCATTAGCAACAGCTTCTGATGTCATCCAGATTTAGCTTGGGATCAAAATTATTTTGCAGCTTCTGATGTTATTTGATCTCGAGTTCAAGCTTGGGATCAAATTTTTTCTGGAACAACAGCTTCTAATATTTGATCTCCAATTGTGGCTTGGGATCAAAATTTTTTATCTGGAACAACAGCTTCTGATATTTGATCTCCAATTGTGGCTTGGGATCAAATTTTTTTTCTGGAACAACAGCTTCTGATGATATTTGATCTCAAGTTGTGGCTTGGGATCAAATTTTTTCTGGAACAACAGCTTTTGATGAAATTTGATCTCTAGTTCAACAGCAGATTATAATCCGATATTTATAATCGAGTAATTTTAACAAATTATGAATTTGTTGATCGTCCGAATACGGCTTGGGATCAAATTGTTTTCTCAACTACGGCTTCTGAATCCGTTACTAGACTATCAAAGATACCGTTTGGAGCTTGTTTTCGGGCTACGCGTGTTTAACTATCGCACTTTGTATGCAATTACACTTTTTTTTTTTTTGTTTTGATTTGTACACTTACTTTTCAAATCAAATTTTTTTTTTTTTTTCAGAAAGATTTTGTTTTCTGTTTTTGGATTATTTTTTTTTTTTGCTTATCTGCACTTTTCTTTGCACTTTTTGGGATTTTTTTTTTTAATTTCCTTTCTTTCCTCTTTTTCTTTTGATATTTCGACTCTTATATTTAAATTTATAAATTTTTTAATTTTTAATTTATAGTTTAACACGCGTTTGTAACCCGTTTACCGACTGCGCCAGTTTTATGTTGGGTTCTCCAAGAAAAATAAAACAACTTTTTATTTATAAAAAGAAGGAAAGGCTTTTATTCTTTCAGCGTTGTCTTATTACTAACTAACTAACTAACTAATCTTAAATAAGATCTCCAAGTCTAGCTTTCGTTGGGCGATAACCGGTTCGAACTCTCATCATCGGTTTAATGTTTAGTGCGATAAGAGAGAGAGAGAGTTTAAGCAGCGGTTAATCTCCCGGGTTTATCCAACCAAAGTTTACCGATTGGATAAAAGCTAGAATTGGAGATTTTACGTGTACATACATACATATGAGTACACTTATTAAATAATTAGGTAGGAGGGTAACGTTATACGTAACAATATTATATCTTACTGTGTATAAGCTAGTCGTTATGAAATAAATAAACTAAATAAACTAAAACTAAACTAAATAAACTAAACTATGTATTTTGTATATAAGTTAGGTTAAGATAAAGTTCCTAAACTAGCTTTGGATATAAGCCTCCCCCATATTTCTCCATTCTATTTTATCTTTGGCTAGCTGTTTCCATCTCTTGTCCGTCTTTTCCAGGTCGTCTCTCCACCGTTTTTGTTGTCTGCCAGGTCGCCTCTTGTCGTCCTTTGGTGTCCATTCTGTCGTTCCTAAGGTCCATCTGTTATCTTGCATCCTTGCGACATGACCAGCCCAATTCCATTTTTGTTGTTTGGCTCTTTGCATTGCGTCTGTAAAACCAGTTCTTTCTCGTATGGCTATACGTTTCGGATTTTCTGCCTTCTTGAAACTTTTAGTAGCGACCTTTCCATTGCTCCCTGAGCTACTTGTAGCTTGTTTGTCGATTTCGCTGTGAGGCTCCAGGTTTGCGAGCCATACGTCAGGGTTGGTAAGATGGTTGAATCGAATACATACGCTCTTGAAGCCCTGGATAGGTTTGAATCTAGGATATTTTTATTCTTCCATAATTGATTCCATCCTCTGGCTATCCTATTATCAATTTCTTTGTCTTGTCGGTTTTCGAGTGATATTAGTTGGCCTAGATATATATATTCACTTACGTATCCGATTTCTTCATTATTTATTATAATAGATTCTTTCCTGTCATTAGACATAAGTTTAGATTTGTCAGCATTCATTCTCAGTCCTACATTCTTACATGCATTTTCCAGTTCATTCAGCATGATCTTCATTTCAGTTGTAGATGAAGCAAAAAGTGTGATGTCATCTGCGAATCTAAGATTATTTAAATATTCCCCATCTATTTTTATGCCATAACTGTCCCAATTTAATGACCTGAATACTTCTTCTAGTACTGCACAAAACAAAGCTGGTGACATAGGATCGCCTTGCCTGACTCCTCTATTTAAATTGAATTTATTTCCTCTGGATTCTAAAGATACTCTTGCGTTACTATTCGTATATACATTTTTTTAGAATTCTTATGAATTTATTTGGAACATTTTGGTTCTTTAGCGCTTTCCATAGCATAACATGCTCGATAGTGTAAATAATAATTAAAAGTTAAGCTAAATCTTCTGGAACAGCGAGAAAGTTCTTCTACTGTAACTCTCAAATGTGTCTTGGAGATGACATTGAGCATATTAACTTCTCCAGCAGAAGATTCAACCCGCCATTTTTATCTAAAATAATCTGAAATCTATATAGACTATGCATTAAGGATTTAGAAACTAAAGCGAAACCCATGCCATGGACCATCCAATAGGTTAAAATAGAACTCCCACAGATCGCAGAGCATGCCACCTGAGATGATTAGCACTCTCTGCAACATTGCTGTAGACTGAGACAACATGTCAAAACTATCTCAAGCAATGTGTGAAACTAGATCTAAAGGTTTCCTTAAGACTGCCGGATACATGCAGTGTCGAATGTCCGGTAACGATATTATTATTTATATCGACAGCCAGGCTGCGCTTAAGGCGCTAGAATCCTGTAATATCAAATCGCCACTAGTCAGGAGCCATCGCAAAATGCTCAGGGCATTATGCACGCAGAGCCAGGTAAAACTATGTTGGGTGCCTGCCCTGGTTTTCCGAGTTTTGGTTTTCCGATGAGTTGGTAAGGAAAGGAGAAGTTCCGACAACCCGAGGCGGTGGAAGTTGCTCCACCGCTTTGCAGTATTAAATCAAAAGTATAAGACAGTTTCACAAGAAGGGATGGTTTAACTAAGTAGGACATAGGGTTTCCAAGATACTTTGGCCGGCGCTGTACCGTAAAAGGACTAGACTTAGTAGGGCAGACACGTCAAGAGGCTCGGACTTATAGGCGCGTGCATTTGCAGATATTGTTATTATAAATATCTAGAGAGATAGAGAATATCGCACATGTGTGAATATCAGGGCATATCACGCAGTCGCAGGAACATTTTAGGCTCCTACTTCTTTAGTAACCTGGAGGAGATTGGCCAAATCCAGAAAAGACTTAATTCTAAAATTTTGCAGGGTAATAAAATGCTTTGTGGAAATACTGGCGGCTTAGGTGTCATCTTTGTATGTATTCTTAGGGGATCGCAATGAGCCCACTATGATGCTTGGTGTTTTGGGATGGTTTAACCTCTCAGCCTAACCTAACCTTACCTTAGCTCAGGCAGTTAATTTAAACGATTAAGATGATGTAGACGAGCACCAACCAGCTTTCCTTAACCACCTTCCCACAGGTTTCTCATTACGATTGTTGCTGTAGTATTATTGTTATTTCTGTTGGTAGTAATCATATTTTTGTCTGCATCTTCTTCCATTCTTCCATAATCTTCGAGTTACATAAAGCCATTTAGCGCTTCGCAAATTCTACCCCAGTACCGCCAATTTTCATCACTTTTCGTATTTATCAATGTCAGCGCTTACGTCAAAAACTCAGTACAATCTTTGCCTACAAATATCTCATATCCGTCATAAATTACAATCAACAATTTCCTTACACTTCACGCCTACGCGAGGAAAGCCAGATTTCCATTACAAATGTAATATCCTTTAGCATTTCTTTGGAAAACAAAAATAAAAATTATATCCTTGCATGAAAAAATTTCCGCAATGACAGCGGAATGATATTAATTTCCACACCTTCTTTTCCGTGAAAATACATTCATACATTCATATGAATATACCTACATATGTATATATATATTTTTATTTGAGTAGATCCTTTTTAGCACCCACGCGACATATGAACATATTTCCTACACTAATGTCTGCTCGCTCTGTCGTCCCGACTAACATCCTTTTTTGTCCACATGATAATAATAAAAATCATCTGTAGCTAACGTCACGGGTACAGGCCCATCAACATGTACCTATGAGCCTCCACTTCCTACCGCAGCAAAGTCGCCCTCTAATGTGCGGCGCAGTTCTATACAAGAGAAAAGTAGCAAGGTTTCACTCTGTAGGTTCCACTCTTATCTACCACTTCTATTACTATACCGGCAAGGTTAGAGCATTCCTCAGTTTTGCATTGTTTATTGCAGCAATTAATTTCCAACGAAGAGCGCGCTACTCTCTCCGGGACCTATAACTCATGTCGACTTGAACAAATTATCCTTTCGTGTTAATTGCTTTTCTCCGAAGGATAATTTTCATTTTTTATCCCCAAAAAAAATGAGAAAAAATTGTATACGACTCCCTACGGTTGGGTACGGTGACTGAAACTGTAAGTGACACTCGCTATTACCTACCGCCAGCCCCGGCTCCACACATTTATGGAACACAGTCATCAGTTTGGAAGGGTGAAATTAATTCTCTCAAACCAAGATGCAAAACACCAACTGTAAAGCATTTAAATGCAATGCACTACATATCCATACGTACATGCTTATATACTCGTAAAACACTTAGTTAAGGAGTTGACTTCTGTGTTATTCACCAGGAGGGTGCATGTCATACAAACGCCACTGACGGGGGTGGTAAGAAAGTGATATACATATAAATTTTTAAGTGACATTCATGAGTTTCTATTAAGTTCTTTGGTTAATGATTGTGATGTGACACATTTTCTGTTAGTCCTGGAAACATCTGGAACGAGAGTAATTTATGGGGAATATGGGACAAAATAAATTGCCTCAGATTTGTACACATTTCTAGTCCAAGGACGTTGGGTGGTTTTTGGTTATAGTTAAGAAATTCAGTTAAGCAAATAATGAGTCTGATTTTGATAAGGGTAATTTGTCTTTTGTGAGTAATTTGTTGCTAGACATTGAAAAGTGTTAAATGAGAAATATGAATTTCAGGTAATGCTACGTTTCAGGTCAATGGTCCGATGAGAAATCAATCGTTTCCACACCATTGCATTGCAACTTTCAAACTGCTAGAATTAGAGCTCCAAATTCGAGGTTCAAAAATGGTATCCTTCAAAGTACTTCTTTTGCCAGTATTGTAACGATAGATTGCGATTGAAAATTTCTATCGAGGCATGTAGTATTCTATCATTTTATCGCAATATATTGGATGTGGAAAGGTTAATTTTGTGTGATTTGAATAATGGCGGGTACGTAAGGAAAAAGGATAAAGTCTGGGGGAGAGTGGTAAACAAACAGTTTTGTTAAAATTATTTTATTAATAGTTAACTCAATTTTAACCAGTATTAGTACTAAAGTAATCAACAAAATGTTGACAAATTTGATGAGTTTCATTTGCTGGCCCTAGTCCTTTAATGCTAAAACTAGTTTGTGATTCGTTCGCATCCAAAGGCTCGTATGTTATATCTTCATCTGCTAATAATTTTGTTCGAAGAAAATTATGTAAAGCCAGCTACAGCTACTGTTATCATTTGCCTACAGACGCAAAGACCAATCTTCAGACTTTAGTTGTTATCTCAAACACAAACCGAAAAATCAAAACATTTTGATTTTTCAACGACTGGTTGGCAGACTTGATGAAATCGTTCAACTCATCGTCAGAGTTGCCTACTGTTGCACCTTCACTTGTGTGTAAATAATAGACTTGACTTTTTAATTCATATGAAATAGTTCATTTATTAATATTATGCTTAGTAACTTAAATGTACAGTTTGGGTTGAGAGAGTAATTATAATTGGAGTGTTAACTCATTCGTGGTTGGCAATCGACTGACTTTTATGTTGCTATACACATGACTCATACTAACGCATGTTAGTATGATTCTTGTATATGTCTCTTATATACTTCATTAATACATAACAATCTTCCCCACTTTAAATAAGTCATCCACTATTTCAATAATTAACTTTCCCCAATTTCTTTAACCGTTCAGATCTTCTAAGTTTGTCATTTACTAAGTGTTTATTTCTATTCAATTTAGCATATTTCTTTTTTATACGTGCTGAACTTTTTATTTCAGCTTTATTGTTTAATGATGAGGATGATATATTTAAACTTGGAGAAGACAGTTTATCTTGACTTACATTAGAATTTTCATTTACATTTTGTAAATAAGGATTACTATAATATGTATTATTTTTTCTGTTTACACATTTTTTTTATTTGGTTAAAATGAACAAATCGAACTGTACCCTCTATTTTTATCAAACAAGTTAAAGCACTTAATTCTTTTAAAAATGTGCCTGGGATCCAATTTACGTAATCGTTTTTAAAAACATTTTGAAACAAAATCTTTTCTCCCTCCAGGAACTTAATATTTTTAAATGAATTAATTGCTTTTAAACCAATTTCTGGTTGGATTAACATTTTATTGTCTACTTTTTGTACAATTTTAGGAATCTTTTTACTACTATCTTGTTTTTTACTATTTAAGTTATCTAATAAAATTTTTGGTTTGAAGGCGAAAATCAGTTCCGAAGGTGTTTGCAAATTTTTATTTATTGGAGTATTACGTTGGTTAAAAAGAAATTTGGAGATTATTTTCTGCATATCCATGTTTTTATTTTCTAAAAAATACTTTTTTAAAACTTTCTTTACCGTTTGTACATTACGCTCAGCCAAACCATTGCTTTGTGGATGATATGGAGGAGACTTACTAACCTTAATGCCAAGGCTTTTACAGAAATTGACGAATTTAAATGACCCAAATGGTGGGCCATTGTCGGTGACTATTTCCCCTGGAAGACCAAAGGTCGCAAAAAAATTTTCCAATAATTTAATCAAATTTTCCGCCGTGTTACTGCGAATGGGTACCACATCTGGAAATTTACTAAATGCATCCACGATTATTAAAAATTGAAATTTTGAAAAATAGAAGAAATCCAAATGGATACGTTGAAATGGATATTCACATACGTACCACTTTGACTCGACCTTTTCCTTTGGAGTGTTCATTGTTGACTGGCAAATGTTACATTCTTTTATAAATTGTTCAATGCCTTTTTCAATACAAGGCCACCAGACGTAAGACCTTGCAATTGACTTCATTTTAACCATGCCTACATGGTTCATACTGTGAAGTAATTTCAGGACTTCGTTCCTTAACTTCATAGGAATGACTAACCTATCTCCATAAAACAACTTATTCTCCTCTGAAGAAAGACTACTTCTGACTCTAAAATAATTTTTTAATGGGCTAGGTAGTTTATTTGGCCATTTGTTACTTTTGACACAATCATATATCAATGATAAAACTTCATCCCGAACAGTTTCTTTCTGCACAAGTTCTGTATCAATGATTAATTCATTAGGCGACTCTAAGTTCACTGAGTTAATTAAGCATACACTATCCACATTCGTTGACTCGGTAAGGGGCAAGCGAGATAGAGCATCAGCATGTTGCATTTGTGAGCTTTTACGATATTCAATGCTGTAGTCATACATGGACAGAATTACAGCCCATCTTTGCAAACGTGCAGCTGCAACACCCGCTGTTCCCTTACGTGGACTTAAAATTTCTCTAAGCGCTTGATGGTCAGTGTATATTTTAAAAGGTTTCCCAAAAATATATTTATGAAACTTTCGGACGGCAAATATAATTGCTAGAGCTTCCCGGTGAAGCTGTGAATAATTTCTCTCAGCTGGAGAGAGTGAGCTCGATGCAAACAATACTGGTTTTTCGACACCATCAATCAAGTGTGAAAGAACCGCACCCACACCGTATGGGCTCGCATCGGTCGCGACTATAACAAGTTTGTTTGGATCAAACAATTCTAAGACATTATTCTTTGTAATTAAAAGCTTGCTGGTTTCAAATGCTTTTTGACACTCTGTTGACCATATGAAATCAGTGTTTTTCTTTAAAAGAAAATGAAAATCTTTTAAATGCGAAGATAGGTTTGGTATAAACTTACCATAATAGTTTAATAATCCTAAATAGGATTGGAGTTGTTGCAAGTTAGTAGGTGCTGGAGCATCCACTATTGCTCGAACTTTTTCGGGATTTGGAAACACTTTCCCGTTTGACAATATGTGGCCCAAATAGGGTACACTTTTCTCAAGGAATCGGCACTTGCTTAGATTAATTTTGACATTATACTCATTTAATTTCTTTAACACCTCAATGCAATTCTGCTTGCATTCTACTTCGTCCTTACCCCCGACAACAATATCATCCACAAAGCAACGCGTATTTTTTAAATTTTTTAGAATTTCATCCATTGTACTCTGGAACGCAGATGGTGCCATTGAAACACCAAACGGCAACACTGTGTATTGTAATAATCCTATGTGCGTATTAATAGTTAATAGCTGTCGACTAGCCGGAGCGACTCGCAGCTGGTTGTATGCACCTGACATATCAATTACACAAAACACATTGCAATTCGCGAAGCTTGCGAATATTTCCTCTGTTAGAGGCAATGGATGATAATATGATTCAATGAATTTATTTATTGTCACACGGCAATCCATGCAAATTCGTATGTCTCCGTTTGACTTCGGGACACAAACTATGGGACTTGCCCACACACTAGACTTGACCGGAATCAGGATACCATTTTGAACTAAGCGGTATAACTCTTGTTCTACCTTATCCTTAATTCTTAGTGGCACTGAATATGCTTTGTGAAAAATGGGCGAAGCATTTTCCTTAAGAACGATACTTATTTCGAAATTCTTAATTGTTTCATTTGGCTTTGACGTAAGCACATTCGGAAAGTTAGTTTTAATAAAATCAACAAATTTTACCTCGACTTTGTGTACTGAACCTGGACAATCTCCAAATAACTTTTCTTTCCAACACGGTGTTAAAATTTGTAGCCACGCTCGACCCATTAATGGTATGAAATTTTGGGGACTTTCGACCACTATCAGCTCTAAATCATATGTGTGTTCTTGAAACTCCACTCGGACTCTGATTTTCCCTTGAACATCCAGTTTTTGACCTGTAACAGTAATAAGAGTATTTAATTCTGGTTGCAATGTTAAATACGAAAATTTCGATTTATATTCACTAAGACTTATTAGACTATGACAAGCTCCAGTATCTAGTTCCATTGCTAACGGTTGACCTTCGACAATAATGTTCCGAATGACACATTCAGACTCGACTTTCGCAATTGTTTTGATGACTTTAACTGTGTTAGACTTTTGATGAGTGCAGACCACGGATGTATGTCCGATTCGATTGCAATTATAGCACTTCCAATTCTTCGCTGGACAAGATTTGCAATCATGATGACGACCACACCTTTGACATTTTCCCCATTTACCACTATTATTGTTGGACTTTGACTGATGACTTTCGCGATGATGTTTATGCTGCGGACTTGATGATGATGTTTTGACAGAAAATTGGTTTGAGACTCTCGGATGTATCGCCTTGGATTCTTTCGTGGACATTTCCATAGTGAGCGCCACATTGCAGCATTTTTCAAAATTGAGTGAAGAGTCATTTAATAAGGCACGTTGTATTTCTTCATTCCTTATACCTGCTATAAATCGATCTGTCAGGGCGTCATCCAACGCAAACGACTTTAATTGTATTGGTTTAAATTCTTCCATATTTTCACAGCACTTTGTTCTAGTCAGACTAATTTCCTTTGCGAAATCTCCAAAACCACATGTTTGCGCAACTTCTTTAAGGTGAATGATAAACTCCTGTACACTTTGCCCTTCTTCTTGAACGATTTTATTGAATTTGTAGCGCTCCGCCCGAATATTTAATCGCGGTGCAAAATACTTTTCAAGAGCTTCGATTAAATAACTGTAAGAGCACTCTGATGGACTTTTCGGTTGCACGAGTGATTTGAGTATTTTAAATGTGTTTTTGCCGATCAGACTCAATAAAATGAGAGCTTTTTTGGTATCTTCAATACCATTTATTTTGAAATAAATTTCTAGACGTTCTCTGTACGTATCAAAATCTTCACCCGGCTCAAACTCTTCTAATTTACCCATGCTGTGACTATTAGACATCGTGCAACTGTATTTTGAGGTTATTAATTTTTTGACATTCACGTGCTTGCTTTTTTTTTTTTTTTTTTTTGTTTTTCCTCGTCGCCACTTTGTTGCACCTTCACTTGTGTGTAAATAATAGACTTGACTTTTTAATTCATAGGAAATAGTTCATTTATTAATATTATGCTTAGTAACTTAAATGTACAGTTTGGGTTGAGAGAGTAATTATAATTGGAGTGTTAACTCATTCGTGGTTGGCAATCGACTGACTTTTATGTTGCTATACACATGACTCATACTAACGCATGTTAGTATGATTCTTGTATATGTCTCTTATATACTTCATTAATACATAACACCTACATACGGCTTATTCGCAACCAGTCTGTCAACCAGTTGGCCGATTAGTTTCTCATCTGTAGCTGGCGTAAGACGCAAGTGGCTTTGACGATTCTTACAATGGTTTAACTATAAGTAGCCAGAGGTCCAACCAAATGTTCCTAATTTTGGAGATGAAAATCCCGAACGTATTTTCCACGATTTTCCACGTATTCCACGTATTTTTTACTTCTAGTAATTTAAAGACGGGTGTTATATTCTTCTTTAGCATCGTCTTGTCTTGCTGTTCTGTTAGAAAATGGCCTCATCAAATATTACTTTAGAGCGAATCCTTCATATCCTGTCAACGCATTCAGTGTCAGTACTGTTTGATAAGGCAAGAATTTTTTTTTTGTATATCAAATGATCCTCTTTCAAAGTTCTGTCCCATAGCAGATGCTTCAAAAATACCAGAGTCACTATTTTTCACATGTCCATATCTTTCATCGGTGCGTTACTATTGTAACATCCTAGCTGTTAAGTTAGGGTTACTATGTAGATTAAGGTTAGCTAGGGGGTCTTCGTCGGGTACCCGGACCCGCTATTACGAAGCATCCTCTCCGAGAGATGATCGACGCTGTGGCCTGGCTCTTGTCCCAGTGCCGCGAGGGATCATCGCGGCGACCAAAATTTCGCGCGAAATTTGTTTAATAAACATGCAATTGATTGCAAGGCATTTTTTAAAATAAAGCAAATATTTCTGATTGCAAAAGCGAGATTATTACAACGGGATTATAAGAAACGGAATTATAAGAAGCGGGATCATAAAAAAGGGGATTATAAAAAGCGGGATTTTTAAGTCGGGATTTTAAGATAGGGATTTTAAAATACGGGATTATTAAATGCGGGATATCGTACCCAACCCGATTAGCTTAGTCCTAGTATAGTAAGTTGAGCCTAGAGTGCCCCCTAAGGGCCAGTAAGCTAAACTAAGTCATTATTGTTAGTTTTTTAATTACGAGTAGATTTAAGCATTTTTGTCTAGAATGTAAGTAAATATTGAAAATGTATAGTGAAAATGTTTTAAAAAGTGAAAAAAAAAACCGGCCAAGTGCGAGTCAGACTCGTGCTCAAAGGGTTCCGTAGTTTTTATACTAGTTATATTTTGTATATTTTGTTTAAATAACTATTTCGTTTCGTTAACACATAAAACGAAAACGACCCACTTGTATATTCACTTTACAAACTTATAAAAAGTAATATTATTCACTACGAGAAATTGGATAAACATTAAGAACAAGGCCTAGTGTTTTGCGCGTTCATTAACATTTTGTGCGCTGTACTAATGAGTTCAGGGGTCTCAGGTTCGTTTCCTGGCAAAATCCGTATTTTTATTTATTTTTTTTATTTTTTGCAATAACTCCCAAAGTTTCTAATTTTTCAGAATTTTATTTTTTTGAGATTACATTTTACACACCCTGTATAGTTGTTTCACAATATTTTTGAATAATATGTTGTCCATGTATGTGGACCAACGTAATAGATAAGTGTGCCAAACTACAAGTTGCTAGGAAGAGTGGTTCTTGATGTTTTTATCGTGACATACATTTTTGAGTTAGAGCGAACTTATAATGGTTCCGTGTTACCATATGGGTACGGAATTCTAAAAACAAATAAAACTGGCAAAACTTCTATCGCTATCTATCGTTATCGCACCGGTGAATCTAGTTATTCTGTGGCGATAGTTATCGCAATCGCTATCGCGCGGTATGTGACAGCCTTAAAAGTGAGCCTTGGCTCAGGCGCTGCTTCTTTAAAACTAGTAACTCTTGGGGTGAATTATTTTAACGACTTGAACTTTGGTACAATTATGAAACACCTAATCCAAATCGCCAAAAAAAGAGAAATAATAGAAATGAAAAAAGTTTCTAGGGCTGGCGTTTAAGGGCTACAAAAAATGATGATGTAATAAAGTAAGGTATAAACATTATTAAGTTCATAACGGTATTTTCCGCAAAAAATACCTAATCTACGCCTATCTCTAGTTTTTGGCCAGCAAGTCTACAGTGATCGATTTAGAATATAAAGCCCAATACGTAGTTATTCTTATATATGGAATATACGGCCAGCGCGGCGCCTGCATTATAAAGGGTGATTTTTTAGCTGGTTTGGTTTTGGCAACACTGGTTTTGACAGCTGACGTGTGTTTAGTACCTTGTGTCACTGTCAAACAGCTTCAGTTTGGTTTGCAATTTAACCATGGATCGTCTTACAAATGAACAACGCTTGCAAATTATTGAATTTTACTATCAAAATTCGTGCTCGGTTCGAAATGTTCATCGCGCGCTGCTTCCATTTTATGATCGGCATTCTCGACCTTCTGAGCAGTCTATTCGGAAGATTGTGACCAAATTTCGCACCAAATTTACTTTGTTGGACATTAAACCACCAACACGTTTACGTACTGTGCTTAGTGAAGAAAATATTGCGGCCGTATCAGCTAGTGTGACAGAAGACCGCGAAATGTCGATTCGGCGCTACCGAGCGATGATAACAAACTTTTTTTTGCCCGAAATGGAAGTTCTTGACTTGCATGATATGTGGTTTCAACAAGACGGTGCCACATGCCACACAGCACGCGAAACAATGGCGCAATTGCGAGGCGAGTTTGGTGAACAGTTAATTTCACGTTTCGGGCCGGTCAATTGGCCGCCTAGATCGTGCGATTTGACACCATTAGATTATTTTTTGTGGGGGTATGTCAAGGCTAATGTCTATAGGGACAAGCCCGCTTCGATTGACGCACTGGAAGCCAACATCCATGCATTCATTCGTGAGATACCGGCCGATATGTGTGAAAGAGTATGCCAAAATTGGACTCAGCGGATGGGCTACCTGAGACGCAGCCGCGGTCAACATTTGCATGAAATTATCTTTAAACATTAAATTGCAAGGTTCAAACTATCGATTCAAATAAATATTTCATTCATTTTTTCGAATTTTTTGTGTTTTTTTTTAAAAAAAAGTTCTCAACCTCTTAAAAAATCACCCTTTATTTCAACATTATCCTTTTTTGAGAGAATCAAACTTCAAACCCCTCAGATACTATCACGGTTACTCGATTCTTTCACATTCACTCTTTTCTTTTAAACACTGACTACCCTAAACTTTAGATTTATCTTAGAAAGCCTGTCAATCTTGTCAGTTTGTTTCCACTTCTCTGTACGACTTTAGCCCTGGTCCTACATTTACACATTTAAATTTCGAAAGGATTAACCATAGTGTAGGAAATTAGTAGTAAACAACTTTAGCCGCATTTTAGCAGATAGTAACATTATTTCCATGCAAAAGGACAACGCTGCAATCGTTATGCAGTCATACACCTAAGCTGGCCGCGTTAACAGGTGAAAACAATTTAAAATACAATGCATCGCATACCATTATCCTGACATTCATCCTTTGTCACTTCAACATCCGCATTCGATGCTCGTATGCAGATGCATTCATCAGAGCTAGGACAAAAAAAAAAAAAAAAATAACACAGTCCTATATAAGCATTTGACATCCGTCTCACCTCTCACATTAGCACATAGCACGAAGTTAATACCTGAGTAGGGTTTTTGTGTTTGTTTATGCTTGAATATGTTTCTGTGCATTTTTTTTTTGTAACTTTTGTAATGAAAACCCGCTAACACTAGTGACCCATTTACAGCTCAAGCTACCTACACACTCATACATTATGGAGAGTCATGTAAAACACCACAAATCCGTTATTTAGATTGCACAAAAGGACAATGTGAATGGGCATTAGGTTTCATGACGTATACATACATAGATGTGTAGTGAAAGAAGGGGAATAGGACACTATTTTGTTTTTTTTTTGTTTCACTCATTAAATCAAGCTAATAAATGGCTTACAGTGTTGACCCAAATTAACGAGTACCCATTCACCCGCGTTAATTGTATAAATGAAATGATTATCTTGTTGTTGTTGTTTTTATTTATCCGTTTTTAAGATAGAAAAAAAATTCAATTGTTTATCATTTACGAGGACGTTTTTCTTTGAATGTTGAATCGTTTTTTTTTTTTTTTGCAAAGGCTAAAGTTATTCAGTACAGATCACACATATACCTACATACATATACATATGTATATGTACATACTCGTATAAGAATAATCGCTTACACGTGGGTGTAACATTAATGGGCTCATCAATTTCTGAAGTGCCTTTTGCTGTCTTTTTCATCAGATCAGAGTGGGAAATGTTTATCAAGAGAAATGTGACTTTGTAAGGTGGATTGATGTCATTTTAAGTACTCGTTTGTTATATACAACATAACTCGACTCGCAAAATCAACATACTTAAAGCAGTGCGAAATATCTACACTGAAATCCTTTCAAAATGGCTATTCGTATATAATACTCGTATGAGTACAAAACTGGGAACAGTTAAACTTAATTAATAAAAAAGTTCATCGACTTGTTTCATTTTAAAGGTGTGTGGCTACTAAACAGAGCTATTGTAAAGTTTATAATGGTAATGACGGATATTATAACGAGCGAAAATAAAGTCTTTGGACAGGATAATGTGACGAGTATCATATCACTTCATTACTATGATCATTTTTATGAGTTTTTCGACATGAGTTTGTTATTACATAAAAAATAAAGGTCCTATAAGTTTCAAATCATGTTAGAATTTTCGAACGAGAGATTTTTATTTCCCCCGTATTCAAGAAAGGTTAATTTTGAACTTAGTTTCTTATCGGATTCAATCACGGTTTTCTATTGTTAGGTGCGTGTGTAATCTTGAGAATTCTACGACTGAACTTAGGACTAATCGGAAGAAACCATCTGACACCACTGAGATACATATATCATACTACGCCTCGATACGATACGTATACGTATTGTGTACCATGATAAGAATTTGGTTCAAGATCTGAGGAAGGAACGGGGGCAGAAGTGTTTGGGCCGGAACTAAACCATTCGAACCCATGGAACCCATTACACCAGCATTTTTCAAGCTGAAATCTGCGCTATTGACAGATGTGCTAAACTCAGTCTTGATAAACGATATAACAGACGCGACATAGCAACAATGTCATCAGATAGCCAAGCAGCTATCAAGGCAATAATGACTCAGATCATCAAATCCAAAACACACCATAAAAGAGGAGCTCCGATTACTGGAGAAGACAAACAGGACTAAGCCCTGGAGGGAAACTCAGAGCCTTAAACTGGCGAAGAAACTTTTTGGTAATAATAATCTGAAATGGTTCAAAGCTTGCATCAGCCTGGATAACAAACAAACTCCACATCTTGACTGTGTTCCTCACGGGACACTGCAAACTCAAGGGATATCTCCGGAAGCTAGCTCTATCAGATGAGGAATCATGCTGATTTAGCAATGACTCCAGTAAAACTCCAGAATACATACTTGTGGAATGTGGAGTGGAGCATAAACTCAGAAAAGGTTCAAGTACTTGGGTAAATACTGAATTACAGCAAATGATCTACCACTCATAGCACCCAATCTCCTACTGCGATTTCTCAGGGAAATTGATCTGGAGGAGGTACTATGATTACTATGACCTATGGAATTCTCACCCAGGCTAGGTATGATTGAAGCTAACTTCCTCAATTTGGAAATAAATGCACTTTTATGATGTGACGTAATTAATCACTAAAAGTGAGACAGACATTTTGTGAAATTATTTCTCACATATGATTTAAAATGTTTTCGGAAAATACCGGGCTGCCGTGTAATAAAGCCGAGCGACATAAGGCCGGATTTCAAAAATTTAACCAAACATTAAAAATAGGCCTTATTTCGCGTGATTTTTTGATTTTTTCACTATTACTTTATATATTGCTCAAAAACTGAAGATTGCATTTAAAAAATTAGAAAAAAAAATGTCAACATGATCATAAATAATGGAATTTTCCACAGAAATACATCTGGCAAGAGTGAATGACACAAGAGAATAATTTTGAATTCTCCGATAAAGTGGAATTAGTACCCATATTTAATGAGAAATAACTTCACATTAAAGTGAAACTAATTCCCACAGAAAATTGGAATTATTTCCTACTTTCAGTAATTTTAGATCATGAAAGTATAATAAAAATAATGAACTTTAAATCTAATTCACTTAAATGAATTCTTCAATATTTTTACATCTGCCCGTGCTGCCAATGCAATCCAGTCAGTTAATATTTCTCTCACTCGTTACAAAAGTGAATTTTTTTTTTACTTTGTTTGAAGTGCAATATATTCGCAGCTGAAGTAAATTCCCGTGCAGTTATTTTCCTTCCCCGTGACTTAGTTATACAAAAAATAAAGAAATCAAAATTTACAAGAGGCTAAGCATAAGCTACCCATTCCTTTTAAAATAATAGAACTATGTACATATGCCAAAATGTTGACATTCCAAAACTTCAACTTCAACTTCAATTGTCAAACTTTTATTAGAATTCATCCTCCACCAGCAGGGTGAGTGAAACCAAATACAACAACTAAAATCTTATTTCGACATCAGCAACCTTTCGAGCAACTAATTCCCAACCGCAATGGTTGTGTGTTTTTTCTATTCATACGATTTTATTTCAAATATTAGATTTAAATCTGTCAAGCATAAGGATACTTTACCCGTTTCGTTTGTATATATTTCAACAAAAAAAATAGCATAGAAATAAATCCTACACGTATGAAGGACATACAAACAAGAAAACAGATTTATGAATTTTTGGCAGCGCTTCGAGGGAAAACTGTCCATTTTGCAAACAATTTTGTCACTCTCGTCGCTTTAGTGTGCGCAAAAACAAATGAGACTTCATATGAAATGCAACATTTATTACAAGCACAACTAAAACCAGCGTACGTTCTCCGACAACACATTCGCAAGATACCCACAAAACAATTGTACTTGTATCTAAAAATGAAAACGTCCCATTGAGTTATGCTCGCATGAAATTGGAACATCGCCACAGTGGCAGCACCACAAACGCAACCATTACCATCGCCAGGAATAAATGTACAACTATGTCACTGCGGGTTCGCTGCGAGACAATAATTGCATAGTGTGGGTGGGTCGGTTGATCCTCGGCTTTGGTTTGAAGAGGACGACTGGTCGCACATTCTAATGCCAAGTGCTAAAGGTGTAGAACATGGACGATAGTTCTATTTACATCCTTTAAATGAGTTTTTCTAATAAAAAAAGAAACCAAAGGAATGAGAGAAACAAGAGAAAACACGGAAAGTTAAATATGCAAAGGACTTGGGCGCTGCAAGGATCCACCACTGCATTTTCTTATCCCATCATCACATAACAAGTCATCTACAGCATCATTGTGAGGTGCATTTTTGAGTTTAGGGTGGGGTTAGTGCAAGTGCGACACACTTCGAGCTCGGGTGGGGTGGGGATACCTATCCCATGCCAATGTGTTATATTAAAATATTGCCAATTGTATTCGGAGTAGGGGTAAAACTGCATAGATAGATGCATCCTGATAAAGGGTGAGCAGGTACTTCATACACACTAACAATGAGGATAAAATAGATGATGCGAGTTGGTCATTTTGGTTGCAAAAGATAAGCAAATGCCATTTTTTATAAAATCAAAATAGTTACAGGGTGTCTCTAAAACTAAAAGAAAAGGGTGCTACAAATATCAACTTGTTCTTTACACATCCTGTCATTTGGTTTATGTTCGGTCTATTGAGTCTTTTGAAATTTAAGGGCGACAATCACTCTTATGGATGGATTACTCATTGGATTACTCCAATGAAGTTGCCATAACATAGAATTCGTAACGAACGAGATTCAAATATCTAAAGAAGAATAAGCCACCAAGATCTTGTGATCGGATCCCTTTAGATCACACCTTTATTAAATATCATGCGGAGTTTGGAGCACTTTAGACCCAATATCCGTAGAGTTATGGCCGAGAAGTCATTGCACAAACTGCCGTGGCAACTATTAAACCGATGTTGTATTCCATGATGTCATAGTTCAAAGTTTAAAATATTAAAAAAAAATTCAAGGAAATCTTTAATACTTTTTATTTTATTTAACCTTCCTATACTCTCGCATCCGGTCTGTCAAACCGACAGGTTTTTTTTTATATGTTCTTTTCTTTTGCAATGAAGGAAAGCTAGTGCAATGAACTTACAGCAGCTATCAACAAACAAATATATTCTATAAAATAAAAAAAAAATAAAAAAGACAATTTGTTGAACGTAATAAAGAAAATTGTGAACAAAGTGCACACAACCTCGATTTTGGTGAAATTTCTGCATTTTTTCCAGTATTTTGATGTGTCAATGTTATACATCGAAAACTATTAGTTTACGAGATGTAATCTAAAAACCAAATAAAATACTAACTATTCGATTCCGCATTTACTATTCGTTTCCATACCCAACATTCATCTCGCGCAAATAAACCTAAATTATAAAGCACAAAAAATTGTTTGAGCGCATTTTAACGGTTTCGCTAGAAAAATTAGCAAATGGATAAAACAAAAACAAGCGGCAACACCCTAATAGACTCGAATTAATTAATTGGTTCTCAAAGCACAAAATCCCAAAGCTCTTTGACAAAAACCACAGAAAAAGAGCTGTAAAGATTTGCTTTGACTTAGTATTGGTAACACTGTTTTGATGTTCATATTTTCCATACACACAGCGATCGATGATGGCGGCCACGAATGATCTAACTGCTATCAGCTATGTGGCAGGCTGGTGAGGTCATGGTGGGATATAATGCGGATTTGAGGAAAACTGGTGGTTTGATGTTTATTTCAGTGGCAATTTTTCGAATTGAGTGCCAGGAGGTACCAGTGGTAAAAAAATGCTTCCCATAAGAGCCGTTCTGACAATTCTATTGGAACAGAGTATAGAACACAACCCCAGTTGTGTTCGAATGTATCTCATAATCCCCGATGAAAGGTTAAGTGTAAACAATTATTATTTACACGGTTAATTAAAAAAATTATTCACTCATTTGCTCCTCCTATTTTCCGCCACCCGATGGATACGAGTACATTAACCAAAAGCAATTCATAATTATCCCCAGTATCTCCAGCTTTCGCAAAAATCGATTAAACAGGATTTTAATTAAAATAAAAAGATTTTTATTCCCAACCTCTATCTATGTACATATTATATATGTATGTATAAATAAATATTATCTGTTGATGATTTGATCCTTTAAAACTCAAAAACTAGCCACCCTATTCAGCTGAAACTGACATATACTTTTTATGATGTTGGAAGTGTTCGTACATAAAGTTTTCCGATAGATGGCGCTGAGACTTCAAAATTTCGAAACTAACCATGCGATTAAGCTGAAACTTACACAATATATTTATAATGAAGTGAGAATTTTTTTTTTTTTTTTATAATCTACACACGCTGAAGGGGATATGAATACCCTTTTAATGTTTACACACAGCGCGAGCACATGAAGGGCGAGAACGAGAGACAGACAGAGAAATGTTCGTAAATGAATAGTTTTGAAGTTGTTTTATAGATGGGGCTGACATTTTTGAAATTCCATGCTTAAGGCGAAAATGGGGAGATATATGATTCCTTGATTCGAATTTTCGTCTGTAAACTATTGTCATTGATATTGAGTCTGTTAAGAGAGCATTGTTTGTGTAAATATTATGCGAAAAGCCTTACTAAGAGCCAACGAAATTGACGAACACAGTGCAGTACGACAAGCAACGGTTCGTAGACAGCAGGCACTACCACGAGCCTCCAAAATAGACAAACAAAGTATAGTGCATATTGAAAGCTTACAAATTCGTATGACTATAACACGAGCATGTGCAACAGGCGCAAATGTACGCTAATCTAGTTTAGTTTTTGTTTAGTTTAGTTTAGTTTACGAATTACGAATAACGTCTACAAATTTTAGACAGTAGACGACATATTATTGCTCCATATTTATTCGAATGTATTGTATTCGATGCCGATCCGGAAACTAACTGTAGTGAACATGCATTAGTTGTTTTTGGACCAATGAACAAATTGTGTCCATATTGCCAAGCACTGAAGTACCTACAAGAGTGAAATGCCAGGAATGTGCTGGTGCGAATGGAAAAATTGTACTGTCGGCATTCAATCCGCCACCAGAGTCATTACTATTTTTGATGTCAGAAAAATTGATTCATAATGATATTTACGTATATCAAACAGACGAAATCTAAGTTCCTTCAGATACATTTAGGTTACACATCCGATTCCAAGTACTTCTTGAACAATATTCGCATATACAATTCGTGTTTCTAAATGACATCGCTCAGTGCACCAAGAGTCAGTCGAAAAAATGTCAACATTTTCTGACATACATAAACACTTTTCTCAATGGGTGTGCGAAGCACACTAGAACTAAATAAACTTACGAGTATCCATTTTTGTTAAATACTGTAGATACGCACTGTAACCAAATGAATTTTGAATCTCACATTTGTTTAATTACCATCAGTTCTGCTCTATCTGTAAGTGCTGCTTAAAATACTCGCGTATCCTTAATGGCAATCTGTTCTCAATATACTCGTAAGTAGGTGTATAGATACTGAAAACTTTAAGGACAGCAGCGATGCGATTCATTTCTTTCAAGTGCTATCTCCTTTGTCGGGATTTTAAATCTGGTCATGCCTTCCAAGTGGCTCTGTAAACTTTTCCAACAACTTTTAAATATTCTCCGTGAAAGTATAAGATTGAGCGGAAATTAACCCAAGAAAATTAAAAAAAAGCAGCAGAAGAGCAAGAGGCAACAGCCGCGCAAGTAGACAGGGAAAAGTCAAGTGAATAAAAATATTTTCTAATTACAAATCCTGTCAGAATGGATAAAAGAGATGAAAAAAATCTGTCAGCAGATGGCAGCCATCATCCTTCATTTCTAACATCCTTCCGGATTGTCATTCAACTTGGCAATTACCCCACAATCACCTTCACCATTTTACTCTCATTGTCAGTCCGTCCGTCATCCTATGTATTGCTAAATATATTAAACATTGAAGGAAATGCATTTTAACGGATTTAAATGGATGAATTTCGATTGTGTGCTTCGCATTGTTATTGTTACTGAGGCAGTGCTTCGTAATCCGCTCTTATAAATTGTGTATGTTTTTTTTTTTTGTTAACCATCCCTAGGAGCACTATGTGTGATTGTGGTGATGATGACGATGGCGTGGTAATTTCGATTGTCTTATTTCCCGGAGGATTAATCTCATTGGAATTGGAAAGTTTGGAACTACCAAGTTTTTGTTCGATTCAAGCGAAAGTGCTGAGTAGAGAAGAAGGTAAAGTTTTATTCGCACGTTTGAGTTGCATGGCATCCGTGCGAGATGTAGTCGGATGCAGGGATGGGAAAAATGAATATAGGATGAAATCTTTAACAAAAAAGTTTCTATGCTGATTTTATTATAAACCTAGAAGTAAAGAGTAATTTATCGATGTCTGCAATGGAGAGCATAAGCATGTATATACAGTGAACTCTCTCGTAACCGGACACTGATGGTACCGAGAAATTTGTCCGGTTATGAGAGGTGTCCGGTTTTGGGAGAACAAAATAAATTGACGATCTTTAAAAAAGAAACACAATAGACATGTGATATTGATTTAATTTTATAAAGGAATTCATTTTTATGTCATAAACACAAATTACCAAAAAATACTAATTTCTGCCTATGACTTAATATACAAACCTATTTAAAAATGCAATGGGATTTAAAAATGCACATACTTGTTGGATAAAACGTTCGCGGAAAACACAGCCGTCAATGGTTGAGGAAATAAGTGAGTCATGACAATTTAAGACACGAGTATGTTAGGACAAGATGGGAACCCTGACGAGAAATACAGTAAACTTCCATATTCCGGCATTATTTGTCCTACCAGAGACAGATTTTTACTTCATATAACCAGCGGAATCATTTTTATCCTTATACAAAATTCGCCCAGATAATATAAAATATCTCTCAAAACGCCGGAGATATGCGTGTGTCATTCTAGGGTCCCGCATCGAAAATTATGTCTCCGCGATCGTGATAATGACGTAAAGGTACACTGCACAGTTTACATTTTTGTTTAATTTCTTCGCAAAGTGTAAAGAAGAGGAAAAAAAATCAAAAGAAAAAGTATGTTCAAAGTTTGCATACGTAGATGTGTTTTGTCCATTTAAGAGAGAGCGACATTCTATTGCGGTTACGAAAATTTATGTCCGTGTCCGGTTATGAGAGAGTCCGGTTATGGGAGAGTTTTTTATATTAAATATCGTGTATTTATTTCCGTTCTTTGAAATCTGTCCGGTTATGAGAGGTGTCCGAAAGGAGAGAGTACGCTGTACATACTTTAATCTTTTTTTTCGTAAATTTAGTTTATTTCTTTGCAGTACTTACATACAGTGGAATTTCCCATTACAGACAGCTCCCTTAAATGAACCGATACTTTAGACGGACAAATTTTCCTATCTAAGCTTTTATGTTATGACGGACAGAAACAAAAGAATCCTCCGTAGCTTCACACCGTATTTATTTATTTAAAAAAAAAGTGATTATCGCTGGAACGAACAACTCTTTAAGACAAAAAAAAATTATGGTCACCGTCACTATCCGCCTAAGGGTGGTTTCTCTGATGTGAGTTTAAATGGATGTACTTAATTGAAGGCCTACCAATTATAAATGTACACCATCGTTATCTGACTTACTTACTTAGGTGGCGTTACAGTCCGTGCTGGGCCAAGGTCTCAATCCCTTCCAGTTAGCCCGGTCCTTAGCTAGCTGCATCCAGTTGCTTACTTTAAAAAGGTTGAGGTATTTTTTTACTTGTGCGGGTTACCTTATGCGAGGTCGTCCCCTGTTGCGCTGACCCTCCGGGTTAGAATCGAATATTCTCCAAGCCGGAGCGTTGATGTCCATACGCTCTACATGTCCTTGCCATCTTAAACGCCCAATGCGCAGTTTATTGACCAGGTCTTCTCCTTCAAAATCCGTCAACGAATACGGGACCGAATATCTTACGGAGGATTTCTCTCTCGAAGCGACCAAGGATATATTCATCCGCTTTCGATAAAGTCCATGCTTCAGCTCCATATATCAAGACAGGGATGATAAGGGTCTTATTTGTATAGAGTTTCCTTAGTCAATCGGGAAAGGGCTTTACAACACCCAAAGGAACAGCGATTTGCAAGAGTAATCCTTCGTTTGATTTCCGACGAAATGTCATTTTTTAAAGTTGCAGCAAAACCGAGGTAGAAAAAGTCCTTTACAACCTTAAAGTTGTAACTGTCTATCGCTATCACTTAGATGTTTAAAACCGAGGTTTATCTCAGTGCGGGCTTAGCTGCATCTATTTGAAAAGCTATGTCATTGATTTGAACCGTTGACTAGACTCGAAAATGAAGCTTTTGAGTCTTTATTTTTGTTCTTCTTGAATTCTAATGAAAACCCCTTAAAACTGTTCTTTGAATGCCAAAAAATCAGGCCGCTACTGAGGAGAGTTTCAGGATTAGCTACAGCAAGAAAATGGATAGAATCGATGTTTGTTTTCCACAGTTAAATGATTCAGTGACAGTGGGTCCAACACCACCTGAAGGAATCAGTGTTCAAAGTTAAAATAAATGCTTGTGACATTCAAGTTTCCTTATATATAGGCGGAAAGCTTAACTCACTAAAACTCTACTGTTTCTAGGTTCAAAAGTGGGTTCTTGGGAGTCAGAACTCTCTGTAAGTCTAGTTGTACTTTCACTGAGAATCTAATTTCTTGTGAACACAACATAAGTTAGCATGAGTTTCCAGAATGCAGATTTTACGAATGGTCTCTATCATCTATATGCAATTCCCGGCATTTTTTCTCTTCCTTGCTATTCTGCCTTTTCTAAGATCGGGTAAATTTGTGGTTCACAATCGACTAAATGAATACCAACGAAGGCTCGCATTTGGAATTACGAATGTATGGGCAAGAGCGTGTACTTCTATTTTGGGAACAACATATACTCCCTTGTGTATACGAAAGCCACGTGCATCTACTTAAGTACCTACTGTGACATTCCAATAATCAAATCATACTTAAGGGTTGACTTTGCTAAACCGACGTGTGCCCCAGTTTGCTCCATGAATCATTATTAATTAAATTTAACCTAACAAATTATGGGATATTAATTGCATCACGATTCAGCCTGTTTTTCTCACCCACCCTAGTTGTTTTTTTGGTACCTACAAATTCACAAACACTTCGAATCGCTCGCCAAAAAACTCGTGCATGACCACAAAGGCAGGTCCCCCACTTCATTAATAAATCACATTGTTTTCAAATAAAACAGAAAAACATCTTACTTTATAGAATCAATTCGTGCAAGGCTTAATTAAACCACAAAACAGACGACATTAACAGTATCTCAAGGGTCCTTGACGAAACGTAAGCAAGTATAAGAATATTCTTTAAGGGACGCACCATGTCCATGCGCGTACAGCATTTAAATAGTTAATTTAAGGAAAAAACATCCACCTGCCATCGGCCTGTGCATACCTCAAAATGGTCGTAAAGCTTCATCCTACACTTTGGAGGATCAAATGAAAATTCAAAAAAAGAAAAAGAAAAAAGAACCAAATTCCCTTGGAAATTCCCTTTCATGCGATGGATATACGAGTACACAAGTAAACACATAGCTAAATAGAGATGTCTCTTGCGAGCCAGTGTGACTAACAGCGCGACGTGTAATCACACACCATAAATTTGCTTTTCGGTCCTTAAAAGAACCTGGACTAGCCTCGTTCAATTTCAATGAAAAAATTATTTAACGCAAACAGGACCCGGACATATTCCCTAAACGTATCCAAAAAGCTGGCTCAAGATGTTTCGAACCAAAAACAACAAACCGAAAAAAAAAAAATATAAAAAAGGACGAAAATAAGAACATGCGGACAAGCATGGAACTCCAAATTAAATATTTACGCTTTACCAGGATCCACCACCGCCGCCGCCCTAGTTCAGTGTCTTTACATTAATTCACTCGCTCACTCACTCAGCCGCTTACTTAGGCATTCACTTGGTTCACACAATTTCGCCTTCAAAAGGAAGTTTATGACACCGAATCGCACTTCATTATGCGTTCATTTTGATTTTCTCTTCATCTTCACTTTGTTTTTTGCCTCCATTTTGTCTCATTCATGTTGTTCAGCGTTCATCGTCCTCGTCCTTGTCGTCGTTATCGTTGGCGTTGTCGTTTTGCTCGGGTTTATTTATTCGTTCCTGAGTTTTTTTTTAAAGCCTTTAAGGATCTTTATGCTGTAAACACAAGCTGCACACGGGAATTGACGGTTGTTGGATGTATGCTGAAGATGGACAAAAAGCCAAACCATTTAGAAAATGCCAGGACGATAATATTGCGCATAAAAAAAAGCAAAACACTGAAAAGAGGCAAAATAAACATCCTTTCTTGTCTATGTACGTACATATGTATGGATATCGTCCTGAATCTGAAGCAGCGCAGTAACTTCTAAGACTCTACCAAAGTGATTTCGTGGAGAGTATAGAATGCGTTTGAAAGTGATTCCACACAGAAACAAAAGGACGACTAGAATTCATTCATTAAATCTTCTTCAGCCGTGCGAAGAAGAAAAGAGAGTTTTATGAGAGGAAAACGTCTTATCGTCGTGTCAACAAAAAAAAAAAAAAAAAAAATAAGGAAAGAAAGGATTTTTTTTGAAAGAAAGACCGTGTTCGGGCCAGTACTTAATACACCTTTTCATTATTAAAGTTTGCACAACCGCTAGGAAAGCCAGTGAGAGGGAGCACTTTCGTACAAGTTATCCCTTTTTGTTTGTCCTTGAAGACTTACTGTGTTGTACAGTGTACAGTACCACCAGGGGGGATGCCGAAAACCATCACACTGCCAAATATCCATAGCAGATAGCTGGCAGGATTCATAACGGATTCTTGAATAATTCATAATCTCTAAATTTGAAAATATATGCGTGTTTTGGCATTCCTGTGGCAGGATCTTGGTGTGTTTTTCCCGTGTTGTGTAACTCTGTTCTGTGAGTGAGAAATAAAATAAATTAAAAAAAAAAAAATGAAAAGGACACTCGGTGGTATTTTCCTTCGCCAGGAATAGTAAAATGTACATAAATTATCTATATAAAAATACACGAACGAAATAAAATATGTCACCAAAAGGCAGGGAGGAGTTGAGCAAAACAAAAATATAACAGTAAAAAAGGAGAGAGGAAAAATGGCTAAAAAAATGTACACTTTTACGAAGCCATGCGGAATGATCTGAAGTCAAATGTACTTTGAGTTTGAGTCAGCGCCAACGAAAAGAGAAGCCTATGAAAGGATACGATTTCTTGTCGGCATCTCTGAGGAACATTTTTCTAAAGTTGTCGTTGTCGTCGTCAACATCAGTAGTGGGCGTTCTCGCTGGGTGAATACACTTAAGGACGGTTTGCATAATAAAATGCTGATGGGCAAATAATTTTCGATGAAAGGGTTCACCACTTGGGATGCCATCGTTTGACGTTTCTGCTGGAATAGCGTTGGAAAACCGCTTGTAAATATACGTATATTTTGTTTGCATTCGCTTAAGATGTCCTGACAAGCGTTCCTGTTATATTCCCTTTTAATTTTTTGTTATATGAGTAAAGGTGTCCTTTTTGCGGACAATTTCATTTACTTACTATCGAAATTTTTATATTCAGTTCTGAATCAGTGTGTTGGTATATAATATACCTATACATACATATATTTATATTTATCAGGAGCATGGTACTGCCTTGGCTGTTGAGATGACCGGTTCCTTGGGTCGACGATGTTGACAGGAGACTGAAACAATTTTAAAAAATATTTGCAGAAAAAGTTCCATTTTGTTAGTGGAGAAAATATATACAAGCAGTAGCGGCATTAGGGTAAGGCGCGGTTGAGCGACCGCCCAGGGCGCCTGACATGAAGGGGCGTCGATCCAGTTGGATATTGTGACTTGTTGCATTTTCGGCAGCGGCCAGGTCACCTGTAAGAGTCTTAAATTCCCTAGATCTGGCGACAAAATCATTAAGGTTGCAGGACTGGAACTCGTGTACTGATATACATTTACTGGGAATCCCCGTCAATAGACAGAACTTATTATTTATCCCCTTTTACTTAGCATTGTATTTAAAAAGAGAGTATTATTTTTGACTTATTAAAACACAGCTCATTACACCGCACCGGTGCACTTGAAAATAATTCAAATCCGTCACATTGTTTGGGGTACTTCAAAGGTTTTTGACATTTTTTCCAGCTTTTGATCACCTAGGATTATATATTTACTATAAAAAACGCAGTGAAATACGTTGGGGAGCAAGAATAAGCAGTGTTTATTTAAGCAGTCCATCAATGGACGTCGATCTCGATAAATGCACAGAAGTATTGGAAAAATACTGCGCTTTCTTGGAAGAGTATAGAAAGACAGGCTTTAAAACCGCCGTTTTAACAGCGAAGGAATTGACTGAAGAACTTAAAATTGAACTTATATTTAAGGCCACAACACTACACGACACTACCTTAATTTCACTCAGTAAAAATGATTTGAACAGTTAAATTAATACAACGAATCGTCGTCCTTTTTGTATAACATGAAAAAAGATTCCAGAAAAACCAGACCTTCCCAAACTGTGTGATGATCTCCAATTAAAATTAACTGTAGCGTCGAAATCAGTTATAAATGGTTGTATGTTGTGTGATTAACTCATATTCCGATCTGGGATCGACAATATCTCAATCTCGATTGACAAAATTGGCAGCTTAGTCAATCTAAAATGAAATTGAAGAAAACATAGACTTCGGTGTAATACGTAAGAGAGTTTGCCGATAGAAAGGCCAGAAAATTAATTTTTTTTTTAAATACATACATAAATGGGTATTATTTCATTGTTTTCCTTATTTTATTCTTTCCTTTTTTTCGCATGGCTGTAAAACAAATAGGGGGCGCCGTAGAAATCTCATGTTATTCCAAGTTTTTTATTTATATAGATTTAGAACTCGCGTGCCACCTGTCACACGTTAGCTGTACTGTATTTTAGAAACCATCCCCGGCATGTAAACAACCACTTTCCTAAGTCTCACCGTAATCGGTTCAACGGTATAGGAGCTTATAGGGAACACACACACACACACTCGCAATATGTAGATTTATTTATTTCATCAACCAGCTTGACTTTACATAGGACCTCATCACACCCATATTAATTTTTAGGAATAGTTCAATATCAAACTTTTATGCCAGTGTGTGTGTTTTAAATGGTGTGTGATTTAAATGTGTTTTAAAATCATCTGCAATCTAACTGGAAGATAAGTTTAGATTTAGACTGTGAAACCGAACGAGTTAAACCAAAAGTGTAAACTCTCGTTCAGGTTAAGTTGATTTCCAGTTTAAACTCTCACTGTTAAACTGGGCATAAAAGTTGTACAGGCTATATGAATGATTCATACATACTAACATATGTCACTTAACGAATGCATTTTGGAAAAATATTCGGGGTGAGCTATAAGACACTGCAAACCTGACAGGTAGTGAAGTCGTAAGTGCATTGGACTACTACACAAGGCTGATCGGGTTCAATCCCAGCAAACATCTAAATGTTTTTTTCACGGTGCCACTTCTTTCGAATATCTGAGAAACATTCCAAGAGTATCATTTGCCATGAAGATCTTCTAGATTCGCCGTTCGGAGTCAGAAAAATACTGTAGGTGCCTTACATTGGTGCACAAGTATAACACGCACACACAAATTGTTGCGAGAAGTAGGCCCTGGTTCACCCCGAACTGTGGCCCCACCTAAGGAAAAACAAATCTCATCGAGTTAAAATTCAGAGGTAAAGGCTCGTTCAATCCATAGTTGGCTATGTGCATTGCACGACTTCATGTCATGGATCTTTCTCCTCACTTTAAGGTCAGCTAAGTCAAACCTAGTTTGAACCTAGCTTATATTCTTGGTATAAATTAAGATACGTATTCAATCACTCACTCTCCATAATACATAATTGTAATTATGAAAATAAAATTTCGCAAAAGAAAAACCACACCACACGCAGCGAAATCAAAAGGAAATTTGCCAAAACCGACTTACAAAATACTTCAAGAAGTAAACTTTCTTCCAAGTAATTGGAAGGTACCTTACCTACAAGCACATTGCAAAAAGTTCCGCTTCTCAAAAAGTCTGCGAAAAAGATGTAAAACATCCTAGAAACGAGTGTGCATACGAATACTCGTATATTTTAATATTAAATCATACCTCGAACTCTACAGGGGAGTGAGGAGAAAAAAAAACAAGAAATTGGCTCCCAAATCAAAGAAACAGTCAGAAAGGATGAACAAAAAATAAAATAAAAAAATAAAGAAAAAAACTCAATCATTCCATTAGAGTAGGGAAAACAAAGTTCGTCCTGTTTCCTTTCCTTTGCTTCAAAGTCTCCTCCCTCCATTTCCTTTAGCATGATAGCGCATTACTTTGATTTGCAGTTTCTTTCCGAAACAAACACTCAACCAAATTTGCAACAATCTGGATATAAGATCCAAACCCATCCTTCCATGTCCTTTATTTTTTGGAAAAAAAAAAATTCACTAGAACAGTTTTCCTTTTTCTCTTTTCAGAATTCAGCACTGGCCTATCCATGACAGAGATTCGAATTCCCAAACACATTATGCGCTATGAGGATGCAGTGCTGGGGTGCAAATATGATTTGGACGGTGAATCATTGTATTCGGTGAAGTGGTACAAGGATGGATATGAGTTCTATCGATATGTCCCGAGGGATATGCCACCGGCGCAAGTGTTTCCACTTCCTGGCGTTGACATTGATGTAAGTTCTGTAGTGAATTTTGACCTTATTTTGTTTTTTTTTGTTCTCGGTAAAGGATATTGTATTTCATTTTTGAGTAAAATTCAGGATATTTGTGTCCTGTGTAAAACATGTCCAAAACAAGAAAAAAAAAATGCTTCGCGAAATTCAATAAAATAAGTTTCAAGTGCCAGTAACAAGAAGAAGGAGCTAAAGCAGGAACATTAAAATGAAGCATTGCCAGTATAAATGTGATATTACTGCAATCTGTATCCACGACTGACGTTTGTTGGGGTTCGTATTCGCAGCGAGAACGTCATTGGTCTAGAATTGCACTTTCTGGTCACGTTCGACCTCTAACTACTGTACTGGCAGTTTATGTGTCTGTTCTACTTTGTGTAACCGCAGTGTTGTACACGAAGTGTACAATCGTCATCGGCACAGGCTGACGTTCATTGTTGCTACTATAACTGTTATTTGCTGTTCGTATTTCGTGAAAGAATTGCTATATTGCTTTTCCGGTATTGCAGCCTGTGTGAACCTTAAGTTACATTTGGTTAAGGTGGCAAATACGAGAAGAAACCACAAAACAAAGTAGAGCGTGAAAATATGGAGTAACAAAGCCTAATATCCCCGTGTGTTAATGTATCTCTTAAACTTCAATAATGTACGAGGATGAAAAGTATAGAATAGAATAATGGTTACTTGGCACTTGTACCTTTCCGAAATCTGTCAAGCGAACACACGGCATAAGATGATCCGGGTATTTACAAAACTAATACGTCAATATTACCACGGAGCTAAAACCACTTTAACTATCTCATCAAAGGATTCGTACTGAATTTTTTTCTTGTTGAGGCTAGGTTCGGACACATATTTTTTTTGAAAAATCCGGCGTAGTTCAATTTTTCTGACTCATCTATACAGAGCCCAAAACGTCTCCGTACAGAAGAAGCTTACTTTTTAAATAATCGCAAAAAGGTATGATAACATCTAATGTAATTGCTAAAGTGGTAACACTAACATATACAGTGACTCAACTTTTTGATCATATGATGAAAAGGAAAAAAGGTTTTTTTGTTGTAACTTTTTGAATCTAAACGTTGATGCAACGCATTTTTGACGAAGTATAGTTAAAGATGTTCTAGGTAAGAATACGTAAACAAAATAAAAATGTACCGTTACATTTCGCAGAATATCGGAAATCTATTCTCGAAAGCATGTGATTACGTTGACACAGTGTCAATGGTGCATTGGGTATGATCGTAGTATAGTAAAATTTGGAGAAGTTGAAGTTTTTTTCAAATATTATTTTAGTTCTATGTACGTATTGTTGTACGAGCCCAAATGCAAAATAGTTGGTCTACCAAGCAAATATCTTACAATGTGCTGTGTTCTTGGCAATTTTGAAACAAATAACGAATTTTTTGTTGATTAATATAAAGTTTTATTTAATTGAAACAATACAAGTAACAAATCAAGCAGTAATATAAAATAATTCATGAGAAGGAGTGATCTAAGGAACGGAAATCATGTTTTCAGAACTTTTTTGAATGCAAAATAGTTGGTCTATCTGTCAAAATTTTAGTTTTACCACTGTAATATGTCACTTTTGTTGTTGATTACTGTTGCTATTCATCGTGGCATAGTACCTTTTAATTGTTGACAATCTTCAGCAGTAAAGTATTGCCAAATATTAGTACTTTTATTTTTTAGATCCTGAAGAGTCCTGGCTGGTTCTTTTCGCAGTTTCTGCTTCATTTTGTGCCAAACAGTCTCGATAGGTGAAAGGTCAGGGCTGCTGGAAGGTCATTCCATTAAAGGAATGGTTTCAGCGGATAACCATCCCATCGTGGACCTAGCTGTATGACAAGAAGCGCCATCTTGCTGAAAAGCATAGTTTCCTTCACTTGAATGAAGTCGTGGTATTGATGAAAGAAGTTCCTCTTGCAGAATATCTTGGTAGTTCGCAGCATAAACCGAACCGTCAACGAAACATAAGTTTCCAACCCCTCGTCCAGACATGCATTCCCATACCATGAGAGATGCTCGGAACTTGACAGTTCGCTTCAAGCAATCTTTATGAAATGCTTCTTTAGAAGTCCGAATGACACGTTTGCCTTCATCGCCAACGCAAACCTCAAACCTGGACTCATCACTCCAAATAACGGTCCGCCATTGACTTAATGTCCAGTTTTTGCCTTGTTTCGCCCACTCACGCCGTCTTTTCTTGTGTTAGGCGTCAAAATTGGCTTTTCCTTTGCCTGAGTTTTGCATGCAAGAAGTTAAAAGTTAGAACTTATGAAACTTAATTATTTTAAGACAAACCTTATAAAAATTGTATCCCATTTTTTTCAAAGTTATTTTGGAAGTATCGACGGAAATATTTTTTTTAATGCGATCTTTCCATTCTAAAGTTATTGCAGCGACGGTTTGGCGTCTGTTTTCTTTAATAATTTGTTTCAGCACACGACAATCACGAGGTTTTGCTATCGCTGTGCGTCCCGTTTTTTTACCAGTTTCCACATTTCCCGAATTTTTAGATTTCGTAATTATGTTTTGCACTGATGATCGTGGCAAAATAAATTTTTTGCCAATTTGGAAGCTAGATAACCCCGTTTGGAAAGCCTTAATAATCGATTCCCTAAGATCTCGCGGTAATGCAACGCCACGCGCCATGGTTGACCAAAAACTGTAACCAACGTGCATCAACAAAATGCTAATGCAAGAAAAAAAATGCTCTCTCTCAATTTTTTCGTAACGGCTTACCAGATCACTATTAAAATAGTACTAGACAAACTATTTTGCATCCACAAGAGAGTAGACCAACTATTATGCTCTTATTCTATTTTATTAAAACTGTCAATACTATTGCCTGTTTTGTTTTGTTTTTTTTTTGCTTCCAATTTTACTTAAAAAAATACTTAATTACTATTTTAATATCGTTTTTCAAATAAATGACTACTACAAACCAATTAATTTTGGCATGAAAAATTGTTTTTCGGTTAATAGCTAGGTAGACCAACTATTTTCCACTTGGGTCGTATTGAACCCGGTAAAGGTAAAAAAAAAATACTATTTTTACATTTGCTAAGTTGTTTACGTTTATTTTGTTTCGAGATCAGATGAAAGAACTAAGCCACTCTAAAATAGAAGAAATCAAAATGCTTATTGATGCTAAGTGCACATACCATGAAATTTCTATAAAACCTGGATATTCATTAGGTTCCATCGCAAAAATAAGAAAAAAATTCAAGTCTGAAGATGTAAAAACTAAAGCCCGGTAAGAAACCCACCCTAAATTCTCTTGTACAAAGCCGTATTTTGAGACAAATAAAGTACGGAGATTTGCGACAAAATGACGGAATAGTTGTATCAACAGAGGCTGTTCGGAAAATTGTACGCAAAAACGGTTTACACGGACGTGTTAAAGTGAAAAAACCACCGTTGACAAAACGACATAAGGAACTTAGGCTAGAGTTCGCAGAAAAATACTCAAATTATACGATTAGTAACTGGGCAAGGGTGGTGTGGTCGAGTGAAATAAAATTAATCGTTTTGGCTCTGATGGTTGCCAATGGACCTGGAAAATACTGATGAAGCAACCCAGTACCGTCACGTAAAACCAATCGTTAAGTTTGGCGGCGGAAATTTAATGATATGGGGGTGTATGGTCGTGGAAGGTATTGTTCAATGTGTGGAAGTTAAAGAGAGAATGTATGCCAATCAATACGCCAGCATCGTTGAACGAGGACTGCGGAAATGTCTGAATGATCGGAATAAGAAAGTATCGGACATTATGTTCCAGCAATAAAATGATCCGAAACACACAACCCGAGTGGCTTAAACATGACTTGAAGGTAAGCAGTTTCAAATGCTTGATTAGCCACCACATTCTTCCGATATTAACCAGATCGAAAATCTTTGGGTTGAGGTCAAAAGTGCAATTTCAAAAATGCCAGTAGACTTTCCAAATCCAAGCGATTTGTGGGATCGGACTCAAACTGCTTGCAACAGGATAGGCTCTAGGAAGTGCAGAACACTTGTGGAATCTATGCAAAAAAGAGTTCAAGCTGCTCTCAGAACAGAAGGGGGTCATACTGAATATTAAACTACAAACGTTTGTCAAAGTCAACTAATTGATCACGTATCATATTTTGTACTTTTTCGAGGTATAGCTATTGGAATTAAAAAAGATATTTAAGTTTTTTTTTTTTAAATTGCTGAATAACAACATTACTATTATTTTCTCCTCAAAATTTCAATGAATTATCTTAATAAATAAACAAGTTACAGCGAAAAATCTTGTTTGTATTATAATGTGATCAAAAAGTCACTAGCCGTGTTTTATTATTCTCATGATCCTATCAGGATCATCGTTTTACACGCATTACAAAAACAAAAGAAGATCTTCCTTTTTATCGGGATCTCTTTACGTCATCTGATTTTAAGTTCACACTATTCACCACACTAGGTTTCGTTTTGTTTTGTGAGGGTCGGTATGCTGTCGAAAGGTTTTGTCAAACATGGGTATTGCCAGATCATGCAATGCAAAATAGTTTATAAATTCTTGGGCTATGCTTTCCAATAGGTCAACCTGAATTTTCACCTTTTTTTTATTATTTCTGGTAAATATATGTTATTCTAAGATGTTCTGTATATGAATTAATGTGAGGAAACATTTGTTTATGGGTTTAAAACAATAATAAATTTTCACAAAGCCATCCAAATCTGCACAAAAACCGTACAAATGTCAGCAAATTTGACATAAAAATGACTTGACAGGCTGTTTTTTTTGTGTTCAATGGGTATCGGACTTAGTCTTAGTCTGTGGTGAAAAACTTATGAAAAATGCAATGAATCTACGGCAGCTATAAAATATTCTGCATTTCGCTTTATTTTATTTACTTACTTACTTTGTTGGTGCTACAGCTGCTTCTCGCAACCATTTGTGTGTGCGTGTTATATTTTTGCACGAATGGAAGGGACCTACAGTTTTTTGCCGACTCCGAACGGCGAGTTGAGAAGCTCAATCATGACAAATGATACTCTTTGATGCTTGTCAGACATTCGAAAGAGGTGGGCACTGTGAAAAAGTTTTAGGTGTTTGCGGCGGGATTCGAACCCAAGACCGCTGGCTCAGTAGTTCGACGCACTAACCACTTGCGCTACGGTTATTTTATTATTTTATTTGGCAATATATTATTTTGTATTTTTAATTTGTTTGCAATTTGTTTCTTTTATTATATGTAAAAAATCTTGCGCAAATACAGAATATCTTATGGTGAAATAATTACAAACCTAAATGAAAGTTTGCCAAATAATTTTTGATTTATTTGTTATTTCCTCACATTAATTTTATTTTATTTTTGTGTTTTAGAGGTAATTTTGGGCCTATAAAAAAATTGTTTAAATCCGAAGGTTAACTTATTGGAAAGCGGCCCCTTTATTGATGTTTCAATTAAATTGGTAATAAATAGTTATCATATTTTGTATATTTTTAGTAAAATATGCGATACTTAATTCCATTATATACATCAACAAAATATTTTTTGGAGATTCGCAAATTACAAATGGTAACTCCGCGTTTTTTTTTTAAACTTCGCGGCAAACACGAAACTGTCAAATGTTCCAGAAGTAAACAAAGGAAAACGACCGAAAATCCTAAGTTCAGATAAGAAAATTACAACATACGAGTATGGACACACATACAAACATACATAATACATTTTTTCAGATCAATTTCAAGGTGGACGAAGCTGAGAAAGCCAAATAAAAGAAAAATCAAATTCTGCTTCTTCGTCCATTGTTTTAATTTATGACAAATGTCAATGTCAAAGTACAAAAGCAGTTGTACCAATCTTTAAAAGTTAAAATTTGAGATGATCTGGATCGTTTTATTTTAAGCACTTGATCGGATTAGGATCATGCGAATAATAAAACACGGCTACTGTATGTGGTTTTTCTCCTCATCTGTTCTCCGAATCGCAAGTTTTTTAGTGCACTCACAATACCGTTATGAACATTGTCAGACAATAATAAAAAAGTCTCCGTACAGATGTCATTTCTTTGCAACAGTTGCCATCAGAAAGCGCGTTTGTTTACAATTAATTTTCAGAAATTTGTAACAACTCAGCTCAGAGATGAAAACGGAGTACTGTTTCATCGTGCGCATAAAGCACAATAATAGCGTTTCCCTATGTACATAGGTACGTATAATAGCATTGGATTCCTTGAATTCAAGTTTTATTTCAACGCGCCCAAGTTTGAAGTTTTTATAGTTATGTTTGTTCAATTCTAGGCTTAAGGCTTCAACTTACGCATCTATTTTACCTCTATAATAAAGATCTGCAAGAACTTGGCCGCTGTTATCTCACTACTTTTTATGGCCAACATTTTCTATAGGAGCTTGGCCTTTTTTACAGTAATGTTTTTGATGGAATATGTGTTTTCAATTTAAAGATCTGTACAGCTTTTACAGCTTTGTATACACATTCTCTAAACACCAACCACAACCCTGCATCCCAATCCTCGCTAAAGTTAACTTACTGCAGCTGCTGTAGATAGTCACATTCCTCTGGAATAGCATTCCCTTGTTGGTAACAATGTATCTCTCTATATCCTGCAGATGACAATTAAAATTGTTAAAACTATTTTCCATTTCGTTTCAACGCCATAATTATAATTTATTTCCTTTCATATTTCTTTATTACAAAGCGAACGCTGGTTGCATCCTTCCCTCCCCTGGTGTACGAGTGTATTTATGTGTCGTTTCTTGTTAGGTACATACCTTTGCATGCGGGTTTACTTAAAAAAATACATATATCCTCTCCAAGGATAATAGGCTCTAAGTCTTGTTTGGCTTTGTTCCGTTAATGCAACCACATCTTGCACCAAGCAAATGTATCCCGTAAACGAACAAAATATATTACCCCCAGCACCATTAGAGGGCTGTGAGGGAGGATTATTCAGCAGGACATTTCACTAGCGAGTTGGACCATAAAGCCTAACCAAAAGTACTTTGTTGTATACCATTAGTGGTTGCAGGACAGGCAAACATAAAAAAAAAATCAACAGAAGTAAGGAAAACTTTTCCGTTTCAACCCCAAAGCAGTGGGTGGTTATATAAATTTAATAAGCATTTCCTACGTGACTTTTGTCACAATTCACTGCAGGAATTTATCCTTTTATCCTGCACACACAAGTCGAATAAATGCCACCCGCCTGCGTCTACCCTATGTAATGCAATTTACTCTCTTAATATCCAAAGGCATGAGCTGAAGAGAGAGAGAGAGAGAGAGAGAGAGAGAGAGAGAGAGAGAGAGAGATGTACTCAGGAGCTCCTTGTCATTTGTAGTGGTGTGTCTCGCAGGATCAAAAGATGTGAATGTGAATCTGTCTGCAGTTCTGCACTTGCGTAACACTCCTAACTCATACAACTTTGTGATAATACCGTTAACTTTCCAAATCTCACATCTTTCTGGTGTGTGCGGTAGCTGGGGGTGGTGGCTAGTGGCTGATGGCTTGTTGGTGTTACGTTTAGGTGCTAAGAAAAATAATAGTGTTAAGGGATGGGTGACAGGAAAAAGTTTTGTTTACACTTCCGCAGGACACAAGAACAACTGTGCGGCGCGCGGTGATGACAATGAACGATAAAAAAAACATAAGTTTTCTGCTGTTTTGATAGTTTGGGTGGAAGTGGAAGTTTCATTCGCCTCACGCTTATCCTTCGTAACTTTAGATTTCCTTATTGTTGTTTCTCTCGGCATTTTTCTTCGCATTTATTGAAAAGAAATTGCGGATGGACAGTTTGTTAAGAAAACAATAAGAACTGACAACAATCTGCCCGATAGCCACTTTGTAGCTTCAAAAGGACGAACAAGAATCCCAAGTTTTTTTTTTTACAACGAAGTTTTCTTTTATTCTTGTCCACCGTAACTTTTGCATAATTTATAAAAAAAGAAATAAAATATATGTATATTAGAATTGTATACTTATTTCAGCTCGCTAATTCTACTGACAATATTGTTGTTCTTAAACGAGTGACACTTCACTCGACCGGCCGTTACAGATGTGAAGTTTCCGGCGAAGCACCATCATTTCAAACTGTTTCCGGCCACGAGGACATGATAGTTGTTGGTAAGTACAAAAAAAAATATTAAACAAAACTAAAGTCCTTTCCTTCGTAATATCCTTGTTTCATTTTAATTAAATTAATTTCGGTGTTATTACTAATTTTCTGTTATAATTGTTACTATAATCATCCGAACATCAAAAGAATAAGAAGAAGAATGCATGCACGCGGATTCAGCGAGACAAGAATTAATTATAATTTTATTAGGTTTCCTAGGCTAATGAAGTTTCTTTAAAAGTTCCTGAATGAGCCAATGCCTTAGGTTCTCAGCATAAAGTACTCAGACCCACCGCTCTATTTCACTTCAATAGAAAAGAAAGGGAAACAAGTAGATACCCTCTTGTACTGCGGATAAAACTTTGGTGCATCAGGATCAGGATGGAAATGGAATGCTTTTCCTTGGAGCAATACTTTATTAAGTATCTAGTGGTATGATAGTGGTGGTGGCGGGCAAATATAAGAAGGGGACAACAGGAAAACGACATCCTTGCCAAAGCATTTCTTCGGTATTCTGGAGTTATATGACGTTGATCACATTTTCGGTGGCTGGGGTTAGATTGTTTTTGGGGAAAAATTAATGGCGGTTAGTTCTGCGGGACTTAGTTTCCTTTATTTTTGTGTAAAAAGATGATGAATAGTTGCTTCTGGGATTGTATAGATACAAAACTCTGTTAGTAGAAAGACAAAATGAAGTAGTTAATGAATTTCAAGGCATTTCACATTTTAATTTGTGAAGCAAAAGGTATGAACTAAATTTGATGAAAGGTATGAACCATTGTGGAAGGTATTTATATGTTTTCTTTGCATAGGAGGGAGTAGATATGTTATAATAAAGTATGAGGGTTGAGTTAAATACTCAGCTAGGGACATTCCACAAATACATTACTCTAAGAAGATAGCGGAGTGGAAAAAAAAGAGAGAGAAAAGGGTGAAGCGGAGGGAGGGCAAGGACCGGAGCTTTTGTGTGTTTTTGGAATGTAACAAGGTACTAAAGATAAGAGTACTTTCTTTTTGCCAATATACTCCGATTTGGGGAAGCCCAATTCTTACCATGCTGTTTGGTACAAAAAGGTTTGATTTTGCATAGCAGGTGGTGGTCTTGTATGGGAGTCGGACAGGATCCTGAAAACCAAAATCCCGAAAATCCAAAATCAAGAAAATCCAAAATCCCGAAAATCCAAAATCCCGAAAATTCAAAATCCCGAAAGGCTAAAATCCCGAAAGTGAAAATAACAATTTGTTTGTATGAACAAATGAGAAGAAAATTTATATAACATATGTATTAAATAAAATAACAAACTTCAAATAAACAAAACATAACAAAACAGTTCAAGTGTTATTGACAAAAACGTTTAAGGAACGATCTCTGTGAAAACAATATCTAATACAAGTTCATATTGAACGCAATTAACCCGTTTCATGCAAATTTTAGTATAAGCCACCTACGGTAGGAGGCTAATACTTTGTATCTGATGGCATAATCGATTTTTTTTAAAGATAGGACCGATAAAGTGAGGGAATTCAATATGGCGGATTTAAGATTTAAGATGGCGGCCATAACCACGCCAAAAATGACGATTTTTACAAAGTCAACCGATTTGGACCAAATTTGGTAGAAAGTGGGTTTTGGGTTCGCTGATAATGAATCTGAAGTCAGATTTGCAAAATCCAAGATGGTCCAAATGGTGTATGATGCAGCTACTAGGGAAATCTTGGGGACACAGTATATGTACTTTACGGAGCAGTAGTATTGTTGAATAAAACTAACCAAAAAATAGCCATTAACATGTTAAACAAGATCCAGAGACTAGCATGTTTGAGCGTAACAGGGGCAAGATTTACTGAACATCACCCCACTTCACCTAGCAGTAAGAGAAGACCAGTGCTAGTGATCACATGTCCCTAAAAATAAGCCTCGTACAGAAATATAAAACATTCTTCTCAATCAGAGATGAAGGAAAAAAACGATCCAAAGTCGATCAGGATTGATGCCCAACAGAAAATTGCATCGGAGCGGGAATAGTGGGACAAAGATGTCACACACATATGCATGTCCCTCCATAAATATTCCACAATTTTCCAAGCGGAACTATTTGCCATCAATACAGCCGTACAAATTCTACTGGAAAAAAACTTAGCTAAAACAAAGAAAAACATCATGCCTGACAGCCAAGCTGTACTGAAGGCACTAAGAAACCAGAAACGCGTTCAAACCTAAACCTGTTGGCAGAGAAAAAAATAGTTAAACTCATATGGATAAAAGGACATAGGGGACATGAAGGCAACGAAAAGGCTGATATCTTGGCCAAAAAAGGAGCCAACAGTCCATTTATTGGACCAGGCCTTCCCTACGGCTTCACAGGAGTGCCGCAGAATGGACAACAAGCCAACTAAAAAGTTACTGAAACGTTCCTTTATCAATCAATTACAACAACAAAACAACAAATGAAACCCTAAAACTAAAGAGAGGAAATTTAAAAATGCGTTTGCGCAGGTCTGCCGGGACACTCAAATTCAATCTGCAACACAGACACCTGCAGATTCTGTCAACGAACAAAAAAAAATCAGTACGGAGGACCTGATCTCCAAGTGCCCTTCTCTAGCTAAAAGAATAGCCAAACACTTGACAAATACACATTAAGGGAAGAAGAAGAAGTCAAAGGAATTGTAAAATTTCTAAAAATGATTCCCAGACTTAAAAGAGGGGCACAATAAGCCAACTCTGTGCTAGCGGAGACCTCTACCGTACTCCAGATTTATCATATCATATCAAGCTCCAAAAATACTCCTGTATTACTTACCAAAAGACTTTGACGCTGAAATTGTTAACCGCAAGGATCAGTTCTACGATCAGTTTTATTAAGGATTTACCATTCGGATTCATTTATTTGAGGATGATGTAATATATATAAAGGGTGATTTTTTAAGAGGTTGAGAACTTTTTTTTAAAAAAAAAACACAAAAAATTCGAAAAAATGAATGAAATATTTATTTGAATCGATAGTTTGAACCTTGCAATTTAATGTTTAAAGATAATTCCATGCAAATGTTGACCGCGGCTGCGTCTCAGGTAGCCCATCCGCTGAGTCCAATTTTGGCATACTCTTTCACACATATCGGCCGGTATCTCACGAATGAATGCATGGATGTTGGCTTCCAGTGCGTCAATCGAAGCGGGCTTGTCCCTATAGACATTAGCCTTGACATACCCCCACAAAAAATAATCTAATGGTGTCAAATCGCACGATCTAGGCGGCCAATTGACCGGCCCGAAACGTGAAATTAACTGTTCACCAAACTCGCCTCGCAATTGCGCCATTGTTTCGCGTGCTGTGTGGCATGTGGCACCGTCTTGTTGAAACCACATATCATGCAAGTCAAGAACTTCCATATGGGGCAAAAAAAAGTTTGTTATCATCGCTCGGTAGCGTTCACCATTGACAGTAACGCTGCGATTCGCATCATCTTTGAAGAAATATGGCCCAATAATGCCGCCGGCCCATAAACCGCACCAAACAGTGGCTTTTTCGGGATGCATTGGTAGCTGTTGCAATGCTTCTGGCTGATCTTCACTCCAAATGCGGCAATTTTGCTTATTTACGTACCCATTCAACCGAAAATGAGCCTCATCGCTGAACACAATTTTTCGATAAAAAAGCGGATCCTCGGCCAGCTTTCCAAGAGCCCATTCACCAAAAATTCGGCGTTGTGGTAGGTCGGCTGGCTTTAGTTCTTGCACCAGCTGTATCTTAAAAGGATTTACGCCCAAATCCTTCCGCAAAATTTTCCACGTAGTGCTGTAACAAAGGCCTAACTGCTGGGAACGGCGCCGAATCGACATTTCGCGGTCTTCTGTCACACTAGCTGATACGGCCGCAATATTTTCTTCACTACGCACAGTACGTAAACGTGTTGGTGGTTTAATGTCCAACAAAGTAAATTTGGTGCGAAATTTGGTCACAATCTTCCGAATAGACTGCTCAGAAGGTCGAGAATGCCGATCATAAAATGGAAGCAGCGCGCGATGAACATTTCGAACCGAGCACGAATTTTGATAGTAAAATTCAATAATTTCCAAGCGTTGTTCATTTGTAAGACGATCCATGGTTAAATTGCAAACCAAACTGAAGCTGTTTGACAGTGACACAAGGTACTAAACACACGTCAGCTGTCAAAACCAGTGTTGCCAAAACCAAACCAGCTAAAAAATCACCCTTTATAACTTCAATTATCGCAGCTAAACAGTTCATTTGAAAAGTTTATCTTTGGCTTAAGTGAAGACCTTTCAAAAAGCTTTAAGTGAGCAATAAAAATGGGCATAGTGCTGCCAAGTCTCAGATTATTGGAATCTCTTATAAAAAATTCTTTAACGGTCTTATTCGTTAATTTGGCCTTTCAATGTAATAGACTTATTCGCCGCTTCCAGAATCATAAACCAAGTTTATTTCGTCCTGAAATAAGCTCCACTTTGAATATGAACATAATGTACATACCATACATATGTTAAGTTAAGAGAAAAAATCCCGTAGGAGTTACACAGAGTTTTGTATGTGTGTACAAATCTCAGTCTTCCCCCCTGCTGCCAGTAAACACTTCAATCCCGTAGCTTTGAACTCCGCACTTCCATCGAAGGGAATCATATTGCATTGAAATCACTTTTGAAGATTAAATCAATTATTTACGTAACTGACTTGTAGCGCGTATTAACGTTAAGTAAAGTCAAACAACCTTTAATGCAACTTGAGCTCTTATTACAATTTTATTATTACCAGTTCACTCGAACTTTCCGGTATTTAGTCTTCATAATGGAGATTCACGCTCAACGCTTTACACAAATTTGTTGTTAATGAGTAAACAGTTCTTGGAAGCTCCTATTTTTTTCTACCCAAAGTCTATTGGTTCCTCTTTGGGTTTCCCTCGTTACCACTAATTTTTTTTTCTTTTCCGCTTCTCTTTGGAATAATTTTCCCTATACCTCCAGCAGTGGGATGGAAATGTAAACAAAAATATCAATTTAATTTCATAGAACACAACTGAATGCTAAAGGATATCTTCAACCACAGAGATAAAGATGATTACGAATTTATGAGAAATATGCACTCCTTCCGAAGAAATGTTCTGGAAATGTTCACATTCTGACATGCGGACCTTCCGGGTGGCTGCCATTTGTATTCCAAAGCCTGCCATGTGGCAAATTGTATCCCATTTCCACTGACAGTGGTAAAAAGGCAAAATTAAAAAAAAATGCAATATGAGATCATATGACAAGAACAAGGACGCAATGTCCCGATTCCAAAATATTGATTTTTTTCAGTACAACTGGAAAGAGTACTTACGCGTACTATAGTACGAGTACGAATAATTGTCCTTCGGCAAGGATACTCAGTCGGTTTAAAACATTTTCTATTTGGAGTAGAGTAGAGAGTAGGTACTCCCAAGATAGTTCCACCTAATTGTGGTGAAATGCTAGGACTGAGAACCCACAGCCGCCGCACATACATATTCAGAATGATACTACAGCAACTGAAAAAAAACCTCTAAAAGTACTACCAAAATACACTACCAAACATAGAATTTGTGTGCAGTACTCTCTCTCTGTGGCCCTGTGGAGAACAGTCAAGGACTGTGCAAATTTTGCACAGCCTACCTCACCACTTCAAATGTAATCTAACCCTAATTCATCTTAATGAATTTGCGTAAGGGCGGATGAGGCGAATACACTTCAGTCTGTACTGTACAGTACTCGCAGGTATATGTGGGTACACTACATAGGTGAGGTGAATTCTCCTGCGTAGTATGCTGGTTTTTCTCACAAGCATTTTGCAATCCATCTTCAACAACCACATACATTCGCCGGTCGCCACTGCCACCCATCGTGATGTATGTCTCCTTAGGCTTATCTCTTACGATTCTGATGGACACTTTATCGCAGAAACAGAACTACTGTGTGTACGCTGGCAGTTCTGAGAACTGCTGCCATGTGAATGAAAACCAGATTGCAGGCTATTCCAATGGCCAGGCCAGTCAGGACATTTACTATAGGTATGAGGTGATGAATCGGAACCGAAATGATAGTGATTTGTGGCGGCCGGCGCACAGTGAATACAGAGAAAGAGAATAAGTAATTAATTTTGTTCCTCTCCTTTTCACTTGGTTTTGGTTTTAGCTCTCTGCTTCTTCTTCGTCTTCGTTGTTCCGTTTTAATTTTCCAATCTAAATGAAAAGATGGAGTATGGTGATGACGGGGTTTTTTTTTCTTCTTCGTCTTTGCGGTAAGTGTGTACTTCCTTTGCTTATCCTTGATGAAAAAGGTGAAAAATGTATCTACTTGAGGAGGTCCTTGTCGGTGATTGCATACTTGGTTAAATAGTATGTAGCAGAGGGTGAGAGAAGAGCGAAGCAATTTTCTTTTAATTTAATTTTTGTGTTTTTGTGTAAAATGAAGTTTGCACTTAATTTGCAATTGAATTATGCATTTTACATTGCACTTGAGGTGGTTTTTATTTTTTGCCCTATATGGTATAATAAGACGTTAAAAGTGGATGCAAAAGATTCAACTGAAGTAGGAGTTCTTTGATTCAAAAGAGATTTGCAAAAATTTTGACGATAATGAGGTTGCAAATTCAACAACTTAATTAAGGTGTTAGGTATGCGGATGGGATTGCAGTTCAGGCGCTATTTCGTTGCAAAGAACTGTTCGATAGTTTTTTCGTCCCTAGAATATGTGCAATTCTGAACAACTATCAAATGATGTATCTTTCTCGAGCCTAAACTCTGTGAATATATAGAAAATGGGAAGGTCTCATAATTTCTTATCCTTCCAAAATAAGAACGAATGAGAATAACATGGGCACAAACAGGTGGTCCCTATAGCCGTTAGTTCTGAAATTTGCAAATAAATTTAACTCTTAATGACACACACAAATCTGCACACTAAAGTCACATCATTTCCTTTGCTAAATAATTTCATTAGCAATGGATTGACATCGCTGATGACGTTTCGAAAAAATAAACCGTAAATCTGAATAGCGATGCAGCCATCGAAAGACCGCGAAATCTATTCAACTCTGTTTGACTTCAGAGCCGAAGCAACGATATCGTTGTATGTCCCGAACGTCTTTTAGATAGCCGTAATTAAGATAACGATAGGGCAATCGAAACAACAGTTGCATCTAGAAAACCACAAATCATATTACCTTATAACTCGACTAAGGTTGGAGTTTAGCGGCATATATGTACATATGTAGGTATGTATAACACTGGGCGACATGTTTCAGTTCATCGTCTCGGGCCTAAGATTTGAACCATGATCCTGAAAGTACTTACCAAAACTAGAAACTCTGAATCATTCATTGCCTAACGTATTTTATAGCCTCATGAATATTTTGGCTCAAACCATATATTGAGCAATTTTTGTTTTTTTTTCTCATATACATATATATGGGATTGTAAGGGAAAGAGTAGTACTTAAGGATGCTTTAGTTAGAAATTACTGTAAAAATTTGCTGTTCTCAAAAAATTACTTCAAATATCCCCAAAAACCTTGCGGCCAATAAAGGAGCCGTATCTTTTCCTAGCCAGTTCGTCAGCTTTTTCGTTTCCATCAATACTCTCATGTCCGGGCACCCACCAAAGTTTGTTTTTATAGGAGAGGTCATGGAGAGTTTTGAAGCAGTGCGGGACTGATTTGGAGTCAATCATGTTTAAGCCTAGTGCCTCTATAGCTGCTTGACTATCCGTGAGTATATGGATGGGGATACCTTTTATTCCCGATTTGAGGATGACGTTGGCGCAGACTTGAATGGCATGAATTTCAGCTTGAAATAAACTGGGCCTTTGTCCCATTGGTACCGATATTATAGTGTTTGGTCCAAAGATACCAGCACCCACACCTAAGGTAGGATTTTTTTTAGGTTGGATTGGACCTCCAGCCGAAGCATTAAGTTTTAGGTAGGCTATCATTTGCCGCGTAGATCATGTCAAGGTCTGGGATTTTGGAGAGAAAATTTACTTGATCTGTGTGATCTATGTAGTTTGTCTCTCCTGTTTGCATCGCTGGGACTTACAAGCTATTCAGAGCAAGCCGAAACACGAACGGCCTACATTCTCGAGAACTTGAAACATATTCCATTTGCGTCGTCATATGACGACACTAAAATAATATGGGTTAACCGTTTGGAAAAGAAGCTGACACATTTATGACGCCTCTTGGTTTCCCCACCACTTGATGTCAAAAAAAATCAAGTATTGTTTCCTTTACAATTAAATTTATTTTCCACGCTTATTGTCTAATTACACTCAAATACTTCCAATCACCATCAGGCGAACGCATAGTCCTCCTTATGCAGAAAGACGGACAAAAAATAAAAATAAGGAAAACCTACAATTTTAATGTGCCTCCATGGCTTAAATTTAACGACTAAATTAATTAGTAAATCTCTCCGAAAAGGATGTCATCTCCACAACAATCACTTCCATGAAAAAGAAGACACATTAACTACACACCCGTCCGCGTAACCAGAAAAGAAAATATCTTCAAAATTTACGGCCGCATTAATTTAATTCATCCGCAATAAATTTCACAAGAAATCAACTTAAAAAGTTAAGAAAACCTCTGCGCCTGTTTCTCATCCTGTGTTCGCTTGCCGCCTTCGGAAAACAGGAAAAACACGATATAAAGTAAAAGGACACGCAATAAAAAGAAATGTAGAACGTGCGTTTCTGTCAGCTCTCTTGCTGTTGTTGTTGTGTTTCCGGTTTTTCTCTCTTTTAATTAATTAAATTCTTTTCATTTGTGATTTTTAATTCCTCCCCACCCAAAATAGGACATAATTATACAACAAGGACGTTGAGCAAAAGCAAAAGCACATCCACATACACTTAATGATGGCAGTTAAACAAAATGAAGCACATTCAATGTTTATTTCGGCAGGCAGATGACAGTTCATTTTTTTTTCTTTCCTATGTACATGTGTGTGTAAGAGAGAGTCTTTGATACTACCGTTACAGCCGCCAAAAAGGACGAATTGTGTTTATGGCGGTTGAAAATTAACATCTCGTTTCATCACTACCCATTTCGTGTCCTTTTTGCAATTTTTTTTTTAATTCATTTGGAGAAAAAGAAAAATGACTGTCGGCACTCCGCAAGAAGACTCCCACTACAAAGTACATATGTATGTGCATATTTGAAATTCCTTGCAATGACACATACTCGTATGGTGCGCGTATATAGTGAAAAGCAAGACATTGAATAAGTAGGCGGAAACAGGATTCACATGCGTTCATGTAATAAATTTCAGCAATTTTTCCACAAAGGATTTTTATTTTTTTCCTCCTTCCCTCAGCAAGGTAACGTAAATTTCGTCCATATGACTGCTCCCAGAGATTTTTAATTGAATGAATAAATCTTCATTTAAAATTCCATAAAGTCCTGTGAAACTGGTTGAAAATAAACAAAAAAGTAAAATACTACGTGTTACTTTCAGCTACCAAATCTGCTGCACACAAGAGTCAAAGGACGAGGAAGCGCCAAGTTCTGCCATTAAAAATGCAAAATCCATGAGCATTCTACAGACGCTTATGTGCGCTGCTTCAACACCATAACGAAACAGAAACAGGATGAAAAGGCAAAGAAATAAATAAAACAAATACTAATACATACATACATAAATAAAAAATAATCCCTCGTATCATGATGAATTAGTTCAAGACAGGGACTCCTGCGAGGCGACTACAATCAAAGGCCAACGAACTGCGGCGGACGATTTGTAATTAGGCGTCTCGTCCACGTTGTCTTTTAAGTTATTGCCAACTGCCATGGAAATTTAAAATAATTCACTTGCTACTTGGATTGGGCGTTGAGTTTGAAACGCTCCTAGTCCTTGCAGCACTGTGACTAGGCAACTTTTAAGGATGTTTTCCCATTAATATTTTGTTTACTATGTAGTGCCGCTGTTTTTACTTCTACTACCACCAAACTGCTGATGCTCACTGTTCCTGTTTTGCTATTTTGCTTTAGGTAATCAGTATTAATGATGGTGGAATTAAATTTTCCTTTTTTCTTTTTATTGTAAATTTGTCTGAGAATTTTCCTTGTGCGTTAGATCTTGGTTCATGTCTTCTTTTGCAGCTGATTAACGAGGGCCTGCGAGATAAAGATTAAGTGGGCATATCAAAGCGAATGGATGATTTGTTTTATTAAAATCTATTTCGCTGGAATATTAAATACATTGAATCCGTGAAAGGTCGTCAAGCAATTAGCACGCTCATCTGGTAGGCAATAAATAACTGGTGAGTTTGTTATTGTTATCTTTGAATGGATGAAGGAAGGATTTTGTTTGTACTTTACTAGCAGTGATAAAGGCCGCCCCATTGGTGACAATGATGACAATGGAGGATATTTTAATTTACACTGACAGCCAGGCGGCTATGAAAGCATTAGCTGCTACGCAAATAACATCTTAGCTTGTGAAATATTGCCGTTCTTGGCACGCAGCAAAACGTAAAACTCTGCTGGGTCGCTAATGGTCAGAGCGGAGTACTAGGCAATAAGGCCGCAGATGGAATAGCCAGAGAAGGCTCGGCCCTAGACAGAGAGCAAGCAGATGGTGCGGTTAAACCTCCACTCTGTAACCTCAAGGTCAAAGTCGAACGAAAAACATTATCTGAAGCTAAGAGCAGTTGGAAATCACTAACTACCTGCGAAATAAGAAGAAAGATGTGACTAGAATGCGATAAAGGAAAAACCAGAAAACTTCTGCATTAAGATAGGAAATCGCTATCAATACCGATAGGAGTGCTAACTGGCCACAACATGCTAGCATATAAAAAATTACGACCTTACGATGATGACATAATGTATGGGATGCGGTGATGAAAAGGCTCATGAAGACACAGCCCATGTCCTCTGTCACTGCCTTTATCTGTGACATCTGAGAAACAGAACCCTGGTAAATGTTTACTTCCAACATATCGACGAACTATCTGACCGATTACTGTCAGGTCTGCTTAAGTTTGCCATGGATACCACGGTTGGGAACACATATGGGTACCGCAATGGGTTCATACGAACCTACATAGGTGTGATGAGGATGTGATCATTGTCATAGCCCACTTACTTAACCTAAGAGGTTTCAAATATCTTTGTTAATCTACGAGGGTCAACCCTCAGAAAACCGAACTAGTGCTGTTTACTAACAAAAGAGTGATACCATCCTTCACGCTACCAAATATATGCAGGAAACCGCAGCAAAAAGCGCTCTTAGGTTAAGTCAGTCAAATTACTGGAGACTTTATGCATATGGACACACCCAATTGGCAATTACCTCAATGGTGACATCAACTCAGACTACACAGTCCCATACTTGGACTTCGAAAAACCATTCTCCTGGACTTTTCCAAGCAGAAAGAAATGGGAGAAAAACGAGGTACCTCAAGGTGTTAATTCTATCTATACAGATGGGTTAAAGATGGACATAGGTATTGGAGCGGGTTGCTTTTCAGAGGAACTAGGAATAAATAGCTCCATACGACTCCCAGACCATAGCAGCGTTTTCCAGGCTGACGTTCTAGCAGTGACAAAGGCCATAGCTAGGCGGCCATAAAAGCAATAACACAAATAACAAAGTGTTGCCGCGAAGAGCTGAAGGTTATCGGCACGCAGCACAACGTAAAACTCTGCTGGGTCCCTAGGCACAGAGGGATACCAGGTAACGAAGCTGCCGATGAGTTGGCTAGAAAGGGTTCAGCCCTAGACACAGGACAAGCAGATGGGAAAACGATAAAGCAAGAACAAGAAAACTCCTGCAAGAAGACAGGATGTCTGTGTCTTTGCTTATAGGAGTGCTAACTGAGCACAACGTTCTAAGATACCACCACATGAAGAAATTAAGACTGAATGATGATGACATCTGCAGAGGATGCGGTGATGAAGAGGCACATGAGGACACAGCCCATTTCCTCTGTCAGTATCCTATCCTCTGTCAATTGAGAAACAGAATTCTGGACAAATTCTTCTTCGAAGGCATCGTCGAATTTGCTAGGGCTTCGGGATGGCTGTAACCAAGATGATAATACCACGGGTGGGAACACATTATGGATATCACAATGGGTCCACAAGGAATGTAACCATTCTCATCAGCCCGCTAACCTAACCTATCTATTAACGACGCAATCGAAACTTATACAGTCTTTCTTTTGCAAGTTGCAACTTTTTAAACTTCACTAAGTTCAAAACACTACGCTTTGATTCTGTGAAATTTTTTTCCATATTCTTCCAGTTGCCATGAGTTATTATGTTCGATGCGACTATAGAACTGCCAATTTGTGTTCTCTCATTTCAGCTTAAAGCCTCATTCATTATCTCATTGCTATTGAGTTTGAGATAGTGGTTTGCTATAACAAAAAACAATGCTATTCGAAGTTAATTTGCTCGCCTCATACTCTGTCGTATACGTAACATTTCCGTCCATCAGCTAATTCCCAGTTGAACTTTGAATCCATGTCTCGGTTTCGTTGTCATTACATAAATGAGCCTCATCAAATATGCTATCCCCTCCCAATTGAGACAATTAAAATTGATAAGCTTATCATTAGCTCATTCACGGTATATCCTTGTAAAGTACCCAGATGACACGACATGCAAAATGTGTATACACACAATTAATTTAATTAATTTGAAACGACTCATTGCATTAACCATAAAACCAGCACAGCCATCCAAAACTTCCAAACATGTTCCATGAATATCTGTATGTATATGTATGTATCCTTGCACCCAAAATAACTCTAATAATAATAATAAGGATATTTGTGTATGTATTCACTTGTGTATTATATTATTTATTTTGCAGTTACCCCAAAACGTGGACCACAAATCACGGGTGGCCAGCCGCGCTACCAAATCGGAGACACTGTTCGAGTGAATTGTACCTCATCACAATCGAAGCCGGTCTGCCATCTCAGTTGGCTCATAAATGGTGTCCACGCCAATCGATCATTCCTTCGGCCGTATGACAATATTATTGTCGGACGTGAGGGATTAGAGGTGGCCAGACTCGGGCTGGAATTTCGAGTACGTGGGTGACATTTTAAGCATGGTGACATGAAACTCAAGGTAGGTTGCAAAACTAACACACATACATATTTACGAGTACTCTTTACTTCATACATGCGGTGAATATGTAGTAGTGGCACATTGCACAACGACACACAATACTCGACATCTGTATCTTATTGTTTACGTTGGCTAGTATAACCCGGAGGGATGTGACTGTGAATGAATTCGAAACCACCTCCTTCGACTAGCAGACGGACGGTGTTCCCTGCCAGCCCGACTCGCTACTAATCAATTAGAAGTGTATTAAGTGGAGTTAGTTTTTCTTTCTTTATTTATCTTTGGTCTTTGCTCGTTTGAAGAATTAATTTTGTCCTGCGGCACGGATACGACTATACCTATATGTACGGTGGTGTTCAATGATGGCAGATACAAAAGGTCCTTTGTGCAAATGCGAGTGTGTGTCTGTTTTTTTATTTTATTGATTTTACGTGAGCACATTTCACTTTGATATGTAGTCAAGTTTGTCAGTCTTCACTAAGTCTAAGAATATTATCCTTGCGTATTTTCAGTGCGTGGCAAAGATCTCGTCAGTGTATTGGCAAAGCAACGAGGAGAGTGTCGAAAGTGATAAACACCAACGTATACCGGTGCTCGAGTCAAGAGAAACAGTTGTGCCCAAATCTCGTCTGCTGGACAAAACACTTGAAGGTTAGTCTCAAAAGTCCTTAAATCTTTTACTTTTTAAATGAATAAAAGCTGAAGCCGTACCATCCCTCGAATTCATTTCTTCTTCTATTTTCCCATATCTTTCGTAGATAACTCGATAAAGGATAAGAGCAGCATTAGCAGTAGCAGCAGTAGCAGTAGCGGAAGCAGTCGGTGCTGTGGTATTCCTCCACACTTAACTATCCGAAGGATCTCCTTTTACGCTTTGCCAATTTTAATAGCCCTCTCACAGCATGACATTATGTCTTATCAATTAATTAGTCTTCATCGGAGATAACAATAAAAATGTAATCGACTCGAATTAAGTGAAATTTAATTGTAGCATAAATGGATAAGGCGGTCGGTCGGTGTGGTACGCAAACACACCCAGACACATACGAGAATGGGACGATGTGCTTCGTGAGAATACAGAATACCTGGTTAGAAAAAAAAAAAAAAACAAAACAAAAACAAAAAATCATAATTTTGAACAATAGTTGGATGTATTAAGCGTGTATGTTAAATTATAGAGTAAGCATTAAAACTAACCGTGATGAAGATGAAGACAAACATGTGATGTAAACAGAGATTATTATGTGTGTTAGAGAATTTAATTAATTTTTAAAAGTATTTGTACGATTATAAGTTTCGATTGCATGGCGAATGAGAATTTAGTTTTTCCGTTCGTTCGATTTGTGTCCAACAGTAAGCTCACCCTTGGAGAACTATAAAGTACAGTGTTGGGCAGAGAATTAGCACACGAACTATCGCTCGACTAAAAAAAAAACTGTAGTGATTATTTCTGCAATTTTTTTACAAATTTAAAAAAAAATATTTTATTTTAATCCAAAGTAAAGTTATTTAAATGAATCCGAAAAAAAGAATGCTTTTCCAAAAGTATTCATTACTTTTTATCAAAAGGTGTACCATAAGTGCTCGTCACAGAATTAACACACTTGGAACAAAATCACATTTTCTGATTTATACTTTTATTTTATTACTTTTTTGGGCAAAAGCCTCTCTGGATAATAACGGCCTCCAAATGCCTAGGAAAGCTTTTCACTAAAGTGAGTTCCATTTGTCCGTAGTAGCTTAGCAAAGTTCCGATAAATTTCCCGAATTTCTTGATCCAAATTTGTCCTCTACATCATTCTACAGATTATATATTCGATTATTCGATATATTAACTTTATGATCAATAATCCACTATTTCGCAAGCTGATACGTATGTTTACGGGGAACCCTAACAAATACCTAATTTACCTTTTGCACAGAATACCGTTTTTTTGGTATACTGACCTTTTTTAGTGAAAATACCTATTGGACAAAATACATTTTTTCAAGAAAAAGGGGTTTTGAAAGGTTTTTTCAGATCTCGCCAATACTAGACCCAACCCACTCTCTGTTATTCCACAACCACGACAAGGACGTGGTGGGCTGACGGTTCCATCTGTTTTTTTCTGAAGTGAAACTTTTTTAGCCGCGGTAGGGCAAATTTGCCTGAATCAGACGAAAAAGTGAAACGTTTCCCCTTCTTCAACTTCAACAGGCAGTAAAATCAATTCTAAAAAAAAAATACACATACATATCGAGCCACACAATATCAGAAGTACAAGCAAGCGAAGAAAACAATAACAAAACAAGTGAAGAAAATAAAAATCTTATTTTCAAACAACAACAAAACAAGCCATGAAAATAAAATTCTTATTTTCAAACAACAACAAAACATGCCAAGAAAATAAAATTCTTATTTTCAACCCCACCATGCAAACATTGGGCCACCTCGCACGAGATGATTTTTGCCTGCAGAAAATCGGTTTTGCCGGCGAAGGGACTGAGGTCTGCAGTAAGAAACGACTGAAAATCTTACACCGAGTTTGAGCGCGTTGAAACTAAAGGAAGGAAGGAAAGGAAACTAAAGCGGACCATACACGCAATACTTGTGTTCATACCGGTGTCGGTGCACGGAAACTTTTCCCGTGTATGGGCTGGTGTGTGCATTTAAAACTAGTTTCACTTCTTACGCGCGAGAGTCTCACTCACCTTTTTTTTTGTTGTAGTTAAAGCGGACAAAATAAAAAAAATACAACTTCTTTGTTAGTTAAAGGATAAAACTAATATTATGCCCAGAAATAGAAGTGAAACCCAAACTATTAATAAACAAAAAATCAGCAACTTATGCCCAAATCCAGACTTGAATATATTCTTGGAAATGTGGATTATTGAGAGAAGGCTAAAATACCATTTGGACAAAATACCTTTTTGGAAGTGTGAATTATTGAGAGAAGGCGCGACGCTATTTTGTCCGAGAGGTATTTTAGGAAAAGGTATTTTGGAAAAAGGTATTTTGAAAAACGTATTTTGAAAAGAGGTATTTCATCACCAACCCGTGTTTAGGATCATTCTCGTGCATGACAGTCCATGTTATTAGCAAATTGTCATCAGCAAAAGATGTTCTATATTATTGTCTAAAATGGTCCAATACTAATGTTGCTCCATTTTGGCATCAGTATTATCCCTAAACAATGCAATAGAAAAGCAGTAAATATCATGAAGCACCCACCACCATGCTTCACCGTCTTAGCAGTATAGCGTGGATTAAGCTATTTCCTTGGTGAACACGGACACCACACATATAGCTTCCCATCAGACTCTAGTCGATTTTGATTTTTGATTCGTCACGTTTTTCAAAAAAAAAAAAAAAATAAATAAATAAATAAAAATACTGTAACTTCAATACGTTTTAGAAAAGTAGAACCTGCAGAGATTTTTTTTCGAAACCAATGGCTTGTACTGGGATACGTATCCTAACAAATTGCGTTCGTGTTACCTTTTCGAATTGATCTGCTTCTAACCGCTATGCCGTGTTCTCTACTGACTTCACATGAAACTTTTATCGAAGTAATGAAAGGATTTTTTGAGCGCAAGCTGCAATTGTTCGATCTTCGCAGCACTTGGGGGAGGTTTCCTTCTGACTGTGTCGGCCATAATTTGTTTTCCAAAGAATTTTATTCTAAAGGGTGATTTTTTAAGAGGTTGAGAACTTTTTTTAAAAAAAAAACACAAAAAATTCGAAAAAATGAATGAAATATTTATTTGAATCGATAGTTTGAACCTTGCAATTTTTAAAGATAATTTCATGCAAATGTTGACCGCGGCTGCGTCTCAGGTAGCCCATCCGCTGAGTCCAATTTTGGCATACTCTTTCACACATATCGGCCGGTATCTCACGAATGAATGCATGGATGTTGGCTTCCAGTGCGTCAATCGAAGCGGGCTTGTCCCTATAGACATTAGCCTTGACATACCCCCAAAAAAATAATCTAATGGTGTCAAATCGCACGATCTAGGCGGCCAATTGACCGGCCCGAAACGTGAAATTAACTGTTCACCAAACTCGCCTCGCAATCTCGGCGTTGTGGTAGGTCGGCTGGCTTTAGTTCTTGCACCAGCTGTATCTTAAAAGGATTTACGCCCAAATCCTTCCGCAAAATTTTCCACGTAGTGCTGTAACAAAGGCCTAACTGCTGGGAACGGCGCCGAATCGACATTTCGCGGTCTTCTGTCACACTAGCTGATACGGCCGCAATATTTTCTTCACTACGCACAGTACGTAAACGTGTTGGTGGTTTAATGTCCAACAAAGTAAATTTGGTGCGAAATTTGGTCACAATCTTCCGAATAGACTGCTCAGAAGGTCGAGAATGCCGATCATAAAATGGAAGCAGCGCGCGATGAACATTTCGAACCGAGCACGAATTTTGATAGTAAAATTCAATAATTTGCAAGCGTTGTTCATTTGTAAGACGATCCATGGTTAAATTGCAAACCAAACTGAAGCTGTTTGACAGTGACACAAGGTACTAAACACACGTCAGCTGTCAAAACCAGTGTTGCCAAAACCAAACCAGCTAAAAAATCACCCTTTATTAAGCACTAATTTTCTGGAACGTCCTGTGTCATTTGCAAACCTCACTTATGGTTTTCCGTTATTTATCATATTGATAAAACTAATGCTTGTAAACGAACTTACTCTGTAATTAAAATGATTATGTAGAATTAAGTCATCGAAAGATAAATTTTATTACACTAAATAAAGCTTTTTTCAAGTTGTGCTAATTCCATTGCCACAGCATTTTCAATGATTAAACAAATTTTCGCAATAAGAAAAGTTTAAGAACGTGTGGATAACGTGTTTTTTCAGCGTACATATATAGGGTGTTTTTTTAAGAGGTATACATTTTGTTTTTAAATAAAACACAACAAATTCAATGGAATGACCAACATTTTGGCTTTATTAGCTCACAGATTTCATGGCATTTACTGTTTAAAAATAATTTCTGTCATATGACCTCCGCAACTGCGCCTTATGAACGCCATCCTGTCGGTCTAGTTCTGCACCACATTTTCATACCTGGTCTTATTTCGTCAATAGTGCGTCGAATGTTGGCTTCTAAATGATCAATCGTTGCTGGTTTATCAGCATAGACCAGAGATTTGACGTACCCCCACAAAATGTAGTCCAACGGTGTCAAATCACACGAACGAGGTGGCCAAGTTACAGGTCTATTTCTTCAGATGATTCGGTCTGAACAAAGTCATGGTTGAACGTAACAGTGATTTTTTTCGGGATGTTATGGAGTCTCAAGAGTTTCATGAGGATTGTGCTCACTCCAAAAACGACAATTCTGCTTATTTAAGTACCCGTTAAGCCAGAAATGAGCCTCATCGTTGAAAATGATTTGACGGTAAAAATCTGGTTCAAGTTTGAAGAACAGAGCGCGAATTTTGAAAATAAGTGTCCACGATTTGTAAACGTTGTTCTGGTGTGAGTCTTTGCATGGTGATTTGCCAAAGTATACTGAAAAAAAACCCAAACGCACTTCGGTAGTAGGACAGCTAGTTTAACAGTTATCCCTATCGGAAGTTCTAAACCTCTAAAAAGAAACACCCTTTATAAGATGATACAATGCTAGTCTCAGAAAATGTAAAAAAAAAAAATACAGAAAAGCATATTATTGTATAATAATAATTTAATGTGTTTAAACGAAAAAAGGAGCATAGTGTGCTAATTCTCTGATGAAATTATATAAAATCCAAAAGGGGTCAAAATAAACAAATAAAAACACTTGAACATTCGGTTGTAGTATTTTTGTACATACAAATTTAAGATCTATAGAATTAAAACAGGCATCAGGTATAGGTGGAATTTTTAAGTATATGGTTTTAGGAAACAAAGAGGGGGGACGCGATATTGTGATGGGTTAGTGCTTTTTAACCTCTCTAAGCTTTTAGGCTTTAGACTTCTTTTGGGTGTCTTAGTAAAAACAGCTGTACGCTGTACCTTAGTTTTTTAGTTTCTGGTTTGCACATTCTCTCTGAAGGTATCAGAAACAATTACACAGTTTTCGATCGCAAATAAGTGACGAAAACAAGTGACAAATGGACAGGTACCTCTCCCACACCTTGACTTTACTTGGCTGATTCTGTTGACGATAGCCCCTTTTTCCACAATGTGCAAATCTATTGACACCTAAAACTCTTTCTATTTACAAGTGTATGAATAATTTTTCTTTTTTCTGTCCAAAATGTTCTGTTTCATAATTTATGACTGTAAAACTTATTGAATTTAATTCTTCCCTACACCACTTCGAAAAAAAAAAATTAATTCATAAAAAACCGCTGTAACCCTTTGGAAGAAAACGTAATTAGTAATTACTAAAATATTGTATATGTTCAATTCAAATCAAATCAACAAAGTGTCTGCTGAATGCATCATAACTGATAAAAATCAAACATCTTTTAAAGCACCTTTCTACAGAAAATAGATAGCAAACTTGCATAAATAATTGTTAAACTTAAAACAAAAAAAAATCCTAGATTCTATAGAACTTAAGTGTTATAAGAAATATGTAAATAAATTTAATTTTTTTAAACTTAAAACTTCTGTAATAAAATATAACCAAAATAATTTAAACGGAAACAATGATGCTAAATCTTATATAAATGCATATCCATGTACATATTATGTTTACATATAAACTAAATCAATTAAACAAATAATTGTGCAAAATATTTACTAAGAAAATGGAATCGTTAAGTAGCATTGCATATCGTTAAAAAATTCTGCAAATTATAATACAACAAAAATAAATCTTTAAAATAATATAAATAGCAAATGTGGAAGGAAATATCAATAAAACTAATATCAATCACGATCGATATTTATTTTAATTTTTAAGTAAAAAAAATTCTATTTATGAATACAAGTAAAAAAAAAAACACTTATGTAAGATTTTAATAAAATTTATTTTGTAAAAAAAAAAAAAAAAACTGAAGCTATTTGTAGAATCATATAAAAAAGAGAAAATTTAAAACAAAATTATTATAAAATATAAAATAAAAGAATATTTTTTCGGAATAACCTATAAGAACAAATGAAATTGTTGGTATTTTATTTATTCTATTTTTGCAGAGCGGGAACGTTATGAGAGTATCAGGGTAAGTATTTTTGAAATCAATTTTCGTGGCTTAAGCTCTAACCCAAGAATAATAAGTTTTTTTTTGTCCTTAGACACTAACCCTCGCCTGTGAGGCTACTTTGGAGAAAAAGCGCAATAAATCATAAAAAAAAACAGTCTTCACAATTTAAAAGTATGTAGATGTCCTTTTTAGACTTTCCTCTAAACAGGAAAAAACATCTTCTTAACTTCATTTAAATTTTTATTCATAAAAACTTAATAATAAAAAATTGTATTTTGCACTTTTTGTAAACGACAAACTTTACAAAAAAAAAATAAGAAAGTTTTTTTTTTAATTTCACAAACTTAAAAAAATATAAAATGCTATTCATTACTCAAAAGAACTAAACTAAAATAAAAAAAATTGTGCCTTCGACATAAAAATAAAAATCAGCTTTTTTTGTGACTTATTTTTATCGTTTCGAGGGCAAAATGATGTGACTTTCTTGCTCTGGAAGTTCTGCATTTGGTGAAGCTGCTGCTGTAATGATTCGCTGCGAAGTTATTGCGTTTGATGTCGATGGCAAGTTAGCATCATCTCGCCATCTACCGCTATATAAGCCAATTCTTCATCAGAATCAGCAAGATATGCCGGGTCAGCTACATAGACTGTCTTCTGAATCAATATCCTCAATTTCCAAATTCCCAACCATCTTAATCTTATAACTTTTTTTCATGGGGATCTATCTTAAATAACATATAAATCTAATTTTCTCCATGTAAGTCACGCAAATGTCCAAAAATTCTATGAAAACTAAAAACTAAACGTAAAAAAAATTACCTTTGTCACTAAGGCTCGCCTCTCAGGCGACGCGTACCGCTATATTTCTGCAACGCCAATCGAAAATTAGAGTATACCTCCATTACCCACGACGTCTCATAGTGAAATGAGTTGGCAAAGAGCTGCAGCCCGATGTGAGTGGGAAAAGTACATTTAAATGCAAAAAACAAATTTTGAGCGGCCTCACAGGCGAGGGTTAGTGTTCTAGGGTTAAGCTATGCGTGTACTCAAACTTAATGGAGCAGTAGACTAAGGGTAGTTAAAATCCAATTCATGTATCTCATAATGTGATGACAATTCCATGATCTAGAACAGGGGTGGCCAAACTTTCAGGCTATGTGTTCGACTTTTCGCTGAAATTGGTTATTTGGAAGAAAATACGTACATTAAAATTGGTAGGTACACACCATAACAAGGTCACTAGCCAGAATGGATACGCAAGCTACTTGCGAAAGATTGTATCCAACTACTTCACCAATAGAAGAATGAGATATGAAACTGGGGCAGCGTACACACACAAATGGTTGCGAGAAGCAGGCCCAGGTTCACCTCGAGCTGTAGCGCCAACTATGTATCCGCGGGAGTCCCACAAGGATCAGTACTAGCTCCCTTATCTGGAATATCATGTTCGACTGAGTTCTACAATTAAAACTGCCACCAGGAGTAAAAATAATCGGATTCGCCGACGATATCGCCACTGTTACTGTTGCAAAGAATATTTGCGAGATACAGTCAGCTACGTACGAAGCAATCAACCTCATCAAAGATTTGAAGCTGTCATAATAATCAGCCGGAAAAATGTAGAATACGTGGACATAAGGGTAGAAAGTCGAACTAACAGAGCAAAAAACTCTGTAAAATAGTAATACTCGATAATAGACTTAGCTTAAAGCCTTACATCATCTATTCAGGCGAAAAAGCTTCAGAGCTTCAGGCAGCACTTTCTGGAATACTGGCAAACATCGGAGAACCGAGATATTTTAGAGAAACTTAATATACAAGGTAGTAAGCTCAACACTGTAATACGCTGCCCCAGTTTCTATGGGGGCCCAAGCGACAAAGGAAACACGGAGGAGAAAGTCATCGTGAACATATCGACTTTGAGCTCTAATGGTAATCAGTGGCTTCAGTGGCAGGGATAGTCCCCAATCGATACCCTTGCGGGCGAGATGCAAAGAGTCTGAAATAGGAAAACTTCTAGTAACCAAAAGGTAATGGTCATCAAAAGGATCAAGGAAGAAGAAAGAGTGACTTCAATTAAACTACGACGGACAGATGGACCTACAGATTGAACCCAACCATAGACGTTTGAACAAACCGAAGGCACAGAAACTATTACGGTGACGTGAAATAGCGCCCCACGAAATAAGACCACATGTGGTCCTATTTCCATTTCTAAGTTTTTGAGAATGTGAGAAAATAAAACTAAAAAAATCGCACGATTCTCAAAAACTAAAATTTTTCACATTTCTCAAATAGTATAATAGAATTTTACAGGTTTTTTGTCTTATTAGCACATTATGAAAAATTAAAATTTAAGAAAAGAAACGTATTCAATTTTAGTTTTTGTGAATTTGAGAATATAAGACTTAACATACAAAATCACGCGCTTTTTTCATATTGAAATGTTCTGTAAATGGTTGTGTTTACCTCATACCAAACGTTTCGTAATCATTGAAATTATTTGAAAATGTGGCTTTATATCTAGGTTTACATATGTGGAAATAATGCCATATTTTTTCATAAATGTGGTCTTATTTCAATGCTTAACCCTAATCAGCCCAGGTCAATTATTTCCTTAATCCACCCAGGTGATGGCTCAAAGTCACCATATTAAGAAATTAGCTTAAAACATTAAAATGTAATTATTTAAACTGATGTATTTATTTATACTAATAGAAAGATTAGTTTTGTTGTGCATCTGTATTTTGATTGACCTGCATTTAATTTTAAAAGTAAAATGCTTGTGTGGCACATTATTTTGATTGCTCAGAATGCTATCGTAGCAAATATTCTGCTCGTATTTGAAACTATTTTTGTATACTTTTTCAACGAATAAAAATCACGAAAAAAATATATACGCAGCTTGAATAAGATATTCACAAATAAGCAAAGGTATACCAATATCCTTCCTTGAATCACAAAAAACTCCGAAAGAATATAATGGAACTATTTCTTCCTGTTTGTTGAAACTCACAGGTTTGGTGACTATGAGTCACCACTTGGGTGGATTAGGGAAAAATTTAAAAACAGCAGTATATTTTTGATATGGCAATGCCTTGTAAAGTATTTTTTTCCGTTTTTACATAGTATTTCCTTACGGAACCAAAGTCAGGGAACCTGGGTGCAGTAACTTGCTAAACTTAAGTGAGGAGTTCTGTTAAAACTGCAAGGGTGACGAGAGTCACCGGGTGGGCAGATTAGGGTAAAATGTGGTTTTATTTCCAGGCTACATTGGAAATAAGATTGGAAATAAGATGCCGGGCGTTATTTCCATTTTTTCATGGTAATAATTCTTTATCTTTTCAGGTAAAGACTACGCGGTTTAAGAAAGTTTAGTTATACACACACACACACACACATTTACTACAAAAATGGTGCAAATTACGGGGATGTTTTTTGTAAGGTTCGCCCCTTTCTTAGTCAGCATCAAGCACCTTTTTGCAAAGCTATAGTTAGTTGAATCGATAAATTTGAACGTCTCGGACAGGTAAGTGATGTAAAGGCTCAAATTTGTGATCGTCCAGAAAAGTCAGCTGACAATATCCCCACCCAAGAGTGTGTCCATTTCGAGTTGATCACAGGAATTAGGCGAATCTGCAACAACTTTAAACCAAGTTAAGACAAGAAAGAGTACAGAATAAATCCTTCCCTATTATTAAGCACAATAAAGCCCTCCACTGTGCAGAATAAAAAAAATCCTTCGATAATGAGAATCTGCCTGGCAATTAAGGGCAACCGATAACGAAATTAAACATTTTTTGATAAAATAATGAAACAATTAAGGACCGTTGTTTTTTTTTTTCTCTTTAAAATGCAACACCGATGTAATAACTTAAAAAAAGGGGGTGATGATATAAACCAATCATCCCTGAGGGTATTGTTCATAGAGTTTGAGTGACGGCTGGCCGGCAATCCACTTAATGGTCAACAACCCCACATAATTTCGCTCATTATTTTAACTCAGTTAATTGATGCAAAAATATGCACAAACTTTGTATATACATTATGTACATACATGCACAAACACAACCCCACCGCCATGTACATGTAAGGTTCTGCATTTTTTTAAATGAAAAATCTTTTTTTAATGAACGCTGTCGTATCAGTCGAAAGTAGAATCCACCAACTGGATGGCAACACCGCTTGCTAAAATTACAGCTTGTATGTATGAAAATTATAAAATAAACATAATTACTATATAAAAAACAAAAAAAAAAAAAACATATCCAACAATAAAACAATCAGAAAGATGGTCGGGGTCATGATGCATTCGAAACCACCCAGCCACCCCTCAAGTGTGGACATTAAACATTGCCCACCCAACCGCGCGCCGGTCGCGCCCCTACCCCTTCTCACATGAGTCGTGCACAGAAGATTAACAATAAAAATGATTACTGCATGCGTATAAATCATCGACGATAATGTTAACTACACGGATGATACTGAGGCGTATACACAATGCATTAAAGTCTTATTGGTTAACATGGGGTGTTTGTTGTGCACAGTGTTGAATGCGAAATATAATAAATAAAAATTGTTATTGTTTGAGTTATGTCAGTCCTTCGTGTTTTTCTTTTCGTTTTTTGTATTGTTTTGTTTTTAATTGGTGTCCCGAGGGCTGGGAATTGGGAAATTTTGCTCCCCGATGACTGATAGGAAATGTAAAAATGTTTGCCATGCCCATATTGTTTTTTTATTTTTTATTACATTGGCGGGACGACCTGCTATTTTTTTTTGTGAATCTCTCTTGGTGATCACCAGCGGCAGTTATCTGGTTTTCGCAGGCTTTTTATCTCGCACAGTCTATCAATCGTGTTGGTTATTACAAGGGCAGTATATATTTTGGCTTTTTATTGACCTCCTAAGGGCTTAAATCTGATTTTATTTATATCAGTGTGTATTGTAACAGATTGGTTCCAGGCAATTCCGTATGGAAATTCGAAGTGGGAATACCGATGACAAAAAAACGCGAAATGTATTAAAATACGCAATTGTACTTCGAAAGCATATACATTTTTAAGGTAATATTTCTCGCTATTTTCTTGAAGTCTCAACTCTTTAGCTACGACAAATGGCTTATCATTTTACTGAACAAAACGTAACAGCATTAAGTTTAAATTCATGCGTATGCCGCAACCGTAGCGCAAGTGGTAAGCATCGGATTACTGAGCCAGCGGTCTTGGGTTCGAATACCGCCGCAAACAACTAAAAGTTTTTCACAGTGCTCACTTGCAAGCATCAAAGAGTATCATTTGTCACGATTGAGCTTCTCAACTCGCCATTCGGAGTCGGCAAAAAACTGTAGGTCCCTTCCATTCGTGCAAAAATACAACACGCACACACAAATGGTTGCGAGAAGCAGGCCCAAGTTCACCTCGAGCTGTAGCGCCAACTAAATAAGTAAGTATGCCGCAAAAACTGTCACTGTATAGATGTAACTCCCAAGTCATTATTCTGCGTGGAAAGTCTACAATCATGTCTGCAGTGGCATTTAGCACAGAGATTCGCTAACAGAATTATCAAAGTGGACTGATGTCAATGGCCTGTCAATTAACATCAACAAGACAGAACTAGTTCTGTTCACAAGAAAAAATAAAATCCCATTTTGGAATCCACCAAGACTGAAAAGCACGCACCTCAGTATCTTCGCGAAATCTAAATACCTGAGGCTTATATTTAATCCAAACTAAACTGGAAACTGAACACCGAAGAAGGAAAGAAAAAAGGACTCAATGCATTCTATGCCTACAAGAATACATTCGAAAAGAAATGGGGGCTACAATCGCACATGGTACACAGCGATTGTAAGAATGGGTCAATAAATCTGGTAAGATGCGACTAACACCAAATCCTACCATAGGAAACTGAATGATGTAGGTATTTATAAGGAAAAGCCTGTCCAGGCATAACAGGTGCCCTCAAGTCTATACCACAACTTGGCCTAGAGATGCTTCTGCCCCTTGCATCCATTGATCTCTCCATAGGAATATGGATATCTCCGATTAAGAGAGAACGACAACTGGAGGCCACCCGTTTGTCTGAACGCCCGCTCATACTGGATATTTTCAACCAAAAGGACTTATGCCATATGCACAGATTATGAAAATCCCCAGATTGACTTCACCAAAAACTTCAAGGTTTTCATATAACCAGATAGACAAATCTGGAATAACTCCGTCATCACTGGAACATCCATCTTCACATTTGGCTCGAAAATAGTGGAAGGAAAGAACTATGCATAAGCCAGACTTACCGACCAGCCGATTATTGCAGCGTCTTCCAATCAGAGACATACGCTTTTAAAAAAGCAGCACAAATTGTCGTAGCAAAGAAATAACCTATAATGGAAATCACCATTAGCGTGTACAGTAAAGTCCTTAAAGCACTGGACTCCACTTCGGTGAATTTAAAATACGTAATGGACTATCTCACGGCACTTAGAGTAATAAGGCAGCCACGGCACTCAGTTTTACTCTGCTGGGTACCCGGACATGTTGGAATAGAAGGGAATGAAACAGCAGAAAAACTGGCCAGGAACGGCTCTGACATGGATATACATATGTTACACTAGCTGATAGACAGGTCTAACCGGACTTCATCACAGCTAAAAATCTAATAGATCGCATTACCACTAATTTAGCAGGGGCCGATGGCGTAGTACTAACGACTATGCCATAACTCGCAATCTGTGGACACCACCCATATAGTTAGTTCAAACCTAATATCTGACTTCCCTATCATTACGCCGATCTGCCTGTCTCTCATTCTTGTTCTTCATGTGCTCGCGCTGTGTGTAAACATTTTAAGGGTATTCATATCCCCTTTATCGTGTGTAGATTATTAAAAAAAAAATATCGACTAGAAAGAATCAACATCCCTACTTTCAATGGAAAGAAGCCAAATCTATGTGCTCGTCGCTTATAGCTAGACCTTCTACAATAGGAAATATGGCCGGAAGATAGGGTATCCTTACAAATGACTTCGGTAGAAGCTGCATGGATGAGGATGAAATAGAATTTGTAGCACACCTTCTAAGTCACTGCCTGGCTCTCCAAGAAAATTGTATTTCTTCTATGGGAGCACGGTTCTTCGACTACCGGGACGACCGGACCTGGCCTGGATTTATTATAAGATCGAAATAATTTTGTTAAATGCATGTTCCAACATGCACAACTAGGTTAGTCGCAATGGATTTGTATGGCCTCTGAGTGAAATTACACCTACTGCAAAAGTCAATCCTAACCTTACCTTACCTAAGCCAATATTCTGCTAAATTTACAGCGGAAATATGGACTGTCCTTAAGATACAAGGATAAGCTTTTTTTAAAATCTCGTTTCCTGAATATGGTGTCCGATGAGGTGCATATCGCATAGCTTTGATAATTTTCAGCGCGTAAAGTTTTGACTTAAAAATAAACCTTATTTTGCTACAAAAGAATATTTAGTATACCATATGTATGTATGTATGTATTATTTAACTGAATTTTGGACAGTCCGTCTTTTCTCAAACTTATCAGAAAGTTACTGCTTACATTGTTCTTAGTTTTCGTGTTATGGGTGACTTCTTTCATTGTCCACTGTCCTGTATTACTATGTTCTTCGTTATTAAGTAGTTGATTTAATTGTTGTAGCCTTCCTTACGCCTTTCCTAAGTTGGACAACTAAATTTGTTTCCTTACTTTCTCTTTAACACAAACAGCTGGTAAAAAGTTATGCAAGTGTCTTTCATTGTTTTGCTTTTATGTTACCTTGGATGTTTGTATATATTTCCTTTCCTCTTTCTTGTTTTATGTGGTATTGCTTTTCCTGTTTTATTTTTGAGAAAGTGAACGGTTAACCTGTAAAATCTTTCTTTTGGGTACTTTTTTCTTGAATAATAAATATTACATAATAATACTTAACTATGTAATGAAAAGAGCCCAACCAAAACCGAGCTTTGAATAGTGTTTATATTTTAACCAATAGGTCTGGGACTGTGGCCTACTATACAAATTAAAAAAATTACTCCCACTTAAAGCCTTTCATATTCTGGAGAGCTACCTAAGTGAGCGTTTCTTTTATGTTAAATATAATACTCTCCTTTGATGAACATAACAGCCGGTGTGGCCCAAAGAAGTGTGCTGGGCCAATCCTGTATCTAATATATGATATAAACAGCAGGCATCCCGACTACAGAAGATCGACACTCTATGATAACAACTTTCGCAGACGACACAATCGATGATTATGCGACAATACATAGAATGGACTAAAAAATTGAACACTGCAATAATCGAAAATAAATCAGTTCAAATTATATTGACGACGAAAACCAGATATGACACTTTACCAATCAATATAAATAACGTACCTATTAGAATTAACAAACAAGGTAAGTACCTGAGAATATACATAGACAACAAATTAGCCTTGAAATACCATATAATGTACTTCAAAACCGCAATCAAATTTAAGCACAGATACCGACCACTCTATATGCTCATAAGGAAACGATCCAAGCTACAAGACAATTCTTACCAATATGGACATATGGAGCTCAAATTTGGGGAACTGGCCATTCAACTGGACCTCTCGAGATTGCAGGATTACTGAACTTCCCCTGTGTGGGATGTGTCATCTTGTTGGATCCACATATCACATTATCATCCAATTCTGGCCAAAAATAGTCTTCCAACATGGCACGATAGCGAACTCCATGGACCTTAACATGGCGATCATTTTCATCGGCGGAAAATTTCGGTCCAATCGCACTTCCGGCATGAAATTAACACCACACTGTCACTTTCTGTGGATGTCATTGAGTCTCTTGAAGCATATGTTGATTTGTTGCTGTCTAATAACGCATATTTTGCTTATTCACAAAGCCATTAAGCCAAAAATGAGCTTCATCGCTGAAGATGATTTTTCGATGAAATTCAGGATTTCCTTCAAACGTTTGCACAGCCCAATCGGAGAAGTTTCGAGGCTTCAGCTCTGAAGTTAGTTTCACCTTGTTAGGGTGTAGGCCAAGATCTTTACCCGAGATTCGCCACAATGCAATCTGGACTGAGAGATTCGCGATTCACGGCGTGGAATCGACTAATTTGGATCATTTTTAATTAATGCACTTACGGCTGCGACCGGTGAGTTATCTCAATGGCATAGAAATATTCCATAGTGAATATGTGGATTCGAATTAATCCACTATATAAACGGTGCGACGTTTATTACGATCGAAATTTGGAGTAGATAAGTCCTCTTAATGTTACGACCACCGCACAGTGTGAAATTTTCGCACTCTAGCGGAACGTAATTCCTAATCTTACTATTGGCGTCGCTTGTAACCTAATTTAACTGAAAAATCCGATTTGTGTGATAGAAACTCAGAAAATTGTGAATTTAAGTGTACTTATAAAGTTATTCTAACCAATCTTCATGTTGTTATAGGAATCTTCTTCGATTACTTTTTTCCCATTTGACTTTTATTCTCCCAATCGAACTACTTACAAACATCTCCAATTCTCTACTAGAACTCACTATATCGTTTTGGGAAACAATTAGTTACACTATCTTTCGGAGTCTTTCTTCTTTCGCAGTTTGTCGTTATAGTTCAAAAAACATCTAGCCTCTTCACCTAGTAATAATGATTTAAAAAAAAAATCATATGGGGGTAGCAAAACGGTGCATGAGATTAACTTTTATTATGGTTTTAAAATAATCAGAGAAATAGAAAATGTAAAAATTTGCTTGATAATTTTTAAACTCTATCCGAAGTGTATATTCTTTCTTTAGCCTGAGTGGAAATCGAACAAAAAAGTATAAAAAAATTAAAAAGAATTAAAATCTACTTACTTCCCCATAAAGTGTAAATATTTTAGATATAAAATTTTTGTTAAATTTTTTCATAACCACTAAGGATTTAAAACCGGAATATTCAGTATATTGTTTCAATAAATCGAAAAATTCTATGTATATTTTTTTTGACAGTGAAACTTGAAACAACATCCTGCACAATAAGTTATGCAAATATACAGCAAGAATAGGCTTAAACAAGCGGTTTGTTATGTTACGAGCTGAAAGAAAAGTTTTTGTTCGTGGAAGACCAACTTAATTTTTTAAGAAAGTTCCGCTTGATTTTGATTATTGCACACTGTGCACCGGTCCAGAATTTAAGTAGTGATTTTTAATAATTTCCAAACGTTGCCCGTTCATGAACTTCAGCATAATAAAAGCCCAAACCTTGACTGACGTTTTGACATTGACAGATCATAAAAAAGTTAAACGGTGCGTTTTTACGTAATTTCTATTGAAAAACCCTTTATAATTGTGTTTACTGAAAAGTTTTTCGTGCGTCTGGCAAAGAGATCGCACCATATAATTCATCTGGAAGCTACTAGTTTTCAAACCGTTCTGTTCTTTTATTTTACTAAATTCAAGTAATATTACAAATATTAGCCCCAACCCAACACAGACGGTCATATTTGAGTGTACATATTTCTAAGCTTTATACTCATGGGCAAATCTTTTGGTTATATCTCACACCAAAAAATTGCAGCGGGCTCTTGATCTATATGTCTGCCAAGAATCTATGGCCTAATGTATTGAGCCGTTGTTTTTGGATGGAGACAGTAGCAAAGTAGATGTTGGATTGATTCACTTCTTCTTTATTTCTGCAGCTTATACAGATATCGTTGGACTCAGGTAGCCTTTTGCTTGTCATATACATATGATCTATGGCGCAGTGTTCTGTGATTATTTTGGTGACTAAGAGTATGGATGATTTATCCAGGTAATTTCTCCTTTCAAGTTTCGGCCATAAAAATCGAGATTTAACGCAGTCATTTAATCGGTGGCAGTATGGTGGTGTCAGAACAAGCTCAGAGCCAACTTTGGCAAGTTCACCTTCGATATTACTATGTCCGGGTACCCAGCACAGTGCATTTAGTGCATTGTGAAATTTTTGGACTGCCTTCGATTTAATAGTGTTTGATCCTATTGATCATGGGAGGTCACATAATTTTATGAATATTGCAGTTCTATAATCGGCAGGAGAATACTGCATATATCCGGTAGTCTGGAGGCTTCCTGTTTGATGACTGTGTCTGAGTAGAACCATGCTCCAATACCTGGTAGTTTTACCCAAAAGAAGTGAAGTGTTTGCTTGGTTTGTATTCGAACCGACAACCTATACAGTTCAACAAGCGACCAAAATGCCAATTTGTCATTATTTTTAATGCTCTCTTGAACTTTTTCCTGCTCTCATAATTCAAAACAAAACAAAAACAGCGAACACAATTGTCCTAGGTTATTAAATTTACTATATCAAGGCTTTTAAATTTAATTTTTAATAAATTTTATGCAAAAGCGTCAATATATTATTTAATCACTTAACTCTGAGTTAATTTGAAAAATTTATATTGCTACTATGTTGCTTTTATAAATTGAATAATTATTTATTCATTTTTCAATAAACAAATAAAACAAAGGGCAGTGACACGGGAACAATTAAGTATAATTGGAAATAAATGTTTTCTGCTTTATTAAATAGTTCAGATCTTTTCGTTATTTGCTATCTGTTTATCAATTAGCCTTTGAGGATACTCGCACAGTCCGTATTCCTATTCATATCGCCGTTAATAAAAAACTGTAGAATTAATTTACGGAAAACTCTTTTGTTTGTATGTAATTTACATTAATTGTTTGTAGGCAAGAGAATCACGTTGAATAAGCTGGATATTGTAGAGTGCTTGCAAATAAATAATTCAACATATATTTGTATGTAAAATGAATGGGTGATGATGAAATACGAGCATTCTATATGGGCTTCATATGGCTTAATCCCAATGAGCGTTAAAACAGGTTGTGTCATTCTATACATTTAAAAGAATTTATATTATGGAGTTGGATTCAATTCGCAGCGTTTTACCAGAGATGGCGTAGCCAGTTCATTTTGCATATATTATTTCCTACGCAAAATATTTTCCGTAAAACAGCAGGCATAAGGCGTCTGTTTCAGTATACCAATATTAGTATGTCATATGGTTGGAGCATGAAAAACAACATTTTGTACTTTATCGAATAAATAGGTATATGTCGAACTTTGTTCCGCATAAATTGCTTTTGCGGGAAGATTTACTTCATTAGTTTAATATGAAAAAAGGGCTGCTGAAAGTCATCATATTTTAGTGGAAGTTTATGGTGATCATACGTTGAGCAAACGTGTCGGAAGTGAAGGTGATTTCAACTTGGAAGACCAGGAACAACCTACCGAAAAAGTTTTAATATGACGAATTGCTCAATTAAAAAAAATGTCGAACAAAATCAAGAACTATCTGAATCATTGGGAGTAGACTTATCAACCGTAAGCAAACGCATGGGAAAGATCCATAAGCAAGGATCCCATTGTATTTATCTAAATATTCAAACCATTTCAATTAAACAAATGAAATGAAATCAAATGAAATTAAATGAAAAAACGAAGAGACGATCGCAAGCGCAGAAAGTCATGGGTTAAGCCCGGCTGTACGTCAACGTGGAATTAGAATGTGGAATTAAAATGGTGGTGAAACCGGCTCAGTGTCAAATTGCCCAAAACCAAATCGCCCAAAATGCAAAAAATTAAAAAAATGTCAAATTGCCGAAAAAAAGTTGGGCGATTAGACATTTTTATATTTTGGGCGAATCGGCATAAAGTCAAAACACCCAAAAAAGGTGATTTTGGGCGATTTTGTGTTTCGACTTTTTTAATGCGGATCTGTGTTATATCGCCCAAAATCAAATCACCCAAAATCAAATCACCCAAATCTGAAAAATGTCACATTGCCCAAAGAAGAAGTGGGCATTTTATCGGAATCCGAAAAAAACCAAAATATGTATGAGTATAGGGGATCCGTCCAAGTACACCATTGTATTTGAAAAACTGAGCAATGTTATTGCCCGATCTGAAGTAAGTAATAAAAGAAAAACAGCTTTAATCCGAAATGAAGGATTGAAGAAATGGATATATTAAAACAAAAGGTCAGGCTCCACTTATAATCTAGGGGTAAACAAGGGAGGGGGAGGGGGGCGTCACGTAAGCGCCGCACCGGCCCGCGAGCGAAACACGGCGCGAAACGGTAACCGCGCCGCTTCACGCGCTAATATACATATGTACATACATACGTTTCATATATTTCATTTCATAATCATAATATGAAGAAAAAACAGCATTCTGCTGTGACCGTTACTGTAGTTGTTCCAATTCGCTTTGAGCACACTTTTGAACTCAATTCAACGAAGATAACAAATCGCCCAAAATTTAATATTTTTGGGCGATTTGACATTATGCTTAGTAGCCTAAAAATTAAAAAAGTTAAATCGCCCACTTTCTTGGGCCGGAATACTTCGAATGGCACGACAAAACTAATTTTGCAGCACGACAATGTTCGTCCGCATGTCGCAAAACCGGTCAATACATGCCTGAAAATGCTCAAATGGGAAAGTCTACCCGACCCGCCGTATTCTCCAGACATAGCTCCTTCTGAATATCACCTATTCCGATCGATGATTCATGTCCGCGCAGAAGCTTATATACTTCTTGTGAAGATTGCAAAAATGGATCGATTCGTGGATTGCTTCTATAGATGAAGCGCTCTTCCCACATGGTATTCATATCCCGCCCGAAAGATAGGAAAAGTAGTGACTAGCTATGGACAATACCTTAAATAGGTAATCATTTCTTTTCAACTTTATTATAAACGATTTTGTTTAAGGGGGAATACTAGTCTAGAATTTTGAATAAATCGTTTTTTTTTTTTCATATTTTTAAAGATTAGACCTTCAAAAATATATCCTCCAAACGTTTCCTGAATTATCATTCAGAAAGTCTCAGAAACTCACTATGTGAAGGGCGTTGTAACGTATTTCTTTGAACGCGTTTTTCTCGAAACTACTTTTTTCAACATGTCTGACCTCTGACGTTATTTATCAAGTTCTAATGAACCGATTAACTTGAAATTTTGGCGGGAAACTTCTTTATATATCCCTCCATCGTTGGAACTAGAATTATGTAAACATTTTGTTTATTACTATGAATTTTTAAAAAATTCAAAACTTTAAAAAAGGGCACAAAATCAATTTTTTTCAAACAGCCGCCATTTTGTGAAAAAAATTTTGTTTTTTATTTCCGTAGTTCAGACGATAGCGACATTCTTACTGATTAACCCTCATCCTGTATTTTGGGCAAATTTTGCCCAAACGCATTTTGAGACTTAAAAAACTCGCGCGATTTCTAAAATATGTATGCCAAATCCAAATGTAATTCAGTTATCTGTAAGAAACATTCATTTACGGAAATAAAGTGTAAAAAGTGCAAACAATGCAATAAAATTGTGCTAAGAACAATTCACCCAAAACCCTGAATATGTAATTTTTTTTCTTTACAGAATGAGGGTTAAGAACCTTTTTTTCTTTTTTTTCTGATCACCAGAAGGGTCGGCATCATTTGTCAAGAAGGACGCATCCTTATTTTCCACCACCCCACTTTACCAGCCTGTAATTTTTTCAATTCAATTAAAAAAAAAAATTGTTTGTATTGTTAAAATAATAATAAATATCTAATAAAAAAATGGCAGGTAAAAATATTCTTAGTTTTTTTTTATCGAATCTTAAAAAAACACCCAAAATTCGTACCTCTAGAATATTATACCCCCTTGATAAGTGAAACACTATGAATTGTTTCCAACTCCCAAAAATTAAATGGTATTAGCTAAATTTTGTGACGCGGGAATTGAACTTAATAATTTTAGAAATAGTAATTCTAATTTTCTAATGATTTTTGGATCTAAATGTACACGTACCTAGAGGTGCAAGCCCAAATATTTTTCATATTAACTTTCTGACGCCATGTTTAGGGATTTGATATTTGGGTTTCTTGTCAAAGAAAATTACACGAAGACTTCTAGTAAATTCCACACTAGTAGATTCGACTTCAACATAATTAAATTATTTAGTCAACAACAGATGAACATGTCCGAATTGGAATTTTCTAATAAAGAGCACACTTTCCAACTTTGAACAAATAATTCCGGCACAAAATGAAATAATTCGCATTTTTTTAAAGCGTTCCTAGTCTGCTTACAGTGTTTCCAATACGGATCAAGACGTGTTAATCACCATTTTCGAAAATATACCACAACAAACACCGTGTTACTGGGGAAAATATTCAATTTGGTTGCAAACAATTTCGTTGAAAAACTTCCTGATAGAAGATTTTCCAAATATGTAACATCAATCAAACTGAAAATAAGTAATACGCATTCCTTAAATCAGTCCCACCACCCCATTCAATGAAAACCAGAAGCTTATTTATTTGCTATCTTCCAGTTCTATTTTTAAATGTTTCGATGGAGCCTTTACTCATTTCATCAGGGATATGTGAATGTGAAACACTGTCAACACAAAACCCGCTCAAGCATTACAACCTACTCGTACTCCCACAGACTAGTAAATACTTATTTCTGAAAGTGCACTCGTGTGTAGTGACCATTCAAGTAAGGCAATACCCTCTGACAGGATATCACATATCACACAGTCGACGTTTTTTTTTTTTGTTAATGGACGACAATATGAAAACTCAAATAATTAAAATAGTTTTCCCTGCAAAGAGAGTGGACTCCAAATTGAATTTCTGAAAAACTTACAAGCTTTCTTGAAATTTCCAAAAATCCCTTTTTGACTTCTGAGTACTGAGTCCTCTAATCAGTTGCGCACATACACAAACTCACATACTCACACTAAGGAAAAATGGAAATATCCAATCCTTTTCTTTAACTTCATTTTCGAGGAAAATCAAATTTTCTCGAAAACTTACTACATTCACATTCGTAACGTGAAACCGAGTAATGGTCGTACAAAAACAGATATAGACACTGGTACATGGAGAGCGATCGAAAAAGGACGACTATGCCGTCTAAGAGCATTTTCTATACACGTATACAACATTCTAGCAACCTTTTGCTGAAGTTTATTTTCTCGCCACATCGACAGAGAGTGGTACCGCTTTTTGGTGAAAAGTTTTTCTTTTTTTTTATGCGCTCACAGATTCGTTTTACGATGAGAACTCCTTTAAAAGTGTATTAAATCCTTTTAGATTTTCTTAAGAAAAATTCGATATGCTCATAGTAGGTACGAGTAAATGGAGTGCAGCAGCAGTAGGATGGAGAATGGCTATAGCCTGTAAATGCAGATAACTATTTGGGTATATGGAGGTACATACCTATGTATGTATGAACGTTTGCTGGGGATTTGACTACGACCATTGAAATAAGAGTAGATTTCCAGTTGAGCAGTTTCGACTGAAGACTTCTCCAACTGAAAACTTAAGATATACATAGTACAGTATGGCTAACAAGAGCATATTATGTCAGTTATTAGTTTAGTTAGTTTGATGACTTTTATTATAATTTTTTTTTAAATATACTTGTATGTTGCAAATACATAAATGAGAAATACTTATGTGTTTTTTGAATTGATATTTCTACCAGATTGACAACAATATACATATTTGTCTACAATTTATTTTTATTTCTTTTTGTTAAGAGTATACCTAAGTTAAGCGAAGACTCTATTCTGCTTCTGTAATTGTAAATTGAAATTCGTTCATATTGTAGTTGTAATATTTTTTTTTAGCTAGTTCAGAATATTGATCTGTCTCTCCTTACAGATAACGAAAAGATTGAACACGAATCCTTGAGAATCGCGTGTACTGCTTTTTTGGTTTGCCCTTTCATGTTGTTCCCATAGTTCGACTTATTTTTAAGAAAGTTGCAAGCCACCGACTTAATTTTTTCCAATTTTTTCGGCAGTATTTCTGTAACTGAGGTAACCCTCTTAACCCAGATTCTCCTACTGTCCCATATGTGGGACACCTATGCTTTTAATTTTTTTGTTATATTAGCAGACGAGATTCAAAAAATGTTTGAAATCTATTTAATTCCTTTGGATATGCTGCCTAGTAACCAACAGAAAAAACCAGCGATAGTTCCCTCATTTTATTTTTATTCACTTTTTTGAGTGAAGGGAAGTAAACTGATGGGACAGTGTATTCAAAAAGGTAAGTTTAACACAATTTTTACAAAAATAGTGTATACATAATATTTGAACAATTCAATGTTAGAATATCAAGTTATTGATTTCGTTCGTAAGATTTATGAAAATCTTCTTGTATTTGGCAAAATAAAGATTTTTTTATTGGTGTCCCATATATGGGATAGTAGGAGATTAGAGTTCATATCTGCTTTTTTTTGTAGGTGCGTAAATTTTGACGAGATCATAGCTTTTTTGGAAGAAGACGAATCTATAATAATCCAGCATAGGCTACAATAGCCTTGGTACCGCCAAATAATGCGTGTGGAGAATTGATGGATGAAGATTCATGGGAGAAAAATGAAGTGGCTATATCCAACTTACCACGCAGTCAACTACTTGCGGACGCTGAAGTTGAATATATGATGACGGATTTGATAATGACGACGACATTCCATTATTTGTAGCTGTTACCAAAAAAAGAAAATTAAATGCAATTGAAAATCCAGTCCCGGACCAAAAGAGATTTGCATGTTACTACAGGTGACGCGATATTTAGCAGTGTGCTCAGTAATCAAACGCCAGTAGAGATATTTGAACAATTTTTCGATGACAAATTCTACGAAATGGCAATATCTCTCACCAGTAGTTACGCCATGCAAAAGAACATAAGTTTAAATATTTCATTACACGAAATGAACCTTTTTTTTTCGGAATACTGTTGCTTAGAGGGTATAATGTGCTGGTCAAAACATATCGTTGTATGTACCGAACATCTATAAGGGGGAAAAGTGGTATAGTCCGCTCGTGTCGTATCTTCTCGATGTAACCTTCAACAATTGTTGGCAGTTACAGAAACAAAGTGGCGGTAATATGTATGCGTCTACTTGCCTTTCGAAGAAGAATTGCTGTATTGTTATTAGAGTCTAATTGTCATTATAAGAAAAGAGGTCCTTCACGTCCATCTGCATTGGAAAATTTGGACTTAAGATTCGACCACATAGATCATAGACCATTACGTGGTAGAGCAAGGAAACCGAACTCGCTGTAGAGTATGCCATCTGAAGTCACCAACTCGATGCGAAAAATGCGACATTAGACTTTATGAACGATGCTTTAAAATATTTCATATTAAAGAAAATTTAATATTGAAATGTTTATTTTCTTTGAACTCCTACTGTCCCTTATAGGGAACACCCCATAATTCGGGACCCAAAGGTCCAATATTTTTTTTTTGTAGACCAATATTTGGTACATAAATAAAATTCATCAATTTCTAATAAAAAAAAAGTTTCAGGAGAGTCTGGGTTAATACGCAAGTAATTTACCTGTCTCTTCTTCTGTAAAAAATGTACCCCTACCCATTTGCTTAAAAAACGTTTAAAATTTGTGGGAGATACAAAAAAATACTCTTAGCGTCAATGATTTAAGCCACACGAAAGAAATTGCCCCTATTCAAGTGCTGCAAGAAAAATGCACATTTTTTTAACTACGTTTACAAAACCATTTGTATAAAAATAACGGAAAGAGTTTTCAGCATACATGTTTTTTCCTTTGATAAAGAATTGAATCCCTAATATTCTAAAAATATATTCCTGTATATGTGTCTTAAGGCCCCGACCCATAGAATCCGTCAATGCCGCTGCGCTTAACGTTGACGCTGACGTTGGTGCATGACGGAAAGATCCGTCCCATAGAATCCGTCGCATACCAGCACTGAGGGGATGACAGCCGATGACATTTTGCTATTGCTGAAAATAGAGCTGTCGTTTCGGTAATTTTTTGAGTGCTTAATTTTTGATAACATGGTGGTACTTTTCGAATGAAGATACATAGTACCAATATTCACATATGAGAAAAATTATGAAAATGTTAAATTGTTTGGAATCAGAAACAAAATTATCTGAAGCTCACTAGTTTCCATTTTCTTTACTTTTTTTTTGAATTTTTCAGTGTATGTTCCTATTGATTGCCGGCTGGTTTTTCAATCCAAACATAATTTTATCATGGCCCTTGGAGTTTTCTTACCAATGTCTTACCAATAGAGTTCTATTATTTGGTATAAGGACTTGACATTGCAATCACTTTTTTTATCTCGAGCAGTTTTTATCGCTCCAGTACAATTATCATTTTCCAACCGACTAAAAAAGCACTTTTTTTTGCTCGAGATCAATTTTTGTAAATTTCGGATTCAACTAGAGACTTACACCTACTTGCAGTAATACCAAAACATTTTATACGAAATTAAAACGCAGTACATCAAAATTCTATTAATTAACACAAATATTATCAGAAAAAATTAGAAAATACAAAGAAAAAAAGTGTATTTAAAATTGTATTTATTATTTTTCTTTTTTTATTTATTTCCTTTTACGAAAAAAAGGCCAAATGATACACTAATACAATTGCAGAAAAACAGATCAATCTCATTTGTTTTCTATTCAGCACGAAAAATCTGAGATCTGAGAGCAAACTCTGCAAAGCCCAAACAAAAACGACATAAGGCAAGTGTAGTACGGACTGCAGATGGGTATACGGAACAACTATTGTAGTACGACCGACAACACTGGCTGCAAGTGTTTTCTTTTCAAGCTGATGTTAGCTGATTGTCAACATCGATGACAGTTTCTCTATATTTCTCAATTAAAATGCATAAACGCACAACGGATTCTATGGGTCGGGGCCTTTAGGCCGTGTTCCAATTGCGTTAAATTTTTATCCACTGGCTAATATTTGACGTTGCTACCAGAGGGGTATACAATTTTAGCTTTTTGCTGTGTCAATTGGATTAAATGGCATTTTTTTTAGTGTCATATTTCTTTAATTTCCCACTAGAATTGAAAAATTTCCCTGTCATTTTATTCACATCACATTTTATTATAACTGAAATTACCAAATTGTGTTCCCAGTTTTAAATAAAAAAAAATGACATAAAAAAGCATAAATAGTAATTATTTTCCGTGTTAATGCTTTCGTTTGTAAATTATGTGTTATTTGTTAACATGATTGATCAACAAAGTTCGTCATTTGTTAATGGAAAATACAAAGATAAAATTTCACCAATCAACATTATTCAAACTATCAATTTTACTTGTTTTTACACGATATTGCTCATATCAATTACTTTTTTTTATAAAAAAATATGTTGAACTGGTTTTTACATAATTTTCACAATGGGTAGTTTTCCCATCGTATGTGAACACTAGTGCACTACATTTGTCCACCGACAATCGACTTGGAAAACCGAAACAAACGCAAAGCTCTTGTCGTCTCTCTCATTCCTTCATGGGTATATACAAATGTCAAACATTAGCCACAGGATCATTTTTTATGCAGCTCCAGAGCCGGCTAATATTTTGAAGTCTATATTCACCTCACTCACCTCAGAGGATAATATTTTAACGCAATTGGCACACGGCCTTAATCTTTTATTAGAATACCGCAAAAGTTAAACAACAAATCTTGTCCCTATTCAAGTGCATGGGAGTGTGTATAACTTTAAACTTCCCCCAATGCGATTTAAATTCAAAAAAGAAAAATCATTTGTCAATCTTTCAAAGATTGGTTTGGACTCCCAGGTGTTTTTATTGCGGTAAGAATCCCACTTGTTTGGTTGAGATCACCTACCGAGTGTCTTCTGAAGCTTCCACCTGAAGGGAGGGGAAAAATAAAAAAAAAGTTTTCAAAATATTGCAATCAAATTATTTCCTTTCATATCATATGTACCTACTGTAGATTTAAATTAATCTGCACCAAGGTCATCTGTTCATTTAATTTTCTTCTATAGCAACTGCAATGGTATAAAACAGTTGAGCGATTAAGATTTTTAAAAAAATAAAATCGCAAACTATGAACAGAATGTTGTGTGCTTATCGTGACGGATTGGTTCAATCAACTAAATGCAGAACAGAGTACTCATTCAAGCGTTTTCTAGTTGTTTTAAAAACCAGTAGCTAAACTAATTTTGCTAAAACTTTTCGCCGCATTTATCTTTCGTTCACTGACATACGTGTATGTGTACTTTTTCGCTTGTTCACTGCCTTCGAGTACAGGTCAGCGCGCTTAATTAGAAGGCCACGATAGATGCGAATTCAATTTGTGTTCAGTTATGCATAAATAATAATGACAATTTCCAGTTGTACCGTTTATTGATTGATGTTAATGAAATAATTAGGCAATGTGAAATTAATAACAACCAATGCATACCGACATACTGTTGCGTGGGCGAATAGTTAAAGTTCCGGTGGGTTTCAGGAATGAAAATGAGAATACGTTTCGACATTCCGATGGGAAGGGGACCCGAGAAAATTACAAAATCAATACATCAGTGTCCTGTCAGTTGACTATTGTTTTCGCCTATAATTGTTTTTGTTTGTGGAGGACGAGATATTCTTAAAGAATCGGTTGTCAGGTGATGAGCTTCTGATTTAATTTCGGTTGATTTCCATAGAACTTCTGGGTGTGGCTCGTTTTTATTTTCAGCCTTCTTGCGGTGGGCGGGAGTGCTGTATGTTGGGTTTATTTTGTTATGTACTATGAACGAGTTTATTGACTGGGAATTATATGGGCTGTAACATGTGACAAAGGATAGTAAAATTCAAAGAAATTATTATGGTGGCTAGGACTAGGATGTAATCATAAGTTGCATTACAATTTTCGTAACCTCATTTCCACCGGGGAGGAATTTGTGTAACCTAAAAATTGCTAATATTAACTTCTTTGAAAGATGTTTTCTTTGAATCTTGGCAATTGTTACTATTTTGATACGGAGCTATGTGACGTCCATTTGAGATAGTCAAATTATGGTTTGTTTTTAGTGCTATGATTGGAACATGAACTTATAACATAAACTACAACTATTTAAGCTGCATGCCAGCAGTCCTAGTTAATGTGGACGCCTTGACAAACATACAAGTTTTAAGTCATCACCACAGTAACAAACATTTAGTGCTATAGTACCGAACACCTTTTACAAGACTCTTGTTCTGGCTCGACGCTTAAAAGTAGGGCTTGAGAGGTATGTCGATAGCTAGTAGTGGCGGTTTCGATGAAAGAAACCCATAAGCGTAAACAAGGGCATCGTTTTGATACCACAACCTCAAGTGACCTGCAGTTTGAGAAATGTTTATCCACAGTGTGGAGTTTTAGTGGAGGTTAGCTCTCCAGACCAAAGCAATCCTTATACTATATTGGTTAAAAACTCTAATCGGAATACTTCCCTAGTGCCTAGTGTTTTATGACAGTTCAGCCTCGTAGCCCCTTCTAATCTCACCTTATCTAACTTTAGTTCTCCAATCCTTTTTTGGATATCTCTTGGGCCAGTATGCGTTGCCTGGCTCCCGCTTAAGTAAAACATTTGCACAGAAAATTAATCAGCGACTCTTTTTCATTACAGCTTCGGCAGAAATTATTGTGAGGGATGTCTACTTGGGAGCAATGCCTACGCGAGCTAGCAGGTAATTTGTTTTTGGCTTATTGTAATTTAAGATTTAACCATATCTTTCTGGATATGACACTGTAGGCCAGCTACTTTTAAGAACTGTGAGAGCATATTGCCCTCAACAGCACCTATAGGAATGTGAACATTTTCCGCTAGTTAAGGGCTGCCCCTTACCTGGCCAATTTATCGGCTTTTTCGGTTCCCTCTACATTTATGTCAATGTGTCCTGGAACCCGGAGAAGAGTGACTCTAGCCTTTACCAGTTCTGAATGAGGTGATTGCCAATTTAATGTCTTTAATTGCACCATCTGTAACAATAGCGACTTTATGTTTGGGTGTTGGCTCGTTTATTCAATTGAGACAAGCCCGGAGAATCGTTAGTCTGGAAAATGCCAACGAAGTTCAGTAGTCGATAGCTTTTTTCGAGAAAATTTCCGCGCAGAGTAGCAGTCTATTTTCGAACCATCATCGGTGAATATCGTTGCATCGAAATCTGTCACCACTCTTCAGCGTCGTAGCTAGGGGCTGGCCAGGGTCGCAGCCTTAAGGGGGGCGCACTTTCCACAGCCAGAATCACACAAAATTAAAACATTATGCTAGACTAACTCACGCAAAAAAAAACTTGAACTTGATTACAATAGGTGCCCCCACAGATTAGGAATGGCACCCCTTACTTAAGGGGTTACATGGGTTTCCTCGGGTAAAAATCGGCTTATTTTTAACAATTTTTTTTTTATATAAAAAATAAAATATATCAATCAATCTTTTTTTGGCCTTAAATTATACACATTTGACAAAGAGTTTCTAAAATGTTTGTAGAAAAATGTTTAAAGCTCTGCCATCGCGACGCCATTTCCGGTGACCCCTCGAAAAAAAGGTGCTTGCGTGTTGACAGCAGAACTCATGACAGGATCAACTGAAGTAAAAAAAAAAGATATGTATTTTAGTTAATACCTTAAACTAGAACTTGGACGAAGGAAAAAACAAAAAAGGAAAAATTGGATTCAACCGACTTTGAAAATACAGTTTCGAGAAAAACGCGTTTTAAATTTTGAGTGACAATAAGACTGAGCCCAACTGTCGTTGTGTACGCAACTTCCCAAGGCTCTATGTCTATCTCTGAAACTATTACTCCGATCGACTTGAAAATTTACGACAATATTCTAGAGATGTTGTAAACATAAGACATAAGAAAAATTATTTTAAAATTATTATAATTATTTTAAAAATTTCTTACTCTCCTGTTAGATCTCTCTTCTGCAACGAAATACGAAAAATCTTCGTACGGGAACAGGATTTGACTGATTTCGGTAGAATTTCGTAATTTTAACAGTTTTGGATAGGTATGAGAACAGGCCTCATCATCACTTGCCTTTTGGATTTTTTGAATGATTTCAGAAAAAATTAAATAGAGCTGTGTATTGATTTAGCGAAAAATCGTATAAACGAGCTGTCGATAGAACCGTAATTTTTTGAAAAGCGTAAACGAAACGTTAAAAAATGTTCGACGAAAGGGCTAAGGACTTCAAAAGTTTAAAATTCAACTTTACTAGACCAGAGGTTCAGAATTTTTGATTTTCTTGCATAAAGCCATTTAAAAGAGTAAAACTTTTCTAACTTGTAAGTTCAACGCATTCGATCCAAAAGCCAAGTCTGTTTTTAAGTGAGGTTTTTTTATCTAAGTAAGTAAGTAAGTAAGTAAACGTGGTTATTGGAAAATGTTGGCCAAATAAGCCAATTTCATTAACCATTGCTCATCGTGCAATAGTTCAACAATCGTACGGATGCAGAAGTGGGCTGTTCGGTGAATAATATCTTAAGTTCGTTGGGCAATTCAAATAACCTGGATAAAACTTTTCCTCTGGAATGCTATCTCACTTCTGTGTGTAGAAGATTTATGACTGTTTTCGACGAACGTTTAAGTTAATTTTCGAATTACCTTTTGGTTAACGCTGCACTAGACACAGACACACTTATTCAGCAAATGGGACGAAGATTTCAAAGTTTAGCTGCCGTAGCTTCTGATTTTGGTTTCCTAATAGGACTTTCATTACACGAACCCTTAAGCTCCACTGAAGACGCTGTTGGTCTAGCATTAAAATAGAAAGATGATTTGGAAGCCAACTACATACATATATGTATAGATGTGTTTAGCAATTGAAAGACCATATTATTTACAAATTGGCCTCAAGCCTGAAAAGTAAGCTTTACGAGATTTTATAATACATAAATGAAGGAACTCGTATTGTTTCCCTTATAAAGGGTGATTTTTTAAGAGGTTGAGAACTTTTTTAAAAAAAAAAACACAAAAAATTCGAAAAAATGAATGAAATATTTATTTGAATCGATAGTTTGAACCTTGCAATTTAATGTTTAAAGATAATTTCATGCAAATGTTGACCGCGGCTGCGTCTCAGGTAGCCCATCCGCTGAGTCCAATTTTGGCATACTCTTTCACACATATCGGCCGGTATCTCACGAATGAATGCATGGATGTTGGCTTCCAGTGCGTCAATCGAAGCGGGCTTGTCCCTATAGACATTAGCCTTGACATACCCCCACAAAAAATAATCTAATGGTGTCAAATCGCACGATCTAGGCGGCCAATTGACCGGCCCGAAACGTGAAATTAACTGTTCACCAAACTCGCCTCGCAATTGCGCCATTGTTTCGCGTGCTGTGTGGCATGTGGCACCGTCTTGTTGAAACCACATATCATGCAAGTCAAGAACTTCCATTTCGGGCAAAAAAAAGTTTGTTATCATCGCTCGGTAGCGCCGAATCGACATTTCGCGGTCTTCTGTCACACTAGCTGATACGGCCGCAATATTTTCTTCACTACGCACAGTACGTAAACGTGTTGGTGGTTTAATGTCCAACAAAGTAAATTTGGTGCGAAATTTGGTCACAATCTTCCGAATAGACTGCTCAGAAGGTCGAGAATGCCGATCATAAAATGGAAGCAGCGCGCGATGAACATTTCGAACCGAGCACGAATTTTGATAGTAAAATTCAATAATTTCCAAGCGTTGTTCATTTGTAAGACGATCTATGGTTAAATTGCAAACCAAACTGAAGCTGTTTGACAGTGACACAAGGTACTAAACACACGTCAGCTGTCAAAACCAGTGTTGCCAAAACCAAACCAGCTAAAAAATCACCCTTTATATATGTATACATAATTTAAATTACACTTTCAAAGTTATTGTGTTGTTTCTCTTGCTAAAAAATAAGTCTTGGGGGCGCAAAATTCAAATCTTGCCAGGGGCGCTCATTACCCTAGCTACGACACTGCCACTCTTCCTCGCTTCCATTCCTCTCTGCTAGGAATGCTAGCAGCGAAGAACTTCTTGAAGTTGAGCTCGGGGATATTGTAATTAATTGGAGATACAGTGGACTCTCCCTAAGTCGAACTCTCTCTAAGTCGAACTCTCTCTAAGTCGAATTTCTCTCAAACTCTCATTTCCTTAAATTTTCCATACAAAAACCATTCTCTAAGTCGAGCTCCCTCTAACTCGAAACTCTCTCTAACTCGAACACATTCCTTCGATTATTGGAATCTTTTGTCACCCCTTAAGTCGAATTTTGTTTAGCACAGAACAAAATAAAAAATACATTACCCCTTCGGAATTCGTATTTCACTTCAATACCCTAAATACGAGTATGTTGTGTGCCATCATCGTTAGCTCGTCGTGTTTCTTCCTATTCATATTCTAGGTACCTCCATAAAAACATACAGTTTTTAAAAAGTTGCAACGTAAAAACAAAAAAAAAAAAAAAAAAATCTTATCCTTTTCTTTGTGTTGTTGGTTGCATTCAAAACAGGTTTTCAATGGTTCTATCTGCGTATGTACATATATGTTTTAGTTAGATTTCAGCTGGAATTTCTAAATCAGTTGATTCTAGGAAATTCAACAGAGATGTTGCAGTCTTTATGTGCATGTTTGTAGCTAGATCAATTAAAAAAAATGTAAGTTACATGAATTATTGCGAAGCAAACTGTGTGGTCAATCGTTTTGTTTATTTAAAATGTATAATTTTTAGCTTTAAGGTAAATGTACTGCGGACTTCAAAAGAAAATCTGAACAACAAGAAATTAGTATAAAACTTTTTTGTAAGTACATTAACCTTTTTGTTTTATTAAACAAACGTTTTAAAAAAAAAAAAAAAAAAAAAAATGTTTCTATCTATTACTCGAATTTGTCCAAAACTCTCTCTAACTCGAACAAAAGTCTTGGTATCCCGTGAAAATTCGACTTAGGCAGACCCGACTGTATAACAAAACCATTTGGCAGTGTATTCAAGATTTTACTGTGTCCATAGCAGTCCAGCACCCAAGTATCGAACCAACGGCGACTGAATTAATAAAAGCGAAGTACCGTCAGAATATGCTATCTATAATCTATAAATATTATAAGACTGTAGAGGTTTTTTGTTGGTTACCTACTGGCGTGAAAACCGCTAGACAGATTTCGATGAAACTTTTTTTGAAATGCTTCTTAAGTACCCGGGATGATCACAAGCTATGTAATCTTTTGCTCAGCCTACTGGGTCTTACATAGTAGTCAAAATAACTGTATATCGGAGAGGAATATTATCATTATACAGCCCTAACTCAATAATGGCTTATCGGATTGGAAATCAAAAAAATAGGTGAAATTAGTAAATCTGTCGCTGATTCATTTGAGATATAAACAAACCTGCGTTATCCTGAAGCTGAGCAATGTTTAAAACAATTATTCAAAACATCGCCCACAATTTTCCTTCAGCGGAGACCACCGCCAGCAGTCGTGCAGCAGTGGGTATCGTTGCAGTAGTGTGTGTGTGAGTATATGTGCGCGCTCTAACATGATCATATGCTTTGTACTTCAATGTGCTACAATCATTATCACCATTTGCGGCTCTCACACTCAACCAATCTTAACAAATGAGGTGTCAAAAGAAAGAGAATTTTCTAGAGCAGTGAATTGCATTTTCAGTTTATAAATGTTATTAATAAATTAAAAAAAAACACGATCAAAAACAAATATTCTACCCAAAGTGAACTTCTGTTGTTTTAAGAGTTAATTTTGGTTCATATATGTATGTATGCACATATGTATTTGCTATGTGGAAGTCATCTGGGATGTTTGGCTTACAGTGCTATTTTGCCGAGACTTTAGGCAAACGTTATCAGTAGTGCCACGAGGCACATCCGAACGCACAACATTTCTCTGATTTGTTATTTAAAATTGGTGGAGGAACGCTTCCGGAAGAAAATGGAAAAGTAAATTTATCACAAGGTTTAAGGTGATATATCACAACTAAAAAACCGTAAGAATTCTTAGTTTTGTGAGCGAGCTATTTTGTTGCCTCGGAATGATTAAGCTCCAGCAATTAACAGCGAGATATTTTCACCTGCTGATGGTCAAAGTGCAGAATGTATTTCAATCACCCGGGTTGTGGACCAAGAAGTAACAACCAGATCTCTGGTCGAATTTTTAAACTCTCGCTTTCGCTGCCATCACATAAATTTAAACTAAAAGTGGGTGTACCTACTATTCTTCTAAGAAACTTGAGCCCGCCTAAATAATGTAATGGCACCCGACCTAGAGTTACAATTTTACAATGACATCTGGTAGAGGCGGAAGTGTTGACGGGCTACGGTGCGGTGCGGTTTTTGAGAACTATGAAATCTGCAGTTAGGGGCTGAAAGTTACACATTCAAACGTGTTTGATAAAACGCAGTTAATCGCAGACTTAGACAAATACTTTGATGTTTCTACGCTCCCACTGAAATTGCATATTTGTATGCATAAGAAAGCCCTTAGAATGCGAAGCAAGGCGAGCATGGGTTCAACTAGTCAAGCAATAAATGAACTGCATCCTCGACTTGAACTCATTCCTACTACTGGTATTCTACATATTTCCATCAGAAACTGCAGCATTAATAAGATTAAATAAAGCTATTCAATTGAGATCGGTTTAAATTTGTCTAAGCCAAGTCATATTCTTCAAATGGTCTTTGCTCCGTTCCACAAAACGCTATTTGTTTCTATCTATGGATACTCACCCCCTTTTATTTCCATACCCCATTTGCGGAACTTAAACTCATATAACCAAATATATGAGTACATTGTTTCATTATTATATTTCTTGACACAACACGTTCCAAGTCATTTGTCTTAACAACTTCACATCCACCACAAGTTGCATGGCTCTGGTCCTGATCCTGAGTTCCTTTTTTTTTGCACACAGTCAAGAAGACATTTTAACTTTTCACTGTTGATGCCGTTGTTGGTGCAAAGGAAAAAAAAACAAGGAAGTAACGCTATGAATCCTGTCTGACAAGATATACTTTGTGTGTGAGTTTTATTGCGATTAAAATGTAAAAAGTTTTATGCTCTTCTGGTATGTGGCGTTTTCGTCTTGCGGCCAAAAATGCAGTTGCACGACTTGAAAATTAAAACAACCGCATCTGTTAAAAGGGATTTAGTAAGAAACAGCAGGTGGCGATATTCATACATAAGCGGGCGTAACGTGTGCCAATGGAAAATGTGTGTGTGGGTGACACCATGCAAAAGCATTTAATGGACATCACTCTGACATATCACGTGCTTACACTGTTTGGTTTTTCTCAACTCCTCGTACACCCACACATGATAATAAGGAAGGATTTTCAAATATCGTTTCTTTTTTGTTGTAATTACATAGGTGGTGTTGCGTTTGCTTAGAAAAGGTCCTTCTTTCATTTAATCGTGTGGTAACTCCTGAGCAACACCCGTTTAGACCCTGTAGACAAATGATATGACACGCGATAACTTCAGCAAATATTGTCCATTCACGGCTGGAAAATCATTCATAACACCTTTCTACTCGACTCTTATTGTAACCGCTCTAAAGTTGAACTCGTGCGTGCGCTAGAAATATGGAACTATCCATGTGTACATGTGCACTGCATATCCTTCAGTTCTGGCGGACAAAGTTTATTCATGCATTCACTTCGTTTTATCTCGAAGAAGAAGGACTTCTATGAACTTCTTCAGCAGTGCATGCGTTGTTCGTCTATTTTGTGTTCTTTTCCCAAAATCTTGGGTGTAAGTTATTTCGCCGCAGAGTGAGAAACGGTGGTCAGGATTTACGAGGATTCTGTGGTATGCATCTTGCCAAACCACCAGCCACCCAACATTCTCATGTCCTTGTCTCGGAGGCTAAGGGATATTTCCATATTGTTCACTTTCCATTGTGGTGATAATGTCGGTCCTTAGAAAATCGGTTCTGGTGCAATGCTTTTCGAGTTAATCCTTCAAAGTTTCAGGATTGTGCAATTTTGTCTGCGCGATGCTGTTAGGTGGATGTGGCAGTTGAACAGAGATTTGGGTGGATCTTTTGCGGAGATTTTATAGAAGTTGCACAACAAATTAACTCTGCTTGCCATCGAGGTCATGTGAGTGATTGCGTTTTATGGGTCTTGTGTTTTTTTTTTTTTTAGTCAGGAATATTGTGAAAGGGTTTCTGAATGTGTTGGCAGCACATGTCAACCGAATGTTGAGAGTTATTACAATTAAGGCCGTAGTCCATTAGTGTGGGATTGTGATGGACATTTTGACGTTTTCAGAAAATTAATTAATTTGAAGAACACACACATGGAACATTGAGCGACGTTTTTGGCCGATTCGAGTGTGGAGTCATATTAACTACGGTACGGGAATGCAAGGACTTGTATTCAAGGTCATTTGATTGTTAATGCTCGCCCTTGATGAGGATGAGTTTTTCGGGAAGTTTTGTTAGAAATCGTTTTATGTGATTTCGAGAACTTTTAAATAAAAGAGTGTCTTGGGAGAGATCTTGGCTTAGTGACCATACTTAACCAGGGACGGTTCCTGTAACTCATTTTTTATTTTATTTTTAATTATAAACATTTAATTATCTTTTTTTCCAACGAAAAAATCATGTCTGCATTTTTGCAAGTGATGTGATTTTAGTCTTCACTCAACAACTGTTTAACCAGCGGCCTATTCGACAAAAGTACTTTGCAACTCTGCACTCTTCACTATGTACTCTTCAAAATTGTGCAAAGTGCAGAGTCCGAGCGTTCCAAAAATATTTTAGGAGCATCTACAATTCCGCTCTGCATTATGCAATGAGTGAGTACTGTTGTGGGAATTAACGGAGAACTTTCCTGAATAGTTTTTCTGCAATATCTATCTGTCTGGCTATCTGATTCTGACTAAATCAGTTGCATGCAATCAGATTTACAACACCGTGGACATCGCGGCAGGTTGTAGGCTTGGCGACTCCATGTGATACTCCAATGGCGTGACATTGTGAGCCATTTTCAAGCCAATGAAGGGCGATAAGAATTTTTCGTTTGAGCGCTAAGGCATTGCTTCTATTAGGTTGACACTACAAATAAGAACCAATTTTAGTCAATAAGTATTTCGTGTGCTCTCTTCTTCTTCTTATGGCGTTACATCGTTGGCATTGGGCTGGATTTAGCCTTCTGTACTCTCTGTGCTCTCTTCTGTACTCTCTTAATCTTCTTATGGTGTTACATCCTTGAGCAGAATTTAGCCTTCTGTACGGCGTGCCTCCATTCTATTCTGTCGTGTGCTACGTTTCTCCAATTTTGAACATTTAGTTAGTTACATCATTTATTCATCTTATCCGTGGTCTGCCTCTTGTTCTCGTGCTCTCAGGGTTACCTGTGTTGAATTTTTTTTTTTTCGTTTTCTCGCGTCATTCATTCTTCCTACATGTCCAAGCTATCTTATCCTTTGGGCTTTGGTGAACCTAACTATATCTTCGTCTTCAAGTATTATATTGATTTCCTCATTCGTACGCCGGCAATATACTCAATTTTCTAGTCTTGCTCTGTATATTCTTCTTATTATTTTTCTTTCGAAGATTCTCAGATTTTTTCATCGGCTGTTGTCAGAGACCAGACTTCGCAACCATATATTACTATTGGTCGAATTATCGTTTTGTATAGTATGGCTTTCAGTTTTCTAGACAAAAGTTTTGACTGTAGTATTTTCTTATGTACTCGTATTCTGTTTTGAATGCTGTGATGCATACTATTTTCATTCCTTAAAAGTATTCCAAGATATGTAAAGTCCTCGACCCCTTCAAAAGTCGTTGATGGTTATATTTTGAGGGTTTTTACTCTCATATATTTCATTTTATTTTCGTTTATTTTGAGTCCCACCTGCAGTGCTCTTGATTCCAATGCTACAAATACCTCTATCGTACTGTGATATGTGTTAGCCATTATCGCTAAATCACCTGCGTATCCAATTATTTGGTATGACTTGTTAAAGATGCTGCCGCTATTTTCTAGGTCACCTATAGCATGTTGGAGTGCCATATTGAAGAGGAGGGCAGATAACCCGTCGCCCTATCTGACTCCGTTGGTGATGTTGAATTCATTTCATTGCTTGCCTTGAATTATAATTTTTTGCTTTTGACTCTTTCATCGTCATCATTGCTAGTCATCTACCAGTTTTCGGGGAATACCTTCCGTTATAAATGCTCTTTTAAATGTATTCAGTGTCTTTCTAACAGCTTATATCAGACGAATTTACTCTTAGCTCATACATAAAAAATATTAGGAAATAATGATTAAGAAATGGAATATTGTATCAAACTGCCCCACTTACGGGGTACATCACTTGATTCATCACTCGAGAAAATTGAAACATTTAACATTTCTGTGCCAACAAGGGAAAACAGAACAAGTCGACTTATGTAAAAATTCAGTTATCGATACCATCGGATGGGTCATACTTGATTCTATTATGATATTTCTTTTTCGTTTCATTATCTCTAACGGTTGCTGAGTTATAGATGAGGAAAAAACAACATCCGTAATTTTCCTGCAAATATGCATATGGAAGTCAAGTCAAGATTTACCATAAATCTTTTGGCATATGCTGTTATACTCCAACTGTTAATGGAACTAATACTAAAGCCCCTTATTCCCAGAACAGGAATCGTTACGAGAAAAAAAAAATCGTTGCGAAAAAAAAATCGTAGCTTGTGGTGCGAGATTTTGAGGAAAAATACCTTGAATTTAAAATTTCGCAACGAGATTTTTGATGTACGAGTTTTGACATTTCAACAATTGAAATAGTAATTTCTAGGCGATGAAATAAATTGTCTCAGGAGCAAAATGTCAAAAGAATTAATTAAGAAACAGCTGGAAATCAATCTCATTGCTTTGTCCATGGAATTGGACGATGAAGAAGAAGACGAAGTCCTTGAAGTCCTTATGGCTAACATAACATAAAAAGCTATGATTTTGAACAAATGATACAAACATATTTTCTTCGTCATTTGAAAACTTTATTTTTTGTGTTATTTTCCTCTTCTTATCACTCATATTGAATTAAAAGTATTTTGAACAAAAAATTTAAATTGTTTGCTTTTCGCCAAAATAGCGGTAAAAGAGGAAATGGCGTTTAATGGCGCGAAAATGTGTAGTCTCCCTTTTTGCTACTCAAAATTAATACAATGGTTTCCTCAATCATTGAAAACAATGTGAAAAAATCGCATCGACCATTCATTTTCTCGTTGCGAGAAAGAATGGTTTCTCGCAGTGAAGGTGCGAGAATTTTGACATTTTACGCTACGATTATTTTTCTCGCAACGATCTATTTTAGAGGGATTTAAATCAATACATACACAGATGCTGGCGTGGCGTTCCAACGTATCCACAGGAAGTATATGACCAACCTTCACATTTCTTGTATGTACATGCCTAGGTCATCTATTCCACTGAGTAACAAAAACTTCCCTTGGAAGCCATTCTCTTCGGTAATCTAATGGCTCATGAAACTACTTCAGGACGATTAACTTACTGTTGCCTTTAACTCGTCAGCATGCGTAATCCATTCAATCTTACTTCTCCTCTGCATTTAATAGTTACATGAGTTTGTATGCCAGCTTCATTGTAAAGAAACAATCGTTCAGCGTCTCCTATCTCGTATTGATTCAATAAAAACTGTCTTTAATAGAAAGAATAATTAAATTACATTGTCCTGCACATCCGTAAGCACAATCCAATCTGCTGTTCCCCACCGAAAGCCATTAAAAAGGTTCCCCATCTACATATATCCTTATCAGAAATACCAATCAAATTGCCGAACAAATTGAATCGAAAACATCAACATCGTGATTGACATATGTATATGGAACTTTTCCCGTTGTACCATCTCATATTGTCACAGCTATACAACAGAGTAGAAAAAAAAAGAGAAATCCTTATCCCGTCCTTTGTCCATTGCTAATCCACTCTGAAACTAAAAGTCAGAAGTTTTATTATGTTACCTCCATAAAAGTGCCACCATATAATTGTCCATTGAATGATGTCCCTTCACTATGGACAGATCGTTCAATCTTGTCCATACTTGTATATGTACAAACACATGAACATATATAGTATCTGTGTACACGCACAAGAAGCAAATTGTAATTCAGAGGTCATTTCATTTATATTTATAAGAAGACGACTGGAAGCTAAGCTTTAGCTTTGGTTTTGTGTCGCCAAGTGCTCCTCTGACCAATGACCAATACGCAGCTAAGGTTCTATCCGTATTGACCAGCGAACAAATACGGATCCTGGTAATCAATCTTGACACAAAATCAATACGTGAGGTACATACAATCGATAGAGCAGCGCGTCAGTTTCCATTGAAAGGACGAAGGATGAGGCGAAGATCATAGTCAATCGGATGGCGCTTTAAAGTCGCAATACTATACTTAACCCTATCCCCATGAGCACGACTGTCACAAATAAAATTCTTTGATTCTAATCAATGTCTGTCTGTCTGCTCAGTGAATTGATGGGATAGTTTGTCGCCGTCGCCATCACCATTCGTCCTTCCCAGTCGTACTGTGTCACTAACTCCTGCCCAGTCGGCGACCAGTGTCCATTTAAACAGATGGGACACACATCATTTGGGATTAACTCAATTTGTTGCTTTTCAGCTTGCATCTATCGGAGCTGCTGTTGGTCGGTAAGTTGTTGGTTGCCGCCAGCCGCCGGCAGGATTGTGTAGTCCTTGTTGGTCACACAGCGTTCAAAGCCCCTTCAGTCGTCATCAGCATTTTGTGTGTGATGTGATGGTTCCATGTAGATCTCAGACAATTCTGCTGGTACTCTCTATTTCTTTTTACCCCACGCTACTGGTCAACGAAGAGGAGGAAGAGGACACACAACATTTATAAGGACATGTATCTGTGTTTCCTTCTTGTTGTTGTTTGATATTTCCTTGGATAAATAAATCAATGGTGAAGTTTTGTCTGTTTTTCTCCCGCTCTCTAATCCTTTCGAATGCCATGAATTTTCCAAAAAAGAAAGGATGACAAAGGCGGCCTCTTATCTCTGTGCCTTTTTCGTCTCTCCTTGAGGCCTTCTTGTGCTTAAACTATGAGGATAATTTTAGTGTAAATTTGATTATCCCTTTTCTGATAGAAGGTTGGGGGATATTGATCAGCACAAATAAAGTTTAAACGTGACAAGAGGTCCTTGCTGAGTTGGGTTGGGTCGGCTATGCGGATGTCGGGGGCAAATTGCTCTTGCGGTTCTTGCTAATATATTGTGGTGTTAAAGAGTTTCCTTAACTCAATCCTTGACCTTCTTTGTTCGGTTGTCAGCAGTTATTGTAGGATTTGTGATAGGCAAATGGAGAGATGGCCATTTCGATAGCATATAAGGATATCAAAGGAAGCCTAAGATGATGGGGGTTCGTTTACATTTGCAGGCTACCAAGGCTAGAAAGCTTAGCATTCGATGTGACATGATTTCTAAGTTTACAAAGGATTTGGAAATGGTTAAAAGAAAATATGACGACAGACGAGAAAAAGAATTTGAAAATCGATTTTTTTCCGTTATCTTCCCTTCGAAATGGTAAATGTTAATGAAGTGCAGAGGCCAATCGTGTTTTGATGGTCACAATGATAAGATTTCAAGGCGATGATGTCCTTTTGTTTGGATAATGTTCGATAGTTGGTTGTTTGTGTTGATGAACTTTTGATTTGCATTTGATTCTATGCGGTTTGAAAGGGATCAAATGTTAGGATATTTTTTCAAAGATTTCGAATTGATGAACTTTTACAAATTACCATGAGAACTACGTGATTGAACGAGCGAACTATGGTTTTACAGTCACTTACTGATTTTGAGACAGAGATAGTCGCGTAGTGGTCAGTGCGTTGAACTTCTAAAGGACAAAAATATTTTTTTACTATACCACTTCTCCTTTATGTCCGAAAAGCATTCGATAGTATCATTTGCCACGAGGAGCTTCTCAACTTGCTGCTCAGAGACGGTAAAAAACTGTAGGTCCCTTTCATTCATGCAAACATATAACATGTACGTCGTACACATAAATGCGGGAAGCAGGCCCTGGTACACTCCGAACTGTGGCGCCTAGGTATGAAAGTAATAAACAGTTGATCCTATTATGTAAGTAGTAGTAGTAAGATGCACCGCGACCTTAAGGTCTATTGTGCCTCCTAAATCCCACTCGTCAGTATTCCTATTTGAACTGATTAGAGAGAGCTTTGCTCACACTTTGCCTGATTTCCCTGAGAAATCGCAGCCGAAGACTAAGTGGCAGATTCTCTGCTCTAAGTTGGTGTTTACCCAAGCACTTGAACCTTTTCTGCCCACTCCACCAGTATGTGTTTTGGGGTTTTACTGGACTTATTGCAAAATATGCATGAGTCCTCATATAACAGACCCAGCTTCCTGAGATAGCCCTTAAGTTTACAATGCCCAGAAAGGAACGTAATCAGGAAGCGGAGTTTGTTTTTGTCCAAACTACTGCTAGCTTAGTGACTAGTTGTCGCCATTGCCGTGGTGGTTAGTGCGTTGGACTACTACGTATACTGCTCGGGTTCAAAACCAGCCCGGGTCTAGCACCTAAAAAAATGTTCACGGTTGCCACCTCTTTCGAATGTCTGACAAGCAATCAAAGAGTATCATTTGTCAATGAACTTCTCAATTCGTCGTTCGGAGTCGGCAAAAAGCTGTAGGTCCCTTCAGTTCGTGGAAAAATATACAACGCACACACAAATGGTTGCGAGAAGCAGGCCCAGGTTCACCCCGTAGCGCCACCTAAAGTAAAGTAATGCTAGCTTTAAATCTTTTCAGGTTGTAATTACCTGGCAGTTTCGTCGCCTGTCTTAGGCTCTGAATTTCTTCAGTAATCGGAACTCCTCTTTTATGGTGTGATCCCCTATGCCACAGAATAGTTCAGGACCTACGAAGGGTGTAGCAGCCCTTTTTCTGTCCACCTCTTTATTACCTTCTATCCCCAGGTGTCCTGGTATCCAGTAGATGGTGATATTGTTTCCTTCGTCCAGTCTATTGAGTTTATCTAGGTATTTGCAGGCAATCAGGATTGCCTTGATGACGGCTTGGCTTGAACCTTATGTGTAGAGTCGTTTGGGGTAAGAGTGCACAACGTGTAAGAGTACGCAGTGCCATTTTCTCCATTTGTGAAAGAATTAGCAACAATCGCTAAATGAGAAAATGTGTGCTTCACTAACCGCCAATGATGAACAACTTCTACGAAAATTTTCCATTTAACAGTACAAAGAAAATCACCAAGGAAAAAAAAGCCGCATTTTGTTAAAAAAAAAGTTAATTTTTAAAAGTGTGTCAGGAAAGCGTGGCAACTCGATACCGCATAAGTAGTACGTACATAGGTATTAACAGTGTATATGTGTGTTTGATTTAGGATACAATTTTAGTGGATAATATTATTCGTTCTTAAATTTTCAATACAATGAAAAAAAAGTAGTGTCTAGGGAAAGAGTTCGCAGTGCTTTCTTACCCAGTATCTAACTTTTTATAATAATAACAATTTTTAGGCTATTACCTTCTATCGAAAGATGCAATGAGCACATCACAGTCGTAGGCGGTAGGTGGTAGCTCGTAGCTGAACTATTTTTCTGTTTTTGTTTTTCCAGAAAAATGCCTCGTATCTACCAAACACAAACGAAAAGGAAATTGATAACCCAAATGAAAGGCTACTGAGCTGATTTAAAATGGAAGCAGCCCATGAAACGCTGCCGAAGAACTTAGTTTGAGTGAAAGCACATTTTCAAGCCATTTAAACTACGAAAACTGTGATTTAAAATGGTTGCGCACTCTTACCCATACCTCTGCGCACTCTTACCCTGACAAGAGGGCAAGAGTGCACAACTTGAGTTACTTTGGTTTTTTGATAAAAACATATGAAACTTAAAAAAAAAATATAAAGTATTTTTGTATAATTTTGTTCCCAAAATATAGAGCTACCAAATAATAGGCTCTTTTGTTTGTTATCTGTTGTAAATTTTTCAGAATTTAAGCCCGAAGTCCAAAATGCGCACTCTTGCCCCGAACGACTATACTTACTTACTTACTTAACGGGCTCCCGACCCGTGCCTGAGATACGGCAGCCTTCCACTCTCTTCGATCCCGGACACGCTGCTTCCAGTTGTCTAGACCAAGAGCACTGGCATCCGCGGTAGCTTGGTCCTTAAACCGGAGGTTCGGTTTTCCTTGTCGTCTTGAACCTGGGGGCTGTGATTCGTAGATCCTCTTTGCTAGAGCATTGTTGTCCATTCGCTCGATGTGGCCGATCCAGTGTAGTCCACGTGTTTTGGCTTTTCGGACTACATCCACATCTTGGTACAGCTCATAGAGCTCGCGGTTATATCTTCTCCTCAATTCGCCCACTTTCTCTCTCGAAAGTATTCAAAATCTGCTCAGCTTTCCTGCTTATCGTCCAATACTTGGCTCCATACAGCAGAACTGGCAGAATCAATGTTTTGTAGGGCAGGCATTTCGTCTTCCGAGTTAGGAGCTTTGAACCCATTTGTTTTGCCAAACCGAAGTAGCAGCGGTTTCCTAGGGTAAGTCTTCGTCGAATCTCCACTAAGGTGTCATTCGTGGAGTTGATGTTTACTCCGAGGTAGGTAAACTCATTAACCACCTCGAAGTTACTGTTGCCAACAGTGACGTTTTGTCCTAGGCGGTGGACAGATGTTTCTTTGTTTGTTGACAACATGTACTTGGTTTTGTCCTCATTCACTTCAAGACCAACTCGTTTCGCCTGTTCTTCAATTGCCGTAAAAGTCTCTAACACGACGAGCTTGAAGCGACCGATGATATCGATGTCCTCCGCATATCCCAGTGGCTGGACAGACTTGTGAAAGATGGTGCCTTCCGTGTTTACACCTGCCCTGCGCACTATCTGTTCCAGCACAAGATTGAAGAAGTCACATGACAGCGCATCTCCTTATGTGCCTTATGTGTACCTACCATTTAAAGCATATAGATTCCATATTTATTGTTCCAGTCTTTCTTGTTGCTAACCTTGATGTGAAAGATTTTCTTCAAGCTGAATTTCCTGATCCAGTTGATCCTAGCTCCAGGGTTAGGGAGAAAGTTTTTGCCATTTTTATTTATTTTTTTGCAAATATTATATTCCACTATTTTCTAAGGAGAGAACTCATAAGCTAGGGATGAGCCGAAGTCAGGTGCTTATTATAAACCTGCGGTCTCAATGAGCTGCGGTGGAGTTCATTCCTCCCGAAGTTCTTTCGCCACTTTTCAAAACGTCTGCCAATCTACTCACTCATTGATAAATTACGCTTGCAATTTGCCCTTTCTTCCACCATTTTTTGTTTAAAAGTTCTTCCGAAGTTAAACAGTTTTTTCAATACGAGTAGGCAAATCCCGGAAGAACTTTGTCAAACTCGACATAACCACTTCCATAAAGCCCAATTAGCCCAAGCTTATGCGGATTCACATTAGTCAATCTGCTATCGGAAGTCACGCAGAATCACGAAAATGAGTTCTTCTTCCAAAGGACCTTTCAAAATCCTTAAAAACACATATCATCCCACTCCATAGCCGACTGGGTACGTGTTATAGTGCTTTTCAAGCAAATTATAACGTTCATCCTTTTATGGACTACCAAAGGACTAAATGATTAGTGAACAACGAACAAGACAAAATGAGAAAAAAGCGAGAGGCCAACATCTGCCCTCTCCGTCAAAAAGTAAGCGACGAACAACTCCATGCTCACTATGCGCCATGTATCCTTTTGAGGATACTTAGCCCATTCACATTTGCAAGTGTGTAAATTATCCTGGATTTTCATTGCAATATTTAGTACTGCAGTAGGATAGTGAATGGTGAATGGCGAATCCCTGCAGCAGAAGGCAACGATAAAGAAAGAATGACAACCCAGAGAGCGACTGGTGCAGGAAGAAGAGAAGACTCACTTCCACTACGAGTTGGTATGCATCCTGCATACTCAGTCTCCAAAACCACTTGGCCCGAAAACTCAACGTGTGCGCTTAATGGAGCTTCAGCGTTCTCCGAAAAGACATAAAACTTTTCTCATTAACCTGGAGGAGAAGAGCACAGGACGACAGCGTCAGAGTGGCTGGGTTGTATAGCATCCGAACACCTCCAGGACACGAATCGCATATGTTGTTGCAGATTTCTGACAAAAGGATTGCAAAAGGAGCCTTGCATCGTTGCTCCGGTTGTTGGGTGTCTCCTCTATCGTTCGGTCGGCAGCGAGCCTTGGCCCTAATTCAACCGTTTACTGTTTACAAATGAGCGTATTTCCCGCTTCCCATATGAAGGAGCATAAGTGTGAAAGGACAATATGTACGAGTATGTATGGAGAGAGGTAATAAACGTTGCACGTACGATGAGGTCTAATTTTATGCTTCCTGTTTTCGCAGGTTTGTCATCGTGCTCATCGTCGTCGGTCGTCGTTAGCTACAGGACGATATCGCAGAAGACCATGATGACAATTTCAGGAATTGAAAATTTCATTGTCGGTAAGGAAACGGCTGGCGGGTGGATTTATCATCGGAAAATTAATTTTAAGGACGAACTATAAGTGAAATGTAACTATATGCGCGTGGAGCACATTTGAAGCGGAAGTAAATGATACAAAATTGCAACTTGTGCGTCAGACCTTTCGGCGGAGCATCTTGAAAATACGAAAACCGAACTCGTTCAACACCTGTTTTCCTAATTTTCCCGAATGACCGCGGCCTATTGTTAAATTTTTCCAGTTTTCACCATCGCCTGCGGTAATAACATAACTTTTTATATCCTTTACCTTCCTCCTTTCGCTGTGTAATAATGATCGCTTGGTTTTGATTTTCCTCGAGGTTTTCATTTAACTTTAGCAATTTTCCTCCAGCCTCCACACTCTTGCAAAGGATCAGCAGGAGCGCAACACTTGAAAGTGGCAATCACTAAGGTCGGATGTGTATGTAGGTATGTATGCGTGTGGGTTGATTTTTAATGTCGAAACTTTTCACTTGATGTGATGGAAAAATCGCCTGCCTCCCCCCACCGCACCGCTGAGAAGGAAGTAAAAGAAAACTGCGGTAAGTATGTATACACGAGAAAAAGGATAACTTTTGTAAACACCAAAAGCCTTCGGCGACGGGTGGTGATGGTGGTGGAAAACTTAATTGTCGAAGTTAATGTGAAACAAGGAATAAGAAGAACGTTGCTTTAGCAGAATACCGGCTCGGAGACATTTCATTTGTTTTAAGTAGATTTTTGCGCGCGCATTTCACACATGGGTGGCATGAATGACTGGCTAAAGGAAGCACATCGGCGGGGTCGACGAAAACCGCTTAAGCAATGTAATTTTATCTACGATTATGGAGAGGAAGTGTGCTGAATTTTTATGTTGTAATTAATAAAGTTTATTGAGGAAAATCCAGTGTGGTTTGTCTGCGTGTGGCGGCCCCAAATGCTTATGGAAGGAAGTGAGTTCATATCGTAGGGAGGTTATGTTTTTTTTTTAATGTGCAATCTACTGATGATAGTGATTAAAAATCAGTTGAACAGAGAATAGAAAAGGAAACTGCTGTTTTATTAGAAATTACTGCAATTCTTTGCTTCAATGGTTTGTCGGAAGGAAAGTAGATTTCCATGTTTCACAACTCAATTCGGATAAAGCAATTTGAAATGAAAATCTTAATCTTTGAAGTTTCAGCCAAAGTAAACCTGGCTCCTTATAGCCTATCACCTTCTACAATTCAATATTGTTAACTTTACCGTATATGAGAAAAAAAATACCAGCAGTGTGGTATCTGCATTCCACGTGCAAAAATAAAAATACAACTTCATCTATTTATATGACCATTTTACAATTTTGGTTGTTTTTATGCGCGTACATTTCTTTCTTTATTGGTATTCAAATGAGAATTGCTCGGAATTGATAAATATATTGTATTATGATTATTTTTGTTTTTGAGATTTATTTACTAATTATGTAATTTTATCTCACAGCAAACTACATGATTGTTTTATAATGAGCTAGCTGTCCCGCCCGGCTTCGCCCGTATCGAAAAAATATAGTGCTACTTACAATACATATGTACATTGTCATTTAGTTCGAAGAATCGGACGCTGTGTCTGTCTATCTGTCTGTCTGTCTGTCAATCTATCCATCTGTCTGTCTATCAATCTATCTATCTATCTGTCTGGCTGTCTGTCTGTCTGTCTATGTTTTATATTCACATTTCACCTGAAATTACGAAATTTTGCATGACAGGTACCAAAACCACCGGTTGTTGAGTAATCGCACTGATGCTATATTGTATTCTATATTAAGATTTAAGAAACAAGTACTCTGAAAATTTTACCAAAATCGGTTGGGTGGTTTCCGAGTCTATCAAAGACAAATATACATACCTACATACATTCATTTGTACATACATATATAGATTTAATAACTTGACTCCAGCGCCACCTATCGGGTCCAGATTTTATTATATAATTTTATCTTTTCGCACTGAACCAACATAATATATTGTGAATATGAGCCATTTTGTTCCATAAATCTGTGGCGATAAGCGATAACCGCTTAAGTCTGGAACGCAATTTTCGGAATACGTTTTTTGAAATTGCATTTTCAGTTTGAAAAAACGAATACACATTTAAATGAAAAACCTATGTAGATTCTCAAAATGCACCTTAATCGATTTGTATGAAAAAAATTTTAAATTTGAAATAAGCTTTTTTGCAATGAAAATTATAAAAACGAATTTAATTTTTGTCTTAAGTCGACTTAAGCAGTTTTCGCTTGTGGCCACAGAAATATAGAAGTTAGTAATAACTTGACTCCAGCGCCACCTATCGGGTCCAGATTTTACATTTTCTCTTTTGGCACTGAACCAACACATATTGTGAATATGAGCATTTTTGGTCCATAAAAGTAGAAGTTATTAATATTTTGACCCTAGCGAGATGAAATATACTTTAAAACCTTTTCTCATACCTACCAAATCAAATATGTATACACAAAAAAATTCATGAAAATCGGTCGTGCCGTTTCGGAGGAGTGCGACTTACAAAAATAAATTATCATAAACTCCACACGATTGCCAGTGTGCAGCGTTGCCGTTTGGGACGTTTTTGTGTCATTTTGACGCCTTTTCGGCGATGGGATCCGGGTCCCACTTTTCAACTGCGATTTTGACGCATTTTGAAAATATAGGACCCTTATTTCAATTTATTTTCAAATCATGTCTCTTTTACTTTTAAAACACAATTTTGTTCAACCAGTGCTGAAATCAACAAAGTATTTTTGTAAGTCAGAATTTCCTTCCCAAAAGCTCGTTTTGCATACATGCTCTTTTTGTCTTTGTTATTTTTTTCCCAATATTTATTTTATTTTAAGTCCAGCTATAAAATACAGTTTTTCGAAATATTTCATTTTTTCATACAAATATAAGCGAGACCCTCTCTCTTGTCTGTGTTATTTTTTTCCCAATATTTATTTTATTTTAAGTCCAGCTATAAAATACAGTTTTTCGAAATATTTCATTTTTTCATACAAATATAAGCGAGACCCCTTTTTTTGCTTCTGGACCCCTTTTTTGACGCTTTCGCGGCAACGCTGCGAGTGTGTGCTGTGATACACATTAAAAGTCACTCAAATCAAAAACCCACTACAAAAAGGAGTGCAATGAGAGAATTAAAAAAAAAAAAACTCATCATCAACTTCACACGAATGCCACTGAGATCTGTGATTCAGCTTCTGCTTAAAAAAAATTTAAAAAAACAATACTTTGGAATGCATTTTGTACTATATATTATTCAGCTTCTAGTTTATTGCACAGATATGATTTTGGTCTTTAAATCTGCGTATTGAATGTGATTAAGTTGAGAATGAATATCAATCATATGGAAGAAGCTGTTCTGAAAAAAAGCCCTTTGTTTTAAATTGAAATTTCGTTTTATCATTTGAAGTCCCTTAAACTCTAAAACTAAAAACTCATCTAATTCAAAGCTAATTGATAAACCTTTTCCAAAAAATTAGTAATCTTATACCAAAAGAATCTTTAAAATCTATTCAGCGGTTCTTGAGATCCTTTACTACAAACGTAATATAACACCGATCGGGACTTTGCATTATACTATGTAAGGAAGGATAAATAAACTTGAAAATAATAACTTAGGTATTTGAAGAAGCTGGTAATTTTTTTTATATAATTCACACCTACGCTAACGGGGCTATGAACACCCTTATAACATCGCACATAGCGCGAGCACATAGAGAACAAGAACGAGAGATAGACAGACAGAACTCAGATGTTAGGTTTCAGCTTTAAGCTGTCTTTTAATCTTATTGCCTATTTTAATTAATTTTTCAACCTATGAAAACGATACTTGTCCCGAGCATGCCTCTTGCAGAAATAACCTACTGAAAGTAATTATTCCATTGGAGCATTATTCTGAATTTAATCTGCTCATTGTTTTCATATTACACTTAACTGTGTCACTTAGCAGTCACTGTATGTATCCCAGATATTATTGACAATTGGCATCCGTTTCCGTGCCTTAACATACAAACATACATAATGTAATATGTACATATGCAGGCGAAACTTTTATTTTTTCCAGAAAACGCTCGTTATTATTTTCGCCTTATCCATAAAGATTCTTACATGCCATAGTAACAGAGAATACTGTGGCGTATACGTAACATAACATCGAATCCATTCATATTCATGTGGAGAAAAGTTACGATATCCCTACATCACATGTCTCCTTCACCCTTTTTTCTACATTTTCCTGATCTGAATATAATAATGTGCTTAAAATTCACCCCATGTAAAAAAACCAACAGAGTCAGGGCAACCGTTATCATCATCATCGTCGTCATCAGCAGTAGCAGCATCATCATCATCATCATCGTAAGGAATGAGGAACTTCGGATCCGACGGACCATATCCTCGTGCTGTTGCAAATGCATTAAATGAAAGTATGCTCTAGAATGCATACGAAATTCCAGTGCCAGATGTTGGTCATTTTCGTTCGCTCCCCTCACCGAACGACCATACGCTGGCATCAGAGAACAATCCCATACAGGTTAATGGGGGGAGACAAGAAAGACGTCTGAAGGTTGCATGGATACCTATCTACCGACGTACCTACCAACGAGGCCAATGCTAACCCCTCAGAGGTGAATTTATGGGAAGGACGTATCATAATAGCAGAGCACTCTCTAACCCTAAAATTTAGCTCTGTGGTTCGGTCGCCGTTCTTCATCCTAACCGGAAGGAGATGCAAATTCCGTTGTTTCAGAGGTAAATATGCTCTGTTTCGGCTGCACGGTACTTGCAGGTCTTACAGACTGGCCCTGGGTATAAATTCCTGCTAAGGTAACCTAAATGAGTGTTTACCAGGCCAATTTCTAAAGAATAACAAAACTAATAGTAACTAACTTTCTGCTGAAATATTATTTGTAGCCCGAAAAAAATTAAAAAAATAAAAACTGGGATACTTTTCACCAGCTGCTGATGGTAGGGAAAAATGCAAAATTCCAAGAGTGTGAGTTGCAGCTCGGTTTGCTTTACACTTGTGGATGCATTCACATATTTTCAGCTAATTTGTTTTCTTTTTTTAGTGTATATGTTTGTATGTTTGTGTGAGAGTCGAGTGTATGCACCGTTTATATTTGTTTTTCCCTTTATCCACACATCAATTATGAATTTTAATTTGGTAGTGTAGAGCAGAAGCGTATTTTTGAATTGAAGAAATGAAAGTCATTAAATTGTGAAGTTGGTTTTCACGTTGCATTGGATTGAATTTTAAATTGAAGTTACCGCAACTTTTCAACAGAAATATTTTTGGCCACTTGGCAGTTAAGTATTTAAAGGTATCCGTGGGGAAGCGGAGAAGTACCCAGCTCGAGGGTCCAACAGTTCGATTTTAAATATAAATTCAACTAAGGATTTTGCCAACGTGAAGGAAGCGTTGCCTGTTGCTAGAACTTGTTTGAGATCAATAAATCGCTTCTTTGTGGATGGAAGTTGCAATAGCGCGCCGACAGCGTTGCCGCTTGACTTTGGATGTATGTAGCCCGAAAAACTGTGAAAAGTAGCAAAAGTAGCAAAATCTCTCATTCCGAAAAGTAGCCTAAGCACAGACCTAAGGTAGCAAAAGCAAAAGAAGAACGTTTGTAAGAGCAATTCATTGTTTTGCAAAAACTCATTCTTTATAATACTTGTCGTTTTCGTTCTAACAAAAGTTATATGTTGTGCTACCTTGGAGTCAAGAAAACTTTTGCAATAGAATCCATGTTGAACAGCGGAATATGATTAACGTTCCAAAACATGACCTGGCAATGATCTTCGAAACTTCCATACTATCCATATTTTTTTTATTTTCCTTCTCCTTTTCTTTTCGCTGTCTTATTACGAATCTGCAACAATTACATAAAGTTGATGAGCGATCTATAGCAATTTATAAGTACAATTTATCACCTTTCTGATCCAGTTTAAACTTAACAGAAGAAATGCAACAATTTTCCTGTTTGCTTCAGTCAACACAATTGGCAGTTTACCAGTTTTTCAACACGAACAGAATAAATGAACGACGGTAGGGAACGCATATTTTGGATGCACAAAACAGAAAACTCAGCTCTCACCCTCAAATGAATTAGCTTTGTTCAATGAGGAAAAAAGGCAGATCAGAACAGTGCAGATTTGTGAAATATGTATGTCAGATCAAGTCAGCATAGAAAATTACATACAGCCATATGTTTGTTGTCAAAAATGACAACTGCATTAATGATTATTTTACTTAATGTTTTCCAAATTATTTATAGCATTTTACAATAACTGATTGCCCTTTTATGCGATTGAACTTCAATTACTTCCCACTTGGTAATTTTTACATTAAATAAAAATGTGCAACACAGCTGATTTGAACATTTCTTACAAATATGTACTGCCTCAAGAGCAGGTGCTTTGTACTTTTCTGTTCTTCTCTATAGAGCACAGCTTAATTGAACAGACCTTTTTTTTGGGATTGAAAGCAACAGAAAGCATTACCTAACAGAAACAAAACATTTTGCAGGGAATTTCGAAAAAAAAAAAATGTAGCAAAATGGGTCAAATTTTAAAATTAAAGTAGCAAAGTAGCAAATTAAAAAACCGAAAAATAATGTAGCACTTTTGCTACGAAAGTAGCATTGTGGCAACGCTGGCCGACTTCGACTTCTGCTTCGGCTTCAGATTTCTGATATTTTTGTTCAGGAGCTTTAGGGTTTCATTTAACACGTTCGGGGACAAGACGGCATTTGTGCCTCCACAGTAGGTTTTGACATTAACGTCTGACACTGAGCAACTTATTTTTATTCGTGAGAAATAAATGCTTCGGATACATCTGCATTTGGACGTGAACCTTCAGCGTAACAAGCGACAGCCACTCCGCATGATCTGTTTAGTGATGATGGGACATTCGGCGACGATCCTGATTATCAACCGGAACAGGATGATCAATTAAAAAAAAAACGCATCTAAATTGCGGACCATGCAGAATATTTCATTGGAAAGTAACCTGCCAAACGTTTATATTTCGGGATAGAAAATTGCTTGATACGTATAACTAAGTCGCAGTATCTAACAAATTTATATCGAAGGGTAGTGTTTTTGGTCAGTAAGAATCTGAGCACGCGCTTGCTATTCTCATAGTGTCTATGGAAGATTTTCACCTACCCTCGAAAAAAAAAAATTAAAAAACTCGCCAGAGAATTTACCAGAGACAAGATTTCAAGTAACTGCCAATGTGCAACTTATTGGAGATGACCAGCACAACACCGATGTGGAAACCGGCGATAAAATCGTTCAAGACTGTCCTTAAGGTTCAGATAACGATGGCTTTTCTGACTAAGACTTGGAAGACGAAGGATCGGGAAGTGATTCAGAAACCGAGTTTGATGGCAAATGGCGATTCAATTTCGATGCAGGGGAGGGCTATAGTCGACATGACGGCATATCCATTTAACGCTTGAGCTGGACGACTGTAGCCTCCAAGTTGAGGTGTGAGTTAAGACTAAATCGCATTCTAGTTCAATTATCATCATATTGGTCCGATTCCGGATAAAATATCTCTTAAAATGACGGAGATATGCGTGTGTCAGTCTAGCGTCCTTCACCGAAAATCATGTGACCGCGAACGTGTTAAAATGGGAGCTACGAGTATATCTACAAATAAAGTACTTTGAAGGTCCTGCTGGTAAAAAAACTTGGTACGAGCACTTGGTAAGACTTACAAAAAAATACAGTATTGCATTGGTCTATGTGGAAACACAAATGAAAGTGATATTTATGGTCTTTCTTGCTTTCTTTTGGTGGCGCTACAGCTCGGGGTAAGCCAGGGCCTGCTTCTCACAATTACTTTTGTGTGCGAATTTTATTTTTGCGCGAATGGAAGGGACCTACAATTTTTTGCCGACTCCGAATGGCGAGTTGAGAAGCTCAATCGTGACATATATGGTACCCCTTGCTTTGATTATTTAGTGTGTGGTGGCACCGTGAAAAAACTTTTATGTGTTTTCCTCGGATTGAACCCGGGCAGCATTGCACAGTAGTCCAAAGCACCTACCACTTACTAAGGTGTTCACTAATTTATGGTCACCCTGTTGAAAATAAAAAAAAAAGTTCTATTCCATTCGTCGAAATCACTAACTATCTAGTGTACTTCTTTCCATGGTCATATTCTTTCAAACCTGCCCTGTTTGTGGTAAGAAAATTTCTAAGATTTTAAATATCACCATTTCACAAATTGTCCTAGCAAGGAAATTATCCGCAACGGAAACCACCATTTACGTGGACAGCCAAGTCGCACTTAAAGCAATGGACTCCACTTCCGTGAACTCAAAATGCGTAAAAATGCGTGAAAAAAAAATGCGGCACTTAGAGCGATGAAACACCACATAGTTCTATTCTGCTGGGTACCCGGACATGCAGGAATAGAAGGAAAGGAAATAGCAGACTGACTGACCAGGAAAGGCTCCGATATGGATATAAGACTAGCTGACAGACAGATCTTACCGGCTTTCAACACAGCTAAAAATCGAATAGACTGCATCAGCACTAATTTAGCCGAGGACCAATGGAGCAGCGATGGCCAGTATTCGATCAGAAAAGAACATTATCCCTACTTTCTATGAGAAGAAGCCAAATCCAAGTACTCGTCGGTGTTATAATCAGACACTGCATAATAGGAAACATGGCTAGAAGATACGGCATCCTTACAAATGACTTCTGTGGAAGCTGAATGGATGAGGGTACGTTCTCTGTCTGGCTCTTCCAGAACGGCGCTTATCTTGTATGGGAGCACGGTTCTTTGACTGCCTAGATGACCTGGCTAAGATACCGCTTACAGACCTATGGAGATTTATTAGAAGATCGAATTGGTTTTGTTTAATGCATTTTTACATGCACAACTAGGGTATTCACAATGGACCTTTACGGCCTCTGGATGAAATTGCAAACGAACTTCCATTATCTTGTGATACTTGTAACTAAACCACACCAATCATGTGCACCTATTTGTACATTGTTTCAAATGCATTCACTTAAATGTCTCAGGTTATGGCACAGCTATTCCAAGACCATTGTTTAAATTATCATTTTATTTAAACTCTCACTGGTATCGCGCTTGCAACTATGCAATAGGCACGTTGCAAGATGTAGGTTAACGGTATTTTCCCCTTCAATATTTATTCTAAGATGTTTTTTTTATGACTTCTTTGTTTATTTTCTTAGATCTTTCACCTTACATTGTCCCCTATTAGATTGCCGGCAGCCATCCTACGTTGGCAGTTAGCCGCCCCTTTCTTCTGTTTGGTTTTTTTTGTTGCTAAAATACTTGTCTAGATTTCCCTTGGGGTGGTTTATTAAAAATAATAATTTTCGCTTTCGTATGCCTCCTGTAGGTAAGTCATTTTGCCCCAAAGCATAGAACTCTTTAGAAACTTTTACTCAAAAAAAAAAAAAAGTTCGAACCATTCAGACGTCTATTCAGACCCATAAAAGCCAGCCGTGGATCCACCCCCTAGTTCTAATGCGACGTCATAAATAATTGAGAAGGAATTTTATTAAAAACTCAACGTGGCTCTTATTTTATATTTACAAATGCATTCACTTTGCTGCCGGAGCTCTGATGTACATTCATAGTTGGCTCTTGTAACTCAGTATCAGGCAGCAGTACTCCTCTGTGTCTGGATGCAGCACACACTCGTATACTGGTCAACTGCTGCTGCAACAACTACTGTCCTAATGGTATAACAAACTCCACTCCACTCCACCCGTAGTCGCATGTCGAGTTAAAGCGATGGATAATTTATTGGCCAATGAAGTGTACCGGCTTATGGGCGGACTTGTCGGCCAATCAATAAATCAGATCGGACTGAGAGCGGAACTCGGGGGGATGGAAATGGAAACATAAAAATAGCGAAATAATAATTTTATTTAGCTTTTGAGAGTAGCATGGGGCATAGCCGGGGCTGCTTACGTTTGTCCGGCAAAAGTTTTCTTCTTGTTTTGTTTTTTTTTTTTTTTTTTTCGAGTTATTGGCAAAATATTTGCGAAAGCCATAAATCCTGCTAAAGGACATGAACGGGAATCAAATATGAAATGCTGTTAGATTGTAATTTGGTTTTAGAATTTATGGGCCTCCCTATGCTTGGATGGCCACTGCCGTCAAACCGTAACGTGGATATAACATAGAACTGACTGCATTGGCGACGGTTCGCTGTTCGCTTGATTTAGTTGAAATTAAAATGCAAATTGACAGCCTGGACACTTTGGAGATTTTTATTTTATTTAAATTTTTTTTCTATTCCTTTTTTTGATATTTCATAAATATGCACCCGAAATGTAATACGAGCTGTCAAATTAGCAGATACGATTTATAACGATGTCGAATGTCGAAAGTGTTTTATTTCTTATGGAATTTTTATTTATGGAAAGGATATTGCGAATGCGGTCCAGTCTGTCTGTTTAGTTACTGAAACTAAGATGGAGTTTTTATTTTTTGTTTTGTACAGGGTGGGCCAATAAGGGTTTCACTAAGAGAATAGCAAATCGAATTGATTTGGATTTTTTATTGAGGAATGCTTATTGATCGATAACAATTATGTGCGGAAGATAGTATCCGTCAAGTGTTTGCCACATAAGCAGCATAATTGCTCCTCTATTTCACTAATATGCATTGGCAACAAATTGAGTGGCCAACCGTATGAAATGAATTAGAAAAAAGGTCCACTTAAACTACTTTGCTGGTTGGTTTGGGTTGGATAATATCTTCAGAGATAGCTGGAGCAGTGGAATAGCTGTATATTTTTCAGGAACCTGATTGCATAGAGCAACGTTTCTCAACCTCAATCATTCAGTCATTTTACGGTAGGTAGTGGAATTGTTTGATTTTTGGAAGATATGCTTGTTTTTGTAACTGAAACTTGGCTCATGCATTTGTTATTGAGAGGGGTAGCAAAATGGTGTGAAAATAAATGGAGAAATAAGAAAAAAAAGATAGTTTTCGTTATGGTTAACAACGTTTGTTTGTGTAACATATTGGAATAATACCTAATAGTGACGTATTTTTGATTGTGTATTAAAAGGACCACAGCTTGAAAATCGTTGAGAGGATAAAATATGTAATTTTTTTTTGTTCCAACTAAAGCTTGGTGCGCACATGCGTTTTCCGTCGAACGACTATTCAATCAAAAAAAAAGAACGTAGGTCTAGGTACATATAAGTTTTAATGTAAGTGCACGCACATGATACCTATCAATCGAAACGTTTAAAAGTCTGCGATTTGTCTCATTTTTCGTGAGATGCAATTATCGCAAGTTAAAAGTGTCTCCACACACTTGCGATTTATATCGTTACGATCAAAAAATCGTAGTCGCAACCAGATATTGGTATGAAAGCACTTGTGATCTCTGTCGCTCGGATATTTAGTCGCAAAATATGAGACACTCAGTTCTTAATTTGACTTCACATATATGCGACGTAATAATCGCAGCGATTAAAAAAATGGGACACACTCCATTTTATTTGCGACTGTTTGACTGCAAATCAAAATAGGTCATAGGCAGGGTTCGGTATTTGAGTCTAATTTAGAGTTTGCGGCGCCATTTCGTTAATTTGCTGAAAAAACAGAGTACAATTTTTTCATCCCATCTTCAGCTACTGGCCCTTTAGCTTGTTGTAATTTCTTCTCGAATCCGTTCAAAGTCAGTGCTCAAATTAAAATACATACAACAACTAGGAGTCACCTGCAATTTGTAAACTCTTAAATATGCGGTCTTTCGGGTCGACTAAAAATCTTTTCCAATTTCACCACAAACTCTGTCTTGGGGCATTTTCACTTTCAATGACAAGCAACAAAATATTTTGGGAGCAGCACGCATTTAGGCACATGCAATATTCAATAGACCAGCACTAACTATGACTAGTATAATGTCACATAATATGAATATAGAATCTAGATGAAAAGGCGCACAGTTACGAAAAAAATACTTCCCAGATGTCTAACGGTTTTTTTTCAGATGAAACTGCGGCGAATGCCTGAGATTGCACTTATGGCACAAGAAGAAGCGCATGTATATTGAGTTGATACAAATGTATTTAGGATTGTATTGGTGTGTAGGGATTTTTTTTTATGCGCGCTAGTGTAAACAACGCGTGCAGTTGTGTGCATGTTCATACAAGAGAAAAACCTACTCACATACGTGTGGACACTGAAATTTCTTTCGTGAGAGCAAAAATAAATCGAATAGTTAAGAAGAAAGTGCACAGCTACTTTGACAAATAGTACTAAAAAGGCAAAAAAGGCAAAAAAGGCAATATGAGTAAAACAAGCAAAAAAAGGCAATATGAGTAAAAAAAGGCAAAAAAAGGCAAAGTCAACAAAATCCGTTCCCTGGTCAAATGGATTAACATGGATGTTCAGGGATATCGAATGGATATGTACGTATGTATGTGGTCTAGTTTATTTTGCGGCAAAATATTCGTCCACAAAATACTGTTTGTTGATCGCTTCTATTTTTTGGTCGCATATGTATGCATTCACACTAAAAGCTGTGTGTTATATTTTTTTGCGACTAAATAATCGTGCGACCGAAAACCACAAGTGCCATCATGCTGCATGGTAATATTTGTGTTGCGATTACGATTTTTTAATCGCAGCAATAGAAAATCGCATGCATCCAAAAAGATATGATTTTCAAGGTGAACTTTTTGCCGAAAGTAATACAAATACCATGGAACAAGCTCAAAATTCACTACAACATGGCTGCGACTTCTTCTTCTTCAATCGAATCGAAAAACCACGTCGAGGAAAGCGCTTTGATCCCACTGAATCGAATAAGGCACTGTAGATAATAGATTCAGTTCTACGGACATAGGTGCATTCGTGTTTACTTTCAGGACAACAATTTCAATCATGACGAATATATACATTGAGTATATCAAAAACCTGTTAAGGCACTAGATGTTTTTGAAGCTATCGTAGATCTTTCATAGGGGTAAAGGAAAGGAACTTCGATGAGTGACACTAACCAAAACAAGAGCAGGTTTTTAGCAAAAATACTTTAAACACTTCAGATTGGATATACATACATACATACATATGTATTCACATATGTAGATCGTGTCAAATGACTTTTATTCTATTATATTCAAGAAGACACCGTAGCTTTTGATCGTATACGTAATTCACTGTGAATACTCGTGCATAGTTTGCGCTGTAAGAACACATGAAAAATTCACCATCCTCAGCGAGTGTTAAATTCTGCTCATCATCACGGTGTTCGTCCTGAATGAAAGAAGCAAGGTGGCATTAGCACACGATAAATGCCACCTGTGACACTGTGACACTGGAATTCAGCTGTCTTCGTCCTGGTGCCTGCTGCTTGGTGACTCTGACTACCTCATTGCACTGTATTACTAATTTCACTGAGCTGTTTCCTGAATGTGTTATACAGATACGAAGGCAACATAAAAAAAAAAAAAACGGAAACCCGAAGATAACTGTATAAACCGGATGCTATTAGGGGCATGAGACAAATTCGTTTTCTCATTCTTTATGTCGGTTTTCGTGGCTTTATTTTCATTTTTCAACATCCGCCAAGGGGAATTCGATAAAATAGAAAAGGGGACACACCAGGATCCCAAAACTAAGAGCAGAGACATGGGGAGCGATGATGGAAGGACGCAGATAAGGATACGACAGTACTATAGGTAATGTCGAGGTGATGTCTCCCTCGGGGCTACGGATTGTCTCCTTTACTTTTTGCTTAAATTAAGGATGAAATATCTTGATCTAATGGCATCGACTAGCAGGAGCGAATAATGACGGCGGGGAAAATTGGATGCTTACTTGTTGATTCCAGTCAGGTAAAAGTGTGACAAAAGCGGATGGCGAATGGCGGATTAACAAATCGCATGGAACATTGATTTTTATTTTAAGCAGAACGGAATTGATTTACCTTTAAGTTGGATACAGTTCAGCTGCTTTTTCGGTTTTCAATTAAAAGCTTATGCTGGTTTCCAAGTGGAGAGATGAACGCATAGTTGACTCCTCTTTTTGTTCAGTGGTTTATGTGACTCAATTTTAATTAATGATTGATTTTATGATAACACCTTAGGGATTTGAACGTAATGAGAACGAAGCAGAGATGTGAAGTTGATTGAAAAGTAATGACTTCAAGTGCTGCGGGCAGAGATGTGGAATCACTTTTTCTTATATACAGTGTTGGCCAAAACTAAAGCACGAAATTATTTTTCAATGGAAAAAACTGCATAAAATTTATAAAATGTGTGATAAGTTTCTCATTTTAATTGTTTTTGATACATAATAATATTAGTTATTAATTCACCATCAAAAAAATTATTTTAACTTTTAACATAGACAAAAAACAACAAATAATATCAGAATTCATAAGAAACCTTATTCTTTTATTTTTCATACTCTTTGTGACTCGGTTATTGCACCAACCTCAATTAACGCAACTGCTCGAATTTTTATTCGTTGATTTTACCGAGGGCTTACTGTATATATAATTCACTAATGCTGATATTATAAGTGGTCCTAGCGTATCCTCGATTTGGATGGTTGTCGCTTGCAGCTGTTTTTTTTGTATTCTTCTAATTCATGGCATTGATATCTGGTTTGATAATTATTGCTGAGCCACCGTCCACTAAGATGATTTATGATGTGGAAGATTTTGACTTGGAATTTTTAAAAACAACTTTTATTTGTGAAATGTGTATCTGATACTAACATAGTGTCAATTGAGTTGTTTTTAATGAATTCTTTTATTTCTAAAGCATGTTGAATTAGTCTGTTTGAATTCAATTATGAGGATTTTTAAGTTTAATCCATTATCCGTTTTAATTATCAATAGGACTAGTTACATAGTTCAACATATGAGACATCTGCGTTAATAGTTGTTTTATAATTTCTTTGAGTTCGGATAGGTCGTCCATGGGTTTCCTTAAATATTTTTTTTATTATTTATTGATAAGTTTACTCCTTTGTTTTTTATAGAAAGGACGTTGTTCCTGTTTTCCTATCAATTGTTTGTAGGAGGGGTTATAGTCATTTTAGCAGAAGTGTTGTTACTTTTAATGGCATCAGCAAATTTTGTTTGTGGATGAATCATGTTCGGTCGGGTTGGGGTTTATCTGTGAGGTCATTTTCAGCTTCTGTGCTTTTTTAGGTTTTTTTTTTCTTATTGTCGGATATCTTTGTTTTAGTAATGGTTAGTGATGTGAAGACTCTAATTTGTCCTCGTCCGGCAAGATCAGCTGAAAATATCACCGCCGGCCGTAACTGAACACCCGGGTGCGTCCATTTCGAGACGATCACATGAATTTTTATTTTATTATTTTATTTATTTTATTTATTTATCTACAAGATACTTATAGCTAACAGATATTTCAGGTATTTAATAAACAAATAAAATGAAAATATAAATAGAATAGTGTAATCTTATCTGTAGGTAAACTTCAATGTTACTACAATCTTCATTGAAAGATATAATTGTTGTAGACAAAGGTTCATTACAACCGTTCTTCGTTATGTATAAGTGTTGAAAAATAAAATCTCTAGTTCTTAGTAATTTAGCAGGTACATTGTGCATACCTACATAAATGGGAAGCTTAGAAAAGAGAGGTGGGCATCTCATATGATAGCAAAGTATATCTCTCACAAACATTAAATCATGAATATTACTTAATTCCAAGCAATCGGCATCTGGCTTAATACTCAGACCTGAAATTCCATCGCATTCTAAAAAATAATTATTCTAGTAAAACGCGTTTGAATTCTTTCGAGGCGATTGGAATGAGTATGGAACGCAGGGCACCAAATCACGTCAGCCTACTCAAGTAGCTTTCTCACTTAGAATACGTATATAAAGATAAGAGGGCAAGGGGGTCCCTAAAATCCTTGAAATTTCGATTATTAAAACCGATCGCAGAATTGGCTTTGACAACGATGTAGTCAGTCAGATTTTTTAAAGGAAACGAGAGATCGAGAATAACACCTTGATCTTTGATTTCGTTAACTGGACAAAGAGGATAAGAATCAATAAAGTAGTCAAACTGCAAAATTGAAGACATTCTGCAGAGAGAAATCGTATGACACATTTTAACACTAAGTTTTAACTCATTGAACTTGCATCAATCAGAAATTGAATTTAAATCTGATTGTACTAGATTGCAGTCCTCTAAGGTAACTTTCAGAAATAATGTTAGAGGTAATATCATTAATGAAAATTATAAAGAGCAGTGGGCCCAAATGGATACCCTGAAGAACCCCAGAGGTGCAGTAGACCTAGTAGTAGACCGACCGGATAGAAACCACGCTGAGCTACTAATACGAACTCTTTTGTGAAAAACTCAAGTTTGTTTTAAACTAAATTTCCGAAAAACTTACGAATCGCTGACAATTTACAAATACCCCTGCAGTGTTCGACATTATTTTTGAAGCCAGACTTATGGATGGGGACAAGAAATGAAGTTTTCCATTCCGGAAGGATAAAGACTGGTTGAAAATAATAAACAACCGGAAACAAAGAGAATAAGAACAAGAATTAGGATTTATAGCGGGAATACCATCAGCTCCTGCCCATATTACTTAATTTCAAAGAGCCAATATCAACCTTACCTTGGGCCTCTCTGTTTCTTCGCACTCATAAAGATCGTGGCCAACATGCTTATAGGCTCAAGTTGACGCAAGAATTGAATCCAGTAGATTACGCACATAGCCGTTTCATTTGAAATTACTTTTCTTGTTGGATGAACATTTATAAAGCTGCAGCTTGATGGAAGTCCAGCGGTATACGTCGCGCGTCGGGCTGAGTTTTAGTGAATGAATTGAATGAGTGCATAAATTACTAAAATGAGGAGAAAAAGGAACAAAATCAAATTAAAATTTAAATGAACAAAGATTAACTACCATTGCTCGGCTAGACAAGAACTTCTGAACTGTAAAACACCATGGGTTATCCTTACACTTACGATATAAGGTCGCTACAGCAAAAAAGGATCCAAAGTCACGTTTTCATAATCAAAGGACCTTCATCCAGAAATACCTCAGAAATGTTTCACGGGACATCCAAATCTTAATTTATCAGCACTTAAGCTATAGCCCGCACGTCGTCTAAGAAAGGAAAGAACGTTCAAGGAATACACCTAGCGTCAGCAGATAAAGTATTATCCAAGCACCCACTTCAGGTAATGACAAATAAATAAAACATCCTCCACGAGTGACTGCGCTGCAAAAAAAAACACCCCCGAATGTATTCTGGAAAATTCTGGCTATAGTTGGGGTTTGCTTTTAAACGTTCGCCTTGGCCGACCGACGACGGCGACAACAAAAAAAACTTTCCCCCCTCCGAACTACATTGCATTGCATTAGGAGAATGCGAAATGCAACACTGCATACAAATGTTTGCATTACTGAGCGCTGGCGGAATGCTCATGTAGAAATACGAGCTCGTCTAGGGACGAACATTCTTCAAAATGGCCTTTTTCAGGAATGCGATTCGCTGTTGTTGTTGTTGTTTGGTTCAGCGTTCCCTATAGTTTCTTAGGAATTGTACATGTAAGAGACGCAACTCAAGTGGCAGGGGATAGATTGACTCACTTCATTCTTCATGCACCCCAAGCCCCCTGTCCAAACCCAGGTTGCCGACATCGTTCTTCTTCCCCGCATCCATAGTGCACTTTAGAATCTGTGTGTACTCAAAAGTTTTCTTCCCCACCACGAGCGTGCTTCGGGAAGACACAAAACTACGGAAACCAAAACTACTGGAAACTACCCTTTAATATTGCCTTCGGGGAATTCATTTAGTTTTGCGGCAGTCATGTGGGGTAGGAATGTTACTGGTGTGTATGTGTGTGAGCGATCCGCTCCAACTTTCTGTCATACATCATTCCGGGTGGATGCCGCTAACTTCAGTCAAAAAACTTTTAACATAAATTTGTGCATAATGAATAAATTATTATGCAGGGCTACCCTGTATGGCGCGCTCCTCCACCCTTTCATTCTTTCGTCCTTTGGCCCTGCTCAGGCACTTACCAACTATACTACGCTCCCCTTGCGCGTTCTGGCATCACGTTTCGTCTTTGAATTGAAAATTCAGCTTTCTAAGGACTCGTCCACACACAGCACAGCGAGCTCCATTCGGATGCGCTACATGCTAGCGCTAACAGCCCATATGCATACGGTGAAGGACTCATTTACTTGAAATATGAAATTTTTGGTTACGAGACGCGCGCGTTCTAGAAACAACCACATTGCACCACCACATCAAGTCATCCGCCGCGCCGTTGTAGTGTGATTGTTGATGGGACGGCAACACCCTCTTCTGTATGAAATGCCACACTCATGCGAGCAGTGTGCTTCCCAATCGGAAAGTTGGGGGTGAGCCCTCTGTAGGGGGTACGATGATAGTTTTGACTGATATACTCGTTCGCAAGGATAATGCCAGTGTAAGGGATGAGTCGCTAACTGGTTACTTGAAAGCTCCTGCAGAGGGAGTAATTTGTTAGTGTGACGTGCTACGACATGACTGGATTGGATGTACATTTGATAAACCGGCTGCTAGGGCTGCGAGAGCTTCCCAGTGTGATGGATTTTGCATTTCAGTACGATATACATTTTGCATATTTTTCTGATAGCAACATTGGGAGTTGATAGCTTTGTTCATGCGGTGCTTTGACACCTGACAAGTCGATGATGTTGCAGGGAGAGATATTATGATGGCAGCCAAGTCGAAGCCGAGTGCTTTGAGTGGAAGTGACACAAACGTTTTCTACTATATGATGACTCTATTCTAAGGAAATTGCAATAAATAAGGGCAGGAAGAAGTTCACTTTTGATGATTATGTTGTATGCACGTACGTATTGAACTCTTTTCTCTCTAATGAACTAGTGCAAGTACTTAGACAACGAGTGAGTAACAACACGAATAGACAATACACCTGTATCTAGAGACCCTATTCTCTTATTTAACCAGCCAACAACTTTGCTTTCGGGCGCATTGACGCGATGGTTTATTATAACAACAACTAACAAACATTGATGAATACGTGCCACTGAATCCAAATACTTACTTACAACGAGAGGCAAACACATAAACACACTAGTGGAACTCCTGCACCTCACCAAAACCAATATTGTACTCTTCCCTAAACGACTTAAGATTCCAGAATTCAGCGCCCCGTCCCTAGGGGGGGTTTCAACTAGACTTAAGGGACCATGTAAACTATTTAGGGGTGATACCTGATAAAAATCTACTTTGGAGAAAAAATCTGGAAAATATAATTAGGAAAGCCAAAAGAAACCGGTTCTACTGGAGGGCTTTCGGCAAGACGTGGGGTTTGAAACCAAAACTAGTTCAATGGATATACTCTTCTGTAGTCAAACCCATATTACTCTACGGAGTGTTAGATTGGTGGCCAGCTGTGAATAACAGCTACGCTAAAATACTGCTAACAAACCCCCAACGAATGGCACAATGATTGCCGAAGTAGGAGGTATAGCAATATACACGGATGGATCACACATTAACGGAGAATCGGGAGCTGGTGTACACTGTCTGGATCCTCCAAATTAAGAACCCCCGGTAACTATTTTTCAGGCAGAAGTTTTTGATATCTTCAGTGGCGGATGAGCCGGCAAGGGCTGGGGCGGAAGACGTGGAAAATTTCACAGTGAATACCATAGCACGGCGGTACAAGCTATGAAAACTGCTTATTGCCTGTCTTTTGCAAAATGCCACTCACAAATGTGGAGTCAAATTCAAGCATGCAGGGATGCCAAAAAAATAATAGAAAATCCAAACGCACAGCGGGCAAGAAAAGAACTGAATTTGGGCAGAACACAAATAAAACTGATGATTAGCCTATATACGGGACACATCAAGTTGAAGAAACATATAAACCGAATGGGACAAGTGCACCACAGCATCTGCCCGGATTGCGAAGAAGAAGACGAAAGTATCAAACACTTCCTCTGCGTTTGTCCGGCTTTATATTCAATAAGGCACACACTTCTGGGAAGACACATCCTACCTGAACTGACTTTGCTCAGATCCATCGGCTTTTCGAAAACACTGGAGTTCACACGACAGACAGAGCGCTTTTCTTGAATCCACATATTCCTTCTAACCTTTCCATTCAACTGCACTAACTCCTTTCACTCACATAAACCCCAACCCTTTTCTTTCCCAGCACAGTTTCTAGAGGGGAGCACGACGGACCCGACTCGTGGCCCGCGTGAAGAGAAGACATCTCTTTCCTCACCCTCACAAACTAATAACCCACCCTACGCACTTACTAACGTACTTAGGTCACGCTACAGTCCGGGTTGGATTTAGGCTTCAAGCAACAACCCTTTTCAGCAGGCCCGGTCTTTAACACAGTCCAAGTTTGTTCAGGCCCTTTCCCATTTGTTCGCGCCACCACCATAGGCGAATACTCTACGAGCTGGAATGTAGTTGTCCTCTCGCTCTACGTAGCCATCGTAAACATTTAATGCGCACTTTTTGGACCAGGTCGATGTCGCTGTACAGCTCGCATAGTTCGTGGTTGAATCTTCTTCAAAACCTGTCAATGCACTGGATCGAATATCTTGCGAATGATTTTTCTCTCGAGGCGACCAAGGATATCTTCATCCGCTTTCGAAAAAAGTTCATGCTTCAGCTTCATGTGGGTGGCCGTGGCGTAGTGGTAGTCGTCGTCGCTTGTCATGCGAAAGGTTCGCGGTTCGAATCCAGATGGCTTCGAAGCATTTATTTCTCAGGAAATAAAAATAAGTTGATCAGTTTCAGAAGTTAATATTGAAACCTACTGCGAAGGCATAACACTGGCAGTAGGATGTTGAATATGGCTGAAGAAATTGATCACACAAACTATAATAATAAGAAACATCTGGAAAAAACTCCTATGAATCATAAGCAAGTACAAAAATAATACACAACTCTCCAGTTATCCTGGACACCACCCATAGAGTTAGTTGGAATTGAAACCTATCATCTGAGTTTCCTACTACTACGTCGATCTGTCTGTCTCTCGTTCTCGTCCTTCATGTGCTCGCGCTGTGTGTGAACATTAAAAGGGTATTCATATCCCCTTTAGCGTGTGCAGATTATAAAAAAAAAAAAAAAATGTGTCAAGACTGCGGTAATAAGGATCTTATTTGGAGTCTCCTTAGTTCATCGGGAAAAGGTATTATTACTCAGTTGCCTTTTTAGCCCAAAGAAACAACAATTGGCAAGAGTAATCCGATGAGGTTTCATTTTTTGATGTTATAGCAGAGCCAACGTTGACAATTTCCCTGTCTACCTCAAAGTTGTAACTGTATATTATAACTTTCTATTCAATTCGTCGATGTTGAGTGTCCCTTTTCATTGACAGCATACATACACACATTTAAATGTATGTACTTTAATTTGCCCTCGTTTACTGCCAAGCACATTCAAGCACTCCTATTTCGCCCTTTTTAATTTAATTTGCTTCTCTCATTTGTTTACTAACAAAATTAGTCTGAAGTCAATTTAAAGTCATTTAAAGCGTAAGCAAAACTTCCCAACAAAATCAACCCTCGGGCAACGCCCAAACTCCTATCTATGAAATAATCAATCTCACACTGCTGACTGCTCAAAAAGCGCATTCGGCCACGACTAACTTTGGCGAACAAAATACTGTTAACAACGAAAAACAAGCACAGTCCCTAATGGCTAAACACTTCACTTCCAAATCAGAGCATTACCATCAAGCAACTCTGTGTACAGTAACGGCCGCGCTCCACCCTTAATCCAAAATGCATATCGCACTGAAACAAAAGAAAATCCCTAATTTGATAACTCAACTTAAACGAATGCCCTCGAATTGCGCTCGCCTGGTATACTCGAAACGAATAACCGTATCACGCCAAAGTGAATACATCCGGCCGCTGCATACAGCGAAATATTTTACAGCCGAACGCGCCATTCGTATTCTACCACCCCCTTGATGGCTGAGAGCCGAAAGAGCCCTTAACTAGTGGCAGCTACCCCGCGCCATTTTCGACATGTTTTCCTATTCATAGCACAGAATAACTGGGCATACAAGGTATGCAGCACCGGCCGGGCCGTGACTTTTTACGCGTTTGCTCTGAGCGTTCAGTTTTCCAAATAAAAATATGTGCCATCGTACTTGTATGTGTGTTTGAAGTTCGGGTCGGCACGGCGGCACAATTGTGGGTAGATGGTGCAATAATAAAGGCCGCATAAACTTCAGCCCACCGAACAACAAATAGAAAAAGGTATAGCGCCATTGTACCGCTCTTAGAGAAGAAATATCCGTCATGTGTGCAGTTAGGGCACATTTGACGCAACAGTGCAAATAAATGGGCTACAAACCGCTCACTCACTAAGCCTGAGTAGCGCCGCGCCCCCGACTGAGTAAAAGTACATAACCCAAAAAAAAAGGATGAAAAGACGACGAATGCACAAATGTGCAGGAAAGGATAAAAAAAAAGATTGAATTTAGCTCCAAACGGACGGAATATTGCATTTAATGAAATTCCCCTGGGAATTATTTATTCCCGTTTGGATACAAATAGCCAGCAAGCTCATATTTCACTTAACAAATGGGGGTGCCCGCAGTATGCGGGTCGATTCAGTGCCGTATTTGCTTGTGCATTGCATCTATGCCATTGGAGGAATTTTTTAACACTGTTTGTGTATTTCCAAAACAGTATGGGTGAAAAGACAATGGTAGTCCTTTAGTGTTCCGTTGTTTGAAAAGTAAAATCAAAAGAAGGTGGCTAAAAACTTAAAATTTGATTTGATTTAAAAACTAAGTGCGGAGGCAAGTCCGAAATCCATAATGATGTAGTTCGTAGATCGTCCGCCAGAGTAGCTTCAAGTTGAATTATTTTGAGCACTTCGATAAGTCGAATCACCAATATCCACAAAAAAAGTTCGACTTATCACACATTATGTATTTTATACAAGTAAAAATTGTATTAAAAAATCAGTAGTGTGTGTGTGACAATAGTTTTTTTGTTTGTTACTCGTATTACCAACAAATACAAATACAACCAGTGCTTGCCTCTAAATCATATTCACCAAATCGTCTTGCGAATTCCAGTGCCTTTTCATTTAATATTCCTCCAGAAATTGGCATATTCTGGTTTCTTGCTGGCGTAAACGAATCGATGACTTCTTTATCAACATTTTCAAACATTGGTTTCTTTATTGTTTTGCTTCCTCCCAACGAACTACCAGACTCGATTGATGTGATAATCAATTGATTATTTTTTACTTTTGTGGAAACCGTATTCTGTGGAACACCATATTTCACAGCAATGTCATTTTTTTGGAACCACTTTCTATTTCTTTAATAAGCTTGAATTTTTCTTGAATTTTTAAAGACTTTAAGACGCGTTTAGTTGCCATTATAAATACTCGGCAAACCAGCAGCATTGCGAAATCAAGAATAAATGTTAAGGATATCCGCGAAAAATAAAACAAAAAACCACATACAAACATTTGTACATACAAACATAGGTATGTATGTACGAGGGCTATTTGAAAAGTTCTCGGCCTGACCAATAGAACATTGAAAATTTGATAACTTTTTTTTATTCCTTTTCTACATATTCTCCTCTTATTTCAATACACTTATTCCATCTATGTTCTAGGGCTTCTATACCTTTTTTATAAGCCGATTCACCCAACTCCTCAAAAAACCGCTCCTGGTCAGCTATCACCTCTTTGTTGGTTGTAAATTTTCATCCAGCCAAGTGCATTTTTGAATTGGGGAACATGTAATAGTCTGACGATGCTAAATCAGGCGAATAAGATGGGTGGTTCAGTACTCCAAATCGGAGTTAATGGAGCTTAGCCATGGCAACACCCGACTGAACTTTTGTTCTTCGGTCAACAAACGCGGCACCCATCTTGCTGATATTTTTTTCATTCCTAATTTGTCAGTTTAAATATGGAACATCCGCTCAGTTGAGATCCCTATAGTGTCACTATTTTCTGCACTTTTAATCTTCGATCTTCTAAAACCATTTTATGAATTTTATCTATGTTTTCTAAAGTGGGGGATATCGACCGCTACCGCTCCTCGGATCATCTTCGACGCTGTCCCTGCCATGTTTGAACAAAGCTGCCCACTTTTTTACCATGGAATACGAAGGCGGAGATTCCCCCAATGTGCTATCAAAGACTTCTTTCATTTCACTTGGCGTCATATTCTTTTTGACAAAATATTTAATCACGGCTCTGATTTCAGTTTTCTCCATTTTTTTAAATAAGCAGAGTCGTTCACACAAAAAATCGTAGAAAAATAACTGTGCGACCAACTACAACGAAACTTGACACACAACTATCTTAAATATTAAGCTATTGAAGGAATATACATTTTTTCCATATTGTCACTCAATCTAGGTTAGGCCGAGAACTTTTCAAACAGCCCTCGTAACTTCCAACACCAAAATATTCAACGAAAAAAAAATGTTCCCTAACATGAAATATTCGCTTATGGGGATTTCCCCGAAAAATTCGACTTATCCAATGCACGTACCATTTTTTTGTTCGAGTTAAAAAGAAATTCGAGTTATGCAAGTTCCAGTTATCAAAGACAAATTGTATGGAATTTACAATCTAAACGCTGTTGCCACACAATTTGGTTCGAGTTAGCGAAGTTCGAGCTATCGAAGTTGTACATCACAATCTTTAAAATACGTTTTTTTTTATTTACGTAAAAAAGTTGCAATATGTAATAAACAATATTGTATGTTACATGCGAAGCTTTAGGCTTATCTATACAGGTGATTGATATTTGAATTTATATATTGTTTGGAAGCTAAACAGTATACCTAGTTGTTAATTTTCTGTTAGTTTGTTTGTTATAATTTTTATATGATGAAATGGATAAAAAGTTTTGGACTAATTTCTAATTTAATTGACACAGTTATTAGGTGTTTTAGGTGTTATTTTTGACTCACATTTATCATTTTGTTTGCATTTTGATTACATAATATCAAGGGCTAAGGGATTTTTATTTAGGAACTCTTCTAATTTTCAAGATCCTTATACATTAAAATCCCTATTCATCGCGTTAGTTCGTCCAATTCTGGAATATTGCTGTGTAGTATGTTCCCCCCTCTTCAACAAGGATATGCAACGTATTGAAAAAATACAAAGAAGATTCACGAGATATGCGATTCAAAAATTAAATTGGTCCGTTCCCTTACCGTCATACAATAGTAGGTGCGCATTAATTGGTTTAAAGCCTCTATCTTGCAGAAGAACTTACTTTTGTGTTACATTTGCAAGAGATGTCATTTCGGGACATATCGATTGTGCTCCTCTTTTGGCCTTATTTGGTATTTATGCTCCTTCTCGAGCTCTAAGACCTAGGATTGAATATTTTATTTTATATTCCTCGTCATGTGACAAACAATGGTCGCAATGAACCAGTCACTAATGCCTGCAAACATTTTAACCGTTACGCAAATGTAATTGATCTCGATTTGTGCAGAGATAAATTTAAATGTATTATTCTTGAAGCAAAATTAATCTTGTATTATTTTATATGTATGTAGTATAATTTAGGTATTCTTGTAGTCTAAGAAAGTTGTTACTTATAGACGTAAATAAATAAATAAACTATCCCATTAATATAAGCATTTACTTCTTTTTTGCATTTTTTTTAAATTAGAAATATTTTTTAGGTTGACGGGTAGTGAATTCTTAAATGTTGGAAAATTTTGCTCAGGTTGTCGTTGTTGAATACTGCTGGTATTTTCAGAAGTTTTCGAGCTCGCCCTAGTGTATTCTGCTTCTGATGGATTGGCTGCTATGAACGGATGACGTCATAATACTTTAGAATTGTTGTCATCTTGTGCACGCTACTGACATTTAAAACTTGAAAATTAATAAATTTGTATTATGGATCATTTTTACCAGACGACGCTGTAGACTGTGGATTTTATCCAGATCCGTTTTAGATGAACTTCCCCATTCTGAAGTTCTGTATCTTATTCTTGATTCAGCAAGTGAAAATTACACCTGCCTCAGGACGTCTACAGTTCTGTGTAAAAAAATAAAGACCAGTAGGATAGTTTTATAAAATATTGACTTCAATTTTAACATATTTTTAATTCTTTCTGAAACTTCAAAAAAAGCAATAAGATTGTAGGCTTATATTCGGGTGCACTAATATTTAAAGACTTTTTTCAACTTAAGTACAAAACCTTCATCTGAAAAGAATAAGAACAAAAGTGAATAATTATCCTACTGGTCTTAATTCTCTACACAGGACTGTAGTTTACAAGTTTTCAAAATACCTTAATCAAGTATTTGAAGGGCGTCTTAGGTTCTCGGTTTTACCAAGTCGAGGATAATTGCATCAACAAAGTCGACAAAATATATGAGTAGCAGCGTTATGCAGATAGCCCAGCTTTTGGCCGTAATAAACGAACTTTTCATCATTATCAGTCCTAACAATCCTCTGGTCATAAAACACAAGATATTGACTCTATCGCAGAAAATTCGACTCGATCTGCGTCGGGTAAAAAGGGAACCGCTGTCATGCGATTTTTTGTTTTTGATTAAATGACTTTTGAGGGGTTCTTTGTTAATTCTTCCGACAGCTAGAGTTGCATCATCAACCATAGAAATCAATACTGTACCAACAAAAGAAACAAAATTACATGAAATTAGAGATCTTCTCAACAGCATATGAAAGTATACAGTTCATTTACTAGCAAGGTAAATGAATCGACATCCCCCACAAAAATGCTGAAAATTGGAGTATTTTAAGAGAAAAATGGATTATTTTGTTGGTCATACTGTCACCACCCCCAATACAACCACGCAGTGCTTCTCTTTTGAAACATTTTGATTTCTTTTGTTTGCCACCCATGGGTTGTTTTTTTGGTGAGTTTGGTTTAATTTTTTCCTCCGACTGAGGTCAGGATAAAGTAATTTATTCACATATGAGCTGGAATTTACTCTTTTTTACACACACACTTCCACACCCTATCAAGCATGTAACGGTACTATACTTTTGTCCTGTGGAATACAAATTTATCGCTAAAAATTTAGAATCAATGAACTGCGCTCTTTGGATTTGCATTGCATGCATTCTGGTGTAGTGTAACACCACGCTTCCTGCTTGTAGAAGTACAAGGATTGTGCGATAGCGTTTTTTTTTTCTTCCACACATTTGTTTTTTTTTTTTTTTACAATTTTGCAATGCTTAAGGACTTACCTAGTACTACACTCGAGCTATTAAACAAACAAAAGTGTAACGTGAGGGATCTGCTGTGGACTCACTCCTACACCCAACGCCAACTCATCCGACTCTCGACTCTTTCCATTGCAAAGGAACAACGAAGAATATTGTACTGTGTACTATATAACACCAATCTCCAGCACTCGAGGATTATATGGGACAAGGTTTCAATTAGGCGAGAGAAATGTAGCAATTTGTTTACAGCAACAGCGGCGGATATACTCGTACTTATATGTACGAGTATGTGACACCGGCGTACTATACGTAGAATGTAGGATGTGGAATTGCGGAGCGGCCTCATTTTTTCCCGGTTGCTTCCTTGCTGGGTGCTTTTGTGTGTTTGTGTGTGTGTGTTTACCTCATTTCGCATGTACGCAGTGAATTGTGCGTCTGATGACATGAGGTACATTAGAATGTCATAACGGTTTAATTAAGCCCCAGCTGGCAGCTTCTGGTAGCTGACCCATTCTGTAGGCGTAATTGGAAATATGAGTTTATTTAATTAAGTCGCCAGGCAGTAAAGATTTTTCTATGTGGTTCATTTGTCGCTAGCTAGAAGGGTGGTGTAGCGACGACGAGGAAAACAACAGTATGAAAGGATGAATACTCTATGATCCGAGAAGCATTATGTAGATGAGACTGAGTGAGATAATTTGCAATGAAATTGTTTCTCAGCACTTTGAAAGGATTACGATTTTTTCTATGACATAACCAGCTGGAATATTGTTACAAATTAGCGGACCCTGAATAGAGAGAGGGTTGAGTATGACTTTGTTGTTATATATGTAGATGTTATTAAATTAAAGGAAAACCAAATGCGTGTTCTTTTAGAAACGAAGCTCTGTTCATATTTTCGAAAAAAAAAATCTCGTCGTTGGTCAAGAGGCGTAAGTCCATGATGCTTTTGTTTCCGGAAGAAACCATTTTTTCCCTTGCAACTTCCGATATTGAAGCGTTTGCTTTTTTGTTTGTTGCTTATTTCACAAGATACAATTCACCAAGTGCATTGATCACTCGATTCTGCTTTCGATATAAATAAACAATTTCCAATTTTCGCCAAATGCTGTTAGATTATTGCAGGAGTTACGATCTTGAACGATGGGAACGATTGATCAATAAATAGACAATACATTTTATTGTGAATCTTTTTATTTACAATTAAACACTACACTTAGTTAAATATAACATTTATAATGAACGAACACAAATCGATAATTTTCAAGAGACGGACTTTATCACGACACGTTACAACTGACTGGACTAATTATCAACTGAATAATAAAAACACATAACATCTTAAACAATAAGAACTAACAGTTTTACATAAGTCGTCAACAACAAAAAAAGAACAGCTAGATATAGCACTAGCCAAGTGCAGATGGTTTCGTCAACACAAGCTTCACATGTTTTTGATGTTGCTGCTGGTGATGTATGTAAGTACATGTCTAATTGTCTATGTACGTATGTAGCTGCAACATGTAACTCAGGCATATTTGATCCATTCTGTCGTCATGAATAAGAAAGTCTGAAACCCATATTTGGTCAATGTTGATGTCCCTTATTTCCTTTCATTTTCATTGTTTAATAAAGACCTCTCCAGCATAAAAAATAACTGCAAAATTCATATGTATGCTGATGACGTTCTTAATTTATTTTACACGACCCATTGGTTTCGTTGAAGATTGTGTTGCTAGGATAAACAAAAATCTAGAAAATATCTCAAAGTGGTGTTACACAAGTTTATACTTAGTGCGGCTAAAATTATAAGTATAATTTACTCAATACTAACTCCTCACCTAAAAAGGCAAATCGTCGCCTGAGAATTGTTTTGTTGCATACGCCACTTTTGTGGTTTTTGAGCTAGGAACGGTTTCTACGGTAATTTTGTATGCTCTTTCCAAATCTGTGATCGGAATTGCGCTATGTGTTTCCAATCCCGAGATATCCAACTTCGTTTTTGTCCCATATCCACTGAAATCAACGTTTTGTAGAATTGGTTTGTACCATAGACCATTTTTTTGGCGTTTGGGTCAAATTTTCCATACGATTTTCTGTATTTTTTTTGTGAGAATTATTATGTCCCACGTGCATATCACTGTGTACATATCACCAAAGAAAACCTATGTATATGGGACACTGATCACGAAAAAAGTTTCAGTATTGGTTTGTACCCACCTCCATTACAATTGTGTAGATATTCTGCGAAAATGTTTTTAAAACGTTACGATGTGGACATGGTTGTCCAAAGATTTACCGAGCCGGGACACTCTTTAATCCAAGAAGTTGATTGCGTTCATGCGAAAATATATAAATATTTAAAAAACGTAGAAATTCATACTCCGCTCCACATGGTTAAACTCTTAACAAGTATGAATACAGAGAAAGTTGAACTCAAAGTAATTCAAATGCTTGCAGAGGATTTTAAGGCGTATTCCATTTCGGCAAATAAAATGGACTATGGCAAATTACCATTTTCCAAGATAAAAGTATTAGTGTACGAAAATATAAAATCTCGGCTAAGGAAAAAGAATTGAAAACAGTAAGTCTAATTGAAGCAGCCACCAAGAGTACTCTACAAACACCCAACAATTTGCTTACAACTGCAAATTTAACAAACACATTCAAGACACCAGTATCAAAGGAAAAAAAAAAGATCTAAAGGACCTGCTTCTATTCCGGATATTGACAAGCAATATTTTAAAACTTTGCTAAAGAATTAAACTATATTACCTTTAAAATTTATTGTAATACCAGTAGAACAGCTCTTTTTTTTTTAACCAGAATGGTTTAATTGAAGTAAAGAAAGTTAAGATTGAAATATTTTTTAGTTCGTTACTTTTTAAATAAACGTTGATTATAAAAGAAAAGTCGATTTTCCTTTTTAATTTCTCCATTCTATCTTGCCTTTCAGATGTCTTTGATGAGAATTGTTTTGCACCATATCCAGTTTTTTGTGTCCCACGTGTATAGAAAAAATGTTTAATAACACGATATAGGAGGTGGGACACAAGTCAAAAAAGTTGACTTTTACGTTAATTAACGTAGCTTGTTAACGGTTTGGTAAAACACTTTGAAAATTGATACTCGTCATAAGATATACTTTAAATAAAAAAAAAAAAAAAATAAAATTTATCGCACAGTTTCGAAGTACTATGAACGCAAACCTTTAACTTCGTTTTTCTCGAAATAGTGAACATAGCGTATGGGACAAACCAATTCTGGGGCGACGAAATGTCATACAATTCGTAAGGAAGATATACAAATGCTGGACTGCGCTGCCTAAAAAACTCAGTTAGCTTTATCTAAAAGTCAAATATTGGTAACTCGGAAAAAAATTCTTTTTTTTCCTTTTTAGTTCATTAAAGCTTGTTTTTAAAAATTTGTTTTTATCTACGTATATAGTCCAGTGCAATAAGGTTTATACCCCGGAATCCAGCTATAGTCAATGGATTTAGATGTTTTGGGATTTTTTGAATCTCTTATACCTACTATAAAATAAAAAGTTTACCTTTTGAAATCTTCCGCTACTGTTTTTTTTTTTTTGTTAAGACCTATCCCATAAAAATGATGCTACTTCTAGTATAGTACATTCCTTTAACAGATTCTTGTGGCTAAATTCACTTAATACCAGGAAAGCTATAAGCCCCAGGTAAAAACTTTGTAATGTTGAATTTGTAGGTGACGGTATGACACATGAAAATAATATTAAAAAAAAAAAAAATTATAAGCACACTTTTCCGAGAAAAATACAATTTTCACTAAAATTGGTTTAAGAAAATTATAAAAATCTGTGTTTGAAGACCAATATCTCGAAAACGAAATTTAGGATGGTAATAATTTTTAACCGTGATAAGCACCAATTATCTATGAAACAATCCTACCTTGGTTGATCAAAATTTAATACACTAGAAGTTGTACTAGAATAACTGTTGGTACCTACTTCAATGATCTTTTTCAAACACCATAGTGGGTGTTCAAGATAGACCCCCTCCCATACGATTTTTTTCATAGCATGAACCAATGTCTTTGATCCCAAAATATCTCTATAGTAAGAAAATACCCTGTATAGTAAGAAAAAAACATTAATTTTTAATTTTTTGCTTTGAAATTTTGATTTTTTGCTTAAATTTACGGATTTTAAGAATTGCGGTAAATTTTAATTGTTAAACTTTTAATTTTATGGTATTATAAATCCAACAAAACAAAAATTATTCAAATCCACTCACTATAACTGGGCTCCGTCATTGTTCATTTACAATAACTAATTGCACTGGACTAATATTTATTTTCCACTTCTTAGTGTCTGAATTTTTTTTTTACAAATTTACGTCGATGCGTTTATTAGCTTGGGTAGGTTTGATGTGAGAAAGTTTACTCAGAATTTTTGAGATTCTACTCGCCCTTTCATTGGATACTCATATCTTGGGGCGTCCACTATACTGAATTTAGAATGACGTCACTTAGCTTATCTAATTCTGCTTGTCAATCCCTTTAATTTGATTCGAATATCGTTAAAATAATAGTAATCTTAGAATGTCCACCATTTTAGATTTACGTCATAAACTATACTATATCGTATTGTGATCGGACTCATACACGTGTGCAAAATTTCAGGATAATTGGATATCTGGAAGTGAGTGTAAAATCGATTTCCGGATTTGACCCTCACAGAAATTGAAGTTAAGAAAGCGTCCGCCATATTCAATTTACAAAACTATTGCCCCTATTCCATAACACAACTCAATTTATTCGAGTTGGCTGTCATTCAACTCCACTTTCGCGCAACTCAACGAATTTTTCATATTACATAAAACAACCTTTTTCAGTTGTGATTGTAAAAAAAATTGCATACTTTTACATGCGAATAACAACTACAAATTGACTATTTAACGTAAATCTGACCTCTGGTGGTCGAAGTAGAAAATAATTTTGCCAACAGAAACTCAATATTCAATAAAAACAGAATGAAAAGAAGTTTTGATTTGTTTTTAGTGTTCCGTCCGTACCAAAACGGAACACTAATGGAATCAGTTCGGTGTCTGTCTGTCTGTCTGTCTGTCTGTCTGTCTGTCACAGGCCTTTTTCTCAGAGACTACTTAACCTAGACTATTGAAATTTGGAACAGTTGTAGCAATTAGTAGCCTAAACACAGACCAGAACTTAAAAAGCTGAATTTCGACTTTGGGGGGGTAGTTTCTTAACAAATTTTCACAAAACGTTACAACTTGCTGTCCCGAGCTTTTTCTCCGAAAATATCGCTCAGAAAAATCTGAATAAAATCACAAACATTGAGAATAAAGTGTAGATGGAAACATAATTCTCACGACTGCCCTACTTCAACCGTTTTTTTTTAATTAATTTTTTAATTTCAACTACCCTACTGTTTACATACCCAGAAAAATATCACAACGCCTAAAAGTAGATACGAGAGTAAAAATTGAATAATTGATGGCAAAAGTGTTATACCCGCAGCGAATTTTCGTGGCATATTCCTACCGGATAACTATTGACCTAAGACTTAAACCAATGATACATAATATAACACATAAAGGAAGCTTGATGGTTTCCTATTATAATGTAGGTGTCTCTACTTTTACTATATTGGAAAAAATTGAATTTGTGTATATACAGCCACAGAGAGGGAGACAAATCGCAAAATACGCAGTTAATGCAATTGAACGAATAACGAGACGAAAAATTAAATCTGATGCACAAGCGTACATTTCTTGTAAATACATATACATATGAACATATTATGTAGGTATATATGTATGTATGTATATACATGCTTTATTTGTTGTTTTTTTTTTCTTTTACTTTGTGTGTGTGTATAACTATTCTTCTGAGCAGATGAGAAAGGACATCAGAGACATATGTACATACATACATGCATATGTAGGTAATTTGTTCAACTTACTTGTTGGTATACATTTATGTAGGTAAAAATTTGAATTTATTTTTCGCAAATTGTGCTCAATTTATTTGTATTGAAATGTGCTGTGCACCATAAAACTATGTATGTAGGTACACATGTACTTTCTTGTGTCTGCAGATATACAAGTGCATATGTACATATATGCACCTATATATGTTTTTATGTTTGTACATATATGTGAGTATCGAACAAAGTATCATTGTATCTTTAGTAGAAATCGTATGGTAAAGAAAGGGTTCATATAGATCTATCAACATAAATCTATGACATACATATGTATGTAGTTAAAATAACTGATACAGTACGGAACACTTATTGCGCAAGTATAACTTGCACTTGACCGGATTTTTTTTTTTTAATGATAATAATGATGAAGATAATATTGTTATTGTTGTGCACATATATGAAAATCTATCCGTGAAATATTCCAATTCCAACTAGAAAAAATGCTAAGTAAAGAATATGCATTTGCAATGTGTAAATTACTTATGTTATTTTTAAATATTTACAAGTGTTTTTGTACTGAACACAGAAGCATTTTGCTTCGTTCAAATCGAAACCAAAGATTTGTTAAAATTGCATGGACGCTCGATTGCAATTGCAATACCACTACCACTTCCGAGTGCTGAAGATGTAAAACTATTTTCTCGAATTAATGTGGACTATATGCTGCACACATTGTTTAATGACGTTATTAATAATATTGCATTATTTCATTTGTCCGATATACGTCTTTTTGTCCATTTTCCATCTTTCGTATCTCAACATTTACTCTCAAACAACTGCTTAAACCCAGTTGTTAGTTTTTGACAGCTCTAGCAACCAAAACATAACTGCGTTGTCTACCATAATACCAGAAAAATTCCCACACAACTCTAGAGAGGATTCGCCATCTTGGTTTTATGTTGACAGGCAACTCTTTTTCTCAGAGTTGTGTTCAGTAATACCGAATTTCAAATTTCAACCAAATTTCAACTCAACTTAACAAAAGTTGTCTTACGGAATAGGGGCATTAATTAAATAATTGATTTTATTTTACAAAATAAAATGTGTATGTTATAGTTCCACTTACTTTTTGAAAGACATGGCATGAGAGTTGGCAGACTTAAATGCTCATTTCGATCATATAGGTTACCATTGAGACTGTTTCTTTTCCTATTGATAATATTCGCAATTCATTTACTGCGTATTACCGCGGTTAGGAAATTTGATTCCAAAATTTTATTGGTATTTTATGTAGTGAATTTAGTTGCTACTAAAATCAGACCCTATCTCCAAATATCAGGTTGCTACCGTTTTCATAGTAACACGCTCATTGCCGATTTTTTCTTAAGGATTCAAAGAATTTTCCTAAGAGTTCTCTGAATGGCAGCCAACATTTTTGTTCCGAAACAATAAGGAGTGCTTCTAACTTCCTCCCAGCCTCCCTAGCTGCTGGTATCAAAATCCAACCCACCTCCAATTCAAAATATAAAACGAAAAAAATATATCAATCTCACTTGTAAAAAACACGTTTCTTCCATTATCGCTGCATTTTATGAATACAAACGTAAACAATTGCAACACCTGGTAACCTAGTTGGCCACTTTAAATCAAATTTATCTACTCAGACAGTCTGCCATTTTTCCATAAAAAAAATAAAAAATATAAAACATAGGTAAAACGGAAAAGTAAAGAATGAAAGAAAAAAAAAATGAAGAAGAAGAACACGGGTGAGACGAATCCATATTTGAGATTTCATCCAGAGTCTAAATTATTCCGATTGCGCGTTGTGCATAATGAGAAGGCGAAAGCGCCTTTAATGGATTTTAAATTAGATGGACCCACCGATTTTGTAATTAAGTTGCGGTCGCGACGCGAGCCGAAGTGAAGTGCCGGTGGTAAGAACTAAAGTCTTCACAAAGTGATTTTCACCAGGAAAAAATAAAAAAATAAAATAAGCCACCCGCTCCCACCACGGGTTGTTGTTTCTTATTTCATTGCCGCGCACCTGCTCAAGGATCTCTCATCCAGGTGTAGATACGTATGAACAAGACAAAAAAAAAGCAGAAGAAGAAAATACGCTGAGAGGAAATAAAATGTAAATTTCATTAGCAGTGGCGTAGGTAACTTTTATTTATTTTCCTTTCAATTTTACACTGGGCGCCAGACCTGTTCTGCCCCCCAACGCACAGACCCATCTTTCGCAGTTTGCACGTATTTACATTTACTTTGCTTTGAGGATCATTGAATAATTTTTTTTTTCTTTTTTTAATTGGGTACCTTACCTACTCTCCTCTAAGGAGATGATGACGAGACGAGACGTGACGTCGATGGTGACGGCCTTGAGTAAGGAATTTTAAGTCCTTTTCTGTTTTTTTTTTCTTAGCTCTGTTTTGTGGTTTGATGATGACAAGATTGGGCATTTGATATTATTTTGATGAGTTTTAATAAGTGATGAACCAGGAAATGGGAGTGTTGTTCCTTTTTTTATGTCGTTACTAATTATAATTTGGACAATTCGAGTGTAAGTGATGGATAGGACTTTTACTGTCTTGCGTATGGTTTTTCTTTACATTTTTGGGTGGGCGGTATGATTTAGAAACTTATGCTGAAATGTTGTTTCGGAATATTCATAATGAATATCTGTTTCGTATTGAATGAGCTTAAGCAAAGTTTTGTTTTTAAAAATCTAGCAGCAAGAGAAGAAAAGTTTTCAGTTTGGGCGGCATAATTAACCAAAAATTTGACAAGTCTTGGAAAGCGGTGTTTTTAATGAAATTCTAAAAAAAATTAAACAGATGAAGGTAATGAGTTTCGTGAAAGTTCTTATACTGAACGTAAAAGTTATTAGTCTTTTTTTCGGTTGTGGTTTTGTTTTAGGGCATCTGACGCTTCTTATGACTGCACTACATTCCACCACCAATGAAAAAAAGGACTTTATTAATGTGGTCAACAAATAGCAGTTTTCAACTTCCAGTGATCTGCTTTAACTTAAAGAAGTGTGTCTATAAAAGAAACAAAGAGCATGGCGGACTGAATCTTGCGCTTAAAAACTTAAACGCCTTAACCGGTAACACAAACTCAGTTTTTTTAACGGCGGTAAATAGGTGAGATCCCGCCGCAAACACCTAAAAAAAAAGTTTTTCACAGTGCCCACCTCTTTCGAATGTCTGACAAGCATCAAAGAGTATCATTTGTCACGATTGAGCTTCTCAATTCGCCGTTCGGAGTCGGCAAAAAACTGTAGGTCCCTTCCATTCGTGCAAAAATATAACACGCACACACAAATGGTTGCGAGAAGCAGGCCCAGGTTCACCTCGAGCTGTTGCGCCAACTAAGTAAGTAAGTAAATAGGTGAGATGATTTTAAAAAGAAAAAAAAAATCATCCTTTACTGACATTAACCTAAAAAGTGTCAGTAATAAATGAGCGTGAGCAAAGTGGTGTAATGGTAAGCGCCTTGGACTACTATGCAATGCTACCCAGCAAAACATCTAAACATTTTTTCATGATGCCACCTCTTTCAAATGTCTGACAAGCATTTAAAGAGCATCAATTGTCATAAAGAGCTTCTCAGCTCGCCGTTCGGAGTCGGCAAAAAATTGTAGGTACTTTCTATTCGTGCAAAAATATAACACACACACACACAAATAGTTACGAGAAGTAGGCCCTGGTTAACCCCGAACTGTAGCACCACCTACAGAGGAAAGCAGGACCCGAAAAGTACTGGAAAGAGTATACAACCCTGTGGGACACCGCTTTTAGTTTCTACGATATCGCGAAAAACTTTTTTATCAGGTGTCAGTGGAAAGACATTTGGATGATATTTATCAGTTGGCATTTGGCACTCGTAGAGAGTGGTCGATAGCAATTTATTATGGAAAAGCTAATCCCATCAAAAACATTACTGTAAAAAAGGCCAAGTTCCTATTAAAAATGTAGGCCAAAAAAAGTGTTGAGATAACAGTGGCCAAGTTCTTGCAGAACTTTATTACATAAGTTAAATAAATGAGTAAGTTGAGCCTTAAGGTTAGAGCTGATTAAAAGTATCTATAGAAACTTCAAACTTGGCCGCGTTTCATAGTTTCAGAAATTTGTAACAACTCAACTACTAGACCTGCGATGTTTTATTTTGTGCATAAAGCACAATAATAGCGTTTACCTATGATGTATATTGCATAATAGCAATGAATTCCTTAAATTCAAGTTTTATTTCAACGCGGCCAAGTTTAAAGTTTCTATAGATACTTTTAATCAGCTCTAACCTTAAGGCTCAACTTACTCATTTATTTAACTTATGTAATAAAGTTCTGCAAGAACTTGGCCACTGTTATCTCAACACTTTTTTTGGCCTACATTTTTAATAGGAACTTGGCCTTTTTTACAGTAATGTTTTTGATGGGATCTCACTTCTTTTTGTTGAGTTTTTGAAAGACTAGCATGTGCTTACTCGTGCTATGTAACTTTTGAATTTACTTTGACTTTTTTTTTACTGCTCTTCTTTTCTTTTTCTCGGGCTCGGCGGATTGAATTTCGGATATTGATGTTTGGATTACCCAATCACGGTCTTTAACTTTTTTGAGGCAGTTTTTTTTAAATCCTATTTCTGGCAAATCTTGCCTATAACTACTTCGCAATCGGTTGTATTCTATTATTGCAGTTTGTTGAGCCTTAATATTATTCGGATCGAAATTAATCAAATGGACCCCGTCAAGAGTCTTCACCCTAGACAGTGCAACATAAGCTTGGCCACACGAGAAAACTGTAGACCCTATGTCAATTAGGGCATTGTTTAGACTCAATCCTTGGCTCTTATGGATGGTTATAGCGTACGCCACACATATAGGGAACTGTGTTCTATGAATGTAAGCTCTGTTTATTATCTCGAACTTTGACTTAACGGGCTCTAGTTCATGAATTAAACCGTGGTTAAATTTTATTATGACTCTTTTGGCCTTTTTGCTGTCATCCGGATCCCATTTAAATTGTTGCACTGTACCAATAGCGCCGTTCACCAAACCTAAACTCACGTCTATGTTTCGCTTAAGCATGACCCTTACGCCCTGTTTTACAACTATGGTTTCCTCTAAGCCGGCAGTCATAGACGAATCCTCCTTGTTTTTACCGAGAGCTTCTTGTGCTCTTTTCAAGAGGAACCTAGGACAGTCTATGGAATCAATTGCTTGCAGCGTTACTTCTGGATCTGAGATAACTTTTAACATGGCACTATTAAGCTGTTCACATATGTTCCGGGTCGGCAGCAAGCAAACAGTGTCCTCGGGTAAGTTGGAGAGGTAATGGGATATTTCGCGAAGTCTACCGTCATTGGTATTTGAAGTTAAGGGAATTAATCTTTTGAATAAAATTTGGCGGTCTGCCTGTGTTGTAACACCCACTCTTATCCTTTGTAATATTGAAATGAAAGTTAAGTCGTTTAGTTGTCGCATATTTTGGTTGAGTTCTTCATACGTAAACAAATCTTTCCATAGATTAGGTACACTTAACGATTTTAGCAACTTATTTACTTCGGACGTAGTTAATTTTTCAAACGGCGACTTTTCTCTCACGGGTGGCAACTGTAATAAGTCACCTAAAACTAAAATATGCTTTTTGCCAAACCATCCGTTGCTCTCATCACTTGTGTCGAATATCTCTGACAAACGGAGATGTATGTATATTAGAGTGATGTTAGATATCATAGACACTTCGTCGATAATAAACAGTACGACATGTTTTAGATCGCATCTAATAATCTTGAGAACTTCGTCGGATAGTTGTTTATAATTGGGGGTATATTTGTGTTCCACTGGCAGCTGTAATAATCTATGTATTGTCAGACCATTGACGTTGAATGCGGCTATTCCCGTTGGTGCACTAACTGCAACTTTTTTGTTAAGATGCTTCTGTACCCATAACTTCAAAGTTTTTATCAAATAGCTTTTGCCAGTACCGCCCGTGCCACTGACAAAGCAACGTAAAACTTCTTTATCAGGATCATCATTATTGGAGTGTTTAAGTTTCTCTATAACCATACCAAACACCCGTTTTTGGTCATTATTCAGATTTTTTATCATTTCATCCAAATCTTCGTTCGCTCCATCATCGGCACAGTCAATGCGGTTGAAGTCATCCATCGCATTAGCTGCTTCGATAGGCTCAAAGTCAAGAGGATTGTCAGGTCCTTCATCTTCTTGAATGTTTTCTCTCTCTGCTTCTAGTTCAGCCACTTTACTCTCTACTTTTTCAAATGCTTTCTCGAGATTATTTTGTAATTCTGTAATGAGATTTCCGTAAGCTATACCATCTTTCATTTCAATCTTCGCGAAATTAAAAGCTTCTGTATACGTATCGAACCCCATTTTCAACTCATCTAGATTTCGCCATGGCCTAAACATAAGAAGCAGAGAGAAGAAGTATTTTTCAGGCATTTGTTCAACATCATAATAGAAATGATTTATCAAATATGGTCTTTCCCTTTTCTTTAAATATTTCTTTCCATCCTCCAAAACAAAGAATTCAGCTCGTGCCGATACTGGCTCATTTGTTACTATATCGTAGTTCTTGACAAAATCGTATAAGTTTAGTTTGTTCAACTCTTGGGGTCGTTCGGGATAATAATTATCTACCCATGATTCATAATATATGTCAGTAGATTCAAGATCTAACTTACACATTTCGTGTTTGGACTTGACTCTCCTGTTACGATGTATGTTAACATCTAACCATTTGATGGTCGTCTGGGGATCTGTACCATACAGAGATATACCCAATAATGTGTCACTTGCTTCCAAGGCCCCACACTCCCTATTAGCAAGAACTCTCAGCCCAATATTAAACAAGCGACTTCTAAGAGATTTGGTCGAATTTATATTGTTGAAAGTGTCCATAGCGTTTGTTTTTTCGCTCTTGGTAGTGTACTGAGTTACGTAATAGTTGAGAATAGCGCTTTTTTCTCCTACGTATTGTAAGTCGATATTCCCATTCCAAGCCATCAGAACTGTCGGGTTATAGTCGTTGATCATTTGCCATTTTTCTTTTCTCTTTATGTTATAAAGCCGACTGTTGGTAGACAATGCCTTCCGAGCTGCAATTGATTCAGTCACATCTCTAATTATGAGTCTTTCAGTCACAAGTCTAGGGTAACCAAATCTACAAATTGACACAAACCCTTTCTTTGTTTTCTTCTTTCTCATGCAATAATTATTGTGTCTATGAGTTTGGTATTTAATGACCCGGTGATGTAAAGTCGGGGAAAGGTTCTTATCAGGGATGGCGCAGGTAACATATTTGGAGATAAAAGCGGCCACTTCTTCTGTTGGAGCCTCATTCAGAATAGGAGCATCTCTTACCCACAATATTAGATGGAAATGCTGGGCTCCCCTCGACTGATACTCTCGGCGCCAAAAGTAATGTTCTACTTTCCCTAAAGGTTCATCTGACGAAGTGAGGAAATCCAAAGTAGCCTTAAATGCATTGTCAATAAACCTGGATGCGGAAACCGGGTCCAAAGCCACTAGCTCACTTGTACTTTTATTTTTCATATCAGGGCCGTTTACTTCTCTAATGTACTCACCCATATCGTCCCACATCCATTCCGAAGGACTCATAGTTAAGAACCAAGTTGCAGGACCGTAATGTTTTGTCATACATGTCACATCATTTCTCGGTTTCTTCCAATATTGTTCAGTATTTCGCAGACGCCCAAATAAAGCGGTTAAGTTTCCTTCCAACTCATCATTGCTAACCATCTGAAGATATTGTTGTGCAGTCATCTTTGCTTTTTGATTCAAAGCGTTCATTTTGTAAAATATACCTGAATTTAATTGTCGGATATTAGCGTCATTTAAAAGATAAAAAATATATTGCAAGTTTAATCGAAATTGTGGGTATTTGGACATGAGTTTAGATTTAATAAATTCACTAGAGGTTAACTTAACTCTGCGATCATGAAATTGACCGAATTTTCCTTCGGAATAGAGGTCAGGAAAACATTTTACGTCGAGCGCTTTATCTCTGGAGTCCACTGGTGCTGTATTTACCTTAAGCATCTGATAGAGGGCAGCTGCGGAAACGTTTTGTCTTTTTTCGTGTAAGGGATAGATAGTGAATTGTCGATATTCTGATTCTTTATCCTCTGTTATCTGAGTAAGTAATGCACTGAGCTCTTCACCTTTCGCATTATCAACAGACTCTTCGCTATCTGCTCGATTCAGAATATATTGAAGGTCTTGGTCTATCCCCTGAAGCAATTTTTGAGGCGTGCTTGGCAAACGTATGTTAGCATAATGTTGGTTGACTCTCTTCAAGTGTTCTAACGCAGCATAAACCTTTTTAATGTCCACAAGGTCTTCCCAAATTACTTTTTTTTTGGTGGGTGCGCCACGAACAATAATGTACAACTCCTGATTTACATTTAGAGGATCTTCCGGGCGAGGCATTTTTTTGAGTGTTTCTTCAAGTGGTAACGGAAGATGAAAAGTGCGTCCTTTTACTTTTTTAACCATACATCGATTTGGTATATGTTTATTGCCCACTGGCATCATGGTGGTGATTACCTGGAAAGCTTTCGCTCGTTGGATAAGTATTTTTTCATAGTCGTTGAGTTGGTTAATCAAATGAGGAACTTCAGTGACATAGAGGTCATTAAGCAGGCAAGTAGAGGGAATTTAATTGGCTCGAATTTTTAAGAGGCAGTTATTACATATATGCGTACTTGGTTGAATGGCATTCGAAGCAAAATATTGCTTAAGTTGATTCCAAACATTTGTAGTGATAGGTTTCCGTAATCTGGCTAAAGAAGTAACATCCCTCACACAATAAAGTTTATTGCAAGATATACATGGTAATTTAGGAGTATCAAGACGTTTTTTTGATAAATTTTTAAATGCAAATTTATGATTCTCAACAATTTCGTCTTCTTTAATGTCCGGTTGCGTGCAATCAAAGGAAACCCCACCAACGATATTCTGGTTGCTTATTTCTTTCATCATCTCTACATTCACGTTTATCAAGATGTCATCAATATTTTTTATTGAATTACAGTAGCTTTCAATGTGATAAAATAGGTTCGTAGGAGCGGAAAATGGGGTTTCATTTTAATTAAGGAAGCTATACATTTATTTTTACTAGCAAGTATCATGTTATAAAATTGCTCTGTACCTTTGCTGATAAGGATTTCAAAAGTAGTAATCATATCCGTAAACGCTGATTCATTTAGTGCACAACTATCATCACAATGCCAAACCAAGCCCTTACCCTTTTTCTTTACTTCTCTAATCATAGCGATTCCATCTTCATCTATTTCTATTGGCTTATCACTAGCATTCCATTCCTGATTATCTCGGTGTTCGGAACATCCTAACAAAGCTTCAATTTTGTCTTTAAATGAACAGTCTGACGAACATGTGCTTGCTTTGTCTAAGCCTATACGAATTTTTTCTTTAAACCGTTCCACTGTCTTGTTAAAATTTGTTAAGCTTCCTTGCCTCTTATGTAGGGTATATTTAACTAATCTTTCAGCTTCAAGTCTACAATTAATTTTTTCGGTCACAGCCATTGTTAAACGCTCAATGTTACCTCGATATTGCAGTTTTTTTACAGAACGGATACGCGTACGAGATGCACTTTCTCTTCGCTCTGCTCTATGCGAAACAAGATACCGTGCAACAGCTTCCCTATGCGCTTCGGGATGAGAAGCAGTATAGCGCGTTGCCGCTTTTCGATATACATCTGGGTGGGATGATGTATATTTAAGCGAACTCTCTTTTCTCATAGCGGCATGTGTTTTTCGATAACGAGCAGCTGCTTCGCGCAGTTGTTCCGAGCGCGTGCATTTTGACAATTTAGGCCTTCCTCGTTTATTTTTAGTCGGTCGTCCTCTTTTTGGTTTTTCTCCTGCGCTGGTATCATTAGAGACAAGAGATGAATCGCCCTGCGAAATTATATTAGCTGGTACGTCTACATAAACATCATAATGACCACTAATGTCACTCCCTGTGAAACGGAGGCGTCTCACAGGGCCCCCAGTGCCACCTACAAACCGCCCTCTCAATACATAGTTCTGATAAACTTCAAATGTAAAGGGGAACATATTCCCCGCTGCGACCAATTCACAAACTGAGCCATAGCTGGTCATCTGAAGCATGACCTGACTGTAGACCGCAGAGTTTATATAGTTTAAACCGTGCTCATCACAGGTATAAGCCTTAAACTCTTCCCATTGTTCCACTACATACTGAACAATGTTCGATCTGACTCTCCGTGTATAGTCAGTATTTCCATACACGCAGTAACTGATCGCATGGAATAAACATGATCCATCGCCAGGCATACAAACTATTCGATGAGTGCACATCTGCCCATCTCCGACATCTAAAATTTCATATTTTTCACCCATTTTATTCAGCAGATTACACTCACGCGTCTTATTAGCTCAAAGTTATTTATTGAACTGAAACTGAATGAAATCTGAAATTATTTTCTTTGCATAGGCAGGAGAAGGAGAAGGAGAAGGAGAGTAAATTGGGTTCATTTCATGCAGAGGGGTAGCGCACCCGGACGAATATGAAATGAAAATGAAAAGAGCCGAGCACCTCTCCAATCTTATTGAGCTAGAGTAGGACGACACGATGACGGTGCAAAAGGCATCACTGTGATCGATAGACTCACTCTACACTCAGTTTGCCATTTGCCATTTGCCAAATATCAATTATACCAATACCAACCAATCCATATGAAAATGAATACGTTTTGTGAGAGAATATACATATACATATACATAATTTATATAATATCCATATACATACTGCGTTCATCGTCACATTTTTGAGTATCATTTTCATTGTATGTATAATATAAGAAGTAGCACGTCTATATATTTACTTGAAGGGGAGGTTGTCCTTGTAGTATAAAATACATTTGGTGAGAGAATTCAAAACGTTTATGGTTAGCTCTCACTAACATGTGCATTTGTGTATGTATTTGTGGGTAGGTTTCACACTTTTGTAGTACGATTACGATTTTCGGAGCTCAATATTTCTTAAAGTATAATAGGTACAGACTTGAAACTTGGAATATGATCTAGCATAGCACTCTTCTACTAGCAGCCAGAAAATGAGGCTCCCAGTGACTTAGGAAGCTGAATTATAAGGGTAGGTAAATAGCCGCGAAGCGCTTCGGGTAAAGAGTACTGGTAGTGCCGCGTGGAACTTGGCGGTCCACTACCGTGCACCCAGATGATGCAACAACGCGTTGATATAATTAAAATATTATATTTAAATAATTATTCAATTGTGAATGCCTGGAGAAAATAACGTTACTTTTTTGGTGTAAGTCATGTGTGACAAGCAAGTCAACCACTTAGCGTTTAATTAAAATAGATGAGCCGCTATTGAGGCACCGAACACCCTCAATTTATACACCAAAGACCACTTTACCCTCGTAGAGTAACTGCGTGGTTAGCTATTTGAGCAGCATTGGGATGGATGCCAGAGGCAATGCTGTAACAGTTCAGGACATATTGGAAAACTTTCTTATGCCCGATGTGGATCAATTAGGCCCACAGAACCTACGGTTCCTACAAGACGGCGCCACATAACACATTGGCCGTGCTACGATGCAAATTTTGCGAAACATTTTTCTCGGCCAAGTAATGTCAGAAATTGGTTTTATCGAGTGGCCCCTTCGATCCCCTTATTTGACCCCTCCCGATTTCTTCCTACACTGGTCCCTCGGTTTGCGCGACTTCTTTTTCCGCGGTTTCACATTTGCGTGAAATGCATTTGCCTACCGAAATTCGAATTGCGCAGCTTAAATAAATGCTCCCATTTCATTTTTCAAAAACGAACCCCCTGAATTACATGAAATTCATACTTCGCTTTGCGCGATTTCGCCCTGCGCGAGACTTTTCATTCCCCTAGCCCCCGCGCAAAGCGAGGGACCAGTGTATTTGGGTACTTAAAGGACAGGGTGTACAGGTACAACCTTTATGCTTGAGGACAACATTCAAAATTAAATTGCTGAAATAACATCAGAAGACTGCGAAATTGTTTTTAAAAATGTGCCTTGCGCTGGAGGTCATGTATTATACATTGCATCTTTGTGTTAAAAATGAATACATACCTATTTACATAAAATATGAATATTGTTTATTTTTCTCATGCCAAAAGGCACAATTATGTAAAAACAAACTGAGGGTGGAAGAGCATTAGTTTTCGATGCTGTTTTGAGCTGATGTACCTCTTCTCACTTCAAGGTTATGTAAAATGCAGCAGGAAAAAATGATTTTACCTGTAATTATGTGAGCTGCATACGGAGGTTATAAAAACATAAAAAATAAATCTTTGAGAATGCATGAAATGAGTACTCGTTTCATATCAAAACAGCTTTTCAATACAGCGACTTGTCCTTTTATAAGCCCGCTTAAATCTGTGTCCCACTGGATTGTCTGGATTTGTCCACTGTATCCTAAAGTTACTGCATTGAAACTTGCTGACAAACAGGAATTCATCAACGCTCTTGAATCATGCACACTACCTGGCCAGCTTACGTTAACAGCATAAAAAGACCGATCTGGCTCACAAACCATCAATGCAATCATTCTTCATTTTCCTTGAGTGCATCGATGTTTATCATCATACGGTTAACGCACCCACCTACACGAGGAAATACTCCCTGAGCAAAAAACTGGGTAGCAATTTCCGAAGAATTTTTTGGCCAGCAAATGGTGTTAGCAATTCACCAATTTATTATTGCATCTGAAACTCGGTGTACAACTCTGTAGACTGTAGCCTTACTTATTCCGTTAATCGATGCGATTCCATGGTAGTGAGCTCCGTTTCTAAACCTACGTAGCGTACATACAATTTTTTACAAGGAACTTGAGGTATGATTTCTTCGGCTTTTAATTTGAAGCTAATGTCCAATTTTGGGCAAAACAAACCATTGCAATAACTTTTATGCACACTACGTTAGATTGGAAATGGAATGAATTTCGGTTCTTAGAAATCAACTCGGTTTCATCACAAAACCACTAGAAAAATAGAGAAAAATGATTGAGTATACGTAGTTTCACAGTGAAACGACTTGGAAACAAAGGGTGTCCCTTGCAATAACTTTTTTACAGCATACCATACGCTGAGAGGTATTTGCATGAAAAAAGCGGACAAAATTATTTTTCTGTTTCAATGGTCTGCTCTATGTCTTAAACAATTATTTATATCGTTTTTGAGTCATTTATAAAAAAAAATAATAATTAATTAAATTCGAACCAAAAGTGATATTTTTAGTTTAAATTCTTTTAGTTGGTCCTGCGCACAATACGCTCTTCTTAGTAAATATTGATCAAAGTAATTTAATTTTGGATTGACATAAAGTACATCGTTTTCTCTACCCTCTTGCATTAGTTCATATAAATGTTTTTTTGGATAGAACTCTCAAGCACTATAAAAACGTTGCATAACATATGAGTGTTTTTAACACGAAAGTGAAAAACTCATTGACCCACTGTACTGTAAAGAGCACGTAGGAGCAACCAATTTTTGTTGCATTAACTTAAGAAATATTAAAACTAACTTATTTACTTCAATTCATTACCCAATAACGGGCTATACTAAAACAAAATCATTACAACTTGAAAAATAACTTGAAAAAATATTATGTATTGATACAATAGTTCTCACCCCGAATTAAAATGAAAAACACCGCCAAATATTTCCAAAATTTAATTGAAATTGGAAAAAAAATACCCGAAGCAGAATTCTCCATTTGAATTTTTTTTTTTGCTTTCTATCACTTTCGATATCACTTATAATGACACAATAAAAAAGCAGTAGATGCAAGTGTTAACTTTAAACTCATTTTACCACAACATACGATCGACAAAAGGAAAAACAAGTACAGCATATTACTATCCCTTGTTTATATAGCACCCGGTATGCCAAGATTTTAGTTGTCAATTTTACTTTTCAGAAAATCGACTTTTGGACAGTTTTTTGATCAAAATATCCCTATGTGCGCTGGTTGGAAATAGAGCTCCATGGAGTCGTATCTATGCAGGGAACAAGTAGCACACCAACTCCATCGCACCTGCTTCTGGCAAATCCAGTCCTTCAACAGTAGGTCAATCACTTCATATTAGGCCGAGAATAGCTTTATCGACAATATCGGCAAAGTTGCAAAGTGCAAAGTGAAAAGTGGAACATAAAAATCACACTGTCTGCGAAAGGCAGTGGTTCTTCTCCGCTAGTTGTTAGTAAGAATTGTAGCTTTATAGCGAACGCCTTTAGCTAACTGCGTAACTTTCTTCCCAAGACCATTCAACACTTTCTTATTTCTGAAAACCACTGAACGCATGTGTTGTCAAATAATTTACTCGTGTAGTATTATAACATATGTATAAGAAAGATTACCTGCCACCTACTTAGCTCGTACTTAACGCGTATTACAGTCAAATAAACAACTGAGAGCATTAATTCTGTGAAGCATCATCACATATTATGATCCTTCCATATCACTACGATTAACCCACTAGCAAATGCCTTGCATCACAATATGTAGAACGGAACTCACAACTGGCAGCGAATATAAATCAAATTGCAACAGAAAACTGTTGGCCCAAATAAGCAATATTGATTCAAATAGCAAATCCGTTTTCGAGGATGCCACCAGAACCCTGCAGATTGCTCGGCCGCAGTACAATTTCATCCGATGAAACCGTCCAAAAAGGAGAGAATGGAATAAAAAACAACACCGCAATATTTTTATAGCCGCGAAGAAAATGTTTCAATAAAACTGAAATGAATCATTCGTAGAGAGGCAAAATCTGGAACAAACACCATGTGCACGGTTCCATGAAAATCTCTTCTTGCAGCTGCCTATTCCCTTCCACAGCTACACTGGTAGCCAAGCGCAAGCAACCACCACGTCGTGTTTGGGATTTTTGTTCGCCGATGCTGCACCGGTTATGCTTACTCCTTTCCCCCGTCTAAAATGCGATCGAGTTTGCCAACCCAATAATCCATAGGACTTATGCAGGTTGTCCTACGGTTTGTGTGCTGGTAGCGGTCAGCTAGTTCCCTATATCGATGGCGGCATACTGATTCACTACGAGCACCCCACAGGGATGTAGAACAGGTGTTATGCTCTCCTTTGTCCGATGCGAAGGTAGAAAATATTTCGATAAGACTCGCAAAGGCTTACGTGACTCTGCATAGGGTTCCTGACTTTACGACGAGCCACATCATAGTACCTATATAGTAGTTACCTACACCCACCACCGGAGAGTGCCATGACATGGTGTTGTGTATCGGTGATGGTTTCTGGCAGGATATCATGCCAGCACTTACTAGGCGATTGTACGTGAGTTGGGTGTCCATTTGATGTTTGGTAGCTGCTACTACTACTGTTGTTGGTCCTTACAGTGAATGGAGGCACTGGCAATGGCGGTTGCACGTTACTTGGGATAATCTTTCGTTCTCGGTCTCGCCGGAGAGTACACCAGTTAGTGGCGAACGTTTTTCGACACTGACCGCTGGAGATTTAGCATAGGCATAGAAGACTGACCTGACCACCGAATTGAATGTTAAGCATTCGACGTGCTGAGACTCTAAATAAGGACCGCTTGCCGTGGTCGTAGGAAATTATGAAAGCATTATCAGGCATGCAGCGAGATTAGGCTCCGGGATGGTTAATTAAATGAGCGAGTATGTGACTAATTTTGGAGATGAGTTCTGTCAAGGTAACAAAGGAAATTGTCAATTATAATTGTTTCCTTGTCTGACAATTATAGGTTTAATAAACGAAGGAGGTTTTGCGTTGGCATTCAGAGTGAATTTCGGGAAAAGCAAAGGGTTGTAATAATCGGGCTTGGAATAGCAAAACAATTTAGTCCGGCCGCCAACTATTAAGTAAAGATGCAAGTTTCCCCAAATACTTAACTTCACTGCGGATTTAAGGTGGGCGTCCACAAACATGCAAGGATGCGCAGATTTTTTGCGAATTCGCAGATAATTTCGACCGCGTATGCATGAGTTGCATGCCATTGCCACCTTTATGATCCAGAAAGAGTTTTCGAATGGCGTACCAATAGACACCGGAAACGGGTGTATGCACAAACAAAATTCGACAAATTATCAGCCGTCTCCAGCTAACCCGACAAAAAGCTGACAAAGAACGTAAGCGAACTATTCGCATTTCACTCCTCGTTTTCGCTGTAATTAAAGAGTACTTTTTTTCCTCTGCATAAAGCGTATTTTGTGTCTATTCGGTATGCTTGACCATACCGGATGTTATATACATGTTATCCAGAATAACGAACTTGCCATGATGGGACACGAGTCAGGAGAGAATCTTTTAACAAAAAATCGCAGATAACGCTGCTGACTGCATCCTCTTGAAATGGTCACGTGATATGTATGTAGATACTTCAGTCGCAATATATAAAAAAGAGTGTGATAGTGGGTGGCCCATAGCGTTTGACTATCGAATATGGATACTCGTCTCTCTGTTGGTGGGTGCATTTTTTATTTCATTCATTTCGTCCACCTTCCATGACACTTTTGTCCATTTAAAACATTTTTATTGTCACCGGCAGCGACCAGATACACACTATGGTCAAGCTGAGTAAAATGAGATTCGATAAGATTAAATAAGCGTGGAGATAAAATTATTATGAAACTTTGAAGCAGATACTCCATACTCATTTTAAATGATAGTGTTAAAATTAAATAAAATACGAGTACCGCCACAGTGTCGAGGACATGCTGGCAATTTTAATTAAAATAACAGAAGGAGGATCGATTGTAGGCATTTTTGTTTTTCTGTCGAGTATACGCGGTAGTTAAATATTGGTTCATGCTAATGGGTTCTGATTTATTACGTCCTTTGCGATTGCTGATGTAGCGAATAAAGAAATAATGAAATAGTTTTAGGCGCAAGGATATAGCTCGAAATCAAAATTGATAACAAGATTTCTTAAACTGTCTGACAGATTTCAGATTGCTTTTTAGGAAAAATTGTTTTTTTTTTTTTAAATGGGTGATCACCCCCCAAGACTGATACTGCGACCTAAAACATTTATTGTTTCGTACGATACTAATTAGTCTAAAAGACAAACTTTTACTTTAGGTGGCGCTACGGCTCAGGGTGAACCTGGGCCTGCTTCAGACATCCGAAAGAGGTAGCAAAGTGAAAAAACTTTTAGGTGTTGGACCCGGGCTGGGATTGAACTCGGGCAGCATTACATAGTAGTCCAACGCACTTACCACTACACCACGGTGCAGGCAAACTATCTTTCTAAAAAGGCTAGCTAGTATGTCCTTGGTTGGGGTTTCTTTTTGTCATAAGGCCTGAGGAGTTTTTTATGTAGGGTACGCCGGCTGACCCCAGAAAGTGCCTGGCATTCACAGAAGTGCTCGGCCGACTCGACCTCCTCTAAGCCAAGTCGACAATCGGTCTCGCTGGACAGGTTTAACTAATTTAGGTGGTATCGTAACTGGCACTGACCGGAGAGGAAAATGGTAACATTACACTTTGTCTATTTCTAACTAAAGTGACGCTTTTTGTTGTTATCTTATGCCCAGTTGAGTTGACAGTGAGAGTTTAAACTGAAGTTCAACTAAACCTGAACGACCATACTACGCTGAAAACATCGGTTCTCGTTAGATCACCGGAATCAAGCAGCGTTGTGCGCGGATAGTACTTAGATGGGCGACCTCTTGGGAATACCGCGTGTTGTTGGCATTCTAGGACAAGGAGTAGGGAGTGCCCATAATAATCGACTCACGTGGTAACACAATGGACCTACTAAGTGTCTAAGTGAATCCAACCAAATATGGGGATAGCCACCTAACCTAACCTAAAACCTTAACGAGAGTTTAAAGTTTTAGTTCAACTCGATCGGTTTCACAGTCTTAACTAATCTTCCAGTTATTTAAACGCAGTTCTGGAAGCTATGTTGGAACAGAAGTTGGCAGCACTATTGTTTGGAAATGTCAAATTTAATGTATTTCTCTTTTAAAAGAGCAAGGTGATGGGAGACAATGCTACAATATCTGCCTGCAGATGATTTTGAAAAACCACAAAAGTCCCCCGCAGTAATAAGCAAGGAACCACCGGCATTGAAGGGTAAATTCGATAAAAGTTTGACTTCGGGGGATAGTGAACTATTCCTAAAAAGTAATATAAATTATTTTTTGCTATTTTGGCAGCTGTTAAAATACATCTCAAATGGCAGAGTAAAGGCGTTTAACTTAAACGGTGAGTTAAACTCGAATTTGAGTTTAAATGAGCAATGAGAAACCGAAAAATATTTAAACGGAAGATTAAACCAAAACGAGAGTTTAAACTCTCTCTGTGAAACTGGGCACTAGAGTTGTTGCATGCATATTTGCCATTAAATTTCCAGTAAAAATAATAATCGTTGACAAGTTAACAAAAACTAACAAAACTTCAAACTTTTTACCACATCAGTCAAATGCTTAGGGCGCATTAGGGTTATACCTAAACTGTCACCAATCAGAGATGATTTTTTTATTTGAATTAAATAAATGATTAAGTTTGACATAAGAACTTCATTTTTTAAATTCAATTGTCACAAATTTATATACATTAATATTGACCCACGCCAGTTGACACAAATGCTATAAAGGACCCCAAACAAAATACACATACGAGTACCTACACAATACATGCACATAAAACATGTCAAATTATGTTCTCGCTCACAATGTCTGAGTTCCCTTTTTCAATTCAATTGTCAACTTATGTGTTTCTACTTGAATTTCAGCACACTGACCCACATATCCTTGCCAATTCAATTTCGTTTGAAAATTTGCTGTTTTCTTTTTTTCTATTTTGGCCAACTCTGTTGGAAGGGAACTGTGGAGAGAAAAATTCAATGGAAATGATAGCTTTTTTCAATATAAATGCAATTTTTTTTTTATCGAATTATGTCGATTAGAAATCCTAAGAGAAATACCTTTTGCATTTAGTTTTAAGTAATTAGGAGCTGTTTTATTTTAAGTAAGTATCCGTACATTAGAAAATGTAAGGGAATGTTGAAAACTTAAACAAAGTTATAGTTTTGCTGCAGGCAGGCACACATGACACTCTTGAATGCTTTTCAGACATTTGGAAGACATGGAACCATGAAATAAACTATTTAATATTTTCTGAGATTGACTCCAAGCAACACGCTCAGTAGTCCAACGATCTCTGGAAGTACATTATTATCGAGACAACTGGTTCATGTTTACTCAAACGAAAGAAAAATAATCTTCTGAATTGTCTTACCTTGTCTATCTAAATACTAGGCGTAATCATTGTTAAAACTGGTAGGACACTCACACTATCATCACTATTAAATTATTACTACATTAGTTAGTGTCATCCTTTTTCGTATCTGATTCATGAAGATGATAAGTTGTTTAAAGTTAGTTAATTTTTTCCACCGGGGCACCGTAGCGCAAGTGGTTAGTGCGTCGGACTACTGAGCCAGCGGTCTTGGGTTCGAATCCCGCCGCAAACACCTAAAAAGTTTTTCACAGTGCCCACCTCTTTCGAATATCGGACAAGCATCAAAGAGTATCATTTGTCACGATTAAGCTTCTCAACTCGCCGTTCGGAGTCGGCAAAAAACTGTAGGTCCCTTCCATTCGTGCAAAAATATAACGCGCACACACAAATGGTTGCAGGAAGCTAGGCTTGGTTCTACCTAGGACTGCTGAAGCCAAATATTTATTTATTTTTATTTTTTAATTTTTTCCTTAGGCCATGGCATTTTCTTAAAATTCTTCCACCAGATTTTAAATTTTACTTTATTCTGCCATTAATTCTAATGTTCTTAATTTATAACATAAGCAACTTCTTACTCCACGTCCAGAAATTCTTTGCGATGATGTAGCATTGCTGGGAGGATAAAAAAAGGAGAATCATAGGCGTGATTTTTTTTGCGAAGATTGGAACCCCGTTTCAGTAATTTAGTAATAATTTAAAAACAGGTTTTAAAGATATTGAACTTTTTATACAATATTTATGAAAAATCAACTATATACGAGTACCTCCTATATTTTTAATAGTTTCAAGTGACGTATTTGATTTCAGTACTCATAAATAATTTCCTTATTAAAATACAATATATAGATTGAAAAATTAACAAAAAATATAATTGTGAAATCGGATATAGGGCAGAGAGGGGCACTTTTGAACACTTTTTCCTTTAAAGGCATATATTTGAATTATTGGTATTTAAGTTATTCAGACTTTGAGAAGTGAAATTAACCTTTAATTTAAACCACCATTTAAATTCAATAAAGGCTAATAAAATTTATTTCATTTTTTTAAGAAAAGAAGTCATATTTTTCAAATGTGCCCCAATCAGGGGCAGCTTTGAACAGGACTGGGGCTTTTTTTGAACTGTAGCTATTTTAATGATTTATGACAGAAAATTATTTAGATAAAAGCTTACCTTATTCTTATTTCAAATGAAACGGTGCCTCCAATAAATATTACTCACAAATTGAGATCCTCACGAAAAATGTTTAACACCCTTACAAAAAAAATTTAAAAAAGTCAAATTGTGTACATAAATCCTGCACTCCCGGCTATTGGCAGACGACGCGACAGCTGGGAAAATCCCTGAAAAGTGTTGACGACTAATGATGAGGCTATCGCCATGTGGAAATTTTGGTTAATGCTTTAATATATTTATTAATTGGGTTTTTATTAGCAGTGTTCAAAGCTGCCCCCGTTCAAAGGTGCCCCCTCTCTACCCTATTTCAATTTTAAAATCTGTACTTAAAAATTAAGGACACAAAAGCAAAACAACAACCTATCAATGGTACCGAGGAATAACACATTACATATGTATGTACGTACATATATAGTAATTTATGTACTATATCATTTACATAATGTATTGTACATATAAAAAAAAAAAAAGTTAAAATAAGTATTGAGTGCCATTAATTAGCCAAAACCATTAGTTAAATAAAAAGACAGAATGTATAGCTTATAAGTTTGCTTGGACTAAAAAAAATGTAATATTATTTAAAGAAAATAAATAAATGCTTTAAAAATAAAATAAAATAAAATAAAAAACGGTACTGAGGACACTGCTGGTAAATTTTATTCACCGAAAAGATTTCCAAAGTGCATTGCAATGGAACAAGTATCTTACTTTAAAATCGATTATCACCTTCCAACCTTAAATTCTTTTTTAGGAACAAAAATGTTAAAAAAAAGTGCCGCAAGCTGAAATACTCCACAGTGAGTAATCGCCTCGAGATCCCATCGCGACAAAACAGTATGCGGGGATAAGCAAAAAATAAGAATAAGGAAAATGTCCACAGACAATTTAACTATATGTTATGGTTGTGTATGTTTGTTTAGTTCCACACTCACGTGGGCATATGTGGCAAAAGGATACTAATGTGCAATTACTACTCTTTTCCCACCTGCTTTGTCTGTTTGACAAAAGGAGCAAAGCGCCGGTGTATTCTTCTGTGAGCATGATTCGTCCTCTCCTTTTGTCTACCCATTTCAGTATCTAAGGATACCGAGAGTGTATTTATTATTTATAGGCCATTTGATCACTTTCGGAATTCCTGCCACTATCAGCATCATGGGCAGACAGGGAAATTTGTGGAGAGTCATCCAATGACACATTCCCGGTCGCCCATTATTCACTGTTGGGGTGTAATTCAATAATTGCGTTGGTGAACGTTAGCTTTTCCGATGTTTTGCCATCGAGCAATAAATCACATCGGGCCAAAGGGGTTGATTTATTATCCTGGTCCTCATTCGCCTCGTCCTGTTAAATATTTTATTTATTTATCTCTTTATCTATGTGATGAGTTTTTTTTTTCACCCCTATCTCTCTGAGATTCTTCGGCGAATGTGTGTATCTTCTGTTTTTTGTTTCCTTATGTTTTCATCTCCAAAAGAATGATGGTAATACGTTTTTTGGTATGGGGAAGTTTTGTGTTTCACATCGCTAAGTCTGAGAAGGACCTCACACACTGGGTCAAAAGTCGCAATTTCGAAAAGAAGAAGAAAACGTATCAGAAAGCAAAAGAAAAGAGGGAAATAATATGTCGAAGCATAAGGACATGTGTGCGCTGTTGTGCTGCTGCTTTTCGGAATAGATTGAGATATTCTCCTCGATTTTTGTATCTAGGTTACAATTTATGTATCCTTTTTTTTTAGTACCCACTCCTTGGGGCCAAAGCATTGAGATGGAATATCGCTTTGTCATGATGGAAAGAGTTATACGATAACGCTTAAGGAATCTGACGGTTAGAATTTTGTTTTCCAACGGTATGACATTTTAAAAGGACGTAGTGACATTGAGAAGCAATGGGTGATGCACTTAAGTTTGACTTAAATGTTGGATGGTGCTACTGTAAGTGCGTGCGATCTCTTTCAATAAACTAATACCTAAGATAAGTCAAGTACCTATACAACCTTGTATGTATGTCCTTAAAACGCTCAACACAAATAAAACCATTTTGAATAGCTCTCCCGTCTTTGTTGCCATTCAATTGACTTAAATGCGAGTGAAAAATGCCCATCGCCATACTCGATGGCAACTTTAAGTGGCACTTCAGTCAACCAAGTAGCTACCATACTATAATATTTTTGAACACAGAAGAACAAACACCCATCAGCCCCCACATTGCCATCGTGTATTGAGCGATTCCAATTACAGAAAAGTCAATTTCACCAAAAGCAGTGGTGAAGGCGCGCGCGTCTAAAACGACGATGGCTTCGACACGACTATGAAAGACGACGTAAATTTCAAAATTTGCCAAATCATTTGCATAATTGCCAAGTTCCTTGTGCTTAGGATTTGGTGGTTGTACCGCCCCTACCTTTCAAGTTGTACTCGTACAACGAGGACAAGGAAGACAGTCTGTGTTAGGGCCAACGACGCCATATAAGGGTAGTCATTTACCCATCTCTAAACGACTAAATACACACACTCCCATGGGCACCAATCCACCCACCTTCACCCGTGCAATCAAAGCCAAATATGGAAAGTTTTCTTCAGCGCGGTGGCAGCATGTAATTCCAATGTCGTCGTCGTCGTCGTTGTTGAAAGGCAACAAAAGACCAATGTCGATGGAATCCTTGCAGTAATAATCACATCCCTTTAATTTCAATTAGTTAGACATACACACCTCGTTCCCTTTGGACGGCTTTGTAACACAATGAGAGCCCACCGCTACCCAACTCTATCTAGATCGAGCGAGCTCTATGCTGCGGGTTGGAGGTGTGGCTGTGAAAACGTTGTCGTCATACCCAACGCCCTTCGACGGAAAGGAAAGTTTTTTCCATCGAATGAAAAAGATGCATAGGTACGACTACGACTAAGGATACGGATACATGGCTTTCGTTGAATGCCTAAGTCGCTCGGTGTGGGCCTGTAATTATCTCATAATTTAGAGGCCTAATGACACCCTACTTGTGGGAGGCGGCAAGCACCGGAAGTCAAAGCTCTGCGAACAGTTGTTGTTGCTTAAGAGGAACTAAAATTGGCATCAGTCACGTACTATACCTATACCTACCTGCCTATAGTTATGCGATGGTATGTATGGGGCGAGTCCTGTCGTGCTTTCACAGTTGCATTTCGAAATCGCGTCGCCCTGATTGTTGTTGTTATTATCATTGTCAGATGACTTTAGACTGAACAGAAACTTAGGCACGATGACACTTTGGGATTTCGACAGGTAGTCCTAGTTTAATTACAGGATTCAGTTATCACGAGTGCTTGAGCCTATTGTTCGGTCGAACAATAACAACCCGTCTTGGCATTGCTACAGATTTACACCGAAGGAATGGGGGAAGACTACAACCTACAACTGCTGCCACGATTTAATTTAATCGCTGCTCCACTTGTGAGCTTGATTGACGTATTCATGTTGCGTGATTTAATGAAAATGGGCGGGCCAGAGATGAAACATATTGTGTGGCAGGATGCCGCTCTCGATGAGATGTTTCGTGAGCTATTATTATACATATGATTTCAAGGTGGAGAGAGGAGATTCATATCCCGATTTCTGATCACAATCAACGAGCTGTCTATTTAAAATGAAATGGGAATATACAAACATACTCGTTCCTACTTATGTATGTATCTCGGTAAGAAATTGGATATCAAAATCGTTGGATGCATCTGACACTGCATTATGAGCGAAGAAAGGGACTGGTTGAGCCGGCATAAGTGTGATAACAAATGCTGCGTATATGTACGTGTATAGGAATTAGTTCTTGGAAATTCAATGTGATATTGACAAAGGTTGCGAGGTTCGAGCGACATCTTCAAGTTCCAAATACCATGAATTTTAAATGCATTTAAATTGTATTTTTATTTGCTTTGCTATTAAAGGTCTTAAGCTTAAAGTGTAAGGTTCAGGTTCAGCCGTACCTTTGTTAACGATTTCGTCTTATAACTTCATTATAAACTGTAATTTTTTCAGATTAGTTGCATCGGACTTGTATGAATGTATTACACAGGGGGGTTTATCTATAAAGACAACAAGCACGTAGACCTTTTGGCCCATTTTAGCTTGGTGTAAGCCACCTCGTTCACTGTCTCGTCGTGTTCTAGGCACATTTCACAAGGCCTCGAGAACGGGGTCGTTGAACCAGCTCAAGTCGTCAGCAATTTCATTTTCCGGGATACCAGAGCAGCAATTTCATTTTCCGGGTTACCATTGTTGAAGAAGCTTTGATAACTGCTTGACTATCGAAGCAGATGTATTTGGATTTGCCCTTCCAACTATACTTTGTAGTAGTAGATCATATGCCTCGATGACAGTTGTAGATCCGCCCTTTGGGATAGTTTCTTCTACATTAAGTTCCTCTAAAATGATACCTGCTCCAGAGAGCTCATCGATTAAGGATCTGTCAACAAACCAATTGAGCCATAAGCATATGCCCTGATCATGCTTGTATATGTTTATCCTATCCAGTAAACCATTATTTAGATTGAGTTCTTGGGTCTTGGCGTTCTATAATTGTTTGTTACATCGGTTGTTGTTGCAACTAAGTGATCTATTGGAGAAAGGTTAATTTTGGAATTCCCAAGTATTTCATCGTAGTAGTGGCTTTTAGCTGAAAGCCTATCCTTAGCTACATATCGACCAGAAGCTCCTGAAGCTCTTGGAAATATCGAAACCATCTTTCCCCGGCTTGCTTTGCGATGAAGACTGCCTTGGCCCTCCTTCAAGCCAGAGGAATATATTCCAGTGGGCATCATCAGTAGTATTTTATCTATTGCCCTTTGAAGGAGTATCGGATAAATACTATCCGGTCCAGGAGATTTTTAGGGCAGTAATGATCAAATAGAAGTTCTAACTTATTCTCTCGTTACAGTACTCATCGGTCATCGCTGACTTCCATTGGCCACTAGTGGATATGCTTTGGTATGGCTTCTGATAATTCTCTTCCGCATCGGTGCATCTAAGGCAGTGAGTCTGCATAGCTTTCTCTTTTGAGTTAATGATATGACCGAGCGTTGGGGTGTCGTAAGGTGTCAAGTTTCGCGTCGGTCATCCAAACACTGAGTGCATGAATATTGCATAGAATCTGCAGAAAAGATATAATTTGTGAAGTGTCAAAAAAAACGAAGAAAGAAATGAAATTATAAATTTTACAAATACATAGGTAATTGTATAAAAATTAAGCTGAAAATAGTTTGAAAATTGGCAGCACTCATTGCATGTGTAGTAATAGAAGATCATTACTTTTGCATTTCGGCCTCTAGAACTTATGCAAAAGCCAAAAATGAATTTGAACACATAATCAGAAAGAAACGTTGTTTTTGTATAAAAATAAAGATATATACTACTTCAAACAACAGTACATATTCATTAGAACATCCCAGTCAAATCTGTCTGTATTTCCCTATTTGGCAGTGAATCAATTACCGAATCAACTACCGAAATCACATTTCCCCACATATGGCTGACTGTTTCAATAAACAAATAAGTTTCGTCAGTAGTTGCTGTCAACAACAAACGTATTCTCACCATATGTATGCAGTATGCTAGCTAGGTACTTGTTCGAGTTCGATAACGTCTACTACAACTTTAGTGAAACAAAAGGACGATCATCAAAAATACATTCGATTGAGTGTTGGGTGGTACTACTACTACTTAAGTGTATCATTGCAGTAGAGATATCCTATGCAGTGCATACTCGCATGTGTATGCAAATATCGTTGTTCTACTCAAACCATGTGATAATATTGTTTTTGCAAACAAGACAGTTGAATCGAACAGTACCTACCTACTCGGAAGGAAAGGTGGAGAACAGAATACAATTAAATACCGTAGGGTGGTCGTGCAAAGCAACCTTTTTTTTTGAATCCATGCCAAAGTAAGGCGACAAAGAGATAACAGAAACAAAAATAAAATGTATACGAGTACATATCCTCAGCAGCAATGAGAAAGGAAAAACAAACCTCAGCAAAAATAAAAAAAAAATCCAGAGTCCTGACTACATCCAAATACGGAATAACACAGCAATGAAATTGATTGAGTTTATTTGTTTGGCGATTTCCCATTGAAATTTATCGAGATTTTTATTTCGCTCATTTTATTCGTCTGTTTTTATTGGACTTTCGAATAACATAGTATAGGTACCCGTACCGTACCTACATACAAACATATGTGTATGGACATACATTGTATGTACATCTCGTTCAATACAGATTTGTAGAAAGTGTAAGTGAAATGTAGATTCGTTGTTGTTGTATTTTCGAGGGATTTTCACTGTTTTATTTTCGAGGGATTTTCAAGGATCACGTTTCATTTGGGATTTTTTAAGAATTTCAAGAAGAAGAAGACGGTTAGGATTACTTGCATTATTTTTCTTGGTTTTTGCAATTAAAAGCAAAAATCCGTGTTCTTTTCTGAAAAATAGATGTAGAAATGCATACATACCATGTGGCATGTACGTAATGTTACATATACAGTATACTCTCTCCTTACGGACACCTCTCATAACCAGAAACCTCTTATAACCGGACAGATTTCGAAGAACGGAAATAAAAACTCGATTTTTCATATAAAATATTCTCCCATAACCGGACTCTCTCTTAACCGGACACGGACACCAATTTTCGTAACCGCCATAGAATGTCGCTCTTTGCGTTATTATCACGTTCGCAGACACATAATTTTCGGTGGAGAACGCTAGAATGACATGCAAATCTCCGACATTTTGAGAGATATCTTATGATTTTGTGCGAATTTTGTATAAAGATAAAAATGATTCCGCTGGTCACAGTGAAGTGAAAATTTGTCTCTGGTAGGACAAATTAATGCCGGAATATGGAAAGTGTATTTCTCGTCGGGGTATCCCGTTTTGTCCTAACATACCTAAAATTCTTTGACGGCATATGCCATGACCCGCTAATTTTCTTAACCAATGAGGGCATATGCCGTCTTGTCCGCGAACATCCAAGAACTACAGTAGAATCCGCTTAAGACGCTCTTCAAGGGACCGAGAGAAAATAGCGTCTTAAGCGGGATAGCGTATTAAGGGGGAAAAACTAAAAAATTACATCCAGTTAAAATATGGTTATTTTATAAAAAGAGTTGAAATTATACATGTATTATGCTAGTTTTCCTTTCATCCCTTGTACTAACCATTGTACGCAACCAAATTCTAATGCACTGACACCATCTGTACCTGTATGTACGAAAGGCGCGCACAGGAAATGAAACAAAACTGACAAAAGTAACGACCACAAAAACGACACGCGTCATATAATTTGTTTGCAAAAAACAAAAAAAAAAAATCCCTATAAGAACGGTGGTGGCCGTCGGCATATCACACATGGGCGTACATACACCCAGAGAAAATAGCGGTAGTTTTAACGGTTTTCGTTCCATAGGGCACTATACTCTATCCCAACCGAATTGTCAGTACAGGGGGAGCCAAAACCTTGTCAATTCAATGCGTAAGGCAGTAATCGCAGCAAAAGGCGGGCCAATCAAATACTGAAAGTCAAAAGCGAATGTCTTATTTGAAAATTTATTAAAAGTGTACGTAGACCTCTGTCGTTTTGTTGTTGCATTTTTCTCAGTATATACATACATTGGGGCATTATTCTGTTGGAAAATAAATCCGCAGACCACAAAGCCCTTGCACGCAAGGCTTTCATTCGTCTTGTAGAATTTTCGAGTAAACAGTCGCCATTACCGTTGAGGAGGGGGTGCATATTCGTCATCCGGAGACTATAATCCCTTCCGCTTTCGACGAGAGCCTTTTAAAGGGTACTCTTCATTCTTCGAATGGGGATTCTTTCATCTCCAGCCTGAAGTGCTGTTTTCATGACGTGGGAAATCTGGCTTTTAAATGGGTTTCAGTGCGCGCTATCCTATTCTTGCAGTCCTTTCTCGCACGAAACTTGAAGATATACACTTCTCTCACACGTGACTATCACCAATCCTTTAGCTGTCTCCCAGCTGCTTATTACTTTAAACCAATTTGTTCCATTTTTTCAACAAATTTTTTCAGATCACTTATCAATATCACCCATATTATGTAATAATTACTATTTACATAATGTATGCAATACCTAAGGCAACAGTACCCCCCACGCTACCCTTAGTTTCAAAAATGGCTTCCTTAAAAGTACAGAAGGGGTTTAACAAATGTAAACATCACTGTATGTACATATGTTCGTATGAAATATCATAACGCTATAATAGACAACTTCCATTTGCAAGAAAAAGTAATTTCATTACATCTGTCAGAATCCTTAAATCCATGTCTGCCATGAAAAGAACATATTAAATCTACCCACGTAAAGGAAGTGGCATACAAAATAAACGTGATTCTTCCGAAAAAAAATGGGGAATCCAGAAAAAACGGTGGAAAATGAAAACAAACAGATTTTTTAATGTAGCCGCAATAACTCATTCGACTTCATAATTCATCCTGAAAATCCCATAAAACAAATTCTCCGCTATTGCCGTGCCACGACAGTTTGCAGCAACTCTTTTCCTGATTCCCTTCGGTGGAGTGCCCCGGCCTTGCAGAATGGTGCCCTCAAATACGTTCAAAACGATACCGTAAATCCAAACATACGCATTTCCATATGCTTCGATTTGTTTGTGTTTCACGTTGGTTTTTTTTTGTTCGCTATAAAAAAAAAAATACACAAAGGATATATAGAATGATGATGGGGAGTAAGCGGGTGGTGCTGGAATATCATATAGTCAACCAGCCACATACGCACGCAAAACATATTCCTACACCCGGATAACAGATGCTCCTCGAATAACGAAAATTATTTATCAATGATATTATATCTAACTGTTGAATTGGAAGTGATACACAGAGGACGTAGCGGAGGTAAACAGAAGACGCGCCCCACCGAAAGGACATCAACAATCGGCATTATCGAAAAGGATGACGACGGATGGGAGTGGCGTCCTACTGCGGCATATGCGGCAAAAAACGCAGAAGTGTACATAAAAACGCCATAATGTGGTAGGTAGTATCCCAGTTACGCACGTACACATACATATGTGTATACCATAAAATTAAATAATATGCAATGCACATCACTTTAACTTTTACGCTTCTTAAGGACTCACCTGCAGCGAGGGACAATACACTGCGTGGCGATGGCGATAGTAGTACGGGGGAGTTTCTTGTGACGGTCGTAGCGCCTTGACTCCTGCTCCACTGCACGAGCACGCATATCCTTAACGTTGCTTCTACATATGTACCATAGGAACAAATAAAATATCCTTAAAATCATCATAACTCACCCAGTTGTTTTATTTTTCTCTGGGCTTAAACATTTTCTGAGTTGGCGACAACGACTCCAGTTTTCAGTAACGGGTTCCCAAAAAAACACACCCATACATACATAGTATAAAGAAAATGGAAATTTATGCAAAATGTAACAAGATTGGATTGGGGAGGGACAGCGGCGTTACTCGGTTCTCGGGTAATTTGAAGATTTCTCTTGACTAGGGCGCGCACATCCTTATACACACACAGCTCCTAAAGATCCGTAAAGCAACTGAAGTGAATCCGAAGATGGTTTTTGAATTTTCACCATCTCAGTGCGTGGAGCTAAACACACGCGCCCAGCAGGTGAATGGGGATGCTAACCAAAAGTTGATTTAGGGTGCCTCACGTATAAAATGCTAAAATTTCATAATGTTCACTTTGAATGTGTTCTAGGAGGAGCATGAGTGTGTGTTTGTTTGAATGAAGGAGAAGATCTTTTGAATTATGACATCGAAGGGGGCCTTTCGAAGCCCTCGAGTGAAATTATATTTTTAATTCAATGGGAATGTGAATGGAAATTAAATCAGTGGCACTGTGGGTGGTAGAGTGTAGTTGCTTTAAAAAGTAAACAAAACATTGGTAGAAAATATGCAAAATGAGTTTTAAGGGCAACGAAAATATATAAAAGTATATATCTACATCAAAGACTATTGAGCCAAAGGTTGTCGTTTTAAGTGCTAATAGAGGTCAAGCATTTATTTTTTTAAAGAAAGAGCCGCTGGGTGAATTCCACTAATGAAAACAAAGGCATTTGCTACAGGTAGCTCCTGATTCAACACTAAAGCTAAGTGTGACATTTTGAAACTTGTTTATCCAACCACTAGAGGTGGTGTATTTTCATCTTTGATCGAGTGGGATGTCGGCAACGGTCAAAATGTAAATCACTATACATCTTATATGTAGCTGTGAATCCCCAACAGACCGAGCTTGTTCACTTCACCAGGATAAACAAGATCACAGACATTCCTCTGCCACAACTAGTAAGTAAGTAAGTAAGTAAGTAAGTAAGTTTATTTATTTAGCCTTTGAAAAGCTATTTAGTTAAAAAAAGATACAATATACACATTATTATTACTTTTTACAATAAGTGGTACTTAAGGACTACAAATATTTTAATTTTACAAATTCAATTACTTTTTTTTTAAATACATTTATGTTATTTTCAGTCTTTGTGTTGTTTTCTAGGCTATTATATAATTTAAATCCCTTATATATAAGTGAGTTTTGCGATCTGCTTGTTAAAAAATTAGGGAGTCTTAAGTCGAAGGAATCACAATCAACCTTTCAAAGGAGGCGAAATACTTAGGAATTATTTTAGACTCCAAGCTATCCTAGAGACAAAATATTGAAATGAGATTAAATGTTTTCTACGCCTATGAAAGGACGTTCGGGGAATGCGGACTGCAACCGAACATCATTCACTGGAGGTACACTGCAATCATCAGGCTCATCATCACCTATGAATCCACTGTATGGTGGACTGCTAAAAAGTGATGATTCTTCAATACTTTCCTCTTGATATGTTCATCAAAAGCGCAGCAGCAAAGGGAGCCTTCAGACTAAAAGAATCTAGTTTTTGCTAAGACAAACCACGTATGGACATGTAGCAATACTCGGAGAAATACAGCAATTGAGGAGAGGCAATCCTAAAATTATTACCAAGACTTCATTACTCCTCAGTATGACTTCAACTTGAATGTACTAATCCAACTTCCTAGTAGGGAAGACTGGCTGTCAGACAAGGTGATCAGAGATCGGGAAATAGCATTCTTCACCGAGACGACGACGGCTCAAAGATGGTCTTATGTACTGGAGCAGGGTTCTACTCAGATACACTTAATAAACGGGAATCTTTCAGACTACCGGATACATGCAGTATTTTCCAGGCGGAATTAATGGCGATATTTATAAATGGAAGCGACCTCCCTCCGTCGGAGATAACCATTCTGGTGAATAGTCAGCCAGCTCCAAAAGCAATAGGATCATGCACAATAAAATCAAAAGTAGTCAATGCACCAAATGCCATTAGGCACCACAAGGTGAGACTGTATTTGGTACCCGGACATAGCAATGTCGAAGGGAACGAGATAGCAGACGAACTAGCTAGAGCTGAATCAGCCATGAGCAACAATGATACTGACACCTCCATACTGCCACCGATTAAAACACTGTTCAGCATAATCGACCATGTAACCAAAAAGAGACCAACGCTCTGTAGCTCACATGAACCGACTGCGTTACATCTCGTTCTTTATCGCCGAAACTTGATCTTAATAGGACAAAGACGATGCTACATCTGGATAAATCCTCCATACGATTAATCACCGTAAAGCAAATGGCTACCTGGGTACAATGATATCTGTGGAAGGTGCAGAGATGAGAAAGAAAGCGAATCGATCCAACATCTACTTCCGCTCTCCAGAAATGACGCCTTCGTACTTTAGGTCATTGATTCTTGGAAGACATAACAGAACTCCGAAATTTAAAGATATCGGATCTTCTAAGATTCATGAAGAGCACAAACTGGTTTACGAGTTGGTAAAAAAGGGGGTTTACTCCAAAATGATGAGGGTATTCACAATGGAGCTTCAGGTCTCCGAGTGGAAATGAGTGCTCCTTCATTCACACACCCTTCTTAACCTAACCTAACCAAACCTATATGTAGCAATGGTAATAGTAGGTTTCATATTGGTTTTACAAGTGTAAATAAAGACAGACTTCCACAAGAGGGTATTATTTCACACTTAGCCAAACAGCACCGCACCTTATGCATATTCATTTTATACCATAAGTCAACATCAGTTCGAATATTAAGTTATGAATTCCATACTATTGTACCTCTCCTATGTCACATTAGATAAGACTCCGTCTGACCGTCAGATTTGCATATCCATACCACGTGCTGCAAATGGAAAATGTGCTGCCGAGCAATACTGATTGTGCTGCCTTTCGGACCGACGAACTGTCAGAAAAATACATTCATTCCATTGATTTAAATAAATCAAAAGCAATCACTCACCTTTCGAGCAACAACAAATACAGCATCCTTTGAATGGCACGGAAATATATGTATGTATGTATATGCATAAATTGCCCTCCGGTATCAAGGACCTATTTGATATTCCTCGACCCGAAAGCACCGTTCCCACATACACACAGGCACAAACATACATTCATCACTTGGATCCACCCCCCCGAAGCAGAGCAAATATTACCGTGTAATATTCTTTGGCAATTTTATTTATATTCACTTCGCCGCCAGTGCCGTCGCCGTGGCACCTTCTCGCCGCTGTGCTCCTATTCGCCGTTCGCCATCCATACAGTAAGTTACATTGAAATTTAAATGGCAGCCGTGGCAGCAAAATGAAATGAAAAGTTTCCTAAAAAATATAAACGTACATATGAACACATGCATTTAGGCGCTCCCCGACCACCCACCGCCCGTGGAATTTTTAAAAGAAGAAAATTAATTTTCCACCACCAACCTTTCGTCGAAGCTAGACGAGAGAGCATGGAAAAAAGAATTACTGACACAAAAAGAGTGCAAAAGATGAAAGCAAGCTTCGTTATTTGATTTTGCAAATTGATACGGGTACACACATTACATTAATATTTATTCTGTAAATTACCCGCTACCAATAACGGAGAGAAACACACACCAAATGGCGCATAGAAATGTACTGCCTATGTTATGTACTCGTATGTACTAGAAGAAAGCGCTGACACACATGTAACATATATGATAGACCCACATGTTTTTAGGTAATATTTCCAGGACAAGTTCACTTTACGCGCACATTTATTCAAATATTAAATTACCCATAGCATGCGGATTCTAACAAGGCATGTGATTAATTTCTTAGTAAACATAAAAAAAAGTTACCGAATTTACATGGTATGGGATCCCTTTTATCTCTTTTTGTAAAAGTCTAATGCCCGGTTTCACCATTCACTTTTAGTTACCTACTGAACTGTAATTTCAAAGATTACATTTTTTTATTTCATCAACTAATTACTTTTAATTGTAAAATAATATTTAACACCCCCTTAAAATAAAAGGCAATTGTCGTCCAGATTAAATTTGGAAGAATGATTCCAACCTAAAAATTATTTGATAGCTGTGACATTTTCTTCATTTACGAAGGGATGCAGATTTACTATAAATAAAATGCTTTAATACTTTATTGATTTGCTGACATTTTCAATTTCATAAGTACTAGTCGACCAGTGCGAGAAATCTCGCATATAGAAACCCTACAACCGTTTTAATGAAAAAAGAGAACGTAGGTATAGGTAATAATGTCTTTTCGTAATAAAGGAGATGGGACACTTTTTGGCCAAGAGCGTACATCAATGAAACTGGTATCAAAATAGAGCTGAGCTTTAGTACATTAATGAAAATCGTATGTGGGGATTTTGAGATTTTTGTGTGTGAAGTTCGTATTGCGGATAGATCTTCTGATGATTTTTGCCCGTTTATATGCATATAATATGATAATATCAAGAAGCGTAAGACGCACATATGTATATGTACTTATTATCAGATGAAAGGCAATTCTACTATTTATCCTATGACTTGAACATTATGGGTCTAAGATTTTCAGTTTTAAAATAATCGATTAATTTCTGAAGACTTTAAAAGTAAAGTACTTTTTTTTTTTTTGAAAACCACTAATTTCTGAAAAATCTTCAGCGATACGTTAAAGAACATCCTTTAAGCTTTAATTTGATGTATAATAATGTAAGATTCAGCCAACACCAATTAAGAAAAACACTTTCAAAATCCTAGGTGGTGCAAATCAATCACCAACGAACTTTGACGAACTTCACACACAAAAATCTCAAAATCCCCACATACGATTTTCATAAAACTTTGCAGTTTTAGTGTACTGAAGATCAGCTTTATTTTGATACTAATTTCATTGATGTACGCTCTTGGCCCAAGCTCCATATAATTTCGTCCCATCTCATCTCATCTCAGCTTACATATATGCACTTTTTCAAAATTCTTTATACTGATAAACAAAGCTCAGTTGATAAGCTTTCGATCAGTGTTAGAATCATTAAAATCGGTGCAGAAATAAACTCTCAGGAGGAATCACAAGCTCTTGCGCTAGCGATTTAATTATATATGTAGATAGATTATGTATGTACATCATAAATGTATCTCATATCATACTAATATATAAGTCTCAATGTCACGTTTTGAGCTGTCAAACTTCATCCAGGATAAACACAAAAACTAATGCACACAACGAAGTAAAACTTCGTACACCTATTACTTAACATCCTGTGTTAAGTATAGACCACTTTTTAATATAATTTAAACATAATGGCGCAAAATTATAGTCACTTAAAGTACACTTTCAAATTATTTTAGCACGGAACGAAGCATTTTCATATTTATAGTTGTCATAAAGCCCACTTTATCGGTATCGCCTCGTATTAAAGTTAAAATCACCCGAACTTCGTATTAAATATTTAATATGGAATAAGACTTATAAGTTTTTTTTATTCAAACTGTCACTTTTATGTGTGTTCGAATAAAATTTCCCATAGGAACGTTGCGAATTAGAAATTATTTAGCGTCATACTAAAAAGTGTCTATTATTGAACAAAAGTATGCTTTTAAGTTTAAAGTTGCGTATACTTAGTACGGAGCTAGACTGATAAAGTTGACTATAAATTTGCGCCAACATATTTCTTAAATAAATTCATAATTACAACACACTTACGAATGCCTCTTTCTGCGAAATGTCACTTATTCAAAATACAAATATATACAATCCACACTTAAAATCCACACTTCTTTTGTGGATTGTATTAATTGGTAGATTGCAAACCTTGGGGTGCAATCGCCGGTCTTTGATTCGTCGAACTAAATGACAATATATGTATTGTATGAAACACTATATTTTTTAGACACGGTACAGTTACAAATGTTTACGAGAAGATGCCTTGGAAAATTAAAGGAAAAGTGATCCCGGCTGCTGATAAATTAAAATATAATATTTTTACATAGTAATAAATGGTTTTTTTTTTTGATATAATCACTCAACGACAGCTGAAGAATGAGTGAAACGAAATTCTGGTTGTATGAAAATTGCACGCAAATTGTATGTTATAGTGTGTGTGCTATATATGACGGTTGTACGGATATCCGTACAATCCGCGGTTGTACAACAATTGTATCGTATATTTGCTGCATTACAGCGAAAATACGTTAATTTTCAAATTGTTACCCCATTGTTACCAATGAAGATAACTTCAAAAAATTTGCTTGTTTAAAATGAATTTCAACAGATGCAACTAGCTAAATTTAAATAAAAACTTTAAAATAACCGTAATATTTTCTTTATTGACCCATATCATCCTCTTTATTTGGTAAATTTATTTCGAATTAATCGAAATATTTTTCTTTGCTTTATAACGCCATTAGAGTAGTCGTACATATACAAACAGTTTACGCGGACACTAAATATACTAACCTGTTACCTAAAAATTATAATTAAAAGAAATGGGGTTGGTGAAACAGAATATATATTAATAGGTAGATATATTTTAATAGGTACCTTTCTTAAACTGCTTAAACCGCGTATGTTTGGTGAAACTAGTAAGATATTCTTTATTCAAACATACCTAGTCGTTACATACATACATAACATACGTAGATTCACGTTTTCTATTTGAGCGAACGAATAGAATAAGTTATAATTTGCGGTTGTTCATTTGTACAAACTTTTCAGGTTTCAGGGTTTGCCAGGATAATATTTTAGATCGCAAGTCCTTTATCCAGTATCTGTGAAAGAATTTGACTAAATAAACATAAATAAAAAAAAGTGCGTGAGACTCTCGCGCGTTAGAATTGAAACTTGTTTTAACCCGTTTCATGTCAAATGGCATAATGTTTTTTACTGTTTTCAATCGTTTGCTATTTAGTGAGTCAATCCACCAAAGCTTTCTAAGAAACATTTTCTATCGTAGTTTTTTCTGCCCTGTCCGAATCTGGGAACCGCCGCAATTTTTGAAATATGGCAGCTAAAAGCAGAACAAATGTGAAATTTCAATTGTTTTTTTCCAAACAATCGTAAATTTTTAATCCAAGATATTCGATATATCAGATCCGCCATTTTGGATTTTGCAAATCTGACTTCAGGTTCCTGATCCGCGACCCCGAAAACCCCTTTATATATACCAAATTTGGTACAAATCGGTTGACTTTGTAAAATTCGTCATTTTTGGCGTGGTTATAGCCGCCATCTTAAATCCGTCATATTGAATTTTCTTACTTTATCGGTCCTATCTTTTAGATAAATCGATTATGCCACCAGATACGAAGTATAAGCCTCCTATCGTAGGTGGCTTTTGTTAAAATTTACGATTGTTTGAAAAAAAAAAAAAACAATTGAAATTTCACATTTTTTCTGCTTTTAGCTGCCATATTTCAAAAATGGCGGCAGATAGAACAATTTTGTTCCCAGATTCGGAAAGGGCAGAAAAAACTACGATAGAAAATGTTTCTTAGAAAGCTTTGGTTGATTGACTCACTAAAAAGCAAACGATTAAAAACAGTAAAAACATTTATCCCATTTGGCATGAAAAGGGTTAAATCCAAAAAGCCATTGTTGAGTTAGGTCTGTGTACTGACAGAAAATGGAGTAGTCTGAGTACACCCATAAATTCCGCCCGGAAATGCAGATCATAAAAGTGTATACCGCATCTAAAACAGTTTAGTGGTTCTCGATCTAAGCCACATTTTGGGGACTTACTTTTATACTATGTATAGATTCTACTGCCTGTTGAAGTTGAAGAAGGGGAAGTGTTTCACTTTTCGTCTGATTCTGGCAAATTTGCCCTACCGCGGTTAAAGAAGTTTCACTTCGAAAATTCAAAGGTGTTGCAATGTGTATCTATTGCACAAGAAAGAAGTCTTATCTGCCACCAAAAAACTATCGAAATATTCAAAAGTGTATTGCAAGCTGAATTTTAAGGTTTGAATTAAAAACGACGTTATTTATTCTTCATATCTTTAGGAATAAAACCAAAGAATATACAAACCCAAGAAGTCGCATCTCATAAGTTAAATTTTTTTGTATGAAAACATTTTTACCGCCAGAAGAAATTGTATACATAAACCCATTTTCACTGTGGTAGTATTTTTTCGGAGCAAAATATTTTGAAAGTGGTTTAGGTATGCACTAGTTTCCTACACCATTCAACCGCTCAAACTTTGTAGACGATTTTCAGTCGTTTCTTACCGCAGACCTCAGTCCCTTCGCCTACAAAACCGATTTTTTACCGGCAAAAATCATCTCGTGTGCGGTGGCCCAATGTTTGTATGGTGTGGTGAAGTCGAAAATAAGAATTTTATTTTCTTGGCTTGTTTTGTTGTTGTTTGAAAATAAGAATTTTATTTTCTTCCCTTGTTTCGTTGTTGTTTTCTTCGCTTGCTTGTACTTTTGATATTTTGTGGCTCGATATGTATGTGTATTTTTTTTAAGAATTTGTTTTACTGCCTGTTGAAGTTGGAGAAGAGGAAGCGTTTCACTTTTTCGTCTGCTTTAGGCAAATTTGCCCTACCGTGGCTAAAGAAATTTCACTTCAAAAATCTGTTCGAATAGTAAGGGCTGTTCATTTAAAAACCCGAAAGGGTTATTTTAGGGGACTTTAGGGGAGTATTTTGTATTCGATGGTTGTACAAAAAAAAGACATTGACATCAACGAAGATTTACTCTACCAGCATAGTTTTTTAGAAACAATAAAAGCTGAAGTTGTCGCCGTGGTCGTGGTGGTTAGTGCGTTGGACTACTACGCATGCTGCTCGGGCTCAGTGCCAGCCCGGGTCCAACACCTAAAAAAAAAAAGAAAAGTTTTTCACGGTTGCCACTTCTTTCGAATGTCTGACAAGCAATCAAAGAGAATCATTTGTCAATGAGCTTCTCAATTCGCCGTTTAATTTTATCACTTTTCAGTTTCAATGACTAAAACCAAGTATTTCCTTATGAAAACTTTCTTCCAAATATAATGTGAACTTATGCCCAACACATTACTGGTACTTTTGCTATCAAATTGATATATTTGGATCCTAAAATACAAACAAACGCACACCACCGACACTCGTCGTATAGGTACCATTAACTTTGTATTTTTTGTATTTTGTATTTTTATTAAATAATAATTTTACACTTAGATATACAATTATCTTTGAGTTGTGCAAATTTTTTAAAAAAAAGGTAACGGATTTAATTATTCAAGAGAGTAATACAACAATAACAATAATAATAAAAATAATAATAATTTTATCCTATATAATTTGACAATATTTAAATAACTAAAAAAAATTAGAAAATTTAAAAAATTTAAAATAATAAATCCCTATTTCCCTAATCAGATATTATGCGCAAGGTGATGTTTTAACTGTCTCTTAAAGTCGCTAATGCTTACAGATCTCCTAATATTGACTGGAAGTGAATTCCAGAGCCTTACTGCGTAGGCAAAAAACAGTTTTTTGGTAGTATTATATATGGGTAAAATATACGTTCGGCTTCTTTCAGAAGACGCTGGTTGGAGTCTTTGGTAAAGGTAATCCGGTAATTTCGTCTCTTTTAAGCTGAAAAAAAAGGTTAATATCTTGGAGTCTAAGTATCTATTAACATTCATGCCAAGAAAGTGTTTTACATGATTCGAAATATGTTCGTAACGACGGATATTATATACGAATCTGACTGTATTGTTAACAGCTACTTTCAGCTTACGTGTGCTATTGCTGTCAAGGTCACAGAAAACGGGGTATGCGTAAAAAAGAATCGGCAGCAATAGTGTTTTTACCAGCATTGCTTTTATACTAATTGGAAGACATTTACCTATTTGATATAATGTACGAAGCGTCCCATACACTTTATCTACTGCGATTGTTACATGCTCATCCCACGTAAGATGCTGGTTAAACGTTACTCCAAGATTTTTCGCGGATGTGATATAGTTCAACGAGGATCCGTTGGTACAGATCCTAGGCAGCCTGGATGTATCAATATCTAACCGACTAATTACAATGGCTTGACTCTTATTTGGATTCAGCAACAGCTTGTTCTCACTTGACCATTTATGGATAAGGGACAAATCTTCATTAATTCGTGAAACTGCGTCTTCTACTAAGTCAATAGGATAACTCAAGTGCATTTGTACATCGTCCGCATACATTTGTAACTTGCAATGATTTGGAACCGAAGGGATATCATTATTGAAGATGGAAAACAACAAAGGACCCATAATAGAGCCTTGCGGAACACCGGCCTTGGTTTCGAGAAAATTCGATAATATCCCGTTGGAATACACTCTTTGAACTCTACTAACAAGATAACTGTTTATAAGTTGAATCGCAGTGGGATCAAATTTAAAGTAGTGCCTCAATTTCAAAATTAGGATATCATGAGGCACCGTATCGAAAGCTTTCGAGAAATCTAGCATAACCAGTGACGTGACATAGTTTTTATCCATTTCGCAGCGGAGATCATCCACAATGTTTAACAATGAGGTAGTGCAGCTATGATGCGGACGAAAACCAGATTGATGGGGTGACAACAGATTAAACTCGCGAAGGTACGAAAAGATTTGAAGACTTATAAGCTTTTCAAAGACTTTAGAAATGAAAGGAAGAATTGAGATGGGTCTATACTCCTTGCTGCTGGCAGCTGAGCTTTTCAAAATAGGTACAATTTTGGAGGCTTTCCACTGCATTGGGTAAGCTGAATAAGTCAAAATAGAATTGAAGATATGTGGTAGTACAGGCAGAACTTCCAAAATTATAATTTTTAAAAATTTAGGTTGCATCTCATCCAACCCGACAGCATTTGATTTTATCGCAGCAATGGCCTTGAGTACATCGTGTTCACAAACTCGAATAAAGCTAAAACTTCTAGTAGTATAAGGATAAAGTGATGGGTTTATTAAGAGGGTCTCGTCGATACTAACGTCTTGTTGGGGGCTAGAGTTTGAAGAGGCCACGAACTTGTTGTTTAATTCGTTAGTATCAATTTCACATAAACTTGAGTTTTTTTGTTTCCCAATACCCAACTCCTTGATATTGCTCCAGGTTTTAGCTTTGCTTAGCTCAGGCTGGAATTTGGAGGTGAAGAACCTTCTCTTAGACTTCAATACTTCGGATTTAACTAAATTTCTAAGTCTCCTATATTCATTTCGTAGTTCGGGAATTCTGAACCGCTTCCATCTCCTATAAACCCTATCTCTGTTTTCCATAAGCATTTCAATATTACGGTTGAACCAGCCACACTTCCTGTTGCGCACAGTAACATTTTTCAGAGGTACATGGGTTTCAAAGAGACTGTTGACATTATCAGTGAAAATAGAAACTTGTTCCTCAATACAGGTTGACTGATAAATGCTTTGCCGATCCATAAATAAAGTATCTCTTAATAACCTTTCGTGGTCAATGGATTTGTAGTCCCTATATGAAATGGTTTCTCGAGCTACAAAACGATCAAAACTAAGGTCGTAAAACAGTATGATGAGGTCATGCTTCGAAAAACCGGGAACGTCTAACTGACCGTAGAAGTTGGTTCGCTTTAAGTCACTAACAACAAAGGTGTCCAACAGGGTTGAATTATTATTACTGAAATGAGTAGGAGTTACTGTGTTGACAGGATAAAGGTGTAATGCACCTAGGTTATTTAGAAAACGCTGTGCCCTGCCGTTCCTTCTATTCAAAAGATCAACATTAAGATCTCCAGCCACAATGATTTGATTATGTTCCAACGAAACGTTTTCCAACAAATTTGTTATAACTGTGGTGTTAGATACATTGTTCGATTAAAATTAAACTTTCGATATCAGGACCTCCCCCAGGGTTCGACAACTCTATTGACTTGTCGAAATGTGCACATTACATAACCCACATCAGTCTATTACGATTGTGTAAGATGAAAAAAATAAATAAATAAATACAAGTATATATATATTTAAGTGTACACACGACCAATAAAAGAACATCCGAAAATGGTGGTAGGAAAAAAGGGTCCTTGTCGATAGAGTGAGTCCCCAAACAAACAGAACGAGAAGAGGAGGATAATTCAAATAGCCATTAAAAATTCGTAAGAGGACATTTATTTCATGAGCGTCGTCTCTGAGGACATTATGAGGCATACGAGTACACAGAAATTTCGAAGGCATCATAAACAAATACCATCGACCCCAGGTCGTGTTCAATGAACCAAAAGATGGTTCCAGATATTGTATTTTGTTTGCTCGACAACCTGGAGGTGATGCTATGTACACATATGTATGTACAATGAAATATCATTTCAACGATTTATGTTTGTATGATGGGGTTGGGGGAGTATTCCTACATATGCCGGACAACTTTCCCATATGAATTTCACAATTTTTGGACTGACGATATGATAACATTTTGTAGTTGCGCAATTTTTTTTTTCATGTCCTCTTTTGTGATATTATACACCGTCAGCTAGGATATCAAAGAAAACGTCGAAGTTTGAAGTCAACTGGTAGGGGAAAGAAAGTAGAATCAAAATCACAAGTGAAATTGGCCAAGTTTCAAACGGCAACTGAAAAGAAATCGAAAAAGTTTTTCGTTCTCGTTTTCAACAAATAAAAGTAGAAGAAAATATGGCCAATAGAACCTAGAATAAAAATGGTCTTTTAAGGCGAATACCTCCCAACAGATATCCTTTACTTTCGAATGGTCGATGCCTAGGCGACCACATGCATTCGCCTAATGCCATATGAGAGTAAAAATAACTTGTAGATACATATATGTATGTGGAAAGTATAAGTTCTCGAAGTTATAAATATAACAAGCAAGACCTTTTAATAAAAAAACCTGATTTTGAATGAAATGTCAAGGGTCGATTCACGTTGTATTAATTAAAATTAACATTTTTGATAGCAGACACGCGTGACTTTACCCATGTCAATTAAGTTTTTCGGCCTGCATATGTTTTTCCTGTTTTGGATAAATCTGCTTTCGATTATGTAGTCCATTTGAAAGTGATGTGATACATAACTTCCGAAGGGAAACCCTTTAAATCAAGTAAATGCCAAAAAAGTTCACCTTGGCAATCAAGATAAAACATTAAATTGTTTGCAAGTAAAACACGTATTTTAAATTAACTTCGAATATGTACATATTTGAAAATTTGGACTTTCCTGACAGTTACATATTGTCATAATTTTGTGGATGAAGATTGTCGAATATTGCCCCTAGGCGTATTCACGTAAGGTTTTGAAGAAAAAATGTACCTTAAAGTACAACATGTCAATAATTTTTTCCCAAAGTTTAGTCATTCGGAGTAAAACTCCAGGAGAGCTTCTCACTAGGCTGTTTTATTCCTACTCAAAACTTTAATCGTTCTTTTCTTCAAACTCTATTTTTGAAGTCGGTGGATATGATTTTTCAAAAACTGATGCTCCGATCTTATTAAAATTGAAAATTTAAAAAATATATTGAAATCTGATTGACTAGTGTTAACCCTTCAGTGCACACCTAAAAAAAAAATCACACCAATGTATAGTGGGGCCTAACAGGCCCGAAAAGAAAATTCTATGAAAATAAGATTTTTTTAATTACTAGCTGATCCGCCTGGAGTCGCTCGTATACGCAAACAGTCGCGCTACTCACATGACAGATAATTGCCAACTCCACCTCCTGTTTTTTTTTTTTTTTTTTTTTATAATCTCATACGGTAAAGGGGATATGGATATCCTTATAATGTTTACAGACAGCGCGAGCACATAAAGGACAAGAACGAGAGACAAACAGATCGACGTAGTGATGGGAAACTCAGATGATAGGTTTCAATTTCAACTAACTCTATGGGTGGTGTCCAGGATAACTGGAGAGTTGTGTATTATTTTTGTACTTGCACATGAGTTTTTTCCAGATGTTTCTTATTATAGTTTGTGCGTTCAATTTCTTCAGCCATATCCAGTATCCTACTGCCAGTGTTATGCCTTCGCAGTAGGTTTCGATATTAACTTCTGAAACTGATCAACTTATTTTTATTTCGTGAGAAATAAATGCTTCGAACAAATCTGGATTCGAACCGTGAACCTTCCGCATGACAAGCGACGACTACCACTATGCCACGGCCACCCATATGGTGTGAATTTGAGCCAAATCGGTTCATAAATAAGAATTTTGAAAAAGCGACCCGAACGCCACCTACGGGGTTCTTACATAAATAAAAACCATCCGGAACATCACACGAATATATGGTCTGAATATAAGGTGGATAGCTTCAGTGGTTCAGCCGTGATAGTCGGACACACATACGAACCAACGTTTTTATATATTAAGATTTATTAAAAAAAAAACCAACTTATAAAAATAAAGAATAAATATAATGCACATTGGACTCAATTGGAGCAAGCTGGCAGTAATAATGCGCATGTTTAAGGCAAATGAATTTGGTTGGTTTTAATTTTATACCTCATGCCTGATAGTAGCGGCGAACTGCCACTACAATTACACGTATTATGTATTTAGCTGTAGTATGGTTACATTCACAAAGACATAACACATAACATAACAGTGTCTGCCATAAACACTTCGACATTCGACCTCCTGTTGACAGTCTTGCAAGCCTGTGAATGTAAAAAACAATAAATGAACATATAATGAGCATATTTTTTATGAATTTACTTACGGAAACAAAAAGACTAGGAAATTGCACCCGCTTTATGTTGCGTTCTGCGTCATACATTAACTTATTGGGTGTCAAATAAAAATGTCTAAATCACCGAAAATTCTGTATACCAGTAACGATACTAACTCTTGTGCCATTTGAGCCGTCTGTCAGTCGTCGTAAAAGTACAAATTCAATATTTTTTCCTTCCTGTTAACTTTTCAGATTATTTATTCCTTTTTTTCAACAGAATAGGATCCTCTCCTCTTTCATACGGATGTTGGTGTCGCTGACGGGGACCTGAGAAAGAAATCAGAGTCAGTTAGTCGCCAGCACTGCCGTTGTGTCGTCGCAATCGCAGTGGCAATTGTCATAATTTAATTAAATTTCAAAATTGGATCATAAAGCGGGCAGTGATCCGTTGGTATCATCTGTTACTCAGATACAAAGTGACCGTTGTATAGTGTCCTGTAGCAACAAAACACGCTACGAAGAACAGACGACAACGTGAATATGGATGACATAAATTGGCGACAGCCATCAGCACTCGTTAGAGCCTTTCACTGTTTTTTTTACTCGTCCTTTTCGGTGTTTTTTTTTTTTTACGTCGAGAAATAGGATTGAGGAAGAAAATCAAATAACGAAATTGCCATTTTATTTTATTCTATTTCCCGCGCTATTCAATTTGCTATTCCATTCTGTGCGTCTGAAGCGCTCGTGTGTAATGGCTTTGACCATGAAGACTACGAGTTTACTGTCATAGAACACCATCCATAGCTAACTTGTTACTTTTGCAGAGAAAGAGTTCGTTCAATTGGTAATTAATTAGTCTAATCTTATGAGTTATGGCAGCGACTGTTGACTGACTCGTTGTTATAATTTTTACCCGACTAGGCAATTAGAATATAATACGCTATGACGTCATTCTAAATTCAATATGACGGATGATCCTAAGGTGCCGGATTACCGTTATATCTTTACTACCTCCCTAATATGGGCATCAAATTAAAGGTTTTAGCGGATTAGCCTTATCTGTACGACCTCGCTAATATGAGTATCAATTGAAAGGGTTTGTAAAGTAGAAGTAGAACACGACCTACTCACAATCTACATATTTTCTAAAACTAAAAAGTTGCAAATACTACACCGAGGACCCCACTATAAAAAAAAAAACAGCGAATTTGACGCATTTTTGCAAATATAGGATCCTTTCTTCAAATTATTTTCATTTCATATCTTTTTTACTTTTAAAACATAGTTCTTCATTCCTTACACACTCATTTTGTTCAGCCAGTGATAAAATCAACAAAGTAGTGTTTTGCAACAGTATGTACATTTGTATATCTGGTAGCACTGGGCAAAGTGAAATGCATAAATGACATCTAGGTATAGTGTTTATTTTTCTTCGGCTAAAAAAAAAAAAATGTTTTCAATTTAGCTTTAATTTTTGAATTCTTACCTTTTCTACTTTGGAGACATCCTTCTCTGCCCGAATTTTTTCATAATTGACTTGATGTCATTTTGACATTTTCGATACAATTTTCCCGAATGTAGTTTGGAAGCACAGGTTTTATAGCGGCGTATTATATCCGATAACTATCCAGGCTGAACTAATTCGATATTATGTTTAGTTGTTATCATATTTTACATGGAAAGCCGTTTTTTTTATACATATAGGTTACAAAAAAATATCCTACACTACATAATTTAAAAAAAAAAAAAAACAAATAAACAATAATCTGAATTCATTTCCTTTTTTTTCCACGAGATGGTTACAATTTGGAGTAATTCAATCGATTTCAATGTTTTCCATTCATTCAATTAGTGAACAGTTTGAACTACTTTACTCGTACTAGTATAAATTCCAAATCCTTTTATAATAAATGCAACATGCATTTTTGGTGCGTGTATAGAATAGAATGCCTAAAATGTTTAATCCTAATGAATAATTCCAAATCAAACCAAAAATGCAAAAATTCAATTTATATTCAAAAATAAAACAAAAAAAAAAACTTTCGCCAAAAAAAGGTATAAAACTATCAAAAAGTACTTTGAAACTTCAGTCATCCGAAAAATGCTTTCACATGTTATTCAGTTATGCTTTCGCAATGCTGCTTTGCCGGCGTCGCGTCGGTTAGTGTGGTGCTCCCGATGAGTCCCTTTTAACATAAAGGGTAAGGGGAGAACAATATTCATAAATGCTCACCCAAAATTCGATTGAATTAAACACTATAAAAAAAGAATAACCCACTCATTAAATTAATAAATAAAAAAATATATATGTATACGTATAGAATAAACGAGCCATTCCTAATCAAGACTCCCGTAGGCACTGTGGCCTGGACAGCATTTTTATTCTTCAAACCCAATATAAACCCGCACTCTATTCAGGAAAAAATATGAAAGCAGATAGTTTATCGCCAGCAGTTGCAGTATAACTGTTCAATTTATCGCTTGATAGTGTTTTTCATCCTCATTCGGTGACAATCGAGAACCCTTCGTAATGAAGCGTCCAATCCCAATACAATCAGCCTAAGCACCCAAGGAGTCGCCATTGATTGGGAAGTCCGCTCTTCCCGTGCCGGGTGATTTATATTTTAATTTCATTGGAAAAATATTATCTGCAGATCAAGGCAGGAATATGATAAAATAAAAATAAAATAATAAAATAACGCAAAAGGGAACGGAATAATAAAATGAATAGGAAAAAAAAAAAAATTGGAAAGTGTCGAACAGACAGTTGAGGGGACAGTTTCGAAGGACTGTTGATTTGATGGGGTTTTTTTTAGGTTAAGGATATTTCTAAATGTATATGTACATAAGTATAAGTACATACGTATGTATTTTTGTATGTGCAAGTTCCTAAAGAGGCTTTTATGAATAAATTTGTAAATGTATGTTTCAGAAAAGTCCTGATACTACTAAGCGTACGTCTGCCAGTATGTACGAGTTTATTGGAGAGCACCATGAAAACATCAATGAAAGTATCCTTTTTGGGAAGAAAAACTCGTAAAAAGAAGATGGAGTTGATGGAAAGAAAAGGCAGACAAGGATAAGGTTGATACGCACTCAAAGACAGTGGGGTATATTACTTAACGAACATATAGTATAGTATAGTATACTCTTACGTGTATATTAGATCTTAAAAAAGTTCTGTTTATGCAATTTAACAGGCTAAGCCAGACAATATATCCACCAAAAAAAACCGCTGAACTTATCCAAATCTCAACCATCACTTAGACGGATTTTTAAAGTTATCAACATATGTGTGCACATTTTTTTAACGCATACTGTTCATACAAATCATGTGCATATGTATGCGTGCCAACAACGCCCCAGTGGGCAGTCGCCCTAACCGCATCTTTAACCACCCCCGCACACTCTCAGAGTGCAGACATATGACTGTGCTCAGTTTGAAGTCATTCATTTCAATGGCGATCCTCATACATTTTTATTGCTGCATCGAATAATTTTTCATCAATATGTAACATTTTGATAAGCAATAATCCTTAAAAGGGATCAATTCCCCTTTCTGAGTTTCGTGCTTCAGTTGCGTATCATACAGTAAAAGGCTCCCCCGCTGTTGCTGTCGTTTCCATCATCAACCTCTTTGGTTCGACATTTACTTACGCTTTCAGTGATGACTTGTGTGTAAGCGAGATAGACATTTCATAGCCTATCATCGACTATGGTCAGTCAGTCAGTCAGTCAATCAGTCGTAGATATTGAGTCGTTACGTTCCCGGTGATCATCGTATTCCCTCCACCTTCTCTGAGTATACAGAGAATTATTATTATTTTTTGGTCGAAATTCTCCTTCCCTCATTCGTCCGCCTGAAGGATTCGTCGGGTTTTGGTCATTTCAGTCACTATACCAGAAATAGTGACCAATTCAATGGTCTAGCTAGGGTTACGATATGATTCGATTCGATTCTACTCAAGGACAATGATGATGATGATGATGATTATGATGGTGACAAGGACGAGGACAAGGGAAGCGTGGCCGAGACAAAGAGGTTGGGTATATCCTTATGATGATGATGTTGATGGGCATGAAAAGGAGCCCCTCATAATATCGAAATTACATAAATGAATGAATGATGCCTTTGATGAAAGGATTTTCATCATTGTGCAGCTAATAAATTGAAGGCAAATGGCTCGGTGGGGGGGTTGGAGGGGGGTTTCTCCACTCAAGTAATCTGTTTCAAATGGAAATTTCCTTTCATTTTCCCTATTCTCTGGTTTTCCGGTAGGACTCCTTGTTCCTCTCATCTCACTCTGCCTGTTGCTGCAATCGAAATGAAAACATGAGAGTATCCTTGATTTCAGTTCATCGTTATATTTTTAACAAACTGTAAAGGATGAATGAGTCTTTACTGCTTTGGTTGCTTTCAATGATTTGTGGTGAGTTTTAATCTTGACTCTTTCAAAGGAGCTCCTTACTGTCAGAACTCTGTGGGCAACAACAATAGGATATCTGACTCGCGTCGTTATTATGCACGTACAGTACTATGCAGTACAGTACACGCAATCAAATTAATATAAGCTTACTGAAAGGATAAATAGCAAATGTGGTAAAGTGTGTAGCCCACTAAAGGTCCTGCTTGGGATACAGTAGCTACTTTAGGTCGCTTGGAGTGGGATTGTTTCAAAGGGCGTCCCAAAAATTACGTGAGATTTGAACTTTCCGCCATTTGTGCGGTAAATTTGCCAACGAAAAAGAAAGCAGCATGACAGCTGATAGTTCAGGGTTATTAAAAGCACGTTCTGCATTATTTTTAAAACATTTGAAGCCTAGGCAAACGAAATCATTTTCAGCGTTGGGGCTCATTTCCATCTTGATGGCTTTGTCGTATTTTAGGTTCAGAAAATCCACGGATTTTGGGCTGGATGCATAAACGGACCATTCTTCATTGTAAATGCGGTTACTGGTAAATAGGATTCCCAACTAATCAAAGTTGGGAGGACATTGATTTAAAGAAATAAAATATTATGTAAAAAATTATTGGAAGTTGTCAAGTTCTTTACTTTTATTCTCTTTTTCGATAATTTCATAACACAATCAGTCCAATGAACTGTACGATAAATTGTGTTTTATATTGTGAAAAATATGTGAAACTTCCAAGGCAATAACTGCTAATTCTTCGGCATTATTTTCAGAAGCGGGAAATTTGGTTAGCATATTATTCGAACCCACGGTTCTTATCTTTTCAAGATGTTGCTCTCGTTCTTGGTGCTCAGTCACCGAATCGTATCACTTCTTAGCAAGTGAAATCATTAATCAATTGTTTATCGAACGAGATCACTTTAGTTTTTCTAGGTTTGATACACTAGTGACTAGACGTTATAATTGAATAGTAAATTAATGGTACCTACTTCTCTGAAGGGACTTTTTTAACACCCTGTAGCTGAGTGGGTGCTGAGAGACCCCCGGCTCATACGATTTTTTGCATAACATGAATCAATAAATCTGTATCCCAAACCGGACCACCCTGTATACACACGTTTTAACAAGTGGAACTAGAAAACAGAAGCTTGTTGCACGTTTGTGTTGATTTAAAAGTGACACTTGCTCGAAATTGGGCAATGATAGATAAATTACATGAATGGTTACCAAAAAACGGTGCAAACAGCCAAAGCATCGAAAATTGGCTCGTGCAACAAAAATAACCGCAAGAAAAAGAAAATATAGTTTTTAATCCCATTTTGTTCTTTGGCTTCACATAACATTCCTAGACTGTCATTTCTCATCATTTCATTCGAGGTCTAGGCTATACACTATCATTCCCGGAATGAGATTCTTTGTAAACAAATCTGTGGCCAAAAGGAAAAACAACATAAGTCGACTTATGTTGAAAATTAGTTTTTTACACCAACGCAATATTAGATTCTATTTGCCATATTTTTTTTCTTATTTTTATCTCAACTGGTTGCTGAGTTATAGACCAGCAAAAAACAACATTAGTAATTTTCCCGTATAATATGCATAATGGCAAAACAGCATAAGCTAAGATTTTCCGTAAGCTTTTGACATATGTTCTTATGCTCCATTAGTTACTGAAACGAATGCAACCATAAGTAATTGTATTAAAATATTTTTTTTCTCATCTCTTTTTCAGTATCCACAACTTTCTTATACGATGCATAGTTTTTTTTTCTAGGCTAACATCAAACCTTTCAATTGCTCTCCTGAAAAGTTGTAAAAAACGACTTATGCTGCTTTGCCTTTTTGCCACAGAAATTTGCCTTGACATTATCATGCGTCATTCTCCGTCATTCTAAGAAAATCCACGAAAAATTTCAACCCTCATCGTTCTCGCCATCATTCCAATCGTAATTTTTCATTCCAAACTACACACTGTCATTTTCACATAATTTCATTAAGAATGTCATTTTGAAAATGATAGTGTGTGTGTGGCCTATTTAAGAACAAAAGGAGGAAAATTTTACTTAAAGGAGGACGGGAGGACAAAGCGCCGAAAAGGATAACTGTCCTCCGAAAAGGAGGACGGTTGGGAACCCTACTGGTAAAGTAGATGGTGCTCCTTATCGCGTCATGATAATCCAGTTTTCGTGCCTAAATTGCAAGATATGGATGTGGCCGACATGTGGTTTCCACAGGATGGTACCACATGCCAAACAGCCCAAGAAACAATTCAAATACTGCATGAGTCGGTCGTGTAATTTCCCAATTTGGTGATCAGAATTGGCCGCCCAAACTTAATGCCGTTGGACTTTTCTCTTCGGGGTTTTTTGAAGTCTATGGCTTATGCCAACAAGCACACGACCACCCACGCCTTGAATTAAGCGCTGTATTCAGAAAATTCAGCCACATTTAGCCAATTATCCGATATGATTTTACTTATTTTCTTAGGTGGCGCTACAGTCTAAGGACAAGGGGCCGGGTACAGCGGTGTCAGTAACCCGCTACGGGGGCGTGAGCGCTGCCGTTGGCCCATTAGAGGCTCATCCGCCACCAACTCTTTTCCAAGACCCTGACTAGTACATGGACATCGTTATCGCCCTGGACTCCGAATATGGAAATCCTTCTCGATCTAGGCTCGGAATATGTCGAAGTAGCTCAGATAAGGTGTTGTTTCCATTTCGGGACATTTAACGCCACATTTGGTTCCGTCGGAGGAATTCATCCGCTTATGTGTTTATAGTGTTGCTATTTTCTCTTGATCAGCACTCGCCCTTATAAGTTTCGCAAGCTTCTTCGTAGGTGAATTTTGGAATACCCATCAACATTTTCTACATTATCCCTTTATATTTTGAAACTGTATTGAATACACTTTAAAGCGGGAATGCTTAGCCTATTTCATTGACTGATGTCCATTTAAGATCTTGACTTGCGAAGCATTTTAATCTTTCGGGTTCATTTTTCCAATGCCCGTAGAATTCTGATTGTTTAATTGGGAAGATTTTTACCAAAATATCATCGGAATTTCGGTTGCAACTACGCTAACCCCAAACACTATTGCACCTAAAATTCGGAAGCTCATTGAAATTTTCATCAAATCCATTCAAATTGAACAAATTAAAGCAGTATAGGTAGGCACTTTGTCAACAGAAGCAGGACGAGTTAAGAATGCTTTACATTCGACCCCACCTGAGGGTGGGAATTAGCAGATCGCTAACATTATTACACCGACAAGCTAATAGCTAGTAATTGGTATTTGGAAAATTGCCACTAAACACGGGAATGTTGCGACGGCAACGGCTAAGGCTCCTGTGGCATCCGAATCATGTTTAATTATAGGAAAATAAATTAATTAAAAATTAATTTAACAACTGCATACGTATGCGGATCGGGGATACATGAATTGCTGCAGTGGCTGTAGTACCTACATCCTAGTGTATCCTAACACGGAAGAGCATTTCCAATTTGAAATTTACTCTTCTAAATAATAAATCGCTTTATCGGTGAGCTGACATTGTTGGACTCTGTCGGATGTTGCAAGGGGAGGTGCTACTACTGTTTGATTATTTATTTAATTATTTTGCTATTGTTGAGAACTATAAAGTTAACTGCTGACCAGTGTACAGCAATAAGGTAACTTACTGTCATTGTTTTGAAGTTGTTGCTAAATGTTTTGAAGATGTCGTAGTTTTGCGAGTACATTAATTGACCGGCATTTAAATACATGGAAGTCATGCAACTTAAAGTGAAACCATATGTTGTAGAAATACCTTATGGTGACTTTTAAGTGCCATCTTCAGGAAGAAGATTTTGGCTTTGAATGTACCTTCCTTTCAAACTACTAGACTAATGTGTTTTTGCTAACATGTGCACCGATATTCGCAACTTAATCCCTTCTAATGATCGTTTGTGGGATATACCGAGAGGCGATGTGTTTTTGAAGTGAAACTTCTTATGGCTTGTTGGGCAGTAATACCAAACCCCGATGAAACGCGACAGGTGAGTGTATAGGATAATGATTCTTGCCATAGCTATTATATGGGAACATTTCTAGGAGCAACCATTGCATACTTTAAGGAGCAAACACCATCATGCCAAAAATATTTACACACCAATTACAAGCTTAGGAGATTGTCTCAATTCTTTTTAGTGTTCCGTACCCAATCGGCAAACCGGAACACTTATGGAATCACCTCGGTGTCTGTCTGTCTATCACAGGGGTCTTTCTCAGAGATTATTTGACGAAAACAAATGAAATTTGGAACAGTTGTATAATAGTAATTAGTTGCCCAAATACCGAAGTGAACTCAAAATTGAAATTGAAATCCCTCTTCTTACAAACTCTTCTTCCTTTGTCCTCGATTAAATCTGAGAAGTTTCACTTCTGTCCCCCCCTTACCTCTACACGCACCCTTTTTTTTCGCTCTTCGTACGTATTGAGCTGCAAAGACTTATCGATGATTAGGAACTGCTCTTTGTTTGTTTTATTTGTATACATGATCCTTTGAGAAAAGTCCTTCGTACATGCTCGGAATTTAAGTAACGAGATGCTTAGTCCTCCATTGGAAATATAGGTTTGCGTGCACGCGCAGATGGCTTCAAACATCACATTAAGATCATTGTTGGATTTGTGAGGATGTCCTGCCGATGAAATCTTGTAAAGCCTTGACATGCAGCAGATGTAGATCCTTTCTTGTAATAGAATAGACAAAATTATTTGTAATTATACAAAAGTTTGTGTATATTTAGTAATCGGTAAGTATAGGTTAGGTTAGGTTAGGTTAGGAAGGGTGTGTTATTGTTCAGGCAGTCATTTGCACTCGGAGATCCGGAGATCCACTGTGAATCCCCTCTTCGTTTGGGAGTAAATCCTCTTCTTACCAACTCGTAAACCAATCTTTGAAGATCTGATAACTTTGAAGTTCCCAGCTCTGCAATGTCTGCCAAGAATCTATGGCCCAGAGTACGGGAGGCGTCATTCTTAACCCTTATGTGTGTGACGAGGTACCCGTGTACCTTTTCAATTTTCAAATACCAATTACATTACTTTAATGGTTAGCTATACGCACGTGAGTTTATGAGAGCTCCTAACTTTATGTTTGGAACATATATTAGTTAATTGGAAGTTAGTAAGCCGAATGGGAAGATCACTGTGAACCAAAATTAATCAAACACCTTAAACCGTGTGACAAGGTACCTGGGTACCTTTTTATATGAGGGACGTATTTACTAAAATATTACAATACGTTTGGACTAATTATTTACTAAGAAACAACACGTAACGACTGTCAACAGAAACTGATGTATTAAACGGTTGTTTTTCAATGCATACTATGCTATTTTCAATTTCAAAATATTCATATGATTTTCGTTTTTTGAGAAATCATAGTCTGCAAGTAAAGGCATGGTAGTGTCGTCAAAACACATTAACCGTTAAAAAAATAAAAAAACAAATGATGCAAAAATATAAATATATTATGTATGTGAATGATTTTTGATCTAATTGCCATTAAAACATAAGAGAAATCGTTAATATTGAACTGAATTCATATGAAGGTACCCGGGTACCTTGTCACACGGATTAAGGTGTTTTTTTCTTCACACACATAAGGGTTAAGGACGAGACGGAAGCAAAGTAGATTTTGGATCGATCCATCGATCTCTGCAGCTTCTACAGAATTTTGTCATATGACCTATAGTACAGTGTCCTGTACCTATTTCGATGATTAAGCGTTTGGAGGATTTGGAGCCAGCGGTCTTGGGTTCGAATCCCGCCGCAAACACCTAAAAAGTTTTTCACAGTGCCCACCTCTTTCGAATGTCTGACAAGCATCAAAGAGTATCATTTGTCACGATTAAGCTTCTCAACTCGCTGTTCGGAGTCGGCAAAAAACTGTAGGTCCCTTCCATTCGTGCAAAAAATATAACACGCACACACAAATGGTTGCGAGAAGCAGGCCCAGGTTCACCTCGAGCTGTAGTGCCAACTAAGTAAGTCTCAAAAATTAATATCAATTATAGATTAATTTGTATAGGAAAGTGTTTGATTCACTTTTCATGCATGCAAATGAGATTACTCAATACAAACAGTTTTTCTGAAATCTGATCGACGTGGACATGGTTTTACAAAAAAACTAATAAATTTGCCTTCCTCTGGGTCATGTACTGAACAAAAACAACTAAGCTTACCAAGAACACACAATAAAGTTGATGCTAAAAGTTTTGGGCGGCATTGGCTGCAACTTGAGTTTCAAAGATCTATATTATATCAATGCATTAATAATGTACATACATATTTTGAGTAAATAGATTTTACAGTTAAAGTTTGGATGGAGAGATTTTAAAAAAAATTTTCCAGATCTTTTTTCGAGATAAAGCCTTTTGAGATATTTGTACTTTCTAGATTTTGTCCATTCGAGATTTTCGTTTTCGAGATTTATTAAATAAATTTTCGAGATTTTTTTCGTTCGAGAGTTTAGTCGTCCTGGATTTCGTGGTGATCCCTTACGGCATTTAGTAGATTGCGACATTTTTGGACTGTATTTGATTTAATTAGGTTCGATCCTCTTGATTTTAGAGCTGGCTAATTATCTACCAGAAGGGCTCTCTTCGGATAGAGGTCGCTTTATTTTATGAGTATTGCAGCCTTTTCAATCGCAAATAGTTCCCACTGGAAGACACTGCATGCAGATCGGCAGTGCATTCCTTAGGCAACCAAGAACCAATACACTAAGAACTTGTAGCCGAAGAACAAGAACGGTGTTGAGTTCAGGAGGTCTGAGAATGTTCCTGCATTTGGGCATGAGTCAATTTTGGAGCCATCATTCTAGATAACCATGTCCAATACTTCAGTAAGGACCATTTCACACTACCTACCGGCTACTGGTTATCCGGCCCGGTTAGCAGGTTTTCTCAAACAATAAGTATGTCTTCACACACATCCGGCAGCCGGCAGGCAGCAAGTTATGAAATGTGAATTGTGTTCCATTCGTGGCGATCGATAGTATGTTTTCGGTTTTCATATCGTTACACCAAAAAACAAACCCCTATCTTGTCCACAGCAGATGGAAAGCTGAAAACCGATTACGGCAACTGGGCATGTGTAAAGGCGCAATTTGATTTTATGTATCCAATCCACAATTGACTTGGGAACCGTTTACCCGGTTTCGGCAGTCGGCTGTGGCAGTGAGCAAATCCGGCAACATTCCGGCAGCTAGTTGCCGGCTAACCGGGGACGGTTTCGGTTTGCAGGTGTGAACGCGCCCATAAGAATGTATTCCCAACGACCGGGTAGCCGGTACCGATTAGCCGGCTGCCAGTTATGTGCGAACTGGTCCTAACTGACCAGTTCATTTCCTATTTTTAGGGTTCTGCACATCGGAATAACGGAATATAAATGATCACTCTCATGAACGGCAAAAAGGTATTAAATTGATATTATTAATATCAAGTGCTAAGCTCCACAGCCCCATAGTTCTTCTAGTACAATTTGTATGCTTCTCATCTGAACCTCGTTCTCTAAGCCCACCACCCATCAGTAGCTAGTAACTAATGGGAAACAAGTTTTCCTCACTTTTGCACAACTGTACCTACCTATAGTTAATTTCCTTCGATTAGGCTTCCTTTCTAATTTAGAAAGATCTATGTACGTGCGTGCGTGTGTCGTCCTCTCGTTCTTGCCCTTTGTGTGTCCTTCCGCTGGAAGGATAATTATTTAATTTCTTTGCAACGCACATTTCCCAATATGGCTTCTGCTGCCACACACCCCCTGGCCCATGGTTTAACATTTTCTTCTTCTTCATGTTCTAGTTTCGTTGTTTTATTGAATTTGCTATCTCTCATTCTGTTATTCCTGGTTATTTTTTTTTTCTTGCTTTGCTTTGGTAAATTTATTACCACATTTTTGTGGCACCATAGAAGAAGAACTGGCTTACCTAAGCAATAATAATAAATTATCTCGCTGATGCTTGGGATAGGTTCTTGTGGGTGGTTGCTGTGGGATGGGGGGGTGATGAAGACGACTACTCAGATGATTATGGCGGGGTTGTGCGGACGGGGTACCTACTACCTACACCTACTACCTAGTAAAGGAAAATATTCACTTGTCAATTGTTTCCAAGAATTGAATTTATCGACTTGATAGTAGTCGTTGTGTATTGTGAGGAAAATGCGTGGTGGATGCCAACGAGATAGCAGCAAGGATGCTGGCCTCTGCTTTGCCACCACTCATTGCATGCCGTGTCGTAGAGTGAGAGCAAATGAGAATAACTTACGTCGGCAGTATATCACGATTGAAGACAACTAATAGCAAAATGTTTTTGCTGTTTTGCAATGGTGGGGCATGAACAGGTATTTCCGAATCTACCGATACACCATATCGAGTATCGAAATAGTATCAGTGCGGGTGAGGCGGTGGGTGGGGGATGAATGGTGATTTGCGTGGGATGTGTTATTTGGTTATCTTAGGATGACCACTTCTTAATCCGGGCGGATCTAATGGAATGATTATTCGACTTGACAATTTGTCGGTGAAATTTATCAGCATAATGGGAGAATTAATTTAGTTGCCGTTGCCATTGCCGGTGTGGTGTACATATGTTTGTAAGTGTTTGATGGGCGTTCTATAGATGTGTTGTAAGTAGGAAAATAAAAGTTACTTACACTTATGTTGGGTTGGAACGCACTTATTAGGGTGTAAAGATGGCCATTGAAGAAGAAACTTAGTTTGGAAGTTTTTTGTTTGTATCTGCAGGCAATTACACATCCAATTGTATCTACAGGATATTGAATGGTTTATGAAGGTGATATTTAGGTATTTTTTTTTTTTATTAACTTGAAGTTGAATGAGGTGAACTGGGAATGTTTTAGGCAAGACCACGGAGTTCTTCTCCAAATAGTCAATAAATATTATGCATTGCCAATCTCAGAAAATTGTGGCCATGACGTTTCTAGCTAATGGAACCGAATGACTGAATGATACTGCAATTTGTCCATGATTGCAAATACTCAAAGAATCTGTCTGCAATTTGATAAACGCAATTTGAGGAATAGATAGTTCCGCCCAGTTATCAGTTGTCAAACAAGAGTTTTAAGTAGTAAAAAGTAAGATGAAAAAGTTTGCGTAAAAGCTAAGCATTTGTACTCGTTGATGGACCCATTAAGGACCGGAAAATTTTAACATTGGAATTTTATAGTGAAATTTTCAGGATCGTCTTATTTTATGCTACAATGCGTTCCTGCGAAAAATAAAAAATTCCTGGCGAGTAGTTTTCTCTCTATTTTGCCGTGTAGTAGGTACATTCTTGTATGTAGGTATGTTTGACTTTTTTTTTCAGTACCTTTTTTTTTTTGTTTTTTTTATTTCTAATTTGTTTTTACGTTGGTACAAAGACCAGGTAATATTGGAAGGACTCGGACGGCAAAGATCTTCTGGTGCGCTATTATAATCGTTCCGGTAGTAGCTGATTTTGTGCATAGTGAGTCCTCCGACACAAGAAGAAGTTTCCAATGCAATTCTTAAAGTCGGAGCGACGAAGCATTATTATTTAAAGGCCCTATTAAAATACTGTACCCAAAATGGCTACCACCACTTTTGCCTCTAATGCGAAATACAATAATTAGAAACCACACTATCGTGTAAATCGACGCCGCACATGTTTCGGTTTTAACTATTGAATACGTGTGGCTGTGGAACACCAATATTTTTTTTTGATATTCTGTTGCACCTCTACGCTTGACTCAACGGTATCATCATTGGTTGTCCAACGAATCCAACGAATTATCAAGATGTCATTTGTATGATCGTAGTTAAACCCATATTTATGGAATTGTAGTCTGGTGAACAGCTCTAGACAGAGTCAGCAAAGAACGGCTTATGTCTGCGTTATTGGAGCTATGCAACACCCTCACCATGGCTCTTGAAACAATGTTGAACAGGCTCCGTTGAATATTTACGGTAGGCACATAGCAGCAAAAATGAACGATGACGACTGGAAGAAACCTCACGATGGGAATTGCCTAACTGAGGGCACGCCAGAATACTTACAATCAATAATCTTAACACAGGAACTGCGGACTATGTATGTATATATGACCTCGCTCCTAGTTTTTCATATCAAATATGAGACTTGCAGAATGGGAAAGTAATATATGTACATATGTCTTAATGACATATCAGTACTGGAGTATAGCTCGATTTAAGATCGATCTAAGACATGTGATGGCAAAGCAGTTGGTGTTTTCTTAGGCCAGCTCAACCTGAACCTACTACTTACCTTATAAGACTTCTAAATCACTATAGTGTCTTCCAGGTGGAGGTAATGGCTATTCGTGAAACCACTGAATGGCTATCGATGAAATCGATGTACAATCGCGATAAATAATAATGAGAGTGTCAAAATGAACGGTTTGTTGTAATGGATGCTAACAATGCTTCATTAATAGCATAATGACGAATGAGCCGAGTCCGACCTGATTATCTTATTTTTCGGATGCACCAACATTTGGCAGTAGCTGGAACACAAAGCCACTAGTCGAAGAAAGGGCTCACAGATGGTTGCCACTTGAAAGATAAATTTACTACAAAATAGGAAAAATAGTTACCTAACAAAGTAAAAAATTACCATAACATTTCGAAGCTGAACACTTTGATAAAACACTAAAAAAAGATGCAGTTTGCATATCGCTTACTTACTTACTTAGTTGGCGCTACAGCTCGAGGTGAACCTGGGCCTGCTTCTCGCAACCATTTGTGTGTGCGTGTTATATTTTTGCACGAATGGAAGGGACCTACAGTTTTTTGCCGACTCCGAACGGCGAGTTGAGAAGCTCAATAGTGACAAATGATACTCTTTGATGCTTGTCAGACATTCGAAAGAGGTGGGCACTGTGAAAAACTTTTAGGTGTTTGCGGCGAGATTCGAACCCAAGACCGCTGGCTCAGCAGTCCGACGCACTAACCACTTGCGCTACGGTGCCCACATATCGCATATCGCTATTCATTCCTAATTAGAACCTATCTCGAGATTATAAGTTTGGACAAATGGCGCGGCAGTGGAAAAATGTCCAAATATTTAGTCTTCAAAGAAACTAAGCATTTAAAGCGTTAATTTACAATATTTTAGCTCTCCATTTAAGTGAAAAATGAGTTAAAGAAAAAGAACTAAAGGGTGCGTAGAAATAATATCATATTGTTTTCTAACCTATCCATTGTTCATGTATGTAGGTATAGACATTATAAACAACACAACAGAAATAATTGTTTAAATCCGTCTAGAGAAAAAGATTAAATGACTGCATTGAGGAGTTATGTTTGAAATGGATCATGTTCTGTGGAGATGCAATACGTTCACTCAAATACATTAAGTCATTACTTGCACGAGGTGGACGAGTTCGTATTGGGAGTCGGACAGAATCCCGAAAACCAAAATCCCGAAAATTCAAACTCTCGAAAAGCCAAAATTCCGAACGTGAAAATAAAAATTTGTTTGTATGAAAAAAAAATAGAAGAAAATTTATTTAACATAGGTATTAAATAAAATAACAAACTTATATAAACAAAAAATAAACAAAACATAACAAAACAGTTCCAGTCTTATTGCAAAAAAAGATTTAAGAATCGATCTGTGACAAAACAATATCTAATAAAACAAGTTCATATCGAACGCAATTCACATTAAAAACTTATTTCAGGACGCTCGTTAACGTTCGGCGTACGTCTTTTAATTTTGATTTCCAATAAAGTAACGTTATCTTATTCTTTGGTTTCCATCGGAGGTTATTTTCGATATAAGTTCATGTTTTCACACGGATTTGCTCTTCATACTAAAATCAGTTAACTGAAACTAATATCTAATCTATCAGCTATCACACTGAATGAAATCAACACAACTGATACACATTGCGAATTGTAAAATATTACAACACGAACACTAACGCCAACGGGAATAGACAAACATTTGTCTACTTTCCGTTTAAAAAAGTTCCGAAAAATTATATAAAATTAAAAATATGCCCAAATTTTGCATTTTATATAATTTTTCGGGACTTTTGGCTTATCGGAATTTTTGATTTTCGAGATTTTGGATTCACGGGATTTTGGCTTTTCGGGATTTTTGATTTTCGAGATTTTGGATTCACGGGATTTTGGCTTTTCGGGATTTTTGATTTTCGAGATTTTGGATTTTCGGGATTTTTGATTTTCGAGATTTTGGATTTTCGGGAATTTTGATTTTCGATATTTTGGATTTTCGGGATTTTGGCTTTTCGGGATTTTAGATTTTCGAGATTTTGGATTTTCGGGATTTCGGATTTTCGGGATTTCGGGTCTTCGGGATTTTGGTTTTCGGGATTGTGACTCCTACACCTACACGTTCGTATTCAATTACTTAGATCGTCATCCAAACTTATGAAATTCACTCTATTGTTGACTGATAAAATTCTTGATTCGTATGTATTTTTGGGTTCTTTTTAAAAAAAACTACCAAAATGAAAAAATTACCAAATAACCTAAAATTCAAAAGTGCAAAAGAAATTACCAAGTTTGGTTAAAAATTACAAAAGTGGCAACTAGCTTGTATGCATAGCGAATTGGTTATCCACGAATAAACAATTTGGCAGAATGAGGACCAAAATATGAAGCCATGCTTTCATTGATTTTACAAATTCTTCACCCAGAGATTTAAAAAAAGTGCAAAACACCTGCATTTGTTGACGTGGATCTAAAACAGGTGCGAAACAGGAAATGCTAGTGCTGGTGGGCTTGTTGTACCTATAAAAGTCGTGCAAAGCAATCAAATGACAAATATCCCAGCGTGTAGCATTTTTCGCCGACACCTGGCGGTAAAATTATATTTGGACTTTCGTCAACCTATGCAATAACAAATACATAATTTCATTTTTATTTTTAGTTTTTACATTTAAAAAAAAAAAGCTTTTTTTGGACACTTCATCACTGCTCAGGTGTACCCATTGACAAGTGGAAACTGTCCAAAACATGTATTTTTGTATTGCCAAAATACCAAACATAATTAGGTAAAAACCTATTGAATATTTTTAATGTTCCAAAATAATGCTGGTCCAAAATGGGTTAACTGTCTAAAATCCTGTTTGTAATTTAGTCAATTATCGTGTTCATTTGACTTGAATCAATATTTATAATGCAACCTATCCTTATTACAAAATATCAGCACAAACCGTTAGTTGCATCTCGCTATTGCAGATTTACAAACTCCACAATCATGTCCTACTCCTAGATGTGCGAAACAGGAAAAACCCTTAATCGTAAAATAAACAAATTTCCGTTAACAACATAATCATCATGTCCTCATCAACATGAACTTCACTAGCAACTGCATAGAAAATTTAATAATTCCAGTTCCAGTTCCCCAGCCCCAAAAATTTCGCTTCGAATGGAATCTATGGGCCAACATCCAGCCCGAAACTAACGGCAATATTTTTGGTCAACACAAGGATACCTCTCTCCGAACGCTTCGGACCAATTAAAAATGTCCATTAATTGTGAAACGCCATATACCACTAATATTTATTTGTGAATTTGTTAGTTTTAGCCGGCGGATATCGGTCATCGAGCAATGGGTATTGACCGTTAGCCGTCAACACTGCCGCCAACTCTCTAATCGCATTCAAATCGGATGACGAAAATTTAATTTCATTTGCGAACCGCAATAAATTTTGTTTGTCAAACAAATTTGCCAATTGCCAGTCCTGCCGTTTGCCCTAGACAATTTGTGAGTGCGTGCAATTTGTGGTTCCATTTGACATTTGCGACCATTCTTTGGGATTTATAAGAGCCAAAGGATATGAAGTTGTTTTCTGTTTCTTTCTCCTTACTCACCCCGCACACACCGCGCGCTACGACCGAAGTAAGCCACATGCAATGGCAACCAATCAAATCGTATCTGGGACAAAATTTATTATTCCTTAATTATCTTCGGGTCCGGATCGGTGGAGCGTCGCATCGGATATGGTCATAAAAGTAAATCTCTTAATGTGCGTGCCCTGGCCAGGATTTCCCCTTCTACTCAAAACGAAATAAAAAAAAAAATTAAAGTAAAAAAAACATATGGGCTCCGAGGATAAAGTTCAAAATGACAGTCGTTCCGTTTCGGGCCAGTAAGTTTCTCTTTTTCGGACTCGTATCTATCCATCTCAATTCTTAAGCTCCCTGGATAGCGCTACTGCTGATGCTGCTGCTGGTGGTGGAGGTGGAGGTGGATGGTAGATTGTGATGTTCTCGGGGAATAATAATAGGAGGGCAAGTTGTCTCGCCTTCACCTTAATTTGTCGTCCATCTTTGGGAATGAACCGACACTGTGGAGTGGAGTCCGGGAAAGTTTACTCCATGTCGGGTGTCCTCCAGTCGGAGTGGATGAATCCTGGTGACTGATGCATGCTGTTGGGATGCAACCAAAGTTATTCCATGAATATTTGGTAGGTGTTCCCAATTAGGGTGTGTTTCATGTGACTCAGCACACACTCGAAAAGGAAAAACAAAAAAAAAGACTGCTTGGAAAAAAAGAAAGGAAAACTATGCTCCTCTATTGACCATGAATACTAATTAATCCGGTTATATAAATTTTCCATTAAATCGTGCCGAGGGATACTGCGCTGGTCGGTATCTGTACGGGGTAGATATGCTACGTGTGTGCAGTGCATTCGAAGATATGAGGATGAATGGGTGATACGTATCGTACCTATACAGTCCATTTGTGAGGGTTGAAGTGAAGTGGGCGCTACTCCATGGTACCATTAAGTTGGATAGATTAGATGGGATAGAAATTTTCATCTTATTATTCAGAGAGATGGCTGTAGATGAGAGATACTTTTTTTTTTGTTTTTAGGATAACACTGTCCTTTGGCAAGGACGAGGATAATTACGAAGATGAAGACGAAGTGAATGATCAGTAAAACTTCGTAATAACATGAAATGTGCAAGCGAATGAGCGAGAAATGGGAGTAATGGTGGTAATTAGGGAATCGAAATTCATGACGGCATGTTTGTGTGGGAGAGCAACATGGGGAATCGATTGATTTGTATATGTAGTGTAGGCGATGCCAATATATTATTTCAATTGTTTCATTGTTTATTGATAGTTTTTCATGGGTTATCTCCGAAACGATGAATAACATCTATCTTATTATGTCACAAATGTCAAAATTAGCTCAAGCTTTAATTGATAGTCACATATTGGTGACTCGGGAAAAAAATTATATTTTTACTTTTTAGTTCATTAAAGCTTGTTTTTAAAAAAATATTTTCTTTATCTTTATATTTATTAACAACTTGCAGCCTCTGTAACTTAAACGTGGCTGAAGGCGTTTTCCACTTCCTTGCAGAATGTCCAATACTTCTCGAAATTAGAAGACTGTATTTCTCCAAGAGCTTTCTCACACTTCAGGAATCAAAAGAGTTGTTAAACGGTTTTTCTGGTTGGAAACTGCTCTCGAAATATATTATGCATGCCTATAAGTATCGCAATAGTTTTGTGAATTTGTAAAATTGTAAAAATTGTAACATACCAAATGCGGAAGTAACTTAAACAAGTATAATCAGAATTATTTTTTCTTGTTATCCATGAGTTGTATACCAAGTAAGCTTAATATTTTAATTATATCTTTATTTTTAATTTATGAAACGATTCATGAAATGTCAAACTATCGGCAGACGGCAATATAAAGCCATGCCTTTTTTCTCTTTTTGTAATCTTAACTAGTACTTATGTACTATCATGTAATTTATACCAATAAAGAGATGAATAATAATATATTTATTTTTTACTTTTTATTATCTGAATTTTTTTTTACAAATTTACGTCGATACGTATATTAGCTTGGGTGGGTTGGATATGAGAAACTTTATTCAGAATTTTTGAGATTCTACTCGCCCTTTCATTTGATACCCATGCGATGGTGGTTGTAAAGAAAAAGGTAATTCGCCATCTTGATGCGCCCACCATATTGAATTTAGAATGACGTCACTTGGCTAGTCTAATTCTGCTTGTCGATCCCTTTAAGTTGATACCCATATTAAGGAGGTCGTGAAGATAACCATCTTATGGCGTCCGCCATATTAGATTTACAACGTCATAAAATATACTTTATTGATTGAGATTCTATTCGTCAAACCCTTCTATTGGTTATCCATATTATGCGGGTTGTGAAGAAAAAAGTAATCCGCCATCTTATGGCATCCACCATATTGAATTTAGAATCACGTCACTTAGCTAATCGTATTCTACTTGTCAAATCCTTTCATTCGATACCCATATTTAGGAGGTCGAGAAGATAACGGTAATCCACCATCTTGGGGCATCCGCCATATTAGATGTACAAGATCATGAAATATATTATATTGAGTTGTCACCGGATACGCAAAATTTCTGGAAGTGGATGTAAAATCGAATCTCAGATTCCGCCCTCGCAGAAATTTCACAGAAATTCAAGTTAAAAAAGCGTCCGCCATATTGGATTTACAACGTCATCAAATAACCCATATTGTATTGTCTCCGAAACTATATACGTGTGCAAAATTTAAGGATGATCGGTTACCTGGAAGTGGGTGTAAAATCGATTCCCCGATTCCGCCCTCACAGAAAGTGAGGTTAATAAAAAGCTTGTAAAAAGCCAATTTTTTCGGCCTCTAGAATGCCCTAACCATTTAAGCTACCTAGCTATCTACTTACACAAAATATAGAACATGTTCAAGAACATCGTCCTTTTTTCTATTAAAATATTGACCATACCTCGGATAATAAACCGTCACGTCACTTCCATGAAGTTTTAGGAACTTTTCTGTGGTTGAGGCTTAAATTGACATCACCCTAAACTGAAATATGAAGCCTCATAAAAAACAATGCCATCAATTAAAAAGGACATCATACATTCCACTAAAATTTCCTTCATAAAAGTCAAACTCATTTCGCTGTATAAACAAGAAAGCAAAAGTTCACCCTTTCTCTACATCACTATTCATCGTCACCAAAACTATTTTCTACACACCGGCACCGGCACGCACACATACACACACAACCTGTTAAGAAATAATCAAAACTGTCAAATCAAAACCTATCCCGTTCCACCTGAAAACTAAGTCGTGGAAAAGTTTCGCGCTGCTCCATGCTCATGCCATGCCAGTCTAGAAATTAGGTGATGTGTTTTCTGCAAGGGAAAACTTTTACACCGACAGATTGGAGCTCACACGAAACGCGGTCGCGCCATACAGAGGTACAATTTTCACACACACACACACACATGATCGGTTATGGAAAAGTTAATTAGACAGCATGTGAAACATGGAAAACTAGGACGCGGACCCGCAACGCGAGGTGTGGGAAAAGGCGAAAACATAAACTTGCACCTACACAACACAGCTTACATTTTTTTTACTTTTGCCACCGACTTCACACCTCACACGTCCTTTCTTGAAAAAGTTTAAGGAAACTCCTAGATTGTCATTGTATTGTTGTTCACATCTTCATTGTTGTATAGTTTAAAACAGTCATTGTTCCTTATTTATGGAGCCCGCTTTTCACTGACTATTTTGTGGGTAAATAACTCTAAAAGTGTCCTTAAACTCAACACCGTATTCGGTGAAAACAAAAACAAAGTGGAGCTCTCTGTCAGGACATTGCACGCGCATCTTAAATGAGTCTACTTGGGAGAAGCTGCATCAACATATCTCAATCATTACATTCCATTTCTCCATTTTGAACTGATGAACAGATACAGAGATGGATATTTGTTGACAATGGTATTTTCAATTTATTTATGTATCGTATAACCGGCGGCGGGCGCGGGTGAAGTACTTAACGTCGTCGACGTAGGCATTGTCTAGTACCAAGCTCAATAACCTGTCTAAACAATGACTGCAGTCATGCGATTCACCTCAATCAGGCCTAAAAACAAAAAAAAAGTAAATTTCGTCCTATTTTTCTTTGTATGTAGTCTATTCGCAGACACACAGTTTCATTTGGAATTTTTGATATTCTGAGCAGACAGGTGTGCGAGTTTGCAGTATCCACTGCAATTCAAGGAATCTCATCGATAATGGGTGATTGAAAGGATACAACAGGAAGGGGGTTACAGGAGTTCAGTTTACCGTGGCATGCCGATACGGAGAGATACCTATCCTTGTTTATGTTGGAATGTGCAAACTAAATCTGGTGCAATATTTTTACCCCCTCCGAGTAATTCGGGGTAACAGTGTACCTTAATGACGGTGTACTGTTAAATAGTTTAATTTATTTACGGATTTTTTTTTTTTTTTTTTTGATAACTCTGAAATATAACTTGTTAAAAACTCAAAATGGTATCTACATAATTAAATTGCTAACGCAAAGGCTTGTGATTCCTCCTGAGAGTTTATTTTTGCACCGATTTCAATGATTCTAACACTGATCGAAAGCTTATCAACTGAACTTTGTTCATCAGTACAAATTTTTTTTTTAAAAAGTGCATATAAGTAAAGGAGATGAGGCAAGATTAAATGAAGCTTGGGCCAACAGCATACATCAATAAAATTGGTATCTAAATAAAGCTGAGCTTCAGTACAGTAAAACTGTAAAGTTTTATGAAAATCGTATGTGAGGATTTTGAGATTTTTGTGTGTGAAGTTCGTATTGCGGATAGATCTTCTGATGATTTCTGTCCGCTTATATGCACATAAAATCATAATATCAGAAGAACCGTAAGACGCACATTCAATTTCAATTCAATTGATTTCTTTATCAATTCTTTAAATAAAATAAAAATGAACAATAATATAAAGAGCAAAGTGAAATAATAAAGAAACTGCAGTCTACAGTTCAGAAGGAACTAGAGGCGAAAGCAGGAAGCATAGCATAGTTATAAACAATATAAGATTAGGAATGCTTTCCTTAACATTGTTCTTATGATTTATTTATGATACATGATGTGAAACAATAGAAAAAAGTCGAAAGTAAATTAGACAGCTACACTTACTAAGTCAGAGATATCCTTATAATTTTCGTCTAAGAGCCAGTTTTACTTTTTTCAGGAAAATGGATTCATTTCCTATGATTCTAATGTTATTCGGTAAGCTGTTGAAAAGTCTAGGAGCAATTGCCGTAAAAAATTAAAGAATATTAACAAATTGAGCTGTGGTACTAACAAGTTAAGATAGTTTATTCTAAGGTTATAGCTAGGTGAGCATCTGTTTAGTTGATAACCGGATCTGGCGAAAAATATCTTTCACACTTTATAAAAATACAAGTGTTTCAGAGGAAGAATTTTAAGACTTCGGAAAAGTACTAAACTACTATGACGACGACTTTTATTACAAATAAGACGAATAACGTGTTTTTGAGAAATTAGAAGTGGGTACAATTTGTTGTTGTATGTACCACCCCAGGAAACTATGTCGTATTTAAGCCTAGAATGTACTATCCCATAATAAATACACTTAAGAAAATCCCGTGAGCAATAAGACTTTAAAAAGTACATTTGCCTTGTGGCATTTCATTGATGGGTCGCCACTTGCATATGTCTCCACCGTTAGAAACCTGGGAGTCATATTTAATCAGAGTCTTACTTGGGAAGATCATATCATTAATAAAGTCTCTAAGGTCTATGGATCTCTACGAGCACTATATCAAGTTGGAAAATACCTCCCATGTAAGACAAAAGCGATGTTAGTAAGGTATTACCGATATTATTATATGCCCATCCAGTGTTCTGTGACCTTGATAGCAGTAGCTCGCGGAAGTTTAAAGTCGCTATTAATAGTACTGTAAGGTATGCATACAATATGAGTCGAAGAGATCACATTTCCGGTCGCGTTAGGGAATTTTTCGGAATGGACCTACAAAAATACCTGGATCTCAAAACACTGACCTTCCTGTTTAATATTAAAGTAAATGAAACCCCGGATTATCTTTTCCAGAGACTACAATTCGCGTCATCAGTTAGAAGTGGTGCATTTATTGCACCCACATACAATTATAACGTCACCAAAAAACAATTTTTTGTATACGCCATAAGACTGTGGAACTCGCTTCCAGTTAATATAAAAAGATCAGCAGACACTAACGACTTCCAAAGAAAACTGAAATTACATTTTTGCACATAAAAATTAGAATTAAAATTTTAAAATTAAACTGATTTTTGTTGTAGGGTTTTAGGGTTTGTTTTATTTTGTTTTATTTTAATTGTTCTATTTAGTTCTTGTTAAAGTTAAATTTAAAATTTCAATCTTATTAATTATCCTTTTTACAATCTTTTATTGTTAATTTTCTCTAAATAATAATTTTAATAATTTTTCTTGAATCTACATAATGTTACACATTTAAAGATAACTGTATGTATCTACGTGTTAACATGTTTATAAGTTAAATAAATAAATAAATAAAATAAAATAAAAAAAAATACATTAGGGGTATTCACGCTTCGGTGTATTTGGTCTTGTAAAAGTGTAACATTTTCTCACAATTCAACAACAAAATACACTAGCTATCATTTTTTTACACTTTTACACTTTTACACTTTTGCAATACTCCAACCCTATTGTAACCTAGATCCTAGACCCTAGAGTGTAAAAGTGTAAATTTTAAGTGTAAATTTCTGACAGCTTGTCAAATGTATTTGGTTCTCGTAATTAATTAAATTCATTTAAATAAAAAGAAGTGTGTGATAAAAAAAACTTTTGCAAAAGGGAATTGCAAGAAAAAAAAAACTAAATTTTGAAGAAGAAAAAATGGACAAGGAATTTGAATTGGAAATTCAGGATAAAATCTAAATTTGAAGAAGAAAGAAGAACAGAAAAAAGAAGTATTTGAATTAAATCAGTTGATGGGAAAATGAATTAAGATGAAAATGAAATATGTACAAAAATATTTTAAAGTCTTCATTTGGAATACAAATAAATATTTTTATTTAAATTTCATCGTTGGTTTTGGCATTGTGCATTTAAATATCGTCACCTCAGTATTGGAGTGATCTAAACGACAAAAACCTAGTTTTGAGAAAACGACGTTTGAATTTTGAATGCGAATAAACACAAAAACCTTATGCACAACAACCATAGACAAAATTTATTAAAATTGTGGCCGATGACTTATATTCCGTTTTTTTGTGGAAATCGGGCTATTCGTTTTTTTTATATCATAATTTGAAAAAAAGGAAATTGCACATACATAGGGCATGATTTTTTTTTCAAATTGTGCGGATTTATATGGTATGTGGCACTTTTTGACCAACCTATGTGTCATTTGAATATTGAATGGGATTTCGATTTATGGATGCATATGAGTCATATTTTCATACAAGAGTATAAAAAACCCATTTTTTAAAATAGGTGTAACTTTTTTCCTCTTTGTTTTTTTTTGTCTAGCTTAACTAATAATAGAGATAGGAGAGATTTTATTACACCAATCGAAAGATCTTGTTTTGTTCACTAAAAATACATTCCTAACTCAAAAACGGCAAAAATGCATTTAAGTCACTCCAATACTGAGGTGACGATATCTTCCCGAATTCTTATTTTGTAAACAAAAATCAGCTAATTTTTACATAAGCTTCAGGTGTGCTACAAATACGAAAAAGTGCGTTCACTCTTTGGTGTAAAAAAAATACATTTTTACACTTTTATAAGACTAAATTCACAGAAGCGTGAATATCCATATTAATTTGATATCAAATATTTATTTATTTATTTATTTATTTATTTATTTCATCATCAAATGAGAACATCTACTGTTCTCGCTAGATTACCTATTACAATATATATATATACATACTTAAATACTTAAAAACTACCACCAAAACCTAAAGCCAAAATAAGTCTACTCCTAAACGACTCCCTACTTAAATGGAAATCTAGTAAACTACTATAATTATTAGACTCTCTAAGGCATCTAGTAATAGGTTCATTACAACCATAATTAACTCTATGAAATGGAACATAAAAAAGAAGACGGTTTCTAAGTACTCTAGATGGAGCATAGAATCCAATTAATGATAATAATGAGGGGCAATCGATATGATTGTTTATTAAGTCACGAACAAACATAATTGAAAAAAATTGTCTACGCTTGAACAGTGGTAGGATACCAAATAATTTACATCGAGTCTCGTACGAAGGCATTTCAATGTTCCAACGTAATCTACGCACGGCAACCCTAGTAAAGCGTTTTTGGATCTTCTCAATTCTACTGGAATGGACTTCATAAAAAGGATTCCATATGATACTACAGTATTCGAGATTGGATCTAACAAATGCAAAGAAAAGACACTTAAGCGTGTGCGGATCATTGAAGTCTTTAGAGTTTCGCAAAATAAACCCCAGCATTGAATTACCTTTAGCAACCAAAAACTCGATATGCCTACAGAAACTCAGTTTTTTGTCAAATATGACTCCCAGGTCTTTTTTGGAGGAGATAATAGACAATGGGATATTATCTACCGCGTACGTAAATAAAACCGGGGACAGGTTACGACAAAAAGAAAGACTTTGACATTTAGAGACGTTGAGGTGAAGGTCATTAATATGACACCACATAGAAAGTCTCTCAAGATCTTCTTGTAGAAGAAGACAATCATGCTCAGAACGAATATGTCGGAACAATTTTACATCATCAGCAAACATAAGACATTGTGAATTTAAAAACAAGTCAGGAATGTCATTAATAAATAACAGAAAAAGCAAAGGGCCCAGATGACTGCCCTGAGGCACTCCAGAGGTAACGTAAACTGGTGACGAATATATATCGTTGATGCGAACATACTGAATTCGATCCGTAAGGTAGGAGCGGATCCACTGTAGAAGGCTCGAATGAAACACAAACTTGCTCAGTTTGGAAATCAAAATTTTGTGATTAACACGGTCAAACGCCTTAGCGAAGTCAGTATAAATTACATCACTCTGTAGTCCTTTCTCCAAGTCGTTTAGAACTGCATGACAAAATATTGAGAGATTTGAAGAAGTGGATCTACCAACTACAAAGCCATGTTGAAATGGAGAGATATTTTCCTTCAAAAGAGGCATTAGTTTCTCATAAACTAGTTTTTCAAACAGTTTCGGTATGGTTGAAATTTTGCAAATAGGACGATAATTAGTAATATCATGCCTAGAACCTGATTTATAAATGGGTGTTAAAAACGAATTCTTCCAAACCTTCAAAAAATTTCCAGTCTGCAGAGACAAATTAAACATTAAAGAAAGAGGCACAGATAAAAGGTGATTCTACTATCTTTCTTGTGACTTAAGAATAATGAGTCTTAGATGTTGAGTTTTAAAATAATCAATTAATCTCTTAAGACTTTAAATGTAAAGTTTATATATGCAAATGCATATAAAGATATTAATGCAAGAACTATTACAAATATAATACAGAGAAAATTAAGAAAAAAACAAACTTTTTGAACAACGAATATGTTGTATGTACATATAAGAAACCGTGTTTAGATATTTAAATAAAAAGTTACGGCCCATTATAATATTCTTCATCATCTTGGTCATCTATTAGAATGTTATGCAGAAAAGTGCAGGTGGTATTTCTAAGATACCACAAACACTTATTACGTGAGCACAACATCCAACAGTTCTCAATTCAACCAGACAACTGCAATAATAAATATTGATAGAATTGTTTCTATTAGCACTATTTTCCTCATTGATAACAAGAATGTATGTACATATGTGTAATATACTCGAGGTCTAGAATTTATATATAAGTGGTCACCGTGGCCGTGGTGGTTAGTGCGTTGGACTACCACGCAATGCTGCCCGGGTTCAACCCCTGGCCGGGTCTAACACCTAAAAGAGTTTTTTTACGGTACCACCTTTTTCGAATGCCTGACAGTATCATTTGTCACGATTAAGCTTCTCAACACGCCGTTCGGAGTCGGCAAAAAACTGTAGGTCCCTTCCATTTGTGCAAAAATATAACACGCACACACAAATGGTTGCGAGAAGCAGGCCCCGGTTTACTTCGAGCTGTAGCGCCATCTAAGTAAGTAAGTCTAGAATTTATATGTCGAGATTTTATATGACCTTTTAATAAATAATTGTTTCCTTTTAAACTCTGGTATCCTGTGATAATTCCACCTATATTTGGACACACTACAATTTGGCTTCAGATGTTTTCCACAGTATGAACCAGCTTTCTTTATTTGATAATTTCTTAGGGATATTTTAAGTAACTCTGGCAAACTTAGTATAGGAAATTTAATTAAGTTAGCAATCTGCCCTTATGGTTTAAAACACTGCCCTTGTTCAATTAAGGTTATTTTCTATCACAAAATCAACTAGGTGAAGCGATTTGTAACAGCTTATAAGCATCATCGGTGTCTCCCGATCAGTGGGTGAAACTTGTTTAAAATTGTTGAAGTTATTTACAACTTCAACAACCCACCTTCACATCGTTATACATCGCGATTCGTTTGCTTGTAGTGTTGTTAATTGCTGATGGCCTCCCAGCGGAGATTCGGGCCTATGCGCTCTATACCTGCCATTATTTTATTACCTATACCTACGTTCCCTTTTTTTCATTCGTAAACCGTATAATGTTTTAGGGTTACTACATGCGAGATTTCTCGCACTGGTCCACTAGCTCAAAATTATTTACCTTTCGCATCACGAGAACCAAAATAAACACCAAACCACTTAATACGCATGGAATACAGAATCGAATAGAAGAGAGAAAACAAAATACACAGACATATATATGTACATACAGCTACAGGCAACTTTGTAATTAGAAACGTTTATGAAGTTTCATTATATTTAGTTTTCACCCAAATAACACTTTTAAATCCAAGAAAATATACAATAATTTTTTCTTATTATAATATTATGGACACTAATATTAAGAACTATTACATTCACACATTTTAGAAATTTCCTTTATTTGGATAGATTTTGGCATTGAATATGAAAATGATCAAAATTCTAGTGGAGCTGATACATAATTAGAAATAAAAGAGAACAAAAATATACCATTTGTGTGTGCGTGTTATAATTTTGCATGAATGGAAGGGACCTACAGTTTTTTGCCGACTCCGAACGGCGAGTTGAGAAGCTTATTGACAAATGACACTCTTTCAAAGCTTGTCAGACATTCGAAAGAGGTGGCACCGTGAGAAAACTTTTGGGTGCTGGACCCCCGCTGGGATTGAACCCGGGCATCATTGCATAGTAGTCCAACGCACTAACCACTACACCACGATGCTCACTACCTAATCCAAAACATCGATCGAATCTTCTTAAAAAAAAAGTTCGTAAGCTTTGCCGTATGTTTTGGATCTTTATCCTAGGAAAACTTCCATACAACGGCAACAATCCATTTTCGAATATCTCAACATATCTTTCTTTTGTCAAGATGCCGTCAATCCGATGGATTGGTACAATACCGTTCAATGAAAAGCAGCCGCAGGCGTTGATTGATCGATTATAGATTATGAGTACCTGTTTCAAATCCAATTCGCTTCTTTTTAGCGGATGAACGAATGAACGAATGAGTAATTATTGATACTTAGCAATATAAAAATATTATAAAAATAAGTACCTATTCCGAAACGAGTTGCTTTTTAGTATCTATATGTAAAAATCAGTTTTAGTTTGTTTGTACGATTGTGTGCGCAAAACTCACAAACTAGCAATACGATTGAGCTTAAATTTTCACAATATGTTTGTTTTGATGCGAGGATTGTTCTTAGTATACAATTTTAACAAAAGGTGGCACTAAAACACACAAATTTAAAATTGATCGATTGCGATGTTTCGTAAGTACCTACTCCAACTTCTTACATTTACTCTCAAATTTCTCACGGGGGTATCTATGTTTCCTTCCGTAACAGTTACACTTAATTGCCAGGAAGTATTCAATGTTGGCTAGGATTAAAAATTTAACACAATTTCTTAGCAGCGAATGCATTCTTTAAGGAAGTGTACATAGGCACCTAGTACAAGTCCAACGATTTACAACCACCCACACTGGGCGAACTCAAGTGCTTCTCCTTCAACTGTCACAAGCAATCCATTATCTCCTACCACAAGCTAAAGTATGCTCGTATATCCCGGCACATGTGTATGAACATACATGCAACTCCCACAAGTATTGTACTCGTATGTATAATCATCTCTTCGACATTGTTACACTTGCCATTGCCACTTAAGGCGAAGCAGTCATTTGCCAAAATGAGTCTTTGCAACTATCCCAAGATCGAGAAAGAGAAAGTAGCAGGAAAAGAATTTCACGCAAATCCTTGTCCTGGTATAAGACTCATGCAAATATTTACGAAAAGCTAAGCATTCATCAGGAGTACAGCGATTTATCCAACTTTCGCCATAATCCCTGCCATTTCTGTTCGCCAACCACTAGCCATTCATCTGTCTGTCTGTCTGTCGGTCCGTTGTTGGTGGTCTGTCCAAAAGAAGGACCGTACATACATATTTCTTCAAGGCAACCCCCAAAAGAATACAAGTTTTCTATTCCATTTTCATACGAATTGAGAGCTGCGATGTCATTCAATTTGGGCATGGTGCAACAACCCCTTTGCCAGTTGGCCAGCAACTTAAATGTGGACGACTACATACCATGCGCACATATCATTGAAAACTTTTCCTTCAAATTTCCCTGTTGCATTGAGGGACACTAGTCCATCGAGTGGAATGTACTCGAAACGAAATCCTTTTAAGAGTGACAAGGATCTTTTGCTAGACTCAAGTTGGCCACATCACCTTCCAAGAGTGCACTTGATATTCCTCCCAAAAAGTCCCCAGTTCCCACCGCCTAAAAACGGTAACGCTGCTGAAATACTCGTATCTTCCTCACTAACAGTGCTGGGAAAAAATGTACTTTAAATGCTTTCTAAATGTTTGATGAGCCGACACGGTTCCTCCTACTATCTCTTTAGATGGATTCATATCCTAATCCTTCCCTGCTGGTTCTGGAACTGCAATGCAACACTGCTAACGTTTTAGCAAAGAAGCATCCTGGCAAAAGACGTCTTCCCTAGGCTAGATAACCAAATGTGGCTGTGTGTGTACGTTGCGTGGGTGGGTGGGTGTTTGTGGTGATAGGATGAGGGTAGCACATCCACTTTAGATTGGATTTACATTTGCTGAGCTGACAAGTGACAAGTGCGGTAGCAGATGAAAATTTTGTTTTCCCAAACAAAAGCGAACATAAGAAGTGTTGAAAATGCGTTGCTTTTATTGTTGTCGGCGCGGACGGTGGGGTAGGTTGAGGTTCTAGGTAGTTTGCTTTGTTTGCTGGAGGTGGTGTGGGGCTGATGGTGTGTCTGTAGTTGTTTGTTTATATTTTTGGAAAAACAGTGTGCTTGGCTTTTCCTGCGAAATTGGATTTTGGGAGGGAGTAGGTTGAGTAGAGCGAAATTTCCATTTAATTTTTCGATAAGTGTAAAGTATAATTGAAGAATAAATTTAAATGCAGGTTTGTATAGGTACGAGTATGTGCAACACTGGAGGACTATTGGATAGAGTGGAAAAATTTGCTATTCAATTAAAATGCAGGCTACTGTTTTATTTTTGCCATTTATTCTGTTTCGAATGATTCTCTGCAAGCACAAAATAATTTAACGTCAATTTGAATGCTTAAAATTTGGAAAACATAAAATAACAAATGGAAATCGGTGAAGTGTGTACAAGTAAACACTGGAATTCGCATACATACAATATACCTTAGTTATTTATATAAAGTCGAGACATTTTTAATGTGATTGTCCTTCGTCAATTCAAGGATAAAGGCAGTATATAATTGTCAAGCCTCATTTTCGCATAAGGAAGGGTGACTACGCAATAATATGAGATTTTAAATATTCTTTAATTGACAGTACACTTACTTACTTCTTATTTAGCGAATGGATAACATATTACATTATGTACTTATATTTATATTAACAGCAGACATATACAGTTTACTCTCTCCTTACGGACACCTCTCATAACTGGACACCTCTTATAACCGGGTAGATTTCAAACAACGGTAATAAATACACGATTTTTCATATAAAAAATTCTCCCATAACCGGACTCTCTCATAACCGGACACGGACACCAATTTTCGAAACCGCAATAGATTGTCGCTCTGTCTTAAATGTACAAAACACATCTAGATACGTATGGCAAACTTGTTACATACTTTATTTGGTTTTGCTTTGTTCTCCTCTTCTTAACGCTTTGCAAAAAAACGAAACCAAAACTTTGAGCTGTGGATGTGGAGTCTGGGTTGCAAAAGTCGATACAATTGTACTGTTTTCGATACAATTGACCTTGCTTCAGTACACAAATACACTTTTATAAAATTCGATACAATTTGCGCTGCTGCTTATTAAGTAGGTAGGTATTTTCGTCAACAAAATATGATCTAAAAATCGAATTTATATCAATTTCACTGAACATACCCATTTGCTGTCAGTTCACAATCACTGTTTTTTACCCGACTACGCAGAGGAAGGGTTATGATTTTAACAGGCTGGGTTTGTTACTATGTAAGTACGTCATCATAAGGATGAAAAATAGTAAGCGCTTCCATAGGATGCAGTGTGTAAGCGCTTATTCTTCATATCCGGAGGAAGAACTTCCATGTAAACTGTTACAGTATAGTAGAGTCAGCGCTTTCCATTGCCTTCTTTTGAAGCACGTTAGCAGCACTTCATACAAATCTTGCCATCAGAGCTTCCATCTGCGGACATCATATAGTAAAAACGAAACGGAGGGTCATATAGTCACTAGATGTGCTTCGAATGTGCAACTTAAAAGTTGGAAACACAAAATTAAGTTTAAAAAACTAGAACGCGACAATGGGGAAAACTAACTAAAAAGTACGAAACAATATGAAACGAAACGATGATGTTCAGAGTATAGCCGGGTCACATGCCGTTATACGTATTTATATAATTACGCATTCATTGGCAAAGGGGCATGCGAACAAGTTTTCCCTATAGTCGTGGGGTTTTAGTTTTTTAAACTTGATTTTTTCTATAATCTTGTACAACGTCTGCGGAAAATTTGGTTCCAACATAACTAGCGCCACGTGTTTCGTAGTGACAGCAAAGTGAAACAATTGTCCGCCATCAAGCAAATTTTATATAGAAACTGTGGCCATTGCATTACCTTATAAACAAGTTACTACGAAAATACGTTGATTTCAAATTGTTTGTGGGTTGAGTCCAACAGATGTCACTACCAAAATTTCGATAAATAAAATTGAAAATAGCCGTTACTTTTCTTTATTTTACCCATAAATTCTTTTGTTGCTTGATAATGCAGTACAACTTATCACAATTTATTAGGAAAATACTTTAATCACAAACCAACGGCTAACGCAAATTCAAACACAATGTGAGTTGAAAAAAATCAGCTAGTACAATTTCAATACAATTTTTTTTTCAACTTTCAATACATTGCTGAAAGGTAATTTTTCATCCCTGTGTGTAGTGTGCTTTTGCATTATTATTACGCTTGCACATGATTTTCGGTGGGGAACGCTAGAATGACACACGCATATCTCTGGCATTTTGAGAGATATTTTATATTATTTTGTACGAATTTTGTATAAAGATAAAAATGATTCCGCTGGTCACAGTGAAGTGAAAACATGTCTCTGATAGGACAAATAATGCCGGAATATGAAAGTATACTGTATTTCTCGTTAGGGTATCTCGCCTTGTCCTAACATACCTAAAATTGTCATGACCAGCTAATTTCCTCAACCACTGATGGCATATGCTGTCTTGTCCGCGAACTCGTTATCCAACAACTATGGGCATTTATAAATCCCGTTGCATTTTTTAAATAAGTTTGTTTGTTAAGTGTATATATGTATGTATGTGTAATTTTACGCTTCATTGTCATAGACAGAAATTAGTATTTTTCGGTAATCTATCTATCTCTCATAAAATGGATTTCTTTATAAAATAAAATTTATACCATTATGTCTATTGGGTTTCTTTTTAGTATTCCGTCCGTACCAAAACGGAACACTAATGGAATCAGTTCGGTGTCTGTCTGTCTGTCTGTCTGTCTGTCACAGGCCTTTTTCTCAGAGACTACTTAACCTAGACTATTGAAATTTGGAACAGTTGTAGCAATTAGTGGCCTTAACACAGACCAGAACTTAAAAAGCTGAATTTCGACTTTGGGGGGTAGTTTCTTAACAAATTTTCACAAAACGTTACAACTTGCTGTCCCGAGCATTTTCTCCGAAAATATCGCTCAGAAAAATCTGAATAAAATCACAAACATTGAGAATAAAGTGTAGATGGAAACATAATTCTCACGACTGCCCTACTTCAACCGTTTTTTTTTAATTAATTTTTTAATTTCAACTACCCTACTGTTTACATACCCAGAAAAATATCACAACGCCTAAAAGTAGATACGAGAGTAAAAATTGAATAATTGATGGCAAAAGTGTTATACCCGCAGCGAATTTTCGTGGCATATTCCTACCGGATAACTATTGACCTAAGACTTAAACCAATAATACATAATATAACACATAAAGGAAGCTTGATGGTTTCCTATTATAATGTAGGTGTCTCTACTTTTACTATATTGGAAAAAATTGAATTTGTGTATATACAGCCACAGAGAGGGAGACAAATCGCAAAATACGCAGTTAATGCAATTGAACGAATAACGAGACGAAAAATTAAATCTGATGCACAAGCGTACATTTCTTGTAAATACATATACATATGAACATATTATGTAGGTATATATGTATGTATGTATATACAGCTGCGAGCAAAAAAATAGCAGTGCCACTAAAGAAGTTACATTCATTTAAAAATACAACAAATTAAACAATATTTTTTAAAAAAATTGACCAATAATATAAACTGCGTTATTTTCTTATAATATCTACATTATTAGTTTTTGATTTAATTAAAATAAATTAACATAAATGCATTTTATCGAAAGGAACTTCAAAAAACGGCGAGCAAAAAAATAGCAGTGCTCTTTCTTCGCCAGCTTACTTTATCAAAAAAGTAAAAAGAAAATACTGAATTTACATAAATTAGTATGAGCTGTTATTAAGGATATACCAGTCCTTAGTAGTATGCCTTTAACTACTTATTAAAGCTGCGTAAAACTGTTTTACAGAGTTTACAAGATTCTGGCATCTTTCGGATGATATTGATCTCCAAGACTGCTGAACTACTCCTCACAACTCGTTATTTTTTGTTTTTTTTTGTGCAGTACATATCTCTTTTATATAGGCCTATAAATTTTCAATAGAATGGAGATCGGGATATTGAGCAAGCCACTCCATGAACTCAATCAATATATCCTGACACCATTGTTTAACTGTTCACGTCCTGCCTTTTGCTAGAAAACCCATTTTAGTAACATTTCGCCTTCGGCACATGACAACATGATGTTTTGCAATATATCAACGTATGAGTGCTGGTCCATTATACTTTTATGCCAGTATATGGGACCAATACCATAATATGAAAAGCATCCCCAAATCATGATATTAGATCCACCGAGTTTTTTAGTTTTTGTTGTGAATCAAGGACCATATTTTGTATTGGGTGGATGCCTGACATACTGCTGAGATACGTTTCCGCTATACAGAAAGGTTTTGGTCTCATCAGTACACATTATATTACTCCACTTCTCAGCGGGGCAAGACTAATGCTTTTTCGCAAACCTCAGCCTTTTTGATACATCCATTTTCTTGAGAGGTGGGACTTTTCGTGGACTTCGAGCACTTAAAAAGTGTTCCCTCAGCCGTCCTCTAAAAGTGTGAATACCACATGTTAAGTTAAGCACACCCACAATCTGGGTAGCTGCTGCAGAAAGATGTGTCCCAGAGTGCCTTACAACACGTTTCACCATTGAAGGGTGCAAAATTTTGTTCCGGCCGCGAGTTTTAACCTTCATTTTATATTTTACAGCATTGCTTATCATTTAAGCGTTACATCCAGAAGTTCCAGAATTTGTTTGTACGTTTTCCCATCTTTTATAAGCAATTTAATTAGCCCGCACCTCTCTGGTGTGCAGTGTAGTCCACGACCCACTTTTATCAAAAAAAATTAATCGGGTTTACTACAATTTGATTAAAAATAAAAAGAAGGAACTTTTATCTTACTTTTCTATAAGTTAGATTCCAAAATCAAGTAAAAACTAAATTTGTATACCGAAATCTAATAGGCACTGCTATTATTTTGCTCGTCTCAAAAAGTATGAGATGCACTACTAATTGATATTTTAAAACAGAAGTGAGGATTTACCATTGCAATATGACGTCATGTGATCAACATATTGTTGATAAGTATAATATTACAGCAAAAGTCACAAAAAATATTAATACAAAAAAAATATTAAGGAAAATGTTGCTTTCAAGGTAGCACTGCTATTATTTTGCTCGCCACTGTACATGCTTTATTTGTTGTTTTTTTTTTCTTTTACTTTGTGCGTGTGTATAACTATTCTTCTGAGCAGATGAGAAAGGACATCAGAGACATATGTACATACATACATGCATATGTAGGTAATTTGTTCAACTTACTTGTTGGTATACATTTATGTAGGTACAAATTTGAATTTATTTTTCGCAAATTGTGCTCAATTGTGCACCATAAAACTATGTATGTAGGTACACATGTACTTTCTTGTGTCTGCAGATATACAAGTGCATATGTACATATATGTACCTATATATGTTTTTATGTTTGTACATATATGTGAGTATCGAACAAAGTATCATTGTATCTTTAGTAGAAATCGTATCGTAAAGAAAGGGTTCATATAGATCTATCAACATAAATCTATGACATACATATGTATGTAGTTAAAATAACTGATACAGTACGGAACACTTATTGCGCAAGTATAACTTGCACTTGACCGGATTTTTTTAAAGAATGTCAACTTATTTTTTTCTCCCATACCCGGACACCTCCCATAACTCGACAAATTTCTCGGTACCGTCAGTGGCCGGTTATGAGAGTTCACTGTACATACATAAATATACACAAACACATATTAACATACTTATAAAATCTCATTAAATCATTTTAAAAACTAGCATTTAGTATTCGTAAACATAAAAATATTGCAGTCAAAGCTAGTACATTATCTAAGTTCAGTAGCCAGTCTACCACAGTTAAGTTGTTGTTGGTATCCGTGAAATCTTAGATATCCCCAGGGTAGGATCGTTTGTTGCCCTCCGCAACAATGTGGTAGATAGTCTGTCGTTGAGGTCCTTAGTCGCTAGCGGGAGAGTTAGATTTTTACCATCGGAACAGCGAATCTGCGCATCTGTGGCCAGTTCTGATCCTGCTGAGCGTAGCCTAGAGATTTCGCGGTGGGTCAAACCCGAAGATAGGCATGATGATATTATCAGCTTGCGATGATGCTGCCCATCTTGCTCATCTAGTAGAGTTTGTGCTAGCTCTTGGGTGAGCCTTATGGCTGGGTTCCGAGACTTAAGTCTCTGATGACGTGAAAGGAGCATAGCAATGTTGTCGTGGATAGGTAATTCAACATTAGCCAGCACTTTGGAATATTCCCTCAAAAGTGTGTTAAATCGACGCAGGTGGGGTGGTGCGATTTTATTAAGTACAGGAAGCCATCGTATTGGCGTTGATCGTTATGGTGCTGGATATGAGTCTCATGGTGTTGTTGAGTTTACTGTCCACCTTGTACGTATGGGCAATGTTTATCCACTCTGGTGCGCAGTATTCTGCAGTGGAGTACACGAGTGCTAGCTAGCGCCGCAGAACGAAGCGTTAATGCACTCGAACCGCAGTTTGATCCATTTGTTAGGTATTGTTTTCACATATGTGAGCGATCTATCTAACTTTACGCCTCAGCAATTTGGGTTTCGGCTAAGCATAAGTGAGATGTTATTTGGCGGGGCATTCAATCTATTATATGATTAGCTAGTTGGTTTGTGAGATGGAAACAGCAGACTTCTGTTTTAGCCATGCTTGGGCACAGTCTCCATTGTCTAAAATATGCATTGAGTCGCTTAAGTTCTAGAGTTAGGGTTATTTCTTGTCCTGAGTGGCAATTCGCCAGGCCATCTGCATTATTCATGCGAGGACAGAGCCCTAGGGCAAGCCGTTGTTGAGCTTCCTTACTCTGCTTTTGTTTTCGTTGATGAAGACTTGGAACAGACGGTTTGAAAGTAGGTTTTTGATAAGACCCGATATCCTCAGGCATGGAATTGCCTTTAGTTGCTTGAAAATGAGCCATCTTTCCAGCGGTATCGTAGGCTGCGCTCAGGTCAACCAAAGCAAGGGATGCTTTAAGCCATTCTTCGAGCTCTGCCTCGTCAATGCGATAGTACCTGGTCAGTGCAATTTCTACCTGAACGAAATCCAGCTCATTCTTACTTACTTACTTATTTAGGTGGCACTACAGTCCAGGGTGGACCAATGCCTCAACAAACAACCATTTCCAGTTTTCCCGGTCCTAAGTTAACTCCAGGTTAGTTGACGTCCTCTTCCACTTGTCCGCGCGCAAACACACAAGAAAGGAGACAATACCAGTACACTTCATTGCTATTCAAAATTTAAAAACACTCCACAATTCGACAGAAATCGAATATGATCCCAACACAACTGTTCTCTTTTAGATTTACAACCGACCATCCATCTCTGATCATGCTTAACTATGCTCAGCGCCCATAATGATGATGGCCACTCTTTCAAGCAGTGCAAAGCATATATAGAACAGGAATATGTATGAACACGAGTATAGCCTTGACGGCACATAAACCCAATGACAATATCCACTTCAGCATTCAAATTTAAATTGCTTGTTCCACTAGTGGTGGCAATCCTAGCAGAATCATTCAGTTTAACCAAAATATGCACACTACCCTTATTCTACATCTCTTATGGTACCGGCCATGAAATGCGCTATCATTGGCCCAGTGTGTTCCATGATGTTCATTATTGTTCGAAATCAACGAGCTACATATGTTTCCATAACTTTTTGTTCTAGAATAAGGATGCTTTTGCTGCTGGTAGAGCCTTACAAGGGTCACCTTCTCCAAAATGGCCGCGCCACCCACCATTCGTGTAGTCGCGGCTAAAATTGTGATTAAAGTTTATGCATCTGTGTGAGTCCACTCGTGAAAATCAGATATTTTATGCAATTCAACGTTGTAGGTATGTGTATTTAATTCCACCGTTGCAGAGCATTCAACTGTTCCTCCCTCCATCCCTCAATTTAACCCGCTGGCACTGGCACCCGGAAAACCCATCAAAAAAAGAAACTCTGAAATGTCGAACACTGCAAAGCGTGAAACATATTTATGCGGTCTAGGGCTCTTTTGGAAAACAAAAGGAAAAGGACACCAGCATCCGAGGAAAACGAATTTATTTCCATCCATAAATGACCACCGATTTTCCAATAATTTCCCTTTTTGTGTACTGAGGCGAGTGGGTACCGTAGCAGACCCGATGTGAGTGTTGGACTGGTTAAAGTTTGCCCAACGGATAAATCGGTTTTTTTTTTCAATCGTTTTTGTTTTACTCTTTGTTTTCCATTAGTTGGAGAAAAACAACAGGAGGCACACAGTAAGGAATGTTCATTCTTTTATCAATGTAACAGTTTGGTTTTTAACAAGACTGGACCACTGGGAGGGATACGAGAACGAGTGACCGGATATATGTTTTTGTTGTTTTCGGAGTGATTGTATTCTGAACAGTTTTAATCTTTAAAATATCCTTAAAATCAGGCTTGGGAAATGTTAAAATAAAACAAACAACAAAGTCATTCAACTGAAATGTGTACTTAAAAACGAAAATAATGGAAGGACAAGAAAAAGTGATTCATCATTACAAGTATTTGTACACATCCTGGATGGACGCATATGGTGATTGAAGGAAATTACTTTCTGGAACTGAATTTGCAGTAACAAAGCTAGACTCGTTATTTATTGAAAAAAAGAGATAAATATAATCGAAAAACATCGACTTTAATCTTTAAAACTTAATCAAAAGTTTCAAAATTTAGACATAAGTTGAATGTCACATTATTTTATTTTTAGGGGTCCGTACCCATATGGTTATAGGGAACCATTATAAGTTCGCTATTACTCTAAAATGTCTATCATGATAAAAACATTAAGAACCGGGAATTTGGCATATATTATGGTGGTTCACATACATGGACCACATAACACTCAAAAATACTTTAAAACAACTATACAGGGTGGGCAAAATGTAATCTAAAAAAATATATCATGTGGAAACAAACATTCCAAAAATATTTTTCTCAACTTTTTCCGTTAGAAACTTTGGGAGTTATTGCCAAAAATGTGTGATAGTTAACTATATTTTTAACCATTTAGTTGGTAGGTGAGTAATAGTAACGTAAGTAGCAGGGACATGCCGTGATGTTCTAAGCAGGGTGTTCTCCACTTTTTGTTTTTTTTTTTTTGTTAGATAATAACGTATTTCTCAGGACCACGACGAGGGCGTTAAGCCAACAAGGCCTACAAAATAATTTATTAAGAACGGGGCAACCACACAATTTCCAGTCTTTCTTCCGAATTTAATTGAGAAAATGGTTTCTTCAATAAATTTTCAATAGCACATAGACAGGTCATATTTTTCTCTTATACGACATGCATATCTAACTACTGTCAAAATGCGATCAATGATTATAAGCCGTGTTTTATTTGTAGCGTGTAAGAATAAACATGTTTCCGCAACAAGTTTTCAATGTAAAGATTTGAAAAAAAAAACACGCCTATTGTTGTGCTGCTTTTTGCTTTCGCTTTAGTCGATATGGAGTTGGAGTTCTACAAATATAGAGCACATCGAAATCGAACAATAACTATACTATCAAGAGAAGAGAATCGAACAAAACTCAACCAAACAAACGTTAACATGGGAAAAAACAGAATATGAAAAGCAACATAATACCCACAGCCACAGCTAACATCTTCATCACTAAAGAAAAGGATAGAAAATGTGTTGTATCGAGCCTATGGGTGCGCAGTTTGCTGGAGAACTCAAATTGATGCGAATGCGAAGTAAAACAGAATGTGAGAAGCAACATCATACCCACAGCTAACATTTCCATTGCTAAAGAAAAGGGTAGAGATGTGTTGTATCCAGCCTGGGTGCGCAGTTCTCTGGAGAACCCAAATTTATGTTTTTGTACAGAAGATTGTTGAGACTTTGAATGTGGTAGAACACTTTTTTTTATATGGATATTCCCTTTGGGTTGGTGCGCTAGCAAATGGAGAACAACCGGGCGAGTCGACGTCAAACTGAATTTAATAAAAAGTTGGTTTAGATAGGTTGCTTTGAAAGTATGTACTATGTACATATGTATGACGGCGCGCGCCGCTGAATTTACTTTCGAAAAGAGGAGTACATTTTGTTCGAGGTCAATTTGTGTTGAATGGTTTATATACATTTTGGTATTGCGATTTTGACTTCGGTGTTTGGTTTTGTTGATTTGGCTATGATGACGGTGCGGCACAACAGAGTGAACAAAAGTGGATATTAAAGCAGTATTTTTAATAGAGCATTTTTGAATTGCAACTCAATTAGATATTGTTAGCGCATGTATGTATATAAACAAATAAATTTTTCATAAAGATGTATTTCGTTGGGGTGTGCAGAGAACACCTGCGCACCTTAGAATAAACGTCACTGGTAAGTAGGTAGGTGGGGTGCTGACAACACCCCATCATGTTTTCACTTTATTACGTTTATCTTTCCTCTGGTAAGAAGTTCTATGGTGGAATTGTTATTATGATATAGTTCTGGGGTAGAACAATGTTAAAAGAATTAACTTTAAGACCCCTTTATAGAGTTTTAAGTCGTCCTTTCCAAAATAGTGCTTTCCGTATTAATTTTTGAAACAATATTTTTTTTTTAAAAATTCGCCATCATCCGTATCAATTAAGTCCGGCTCTTCACTTGAATCTTCTCTTATATAGTGTCAATAACAGTTGAATGCGTTCCTGATTTTTTTCAAATGACATTTTCAAATTACATAATATACAAATTCACCCAGTAAAAAAAAATACACAACTGGGTAGGTGGGGTTTTGACAGCACCCTTGCAGCTTGAAGAGTCTGTCACGGCTTACTTGTGCACCCGAACTTTTTTAAAACCATCTGAATCTGTATAATAGAAAACAACAGGAATGTACTATACCGACAACGGGTGTTGTCAGTCGCAAAGTATAATATTTTTGAAAAATAGGGGCTTGGGGTGTTGTCAGCACCCCACCTACCCAGTTAAAGGTTTAAGAAAAATATAGTGAGTCTCGTTATTAACTATTAGTATTAACTCGTAAACTACGTACTGGACCAATTGTTATGAAATTATAACTATTCGATTAAAAAGAATTTGGGAAATATTATAAGCTATCCGAAAATGTGCTGCCATATAAAAAAAAAATATACAAATACGGATTTTGCCAGGAAACGAACATTATGAACTCAGTAGTACATCGCAGAGAGGGTTTATTGACGAGCTAAACACTCAGCCACATTATTAATGTTTACCATATTTCTCATAGTGAATAATATTACCTACTAGTGGTTACCCGGTGTGCTTCGCTACACCCATTGAAAACAGTGTTTATGTCATAAATGTAATGAAATTTGTTTCGAGTGATTTTTTGTGAATAGGAATATAATGAAATGACTAATGACTCTGGTAGAGCATTAAATGCCGACAACTCTATTTGGATTTAAGAAAACTGTCCAAACAATAATGAAACCTAGACAATATATTTGTTATAAAGCGAGAAGTGCACGTAAATCAAAAGTTAGCTATTAGCTGTCACCGTGCATTGCTGTAGTAATCATTTTGAGATTTTAGTTTTCATGGCCATCTATCGGAAAACTTGAAAACTTTTGATGTACAAACATTTTTCAATTCATCACAAATATATTGTGTAAATTTCCGCTCAATCGGATGGTTTTGAAATTGTGGTGTTACAGCGCCATCTACTGGAAAACTTGAAAACTTTTAATGTAAGAACATTTCTCACTTCATTACAAATATATTGTGTAAGTTTCAGCTCAATCGTAAGGTCAATTAATTTTTTTTTGAGTTCCAGCGCCAACTACCGGAAAATTCGAAATTTTGTGATGTACGAACACTTCAAACATCAAAAAACGTTTATGAGTTCTGAGGTATCAAACGAACAGCTCATTTTTATATATAGAGATTATGAGTTTGTTAAGTGAATATAGAGGTGGGTCGTTTTCGTTTTTTGTGTTAACGAAACGAAATAGTTATTTAAAAAAATACAATTAGTTTCAAAACTAGGTACCTAGTACATAGCTACAAAAAACGTTGAATTTAAATTTTTTAAATGTACCTTCGTGCTTGCTTCTAAACATGACATATTGACAGATACGAATTAGAATTACATATATGTACTGCGGGAAAACAAAAAAAAACTAAAGATTTCATCAAAAAATTAGTAATATGTAGTATAAAGTTTGATAAAAAAAAACACAAACCGCGGAAATGAAATAAAACCAAATTGCGGAAATATGACTAATATGTTAAAATTTCAAAACCGAAATAACGTCAAATTTTTTGAAATATGATCTCATTTCGTTGTGCCTTATTTTACTTCACCACTATTTGATTTAGTTTCAAATGTAAAAAAAATTAATTGTGTGAATTTTTGAATTGCATCGAACCTACTACTTTTCTAAATTTATGTTTGTAATTTAGTTCACAACTAAATAAACTAAATAAAAAAAAAAAATAAGTTTATTTTATTTGTTATTTTGTAAATAATTCGATGAAAACTTTTCAATAGAAAATGTCTGTTAACGTCGAAATTGTATGAAAAGACGAATTCATTTGTTTTAACCCTAGGATAGTAACAGGAATGACACATCACCCCACGGAAACAAAAAGCTCTTCATTTCATATATATCCCGTTATGTTATCTCTCTTCTTTTCTCTATTTTCAAATTGATAGCTAGCTTTCAATCGACGGTCAAAGCATGGTCTGGTAGGTCCTTATTTTTGCTTTACAGACATTGTTGGGGTGGCACGTCACCCCTGTTGCTATTTATGTAACTTTTTTTTTTGGATTTTGTGCTTTGATTTTCATTATTTTTCACATTGAAATGGCCCTTCGCTCTATTGAACTTATGGAAAATATATAAAATAAGTTTGCCCAAATGATTTTGATGAATCAGTGAGTTGATTGATAGCATTGAAAAAAACGTTGCACAAATACAGTACCAGCTGAAATATAAGACGAATTCGACTTCGATATTTCGTTGTGGGCACCGTAGCGCAAGTTGTTAGTGCGTCGGACTACTGAGCCAGCGGTCTTGGGTTCGAATCCCGTCGCAAACACCTAAAAAGTTTTTCACAGTGCCCACCTCTTCTGAATGCCTGACAAGCATTCAAGAGTATCATTTGTCAAGTAAAGCTTCCCAACTCGACGTTCGGAGACGGCAGGAAACTGTAGGTCCCTTCCATTTGTGCAAAAATATAACGCGCACACACAAATGGTTGCGGGAAGCTAGGCTTGGTTCTACCTAGGACTGCTGATCAATCTGGGATAAATGGGATGATATTTCGTATTGCTGCTAGTAAGCCAGGCAAATACTGTCGAAAGATTTTTTGACGCAGTTACCCTTCCAACTTCCAACTGAACTTCAAAAAGGGGGGCCCATCGCCCATTATAAACAAATTTACATCGAGAATGTCTTGTAATATTCGATACGGTCTAGGAAACATCCAGGATCCTAATGTTGGAGAACCACCTTTAAAATCAAAGAAGCAGTTAAGATGTGTCACTTATGCTAGAAACCGAGACAGAAAAGACAAGACATGTTGTGCAAAGTGTAAATTGCCAACGGTGTTCTCTGCACGCACCGTAGGAAAATTCACATTCAATGTGTTTAGTGAATAAAATTTATTTTTTTTGTAAATTTAATCAAAAGTTATAATCAAAGTAATTTTTGTCATCATCTATTAAATAATAAGTTTTCAGACATAAAAGTTAAATATTGAGCCATATTCTAGTTATTTATTTTAATTAAATACATTGGGGTGACAGCTCACCCCTGTTGCTATCGGGTATGAAAAATATGTGTTGTTATCCTAGGGTTAATGCTTTAAGCTATTCATGCACGTAGAGTTAATCTACGGATATAATTATCTTCTTTACTCTAATTATTTTTAAATTAAGAACTTATCAACATATTTAAATTTAATTGAATGATTTATTTACATTTAATAACAAAATTAATTGACAGAATTTAGCAATTTAAATAATATAACTTTATGTACCATATAACTTCATATTTATTTAAATGTAATCCCCCACTAATCTTCAGTTTACAATTTAAAACAAATAAGCCCGCAGTTAAAAATTAGTTTCAGATAAATCCTCTTGCAGTTTTTTTTTAATCCGGTGATTGTGATACGCTTATAAAACTAAATAAAAATAATTATATTCTCATCTTTTGTGCAGTAAATAAAATGCTATCTTTTCCAGATATTGGATGTTTTTTACTTTAGTTTTACTCTTATTAAAATTCGTAATACACTCATTAACGGACAATGGGTATGTTAATGAAAATGCAAAATAAATAATGTTGTTCATTTTACGGCTGACAGTTAATACCAAATTAAATCATGTGCGTCCTGTCGCTGTGTGGTGCGGTGAACTGACTCCATTTAAATCGTTTCATTGTGTTTTTTTCAATAAAATAGAAATAAAAAAATACAAGGAAAACATACAATATTTACATTGTCAAAAAATATCAAATTGCTGCGTATGAATCTTTCCAAAATGCCCATGATACCCTTCGAAACTTTATAAATTTGCGCAACGTTACAAGGTCAATTAATTTCATCTTTCCGAATCTATTCATCCTATCATCCAACTTGGAGCAGCATTCATCCGTCTTCTTTGCACTTTGCTCCCCTCTTTGTCAAATCACGATTAAAACAAAAAACTCTTCTGGTATAATTCTTACCAAAAACAATAACAGCAGTCGCTGAAACAAAATCCTCGCGGCACCACGAGCACATTCATTTTCATCAAACACAATTAGAAGATACCCGTCCAACCGACAGAATTTCCCGCTCATTTCCGGCACATCAATTTGCACTAAGTTAGCAGCTACTTCCACGCCACTCAGTATTCATCACATCCTACCGCTCCCATCCCGGTTTGAACAGAAATTTCTCCCTTATTTTTGCTCGACGGAAATACCCCGAAATTAATTATTTACTCTCGTAATGCCATTCTCAAGGACGCACGAGGACGAACGATCTATCTCCAACACAACAACCGGCATCAGTGTTGGACAATTGAAAGTAATCATTCCATTACCGACGAGTCTAGTAGTGTATAGTTGTAGCCTTCCCAGTCATGTTAGATGTCAAGCGAACGACACAACCATAAAACTTTTTACACCCGATACATCCCATTTAACCCCGTTTACTTGGCGCTGGCCATCATTCTGACTTGACTGTCAAAGTGGCAGGGCAACTCCAATTCAAGGATCTACCGATGGAGGACTCTGGCTTGTGAGTTGCGATTGCGACTGAATCTTCTCTGGTGTCAGTTTTTTCGTCCTGGGTTGTTATTCCCTTTTCGGTTTTTTTGGTTGACTTATGTAAAGTGGGAGAAATCTTTGTCAAAGCTCCGCAGCAATTACACTAATCAATTCGAATAAGCACAGTCCACGCTCCTACTCCGCTGTTACTTTCAGAGATATACGTCAAGAGTTTGCCCCGCGACGCGTCACGCGGGAAAATCTAATTTTCTTTAATTGAAATCATTTTCACGTTAATTAACCCCTTTTGTTGGTTTTCGTGAAATATTTTAAGAGTCAAAGCCACCAACCATATTTGCCGAGGCATGTCGCACGCCCACTTTTCCAAGACCGTAATACGCCACAACATAAACACTTTGCGAACGCTTTGTTTGCACAGCCATGGTTTCATTTAAGGAAACTTTGCGTATACTTGTTTTGTTAAGTGGAAATTATTTTTCAGTCGCGTGAAATCGAAAATCCTTTTTCCACCAACAGCAGTGCCAGTAGCTTGCCCAACGACACAATTCAGCGGCACAAGTGATGCCAACCAATTCTCATCTCGACGTCGACTTTTATCTGCTCTTCTCGGAATCGAAAGAGGATTAAATTTACGCAGCAACTTGGGAAATGATGGGGAAGTAAGTTTTATTGACTTTCATTCTTTGAATTTCAAAGCAGGGTGGGGGGGGGGGGGGTAGTGGGTGGAAGGGTAATGGTAAAAGCAAAATTACTATGCTTGAGAAGTACTCATTGAATTTAAGTCCTTGATGGGGGATAATGAATTTAATAGGAATCAATAATGCGTGTAACCAGATTTTTTTTTTCATTTGAGCTGCAATCGTTGAGTCTACATGGAAGATTTTGTAACTATTGGCCAGAGATTTCTCGTTTGTGTAAGAATTTTACCTTAATTAGTATTTGCTGTGAATTTTTACTAGGGTTCTTCCCTACCCAAATGGAAATTCGGAACACCAAATATAAGTGCGCACTTACTATAAAATGACTGTCATGATAAAAAGCCAAGTACGGTTTTACCTTGAAACTTAGCATAATTATATATTCTAGTCTAGCGGTACAAATTTTGAGGTGTTTTTTAAAATTCGATAAAAAAAAAATAAGAATATTTTTACTAGTCAGTTTTTTATTAAATATTTATTAATATTTTAACAATACAAAAAAAAAATTACAATTTTTTTTTTTAAATTTCTAAAAATTACAGTTAAGTGGGGTGGTGAAAAAAAAAGAGTGGGTCCTCCTTGACATGATTCCAACCCTTCTGGTGATATGAAAAAGAAAGAAAAAAAGATTCTTAATCAGTAAGAATGTCGCCATCGTCTGTACTACGTAAATTAAAAAAAAACAAATTCACAAAATGGCGGCTGTTTGAAAAAAAGTGATTTTTTGCCTTTTTTTCAAAGTTTTTAATTTTTTTAAAAATAGTAAAAAATAAAATTTGGTAGTGGTATTTAGTGCGTTGGACTTTTACGCATGCTGCTCGGGTTCAATCCCAGCCCGGGTCCAACACCTAAAAAATAAGTTTTTCACGGTTGCCACCTCTTTCGAATGTCTGACAATCAATCAGAGAGTATCATTTGTTAATGAGCTTCTCAATTCGCCATTCGGAGTCGGAAAAAAACTGTAGGTCCCTTCCATTCGTGCAAAAATATAACACGCACACACAAATGTTTGCGAGATGCATGCCCAGGTTCACCCCGAGCTGTAGCGCCACCTTAAGTAATCTTGAATATTTATTAAAAACAAAACCGGCAAGAGCGTGTTGGGCACACATATGATAGGATTCCGTACCTATACTTAACAAGAATTCTCTTCAAATATGTATATGCTATTAATGTATTTATGTAACTACATTCAAGTATGAATAGCTTTTTCATATTGAAAACGGTCATAACCTGTCATTTTAAAATTGCGACTTTTTTACTGCTTGCATTTTACAACCCTTACTACTACATAATTGTATTCTGCAGTGGGAGGGTATGACAAGATCTTTGCAGTAAGTAAATATATCTTAGCGCCTCATTTTATTTCCCTTGACATACATATGTATGATTTTACTATTTAGGTACCTATAAAAAGACGTTCATCTGATTATTCATGAAAATGGCGTGCATTTCGGTGGCGCATTGAAAAACTTAATCTGTTCATAAATTTGTGAATAATAGTTTCCACATCCAAAGATGACTTTGAAAACGAACATCTTGGAACTCAGGAGATGAAACTACAAAGTGTGATGGCATTTTTTGTTGCATTTACGAAGACCTATCCAATGGCTTGGGGTAAGTTAAAATAATTATTCTCACTATGTACTGTGCTGGGAGGGGGTTTAAAAATAAGCATCTCCATTACTGTTATTCTGTAAACCAAAGTGCACCTCAACAGGCATGAAAATGAGAGAGTGAGACGGACTGAAGGAAACTACACTGGACATCCAGTATAACGAATGCCGATATAACGAACATCCAGTATAACGAATCACCATTTGAAGTCCATTGATATATCCATATAACGAATAATGAAAAATCTTACCACTTTATATAAAACTGGCCTACACATTTAGTTCTACACGTTCTTCGTTCTATGTTCAGTGTTCGATGTTCATTGTATACTGCTCGGTTAACCCACACCGAATAACAAATAACGAAGAAGTATTCACATTAGACGGTTTTTTTTTTATCCATTTCCCCCATTGTATCGAAATAGATAACATCACATTTTTGGCAGTGTTTGGGTAAAACCGTACACCAAAAATTATAAACAGCTTCGAACTTCTTTCGTACGTGTTCGTTCTAAGTTCGTTCGCGTCTGACAATGAACAACGAACGTAAAGTCAGCTTAAAACTGGTTTCGATATAACGAATTAGCTGAACATTATATCTTTCGTTATACTGGACATCCACTGTATAAAGTTCCTAATACTCTACAGAACCCTAAAAAGGTGCAGTTTAAAATATTTCGATAAAAAAGATCTATAGCTCATTCTGCGTGTAGAATATTATTATGTTATTAAGTCCACCTATTTGTCAGTTTATGGTACTACGATGATAGCATTCACAAAATCAACCTGAACAAAGAAAATGCTCTTGTTTATGTCACAATTTCAAAAGAACAAATGTCAAGCCACCAATTCTACCAGAACTTATTGTTTTGTCTTAGGTATCGGCAAATGACCGTTAGTGTCACCATCATATGACTGATTTATGAATCGGAACTTGCTATAGGCTATCTATTAAGCTAAGATTCTTGTCTTCAGCTTGGCTAAAGTTATAATGAAACCGAATCTTAAGAAACCATTGTTGATATCATTTATCTGAGTATATATGTATGTATACGTTGTGAGTTCAATGTCATGCTTCAATTAGAATCTCCGATATACAGAATCTCCTCGAAAAGCCTCCAGCAAATCGTTCACTCATCCACGCTTACACGTGTCAACGCCCTCTGTTTGCATAGCAGTTCCCTTCGTCCTTTTCTCCCAAATTAATTTTATTTCATTTAGGTTAATTTATTTTCTTCTCCTAATTGTATTACCTTTGAGGCGGGCCTCCTCAATTGTCTTCCTTAATTTCACCTCCTTGATCTAAATGATCTAGATGTCGGCATTCTAGCAAACGTGTTCATCACCTTCTCCATAAACATTGACGAAGTAATTGTAAACATATTACGAAACAATTTTCGTTTTCTTTTGCACAGAAAGATTGCGGCTCTATCCTCCGTAGGAAAAAACTTCCACAAAAGTTGTGCGCACCCCTATGCCACCCGCCACCCCAAATCCCCTGAAGGACTCCGCAAACAGTAAACTTTCTGATAAACATTGAAATTCACTCACGCCGCATCGCTGCGTGTAAATTCATCAAAATTATTATCGAATCGCACGCCCCCATAATTCATCGCCCTCTGACAAAAAGTAACTTAGTTGCAGATTTTCCAAGGAAGTACTTGAAAAGGATGCGGCAGTGTTTTTTTCCTTGTTGCTGATGTCTCGTTTAGGGACGAAAGGAGGCGGATTTGAAGATTCTTTCCGTCACAAATGATGTTTACTTTTGCAACAAATTTGATGCGGGTCTTCTGGTTCGTACGTCCGCCTTCCGATATGAGTATAAAAAAGAAAAGAAGAAACAGTTACCCGTCCCGGTCCCGGTTTCGCCAATCATATTACTCACACAAATACTGATCTCCTACGCACACAAAAACAAAGCAGTGAAAATCTGCGAATATTTCTGCTGAGTAATTTTTCGTTCTCTCCTTTGCTTGTTCGAAAGTTTTCCCTTTTGTTTATCTTCGAAAGCATGATAATGCTGAAATTTCAATTTGATTTGATTATGTACACCCCCTTCCTAGACTACTGACTGACACTACCACTACGATTACTCTTACTTTTACGACGCATTGCCTCCACAGAAAGTCCTCAAATGAAATGGTACAAGGACTTAAGTATTCCAAAGAAGTTATGCTTCTTCTTCTTTCTCCGAATCCAGCAGAATGAAGAAGAAGACAACAAAAAAAAAACAAAAAAGAAACTTTTTCTTTATATGTAAATCAAATCTTCAACTGTGAAGAAAATGGGAAAATCTTTATACTCATGTGAAGCACTTTACTATTAGGCAGCCATACAGGTAACGCACAGACACACACACACACAAGGTGAACGAAGATAAAGTTCATTATTTAAATGTAATTCGCATAAATTTGCAGGATAAGTTCTGAGATAATGTGAGTGCCGCTGTTAAAATAAAGATCCGGCGCGGTACTTGGAACAGCGGCTGAAACAAAGCTAATGGCGTAGTCTGTTCCTTTCAAATTCATGATTAAAGTGAAAACTCTTGTTATGGAATCACAATCAACTGAAGGTTGCTGATAAAATCGAATTGAAATTACTCGCTTAACAAATGTTTGCAGACAGTCATGAAAATGAGCACGACACCTAATTGCACGGCGAATGACTTGAATCGCTAGTACCTAGCTTCTCTTTTTTCCACTTACGGTGACATTTTTACTGAAACGGCACGTCAAACTGCTAATTTGATTTAAGTGGATTTGGTATGACTCATCATAAAGTTGAATTAAATTGAGCACTCAGGGCAAAGGATATACATTAATGTTGTGACGGCACAGGATCTCAACTCCTTATAGAAACTTCGGGATTTTTGGCGAACACATCAGTAAAGATGCCTCTATTTTAAAGCTTGTGCCCAGACTTCAATGTTACGTAACAGCACGACAACAAACTCACCGATAACAGGAACAGGTACTATTCAAATAAATAAATCGATAATTTAGTACAAATGCCGACGGAGTTAGTTGAAACAGCCAACGCGCTGCGGTTTACAATTGAAAGGATATTACACAATATTCCCACGCCCGCCGTACGTCTCGTGGACATAGATTATCTTTAAAAGGTTAATTGAATCAAAAAGAAAAGAAAATAATAGAACATTTTGGTACATTAATAAAGGTACTACAATTTAATAAAAAAAATGTATGAGCCTCATCCACATAAGCTCACGGAGGAATTGAATACTTATCCAATCCAAAGCAGTTGTGTATGTTTAATATGTAAGAGAAGAAGAAAGTTGTCTTGAACAATCGATAAAAAATGTGTAATAAAATCTAGTAAATATGTATACACATAATAATATACAGCTGATATTCACTTGACTCCAGTGCCACCTATCGGGTCCAGATTTTCTAGTTTTCTCCATAAGCACTATACTAGCATAAACTGTGAATTATTATTATTATTAACTAGTTGGCCCGGGGGCAGACGTTGTCCTGCCCGTTCCTCTATGTTGCGCGATGAGTTACATATATATGTTGTGAATATGAGTCATTTTGGTCAATAAATATAGAATTTGCTAATAACTTGCTACAGCGCCACCTATAGGGTCCAGATTTTGTGGTTTTCTCTCTTAGCACCAAACCAACATATGTTCTGAATATGAGTCCATTGGGTCAATAAATATAGAATTTGTTAATAACTTGACGTCAGCGCCACCTATCGAACTTTTCTCGTTATGACCTCATTCAGACTATATCGAACATTTGAAAAGAAAAATGAGCCAAATCGGTCTAGCCGTTCTCAAGATATGCGCTTACCAACGATCATCATTTCATTTTTATTATATTTATAGATTAAACGCTTTATTTCATGTTAATGAATATGAATATGAATATGAATCATTTTGGTCAATTAATAAAGAAGTGGTAAAAAATTCGACTCCAGCGCTACCTAGCGGACAGTTATTTTGCATATGTCCTTCCTCAGGTCCCAGACTATCTGGGACGGACAGATAGACAGACGGTCAGACAGACAGACAGACAGACAGACGGACGGATGGACAGACAGAGAGACAGACGGACAGACAGACAGACAGCTGATGTTTTCTGTATACATAGTTCCCCGGTATGGAATCACTTCCTCGTTATCGAAACACATTTATCGAAATTTATCGTAACACATTTATCGTAACTCATTTATCGTAACTCGTTTTCTAAACAAATACATCGCTGAAGAAGTATTCACTTCAAAAACGGGAACGCCAACCTGGAGGTTGGCCAACTATTCGACTTATAAAATGAGAAACACCAAAAACCGTTTTAAACCAAAGTTTATTGAGTACTGCACATCTTAATGTCTAACCTAAGACTGAACTACCTCATCCATCACCAATGTCACCATTCGAAACTCTACCGCTTCCGTAGCTCCTGCATCTGGTTCAGTGCAAGTGCAATATGATCTCGTGGCTGGCACTATGGGACTGGGAACATGTTGGCCACTGAATTACTTTATGTTGATTCAGCAAATCCAACAATCTTATGAGGATGACCATTGACCATCCGCTAGGCGCGTAAGCGATGTACGATGTGTTAGCTCTAAATTTAAAAGGCCTCGTTTATAATCATATTCCGATAAGTCATTACTTATTTACTTAGGTGGTGCTATAGTTAGCGGTGGACCAAGGCCAAGACCAAGCCGATAAGTCATTGCCATATGAAAATAATGGAAAAGTAAGAATGCATCATCTCACAGTTCAAGAGCGCAAATTCTTCGGCTTCAGTTCGAAGTCATTACCAAGGAGATCTGTTATTTCCCTCAGGATCGAACATTTTCGTAGAAAATGAATTAGTTTCTTCTCTCTTCGAAAGGTTGCAGTGTTGCACATACTACTGCAGCGAATGGGTAGGTCTTCGCGGCGTGGTCACAGTTTTTAACCAAACTAGGTAATTTTTTTTTACATTTAAATTTTTGGTTATTTGGTAATTTTTTTCTCATTTTGGTATTTTAAAAAAAAAGAAGAGTACCAAAAAATACAAACAAATCAAGAATTGTCAGTCAATAATGGAATGAATTTCATAGGTTTGGATTATGCGGACCTATGTAGGTAATTGAATACGAACTCGTACACCTAGTGCAAGCGATGACTTTAATGTATTTGAGTGATTGCATTGCATCTCCATAGAACATGTTCCATTTCAAACATCACTCAATGCAGTCATTAAATCTTTCTTCTTTGACAGATTTAAGAATGTATTTCTGTTGTGTAGTTTATAACTATGTACATATATTATAAGGGCACTCTGAGATCTGGTGCTCCGTAGTTTCTTTTGTTTGCTGACAGAATCTGCAGGTGTCTGTGTTGCTAATTTTCATTTTGTAGAGGTGGCTCTTGCAGATTTAATGTCCTGTCATGTCTGCGCAAAGAATTTTAAAATTTCCTCTGTTTAGTTTTAGGATTTCATTTGTTCATTCGTTGTTGTGATTGAGGAAACTATTTGATTTGTTGTGTTTTCTTCGATTACTTTGCTGGTGTCTTCTCTTGTGAAGTCATAGTGAGGGCCTGGTCTAATAAATGAATTGTTGGCTCCTTTTTTGAGCAAGATATCAGCCTTTTTGTTGCCATGATGTCCTTCATGCCCTGTAACCCATATGAGTTTTACTTTGTTTTTCTTTACCAGCAGGATTAGGTTTCAGTGGCATTCGAATGAGGCTTTTGATTTGTAGTTGGGGCTTTTTGGTGCCTTTTGTACAGTTTGGTTGTCAGACATTATGTATATCTTTGTTTTGGTTGAGTTTCTCTCCAGCTCTATCAATCTGTGTTCTTGGTTCTCTTTACATCTACTCTAGATACTCGATCGCATAGGGTATTTCCTATGCAGAATCTATCTCTGTTCAACAAATGGAGCTCTAGATTCCTTAGTTTCTCATACCACAGGAGAGGGGCCCTTTTTCAATTGTATACAACGCTACTATTTTTGACAGTCTCTTGTCTGGCATCATCATTATCATATATCTGTGGCAACAAGGAAAAACAGCATAAGTCGTTTTTTATAACTTTACAGGAGAGCAGTTGAAAGATTTGACGGTAGCTTACAGAAAACTATACATCGTATAAGAAAGTAGTTAATTCATAAATTAAGATGAGAAAAAAAATATTTTTATGCAATTGCTTATGGCTGCGTTAGTTTCAGTAGCTGTCGGAGCATATAAAAACATATTTCAAAAGCTTAAGGAAAATCTTTATTTATGCTGTTTTCCATACGAATATTTACGGGAAAATTACTAATGTTGTTATTTGCTGGTCTATAACTCAGCAACCGCTAGAGATAAAAATAAGAAAAAAATATGGCAACTAGAATCGAATATTGCGTATCCGTTGGTGTAAAAAACTAAATTTTCGACATAAGTCGACTTATGTTGTTTTTCCTTGTGGCCACAGATATATTATTTCTGTAGTAGAGGCACCATTTCCGGCTCTCACACTTAACCAATCTTAATAAATGAGGTGTCAAAGGAAAGATAATTTTCTGGAGCACTGACGAATATGGCACTTTCACTTTATAAATTTTAACAAATTAAAAAAAAATCAAAACAAATATTCTACCCAATATGAACTCCCATAAGAATGTTTGTTGTTTTATGATCTAATTTTGGTTGATATAATTGCAATTGATGCAACTGGTAGTGGTCAAACACATATGTACTTATATTAACTAAAATGGAGTTTCAAAAAAAACAAACAGTTCCTATATTGTCTCCATGGGATTTCCATGAGTTGACAGAAGAACTCTCGCTAGAGCTCTCGCACGGGCACACTAGTTTCTTAAACTTTTGCTACGTAGTCTACAAAATTAGCGATTATCCCGTTTCGATTAGTATCATGTAGTTGGGCATATTTTTAGGTAAAAATATCCTTAAAATCGTAGTAATTTTTCAACTTCTTCCGGTTTTGTATCCCCAGACTTGCGCTGTGTACATTAGTATAGACTCGACCACAGCCACGAATGCTTTATATTTCACGCTATGTGCAACCTATTTATTAGAGACACATTTTTCAATGTGGCACTCATCGCACTGTTCGCCCTAGCTATAGCTTACCTTTTAAACCTGTTTTAGAATGCTTGATATCTGTCTGCTCTTACTCTTCCGATGTTTTATGGTACCACTTCCCGGTCCTGCAGATCCTTCCTGTTGGCTAATTAATTAAAAATCTAAAGCAAGTGACTTCGATGGGAAAAAGTTATGAGTTAAGCCCAATCAAAAGGTTAATTAATATTTGATGTCTGTCGAAAAAAAAGTTAACATGGGCCACCTGCACTGCTGTTCAGCGAAATAACAAATGTATGCTCCTATGCTAAGGGTGTTAGACCATTACCAAGAGTATCGATGACACATTTCTGACTGTCAAGTTTCACCTTCCACTTTGAACTAAGTTCGACTTATAATTGACTAAGTAAACAAGTGAATACAACCCTTCTTATGGTTTCGAGTTACACCTTCTACCACCAACCACCACTCACATAAAGTCATAACCATAACAATCATAATACAACTTTTTATCCGCCCAGAAAGGTATATTGTATCCATCACGCAGCGCAGACTTTCAACAACTTTTCACCCTTTTCGCCGGCGAAATGAGTCATTTTCCATCCGCCGAATTAAATTATCCATTCGACAATCGTAAAGGGGATTAACACACCGAACAGGAAAGGCGAAATGTAATGAAAACGGCAAAGAGGAAAAAACCAAAAAAAAATTATATCGTAAAAAGTACAATGTACGTAGGTATAATATATTATAAGGAACGCCGAAAAATCATTTTGTTGTTAATCCTTTCAAAAAGTTTTTCGTGTACTTAAAAAGTTTATCATTATACCACGCGGACATGTGGTGCGAATTACCATTTTAAGTGCCCCTCGTCTTTTCAGCGGAAAAAGGGAAATGTGGGAACTAAGAAAGTTTTAACAGAATGATTCATTCAAGTATTTATTATGTAAGCAAAGTTGCAGCGGGCTTTCGTCTTACGTTGACTATCACACGAGTATTACCAGCACTGAATCATATCAGGTCATTTCGTGTCATGTCAAGTTTCCAGACAGATCTCCCCCCACCGTGTCTTTTACCACGCAATGCCATGTGAAATTAAATAATGCGTCATAACGTCAAGTGGGACTGTGGACATAACGAGAAAGTCAAATGCAAATAAATCACACCAGTGCGAGACCTTTTCATTTAGAAAACCTACAACCGTTTACGGTTTACGAATGAAATACCTACCTACTGGCAACTAGTGGCACCATCAGGCAAAAAGTAAAATTCACATTTCGAGATTGTGCTAAATTGTAAGACTCCCTTGGGCGGACAGTGACCGTTACAATATTGTTGTCCGCCCAAGGGATAACATTTTTTTTTTTTAAATAGATTACATATCTTTATTTATCAAAACATTAAAAACAACACTGGAACTTTATTTGAAACAAAAAATAAAAACAAAACAGAAAAAATATTGGACCCTTGCCAATGACTTCTGTTGCAGCTATCTCCTCCTGACCAAAAAAAAGATTCTGGGAGAATCATCATATAAATTATTTCTGTAGTATATGTAGGTACCATTTGCGGCTCTCACACTGAACCAATCTTAACAAATGAGGTGTCGAAGGAAGGATAATTTCCTGGAGCACTGACGAATTGCACTTTCACTTTAAAAATTTGGACAAATAAAAATAGCAGGAAGTTTGCATTTTGAGGGTTGGATTTTCTCTTGCTAGAGTTCTCGCACGGTATTAAATCAACGAATAACTAACTACTAACTACGTAGGCTGTATTCACGATATGTTTTTGAATATTTCTGTTTTCTGCAAAGTGTTTCTGTATTTGGCATTTGTTCGCCTACCCAAACATTTAATGGGACGATGAGTTTGTATTGTGTCTTTTCGTTTGCTTCCTATGTGATTGTGACGAAGTATGTTTCTTTGAAATTCAAAGGAAAAACAAAAAAACAAAACTCGGTGTAAAGCTACGTAGTTTTTTTTGCTTTGTTTTTGATGGCCTAATGGGATTTAATTAAATAATTTCTAGCAAATATGTGTTTCCGGTTAAGGGGCCGTAAAATGTATGCAATCTAAGGGAGCTGTCCGTAATGTTTTTTCGTAATTAGTTTATGTGAACATTGTGTATGTAAATATATGTTCAAGAACCCGACCGCTATATTGAGTCCCTTTTCGTCTCTCTTCCATGATCTTCTTACCATGGGAGGAGAGCCTTTGGTTTTCTCTACGGTTCTTCCCTGGCTGCGATTCTTCGTGCTAAAGCTAGCATCTTACTTACTTAGGTGGCGCTATAGTCCGGTGGGGACCAAGGCCTTAATCAACAACCCTTTTCAGTTAGCCCTGTTCGTATCTAACTGCCTTCAGTTACGCACTTTAAGTTGATTGAAATCGTTTTCCACTTGTGCGCGCCACTGCCACTGCCGGGATTTTAAGGGTCTTATGTGGAGTCTTTTAAGTCGATCGGGAAAGGGCTTGCCTTCTTAGCCCAAAGAAACAGCGATTGGCAAGAGTAATCCTTCGATTAATCTTCGACGAGATGTCATTTTTTGATGGTATAGCAGACCCGAGATAGACAAAGTCCTTCACTACTTCAAAGTTGTAGCTGTCTATTGTGTCTTTCTGTCCAATTCGTCGATGTTGAATGTTCCTTTTCGTTGACAACATAATATACTTTATTTTGCTCTCGTTTACTGCTAAGCCCATTTTAGCTTTAATTTCTATACTCGCAAACGCACCGGTGACAGCTTATTTTTATCAGCTGGATGGGAGTTTTGGCTATCATCATCTAAATTGAATGGTTCATTCTGCCTGACAGCAGAGTGTTGGTCTTCAACGCAGTTATTAAGTCTGCAGAAGTAGTTTTTCCATATTCTTAGCACTGATCGGGATACGCACTCAGTGTAGGCTTTAGTCGTGTCTTGCTAGCATCTGTTTAAATGAAATCCTTCTCATCCTCAGGGTTTCCACATCTCCATGTCTCAAAATTTCAATTTCTCTGCCAGCCAGTGCCGGGCATTGCCACAGTAAATCTGCCGTTGTCTGACCTTCATCCAGGGTTCAGATAATGATAACGCTACTACCAGGGCTGCCGAACACTGTACTCCTGTACTTCCCTCGTCATGATTGTACTCCCCTTTGAAATATTTCCATTTTTTTTAAATAAGTAGTTATTTGAGTACCATTTCTTCATTGAATAGTACTTTGTTAAAATACGCGATTTCAGGCGAAACATGCACTGAATGCCGCTCAGATAAAGTGCAAGTTGGAATTTCCGGAAGTAAGAAAAGTGTAGCAACTGTTAAAGGCAAACTGTTCTAATGGTTTTAGCTTTTATTAGCATGATTTGCGGGAGGAAAATGAAGTGAAAATGAGCCAGTACTCCGGAGCTGGATCTGCGCTGTGCTGGGGTCCTTTTGGGTATCATGGAGAAATCACTTTGACGTGGCTACCACCGAAAATGAATGGTAAAAAATAGAGAGAGATGCTTTTCGAGAGGAGCATTTCGAAAAATTAATTTTTCAATAAGACAATGCCCCTATTTACATGGTAAAAACAGTTCGCGGATGGTTGCAAGTCAGTGGAACAAAGTGTTTGCCATGGCCATCATGTAACGCAAACATGTGGGAGATCATGAGCCAAAGAGCTAAAAACACAAATAGCTCAGTCATAGATCGAGGTCAATGGAGAAGTTCTGCAGAGCTTGACATAGAATTTGCTAATAGAATTTTCGAAGTTATTGCGAGCCGATGAGGTTGTACGAAGTACTGACTTACATTTCGATAGGTAAAACCCAAAACTTCGTCGTTTTCATGCTTGAATTGTTTTGCTGTCTTAACACATCCTTTTTATGCAGGAAAAATTAATGTTTTTGGAGTTGGATGATGAATTATTGAATTTTAGACATTTTTAACAGGCCAGCTTGATATTGTTGTTTGATTTGTATCGTTTCTTTATTGTACTCCTCTCAGACACAAAGTACCCACCCCCCTGTAAACGTCTAAAATACTCCCATTCGAATTTTCAAAACGGCAGCCCTGGCTACTACCCATTTCAATGTTCTCCGGCTCATGCTTAGAACGTTTCTCTGAGTGGAGTAAGTTGGCAGATCTACATTGCAATTTAAGCCTGTCTTAATCATTCCACGATCTTCTCAGAAGTTCCACCGTGATCCACTTTTTAATTAGATTCTCTACCATCCTTCTTCCAATTGAAGAAACTGGTTCCGGTCCAAGCTACCTGTTCGCAAGCGTGTACGCCGTTTCATTACCTTTTACCCAAAACAGTATCGTAAAACCTTTACTCATTTGTAGTTTTGTTACTGGTAAACCAGTAACTAAGCTTTCGATCAGTGTTGGAATCATTAAAAAAGGTGCCGAAATGAACTCTCAGGAGGGATCTTAAACACGGTGAAGGCGCTATTTTGTTTGTTAAAAACACCATGGCGGCGCGGCGTTAAGAGTTTCGAAAGAGTAACGCAAAGCTTGAACGAAACAAAAGCAATTCGATTTCAACAGAACGATCTTTTTGGTTATATAATCGTAACATATCGTCACGTAATGTGATGATACACTATTTTTTCAAATTAAAGCAAAATTGGTTTCATTTCCAGAAGTTATGGAGCGATGAAAAGTGGAGATAAGAATACTATGCTAAGGACCTGCGGCATTCCTGTGTTTTTGAAATCTACGTTCATATGCTCCAATACTCCAGGAAACATGCTCAGTTCTTGTTCCACTTTATATAGTTCGATGCTTCCGCTCTAAATAATCGTGTCCTGGAAAAAATAGCCTTCATCGGAAATGTGAAACTCTAGTTCGCGAACATCTGCGGCAGAAAGTACGAATACTTGTCGCCAGCCTTAGGGTGAAAACCTTTCTCTGAAAGGTATGCGAGTACACGACAACATGACATGGTTTTCCATTAGCCTCCCTTTGCATTGCATTCGGTTTGTTTTCATCGAATCCCGGCACACATCTTTTGTGCATATCATCCAGAAACGCTTTGGTCGGTCCTGCCACATTTCTTACATTCACCTACGATGCTGTCTCTAAATCCCTCGCTGTCGCTGCTCATTGTTAATGCACTCACATACACGTATGTGTACAAAGAGCAAATTCAGTTGACGTTGTTACCCGTTACCCTTTACCCGATTAACTGCGAAAAGCTAAAATGCATTAATCGTGTTTACAATGCTTTTAGAGATCTTAGATAATGCCTCCGGGCACATGGTGTCCCATGTGAAAAACCGAACCGAGTATCCACCACCACCGCCATCTGGCCCAGCAGCAGAGTACAAGGAGCGAGGTGATAGGTCACTGTTGCACTTTATGCACATTCAAACTGCTGCTGCTGTTTGCCAGGCAAATAAGTGAATAAGCCATTCCATAGTATCTACATGGCTAAAGAGTCAAGTTTGTGTGCAGACAGAGGATGATGGCTCCTCGGGATGGGGACTGCAACTACAGTATACAAAGAATGAGGTGTGAACCAGTGGACCAGCATTACAAATGATTCCCGTCCGTTGTTGGATTGCAAAATTGCAAATGAATAGAACTTAACCGGAGGGGCGTTGGTGGACCACTTGGTTAATGCTGCCTGATTCATAGCTTCATCGAAAACGGAGACCATTTGTCAGCGGATGGCGGGTAAAGGAACCGCCGGCGGCTAGCGGATGACAGTATCGTGTTCGCAACATTACTCATCGAATGTCCGAGATGTCTGGATAATTGAGTTGCTGTTGAAAATTTCTCGTTGAGCGGGCATAAGTGGTAATAACGAATTCACAAAGACGATTGAGTTTAGATTGTGTAGAGTGCGGACAATTTTTGGAGAGTGTGGAAACTGTAATGAAATTATTGCAATTATTATGTTATATCTAACTTTAGATCATGAGAAGACTTGCAGCAGATGAATGAATTTTTTGAAGATATGGATGTCCTCCCCTCCGTGTTAACTTAGCACCTGTCGACTAGTTTAAGGCTGCCTTTCAATGTAGAACATCTCGGATTTCCCATTTTATTATCTTAGCGAGCAGAGTGTATCCTGACCAACTAAAGCCTCGGTAATGTGTGAGTTTTATCGAAAATCCAAACATCTTTAGTCGTATGGAAGGTTTCCCTTTACAATTGTGTACATATCTCCACATCACACAAACACTGAATCACTATTGAACACAATTAATTTTCCTCCAGTTTACGAGTATGGTCAACAATAGCGGAGACGAAAATCGTGACCAATGGTTTAGGTTACTCTGAACAAATATGACGATGAAAGTCATTGATGCGATATGATTGCTAGCCTTTTATAGTGAGTGGACTAATGGTGTCTAAAATGAAATATTGCTAAATCGTTGGAATAGAATAACACCGTTAATCAAAATGTACAAAGACGGTTCCAGTAGTTCCATAGATTTATTTTTCATTTTTCTTTAACACAGTTCTGGTTTGTTTTCTTCGATTGGAAACTTTTGTCAAGATATTTACAAGACATGAACATGCACTCCTTCTGATCAAAGTTTTACATGAATTGAAAAATGTATAATTGTTACAGTTAGCTATCTATTGGTTTCTGGCAAAGCTATCTTTAAAACAAAAAGAAAAGTCTTTGTCCTTGTCTTTCAAAAACCTTAGCCTGAATACAGCTAGAGGCTTTCGCATAAAAATACAGTAGAAATCGGTTATAACCATGTCGAAGGGACCTTAGAATTTCAGCGTTACAACCGGCTCATCATTATATCCGGAACAATAAATTTGTACACTTGAAATTCTTATATGTACATAAAAATCTCTTGTCACGGTATTTGTGGTCGCACTCCTCCGAAACGGCTCGACCGATTCTTATGAAATTTTTTGTGTATATTTGGTAGGTATGAGAATACGTCGTAAAGTATATTTCGTCCCGCTTGGTGGCGCTGGAATCAAGTTATTACTAACTTCTATATTTATGGACCAAAAAGGCTTATATTCACAATATATGTATGTTGGTTCAGTGCCAAAAGAGAAAATTATATAATAAAATCTGGACCCGATAGGTGGCGCAGGAGTCAAGTTATTAACAGCTTCTATATTAATTGACCAAAATGATTTATATTCACAGTTTATTTTATAATAGTTAAAGTTTTATATAGACAGATGGACAGACAGACAGACAGATACACAGACAGATAGATAGCGCGTTAGAAGTGAAATTTATTTCACAAAAAAATTCAAAGATGTATTGCACTTGTATTGCACAAAAGAGAAGTCTTATCTGCCACCAAAAAACTATCGAAATATTCAAAAGTGTATTGCAAGCTGAATTTTAAGGTTTGAATTAAAAACGACGTCATTTATTCTTCATATCTTTAGGAATAAAACCAAAGAATATTCAAACCCAAAAAATTCGCATCTCATATAAAATGTTTGTATGAAAACATGTGATAGTATTTTTTCGGAGCAGAATAATTTGAAAGTTGTGTAGGTATGCATTAGTTTCCTAAATCATTCAACTGCTCAAACTCGGTAGAAGATTTTCAGTCGTTTCTTACCGCAGACCTCAGTCCCTTCGCCTACAAAATCATCTCGTGCGCCCAATGTTTGCATGGTGGGGTTGAAAATAAGAATTTTATTTTCTTGGCTTGGTTTGTTGTTGTTTTCTTCGCTTGCTTGTACTTTTGATATTTTGTGGGTCGATATGTACATATACATATGTGTATTTTACTGCCTGTTGAAGTTGGAGAAGGGGGAGCGTTTCACTTTTTCGTCTGATTCATGCAAATTTGCCCTACCGCGGCTAAAGAAGTTTCACTTCAAAAAAATGGAAACTGAAGTTGAAAAATAGAACAGCAGAGATTGCTTCCTACTATGTATTTCCATTCTATCATCATACATGAAAAATTAAGTGCATTAGCAAATTTTGAAGAAATAGGTGGAGCGAAGCGCGCCGGGTTACAGCTACAACGTAATAGTATCATATTTATGGACAAAGGAAAATGATTTTCGTTTATTTATCGCCATTAGCTTGAGAACTATCTCAACGCACTATTTGTTTCAAACAAAAATCAATACTTATTGGACTTTGCAGATACGAGATGTGAAATCAAACCAGGGCATGTGATGAAATTTACTAGCCCTAGCACTTTCTTTTTCTTAAGTCCGAAACAATTTCGGTTAGCTTTCCCTCTTCTTGTCTTTACCTGAGTTCCAAAAACCATTTACCCTTCGGTGTCACTTAAGATAGGTGATCGTCCATTAACTACTTTATCTTATTTTCTGACCATTGTCTAGGTTTATCGTAAGTGTTATGATTTGATCGTCACATGACATGTGATCTGAAGTAAAACGTACCTAATACTGGACATCGCAGCATTTTCATTCCCGCAATGGAGGTTTTGTGCTCATGTGATCTCAACGTAGCACTCATACTTTCATGGAGATACCTACGAGTAGGACTTTAGGTAATAATTTCATGATTTAGTCTACTACTTCAATTTATCGCTTTCTATATATGTATTTACCACACTGAATAGAACAAAACTGTGTTAGATAAACAAAACAATTCTTTATTTTTGTTTGAAACGTAAAATATATACAATTCAATGCGAGTACCCCTATTGAATAAAGCGAAACAAAGCAGGCTAACGCAAACGTTTTTGCTGCATTGCTTATGTCAAACATCGCACAAGTAAAATAAGAAACAAAACAATCTTTATATTTTTAGAAACAAATTATTGAACACAGAAAATTATCCAACGACCAACTAGCAACTAGCCGAGGAGTTAAAATAGAAGTGTCATCATATAGTTCAATTCCATAGAGAGTTCAACTTGGACACCACAGAATGCCCACATCATTCTTGGTGTCATGTTTTAAATGGAATTTGCACAATTGCAAGTAGTTCCACTTTCAATTGTGCATTTTGTTTAGTTTTGGTTTTTCTCTTTTATGATTAATGTGCTTGCTTAACTGGAAGTGGTTTCACTTTAATTTTTTAAGGAATAATAATATAAATATTTATAATAAAATAGTTAGGCAAAGACAGAGGAAAACATTTTAGCCATGTCGACTATATTTAGAGGAGGTCGAGATGGCCGAGCACATCCTTTGTGAATGCCCGGCACTTTTCATCGACAGACTTTTTTCATGCGTCAACCAAGGACATACTAGTCTTTATCAGAAAGATGGTTTGCCTCTAGGACTAATAGTATCCTACGATACAATATACCTTTTGGATCGCAGTATCAGCCTTGGGGCAGGATCATTCCTTTAAAAAAAATATCACATCGGCCCTATGATAGAGTAAGTTTAAGCATTTTTTTTATAGCTCTGTTGCCATGTCAGTCAATTAATAAATGAACATCACTTTAGATCCTTATCAAGAACAATAATTGGATTGCTCATGCTTCCGTAAAACTGAGTTTAATAAGCTCCGTGTCTATACTAGAATTTGTGCAAGGATCAATTCTACTAACCAAGCTACGACACCTGGCTCTAGATTCGGTCTTTAAAAACGTTTAAAAACAGCTTCAAAATAAAAGGAATTCTTCTTATGCTGATAATGTTTGCAGCCAATTAACTACCCCTTTCCTTGTGACCTACCAAAGAACAAACTAAGGATAAGATTGTACCTATTCTACTTCTGTTGATGATGAATCAAATGGATTTTCTTATGAACTTCACAGACTATCAGAATTCTCTAATCGAATCGTTACAAACAACTTCCACAGTAGGTAGACCCAACTCAAGATCTGCATATCTATCTCTATCCATCTCCAACAAGGACCTGTTTCTTCCCATAAAACTTATTCGTTAACCGTAAAGCATATTCGCAGTAATATTAATCCGATTTGTGGGTAGTTCTAATTAGCTTTGTCCTACCTTTCTCTATCTGCATAAGGTCGCTAAAGGATTAACTAGCGCTTATTCATTCCGTCCGTATATAAATTTCCTTTTGACGATTATCCTTCGAATAGAGGCACAAGTATACGAGTACCTACCTATTTATGTACAGATGTACATACATATACCTGTATGTGTATTATTTTCTGTTTTAAGAGGAAGCAAGCTTAACGCATAACAAATTCGTCTGCGGTTGCCAATTTACCACATTTTCAACACTTTCAAGAACAAAAAAAAAAACAAAAAACAGACAGAGGGAAAAAAGCAAAACCTCTGCCAGGATATTAGTCCTTTCAAAGAAAAGCAAATTTATTTTTCCTGTATCGTTGCTATCTGGAATAATGCTGTCTGATGTGTAACGTATTACCGTTGCCCGCATCAACTGACTCACATATTACACCGATCGTCCTGCTTGATATCCTTCCGTAATCCGCCTGTATAATTTCTCACACGCACAATAAGACATACCATTCTATGAAAAAAAAAAAAACAATATGTCTTTGAATTTTTCTATAACGTTATACGTGTCAAGGTCGTTGGCAGGAGGAATGGTGGTGCCGGTGAATACCGAGAAAAACAGTTCGCTCGAAACATCGACCAAAGTGAAAAGGGACTTCAAGTCCTTACTTCTCTTTCACTTTCTCTTCTATATCGTTGGGATGGTGGGTGGGCGGGTAGGTAGGTGAAGTGTTCGAAAGGACTTTCTTTACCATTTCCATTATTTTGCAGAATTCATTCCTTGCACACACGACACCGTTTTATCTTTTGTGTTGGCGATTTTCGCATTTAATTTGACCGACATTGTGTCACCGATTAGAACAGGAGTTTTCACACTATCGCCTATCCCAACCGACTCTCGTCCTAGATGTACGCACCGTCGCGTCGTGCGTTAGTTTATACATCCTACCCACAATACTGTTAACATTCAAATATAACACACATTGTGGACTTGAATGGAATTTGGCTGCTTAACAAGTTATCGCTCCCACACACGACGAATATACACGCACTATTGTTCCGTGTATCGTGTGCCGTATGCGATGACGATGATACCCTGAACACCGTTATTTCGGCAACCATTTTGTCCCTCATCGACTGCCAGTAGCTGTCTGTCTACCTAGCTGACAATTGTATGTTTTTTGATGTTAAAGGGATTTCTGGTCGAATTCATGAACAAGGATGGACGTCAGCGTTGACAGGTTATTAGGCAAGGACATGTGTTTTGTGCGATAAAGAATTTTTGAAGTAATTTAGTGGTTGAACAACAAAAAAACAACAAATACAAACAAACGAAAGAGCAAACGCTATGTGTTTTGTGATTTTTCATTGGAATTGTTGAGCAGTTGTAGACGAGTCGTGGGTATGTGACGTGTGACATACGAAAGTTTCTTGTATTGTTACACGTTTTCTTTTTGCGTGTTACATGGTCTAAGCTCAAATCGCTTAATTAATCTGAAAGTTTCATGTGGGAGTATTAACCGATTAGAGCATTCAATTTTAATGTTTGTGAAATACCACTAGTGTGTTGCTATTTGTTTTGTTTTGTTTTTTTTTTAACGCAAGTTTTCGAGCTGTCAACTATGAGCGTGACTTACAAGGTTTACCCACTTAGTAAATGTGCAGGTATTGTAATATTGCAGCGGATAGTTGAATAAGTTCGCGTTCTTGTATTGGATTAGTTATACACAGGATGAGCAAAAGTAGAACCAATTTGATTTAAAAATTCAACCAACGCAGCCAATTCAGCAGAAGGCTTTAATCGTGCCACTAATTTAGCTTTATAAATTAATTATATTTTTAACAGTTTTGAGAAACGTTTAAAAGTTGATATACAGTCGACTCTCCCTAAGTCAACTTTTCATGGGATACCAAGATTTGTTCGAGTTAGAGAGAGTTTTAGATAAATCCGAGTAATAGAGAGAAACATTTATTTTTGTTTTAAAACGTTTGTTTAATAAAAAAATGTTAATGTACTTACAAACAATAAACAATACTTTTGACCACAGTTTACTACGCAATAATTCATGTAACTTACATTTTTTTCTTAATTGATCTATAGCTACAAACATGCTAATAAAGACTGCATCAGCTCCGTTGAACTGCCTAGAATCAGCTGATTTTAAAATTCCAGCTGGAATCTTACTAAAACAAGATCTTTTTATATACATACGCAGATAGATCCATTGAAAACCCTGTTTTGAATGCAAGCAACAAACAAAGAAAAGGATAACATTGTTTTTTTTTTTGGTTTTTACGTTGCAACTTTTTAAAAAACTGCATTTCTGTATGGAGGTACCAAGAATATTTACAGCAAGAAACATGACGGGCTGACGATGATGGCACACGCGATGCTACACATATTTAGGATATTGAAGTGTGTAAATACTTGATGGTTGGTAGGTATATATACTCAAGTACGAATTCCGAAGGGGTAATGTATTTTTATTTTGTTTTGTGCTAAACAAAATTCGACTTAAGGGGTGAAAAAGATGCTAATAATGGAGAGAATGTGTCCAAGTTGGAGAGAGTGACGACTTAGAGGGAGTTCGACTTAAGGAATGGTTTTTGTATACAAAATTGAAGGGAATGATAAAATATGGCGAAAAACGTCGAGTTAGAGAGAAATTCGACTTAGGGAGAGTCCACTGCACTCTACACTGCCTTTGAAAGAGTACATCATACCTTACTTTAAGCTAAGCTAGAATCGTTCGGTTTTCCTCAATGCAAAAATGGGTTTTTAATTACCTAACTGATAGAAGGTCAACGGTAAGGGTTGGGGTCAAAATTCCGAAAACTTAAGTCCCGAAAATCCAAAATCCCGAAAACCCGAATATCTAAAAACCCGAAATGCCAAAATCGCGAAAATTCAAAATCTCGAAAACCAAAAATCCCGAAAACGAAAAATTTGCTCAAATTTTGCATTTCATATAATTTTTCGTTTTCGGGAATTTTCTTCAAATCTCATTCTGTACGATAGTTAATAGATTAGATTTTCCACAAAATTAATGAATATTCTAAATTACAAAATCGCAGGAAAATAGTGGATGAACAAAGGTAATCATTTGTATTGTTGCAACTGCAGCAGATTCGATGTGCCGAATAGTAATGCATTTTTCGAATTTGGAGCTCTGGCAATTATTTTCACTGTTGAAATAAAATAAATGATTTTCCGGGAAAATTGTCCAAATTTTAAACTTCTGCAACCATTTGAACTATAATATATTACGACCAACATGAAAAAAAAAAAGAAAATTCCCCATACAAAATGTATGAAAATCGATTTTTCTAAATGTTTCTTTAAAATTTTCAAATTTTCGGCTTCATCCTGTAACACTACCTACACATTTTGTACAAAAAAACTATCTTGTCGTTCGCAACATTACAAGGCGAACTCGGACGGACGCCCTTCCGGCTTGGATGCGCAAAGTGATCTTAACTCAATGCGCCCAACCCATCCACCGAGCTGCAGTTGCAGCCTAACTACTTATCTCTATCTATTATCCTGAGAGTAGGAGGGATTTCCCCACTCTCCTTAAGCTACCTATCTGTTTACATTCGGCCATCCGACTTCACACTGTCCTCAGTGTGGGTCCCTTTGAAGTAACTACTTCAATTTCATTCTCTTTTCTCGGACATTCGGTCCTACATTTCTCACACACATTCTTTGTGTTTCCTCGGACTTTCGGTCCTACACTTTCACACACATTCTTTGTGTTTCCTCGGACTTTCGGTCCTACATTTCTCACATAAGACACGCGGTCCCAGAACCACTCAGTGAGAGGATAGGACCAAAAAGTCCATGCCAGTCAACGGTAGATTCAGTGACACACGCTTTAACCGATTATTAGGTTACGTTATCCCCAGAATTACTCATAAACGGGTTGGCCCTAAAAAGCCGCGCCATTTAACGGTAGATTCAGGGTAAGGGCCTTCGGTTGTCTTTTTACCTTGGGTTACTTGATCCTCCGAATTACTCAGAAAATGGGTTGGCCCTAAAAGGCCGTACCATTTAACGGTAGCTTCAGGGTCAAGGCCTATAATTGTCTTACCGATAGTTTCTTACTATCACACTGAGATACAACTCAGTCGCCTTTGCTTTTACAATTCATCAGTCGTACCTTCGACGTTCGAATTCTTCCACTCGTGTCTGCATCACTCGTACTGGCCAGCACCGCCTTCACTTAAACTGGGAAATAAAGAAAACTTTTCTCTTCTTTTAATTAAAGTATGCAGAATTCATTTTTAATTTACTGTATATTTTTATGTACGTATTTTGTAAATATATTTAATTAGAGAACTACATTTTTATCAACTTCAAATATCTATGTATATGTATGTTATGTATGTTTGATATACCAATATTATTAATATTAATGTTAAATCAGGGTTTGTAATGCATATAATTATTCATGTTTTTTTTTTTTTACGATTATTTGAATATTTATTTTATTTTGCCTTTATTTTATTTCATTACGTAAAAAAAAATTAACTTTATTCTAAACTTTATATTTCGCCATCTGAGTCTTCACCGGCACTTAACTCGTCCCAAGCGAAGTCTTCAAGTCTCCCAAAAGGTTTCATATGATCAGCCGAATGAGTTGATGAATACGGCTTCTGCGAGATCTGGAGCGCTGTTGAATCTCCGACGACATAACGATCGTTACCTACTATCTGTTTCACCTCATATGGTCCTTTGTATCTCGGTAGTAATTTCCTCGAAGCTCCTGTGGCACCATGTTCAGCCCGGATAAGCACCATGTCTCCCACGGCATAAGTTTGTGGCTTGCGATGAGCATCATTGAACTTAGCTGCTTGTATGCTCTGCAGATGGTGAACTCGGTGACTGGCTCTATCTCGAAGTTCGGACAGTGGTATGTCTTCCTCATCATCAGTGTCTTCTCCGTGTATAATATTGCTGAGTTGATTGGATAAAATGTTTCTTGGTTCAAATGCAAAAAGCAACTTTTGCGGTGTTTGGTTAGTTATCCGATGTTTTAAACTATTCATACCCCATTGGATCGCAAGAATATGGTCTTCCCAATCTCGTCCATCTTGGCGTGTTGTCATTGACGAAAGTGATGTTCCGACAGTTCGAAAATAACGTTCGATCTGTCCATTCGCACGCGGTGTCTTAACTGCATTAAGTATATGACGTATTCCATTCTCAGTACAATATTTCTTAAACTGTTTGGATGTAAATGCCGTACCGCGATCACTCACAATATGCAACGGAGATCCAAAAAATTGGGATAACTCAACCAATGAACGAACAACAGCTTTTGTGTTTGCAGCTTTAACTGGACGGAGAATAAGGAATTTGGTGAAGCTGTCTATTATTCCAAGAATATAACTATTACCCTTTGTGCTTTTAGGAAAAGGGCCTAAATGGTCAATGTGAATTGTATTAAATGGAACTGGAGTTTTTGTTATGGGATGTATTTCGTATCTGGTTTCGTCCTTTCCTCGTTTATTGTAGAGACATGGTAGACAAGTATTTATGTATTTGGTCACGATAGTCTTCATTTTAGGAAACCAGTAGTTCTTCTGTATGTGTTCAATTGTTCGTTCTGCTCCACAATGTCCGATAGAGTCATGCGATGATCTGACTATTTGCCACCTTACCCCATGAGGGACGGCAAATCGAAGTCCATGCGAAGTTTTCTTAAAGATACGTCCAGATTGTAGCGCGTAATCTTTTTCTACACTCTTTCGTTTTGGATTATCCTTCTCCGTGCCATTAAGGATATCATTAATCTCTCGCAATTGTGCATCTTGTTGTTGAAGTACTGCTATCCAATCTTCTATTTCGAGTTGAACTATTCGCATGTCTACTCCAGCTTCTTCTAATTCCATCGACTCTTCAACGGGATTTCGGCTTAATGCATCGGCGTGTTCCATTTGAGATCCAGGTCGATATTCTAATCGAAAGTTGAAATGCTGTATTCTCAGCCACCACCTCGCTATTCGCGGAATTAAGTCCCTCTTGTTTTGCGTCATTTTTAAACTATTGCAATCGGTGAATATTGTAAATTGTTTTCCCAGCAGATAATACTTGAATCTCTCTAAGCTATCAACTACAGCTAATGCCTCTAGCTCATAGCTATGATATTTCTGTTCTAATTCTGAAGTTGCCCGACTAAAATACGATACCGCACGTTTTAAACCAGATACATCTACTTGCATAAGAACACCTGCAAGCCCTAATGCGCACGCATCGGTATGAAGTTCGTGTTCCTGTTTAGGATCATACACTGCTAGAATTGGACTATTAATCAGTTTCTCTTTAAGCGTATCAAACGCTATCTGTTCATTCTCACCCCACTTGAATACGGTATCTTTTTTAAGCAATTTATTAAGCGGAGCAGCTATGTTCGCGTAGTTTTGAACAAAACGACGGAAATAACCCGAGAGACCCAAAAATTGCTTAACTTGCCTAGGGTCACTCGGTTTTGGGAAAGATTTAACCGATTCCACCTTCAAGCTTCCTGGTTTAACTCCACTAGCACTTATCTCATGACCAAGGTACAGAATTTTACTCGCGAAGAATTTACACTTTTGGATATTTAATGTAAGGTGTAGTTCTTTCAACACTGTTATTAATCGTTCCAACATTTCTAATAAAGTTTTTGTCTCTTTTGCGAAAATTACGACGTCATCCATATAAATTAATATATTTTTCGAAGCAACGCGGCGGGCGACAATATTCATGAGACGCATAAAAACGGAAGGTGCATTAGTTAGCCCGAACGGTACACGCTTAAATTGGTAATGCCCTTGTGGTGTCACGAACGCGGTTAAATTTCTTGAATTTTTATCTACAGGAATCTGGTAATAACCACTCATTAAATCTAACGTAATAAATACTCGTGCTTCTGTCATAGAATTCAGCTGTTCCTCGATATTAGGGGTAGGGAAATTCTCTCGCACTGTCATACCATTAATCTGTCTATAGTCTACACACATTCGATAAGTACCGGTTTTCTTTTTAACTAAGAGTACTGGACTAGCGTATTCGGAGGAGGATTCTTCGATTATACCGCACTTCAAAAGCTCGCTTATGATAGTATTTAAATGTTCTTGTTCATGATAGGGGACGCGGTAAGGTTTATAACGAACTATCCTATTTTCTTTTAATTGAATTTGCATTTGTATTATATCTGTTACCCCAAGTTCATTCAATTCAAATGCAATACAATCGCGATGATGATTCAGTATTTCTAACAGCTTTTCTTTATCCGCATTTTCACATACAAAGTCACCAAGTAAAATGTCATCTTCAACAATCGTAGATTTGTTTGCTTGCCGGCGATTATGTGCTTCTACGGCTTTACACTCCTTCAGTCAGGATGATTTATCTATAGAATCATCCACCTTTTTGATTTCTAGACTACGATATTTCTTAATAACGCAAACCATTGGTGAATCAAGGAAATTGCGACCAAGAATCATGGGAACATCTTGAACATGATTTTCTATGACAAGTATTTCGGTCATCATGCTCACTTCTCCAACTTTAACATTTTTGTTAATTTTTCCAATAGCTTGGGCAGAGCCCCTACCAAATCCTTGCAACTTTGACCTACACGCCTGCATGTCCCAATTGAATTTTCTTAATTCAGACAATTTAAGTGTGGAGCAATCGCTTCCTAAGTCAATGAAAGCATCAATGCGTTTGCCTCCCACCTCAATAGTTTGAAACAATCCACTGTCGTCATCAGTATTAAGTAATCGCAGAACTTTCCGATTTGATGCGTCGGAACGCGATTTAAAATATGGCTGAGGGCGCATTTTACACTCACGAGCAAAATGTCCGGGTCTGGAACAAACAAAACAACACCGTCCATTAGGTGGATTTGGAGGAAAATTGTTTTTTCTTATAAATCGATCTCCTTGTGGATTTCTTTTAGAAAAACCGTATTCGCCATATTTTGATTTCGGATCCACCGAGAAATTATTTGTCCGTCGAGTAATAAATTTACCGCGCGTGTTTGCCTGTTCTTGAATGGCATTAAGCGCATTAAGCGTAGATAAAAGCTCAGGAATAGTTGAGCAATTGGCAGTTGTTAAGTTATTCATCAACGTTCTATCGTTTAGGCCGGATATAATATATTTAATAATTGTCTTCATTCCTAACTTTCCTCTCTTTCCTATGGACTCAACTTCGTACGCGTAATTTTCAAATGATTCATTTTCCCGTTTTTGCCTTTTCATTATTTGTGCGTATACATCGTCGTTGTCCTCGAAACTAGGAAAATCAACAACTACCCTAGTCTTCAGATCCTCCCATTTACTAATGTGACCACGGTGCCCAATAAACCAATGCGACGCAGCTTCTTCTAAACGAAGTGAGGCATAAAAAAGGGTGGCTCGATCATCCCATTCATAAAGCCGACGAATGTTGTCTACCGTTTCAACCCATTGACATGCTGTTAATGCCTTTTTATCGGAGGGATTAAACGGAGGAACAATTCTTCTAACTTCCTCTGGACCCATTCTGAAGGAATGCGAACCAAAACTGCTCGATGTGGTGCCTACTGCATGGGTGTCTACGCTACTGGAGCGACGTACTAGTGCAAGCTGTCTCTCTAGTTCACTATTCCTTTCACTTAATTTTTTTAATTCAGATTTTATTGAATCTAACTCACCCTTGCTCTGGTCTTTGGATTTTGGTGGCACTCGCTTCCTTTTGGTCACTCCTTCCATCATATGTGTTTTTCTGTCTTTGTGTCGATGCACTGTTTATTTATCTAAATATTTTTTTTTTAATTTCACACTGCTCGTTTTTTTTTTAAATCACTTTTATATATCTTACTCGAGCAATAGTATTTTATTTCACTCTGCTCGTTTTGTTAAAATCACTATTTTTTTAACCACTGTATATTTTACTCGAGCGTTAGTATTTTACTTTTTTTTTTTTAGTATTAGTAGGATTATTTTTATATCACTTTACAAATTTGGAATCCTATTTCATAGTAACTTTTCATATACACACTTTTATCTCGACAATTACTCGCACTTTACTTTTATCTGGATAACTACGCGTAAGAACATCCGACTCGGTTGAAATGAGAAACAGTAATGTTTTTTTTTTTACGCATACGCCAGCTGGGGTCCTTTATTCACTACTCGCGAACCAACGCAATACTTTTTTACGACCCATCACTCATTTGTAGATCCTAAATTGATATCCTCCGACCTAAACAAACAACCGGATATTCCTAGCAACGCATTATCCCGAACCGATGTACGTGCTAGCTAAAACGGCCGGCCGATCTACGAAAACAACAAGTCGATACGCACTACACACTTATATACATACAACATGAGTGGCGCAGTAGCTCGTAGGGTGCAAATATATGATCTTACCCTGTGTACATACTCACCCAGCACACTGATCGTGTGCCTGTATCCGCAGTGGAAAAAAGGGTTGACGTATTTTATGACCTCTTTTGCTTACGGACTTATCCTTTTTTTTTTTATGACCACTCAACATTCCTATATTCAGATAGTACGGGATCTTATCCTTTGTAAATATTCAGCCACAGATCTGCGCCTACGTACGCAGTAGAAAAAGGGTATTGATTTATGGTTTTGTTTTTTTTTTTCTGGCACACACTTATGATCACTAATCACCACAAAATATTTTTTTTTTGTTTTTTTTCAGGCTGCCGATTGCCTTTGTTTTTTGTTTACGCACATGGATATTTGTATCCCACTTCTGAAATGTAACACTACCTACACATTTTGTACAAAAAAACTATCTTGTCGTTCGCAACATTACAAGGCGAACTCGGACGGACGCCCTTCCGGCTTGGATGCGCAAAGTGATCTTAACTCAATGCGCCCAACCCATCCACCGAGCTGCAGTTGCAGCCTAACTACTTATCTCTATCTATTATCCTGAGAGTAGGAGGGATTTCCCCACTCTCCTTAAGCTACCTATCTGTTTACAATCCTGTGTTTACCTGGTTCAATACGAATCCAACTAAAAATCCCCATATGCTTGTACCTACAAACAGACACCAATTATTTTTTATATATTTATATATACCTCTTTTACTCTAAGAATATTATCTTTACTTTGATACATTTAAAAGATTTACCTTCTTCGAATTAAACAAAACAATTTCAATAAATACAATTATTTAACGAGAAATAACGCTTTTTAATTTCACTGTTCGCGCGCAAGCCACTTTTTCTACTAAAGCTGTGGATTTACGTGGTTTTCCCGTTTAGAATAGCATACTTGGATTTAAGATGTTTTCTTTTTTGTCTTTTTTTGCTATTTAATACAACAATAAAATGCACTTTTTTGAATACAGACATACATTTCAATACCTACTTGATATATTTTCAAAAATCTAATTTTTGGCAAAAAGTGGATTTACGAGGTTTGCATCTTTAGCCGACGATTCAATTAATCTTATGTTTAAATTAAAATGCAATCAATTAGATGAGTAACATTTATTCAAACAAAGTCTACTTAATTATATAAAAAAAAAAAAACAGCAAACAAGTGCAATGAGCTTACTGCAGCTTTCAGTTAATTTTATATTTGACTCGCATTTTGTTCTTTCTTAGTTTTTATTTGGCAACTTTCATTTAGGTTTGTAATTATTTCGCCATAAAATATTCGCTTTGTTTTTATTTTTAAAATTTTGCGCGAAATTTTTTACATACGATAAAATGAAAGCCAAATAAATTAAATAAATAAACTGATAGTTGCCGCAAATTCATTGCACTAGTTCGGCTTTGTTGAAAAAAAAACCGAAAATGTTCAGTTTTTTTTTTTAGTAGTAGACTTTATTTGAATAAATATCTTTTACTCTTAATTGTTTTTTAATTTTAACCATTTGATCACTTGAATAGTAATTCAAAATCAGTTTGCCCTGACATGCTTAGGATAAACTAATTTGGCCTGAAATCGGGTTTAACCGACGAAATTGATTTTTGCTTATCACGAGCAAAATTTAGAAACTGCGTTTTTTTTTAAAATTTTGATTAATTATTGTTTATATGATGTAGTCTATAAGATTGAAAATCGGTAGATGACCCTTAGTCGGGCAACAAACGACAGCTGTGTAAAGCGATACTGAGAGTAGTGTTCTGTGTGTCCCGTGATGGAAAAAAATAAAGAATTGTAGCCGCCTCTATAGGGAATGAATAATCGTTAAAAACCTCCAAAGCTGCAACAGGGACACAGCCTTGGGGTCCATTTATACTCTTGCAATATGGTGGCCGAAATGGTTGACGAACACTGCACTCATCGATTGACTCTAAATATTTATTTTGTGGCTCTGCCCACTGCACCAACCATTAATATCAACAATTTGTCGTTTGCTAATCGTTTATATTTCGGTTACTGGAACACTACGCGAAGTTTTACTATCAATCAGGAATTGCGGAGAGCAGATGCGAAGTTTTTGCTTTGTATGCTCTTCAAGCAGCCCGTATTTCGGTGCTATTGCCAATGTCATAATTCGACCCAATAAGAGGCAAACATCATCAGCATAGTCAGTTTTTCAGTTTTTGGATAACTGGATACTCTCCTCGGTAAATCATGCAGACAGCGCCTAGAGGACGCACCTATCAGTTGCTGCGTTATTCATTATGTCCTGGTCGAACCACATCAACACTTTATGTTTTATTACTGAATAGCCACAGCCACTGGGTAAACGATGCTCACCGAGGATCCAACAGTAATCACTGATGTAAAACAGATTTATGTCACCCTTTAGATAATCAGCTGCGATAAGTCTCGATTAACCATTCTATCCGCTTGGGAAGGACATCGTCAGTATATTTTATATTTATATGCAGGGCTTAGTTTCTTGAAGGGTTGCCCATTGCCCTTCATGCATTCAATTATCGCATAGGTCTAAATATTGGTTCGAAAATTCCGTTGGATTCATCATTTACCGAACAAAGTCTAAAAAGAAAAAAGAAAAAAAAAATAACTTGAAGAGGATGCCTTCAATTTAGGTTGCATTTAATTTAGATATAAAAACGATTTATATGACACATCAAATCGGTAGCCTAACCACATCTAATCAAATGTCCTACGACCTTCGCCAATCCCCAAAGGCGGTGTTTCCAATTTTGCGGCGAGAATCGTGACACGCGTATAAATTCATTTCCCAATTCGCGATTAGTGCTTACGATAGCAGATGACCCGCTTTTTTTGTTTTTTTTTGCTCTGCTGGCCGAAAGCCTCACTCCATTGACCTATCGCCAGAATCTATTTGCAATATCCAATCATTCTGACGTATCCGTAAAAAAAAAACAATACCTACGAGTATTCTCTGCACTCACTGTCGCCGCACCGTTGTTTTTGATATCATTCAATTTTTTTTTCTTCAAAATAACTGTCCTATGTGATCCAACAAATATAGGACACTACCAACATGGAACTAAACAACAAAAAAAAAGAAAATCCAATTTATGAGAAAATAACTATAAAATCAGCTGTGACATAACCGTTAAATTGGTCTCATTCTAAACAGCACCCCTGAGATAAATATTTATTACCATATTAATGGTATAGAGCGACTAGATACAAGCTACGACTACTGTTAACGATGATGGTGTACTGGTTTTTGTGGTGCCTCCTCACAGGACTCTGGTGCGTTGTCCTGATGATGGTCTATTGTTTTTACCGCTTACCATGTATTTATCTGTATATTTTGAAGGCTTACATTGTGCCCACGCCCATATATAGTACGAGTACAATATTAGCTCGCGGCTCAAACAGACCGGAGAGAGCACTGAGATGAACAAAAAGTATGTCCCGTGGCTAGGCGCTTGGAACTATTATGAATTCTAATGCGGGCCAAGAGAAAATTACCATGGTACTGTGCGCCGATGATGGCCTATAGACAATGGCAATAGCCAATAATCCCAAAACGGACCACAACAGTGTCCAATGCAATTAACTTATTTTTCTATTTTTGTTCCGACCGCAGTAACCTCTTGGGATTCTGCATAGTGGCAGAGGGACATCAATGCAAATCAAGATAATTGCTGTTCCCTACCAAATTTGGTTGGCGAGTACGTATGGCTGGAGTCGGTTTATTTTGGGATTTCATTCGAAGTTGGGAGTAGGAAGAAGCTTTGGGCAAAATGTGGACGAAAACCTTTTTTTACGGCATGGGACTTTCTCTGTGAACTTGGATGGGGAGTTTGAGATATTTTTGAATTCTCCCATGAAAGAAGTAAAATTTTGAGGTTAGAGCTTAGAAAAGGGTTGGAAATGCAAAGTTGAAAGGCAAGTTTCGAAAATAGGCTTTGAAATGTAGGTATAGATGTGATGAGGTGCGTGAGTCAAAACTGTTGCGTTTAGCTTCCTAGTTCCTACTTTGGTCCTGCGGAACAGTAATTTCATTTGTCCACGATACAACCTTTTATTGACACATTATCCATTGATACTGTATTCCTTTCTATGTTTCCTTTACAGAAGTGACCACAAGAGGGAAATATGAGGACCCCATTCCTTTCTTTCTAATATCCCTGTTAAAACTTTAAAAAAAATCGCTTTTCACATAGCTCCCATGCTATACGAATCATACTGTTTCGAATTTTTACCTCATTTCTCCTCGCAATGAGGGGAAAATTTCCCTGGTAACAGTTATTGAAAGCTTCCTTTTCGTACTCTCTCTCTCTCGTTCTCTCATTATCTATGGCTCTAATGAGTCACGAACTCGAGGTACTCTGAGTTGAGCAAGCTTTCGAATATTTCGAATGAACTCAAATAAGACAAGAGACGTATTGTACGTTACTCGTATTCGTAACTGCCACTGACTTCTCTAGAGCAATACCAGAGGGCAGAACGAGTCCCTTAATGGAAAATACAAAACCCGTGAATAAGGACATTGCGAAAGTGCGATACCAACCACCATGAACATTCATGCCAACTTATTTCCAGATACATTCATGCCACTGTTCTTAGTCGAGATTCGCACGTCTAACGGTTCGTACGCGTAACGTGTGAGTGTTGTTTACCGTATATAACGGGGGAAAACACGGAATACGAAAATAAGCAAGGGTTTCTTCTCCTGTTTTTATTTTGTTTTGTAAATTCGAATAAGAGGGCGCAAACTAAGGATAACCCAACGGCACCCTTTTATAATTTTGTAGACTTTTCAAGGTAACAAAAAAAGGACAAATCTCCTTTCAAAAAGGAGACCAATACAGCAATAAAAAAAAACAAAAGAAAAAACGACATAAAGGACTCAAAACGATTTGGGATTATGAATTTATGTTCAATTATAAACGATTTATGTCCTTGTTTCCTCGATAATTGGTAATTTCGATTGAATTTCTAGCTTCGGTTCGGTTATTTGTTCTTTGAGTGATGTCCTTTCAATAAGGACTGTTTGTGTTTTTGGTGTTTCTTGTCAATTAAAAATGTAATCACATGCAAAGTGAGGTGAAGTGAAATTTATAATAAATCGAAAAAAAAAGAAAATATGTGCAAACACAATGAAAGGATAATAAGAAAAAAGTATCCTCACACTAATGGATTCTATCTTCACATATCTAACTACAACATATCTAAGGATAATAAATTTTCTTCCAATCATCACTACCACCATCAGCACCAATCGACGACGACGGCAACATCACATCATCAGCAAACCTCCTATCCCTCCTCATCATTCCACTACCACAGAATATATCATAAAATTATGGGTTGTGACCACTGGCATATCATCCACTTGATTATCCTTCTAATTGGTAAGTGATATTCCATAAGTACGAACAAGGATAGGTTCATAAAATTCTCTAGCGAGCAGATTTTCGTCAATAACAAAAAAAAAAAAAAAACTCGTTGTCCTAATTACATCGCAATCATTGGAGCTCTTTCTTTCTTTTCGAATAAATTCGTCCTTTTTCCTTGGCCTCAATTCCCCGGTATTGCTGGGGCAGGTGGAATTCTCCTGATGATATGAAAATTATTAATTCGGTAATTTGCATTCAAAGAAAATTCCCAACGACTATTTGTAGATACCAACCACGCGGGAGTTTCAGCGGTAGCAAGGATATCGCTACATTTGTTGCCAACCCAAACCCCTTACTAAACCGTTAGACAGAATAACGCAACTACATTATAATGTCATTAATTATTTATTAGGATAAGTGTGAGCAAATGTATCGGAAGGATGATATGGATTCTATTGAGATACTTCGTCACACAAGTGAATAAAAGGATAACACGATGATGACTGGTTGGATTTCTTTTTTCATGTTTCGGGTATCCTTTGGATTGAATGCATATTTCTGTGAAATTAGTTGCAATTTTTTTCTTGCTTTGCCTTCCAAAAAAAAAAAAATAAAAAATAAATGAATTAGACTAACGGTTGAGGGAGTTGAATACCAATTTTGAATCCACTTTCTATGAAACCAGAACACCGACCGAATTTTCTAGAGTGTAACACAAGTGAGTGCCTGCAGGATACGAGTATTAAAATTCAAAATACGCAATAAAATCCAGTCAACTGGAAGAATGATAAATTGCTGTGCTGCGAGCGTAGCATTATTTTTTTTAATTTTTTTTCTTCGCTTTTGTTCTTTTTATTCACATTATATTTTTTTTTTCATTCTTTACTGTTTGCTTTTAGCTGTGATATTGCAATTATTTAAATTAGCTTTTGCTTTCTTTTCTCAGTAAATTTAAGAGGGAACAGTGTTGATTTTCTTTGCGGTATAATTAACCTGGGAGCAAGGGTATTGGAAGTTCTCATTCATTAGAATTCAGTTCTAATGCTAACGATTTTTTTTTTTACAAAATGTTTAATTAAAAATCGTTTAATTACACTCAGTATGGTCGACTATTTCCAGAAGAGTTTTGTATAATGGAAGTGCATCGGAATGGAAGTGTAATTACAGTGAACCAAAAAAAAAAGTTGGACAGCAGCTACACTGCAATTGTAACTTTGAATATTTTTGTAGTTTGTAGGAAAATCGAAGTCAAATAAACTGCAAATGAAGCTTAGTTCTTAATTTTATATCCTTTTTCTAAATTACTGTTATTTTAAGACAAATAATTATTCGAAAATGTGATTTTGTAGAACCAAAAAAAAAAAAACTTGGACAGTTTTTTCCTTATTCGAAAATTGACGCATTTTCCTATTTTAACATGTTTTTGTACGTTCTTTTAAGAGTCACTGTTTAATCTTTCTGTTTTTAGTGATAAGACGTATTTTCAGTACCGATTTATTAAAAAAAAAATGAAAAAAAGCAAACATCCATTGACACGAACCATTGTTGAAAAAAACAAAAAGTGTGAGAGAAATTTCCAAAATGGTTTCTTGCAAACACCTAGTGGTCGTGAACGACGAAAACAAATTTCGACTCCTCAAACAGAACGAAAAATTGCTCGATTAGTCGTTAACGATCCCAAAATTTCTGCGGAAGACATTGCTTAAGACCTACAGGAAAATGCAATTGTAGAAGTGCACCCACAGACTGTTAGAAATATATTACATTCAATGGGTTTAAGAGCTTACACCCCTCGAAACAAGTCCCTTTTTGTCTGCAAGAAACATTAAGAAACACATGGAATATGCCCTAATGTATGTCCGTCAACCTTTAGAGTTCTGGAACATGGTTATTGTCAGCGACCAGTCGAAATTCAACATATTTGGGTCTGATGGATGCCGATTTGTTTGGATGAGACGAGGTACAGCCTTAAATCCGGCGCATGTAAATGCCACTGTTAAACATGGTAGATGCAGTGCGATGGTATGGGGTGCAATGGGCTCGAGTGAGTTATGTAACATGGTGTTATTTGAAGGTAATATGAAAAAAAAAAGACTTCCATAACATGCCCAAAAACAATTTGCTATCAACGGCTACTAGGCTAGGCATGAGCGATAATTATTGATTTGCTTATGATAATGAGTAATGACCCAAAACACGCGTCCCATATTGTACGGGAATTACTTACTCACTTAGTTGGCGCTACAGCTCGAGGTGAACCTGGGCCTGCTTCTCGCAACCATTTGTGTGTGCGTTTTATATTTTTGCACGAATGGAAGGGACCTACAGTTTTTTGCCGACTCCGAACGGCGAGTTGAGAAGCTCAATCGTGACAAATGATACTCTTTGATGCTTGTCAGACATTCGAAAGAGGTGGCACCGTGAGAAAGCTCTTTTAGGTGTTAGACCCGGCCAGGAGTTGAACCCGGACAGCATTGCGTAGTAGTCCAACGCACTAACCACCACGGCCACGGCGACCACGGGAATTGTTGCTCTAAAACGTTAAACATTTTCTTCACCATCACCAACAAGGCCCCTACAAAGTACCTGAGAGCGCACATGAAGAAAAAATTGAGGGAAAGGCCAATATGCAGCAAAAATATCTTGAAAAGCGCCCTTCAGGTTATATGGGCCAATTAACCGCCCAATGTAACAAAAAATTTAGTTATGTCTATGAATAGAAGGCTACAAGCTGTTTTTGAAGCCAAGGGCCACTATACTAAATCTTAAAATGTATAGTTTTGTTAATATATTCGGTTCTTATAACGAATTCCCTAAGTGTCAAAGTTTTTTTTGGCTTTGAAAATTACTGTTTTTTTCTTTTTCTGTGTTTTAAATAAAAAAACGTATATTAGAAAAATTACAACTATTTGGAAAGCTTAAAAAATGATGTTTCATTTGCACTTTCATTGAATTAAATAGGTTGCGATTTTATTCAATTTTCTAATTGCATCCTCTTCCTGTACAACTTTTTTTTTTTGGTAACTGTAAATGAAAAACATTTCCCTTGGTTTTGGTTTCCGACTAATGCGTGATTAGATAGATCACTTATTATTCGGAAATGATTACTTGCGAGTTGGGATACAAACTATTGCCGAAAATCGTAAAAATGCTAATTTTTTTAACCATTTTTTCACATTTTTCGACCATTTTTGTCCTCGTACGTATTTGCACTAACACCATCTATTGAAAAAAAATCAGTCCAGCTTTTTCTTACATTTAGTTGACAAACAAAAAAAAAAGTGCGTGAGAATCTCGCGCGTTAGAAGTGAAACTTCTTAGGTTCTATACTCTGGTCCAAAAAAGTTATCAGTACAGCAAAGATAGGACATTTGGCTCTCAGTATTGTTACAATAGCTTGCATAAATCTGTCCCTCTTATAAACACTCACTGGATTACCGTAGTAGCATGACAAATCGCCGCAAATCGGAAAGCAATTCCCGTAGGGTTACCATCTCCTGATTCGTCGAACGAAATAAAGATAATTACACTGTGTAACAAAATTTCAAGAAATGTTTGTTTAAGCACATTTTTGGATTGTTTATGCTTGGTATATGTCAGCGCTCATTTCAAAAATGCCAAAAGTTATTCTTAAGTGTTAGCTATTGCTTCAGAATTTAAACGAAAAGTTGGTATTTTTGAGCATTTATGCATTTTTGTAATTGAAAAAAAATATATAAAAGAAAACTTAATTCAATATGTTACTTCAAATTTGAATAACCTATCATATATCCGAACAAAAAAAAAAATTGGCACTTCCATATGCATTTAGAAGTACAGAGATTTGCTTGTTTTCCTACTGTGAACTTTGGAATTGCCCCTTTTTACCCTGGTACCGGCCCTCCATTGAAGCGATGTCTTAAGGAAACATCTCAGCATGTTCTTCACTAATGCTCCCCACGTTTTCAATAAAAAAAAGTACAAATGAGAGTGAAGAACATTCGTTTTAGCGACATCCTTCATCCTAATATATTAAACCTATCCACTAAGTTTTCTACTAGTTCTACATAATTTTCTATTTTAATATTTCCTCCTTTTGTTTCCCTGAATGCTGTCCAAGCATTACGTTCATTTGATTGGAACTTTACGTTTTTTGGCATCAGATATAGTATAAAAGCTTCTCTTTGCGGCCATCTTTTCGTACGATAGTTTTTAGTGTCAGCACGACTGTTCTATAATTAAATGAAACATTTTTACTTATTTTCTCAACGTGGTCGAATGATAGGCTTGCTCTGCTTGCATCTTCGTTAACACAATTCGCGAAGCCGTTACCGTAAAGCTAACAGTTAGAATGAATAAATACTCAAAATGTGATTGACATATCAGAAGGAAGTAGAAACTAACAAAAAAAATAACATAAACAAATTTTTGTTACACAGTGTTATGTACAAAGTGGACACCACTTTTGGCATCGATGCATAAAGATACTCGAAAAAATACCCTCTACTCTACATGATACAAACATTTCATCAAAATCGAGGTGTTATCCATTTTGTACATAATTACCGAAATAGATCTTGTATTGCAATGTGCATTGAACAAGAAAGAAGTCTTAGCTGCCAACAAAAAACTATCGAAATATTCAAAAGTGTATTGCAAGCTGAATTTTAAGCTTTGAATTAAAAACGACGTTATTTATTCTTCATATCTTTAGGAATAGAACCCAAGAATATACAAACCCAAGAAGCCGCATCTCATATAAAATATTTGTATGAAAACATTTTTACCCGCAGAAGAAATTGTATATATAAACCCCTTTTCACTGTGGTAGTATTTTTTCGGGGCAAATTCCGTAGAAGATTTTCAGTCGTTTCTTACCGCAGACGTCAGTCCTTTCGCCTACAAAACTGATTTTCTGTCCGCAAAATTCATCGCGTATGCATTAGCCCAATGTTTGCATATGGTGGGGTTAAAAAAAAAAGAATTTTATTTTCTTCGCTTGTTTCGTTGTTGTTTTTTTTTTTACTGCTTGTTGCAGTTGGAGAAGGGGAAGCACTTCACATTTTCGTTTGATTCAGGCAAATTTGCTCTACCGCGGCTAAAAAAGTTTCACCTTAAAAAAAACCTATTTTCTATGTAAAATGAATTGAAACATTATTATTGTCACAAATAATGGACAATGTGGCGTATACGTAATTTTTTCTTCTTCTGTTTTCATTGTTCGCTCTTTCTCTGAAGCCTTTTCTTTCTCTGGGCATTTTTACGATTTTGAGGCCCTGGATGCAGGTTTTTTGGATTAGTTTGTTTTGCACATTTTTCACATTAATATGTCTAACCCCTTGATGTTTGCACTGAGATTTGTGCGCTTCAAAATTGTTACCAGAGAAATATATATACCAAATTGGATACTCGTTTTTTAAGATGGTCAGTAGCTCAGTGTATGGTAGGTATGCCGTCTTCTCGTCTCATAGGTTCCTGGTTCGTTTCCTGGCAGGGGCATTTTTGTTTTGTTTTTTTTTTTTTTTTTCTTTTTGTTCTATTTTCAATCGTGATGATAGAAAATAAAGTTGATTCCCTTGGTTTCTTTTTGTGTCTTTTCTATTTATTCCTTTGGTTTAGTTGTTGCTTTTGCTTACTTAATATTTTTTAATCGTGGAGATAGGATTTCCTGTTCTGATAACAAATATAAAAGTGTGTTTGCAACGGTTCTAATTTTTGTGTCTTTTCTATTTTCCAATCGTGATGACAGAACAGAAAGTTGTTTCCTTTGGTTTTGTTGTTGTTTTTTGTTTTTTTTTTTTTTTTTTTTGGCAAAGCGAACAAGTGGGTACCGTAGCGCAAGTGGTTAGTGCGTCGGACTACTGAGTCGGCGTTCTTGGGTTCGAATCCCGCCGCAAACACCTAAAAGTTTTCTCACAGTGCCCACCTCTTTCGAATGTCTGACAAGCATCAAAGAGTATCATTTGTCACGATTCAGCTTCTCAACTCGCCGTTTGGAGTCGGCAAAAAACTGTAGGTCCCTTCCATTCGTGCAAAAATATAACACGCACACACAAAAGGTTGCGAGAAGCAGGCCCAGGTTCACCTCGAACTTCAGCGCCAACTAAGTAAGTAAAGCGAACAAAACCCTGTACGGGAAGAGTGGACGAATAATACAGTTACTCGGCATACAGACACTGTAGTCTTCACGGACGGATCTAAAACTGTAATAGAAATGGGGACTGGTATATTTTGCATGAACACAGAGCTAAAAGTATCCTTAAGACTCCCGGATGCTTTCAGCTTCTTTCAGGCAGAAGTTCTGGCCGTACTTAGGACTCCAGTGGTCCTGATAATGCAACGAGACCTGTCGAATAATGCTAAGTGCATTATGCAGAACCAGGTAGGACTATGTTGGGTGCCTGGCCAGTCTGTTGTAGAAAGCAACGAGTTTGCCGATGAGTTGCAAAGAAAGTAGGGGAACTGCCGACTATGGGCAAAACTAACTGAAAAGTACGACACAAGATAAAATGAAACGATGATGTTGAGAGTATAGTAGCCCTGCTCTCGATTTTGTGTTTGTCTTTTTCTCGCGGAGGTGTTTGTCTTTTTCTCCTAATCAATACCTATAACTTTGCTGAAGACAGAAAAAAATTCCTATGGTTAACCAAGATACAGCCATGAGAAAAAAATCAAAAAGTGCTCAATATAAGGTTGGAGCCAAAATATTCAAGAGGCTATAAAATACGTTAGGCAGCCAATCTGGCAAAACGAATGATGCAGAGTTTCTATTTTTGATAAGTTAAAATCTTAAGCCCGAGACGATGACCTGAAAAATGTCATACAGTGTAATAATAAACGTTTCGAATTGAATATTGCGTAGTTTATTTCGATCGGACACAATCCTGGATTTGTTTTTTAATTGAAAAGCATGTCCAATATGTATTCATATACAAATCATATTCAAAAAAATACGCTTTGTCCTGAAGCACACCCGCCAATCGATTTTTTTTCTATGAAAATTCTTTCAACTGATTTCCTTTTGCGACTGCTGACAACACCAGCACATGTCCAACCCATCATAGCAACTTTTGTGCTTTTGAAAGCGGTTGTATTAAAATATTTTTGTTTACCAAAAATTTGGTTTTATTAAAAAATAAAAATACCAAAATGTATTTATCCTCACCCTCCTTAGAACGATCAAAACCGACCAAATCGTAAAACCCAATCTTCCTGGTATACCATATGCTAATAGTAAACAACATGTGATGTCAAAATTTTGTGCACATCCTCCGATGGTTGATTTTGTCGTCAAAAAGATACGTTTACCGAATTGGATGTCAAAAAGCAGAGGCAAAGCGAAAAAATGAGGAAGAAATTTCTAATCAACAGCTGAGTCCGTTATATTTCCACTTCGATAATAACCTCATCCGTTGTGACTGCTTGTATCGTGTATTTAAAATACCTCCTGTGCCATGAGCATACTTTTTGTGTAAGTGGGTGCCATGCTGGGGTGGGTAGATATCAGAGTGGGTGTTTAAAAAGCAGAGCCAGTGAACCGAATAGAAATTTGTATACGTATGCTGATGAGGAAGCGCCATTTCCTCTTACACGTTGAATTGTTTGAAAATTTCCTCAATAATTATGACGAAGAAGATAATGTGTAATCAGGGAAAGTGTAAGAAAATGCACTCTTTTTTATTAGCTAAAAGGAATTATGTCGATTGAGTGAGATACCAATCTTTGAAGTTACGTACACCTTCCTGTTGACCTGCTTGGATTCGTATTAAACTCAAATCACGCGACGTTTTCGGAATGTGTCTGTTCACCCACACGTAATTATTCCTAATGTAATTTTTTTTTATGCCTGACAATGTTTACAAGCCACTAGTTCTTGTGAAAATATATTATTCGAAGTAAAAAAAAAAAACGACAAAATACAGTGCTACCTCGATAATATGATCTACATAATGAAAACGTGTGCTGTTTATATTCTCAAGGGTTCCCGTTTCTGGATACGAAAAAGTTCGTTGTATTTCATGCTTTCTGAAATTATATTTTACGTGATTATTGGGCACCGTAGCGCAAGTGGTTAGTGCGTCGGACTACTGAGCCAGCGGTCTTGGGTTCGAATCCCGCCGCAAACACCTAAAAGTTTTTCACAGTGCCCACCTCTTTCGAATGTCTGACAAGCATCAAAGAGTATCATTTGTCACGATTGAGCTTCTCAACTCGCCGTTTGGAGTCGGCAAAAAACTGTAGGTCCCTTCCATTCGTGCAAAAATATAACACGCACACACATAAGGTTGCGAGAAGCAGGCCCAGTTCACCTCGAGCTGCAGCGCCAACTAAGTAAGTAAGATTATTGAAAAGATAAAGAAGTTTATTAGAGATGTACATAAATATAAATTGTTTAATAATTTCATTATATTATAAGTAACGCGCCGCATTAAAAAAAAAAAAATTGGTTAAAATCATTGCGATTTAATAGCGTTTAGCTGAAAAACTAAATATAGAAGGAAGCACCAAATGCAGTTATGGATACATATTTAGACAGCATGCTCATCTAAACCAAATAGGGATAATTCTTCTTGTGAAATAAAGTTCACATACATACATATGCGAGTATCAAGAATTGGTTTTGAGTTCACATTTAAGAGTACTTGCCTATGTAATGCAACCTTTTTCAGATTCACAGTTTTGGATAATTGACATTTTCGAGGTTCACATTATCGAGGTAGTAGTGTTTTCTATATTTGCACAAATAAAAGTATTTTTAAGAACATTTTCGATTAACATATTTCCCATCAGTCATTCGTCTTACTATTAGATAATAGAACTCAGTAAAATCAGTCTGGCAATTCTGTCTATCATTCCAAAGGTTTCTGAAATAGAAAATATAAAAAATACTCAAATTTTCCAATTTGTCAGATTCGTGCCTACTTGGTACAGTAAAGGAGCGATAACTTTGTAGGGTTTTAGAGGAACACCTATTAAAAAAGAGTAATTTTGAAATTGCAACAAAGGTTTGTTTCTAAATGGAAATTTCGTAAGTCTTAAAGGGAAAAAGTCATCCAGAAGGTGTAAGATAATTGGACTACAGTTCTGTATAAAAACTTAAGACCAGTCCTATACAGAACCAAGCCTAGCTTCTCGCAACCATTTGTGTGTGCGTGTAATTTTTATCACGAATGGAAGGGACCTACAGTTTTTTGCCGACTCCGAACGGCGAGTTGAGAAGCCTCTCATGACAAATGATACTCTTTGATTGCTTGTCAGACATTCGAAAGAGGTGGCAACCGTTAAAAACTTTTTTAGATGTTGGACCCGGGCTATGCTTGAACCCGGGCAGCATGCGTAGTAGTCCGACGCACTAACCACCACGGCCATGGCCACCACCAGACCAGTAGGATAATTTTATAAAAAAGGACTTCAACTTTAACATAACATATTTTTAATTCTTTTTCAAACTTAGGAAAGTAATTAGATTGTAGACTTTTATTCGGCTGCATTTTGTACTAAAGTACAAAACCTTCATCTGACAAAAAAAAGAACAATTATCTTCCTGGTCTCAATTTTTTACACAGGACTGTATAAATTGAGTCGAAGGAATTAAAATAAATTTTTGGTTTTTTAACTAACGTAGCACACCGAGAGCAGCCACTTAATTTTCAAAAAGTGAAGTAATACAAAAAGTGTCGTGACACAGAGTCAAATTCTAGTATCTGCCATTATAATATGTACTTTTATAAAGCGACATTAGGCCAACTAGGCTTTATGTCACTTTGCACTGCATATATAATTGTATTTACATGATTAGCATAATGCTACATTTACCATTCTGAGAAATTTAAAATTATTCAAGTCTTGACGAAATGATAGAATTTGACCTTATGTCACGACATCGATATACCTAATAATTTTTGCCCCGCTTTAGAATTTAACAGTTTTTCCTTCATTAGCAGTTTTTTTTTTACACTACATACAGTCAAAATCGGTTATAACGACATCAACTATAACGAAATATTGGTTGTAGCGAACATTTTCTACACAGAAAACTTTCACTTTCGATTTGATTTCAGTCAATGCAGGAAGTGTTTGGTCGATAAATAATTTTTAAATTTAAACGATTTTAAGTGCGATTTATACTTTTCTTCCAAAATGTTTACTGAACGAAAGGTATTTAGCATTGTAGAAAAAGCTTCAAAAATTCCCAGACTCGAATCTGTGAATTCAAATAGAAGTTTGGCAGCTGAATATTCAACATCCACACATCGAGGCTGCTCTACTCAGCTGATCAACAACAAAAACTTACAGATAACTTTGAACTGCAAGCATGAATAAACTAATATACATTATCATTACATCTGCTTTGTTTTATAACAAAAAAATCGAAAATCGGTTATAATGAAATATCGGTCATAACAATCAATTTCTTAGTCGCTTTAAGTTCGATGTTGACTGTATAACTTAACGCTTCGGTTTTAATAAAGTGAAGTGTTTGGCTTTTTTCCGACGTGAGGTAGTAGATCATAAAAGGGAAGTGAAATCACTTCGACGGTATTGGAAGTGGCAGCACTTGCACACGACTCTCAGGATGACTTTTTGTTATCTGAATTTTGTGACTAAAAAAAATGCCTTATGTTAATAAATAGGTCCATCAATTTAAGAGTGCGAAAGAAACGGAAGTAAATCAAAATAATGATTTTATGTGTGACTTCCATAAGCAACAGCAGTCAGCATCTCCACAAGCCTATGCGATATTGAGGCCTATCATGAATAAAATTTCCCGGGAAATGTTTCTAATTTGGAAATCTGATTTACATTGCTCACATAGAGAATATTTCCACCGGAACGCTGCCAAAGTTACGAAACCCTCTTCGCGTACCTACGCAAAAATTTCGTAGTTTTTCGTAAAGGGAGTGCTCACGAGAGAGTGAGGAAATTCCCCATGCTGCGAATCTTAGCAAAAGAAACTTTGGGCAAATACCTATGTAGATAATATGTGTATGAAAACTGTCAAATCTGTCAAATCATATACAAATCTCAAATCATCTTTGAGAGAGAATTTCACCCCCACTCTTCCAAATTTGACAGAAAGCATTTTGCGCAAAAATACGTGAACGTACCTATTGTAAAATACGTTTAACATGTTTTACCACCTTTTTGCCGATGGAGATGATAAGTCAAACACGTGTTTTTTTTTTGTGGATTTTTATGTCATGTGAAGAACTTTATGTCTCATACTTCGACGGGGGCTTGGTTTGAGCGTTCATAGATTTATTAATTTTTGTAATTTTCCCGATTCAATCCAATTCAATATGTGTTTTAAATTACAGTGCCATAAAAGATTGCAATGGAAACTCCTATCGAAGTACAAACGATTGTTCTGCATTTCCCCTAACAAGTTTTAATTACCCGCATTAGCTAGTAATGCGATCAACCTTTCGCTAGAATAAACTATTTTCACTCTCGAAGTACATATTGCATTTTTATCCTGTTGTTCGCCGCCTACGTAATCGTTCCATTTTTCCTTTTTCCATTCTTATCTCAAGACCTGCTTCTACATTAAATCATCTCAAACAGAATTAAAAAGAAGAATGAGAGAAACAAAAAATACAACCTCTAAACAAGAGAACAATTGCACTTAAGCTAATCCCTCAATCCGCTACCTCGTCCCAACCCCAATATGTATGTACATCACTATCTCATCTTATCAACAAGGATGATGAGGGAAAAAATAAGTCGATCGCTGCCGAATGACGAAGGAACAACGAACAGGAAAACTCTGCCAATATTATTTATCTGATGATTTCATTCTTAAACCGATCTGATCTCCTGTAGCGTCCCCCGCCACTTCTCCCTAACACCGCCATATCCTCGACAAGCTGACAGCGAAAGCATCGGGAAGTGTAAAAATCTTAAAGAAAATCCTTCAAATGGGAAAACAATAGAATGAAAAAGAAAAACCTGCTGAGCTTCCCGCACTGCTCGTCCACCTATACGCCCTCAGGAGCCATCACTAATAGCACAAACAGAATATCCACCACAATCTCTCACTGCCACACACAATGAACGTAGGCCACACAAATAACTCGTCCCGAGGTATGAGTGGCGGAATACTTCGAGAAAAACAAAAACGAAAGAAGACACAAGAAAGGAATGAAATCTCCTCCCCAAATAGGATAAACATCACAGTAAGGAAGAAGAATAAAAAAGAACCTGATCCTATCATCATCCTCCCACAACCATCAAAGATTCCCAACCGTCCAGCATGCTTCACCCCAAACTTTTCTTCTTCAACTGGTCATAAAAAATATCCTACCAACGCCAGTGCTCCAACAACCAGCAACAACAGCAGGAGCTCATCCTTCAACAATGTTTATTTTATAGGAACTTTCCTCTCCCATTCGTCGTGTTTGATACTCCACTGTGTTATGCCCTACATCCCTCAAGGAAAATCGGGATTTACATTCACTTTTTTCGTCCCTTCTGTGTTCTCTGCTCGCCGCCGCTCGGCCCGCTTTAGCTTATTATTATATTCTTCTTGCTGGCTTTTTTCCCTGTCGGTGATGTTATTGTGTATAGTTCTGTCGTATTGAATCTTTACGCTGAAAGGACGAACAAAACGGTAGAATCACTTCAGTAGAATATTATGTTATTACACTTTTTCGCCTCATCCCTATTTCAGTACCCGCCCACTGTGAATGGTTATAAAAAATGCCCTCGCCTTTATGTAAACAAAAAAATTTCATAGAATTCGGCTTCATACGCTTGTCTATGAACACTACAACCCCTTTGCATCAACCCCCCTGGCTGACTATTTTCACTTAAAGCACAATGGTGTGAGTATAGTAAGTGTATGCGGGGAGGGGGATCAGACAGTAAAGAGAAAAATTTTCTAAGCGGAAAATAAAAATAAAATTCAAAACATTTCATCCATTTTCACCTCCCCACATTCACATAGTAACATAGTAGCAGTAGTGTTGTGGGTGGCGGCTGGGTTTTGCGGTGAGAAGGAAAGCGAACTTTATTTACCCATTTAACGGTATTTTCGTTGGCTTTTTACCACTTTATAAGTCTGCTCATTTTTTTTTTTTTGGTCTGTTGTCAGTGCCGCGCATTATTTTCTATTTTCAAATGCTTAAAAAGGACCTTTTGCCCATTTTCGGTTCCCACACAGAGAACGGCAGGCAGGCAGTAGGGCAACAAAGCAAAATGTAGACAGATTGTAGAGTAGGTATAGGTAGACATGGCAATGGGGGTTGAAATGAAAGCCTATTTGGCCTTCTGCCAAGCGAAAAGTATGCAAAATATGGTGCGATGTTGTGAGGAATCTGCCACGCATATACGAGTATGAGTATCCAGCTGGCAGGATTATAGAGCCAGAATTAGAGTGGAAACAGGTTTTTCAGGTTGGGCTGGGTTACCTTATGCTTGGGGTTTGAGACTTGAAATTTATATGTTGCTTATTTGGGATTACACCGAGATGAAAAATAGACTTGCTGGAAAGTCAAAGATATTTCTTTATTTTTGTGGTTGTTGTTGTCCTGGATCTATCGAGGAGTATTCAAATTTGGAGGTCATTTATAATCCCATTTCAAAGTTCAAAAGTTCCTGGTTCAGGGTTTGTCATTTTTTTCATTTTTCGTAAATTTCAGCATAAAGTTAATTATAAAAGAAAAAGTATCCTTCCTCAATGTCTAAGCACATAATGTGGCAATTTTGAAGTCCTTTTCCAAATTTTTTTTAAATAATTCTGAACTGACCCTTTCTTACCAATGTTTTGCCTGTCACGATGGTTGTCCCCTTTTCTAGTAAAAAAAAAATTGATTTGAGATATGCACAGACGAACAGCGGTAGTGAACCGGTGGTGCGCGGGCCACTGATGGTTTCCGAGAAGATAATGGTTGGCCTAATAAAAAACTCAATTAATAGTTAAAGTAAAAACTAAACAATCAGAATGAAGGTAGCTGGATGTAACTGCATAAGTACATTGTGGGTGTTTTTTTTTTTCTATTTAAATAGCTTAATATTAAAAAATCATATTTTAGTACCTTTTCCTAAATTCTTCATGAATAGGTATATATAGAACAATTTACCGCTACCACTTATACTTAAAATGCATATAGGTATCAATTTAAAAAAAAAAACCATATTAGTGGCTCGTGTAATTTCAAATTACGATTAAAGTTCCGAAAGGTTGGCGACCCCTCCCCTGGACTAGACTATTCTATAAATTCGTAGATACCTACAGCTATTTTGAAATGTAAGATTTATTCAACAAGTGGGCTCGTGTATCATACAGCACGATGCATAAGGCGCATTGAATTTCTCTGCCAAATTTCGGTGAAAGCATTGAGATTTCTTCTGATTCTATTCCAACGATACCAAGTCATACTAAATATATACTCGAGTTTTAAGAATTAAAAAAACCTTTATGTAAAAAATGGAATTTCGACTGAATGAACCGAATACGATCGTAGGAATCCTACGATTTCCTACGATTACGATTACATTAGGTACGAAATTTACGATGGCCCCTCTTTCTTTCGAATAATATACATACATACATACATAGATATGTACGTAGTTGTACGAGTATGTTGACCGAAGATGTAGGTTTTCCAGAATTGAAATTGTTTGTTTTTCATTCAAAGCAGTTCATACATACAAGCAGTATATTTGGTGAAGTGAATAGCATCATGCTGCATATATACAGTGCCGTTCGAAAAATGTTGCTCAAACCTTTTCTTACTCTTTCGGATGGCAGTTCTTGGAATTTATCAGAACTGCGATGTTTCTTGCGCTAGGTAGCAAAATACCATTCAATTAGTGCACAAAGTCGATATTCACAAAGTCCAGCTACACGAAAAATAGTTTTAGTAGGCTCAGTGAGAAAAAGGCTCGTTTAAGCTGGACTTAAAGCACTCAAGCCAGTACTGAAGCTGGACTATCCAATAAGAGTCAGAAAAAACGCTTACTTTGGGCTGAATGCTGAACAATGTTATCTTTTCCTGACGAATCCAAGTTTAAGCTGCATGTTGGAGGTGGGAGGATTCTTGCACGAAGGGAACCAAAGAAAAGACTGAGCTCTGAATTCCTCCTACAGATGCCCACAAAACTGAATGTTATATTGGCTGGGGATGCTTCTCTGGAGATGGAGAAGGTAGAATGGCCTCTTTTGAATCGAAAGTCACTGCAGCAGGTCCCAGAATATGAACTAGAACCCTCCACTTTAGAGCTTTTAGGTGACACCTACAGATTCATTTTTCAACTGGACGAACTTACTTTTTTGCTTTTTACAAAATAAAAGATTATTTGTAGCTTTATAATAAGCTACAAATTTTGTGACGAAAAACTTTTGATTTCTTCAGTTGAAAAGTACTTGAGAATATCTTGTCAATCATCAAACTTAACATTGTATAGGAGCATCCAGAGTCAATTGAAATCCTCAAACATTTACTAATCTGGCTCTGGAACACCATACCTGCATCCAGAGTTGGGCAAAATTTAATTTGACTAATGATTGAAAACTAAACTAAAATGTGCAATCATAACTAAACAACTAATACTAAATTAGTTTTGATCACATGAATGATTAATGACTGATTTAGTTTAAATCGTAGTTATTTAGTCATGACTAACTATTTGCATTGATATGTTCGTTGCAATAAAATTACAAATCAAACACCTGTCGGAGAGCGACAAACTTTTTTTATTTATTTATTTAAATCAAAATAAATCTGTGGCAACAAGGAAAAACAGCATAAGTCGTTTTTTACAATTTTTCAGGAGAGCAGTGGATTGGTTTGATGTGAGCTTACAAAAAAACTATCCATCGTATAAGAAAGTTGTGTATACAGTTGCTTATGCTTGAGTAAGTTTCATTAACCATTGGGGCATAAGAGCATATGTCAAAAGATTACGGAAAGTCTTTACTTATGCTGTTTTTCCATTTGCATATTTTCGGGAAAATTACTTATGTTGTCTTTCCTGGTCTATAACTCAGCTACGGTTAGAGATAATGAAACGAAAAAAATTATAACAGTAGAATCAGATATGGCGCACCCGATGGTATCGATAATTCAATTTTGCCTACTTATACTGTTTTCCTTGTTGCCATAGAAATATAATGTGATAACTCATAACTCAAAACTAAACCATGTTCAAAAACAAACTACAGGTATCATTATTTCTTATCAAAATTAAATATGCAAATGATTTCATACTTGTCTGTCTTAAGATCAACAATTACTTACTTCTGAATGAGATTTTACTTGGTTTTTATTATAACCCTTTTTTCAAACATGTCAATGGATAATTTGTGAGATTTTGGTAAACTATCGCCTCATGTTCAGCTGTCCAGCACTCTCCTCCTTAGAAAACAAGATTCGGGAAGAATTTTTCTTAAAAAACCTACAGTACATTTCCGCCTCGTATATCAATAAAATATGGAAACTTCCAAAATCGGTTCAAGATTACCAATAAGAGTCGGCTCACGTGGCAGTACAACCTACCTTGGGCTAAGTGAATCCCACCGAGTACGGTTGATAGCCTTAGCCACCTTACCAACTTAATCTTGGTTAGTTGCAAAGGGAAACATTCTTTCGACAGGACAAGGTGGCGACATTGGTGTATTGTGCCACACGATAAAATACTGGAGTTTTCATTTGGAGTCATTTTTTACCGCATGAACAACATGATTTTGTGCCACCGATCACTATTAAAGCACTAATAAACAAAACAAAATAGCTAACTAGATAGTCCGCGAAAGAGATGGAAACTGCGTGACTAACGGAATTGGAAGATATACTTACAGTAAAAACATGTGGTCGCGTAGTACCCATATTAGAAATTTCAATACTACTTAAGTTAAAATACTAATCTTGATTGATATTAATGACTAATAATAACTTCATTTAGTCCTAACTAAAACTAATTTTTTCAATCAGGATTATTTCAATCATGACTAATTAGTCATGACTAAATCTTAAGTTGACTAATTAATTGATTGAAAAAATTAGTAATTACGCCCAACACTGTCTGTATCCACATGAAAAAACCAATCTGAGTTAATGAATCGCAGATGTGTAGCAGTTATAAAAGCAAGAGGAGGTCCAAGAAAGTACTGATTAAATAGACAATGTTTCTAGGAAGCAATAAAAAAATAAAAAATTCCAGTAAATAAGCATTTTTCATTTATTACTAAAATTGGACTAGGTGCACAAGAAAACAGTTTTCGATCTAACAGCATTTTGCCCCCTTGACCACAGGTAAACAATTCTAACGCTCTAAAAGTGCAGTAAAGCGTTTGAAAATGCTTACAGAATATGTACATATGTATCTATGCTTATGTTTTTATTGCAACCAATTCGCCGAACTTCGGAAAAAATAGTTTGAGCAACATTTTTCGAACGGCACTGTACATATTACACATGCAAATATAAATGTATCCTGTTCCATATGACACTTTCGGAGTAAACGAATTTTAATTACCTTATAATCATATGACATATACTACCTTAGCGTGTTTGATTGTTGACATCTTACGCTTCGTAAATCATTTGTGCTAATTATGAAAAAGGTAGCTCATACAATCCCAACCGCAAAAGGTTTCCAATCCTTTTTTTTTTTTGTTTTTCTCCCCCCGTCTAGAGCAGAAAAAGCAGCCAATTAAGGATCTGCAAAGTGTTTCTGTCATACACATACTCCTCACATTTGGGTTAATTATTTCTACATTTATGTACATAATGTGTTCTCTTTTACTCAGACACTTTTCAGTCTGATCTCAAAGCTGAACGATATCATTACGACTTCCCATGTTCTGTATTCTTCCAATTGAAAAAATGAGTCCTTTTTCTGTTTTCTGGCCTATTTTTTGCCAATCGTAGAACCCAAAAGTACTTCTGGTTGAAGTACTAATTCCACTACAAATTGTAAATCAAGTGAAGTGATTCGTCACCGGCAAGGCAAAGTTATATAATCCACGTGTCTCAGCTGGTCGTCGTCGGTCGTAAGAAATCCTTGTACCTTCTGCCTCTTCCAAAAGGCGACATTTGGTGCGACGAAAATCCAATTAAAGTCTAAAATAACCAAGAGTGGGTATCTCGATTCAAGTGCTACTCTAGTTGGGTGGAGAGTACAATAAAAAGTCCAAAAAACCCGGACTACGAGTAACTACAAAATCGATGCAGAGTCCTTGTAAAGATTAAGTATAAGCGCAAATGAGAAATAATTCATATATGGATGAAGCAGTAACGGCAAAAGCGATTTATGGCATTCTGGTCGTACGCAATTTACGGGTGTAAAATCTAAAGCTGGAACGAGATTACACCTCCGCAACATGATGCGGATTGCCCCGGTGCTGGTATCTACCGAAAACCACGCAGAAAGCAATAAAATTATCAAAATTTAATACCAGAACGAAGGTTATGTATGTACAGCATGGCAGGCAGCGCAGGAGGCTATAAAATGTTTTTGCCAGAATTGGCGGTTTACTTTCTACACAGAAGGAAGAACTTTCATAAATTCCGTTTTCGGGAGTTTGTTACTACGAACAAAAAAAAAACCCTCTTAATGGATTTTGAGCGCGTATCCTGAAAACTTTGCAATGACTCGAATACTCACTCCATAGCATCGAGTATTGGTTCAACGAACCGATAAGTTCTTCGAAGGGAAATCAATTTTCCGGGCGACCCTCTTGTTGTTTTCTTCAAAGGAGATAGGGTATAAATTTTGCACGGTTCCGAGGCGATTCGAAGGATTTCTGGATGAAGGAAACAGTAACAGTCGATGAGGCGAGGAAACTTGATGAGTGTTGTTTTTTTTTTTTCCTTTTTTCGATTATATTCTACTCGCCCCCCCTTCTGCTAGAGGGTGGATACAAATCGTTGAGTAATTTGTGATGGTTTAATGGAAAAGATGCTTTGGAAATTGTTTGAAGGACAATCTCTTGGTGGATTGGATATTTTCTTTAAAGGAAAATTCTCCTTATTTCGGTGACAAATCGACTCACTTGGAACTGATTTCAACTTAAAAGTTTTGCAAAAATCAGGGAAATATTCGTAATTTGGTTGGGGTGTAAAGTAAAGTTTGCCATCTTCTAACAAATGAAGCATGCCCCGGTTATGAAATAGGATGTTGTGATAATGTACATTTTAACTGGCTGTATATTGGTTGAGGTTCTGTTTTTGTTTTGTATTTCTTTGGTATTTTCGAACTCTGGGTGTCAATGCAACATTTTTCATGTTTATTTAGAAGTTGTAAAGAGATCTCTGCTGGTGCAGTGACACCCGGTTAGGTACCACTCTCTTAAGTACAAAACCCGCATTGTATCTTCGGGTTTTTGAAACCCTAACTCTATAAAGTAATATTCTTGTTAAAATCAACTTTTAAGTACATATCGCTTATCTACAATCCCCGTTTAGGTATTCATTTTCCTCCCTTCTTTCGTCATAAATAACATGAAACTCAGGGCGCCCCAGAGTAATTTCTGCAAATGATGACTGATATTTGGTGCTTAAAAGCCTTCGGAATCGTGACCAAATAGCGGTTGACTTCGAACCAATCGTGGGACAGGTGTAAATGCTGGGAAGACCTGCTCGTGTATAGACACTCACGATACAGCATAAGCGATGTCGAATGGAATTTGCTCGCCTTCACCAGGATTGGACATAGACCGATTGGGGGAAAGAAATTTTCACTGATTGGTCCAAGTTTTATCTACACTCACTAGGTGGATGTAGTAGAGTGTGAAGAGTATCAGGTGAAAGACACTCTTCGGCGAACCGTTGCTTAGCGGGAACATTTCCGCGGTAAACCCGATCTGTTCATTGTGGAAGGATCGCGTAAAACTTACCTATTACATCAGCAACATTCTAAAGGAATATGTGGTTCCATTTGTACCGTTTATTGGAAAAAAGTTATTGCAATATATGGAAATCGACGGGATGGCTTGGCCTACGATGAGCCCAGACATCAATCCCATTAGACCAGTTGGGGGAAAAGATTATGATGCGATCTGCCGATCTGAGACTCAGCGGCTTGAGATCTGCCCTGATCGACAACACCATCTTATCCAAGGTATGCCCCGGAAAATTACTGCTTTATTAGATGCTCAGGAAGGCAATACCCAATACTAAAGGAACACGTTTTAAAAATAATAATAATACAAAATAATGTAAAATTAGTATAACTAGTATGCGGCATGCCCGTGCGACAACTTTCGCAAGAGAAAATCCAACCCCTAAAATTCGAACTTCCCATCCACCATCCAAATTTCCCATATGATTTCCATCTGTTAAATGATGGAAACCCTGTGGTCCGTGGAAATCATACGGAAAGTGTTTATTCTTTTGGGAGTTCATTTTGGGTAGAATATTTTTTTTGATCGTTTTTTTAATAAGTTAAAATTTATGAATTGAAAGTGCAAATTCGTCAGTGCTCCAGGAAATTATCTTTCTTTTGGTACCTCATTGGTTAAGATTGGTTAAGTTTGAGAGCTGCAAATGGTACCTATAGTACAGAAATAATATATAATATAGGGGAAGGTCATGTACCTTGGACCGATTTTACCTTGGACCGATTTTACCTTGGACCGAGTGCCGATTCCTGGCAATTGGCTGAACATATTGCAACAAGTTCTTCAATAAATTTTCCAGTATGTTTATGGGACTCATTTCAGCTTGTGTTTATTTATCGCATGAGACGGACGTGCAATCAAAACAACATAATATAAATTACACACTCTAAAGTATTTTTTTTTATGTTTTTTTGAAGTGTTCTGTTCATTCAGTTATTATATTTCTTTCAAGTTACTGGTTTTAGTGTGTAAGTATATGTATATATTTCAAAATTCAATATTTTATTTGCTACAATTATACAACATAATGTGTTAAAATTTTGTATTTCTAAAAAAAGTGTAGTGAATGTACCTTGGATCTATGTCCATGCATGTACTTTGGACCGGTCCAAGGTACATGCTTTTCGAATTTTTTTAAGAGTTCTGTTTTCCATTTTTCTCAAAAAAATGCCATTTTCTCTGAAATGTTCTTTTTAATGAATTAATAAATGGATTGAATTTTTTTTAATGAAATAAAATAGTATTTACACTGCATCGTTTGAACACCATTGATTTCGGTTCAAGGTACATACACTAACAGTCCAAGGTACATTCAGTGTATGTACCTCGGACCGTTTGAGGTTTCCTTGCAAAAAAGCATTTTCTAAGCATACGGTAAATACTTAAGATGTCGTTTTAACACTATTGAATATCCAAAATAATACACTTTTAACATAAACAAACTAAATTGGAAACATTTACGTCGAACAAAAGTTGCAGTAAAAATAGTAAATTCCGGTCCAAGGTACATGACCTTCCCCTATATTATGATGGTTGTGATATGTTTGCCCGTTTCCCATTTATGTTTTACTTCTTAGATATTCTTTTTTTCCCTCCTCTTTGACATGAATTTCTTCTTCTTCTTTTTATATTGATAAACAAAACTTACTTGAAGTTATTGCAAAATTTAAAGGTGCGCCATTCTTTTATAACTCAGTGTAAAAATACAGTGGCGGCAAAAATAATAGGGACCGAATGATTCAAAACACATTTTTTCCGCAATTTATTCTACTAAACGCTGGTATGACGTTTGAATGTACAAATTAGTGCAGTTATATGGTGGAAGATCTTTAAACGTTTGGTAAAATAAATTTGAGAAAAAATAAAAAAATTGTGTTTTGAGTCGTCTTGTCTTTATTATTTTTGTCGCCACTGTACATATATTATATCTATAGAAACAAGATGCTGCAAAACTAAGAAAAGTAATTGAAGGTACGAGTATAGCGTAAATTCAAATTCAATACCGTTTGTACGGCAACCCTCTCCAGATATGGACTAAAACACACCGTGTGATTCTTTTCGTAAAACACTTGATAGACTTCCTTTTAGCTAAATATATACACGAGCACAAAAATTAATAAAAATAGGATTCCCTGTAATCCAAACTAGCTACTTTAAAACTTTTCGTACTTATTTCTGATTTAATTTCTACTCAAAACACGCAACAATTTCCTTTGTTACTTAACTTACCTACAGTAAAAATAGAAAATGTTTAACAATTAATCTGTGTGCACCACTACCTATGTATACATAGTTTTTATTAGGTCAATGGCGTATCGTTAATTTGCATAATATATAAGTAAGTACCTATGAACGATAGACAGAGCAGTAAGGATTTTAATCGTTATATTTTTCTACTATAGAGTTTTCCCTTTTGTGCTTTTTAATTCGCCGATATTACCTATTAAAGAATTTTCTCATTATTCTCCTACTTAATTATATGCATTGAAATCTTTTATCCTAGGGTTCCTGTTAAACACCGCTTTCTCTGTTTTAATTGGAGTTACCATCATGCCCGCCCGGCGTCCACACCCTCTATTTAAGGATGCCGTATCTTCAATTACATAATAATGGGGAAAATAATACAAAAATTACCATTTAAATGGACGTACACACGTTTGCGGTGGCGATTTGGATTCTTGGAACAGTGCGATATTTCATTTGGTTTTCCTTAAAAATGATTTTCATTATGGGACTCATATTTTCTGTTTTTTTTCTTTACCGAATCACATTCCAAACCAATTGAACTACAGTCATTGCCAAGGAATATGTAAGTTCCTGGGGAGGTTCCTTGGAAGTCCTGGTAAGGGAATACAAATTTCTTATGAAAGTCAACCAATGCTGGAGGGATAAAAATGAAAGCAACTTCTGTTTTTTTTTTTTTTTTAGCTTTTATGGGAGGACGAATGAATCTCGGCTAATTTACTTCGTATTCTCTCCTCTGCCTCATTAGGATTGAAACACTTTGTGGTTTAGCTTAATTCTCTTCATTCCTAATTATTACTTTGCAGAGAGTCTGAGGAGCAGGAGTGTATAGTGAAGTTATTCTTTACCACAAAAGTTTAAATGGGATATGTATTCCTTTCCTGCACACATACATTCTTAGAGGTGGAACATTGAGTTCTTAAGAGGTTAATAGTAATGAAGTAGGTACTTATTTTTGAATGAAATACGCTCAAAGCAGTTGGTATGGGTATAAAGACATTTAAAAGGTTAATGATGAGGGTGAATAGTGGTTTTTTTCCTTTGAAGTTCTAAAGCTTTTCATAGAAATAATGTGTAGGTACTTTCTGATTGTAGCAACACAGTGATGAGTGTTTTACTTTTGGAAACTGCTCCGTCTGCTAAACTATTCCATGCGCCGCAGGTCCATGTATTACACCTTAGGCGGCTGCCTTAAGCAAAATACATTAGTATGTGTATAGGAACCTACTAGAATTTTGTAACAATCCACTAGTGACTCTCCAAATAAATGAATGGCTTTATTTTCCTTACCAGTTCTCTGTTATTTTAATCAAAAGAGTTCAACTGGTGGTTTAGCTTACAGGGCCTAGCTAAAGCCTAGTTACTCAAAACCATTTTATGCTTGTTATATGTATTTCCTTATCAATAGAAATGACATAATTATGGTTATGTTTAATAGTTTAGAAGTTTCTTATGACAAGTAATATTCTCGAGCCACCTCGGTGGTCTAGTGACTTTATTAGGGCCGACAGACTTGCCAGAAAATGAGCCGCCACACACCCTTCGTAGGTCCTGAGCAATTCTGTGGCATAAAGGAACACACCATAAAGGATGTGCTTTGATCACTGGAAAAGGCAAATAGGACTTAGTTCTGGGCAAAAACTCAGGGTCTAAGACAGGCGAAGAATCTTTTGGGCAATGACAATCTGAATAGGGTAAATGCTTACATTGGTCTGGATAAAAACAGACTCCACATCCTGACTTCCTTATGGGGCATTGCAACAATTAAGGGACATCTCAGAACGCTGGGTCTATCAGATGAAGACTCATGCACATTTTGCAATGAGTCCAGTAAAACTCCAGAGTACATACTGGTGGAATTTGGGGTATAATACCGAAAAGAATACCAAATTACAGCAGCGAGGATCTACCACTTATAGCACCCAATCTCCTACTGGGATTTCTCAGGGAAAGTGGTCTGGATGAGGTGCTGTGACCTATGGAATTCTCACCTGGACTAGGTATGAGCAAAGGTCTCTCTAACCGATTCCAATAGGAATAGTGACAAGAGAGATGTTCCTTGGTTTAGGACTTGTAGGGGTTACAATAGATCTTAATGTCGCAGTGCAACTCACTCTTCAATAATAACCGAATAATCGAATCTGTGAGCAACACAATATTGCACCCAAACCTCACTTTCTAGCAATAAGAAAACGGAAATAATCAGTTTCCAAAGGACATTTTTTGCACTAGTCCAAATCGAGTTAAACCTTCATGTGCAAATATGGATAACAAGAGCTTGAAACTGTTAGTCTATTGTCCAGGATCGAATGATCGATAAGTATATTCTCCAGACATATGGGTTTGACATATGGTACATAATGTACCTATGAATATATGAAGCCAGATACAACTGTATGCGTTTCAGGATTAATCGATAGAATGTATTTTTGGTTTAATGTATATCTAGTACTGGTTCAAAACCAACCTCCCATCCAATCACTTGTTTCTCGAATGAGAAAAGCGCAAATAACTTCAACTTTTTTTTCAACTTAACGATCGTATTCATTTGCCTGAAATTCACAACATTCTCAACATTTCAGAGCTCTCTGGTCTAACCACCGCCTTTCGTTCATATAACCGAAAACTCTCTCACGAGCATTTTCAATGAAACGCAGCCACCAGTGTATGGGTGGATAGAAAAATAAAATATTTGTATTCCCGTTTTCACACACTCCTATAAACAGCAGGTGTAGAATACCTGCTAGGTTGTGTCTCTCCTGTGGTGTTTTTGTTTCCTGTTTCCCCATAGAAATAACAAACTCGTATTACCGTAATACACCTCTACTGTCCTTACAAGGACGCGTGTTTGCATATCGCTTACTACACTGGCGTTTACTTTAGTTGCTATTTTTTTTAAGGTTAATGTTGATTTTTCCAGCCGGTAGACTGAGTGCAACTGCAACATACATATTTAGCGAAACGAATTTCGTTTATTTTTGCCAACCTGCATACTGGTTTCGTTTTATTCTCCATATACATATTACACGAAAAAGGATACCCGATTCGTGTCCATGTGTCTATGGGCACAAACAAACATTACATACCTACATAGTATATGTAACCTTGCAGATGGGTTTAAGCCACCTTTTTTTGAAAAAGAAAACAAACAATTTTATTTTTTTTTTTTTGGAAAACACGTGTATGTAGATTTCGATAACTTTAGGACTCGGCACAGATGTCGCTGTGTACTGGTATGAAATTATTGTAAAAATAAAAGTAACAAGACAGAATATGTAATTAGAATTTTCGTTTTAATTAAAATAAGAAAAATACGCGAAATAATTTTAAAATCAGGGCATTTTCGTGTTTGGTACGAGCGAAAAAAATACAATTAAAGAAACGTTTGAATGTCTGTATAAATGGTCTGAAAGCCACAAGATATCTATTTCTCTAAAATAAGAAAGCTTATGAAAGGAGTTGGAAGTAATTCGTTTTTGTTATCAAAAAAAAAATGTTTATTCAAATGAAAGAATTGTATTGTTTTATTAAGTACAAATTGTCCATCGCTAGCCACTAGTTTTTGCCATCTTTCGGGCAGGATACGAATACCATGTCGAGTAGAGTTAGTTGAAACCTAACATCTGAGTTTCCTATCACTACGTCGATCTGTCTGTCTCTCGTTCATTATAAGGGTATTCATATCCCCTTTAGCGTGTGTAGATTATAAAAAAAAAAAAAAAAAATGTCGGAACAAAGTGAAGAATCTTTAGATGTAATCCACGAATCGACCCATTTTTGCAATCTTCATAAGACGTAAGCTTCTGCTCGGACAGGCAATGTGTCATCAATCAATCATGACAAGATCCATGATGTCTTGCAAAAACACAACGTCTCCGCATCTTGGACTTAATTCATCCACAACGAATTTAAATTTAAATTTTTAAAGCTTTAATATTAAAAAAAAACTTGCCAAAACACTTACACTTTAGTTATTAAATTTTAAAACGTATGTACCAGGCCACCAGGAATTTGGTAGTTCCAATGGATTGGAACAATCACGAATTGTTCTGCGAGCCAAATTATAATTTTTCACAGGTCCTCTTCGTCGTCATCAAAAGAAAGATCCACTGGATTCATTTTTGATTTGATTTAAATATAAAACAAAAAACAAACACTTTTCATGCAATTTTCTTTATTGATATTTCATATTTGACACTTGGTATTTGACATTTCAAATATGCGTTGGAATGCATTCCATGCGATGAGTTGTCGTGTACATCGCATTCGACTTTGGGAATAGCAATTCGGATGCGATACGACTCTCAACACGACTATGAATACGGGTCGAAGTACGAAATTGGAAATCGGGGTGAATGTCTGGAGAATACGGCGGGTGGATGCAAAAATCCCTCTCTATTCTATTCCTGTGCCTTGTCTTCCAAGTAGAAACTTTTAAAACATGCAATCCACTTCCAGCTAGAGCATGGTCGCCATAGACTTTCACTAAAATACGATGACAGTCGGCAGCACTTTTTTTCATATTAAAGTAATGAAGATGATTCGGAGCCGTTGCGGAATTTACTACGCCACAGATTTGTATAGCAAAAAATTATTATTTAATTTTTGTTTTTATGTTTCCTTTTATGTATATATTTTATTATTACTTTATAATATTTTATTATATTTAGAACTTATGTAATGTTAACGCAATCTATTTGAGTAACACTTATTTGTTTAACCCTTTCAGACACGAAAATCAACCGATTGAGCTAGAGATCTAAAAATTTGTATATTGGCTATTTTGAACCAGCTGATTATGAAAGTGCAATAAAATTTTGGTCGAAAATGTACCAAAATGTACTAAAATTTACCAGATGGTGTCCCATATATGGGACATCGTGTCTGAAAGGGTTAACACAGGGAAGAGCTGAGACTCTTCATAAATCTCAGCACTATTCAATATTACATATTTCTTCCGAGTTCAGAAATTCTTTTGAGTGCGTATGCGTACTCTGCTCTTTGCCAAAGCAGGGCAATCAGAGAGTATGCGCTCGACGTTCCCTTCTCTTCTCCGCAGAGTCCACAGAAGACGGGTCGGATAATCCCATTTTTTTTTAGATGGTATCTATGTGGCTAATGCCCTGTCAGAAAACCAGTTAAGACCCTCAGGTCTTGTTTACTAAGCTCATGTTGCCTTTTGGTCTTGCCGCGAGCTGGAGTCATAAACATTTTAGCTTATCTCTGGCGTCTGGCCTTTGGTTGATTAGTTTGTGAGGGTGGGGGAAATTCCTCTTCACGTAGGCCGTGATTCGGGTCCTGTGAGAATAAGAAGAGGGTTGGGGCTAGTGTGAGTGAATGGTTTTTGAAGGGGAATTGAAAGGTAAGAAGGAATATGTAGATTCAAGAAAAGCGCTTTGTATGTCGTGTGAACTCCAGTGTTTTCGAGAAATCATAAGCTCTGAGCGATCTCAGCCCAGGTAGGATATGTCCTCTCAAGTGTTTGTACCTTATTGAGCGTAAAGCAGAACAATCGCAGAGGAAGTGTTTGATACTTTCGGTGATATGCTGCACTAGCCCTAGTCTGTTTGCACGGTGTGTCCTGAATGTAGGCCAATCATCAGTTTTAGTTGTGTTTTACCCATATTTAGTACTTTCCTTGCCCATTGTAGGTTAAGATTTTCTAAAAGTTATTTGGCATCCTTATATGTTCGGATCTGTCTCAACATAAGCGATTGGCGTTTTCCAAAAGACAGGCTGTAAGCAGTTTTCACTGCTTGTACCGCCGCGTCGTACCTATGGTAGTAAGTGTGAAATTTTCCACGTCTTCTCCCCTGCTCTTGCCAGTTCATTCACACGTTCCCCTGTATGTCGTTATGGCCAGATACTCAGATCACGTTCGCCGTGTAGGATTTTACGAGGCTAATAAGTTTTTCTCTGCATTTTTTTCGAAAGCTAAGAGTTAGTTTGTAAATTTGTTAGTCCTTTCTATGTCGTTTAATTATCTGAGCAGATGTGTTCGCAAGTGTCTCTGGTGTTGGCAATAACGGGTTTGTCTCTGGCTTTTGCATTAAGAATTTTTGTCTCATTTCAGCTCTTTCAAGTCATAAGCCCAGTAATTAAGTTTCCAAAATCATAATCATCCATTAAGTCATCTGCAAACAAAGTTACCCTATCGAAATTAGGGTTACGTTAAGAATAGTGTAGTTGTCCACAAAATGGTCCATTCATTGACATTTCTCTAAAACCAGATTATATGTACATTTTATGTATGTATGTATGTATTTATATTTCTCATAATATTTGGTAGAAGCAAGAATTCGTGATAAAGCAACAAATCAATAAAAATTAATTGAAATTCCATAAGCAGTGAGCTAATCTAATTTTCGTTCGCTTCGCAGTCAAAAATATAATCACCTCGCACGGGGAACACATTCACATTGACACGAACACAACCAGACCCCACTTTCAACGATGATGATGCAGGATCAGCTGCGCTTAACAAATCCATAAACAATCGGGCAACTAAATTGCAATAAAAAATTCATTATTTCCCATTCTTTTGTTTGCAAGCGATGATTTCGGTTTCGGTTTCGGTTTCCTTTTTCGACAATTGTTATCCTGTTCCATTTGCTGCGACAATTTCAGCGAAGGAATCCTCTTTAGATGGCAAAGAAAGAGAAAAAGCCAACTCTGCATCTGCACCAGCAGAGGGTGCTGAGATGGGGGCCTAAAGGCAAATAATAATTCACAACATGTTTGGATTTTATTTCGTCACGAAATCATTGCTCATATATTTTTTTATTAGTCGCATTTGCAAGGACGAAACGAACTGTAGAGAGCGCTGACACGCACAGAGAACACAGTTCCGTAGCGTACCATTGCAGTGGAGAATTTCTCACGAGCAAAAAAAAATGTTGAAAGGACATTCGAATAGGAATACGAATGAGCAAGGCTCCGACAAAAAACGAAGAAAAAAATGATGCAGGTCCTAGCGAGAGGAATGCTGGGCACAGAAACAGAGGAATCGTCATCACATACAACCTACAAAAGCTACAAAAGGACATCAAAAAAAAAAATAAATAAAAGAATTTTCTATTTTTTGTTCGTTTCTTCCCTCCCCCGCCTGACAAGAAATGTTAGTATGTGTGCGTGGGTTATCTTTGTCGTAATATGAAATTTTAACACAATTCATCTGGCTTTGTCGGAAATTGATTCCAATCAATCAAACATTCCCATATGGGAGTTGGAGCCTGAAGGCAAAAAAAAAAGGAGAATAAAACACAACCCGTTTGAAGGATGTTGGGCGTTGTACTGTGTGTCAGTCATTCACGTGAGAGGACTGACGATTTTTTTTCACGCGAACAAGCATAGAAAAGGGAACACGAAATAACAACCCATGGGTCATGAGGCATTATTCATTCCATAAAGTAAGATAACTGCAGAGGATCATCATTTGTATCCTTCATCTGGAATATTAATTTATTTATTTTTTGGCCGCATATTTTGCCTTCTTAAATCCCGCAGATGGCTGCATATAGGGTTTGGGTCGCAATCTGTTACATTGTGCCCCGAAAAAACGTGTAAAAGACTGCCTCTGGTTGTTTACCCTTCCTAGCTCGTCTCATTTTTTGTTCCAAATTTCTGTACGAGATTTGGTCGGGTGAATGCTTTTTGTGTAGCTTGTTATGTACATCATGAATTTTAATGTATGTATACTCGTAGATGCAGCTATTTTTGTTATGAGAGTGATACTGAGTGATGAATTGAAGCTCACAAAAAAAAAAAAAGATTTTCAAAAGCCCATTGGTAGTATAGACCGGACATTACAGAACTGGCTTAATAACTCGTAGGGTCATTTTTGGATTCTCATGAAACAAAAATTAAAGTTAACTTCAACGTCCTTTCTCTAGGTGGCGCTACAGTTCTGGTTGAACCAGTGCCTACATCTCGCAACCACATGTGTGTATACGTATTATATAGAAGGACCTACAGTTTTTTGCCGACTCCGAACGGCGAGTTGAGAAGCTCCTCATGACAAATGATACTCTTTGAATGCAAGAGGTGGCACCGTGAAAAAACTTTTAGGTGTTTGCTGGGATTAAACCCGTGCAGCATTGCGACACCACAATGCTTCCGGTACCTCTGAATTAAGGTGCCTTGAAGGTGTCTCTTAAAACGTTAGGCGAACATTTCTGCAGTCTGCTAATTTCGTCAAGAGCACTTCAACTTTGGATAATGGCTCTTTTCACAACTAAGAGTGTTGTTTCAGTGCATCTTAAGAGCACTTGTAGCAAGTAGGTAATAGACAGTTTTACTCCTGGTGATAGTTAAGGAAGTTAACTACTTTCAACAGGACGAATGTTGTGTTGTTGCAACGGAAATAGTGCCTAGATGAAGAGCGGCAGAAAGCTCGTTTGAGTATCTGAGCTGAGTACCCTCACAGTCTATAGTTTAGTTTATTTATTTTACATTTAAAAAATAAGGCACTAAACGGGTGTATACGAGGTGTTTTTAAAACAGCAAAGAATAAGCAATAGTAACTGCAGATACATGGAGTAGAGCAAAAAATAGAAATAGAAACAAACGAAGCCCTAAGTGGCTTTCTTGTGGGACTCCTACAGTATTTGTTAGTCTTGATAACATAATTAAACGTGATAAAAATAATAATTATTGATACAAAACAACTAACTCGAACGAGAGCACTAGAATAGTGATGTGAAAAAACAACTAACGATCAATGTCTTACGAAGGATATTTACTAATTCTAGGCAGTAAATATGTTAAACTAATCTTGAGGTAGTACTGTATATGAAAATGTTAAGCTGAGCTGCTTAAGGATTCTCGAAGTCCTGGAACTGTGCCGAAAAACTAATTATTGCCGGAGTTTTAGACTATTGCGTCTTCCACTTACTTCCTGTAGTGTAACAATCTTTCTAGGTGTTAAGAATTAAATCAAACTCACAAGTCACTTTTATCCATCTATCCATTATCTCCTTATTCTCTTTAGCTACACATCCTTTCACCTACAATAACAAACCGCAACTGAACTAATTGACTGCCTATGTTCCTGTGCTATTTTCGTCTTACAACGGCGGCGGTAGAAAACGATACTCTTCTTGTTACATAGGGGTGAATGTGCCTTAACGATTTTAGTAGGTCACCATTATTGTCCTCAAAAATTGCATCCTTTGCAGTACTTGCTGAAAGGATACAGTAAGGATTCCTAATTGGGACCTTGGAGTATCTTAATTAGAAGGTTTTACTGTATATGGTCCCCTGCGGTTGATTTGTATTTCCTGAAAACTGGCCATATCCGAGTCTCCATATAAAGAATCCTTTAAGTCCACACGGCCAACCGACTTTTCGAGAAGATAAGGAGATTGCCCTGATTTGACAATAACTGATGATTTGCCTGAATTTTCTTAATGATATCTGCCCTTTCCACTGAATTGGAAACTCCTGCCGGAGTTTCAGGCTGAATGTCGATTGTGGCGACTTCAACCAGTTTCAGCTTCATCTGCTCGATCAGATTGGGTTTTTTTCGTTTACGTAACGTTTACTTTTCTTTAAACCTTAGAACAGGTGAAATTTTCACTGAAGCTTTATAGGTAACAGGTATCAAAGAATAAATCGCAGTTCTAATGAGCCGTTAGTACCTATCAATTATCTGCTAACAGTAAAGTTAACTCTATGAGTTCACATAACTCAAACTACTCCACAAAGTCTGACTCTAAAAACCTGCTCCTCCTATTTATACTGGTAAATTAACAAAAATGTTAGCTCAATCTTATTATAAAGATCAATAATAATAATCAGGGACGCCAAAATATTCCCGGAAAAGGTGTCAAAATATGCTTTTAATATTCCCGGAAAATGTGTTGAAATATGCTCTAAAAAATTCCCTCAAAAACTCGAGAACATCAAATGTAAATTAGCGCTCACATCAGAAAAATACCAAAAAGTGATTTTTTAGTGATTTATTGCAATGCATTTATATGAATATAAATATCATTCTTTCATTGTATCAATGCATACATTTTATTGATCGTCTTCCTAACTCTAAAGATTGTGCTGGTAAACTTTCTCCGGAAACTTTTGCAAGCAAAGATTCTGATAATTCCGGTCTTCTTCTTCTAGCTGCCATATGTGGTATTGCAAATGAATTCTAAGTGCACTTTCCTCCGTATTGCTATTTTTTTGTGTTGATTGCCAATTCAGTTTCACTTCCTTAAAAATAATTAATTAATTCATATCAGAAATATCAACCATATTTTTCAAATACAGCTATTGGCCATCCATTTGTTTTTCTTTTACAGCTGTAGCAAAGGACCATTTTGGCAACTGTAGCTACATCGTCTAGATATGTACATACCTAATTGTAAATCGAATGAAAAAAAAATATTGACTTGAAATTTGAAAAGGCATTGTGTATGAACAATCCTTTTGTTTTATTGTAATACTCTGTTATTCATTTTTCACCAGATCTTATTTCAATAGAGTTATGTATTGTACTTTGCAATACAGTACATTTGTTTTTCCTTCCAACAAACGAAACAAGTGCTATGTTGTCAGTGTTGTGCTTGCAACATATTCGAAACGATTAGTTTGAAAACCTTACCGTATTAAGCTTGTGAATACACATTCAAAGTTATACTTTCAATGTGTGGTGGGAAGAAAAATAAAGAAGCATCTTTGATATTCAGGACGAAAAGAAATCATATTTTCATTTCGAATCTTCTAGTTTGATGCCCAACTGGTTGTGGTTGCCACACAATCCCATCTTTCAAAACAAGCACTGTATCCATATTTTCACCTTCAGCCACTGATGTATGTTTCATTTGATTCACTCGCTACCTTTGTAATATCAGAATGTCTATCATCTGAGTATACAAAGTAAGTCATCGTTATCGTAAACATTTTCTTCTGGCACAAATTCGTCATCTCTGTCTCCAAAAATATCACTATCATCACCATGACTTTCATTCAAACATGCTTCCATTTCCAACTATCTTGGTCTCGACATAGTTCTTTTTTATTCCTATTGAATTCACAATATATATTTGAACGTTGTTCACTTGCGAAGATCTTCAATGCAAATGAAATTTTATATGAAATGCACTAAGTTCCCATATGTGTAGAAATCTACATAAGAAGGTAGACAACGTAATTTTAGTAATAACAACCGTCATTAACTTTTTTTTCATGGGGAAAAACGTTTTTTTATTGCAATATAAGGTTGTTAACAAAGTCAGAAAATTCCAGAAGTTATCAATTAGTGGTTTTTGAAAAAAGTAAGAAAAAAAGGTTGTTTGTGTGTAGTTTTCTACACAAGGATGAGATGAAGGTTAAAAGAAAAAGCTCACCTTGACACATTACATCACATAGGACATACTGACGCAGTACCTACGTTTAATGCTGATTGAATGCTCTAAAACTAACAAACTAAAACAAGAATGAGTTCAAGAATTACATGCGCACAAAATTAATCTTTCGGCGACGAAAAGGCCAAAATATTCTCTGAAAGCAAAAGTGGCAAAAATATTCTCTAACGCTGAAAAATAGCAAGAATATGCACGGAGCATATTCTTTATGCAATATTCCCGATTGGCGCCCCTGATAATAATTAACCTATCCTTATACAGTGACGAGTCCTGGATCGTATACGAGTACAGGAATCAATAGCAAATAACATACTTCAAAAGCTTTCTGATGCTGGATGCATGGAAAACATAATTTATTTAGAGCTGCAAACTTCATCTACACCAACTTCCGGGAAGCTTTGGAAACGACGCACGACTGCATATTGTAGTTTTCAACTTTCAAACATTGAACATATAGCCTAAGGATACAAATTGTACTGTTGAACTACCATATTAGATTCATGTGGGGGTGGTGGACTGACTTCCATAAAATGTTGTGCGTAGCGATAGCGAAACCGTAAAATAATGACTAACGCTGATTACTATTAATGACCTTAATTGTTATTTGGTGCTACAATTAGGCACAAAAGAAAAATAGAATTTTTCCAAAAATAAAAAAAAAATAAATTCCTTTGAAAGTAGCGGTTATACAGGATTACCATATATTCAACCTACAATAATGGTGGAACAACAGAAAAATTATTCTTTACATCGTTCTGAATGTACGGCCATTTGTAAAAACAAATTTAAGAAAATCTCATCCTTTTTCCACACACAAGTAAGATTAGTGAGGACACAAAGAGAGCAACGAAGACAAAGCAATTGACTGTAGCAAATCTGTCAATTTTACCTTATTCTGAGAAAAGATTTTGCGTTCAATTTCCTCAAATACAGATATTCTTCTCTAGTTACATACAACACACATACATACGCAGGAGGCAACACTTGAGTGTATAAGAGTTGTTAGGTGATTGATAAGAGACGATAATGTGATGGCATTTGCTATTTATCCTTAAAGGATACACTACATTTTGGTATCTCACATCGAGGGCGAGGGATGGTGTTGACTAGGAGAGCTGGTAGCGGGTAAAATTCCTAGAAATGGAGTGAAGATTGTTTGTTGTTGAACAAATGAAGGAAGACATAAAGTGTGCCAAATTGATACTCTTAAGATGTAGGGCCATTTATTTATAAGTATCAGGGGTATGAAGGCTAAGGCCTTTTTGGGAGCGAAGATATAGTGTTGTGTATGAATGAATATGTATTCCATCAAAAGGACATCAATCTTCTACATATTCTATTCACATACAAGTATCTGGAGTTATAGAAATCGCGTTGAAGGTTGTGGATTGTTAGCGCAACTTTTTAATTACTAAATAATATCTCAGAATTTGCTAAGAATCTATTATAGCTTACGCAATTTATGGCTTGAAGTCGTCTTGGTGGCAAAAGGCCATATCGACAAACTATCTGACCGATCACCATCGGGTTTCGGGTCTGCTTAAGTTTACCAGGACGTCCGGATGGTTGGGCCCAAAACACTGACACCATAATGGTTAGCACAATGGGTTCACATGAGGATGTGACCATTCACGTCAGCCCGCTTATAACCTAACCTAGGGTGAAACTTTTTGCGCAGCCTTCATTTTAAGAAATAGAAATATAAAAATACTGTCTGCCAAGGGACCGGATAACCAGCATTATCTTAGAAATTCGATGACAAAATTTTGGCTTAAGCATTCCTGGAGCGAAAATGCCAAAGATTAGATGAAATTGACAACCGACACATGCCCTAGCAGTCCCTCTCAAATATCTAACTGCTCCTTTGCTCAAAAGAGAACAAGAAGCACTTTAAAGATGTTGGATTCCGTATCAAAACTGAAAAGCTTTTTGTTACAAAATGTCCCCATAGTGTCCAAATTGTTTCTTATTATTACCACAATGCGTCGCACGGCTGGATCCCACCGAACTAAGGTGTACTACAAGTGAAAGTCAAAATAAAATTCATTCCAAAGCAGATGTACCAAAGAGATTTCTCACCACATTTACCACATAATTGTGGTTATCAAACACACCACCGTGTCGAGCTTTAGAGCACATATCTACATATGAATATGATAATAGGTCTTTTGAAAAACTTTTCCTCTTTAACATTCTATGGTTTGTTATCAGGCCCACATAGGAAGGATTTTGTGGTTCTACAATCTACATACACCCAGAAAATCCCCCTTTCATAGAAACCAACGACAAAAGAACCCGACAACATCATTCGCCCTAAACACTGAACGATTTCAAGATTATTCCTTTAATTAAGGAAAATAAACGGCTTCCTTGCCATATCCTTGGATTACATCCGGGACTATCGCCACGGAAGTCCTAAATGAATACCAACTTCTATTGTAATTCATAGAACACTTCTACGGCTCCTCTCTATGCGGTGTTCTATGCTGTGAATACTGCCTATACATACACATATACGAGTATCTATATGGATGCCATATACGCACCAGGTGCCGTGTGACACCATTTACTATGACAAGGTCGCCAAAGTCATTAAACAGGCTCAACTGGCATGCCAGATACTCGTACTTGGGCTTCTCCTTTTAGTTCGTTTCACCACACCGACAGCACTCGCAGCTGTTCATCCTTATTTTCATAATTGAAAAACGCCACCCTGCCCTCACCGTCTCCGGTACATTCCAACGGATTAATTATTAACGCGACCCCATTTTCGTTGTAACTTAGCGTGGCGCCCACTTTTAATCTCTTTCCCTTTGATGCGCACGAAGAACAACCAGAAGCTGATGTGCAAAGGATATGAAGGGGCAAATGTGGATAAAGGTGACACAACAGGGAATTCCATTAAAAGCTTCGAACTAAGAGTTGTATCCTTTGAATCGTAATTAAGGCAATTAACCACGCACTCAATGGGAGGTACAAACTGCAAAGACATTCAACTAATTGCCACTCATAAATAAATATTACGTTTGTGTGTTCGTCCGTGTGGATTCATTCTCAGTGAATGTGTGGGACAATTGAAAAACCCTTGCACTCCTTGGTAGGAGCTCACTATTTCTACTCGTTATCCTTTGCGAGCGCGTTCTTCACGAGGTGATCATCTACGAGTATTTTTGAAATTAATTTTCAGCAAATTTTCACAGGGCAATGATTTTTCTTCCCGTCGAAGAAGTGCTGACAATAAAATTCGCTCGTTTGATGTGTTATTTACATAATTTGTGACTTAATCAAAATAATAATTACTACCACGAGTGAAGCCAGGCAATTAAGACAGCCAACGTCGATTGCTCAGGAATGGAAATAGATGTGCTTCGCTATGTTTTATTCGCATAAGACTTAGGTATCTGGAGTGGAATGTGCTTCTATGAATTACTGAAAATTAAAGAATTACCTAAATTTTGTGTTCCTCAACCTCAGTGGGGGAATGATTTTGAAGATATTTGCTTGAAGAAGAGAAGATGGGCTATGTATTTGTGTACTTCAAAATTACAATTCGAGCAGTAAAATAGTAAAGAGTTTGTCTAGCATTTTCAATTAACGTTAAATTTTATTAACAATACGTTCTTTTAACCTAAAAATAAATTCACCAAATCGTCGCCCCAGAATTGGTTTGCCGTATACGCCGTTTGCACTTTTTTGGGAAATCGCATTTTAAAGTTCACGGTTCAATAAAAGCAAAACTAGTCGATAAGATTTTTTTATTTTTTTACCAAATATTATTCAGAATATCTACTTTCAAATCAGAGTTAAAGAAAAGCTCAGTCTCTCTTAGTTTTTGAAAAATTCAAAGTTTTCCTCAGAATGGCTTTGCCGTATATGCCACAAAAATCACTTATTTTTTGTGCTCTCATACACGTACGTCAAAAAAAAATGCACGTACGTCATTCCAATAATAAGCGAAGATTTGGATCGAGTCGTATTTTAAGTTCACGGTTCAATAAAAATAAAACAAGTCGATACATTTTTTTTTTTTTTTACCAATTATTGTTCAAAATATCTACTTTCAAATCAGAGTTAAAGAAAAGCTCACTCTCTTTTAGTTTTTTTTAAAAATTCAAAGTTTTCCTCAGACTGAACCGGCTTTTTCATTATATTTTCATTTTCCGCCCGTAAAAGCTCATATCGGACTAAATACACTTATTTTCTTAGTAATGTACATGCACGTACGTTAAAACATTACTGAATATAATTTTTAATTTTTATGACGTATGATTGAAGCCCATGGATATAAGGCAAAACAATACTAAACAAAAAGATAATGTGAATTGTATGGGAAATTTGACGTATATCCACAAAAATGGCGTTTACGTCAAACCAATACTACAAATTGCTAATTTTGGTGGATATACGTCAAAAATGATACTCGATATCTCAGGATTGGCTACAGATAGGACAAAAAGGATGACATATTCGAAAAGAGCACACGCAAAAGCATAAGACTGCGTTCACAGCTAAAAAAGGGCATTTTGGCGTTTACGTCAAATCAATTCTAGGGCGACGAAATGTCGAAAAGAACTCGACGAATAAAATAAGGAGCACACTTAACAGTGTGAATGCGTTATGCAATGTAGGCATTGTTTGAAGCGAACATATTTGAAATATAGCATTTTCACTTTAAATTCGTTTTTTTGCAAATTAAATTCGTTTTTTTTTATTTTAACATTAAGATTTGATACCAAATCACTTCGATTAGAATGTTGTTATGCGTTGTATACATATAAACAAATGTAATTAAATTACTCTCACATTTTTGCTTAGATTGAGCCGGTTCTTAGCCCTTAAATTTATCAAATATTAAAGTTTCCAAAGTTCACCAGGGAGAGGTGCAGGTTTGAATTTCAACTTCATAGGGTGCTGCTGGTTTACTGAGTCACCTTGCCTCTCACTGAAAAACATCTCACATTATAGACTTTAATGGAGTTCCTGTTCATTTGCTGCATTTGGTATTTTTAACACCATAGCCATCACGTACTCCGGCAGTCATATCTTGTTATCTGGCGATAGGCCTGCTCTATTACACTTGGCAAATTATGCTCTGATAACAGAACTGAGTATGTGTATAATTGACGTAAAAAACGATTTGGTAGTAAATTCTAGTTTTCCGAAGAGAAAACGAATTCAAAGTGCAAAAAAACGATTTAAAGTGAAAATGCTATATCCAGGCATAAGACGTATGTATGTTATGTATGTACGTATTTTTATATAAGTGGCATTTCACAGATCTTCAACTGTATTGTTTGATTTTGTAAAAGCAAGCCATTGACAATGTTAGGTTATGTTGTATGGGGTGGTTATGAGGCTGAGCCATCACAAAACACAAGGCACCATAATGGGCCCATCGGGAACCCCTGGGACCCAGTGTTCCCGGCAAAAATCGCCACTTTTGAGCAAAAAAGTGGAAAAGGGGAAACTGTCTCAAAAAAGGGGAACACGCGTATTTAAAATACTATTTTCGAAATCACAAAATCTTATGATAATAAGTCACCAACTCATGCATAAATCTTCGTTGTCAACGAATGATCTGTTTTGCCGAACAGCATCAGAAAGTACAATTACGCTCTGGACGTATCCAATAACTCGTGCGGCAGTAACTCTTTTTTTTGTGTTCTTAGCTACGTTCATTTTTCTAACATTTCAGTAATTGCTCCGACAAATCTGTCCAAGACGTCGATTATACGACTCCTTTTTTCGTACGTCTCGTCTCTTTGACAGAAAGGGTGAGGGGCGTAGTGAAAATTCTAAGATTTTTTCCGGTTGATATTTGGCATTTCTCGTTTGACAACCAAAAACAAAGCAGGGAATTTAAATAGTGAATTTTGAAGTTGATTTTGGAGCTAAATTAAGGGACATATTCCCTTCCAAAATACAATGTGAATTTCAATAAACGTCAGAATCACGAATGGTTGTATCAGGAACCATATAATCAGTACCGTACGTACCTGTCAAAAAGACAAATTACGAAACGTACGAAACGTACGAAACGTCCTTGTTGACATAATTCCAAAGCTTCTGGTGATACGAAAAAAAAAACAAAAAGATTCTTAATTAGTAGGAATGTCGCTATCGCCTGAACTACGAAAATTAAAAACTAAATTTTTTTCACAAAATGGCGGCTGTTTGAAAAAAAAATGATTTTTTGCCCTTTTTCAAAGTTTTTAAATTTTTAAAAATAGTAAAAAACTACGATAGAGGGATATATAAAGAAAATCCACGCCAAATTTGAAGTTAATTTGTTCATTAGAACTTGAGAAATCGTGTCAGACGTGTAGTAATTTCGAGAAATACGCATTTAAAGAAATACGTTACAACGACCTTCACATAGAGACTATCTGAGAATTCATGGTGTATAAGACATTTTCTGTAGGATAATTCAGGAAACGTTTGGAGGATACATTTTTGAAGGTCTAATCTTTAAAAATATGAAATAAAAATAAAAAACGATTTTTAAAGAAAGAAAGGTTTTTTTTTATAACGATATATTTTTATTTCTTTTCAAAAATACGTATTTTTTCCTTTATTTAAAAGGGGAATATTGCGGGGAAAATAGACAGAAAAAAGGGGAAACTCATTTAGAAAGTCTAGGAACTCTAGACCATCGTACCTAAACCGAAACATTTCCGTCAAAGCATTTAATTTCCCTGCAAAATTTTAAAACTTTATTGTGGCCAGTTTGGCCAGTCTCTTTCAGTGTACTAAAGAAGTAATTCCCTAAAACTTTCTTTCGAGAACGAGGACTAGGAGTTCCCTGACAGTCAGAAAGAATGTGTTCAATATCCTCCGATATACCTATGTCATTGCAGTACCTGCATTCATCCGTGTTTGAAAGACCCTTTCTTTTGGCATGTTTCCTCAGGAAACAATGCACGGAGAGTATTCATATTAGAGTTCTTTTCATTGCCCTATTCAGTCCAAGGATTACCTTGGTCCTTTTGCGTTCTTTGGCCAAAGAGCCTTAGATACCTTATGTCCCTCTATTCTTGACCATCTGTGGTCCGCCACCGCCATGCTTATGATTGTGTTGTTGACTTTTGCCCTGATGCGGCATGATGGCGGTGTTATGTTCACCATCTCGGTTAACCCGTGAAAAAATAATGACAGATATAATGCCTAAATCAACCACTTTACTGCATTATCTAGATAGAAGACAGAGAATATAATTATATTCTTTCTCAAATGTATTCGTATTCGAATCCATCTATGTAAGCCGTCAATGTGACGGAATTTAATTATTCCATAGAAATCCGAAGAAAAAAACTTAAACTGCAAGTGAGGTTACGTTAGATTTACTTATTTGGTTGTTGATACCATTGGGTTGTAACGCTATATACCGTTATTATAACGTCTGCAACTTACTAAAAAATTAAATTTGTATGTGTACCTTAAAATGTATCTTACGCTTAAAATTTACCTAAAGCTTTAATGCAGTACTGTGTCTTATAGGCCATCCATATATTAACCTTATCCTTGTTTTAATTTCAAATACGCACATATCCATATATGTAAATGCTACACCGACGCGACGCGAACTCGACCAAGCGCCCAAGACCGTAAGTATAAATTGCGATCTTAATTCAATTCACCATCTTCACTCAGTCGAGGAATAAGGTCCCAATGAAGCAAACCCCCAATTAACTAACTTCGCATTCTCATAAAGAAATCAAGACCTAAATGTAGAATAAACATAAGAATGAATTAAATCCCAATAATGGGACTTTGTTCTTTATGAACTAAGTCCCAAATGAACTTACTCCCAATGTATTTAAAATGAGACAAAATTCCGAAATATTTTAATCCAGTGTTTAATGATTTTAACAAAATAACAACAATAACAACAGACCGCCGTGCCCCGCGCCTGTAATCTCGTCACTGACCGCGCAGCAACTCGTTAAAGGTACAATTGGTGGCTGCTTTGCCAGAAAAAAAAAACCGTTGCTCTTGTGACGTAAACTAGTCATCGAGCCATTTTCGTAAGAAGTAAAGCGCTGCTCAGCAAGTGTGTGCCCCAATCGATGAAAATAAGTAGTAATCGGACAGAGCCAAGTTTAGTGAGTAAGTCGCATGCGAAATCATTTCTCAACTGAACGCCTCAATCGATTGCTTGGCCGGTTTATCTGTGTGTGACGCTGCACTATCAAAAAGCAAAATTACTTTTTTTGCCTTTTTGGATATGCTGGTTGTTTTTTACGCAAGGATTGATTCAAATCCATGATTTGTTGTCGGAAGCGGTCAGTATTTACGGTTTCGCCAGGTTTAGCAGCTCATAATAGATCACACTCTTCTGATCCTTTTTTCTTTGTCACATCAAAATCGTCACTTTCTATTTATTTAAGCTGCTCAAAACACTGTGATTCACCAAAAGCATACTCAAGGTAAGCTTCGACAAGCATTCGATGCGATTCTGCAGCAGTTTTCTTCAAATGGTAATAGAAAATCGATGCTGTCCGCATATCGTAGTTTTCAGGCAGAAATTTTGACATCTTTGACGCTTTTAAAAACTATGATGCATGCAACTTGTGTTGTTGTGAGTTGAAAATCTTTTTCAGATGTCAAAACAAAAAAAGGATACCCAAGTACTATTGTTTTATAAATTTCAGTTTTTATAAAATAATTTTTTTTACACAGACCTATTATTGTTTCCACCACTGTACAGTCATGCTAGGCACTCCTTTTGCATACGTATTTAATGAATAGCCCGTAATAAGATACAAATATGTTTGTACAATTTGCACCACAATTTGTACTGCTTTTGTAAACTTTAACTGTGACGAGCTGTGTCCAAATACTTTGAACTTTATGGTACGTTCCATCATATAGTAAGGTTTTTTCAGTTTGCCACATTCCAGTACTATTATTTACTCGTATGTATCAACATTCAGAAGTATATGGATGAAGAAACCCACTACATCCCTATTTCAGCTCTTGTCCTCAAAAAGTTACTACAAAGTTTAGATATACTAATTATAACCTACTCAGCAAAGACAAAGACCAGTCTCGACTTATGGCTTAGGGCAAAAACAATTATGAAAAGTTTCATGATCCAGTTATATAAGCATTATGTAAATTTCTAGCACTTCAGTAATCGAATAGCTCCTTGTCTTCGATAAAATTTCAATCCTCCTCCGCCATCACCAAATTTTACCAGTTGTGGAAAATGTGCAATATCCAAGCCCAAAGACTTGTCAATCCCCCACGTTGACTGACTTAAGTCAACTAAAAATTCCAATGGCAACCCGCAACCCTCTTCCATTTATGGTAATCAAAGAAGCCGTAAAAGCTTAGCCCTGAAATCCATCTCGAAACACCCAAACAATTTAAATTCCAATTATTACCTTGGCACGATGCGAAAAATCTTAAATAAATTCGCTAAGACATCCAATTCCATTTGAAGGGATCCACTTCAGCAAAATCCCCTTTTATAGGAGTTGCCACCCTTCAAGTTGCATACCGCTACCTCTAAACAAACTCATTCATCTGCGAAACTAATCAAATGTTTACGAAACCCAAATAACGGCAAACTTTATACGCCATAAATAACATTTACTCAGCGAAGCACCCAACGCCGCGCCGTGCCGCGTCCGCTCCCATGGGGTGAACAATGAAGCCGCTGCTGTCTAGGGGTGCATAAGACCTAGTAAGAAAGAACCGATGTAAGTGTTGGCGTCGCAAAAGTAATTTCACCTCATTAATGAATTCCTTTCAGGTATTCTCTCCTTAAATCCTTTGCTTGGCGGTGGAGAATGACGCTCCTGATATAACTACAGTGGCTGGGGAGCTATGGTATAGGCAGAGCATTGAAGGATATTTCTACTTTGGCGCGAGGGATGGTAGCACCAATCCACTAAATATACACCAATCCATCGTCATCTCATCTAAGCGGTGCGAAAAAAACCAAAACTTCAAATTTATTTTAGAATTCAATTCATTTTCGAATCTTAATTTGTTTACCCTAGCAATGGGTGAGGCACTCTGCCGCGCGTACCTACCCCACCACTACTAAGAGGAGCACTTAAATTTAACGAAGAGGACATGATAAACATGGAAATTTCCAAAAGCGGTTTGCTTCAATTGCACTTGAATGCACATTAAAAGGATGCACACGAGAAGAGTTATACATATATACAATGGTATAGTCAGACGCCCACATATCTACGCCCCTAAAAATGGGAATTATTTGGGGAAAGACAAACACGCATATAGCGGATGAGGAGATCCTTTGGTTTGGGTGAGGGAAACCCAACTGCATTGTACTCGTAGAATTTATCCTGTTCTCGCTGCTTACAAATTAATCAGGATTTTGGTGGCACACTGTGGCTCCATTGTTAATACCGATGATGGTGGTGGAAATTGTGAGAGTAAATCGAAAAACTAATTGTGATTGGGTGACTTGGCGCGTTGCATTGATGGGGGGAATTAGTTCGCTGAACAGTTACGATAGCGAATTTGTTGAACGCATTTGTTGAAATCCGTCGTTAGCGTTACCCAACGAAACGAGAGAAAATTTGCATGCATAAAAGTTCGAAAATGCTAAGTAGATTCTGGATAGGATGGGGAAGGGAAGATCTTGCTTCAAGAAAGTTAGAAGTAGATATTTGCTGTCGCCCTTCAAGCTCTGCACAATCTTAGCCTACCTTATGTTACCAGCAGTGGCACTCTTTCTCCAAATCATGGTACAACTGGTACAAGCTAAAAGTTGCAAGCTTTATAAAGGAATAAAAAAAATGGTGTTTCCATTGTTACGGGTGTGACATTGACACTCATGTTTTTACAAATTATTCGCCCAATATTCTAGATAAAAAAAAATAAAACTTGACTTATATATAAAACCCATGATGTTCTTTGAATCAATAAGTATAATTAATTTAGAAAACACTTGGTTTAGTAAAAAAGTATCATTTTAGTTTCGTTACGGGCGTGACCTTAGAAAACTAGCGATTTACGGATTGGACATCTAATATTCATGTGGTGTAAATTCTTGCATAGAAACTATATCTTATCTTTTTTTAAATAATTACCTGAAAATTGGTCTTAAGCACCAGTTAACAAAAGAAAACCAAATGTGTGGGAAACTGATAAAAAAAAAATGATGCGACTGTATCCAACAGTCCCGAACTATGTGTAAACATCACGCGGATGGGGTGTGTAGCTCCACTTTATTGGAAAGAAAGTAAATTATAACTAGTCAATGTTCGATAAAATTCAATCCAATCGCATATGTGTATACTCATCAAATCCACTCCATTCGCAGCAGTCGATGCCAGGAAACGAACCTGGGACCCCTAAACTCAGTAATACTGCGCCAAAAGTAGAAAAACCGACGCGCTACACACTCAACCGCCGCGGTTATAAAAACGTTTCATCCAAGTTCTTACATAAATAATATCAGCTTGTAGGTACTGTTCTGTTCTGCTCTGTCATCTCATCATGGGTAAGAAAAATAGAAAAAAAAAAAAAAAAACAACAAAACAAAAAAAAAACCGCCTCATCTATCTTCTATATTAATGTAATTAAATCGCTAGCGCAAGAGCTTGTGATTCCTCCTGAGAGTTTATTTCTGCTTCGATTTCAATGATTCTAACACTGATTGAAGGCTTCATCAGTATAAATAATTTAAAAAAAAAGCACATGAATGAAGTTATTACGGAAAAACATTATTACAACGTAATTTCATTCACAAATGAGGTCTAAATAAATAATGTCTTGGAGCAATGACGAAATGCACTCTAATTTTATAAATATAAACAATTTGTTTACACTTAATCTTAATATTTATCAGGATCTCTCAGGAAAATTAGCTCTTATTTTTTGGAACAAGGTGCCACTAGGGTAGAGTGACCAGATCCAAATAACCAAAATGTGGGACAAAGTAAAGAAATGCAGCCGGAAATAAAATCCATACATTTTTTTTTTAATGTGGGACAGTTATCATAAAATACCATTTATGTATATACATTTATCACTGGTAAACGGAGGTTATACGGTATCGTATACTCGACAATATATGTACTTTGAAAGTTGGTTTAGGAATATTGTATTTCTGAAAATGTTAGAAAATTTCTACCCATTTCATGTCAACAAATAATTTCACCTCTTGCCAATTATGAGCAAATTAAATCATTGGGCATGCTTTTAAATGTAAGGTTAGGTTAGGAGGGTCGCATGCAGTAAATTAAATTTCACCCAGAGGCCGAAGGTCGAGGTATGTCGAAACATACATTTAACAAAACCATTTCGATCTATTGATAAATCTCTTATATTTTAACTTTCAAATGATTTTAGCGTTCAGTGCAATTATTTTAATACATGCGTAAGATATGTATGTAAAATAAAGGATTGAAACACTTTAATTCGAGATTGTGGGACAATGTTGGACATTTTTTGTTTTGTGGGACAAATTGTGGGACAATTTTCTATGTTGGCCCTTTTATGCTAATGTGGAATTGTCCCACATAATGTGGGACGTATGGTACTAGACGCCAGTAGGTAGCCATTTTATTCGTAAATAGGTCGTAGGTATTCTACATGCGAGATTGTTAATATTATTTATAAGCTAAAAATCCAAATCACTGCTCTAGAAAATCCTCTTTCTTTTTACACCTCATTTGTTAAGATTGGTTGAGTGGGAGAGCCGCTAATGGTGATAATGATTGCAGAATATTGAAACGCAAAGCATTATGATCATGTAAGAGCGCGCACATATACTAGCATACACACTATTGCAACGATACCCACTGCTGCCCGACTGCTGGCAGTGGTCACCATTGAAAGAAAATTGTGGGCGATGCTTTGAACAATTCTTTTGAACATTGCTCAGCTTCAGGACAACGCAGAAGGATGTTTTATATATTAAATGAATCAGGGACAAATTTACTAACTTCACCTATTTTTTTTGTTTTTCAATCCGATAAGCCATTATTGAGTTACGGCTGTATAACTATTATTTGCCCACCCAATATGCAGTATTTTCACTAATTTTCCGGAATAAAAAGTGTTTATATATAAAAGTTGGCCAGGAACATAAGCAATCACTATGTCCATACTTCATCGCGCTGCTATGAAATTTGAGTAACAAATTTCGTAACCGTTCGGAATTCCGTCCCCGAAATCGCGGAATTACTCCACTAGAAATTTTGCTAACGCGCGCTTAGATGTTTACACATCAAATATGTTTTGAAATTTTTGTGACGGGTGTGACCTAGTAAGATTTGTACGAATTGAACAGATTATAATAAATAAAGTTCGAATGGGAAATTATTTATTTCTATTTCAATGATAAGAATACAATTTTATCTTTTATATCTCTTCAATGATAAATATATAATATTGTCTCTTTTAAAATTTTAGCATAAAATCTCTCAAAACTATGATTTTTGATATTTATAACTTCAAAAAGTTTGTATTCCAATCTACTAATCTACTGATTTTCATAGTAATTTTGTCGATTTTGGACAAAATTGAGCGTCCACAAAGCCGTACTTATTAATTCACAGCCTTTTTTCGTTTTTTTTTTAAAGTCAAGGGCCGGTTTCTATGGAAGCACCCGAAAGTAGATTCCACATGCAAAATTGTTAAATTTTTCATACAATTCCCTGTGGCTAAATAAGAAAATAATAATGAACACTAAACTGTAAGGCGTTGAAAATTTGTAAACTATTTACATTGTGTATTTGTAAATTGTAATAATGCTCTAAAATCATTGACTACGGTCTTGACAGCTTGACTTGACAGGACGGATCTACTGCTGACAACCATGCTAATCAAATAAGGACAACGACGTTCGGATCTGTATGTGGAATGTTCGAACAGACCGCGGGCAGCCGAACAACTAGAAAATGAAAAGCTGTGATATCTATTGCTATAAGGAAAATAGACAGCGCTTTTTTTGGATGCGAATTTGTGATATATGATTTGTGATGGTCTGCGTTTTCGACACGTGAGTGAACATCTTATGACAACCCGTGTCAAGGCAAAATTCACCAACATTTGCATAATATGCGCCCACGTCCCCGCAGAAGAAAAAGACGACTCTACCAAATATAGTTTTAACGAGCTTCTCGACAAAACATGCGAGCAATGCCCTGAACATTGGGCGATTTTACCGCCAAGGTAGAAATAGAGGACACCTTTTGTAGGTCGGTTGGTAAGCACAACCTACATGACACGACGTCCAAAAATGGACTAATGTTGATTGACTTTGCTGCAGAGCGAAGTACCAATATAATATAGCAAGCAAGCGGTTTCATCTCAATATCCATAAGGGGACATGGTGGTCTCCAGACCAACAAATTGTCAACCAAATTTACCATATTGCGATCGACACGAGGCATGCTTCCAGTATTCTGGATGTGCGAACTCTCCGAGCGGCCAACATTGACTCGGACCACTATCTTGCTGTAGCCAAGGTACGAATGGGGATATCCATAACGCCACAACAACGAAACACTGCGAGAAAGTATAATGTCGAAAAGATACAATTCCAAGACACCGCCATAACCTACAGCGAGCGGGTATTCCGATCTCTCGCTACGAGTCCTACCGCAGCAACAGCTAGTGCAGAAGACCAGTGGCAATACTGCCAGCAAGCCATCATAAGTGCCGCGAATGATGTGCTGGGTTTCAGACGACCACCACCGCGAAACCCTTCGTTTGATGAACAATGCAGGCTAGCAGCTTTACAAATGTAGCCGACGATTTGCTAGTTGGCATTTGACGGTCGTATTGAGTGGACGATAGCAATTAATTATGGAGTAGCTAATGTCGCTAATGTATAGACGACTACCATTTTTGGCAAAAAATCCTTATGAGCGAGGAACCACATTTCGATTTGGCTGACGCTATTGGGTCACCGAAACCCTCAATTGATACACCAAAGATCACTACACCCTCGAACAGCATGGCCGGCGGCATCATTGGGCAATAATTCTTTGAGGATGCTAGAGGCAATGCTTTAACAGCTATATTGGTGAACTTTCTTGTGCCCGAATTGGATCAATTGGGGCTACAAAACATGTGTTTCCAACAAGACGGTGTAACAGCACATACAGCTCGTGCTACGATGCAAATTTTGTGAGAACATTTTACCGGTCGAATAATGTCAAAAAGTGCGGTGATGTCGAGTGGCCTCGATTTCTTCTTATGAGGGCACTTGAAGGAGAAGGTGAACCCCAATTTTGATGCTTAAGAACAACATGAAATTACTAAAATTACTGCTACATTTAATAAAAAAAATGTGCTTAAAAGAGCTCGCCTTTGCGCCAAGGCCAGAGGCAGCATCTTGTCTGATAAAATATTCTATCTTCTTTCTTTTCGTTGGGTGGCGCTACCGTTTACAGTCAACCAGGGCCTACTTCTCGCAACCATTTATGTGTACATGTTTTATTTTTGTACGAATGGCACGGACCTTCAGTTGTTTGCCGTCTCCGAACTGCGAGTTCAAAAGCTCCTCATGACAAATGATACTCTTTAACTACTTCTCAGATATTTGGAAGATCTAGAACCGTGACAAAACGTTCAGGTATTTTGGTGGCATTGAACCTGGGCAGCATTGCGTAGGAGACCAATGTAGAGATCACATTCCATATGAATAATTTAGCCACTCAAACATTTGCCATTTTTACGATAACTCACTACCGATACCGTAAGCTGAATAGTTAATCGTGGCTTTAGGTAAAGTCGTACCCTGTTTGTTGTTTTTTTCTTGATCATTAAAATATGTTTGCATATGGCTCTAAGTACAAGTATTCTTCTTCCGAATACAACTACCCCGACATGATTCCTGCAAAAGATTATGATGAAATATATGTTCACATCTGTGTCAATATTTAAAGCCAATGCAGGGCATTAAGACCACCCGAACATATGTTTCCGGTATAACTGCACCCATTAACACTTCCTTCAAATGCACTCCATTTGCATATGCAAAAGCACCACTAAAAGTAACTATAACGCAGTCACAACCTATGTCAGTTTATAAATACCAAAGCAGCTCAACAGAGAGAAAGAGATAGACTGAGGAGAGTCTTACCTCTGTCCTAAATCCAACGACAGTTATTTCATCAAAAACTCCAAACTCGTATACTTCTCTTTGACCAACAAACAAAAAAGGAATATGACCACAATATATTTCGACCTACCTCATAACAGCCATGTCCAAGTCCAAGTCCTCATTCTCGTCCAAATACCGTTGCTCGTAAATAATCTCCGCAATGGAATGGAGAAAATTATTTAGTGGCCAAGTAAGCCGTCGTCGCCACCACAATGGGCCAGGTGCAGCAGATTTATACCATGAAACTAAGGCAGCAGCAGCAAAAGCAAATATATGATGATATGTAAACAGGACTCGAGTTTGTATTATCCTCTATATGGGTGGTAAGGATTCTTTACTCGTACCGAAAATGAAACCCCTTAAACTATGCAATTCGTTAGCTCTAAGGCAAATACTCGTCGACCAGAGCAACAAAAAAAAGGACATTAATGCACACACACACACGGTAGAAGTAAAAGTGTATCCCAGTCCCGGCCGGCGCGGCGGTGTGTTGGCAGCCGGAAGTTACAACAGGATGCGCCTGCTGTGAGTTTGTCTTCTGTGTGTGCTAACGTTTCGGGCACTGGATGTGGGAAGTACTAAATCCACACATTTTGCGGCTCCATGCTTAGTATTTCACAGAAGCGGAAACGGAACATGAGGAAGCTTTCATGTCTTTTGTTGGTGTGTGCAATTTTTACGCCAACATATTAATTCTGAATCTTTATATGCGGATATTACTCAGGATTCAGTTTTTTGTTTCTTTTTTTTCTGCACCTGGATTTGATTACCATCCAGATAGTTCCAGCTTTGCCCACCACCCGCCGTTATTACTTTTGCTGTGGGTACACATTAAAACTCAAAGCATACGGGATCCACAGGATTTCAATTCAATATTGCACAAGCGACCAAGGTGTGTCTTTCTTTCGATTCGAATGACACGATATTAATAGAGATGCAGTAGACTCTCACTGTACATGTGCACGTGCATGGTGCACATCCCAAGTTACATGACACAAACCAGAACAATCAATATAAGCAGCAGTGCCACCTGAAAAGGGGATCTGCAAGGACGAATGGAGAACGAGCTTTGCGAGCGTTTAGAATGACACACGATAACGGGTGGTTAGGTGGTTGGCTGAAAGTGAAGTCGAGCTTCGTTTTATGCATGGATTATGCGTCAGGTGTGTGCATTGTTTATAATGACTTCCCCTTAAACTTCCATTACATGCACGAAAGGAGTCGAAAATAAAGTAGCTTCATGGAGGATGGCAAATGCCATCGCCCAAGTTCTCTCCGATATGTTCACATTTTGATGAGAGTACCTTATGGTGGGTGCGGGCTCGGGGTGATAGATAGGAGAATATAGCAAATGCAAAAATGAAACGCATTACAATCTCATACGTGTGTATCTTTATCTATAGCGTCAACCGACAACCGGCAACTGGCAAGTGGAAACGGCAACCCCTGGATAAAAGACAATAGCAACAGCGGCAGGATGAAGACGTGGATTTTGCTCTGGAGGTAGGAGGAAAATCAATTTCGTTCACCATTTGCAGTTTGCAATTTGCATAATAAGGTCGTTTTGCTCAATTTACATGCGAATGGGAATAAGATGGGACACAGCACTGGAGGGTGGGTACGAGGTGGTTGCTGTGTATAACTAGGGCACTTGTTTTGCGAGCATGTGAAGGCAGTGTGCGGTGTCAACCATACGAGTACATAGGATCGTGTATTTGTTCCAGTTTTGTGCTCCTTGTTTTGTCGTCCTTTTTTTGTTCTTCTTTAGTTAGTTATGTGTGACTCAATTTTGCCATTTTGCTGTCTCTATGCTGTGAAATATCCTTCTCGACTTTCTCATTATGTTATCGAGTTTGTCCTGATTCCTAAAGGTGGTTAGGCGGTGACAGCCTGAGTGGTGGTAATACTCGTGGCGGGACTGAGTGTGGCGTAGGGTGGTCATATTATTATGTAGTTGCTTAATTTGGATGATGAAACGTTTTAAATGACTACAGGTGAGATAGAGAGGAAGAAGGATCTATCTGATGGGGATTGGGGTTTAATTTTGTTATGATTTTAGAAACTCATTGGGAATTATGTAACAGACGAAGTAGCTTTTTAATGTCTGTGTTGACGACTTTGAAATATCTGAATTTAACCTGTTCGTATATCCTTTCCCATCAGAAGTACTCACTTAAGGAGTTTAAAAATGACACAAAACTGTTAAGTGGTAGGTGGAAGAAAATAACTGGACAAATGTGTTATTAGGTTCTGAATTAAAGTACATATTATGAATGCTTAAAGCTCGTTGATAAGTGACATCTTTTTAGGTTAAGTTAGGTGCAGTGGCTGCCAGTAATGATTACCAGCGTACTTAGGCATCTAGAGGCGCATTGTGATACCAAGGATCTATAGCCGCTCATGAGAACCATTTAGAGCTTTGAATGAAGCGAAATAGACTTCTAACGTCTTTTTGTGCTAGGTCACTTAGGTCCTTGAAGAAGTATTCGCCTATGCAGCTGTAGTTTTCTGCTGCGGGAAATAGCTGGGCATAAACAGAGGAGATGTCCTCTTCTTCGTCTCTGCAGCTTATGCAGAAGTAATTTGAAAGGATGCCAAGCCGGGTCGCATGCTTGCCTATAAAGCAGTGTTCTGTAATGACACTAATAATTGTACTTATATGTATGATATGAATACCCTTATAATGTTTACACACAGCGCGAGCACATGAAGGACGAGAACGGGAGACAGACAGATCGACGTAGTGGTAGGAAACTCAGATGATAGGTTTCAATTTCAACTAACTCTATGGGTGGTGTCCAGGATAACTGGAGAGTTGTGTATTATGTTTGCACTTGCTTATGATTCACAGGAGTTTTTTCCCGATGTTTTTTATTATAGTTTGTGCGATAAATTTCTTCAGCCATACCCACCATCCTACTGCCGCACCCACCATACAATGCATTCGCATTGTAGTCTTTTTAGGGCGGTTCTAGGCCAGATCTGTCTGGTGGCAAGGCAAGTAGGTCCGCCATCCCAGAGAAATCGATTATGCCACCAGATACGAAGTATTAGCCTCCTATCGTCGATGGTTTATGTCTAAATTTACGATTGTTTGGAAAAAAACAATTGAAATTTCACATCTTTTCCGCTTTCAGCTGCCATATTTTCAAAATGGCGGCAGATGGAACAATTCTGACCCCAGATTCGGAGCAGGCGCGGAGTGGAGGGGGGGGGGGGGTCGTGTAGGCACTTCCTACCCCAACTCTGGCTAACCGCTACGAATTAATTCCAACTCCCAATAGATTCCACTTTTACACTCATAGAAAATATTCAAACAACATAATTCACGTGAAAAGGGTGAACCCCTCAAAAGCACTTGATTTCGGAGGAACATATTTATATTTTTTTCGTCTTGGAAAAAAAAAAACAAAAAAACTAGCAATAACTGAGAAGGCAAAATAACTGCATAATATACGGTTGTAAGAAAACAATTCCAATAGAATATTGATAGGAGACGTAGGGAGCAAGAATAAGACGCTAACGTTAGCAATAATAGGAATAAATGGGGAAAAAGTAACGTAACAGGGAGCAAATTAAACCGAAATGAAAAGCCAACGATGCATGAAATTACTTCGAGAGAAGTATCCTTTTTGTTTGCCTCTTCTTTCTCGTTAACTTCGCTTCCTTTTTTTCTGTTTTTTGCTTTTTGTTGCTTCTTCAAGCTGTTTTAGCGAAATTCTAGAGATCACAAAGGATACACAAAGTTAAAGTATGTAGCACTATTATTCGCCATTTGCTGGCATGAGTTGAGTAGTATAGGTACTGTTAGTTGTTATGTTCTCATTCCGCCGCGGACCACTGAAAGACGCCGGCTGTCGTCGTCGTTGTCGACAGAAGAACAAGTGGAAGAAGAAGAAGCAAAAATCCATTCTCAAGCAATTTTTGAATTTTTGCCTAACATAACTTTTTTTTTTTAACTCCACCCACCCACGGCCCACTTTTGGCGAAATGCCTTTTTCATTAAATAGCGGAAAAATATTGCGAAAAACCAGCAGAAACCAGAGAAAAACAACGGAAAAACTTTGTAATAGAAACAAAAAAATTGGAAAGGATTATTTTTCCACTTCAAAAAGGACCATTACCACAGCGAAAGGAAACACGGATCCATCCGTTATGTGTGTGTTGCCAAAGGAACAAGGCAAAAAAAAGTGGGCGCGGGGCGATGTGAGAAACTTTCATTGTTCTTTCTGCAACTGTAAAAGTTTGAAGTTTCCCATTGTATTCTTTAGTTTATTTTATTTTTATTATTATTCTTAGTTTTTGTGTTCTACCACTATATCCGTCTGCACCCCGTTGCCTAATGGTGGAAATGAAACGAAAACTTACTGTGTGAAAAAGGAGCAATTCGTTTTGATAACTGCTTTTTGGTACTTGGACTAGAATCCAATAAGATGGAGAAGCTCGGCCATTTTTCGGGGATTGTGGTTACTTAATTGAGCAAATAGGTTAATTTGAATTTGTTGAAGTGATTGTTTTTTTTTTCTCACGCTTTGCCATAGTTCTGTTCAAATTGAATTGGGGTTTTGGCTGGGTACGGGTAGTGGTGCGGTACATAAAAGTAATAGCGAAGGGCATCGCCTTCGCGAAGTGCTAAAAAGGATTTCAGCTTTTGATCCAAAGGAATTTAGAATTTTTTACGTTTTCCAAGTGAACAGATTGTAGTCTTTAAAGGACTTACGGAATAATAGTTATATTGTGATTGTTGCTATGTGATAGTTTAATACGAAATTGAGTTGCAGATTGCTTTTGATAGCTCTTAAGGTTTAAAAGGGATCTACTTAATTGGCGCTACAGCTCGAGCCTCGAGGTGAACCTGGGCCTGCTTCTCGCAACCATTTGTGTGTTCGTGTTATATTTTTGCACGAATGGAAGGGACCTACAGTTTTTTGCCGACTCCGAACGGCGAGTGGAGAAGCTCAATCGTGACAAATGATACCCTTTGATGCTTGTCAGACATTCGAAAGGGGGATCTAACTACAATATTTAGTGGGGTTGTCTTTTTAAGGCACGTTTTGAGTACAACGCATTTGCAGACCTTTCAGAAACTCTAATATCTCGTGACAGCTTTGACATTAATTTCAACTTCTATTATGACAATGGTGAGTGAAAAGCTAGAAGCATACATCACGACTAAAATAACAGGCGGTATCTGGTCGGTTTTGCGTTGTTGCTCTATTTTTCAGTTGGGTTATGCTGTTCGGCTTCAGTCCCAGCAAACTCTACAAAGTTTGTTCACGGTGCCACCTCTTTAAAATGTCTGACAATTATTAAAGAGTATCATTTCTTACGAACAGCTTCTCAACTTGAAACTCGGGAGATCACTGTCATTCATTCAGAAAAAGATAACACGCACACACAAATGGTTGCGAGAAGTCATTTAAAGTAGACAACATTTTTTTCAATACTCATTAGGAGCTTTTTAACCCCGCCATCTGGAGGCTTACGCAAATAACTGCAACAATAAATACTAATATACTATAAATTAACTCTACAGCCCACATCACACCATAGTTACAATTATTTGCCCTGAAAATACTGATGCACTAGGAATGGACACATTGCTGACAAGACCCTTCCTATTATGCGCGGCCACTGTTTATTAGAATTAACTTTAACCATACTTCTAAATCAGTTTGTCTTGACTAGTTTCGAGCTGTCCCCAGTAATATACCTTTTCTTTCAAATTTCCCCAAAGCAAGAAGTCCAATGGTGTCAAATCACATGACTTAGGCACCTAATTGAGATCACCATATCGTGAGATAATGCTATCTTCGAACTTTCGCCACAAAAAAGTAATTGTTTCTTTGGCTATGTGGCACCAACCTATTGGAAGCACATATTGTCCACATCCATAGCCTCCTATTGCGGCTACAAAATCTCTTTACGCGTTGTTCGACTCTGTACGTTTTCATGGTTCAACTTGCAATGAACTCACGAGAATGTCAAAACAGAAAGCAAAAAACATTTGACGTTTGACGACACCCTTTGTTTGGTTTTCTAATGAATCGAATCGAAGGGGGTATGACGTCTACTGTAAGAAATCTTCGGCAGGTTCGTTGTCTTAAAGTAGAAAAGACAAAAAACAGCTTACTGGTATTCTTAGAGGTCAGTTTCTTTTGCTTATTACCTATTATTATTATACTAGTTTACTGGTGCGAGGAATCTCGCATGTAGAAACCCTATACCCGTAGGTATAGGTAATAATATTTTTTTCGTAATAACTTTACTCGTATGGGTTTCTTCAAAAGTGTTGGTATTGATGAACAAAGTTCAGGTGATGAGCTTTCGATCAGTTTAAGAATCATTGAAATCGGTGCAGGAATAAACCGTCAGTAGGAATCACAAGCTCTTGCGCTAGCGATTTAATTATATAGATAGATGATGATGATTGTAATACATATTCTTGCGTTCGTTTTTACCCCCCTGTAGGTAAAAATATTGGGTTCGTTTGGATATATTTTTTTCTGTATCGAAATAGTTAAACGCGAGCATTTTTTTTAAAAACTTCACCCTTTTTTAATCACTTATCGCTTCTTTCATCGATAATCACATAACAATTCACTTTAACAGGTTTCTATAGCTTTTACAATCTTTTTATCATCTTTTCAACAATCGCTTTACTATTACTTTTCAATCACTTTATTATCTCTCAACCTCTTTTCAATCATTTTTCGCACGTATAGCTGTTCTAAAATCCAACTCGAGACTGACAAAGCCTCCTATTGAGGTATTCTATTTATACTCAAACCAATTGGTACCGAACAGTGGGCACCGTAGCGCAAGTGGTTAGTGCGTCGGACTACTGAGCCAGCGGTCTTGGGTTCGAATCCCGCCGCAAACACCTAAAAGTTTTTCACAGTGCCCACCTCTTTCGAATGTCTGACAAACATCAAAGAGTAACATTTGTCTCGATTGAGCTTCTCAACTCGCCGTTCGGAGTCGGCAAGAAACTGTTGGTCCCTTCCATTTCTGCAAAAATATAACACGCACACACAAATGGTTGCGAGAAGCAGGCCCAGGTTCACCTCGAGCTGTAGCGCCAACTAAGTAATTGGTACCGAACATTCTAGGCGAGATCTATGAGTTTACTCATATCCACCGTAATTCCCTAGATACATATAACTCAGTTAACCGTCGAAAGTACTTCCTTAAGAAGGAAACTAATTGGCCTAGATCAACATACAACCTAACCTATATTAATAAATTAAGAGTCAACCGTCAAACGAAAAAGAAGTTACTGCAGTTCAGCTTTGACAGTCATTACTACATAAATTATGGAGCATACCTGCTGGACTGGTAAAAAAAAAAAATACCAGCTGAAAAGGAAAACCTTATTTTCTGAGCGAAAAACATTACCTCACCGTCTATTCATTCCTAATGGACTTTTGTTGTATGAAACTCCTCTTTTATGAAATGGTCTCCCGCTGGTCCACTGTAACTGCCTGCCACACAAAAAAAAAGCAGAAAAAGAATATTTCACTATACTCATGTGCCATTACCCATTTACATGAATATCCTCTAAATTATTTCCCAACAGCATTTAGGCTGGTTCCGGTAATTTTTCAAACCAACCAACCAACCAACCATCCGCCTCACTTCATCGCATCGCATGAGCACATGAATCGCTCCGAATATAGAATGTCCTTTCAGTTCATGTGCCCATTAATTTTGCATCGCCTCGTAGTTTCCACTGAGAGCCTTTTGGCAATGACAAAACATAAATAAAGAATTTTTTGAAACTCAAAAACCACGTCGAAAATGGCATATAAACCATCAAAAGTCGACATAATGACCCGCACTGTTTTTCACCCCCACCCCACCCTTATATTTGCGGTCGAATTGGCAAATCATCAAATCAAGTCAATCCCACTCACCTGTGAGTGGAGTGCACATCGCCGAAGGTTGCCTCTCTGAAAGGACATTTTGCAAGGCACATACGTGCGAGTGGGCACTGAACTGATTTCTAGTTGAGATAAAAATTAAATTTAAAAAAGTGAAATCCTTAAGTTCTTCGGTAGGCGTTTATTTTGTTTTCTAATTGAAAACGCTGAGTTTAGTTTTACCGACCTCGGGTAATGAGTCAACACTGAGCGCAGTGTGCGGTGTGTGTCCTTAAAAGGGCCAGCGAGGCTAACCTACCAATCCATTAACTATATTAACGGTCTTAAGCAAAATCTGTTCGCATTTAAATTAATTATTCATCAGGATCTTGTTTTTATAACGCTTTTCTCTCTTTTCCTTTCTTTAGATTTGGCCAATGGGATCACAATGACCGAGGTGAAAATACCAAACCACATAATGCGATTCAAGACAGCGGTACTCGGCTGCCGATACAGTTTGGACGGCGAAGCATTGTATTCCGTGAAATGGTACAAGGACGGGCATGAGTTCTATCGGTACGTGCCTAGGGACTCACCACCAGGCCAGGCGTTTCCATTACCCGGTGTGAATATTGATGTAAGTGTTGGCACAATGATGGTAGTTAGTAAAATGGCTACGGTCCTGGATGAATGAAAGATATATGTATTCGCCTTGAAATAGGTTTTATTTTTAAATGTTTTATTCACACGTTTTACTGCATGCATTGTGGATTCTGTTGTGTTTTGTTTTGTAAAATATTTGCGGGGCAAATGTGTTTTTATTTTTTTTATTCCTTTAGCAGCATGACCTTTGGAACAAACTGAGAGGGAATAACGAGCGGCTTAGTAGCATGTTTATTAGAATTTAAAATCCTGTGGTAGGTGATTTCATTTTATGGTCTTTTCTGTGTTTAATTCCTGGAGCTGCGGCTATTTTGGATACAGAATGAGACAAGATCACGTACCTATTCTGAATTGCTATTTAGGGAGAGTGTGTTTTTTGATTTATAATGTAGATATTTGAATAAGTAAAATATTTATCGCGTAATGATGCATTGCAGGGAATTTTTTTTTTTTTGAATTATTCAATGTCTGTCAAGTGTGATGTAAAAGGGTGAGATATAAGTTCAATTGGAACGTTCATTTTTTTTGCCGTGCTTTTTGTATACCTTAACCTTTAAACGTCCTTGACATCTCCACTGACGACACATCCACATTTCCCGAATCGCATGGGCGTCCTTATCAACTATACACTGCGCCCACGAGTTTTCGGACAAACCATTATAGGCACTGTTGTGTACCATTGTAAATAAAACCAAACTACATATTGCAAAATTTACTTTAATTAATAATAATAGTCTTAAATTAGAAATAACACTACTTGTGAGCGCGTTAACATCTAGATTCGAATAATCGAAGCGCCTGGAATAAAACAATGTCTAGACGAAGACGTTGGAGAATTTGAATTCTTCTCTTTACTGTTTTCTGCGACACCTGTTGGTGGCTATTGGTAGTAAAACTTCAGTGTTAAAGTCGCCACACCATTTTCTCCACAATTATACATTCATTGATTTGTGTAGGGCTTTACTGGGTAGGTGGGGTGCTGACAACACTCCAAGCCCTTATTTTTCTAAAATATTATACTTTGCGACTGACAATACCCGTTATCGGTACAGTACCTTCCTGTTGTTTTCTATTATACAGATTCAGATGGTTTTAAAAAAGTTTGGTTGCACAAGTAAGCCGTGACAGACTCTTCAACCTGCAAGGGTGCTGTCAACACCCCACCTACCCAGTTGTGTAGTTTTTTTTTTACTGAGTGAATTTACTGAGTTAATTTGAAAATGTCATTTAAAAAAGATCAGGAACGCATTCAACTGTTATTGACACTATATAAATGAAGATCCAAGTGAAGAGCCGGACTTAATTGATACGTATGATGGCAAATTTGTTACAACAAAAAATAGTTTCAAAAATTAATACGGAAAGCACTATTTTGGAAAGGATGACTAAAACTCTATAAAGGGGTCTTAAAATTAATTCTTTTAACATTGTTCTACCCCACAACGATATCATAATGACAATTCCGTTATAGAACCACTTACCAGAGGAAATATAAGCGTACTAAAGTGAAATCATGATGGGGTGTTGTCAGTACCCCACTACCTACTTACGTTACTATTACTCACCTACCTACTAAAGGCAGCACATACACAATTCAATTCAATTGGAAATTTAGTTGTCAATTCAATTGATACTCGGCCACACACTACATCAACTGAGTTGAAAGACTTGGTATAAACAACCACAAACCACAGCAAATCAAATGACTTCCCCACACACAGTTCAACTGAGTTGAAAGACTTGCAAATCAACTTCCAAAAATCAAAATCTTTTGATTTTTCCTCAACCAGCTTCTCAACCATCAAATCGATCAAATGACTGCCCCACACACGGGTTGATTTTGATGTGATTTGACTCAGTTTACAATTGAGTTGAAGTGTGTATGGTGCGCTTAAAGGTTAAATGAACAACATACTTTCACATCCGGTTAGAGTAGGGTTGCCAGGATGACCTAAGCTAACCTTGGCCAAGGGGTGTTGAAATCGAGGACTTGAGAGCACACCGACTACCTAAAAAAGAGGACACAGAGCTATAAAATAAGATAAAGCTCATTTGCTTTTACAACTTACCAAACGGAAGCGAAACTCAGTTTTTTTCTGTATTTTTGCTTTGCAATTATGCTGCTCGACTATGTTCAATGAGCAAAAAGACAGAGCAGAACGGAACAAATTTGTGCAAAATGTCAGATCCAGTGAGAACAGAAAATTACAGTCATACATATATGTTTGTTAGTTGTTAAAGATGAGAACTTCATTGTCGATTGTTTTACTTACTGTTTTCCAAATTATGGCGTGTATTGGGGCGCGTGATACAGTAACTGATTGCCCTTTTTCAATTGAATTTCGATTTCTTCAATTTGCTGAACTTAAATCTTGTCAAAAATGCAATCACAGCTGATTTTGCCAAATCTATTCTACCTTAATAGTAACGGTGCAGAAAAACTGTCTAGAACGAAGTCATTAAACACAAAGCAAAACAGTTTCAGACAGAAGCATTTCTCATTGAACACGAAAACCTGATATTTTTTTAGCTAATGTTCCAAGTTTGACGTTTTTTTTTTTTTTTTTGAATGTATGACAAGCAATCAAAGAGTTTTATTGGTCCGAGGAGCCTCTCAACTCGCGCGCCTTCCGGAGTCCGCATAATACTGTAGGTGCATGCAATTCGTGCAAACATAATAACAAGCACACACAAATGGTTGCGAGAGGCAGACCCTGGTCCACCCCGAACTGTAGTGCCATACCTAAAGAAGAAGAAAGAAATAAGTGATTCCTGATCTTTTTAGAAATTCAAATCTTCGAAATACCAAAAATGACAAAACATTTTGTCCGCGCCTACACCAAATTTTCGATGTTTACTCATTGAATTCAGAAACAAAAATATAAAATGCTCTGTAGTTGGATGCTGGGCCACCCTAACCCCAGGGCTAAAAGGGCTATAGCCCCGGGGCGCAAGTCTTTTGGGGCGGCATTTTTTATTGTTGTTACATTTTTTTTGTTATTTTCTATTATTAATCAGTTCTAAATGAAATATCACTTATAATCACTTATAATATTCGGTTTTGGTTCGGTTAGCGCCAGTTTTCTATCAAGTGCCAGCTATACTATTGCAGGCTCAGCAGCGTCGCCGGGTTCTCTTCGACCGACTTCGTGAAACGTCACTGTATTTAAAAACACCTCACTCTACTGACATCACTATTGCGAAAGGCATAGTCTTACCTTACTTGTGTCTAATTTCCATTCATGTTTCAGTATTTTATTTATTTATTACAAAAAATTCCCTTGGGCAAATTTATGGAATCTTTTAAATCTGTCAAATCACATACATTTTCAATTTTTTGTTGTTCAACACGTTCGTTTATTTTTTCGTAGTTTCCATATCTTTAAGAGAATTTCACCCCCCCTCCCCCACTTCGAAATTTGACAGAGTCCGCGAACGGATCTATTCTTCTAGCTGCTATCTCTCAGTTTCGGCTGAGAACAGTTTTAACGGTTCATTATATTTTAAATACTACAGCAATCTTTAGGTACCTCTTGGCAGATGTATGAATTTTATGTTTTTATTTAGTGTAATGTATTGGTAATAAATTGAAAATTTCTAGTTTTGACACTTTTTCATAACTTTGCCGGTCACCATCCGCCATCCCGTGTATTTTTTTACGAATAGGGACGCGTTATTTTTGTTAGCCCATGGGCGCCGAATATCTTAGGACGGCCCTGGTTGGATGACAAGTGTTTACATTATACAGCCTGTCCCTCAAGCAAGGCAAGGTATGGTCTGAAAAACTATGCTACAAATTAGAACGAACATTCGAATTGAACGATTTGGTCAGTCAAGCAAGTCGTTCCATGTGAACCCCGCTAAATATCTTACCCTGACGATTGTCATTCTTTGATATCTAAAAATATATCAAATTTTGATAATTACAAAAAAATACAAGCTCAATGAGCAAAAATAACGAAATGAATAAAAAAAAAAAAAAGACAAATCAGCTGATTTGATGTTTTGACGACCAGGGTAAAAAGGAGAACATGCCCTCGAAAAGTAGGACGCCCGCCAACCGTAGGTTACGGTCAACATCCAACATTATCACTCTCAAAGCAATTAAATTGTTTAAAGAATAAGGAGCGTTATCAAGGCATAAGCCGGTGTATCGAAAGAAATAAAACAAAACTGCAACAAAACTGTAAAATGAAAATATTTAGATTTTTTCTAGATTTTTTGTACAAAATTTTTCCAAAAACTGCAATTCAGGTACTTTTTGGGAAAACTAGGACTCTTTCTAAACATAAAAGTAGGTTGCGTATTCTTCCGCCGCCAGTTAGTCCTAAAACTTCAATTTTTAAAGTTAGCCGATAAAGAGCAAAAAAACTTTAAATGGAAAGAAATAAGGAACAAGTGAAGCTGAACGTTGTAGCACAATAACCTTCCATGGAGAATGACATACAGTGCATGCTTGATAAGCTAGATAAGCTTAATATACCGAAGTCGACAGTGCACGATACCATACGTGTGTCACTTTAAAAAAAATCATCGACTCTTAAGACCCGTTAGAGAAGCGGAAGGCCCAAATTAACATCCAAACAGGAGCACCAGACTAAAAAATCAATAAATAAGAGTGATCGACAGCTTACAGCACCAGAAATCTTTGCAGAGTTTAACCGTTCGCACTCAAAGCAGATCAGTTAAATGCTTTCTTTGGGCCAAAATATTATCGGTGGCATTATTACCGATGACAAGACATGAGTCTATGAAAATGACATTGAAACTAACCAACAATCACCGGAGTGGCTCTTCTCAGACGAACCAAAACCCAAAAAAATAACGACAGAGTCGATTCAAAATCAAGGCTTTGTTGACCGTTTTCCTTGATTGCCGTGATGTGGTCCACTTAGACAATAAATAAGGAGGCCACCCCACGGCCAATGGTGTCGCCAGGCCAGACAATAGCTAAGGAGTATTATGTGAACGTATAAAAGCGTTTGAGGGAAAATGTCCATGTGTCGCAAGAGACCAGAATTGTGTATAAATAGCTCGCGGTTTCACCATGACAACGCACAGGCTCACATATCTCATCTTGTACGCGAGTATTTGATCAAAAACAACGTTCATACCGTTCTACAAGCTCCGTATTCACATGGCATGGCTCCTTGTGACTTTTTCCTATTCCCACGACTCAAGTGACCACTTCCTGGAAAGTGTCTTGAGACGATTGATGCGATTGAGTGGGGAACCGTGGCGTAGTGGTAAGTGCGCTGGACCACTGCACAATGCTGCTCTGGTTCAATCTGGTTCAAAGCTTTTTCAGTGTGCCACACACAGGCGGATTTTCCAAAAAACATGGCCAAAATTATTTTTTTGGTTTTGATCGTTAATTATTGTTTAAGTTTATCAGAAAATAAGTGAAAAATATATTTTTAGTAAATTAACACGTAATTTTGTAATATTTTATTATATTAGAAAAATTACAAAAAAATCCAAAAAAAAAATTAAACAAAAAATGTATGAAAAGTAAGAAAAAGATAAGAAAAAATAAAGAGAAAAAAATTTCATTTGATTTAAATAATAATAAATGAAAAAAAAGTCTCATCGCTTATAATGTATTTTTTTATACAAACTTTACTTGACGATATCTTGCAACATCGCAAACTTTCGCAACTGTTTATGGTATTTCCTGAATAAGCAAGTATTAAGGTAAATTTTAAGCTTTTTTTTATATAACCGGAAAAGGCGGGAAAACCAAACTTTTCCTTTATGAAACAAAAATAAAATTATTTTTTGGTCTCAAAAGGCCTTATTTTTGAGAGCTTTTAAATCTAGATAAAACTTCAAATTACTTAAAAACTTTCCATTCCAATTATTCTACTTACCACTATCAACAAATTCCAATCTAATTTATTTTATAAGTTCACACAGAAAATTAAAAAAAAAACAAAGCAAATACACCAGTTATCAAACACCCAATATGGTACTGCACGTGCTTCACAAAAGCTTCCATTTTAGAAGCATCAACCGACGCAATGGTTGCAGTGAACTAAGCAGGATTAATCAGATAATATGCTTAAGTAATATATTAACAAGTAAGCATGAAAAAAAGCAACAAATTGCATTTTTGTTTTTTTATAGTTATAGCCATGTTTTTTGGAAAATCCGCCTCTTTCGGATGTCTGACAGCAATCAAAGGATAGGAGTAGCTTTTTAACTCGAGCCGTTCGGAGTCGACAAAAAACTGTAGGCCCCTTCCATTCGTGCAAAAATGTAACACGCACACACAAATGATTGTGAGAAGTAGGCCCTGGCTTGGCTATCACAAACTATAGCGCGACCTAAAAAACAAAGAGGCGAGAAAGAACAATTCCCCAGGAGGAGCTGAAGGAGATTTCAAAATCGGCCTATGAAGAGTGTTTTGAAGATTATTGCTTGCAATGGAGATTACATTGAAGGGAATAAAACGAATATCGATGAATAATTGAACCGTTTTAGTTTTATTGAAGAATTCCGAGTACTTTTTGATCGAAAGGTATTTAACCATAATACCATATAATCATAAGTACAGTGAGTTTCAGCTATTGAAATTGGATCTACGAGTAGATACTCAAATGTCGAGAATCTCCATTTCATAAAAGATACTTTTTTGTCAATCAGGTCTTAAAACCCTGCTGAAAACTCCCTTTTTGAAAACCCCATTCCGTAGAAAGTCTCTGTCGGTCTTTCATCCTCGACATGCTGTTTTCAGATTTCCAAAGTAATGGCTTAGGCAACCGTGCTAGCTTGATCTTTATAGCGAAGGCACAGTCTTCATTTTCGTTTGAAAATTTGAGAATATCTGAACTCAGATCGGGCGTCTCTTCGGCCATCGCCGTGAAGAGCTCAATCGATGAAAAGGATGTGAGTCTCGACTTTGCGTTGGTTGATTTCTACCAGGAATTGTTGTGTATAAGCTATTTGCATGTATTTGGCAGATATACTACGCGCCGAAAGTTCTTGCAAGACATAAGATCGCTTTTTTTTAAATTATCAAGTCCTGCTCTGTACGTTATCTGAATATCAAGATAACCTTCGTTGCCTCTAAATATTTTCAATTTAAAAAATAAAAACCAAAAAATAAGCTCGAAATTCCTTAATTGAAAATTATGGGGGCACTTCAATTTGCCTACATCATATCACACATCCTCCATCTTCTACCTGCCAACATTCCAAATTTACCAAACTGAGAATATTCAGCATTGGCGCACAACCTTTGCAATTTACACTAACATCATCATTGTCGTCGTTGTCGAAACATCAAACCTTAAGTGCTTCCAATGAAAGAATTTTTGATTAACCACTTAACAAGGTTGAGGTACAAACTGACACACAAGCTTACGCCCCCGTTCATAGCATCCACCCATACATGCCACATTGTGGGGTAGATATCTAAGTAAGCTTTTCTTTGAAGTTCACCACAATTTGTATCACTCTGTTTGAAGTGTCTTCTGTAGATTGTGTCTCTCTGGCCTCGTCGTCGTGGCAACCAAGTAACTCAAAAATACCGCAACAAGGATAAGCATCAGGAGGGCACACGCAATAAAATTCCGCAATAAAACAAACACCAAAAAAAATTTGTAGACAAGGAGGAAAAAACTGCATGACAAGGCGGAGAACAAGCAAAAAAAAGGATACGTGGTTGTGAATTGTTCACCGGCTCTCTTGAGCCCAACAACTTTCAAGTCACGTTCGCAAAGTTGTGAAGTATTTCAAAGTCTCGCCACATTCACCGATTCGGTAGCGCGCGACATATTTGATTTCCGTCAGAGTGCTCGGTACTCGGTAGCCAAAGTAGCAAAAAAAACAAAACGATATAAAAGATACGAAGACATCCTATAGAGCAAAAAAAGGATGTTACATCACAGAATGGTATGACTACGATGAGTGCATAAAGATCAAAGTTGTAGATTGGGAACCTCAACTCATTGCAGTATAGAGTGGGGCTTCGCCGGGATTTACATGGCTACGTGATTTTTCTTCTTCACATGGGATTGCTGCGCTAGTGGGATGCGGGAAAACCTTTTCGCCGCAAACCTAATTTCGCAGGAAGTTTGATGTGTATCCTTATAAAAATAGAACTGATTCATACAAGGCAACGACGACGACTACAGCAATAACAACTAGTGGGTTGTACAGCTGGCAGGCTTTAACCCCCCTCCTAACGAGCAACTTCATTTCAGGTTAATTTTTCTCACAAGGAAAATGTTGGAAAAGTTTTTGTAATTTTATTATGGTCGCTGTGCTGCTGCCGGCATAATGTTGTCATTTTCTCTTTAACCGCCTTCCACATGTAGATAAGATACGAACGAGTACATACTAATTGTTTGAGGCAAGCAGGACAGCAAACAGCAGCTGCAACAGCAACAAGATACACAATTATCTATCCAAGGATAGTGTGTGAAATTCAATTTCCTGGAAAAATGCAAGAGACTCGTCATATAGGAACAAAAAGTGGGAAGTTTTAATGACATATGCGTTCCGTTTTTAAGTGCAGTTGTTGGAAAGTTTAAAAATTGTTACTTGTTGGCTGTGGTGATGCTGACAGAGGTTTTTGGTTTGGCCAACTTAAAAGTGCATTTTTATTCTTTGAACATGTGAGATTAGTGTATGGCGATTGGAAATAAGCTAAGCTAGCTTTCATGCCTCAAAATAGTCTTTTTCGAGAAGCCTTATGCTTGAGTTGAGATTGTTATGGGGACTAAAAGGTTTCTAATTAAATCGAGAACAGAAGGTACTAACAGACAGGGTTCCCAGATTGTGGGGAAAAGCACCGAAAAGGGGAGACTGTATCAAGAAAGGGGAAAACGCGTATTTGAAATACCATTTTCGAAATCACAAAATCTTGCATAAATCTTCGTTGTCAACGAATGATCTGATTTACCGAACAGCATAAGAAAGTATAATTACGCTCTGAACCTATCCAAGAGCTCGTGCGGCTATGTTAATTTTTCTGACATTTCCGTATTAGCTCCGACAAATTTCTCCAAGACGTCGATTACACGACTCCTTTTTTCGTACGTTTCGTCTTTCGTCTTTTTGATAGAAAGGGCGAGGGGCGTAGTGAAAATTCTAAGATTTTTTCCGGTTGATCTTTGGAATTTCTCGTTTGAGAACCAAAAACAAAACAGGGCATTTTAAAGTTGATTTTGGAGCTAAATTTAGGGACATATTCCCTTCCAAAATATAATGTGAATTTCAATAAACGTCAGAATCACGAATGGTCGTATCAGGTAGGTACCATATAATCAGTACCGTACGTACCTGTCAAAAAGACGAATGACGAAACGTACGGAAAAAAGAATCTTGTAATCTTGGTCCCAACATTGAAGTCTGTCAGACAAATTTGACATTGGATGGCATTTTCTGTCTAACGGGCGACGCGACGGTTTGTTATTTGTTATTAGTTTTCTGTATGTTACGTACATATATAATGTTATGTTTTAAATAAAATTTTTGTTCCTTGTTTTTGTTTATGACTTGAATTTAATTTTCTTTATTAAAGCAAGGTTTTTTTATAACGATATATTTTTATTTCTTTTCAAAAATACGTGTTTTTTTCTTTGTTTAACCGTCACACGGGTGACAATTGTTGCCCCTTAATCAGTACCTTATTAACCCAGGTTAATATTTTTATTCCATTCCTCTTTCTATGGGCTCTATGGTCTACAAAAACAAAATTCTTACTTCCTGCCTTCCTTTTAATTGTTCTTTGTTGTTTTTTGAATAAATTTTGCAAATTAAATTTTTCCGCACCTGGAAAATAACAAGGGAAATCCCCCATTAGTACGATTTACATTGGAAAATTAAATTTTATGTGAATTGAGCGAATTTCCTTATCAAATTTGTTTGACAATCATATTCAATCAGTACACTTGTGAATTTCATTTGTGTGAAAATGGATCAAAATAAAATTTAAATTTCTTTCAAGTGTGGGCATCATCCATGTAAAGTATTAACACATCACATACAGTTAGATAGGTAGACTTAGGGTGTGCAATTTGATACATGATATGATTTTTCTTCAAGATTGGCACACGAAGTACAACAACAATACTTGAAATCGATTCTTGATACACTTCATTCTGATGATGAAGAAGATAGCATACAGACTTTAACAAAAGGAGGTGTGGATGTGATTAATCAAATGCTTGGTCAAAACACAACTAAGCTGAAAACAAACCGCTGGCTCTATTTTACAACATCATGGACATGCACACATATTCATATGTAGCTGACTTAATCTTTTGGTCCAATAATACGTTTGTCTAAGATAGTCGAGCCAACGCAGAGAGTTTCTTGAAGAGTTGAGAAAGCATTTTTGTACGCCTACAATAACTAGAAGAGCTCGAATTCCTCGAAATGTGGGCAAAGTAACACTAAAAATCGCATTTTAGGTATTCCAATTGATCAAATTGAACACAATACCTAGACCTTCTAGCCATTTTTTCTGATGATGCTTCTCAGGAAGAATCTTCAAGTGGCCAAAAAATTCGAGGTTCGTGCTTCATATTACGTTATCAGCAAAAAAAAAAAAAATAATTGAAAAGAGCGACACAAAAGAGTTTGACTGAGTTCCAAAATGTAAACAAAAATGTTTCGATGCGGTAGCAAAACATTTTTGATACGCATCCGCAATGCAACCTTAATGCTTTGCATAAATTTTACTTTGTAAAAGTTTAACGTTTTGAAACGCATTTTATACAGAGCATGTCTAATAACGTTATATTTAAAAGAATTTTAAATCAGTGGTTTGAAAATGTTGACAAACCCATGGATGTATTGTATCCACCTACAGTAGAAATATATATTTAAAACTTGCAGAAACAGACGTGATGCACATTATCTAGACTAAGGAATTCCGAAGAAAGATTTCTAAATCTATGAATATTTTTTAAAACTATTGAAAGGTATCCCAAATGATGTTTATCATAGTAATTTCAGGATGGTACGAGATACATTCCAAGTACCTAATATTTATAAAAAAAATGTTCATGCTGTTGTGGGTAGCAGCATGAAATTTACTGAAATTCAAATAAAAGCATCGAAAAAAATATCGATGCGCAGTTTGCTTAGTTTATGCGCATCAAAAACGTTTAGGATGCGTTAAGAAACTTGCGACTTTGTCATAATTTTGTTGTTTCAGTTTCGGAACTTATGACTTTGTATCTACAACGCATCTGATGCATTTTGGAACTCAGCCTTTCATACAGTGCAGGAAGCCTAAGTGCGTAGTTTGACAATGACGAAGTTCGAAACTACTAATCTATAAATGTAATATGTACAATGTACTGTACATAGTACCTTACCTATGCATGTTCATAGAGGTACTGAAATGTAATAAACAACAAATTGGTTTCTTTCGTTCACAAATTTGAAGATGTAGCTTGCAGATACCACCCAACTGAAACTGTATGTGCAACATACTCATATGTAAAAACATCGGTATATACATATGTGCATATATATCTATATGTTTATATATATAGATACAAGCTCGTAGGCATGTATGTATGTATGTATGTAGCTATGTATTCCTAAAAAAAAGTAGAACTATAGGACAAATTCAGAATTTTTTCATACAAAAGTGAAAATATTAACCTGGGTTAATAAGGTACGTTTGCTACAATTTATCGAAAAATCCGTCGAAAAACTGTCAGAATTAATTTTTTTCTATATTTTTCGAAAAATATCAAATATTTAGTCACTGAGTCTGAATGAAACGACATTTAGTTACTTTTGAACTCCAAGATATGATATAATGAAAGTGCCCATATTAACCCCGGTTAATAAAGAAAGTGTGAGGGTTAAGGGGTTATACAGTCAGGAGAGCTAAAAAAATTATTTTTCAAGAATTTTTCCTGAAAAAACATTTAATGTTATTAATGTAAAATTTATACATGTTCAGGTAACTTTTAATTGCATTTCAAAAATTTTTTTTTTGGTTAAAATAATAATTTTGAAGGCTGCTATAATAATAAGGAAAACTAAACGGGTATCGTTTAAGAAATGTATAATCTAGGTACTTATCGAAGGAATAAGCAAAATAACATTTTTTACAGAAATGGCGTTCTCTCAAGAAAAAAAAAACCATTTTTGGCCAAAATTTCGGCATTAAATTGTTAATAAAAAAAATGTTTATCGGTGAGAAAAACCTTTAATTAATTACTAGAAAAATTACTTAAGAAGCTTGTGTTAAAATTTGAGACGGATCAACAACAACATGGTTTTGATAAAATGCGTTTGAAGTTTGAAAAGCACTTTACATAGAGTAAAGAGAGCGCTCTGATGTCTTTACAAATATTCGTGTGACTTCTAGAATAATCGTCGGATCGACTTTCTGTGCATATATATGCTTAAATACATATACATAACGAAAATGAAATAAATAACAAAAAGATTTTTTGCAAATTCTAACTGTATAACCCCTTAAAAAAGGGGAATATTACGGGTAAAATAAACATGGCAAAATGCTACAAAAAAGGGGAACTCATTTAGAAAGTCTGGGAACACTGCTAACAGATCGTTTTGACAATATAGCTCCTTAGGTATTTCCCCTTTTTTTTCAAATTACATTACATATTTTTAAATTCCTTTTATTTTTCTTTTCAGCTCCGCAACTCTTCAGACACTGTTGTTACACTTCGCCGTGTGACACTGGTATCAACCGGTCTCTATAGATGTGAAGTTTCCGGTGAAGCGCCCGCATTCAACACAGTTTCAGAGTCAGAGAAAATGACCGTAGTCAGTAAGTTTAAAAAAAAAACTTCACAAAGTATGTCCTACAATGTACTATCAATGCCCAACCCTGGATACGTCTCCGGGCTTGCATTGTTCACTGGTATTAATTTCGAGAAAGGTTCGCATTCATTCACAGAGTGCAATGCTATCGTCACCTGTACTTTATGCATGTGCCATTGTCGCAGTCATGTACGTCCTCAAAATGTGAACTTTCCATTCACAGGATCTAGCACGAATTCTCTGAATAGGGTTATACGAGTATGATGTGACACTGTTTACCTTTATTGTGTAATAGAACAACAACCATTTATAGGAGAGTGTAACGTGCAACGACATTTAGAGCAGGATAATGTGGTAGGCATTATGGCTCCGTGGTTAATGTGTTAGACTATTGAGCGTGATATCTGGATGGACTAAACCACAGCTCTTTTGAATTGCCAACAAGCTTTTAAGAGTATAATTTTTCAAAAGGAGCCTCTCAATGCGCCAGCCGTTCGGAAACGGCAAATACAGGGTGGCTGGTTTTTAAAAACAACTGATTTCAAATGGCCTCCGCATTTGGTGACGCATGTAAAACATCTTACTAAAAATGTGTCCATTACTGCCCTGCCCGTAGGTTTGCAGCGGGAATCGTTGGACTGGATTGCTTCAAATCAGTTAAATATTTGGGTTAAGTCTGGTAGACTTTCTGTTTACAATAACTTGGTAAAGCAAAAACACGTGCAGTCAAGTCGGGAGACTTTATCGACCCGATAGAATGCGGAGTTCCTAGAAATTAGCTTGTCTGGAAATTTTCACTGCAATTCTGTCAGTCTTGGCAACTTCACATTGCATCATCTGGCTGAAACATAGAGCTGAAAAGGAACTTCTTTTGGCGTAGTTAAATAACAAAGTATGGCCTGACAATGCAGCTTGATGAAGCTGCACACCACGCTGTGACTGGAGCTGGATGCAGTTCCATCTCATGGAGTATCTCAGAGCTTAGGGTGAATTTATATTTGACAATTTTCCTTTTTTATATTACAATTTAAATCAAAATGGGCCTCGTCGGACATTAAAATGGAGTTTAATATACAGCCCTATTATGGTTAGCGAATCGAACGAAAAAGTTAGCGAATGTGATAGTTTGGTATTATGGTTAGCGAATCGATCAAATTACATTCGCTTCAAACGTCAAAAATTAAGCGAACTGAGATATCACCTTATTATGGTTAGCGAATATTCGCTAAACTTATCATTTCGTATGTCAAATCGAGCGAATGAAAATATTCGGTGATGTCGAATAATTGTTTGTTATTATTGTTTTTTGTTTATTTTTTTTGTAATTTTTGCTTGGTGTTGCTGCCAAATATGTGAGCGGCAAAGGTAAATACATACAAAATTATAAACATAACATATTAATCACTTCAAAAATTGAAAATGACTTTGCAATTTTAAAAGAATACAGAAGTAGCAAACGGAGCACGGCAAACGGTATGCGTTTCTTTGCCACCTTTGGAGCTAGGCTGTGGATGAGCTACCCAGTCTTCAAAATGCAGTCAGTACTTGGTATTGTTTTGGCGCAAGAGTAAACACTTCTCCTTTATGAGAAATTGAAGAGGATCTGCAACAACAAAATTCATATCATCGTGAAACTCACTTGCCAAGTCGTACCAGACAAGGATTCGAACTATCCCGAATTATTCTTCGTAGTCTACGCATTGTGTTTGTCCATAATACTCAACGTGTTCATCACAAAATAAATCAATCAGCATATTATATATTTTCAGTGTATTTTTTAATAATCAAAAATTCACTGTTAGATCCCATTCTAAAGGAATACAATTACACCACACAAATAAACCAAAACAAATTTGCTTTTGGCGTTCGCAAATTAGGAACCGAAGCAGGGCCGTGTATGCAGGTTTCTTTGCCACCTATGGAGCTGGGCTGTGGAAGAGCTGCCCAAATGCAGTCAAAACTTCTGATAGTTGTTTTGGCGCAGGCGTAGACACTTTTCCTTTATTAAAAATTGAAGAGGATCTGCAACAAAAAAATTCTTATCGTGAAGCACTTGCCAAGTTGTACCGAACCATGGATTGGATTTATCCCGAATTATTCTTCGTAGTCTACGTATTGTAATTGTCCTACAATAGCTTATCATATATTTTCACCATATCCTATCCTACTCCTATCCTATCCTATCCTATCCTATCCTATCCTATCCTATCCTGTCCTATCCTATCCTATCCTATCCTATCCTACTAATATATAAATGTGAAAGTTTGGATGTTTGGATGTTTGGATGTTTGGATGTTTGGATGTTTGGATGTTTGGATGTTTGTTGCTCTATAACACCTTAACGGTTTAACAGACTTGAATGAAACTTTCGTGAATAGATAGTCTACTTCCTGGATTAGAGATTAGGCTACTTTTTAAACAAAACATACAATTCCTTGATTCCATAATTCGAGTTATTCCAATTTCCGCTTTTATTATTTGGTCATTATTTTTGGGTACACCATTGTCATTGATCGTCACTCTGTTGGGAGAGGGTTGTTTTTGTAGATGTTATGCTCTTCTCTTCGCCACAAATCCATCGCTATCGCTTATTCTTTATTTTCTTTCTACCCATACGCGCATTGAGTGATGGGTAAACCATTGCCATTGATCAGCACTCTGTTGGGAGAGGGTTGTTTTTGTAGATGTTATGCTCTTCTCTTCGCCACAAATCCGTCGCTGTCGCTTATTCTTTATTTTCTTTCTACCCATACGCGCATTTAATTATGGGTAAACCATTGCCATTGATCGTCATTCTGTTGAGAGAGGGTTGTTCGTGTTAATATTAGGCGTGTTTTTTTGAAACGTAGCTAGCCAGTCGTTCATTAAAACGATTCTCAGCCAGCCGAACCCAGCTGACTTACCTCCAAGTTGGTGTGTGTGATTTCGGTCATATGCATGTGATTTCGATCAGCTGTTAAGTGTGAACTGTCAAAGTATTCGGCATTCAACCAAATCGATTTTTTTGTTATTTGTTGTGAAAACAATTAATTTCGGTAATTTATTCAATAGATAATTTACATAAAGTGATATGAAATCATAATATAGTGGATTATTTCAGTGAAACATCATTTAGTAATTGAAATTATATAATTTTCGTACACGGCAGTCTGTCAAATGTTCTACAAATCGCTTTCAGCGCCCCCTGACGATGAGTAGGCGTAAAATTCCTAGCCAGCTGCTTTTGGCTGCGGATAAAATCAAGAGTTGTAGCCAGCTGATTGTTGTATTTGTTTTACGTGTGAAATTTGACTTTGCTAGCAACTACTGGCTAGCTACGTTTCAAATAAAAATTAATGCTTTGTAGGATTGTGTACAGGGGGAATGATTTTGCTGATATTTGCTACCGACTTTAGTTAGTTGTATTTCTGCTTCATCAGCGCGCGGATGTAGACCGGCGGAATGGGGGAAATGTACGATTCGTTTTACTTTCTTTCTTTTTGTCACTTTACAGCGGTATTTGGTTACCATAAGGTTAAGTCGTTGAGTCAGTGGATACCTTAGAATAAAGTTTCACCTTTTATTTCAATTCACAAATACATATGTATATTGTAGTAGGGGTAGGTAGGCGTTGCTGAGTTTTAAAATCAGTAAATAGTTGGTGATTTTAGACAAACCTTACCAGTTACTCTACGATTATTGCTTACATCAAAGCCTAATATCTTCGGCGTTTACATAATGTTACTTTAACTATGAACATTAAGTACAACTCTTAGATATAAGAAACCAGAAAGTACCATTATTTGATGCCCATAAAATACATATTATGTAGGTACATATGTGTGTAGATGTGTTTGTACACAGGTATACTACATTTCCATTAATTTTTTATGTAATCGTTTCATCTATAGGGAACAGCCACTAAGTTCAGGTTATAATGTATTGATTTCAGAATTCTTTAGAATCTTAATTTAAATAATATCGCTTCCTACTACTTCCTTTCAATCATACTACAATCAAACAACTATACTACAATCTACTACTGATTTAAAGCACGGGCAACGCCGGGCAGGCAACAGCTAGTTTTTAATAAATTCACAATTAAATCCTTTTAAATGGAAATACCCTAGAATACAATAACACGAATAAACCATTTAACTCGTTTTTTTTTTTTTTGTTGTGGCAGCAGTTGTTTCACAGGCGAATGAAAACATTCGCTAACCATAATACCACGATACGGGTGATTCGCAAAAGAGTTCGCTTCATATCGAACGTCCTCTTACACCATTTGAATGATCTTCTGGCAAAATTTCAAGCGACTCGGCAAGTCTGCTGGGTTCAACTTAGTTGTTATTTGAACTTTGTAGGGAAATTTGCTCAAATCTTTGTGCAGAATTGTCTGCAATGATTGCCTGCTTATTCCCATTTGAGCAGATAAGTTCTCTGTCGAAACACTAGGATTACTTTGTATGGCAGCAACTACAGCAGTAATCGTATCCTGTGTTCTAACTGAAATATCGCGGCGATAAGTCCTCTTGCTCGCTAAAGGACTTAACTATACTCATCACAGTCCATCTGTTTGGAGGAACGTAGCGACGCACTATCCAAATTCTAGTGTCATCGTCCCAATTGTCCATTGGTAGCAGGTTTCATCAGCCACCCTGTTGGTTCATTCCAATCATGTGAAAGATATAACACGCTCAAACAAATGTTTCGAGCGAGAAGCTATGATTGGTTTTTATTGGACTGCTGGCTATAATTTTTTTTTTTTTTTTAACCACAATCATAACGCCTTTTCTTATTTCCCCCGACATTTTTCATAGGGTATGACTTTTTCTTTCCACTCAAAGCTATGCTATATGCATTTACATCCAATTAAAGGCAAGACAGACATCATTATACATACATATTTTTAAGAAGAGTAAGCTTAAGTTCAGACGACCCACTGACAGAGGTTTTATGATCAAAGGATTTAAAATTGTGTAAGAGACCCTGCTTGCATCCGAGAAGAGACTATAGTAGAATCATTTTCTACATGACGAAAATGGAATGGCTGATGAACTGGCTCCTACATGAATTGAGATTTCATTTACACTGTAAAACAAAACTAGTATCTCACAAAATCCGGTTAGCCACATCCCATCAATTGCGGTAATTCAAGCTCTCTACAAAAAGGGGGGTAGTCAAGTCGTGCCAGCCTGTGCAGGTGTAATTCACATGATAAATCATCAAATTTTGACGTGAATGTAAGTATGTAAACTTGAAAAGGAATTAGAACCAATCAAGTGAATGAATTGCAAATAGATACATTTCCAAATCCTTTTATTGAAATATCTCAATAGGAACCAATAAAAATCCCCTTCATTCCTGATAGAGGGAATTTTCTTAGAACCAACTACAAGCTACGAGTATCAGGAAATGATTTCTACTTTTATCTGGGTTGCACCAGGAAGCATTCAATTTTCTTTCCATAGTATTAAATACTTCACCGCCACTGCTTCAACCGCAAAGAACAATCTTACCCACCACAGGCAAAGGCAATTTGCTTTACCACAAGGAAAATCTATTCAATTTCAAAAACCACTCTCGGACGAAAGTTTATTCGTCCTTTATTAACCTATATTGATGGTGTGCAAACATAACCGCTGGCCAGTAAACTGGGAAAATATAACTTTCACAAGTTTTCGCCTTTTTTGTGGTTGTAAATATTGCAAAAAATAAATAAGTAAATATTTTTTTATTGTTAATAAACGCTTTCCGCAAACCCAGAATCTGGAATCGCCAACGGCAGGAAATTAAAATTCTGCCCGAAATAAAAAAGAACAGCGCAACAGGCGTTGCTAGAAGACAAACATCGTAAATGGGGAAAATAGCACCAGACTCACATCCACACATACTTTTCAGGTGTAGGTTATATTGTTTGGAATAAGTCGTATTCTTCCTGGGAAGGATTCATCTTAATCATTGTGCAAGAGAACTTCTTTAGAGACTTTGAAAACGAGCATAATGAGTTATAAGGAAATTAATTTGATACTTTTTTCTGTGTGCCTCTCTGCCCTCTTCAATTGAATCCCTTTTAAAGAAAAATTATAATTGTTATTATTACCTTGGGATGTTTCACAGAAATTATTCTTTGACATTAGAAACAAATAAGTAGGTATGCCACTTGTTTGACTTCTTTTTAAAGGGGGTGAAGTTGGGCCTACATACGAAAATAATAGGTAGGTACGTGGTATACCGATGAAATTTGTTTTTAATTCCAAAATAATTTCCAGTAGGTAGGTACGTAGGTTAGGTAGGATGGCTGTATAACAGGTCTCGCCATCGCCATACATAATTGGCGCTAGTGCACCTCAAAATAACCTAATTACCTTAGTCTGTATTGTATGAGCACCGTGGTGTAGTGGTAAGTGCGTTGGACTACTACGCAATGCTGCCTGGATTCAATCCCAGCCCGGGTTCAACACCTGAAAGTTTTTTCACGGTGCCACCTCTTTCGAATGTGTGACGAGCAATGAAAGAGTATCATTTGTCAATAAGCTTTTCAACTCGTCGTTTGAAATCGGCAAAAAACTGTAGGTCACTTCCATTCGTGCAAAAAAATAACACGCACACATTAATGGTTGCGAGAAGCAGGCCCAGGCTCACCCCGCGCTGAAGCCACCTAAAGTAAAATAAAGTAAAGTGTAGAGGAGGTAGTGTTAAAATCCATCCGGTGTAGTTGAGAAGCTTAGTAAGGTTCGAGAATTTTATTTCAGAAACTTTCTAAACGTCCTTAAGGAAATAGTTGTCAAGTGTGCGCTGTCTGGCTCTAACCAGTGCCGGGCATCCACACAGGAAGTGGAAGAGTTTTTCATCTGCATTTGCATTCATGCTACTGCGGCAGTATCCCCAAAGGGACACCTAGCATTGAAGCGTGAGCGCCGATTGCCAAGTGACGTGTACTGATTGCTAGCGGTCTCAGCGCTCGATCTGTTGATCAGTTCGTGAGATCAATTTTTGTTGCAAGCGGGAAACACTTCAACTAGAAAGTATTGGAAGCATTGACTACCCCCGCAAGGCAGTCAACAAGGTTTTAGCTCTTTTCTTTACCTCTATTTTGCTATGGCTGGGAATCCAGAGAGAGAAGAGTGACTTTTAAACGGATTGCTTACTTTTTTTTGAGGCAAACGACGAGGAAAGGCTCATACACGCCTCCGCGATAGCGATTGTGTTGTGATAGCTATAGTGTGTTTTGTTTGTTTTGTTTTGTTTATCGCTATAACAATCGCTATCGCTATCGCGGCGGTGTGTGTGAACCTTAATAGTGCACTAAGACTCACCAACCTAGGTCTTTTTAATAATAACGGCAAAGGAAACTGTACTATTCTTAAAGAAATCCAAATGGATTGTCCAGACGATTCCCTCTACACCCTTGACTTCAACATAAGGTACAACACTTTGTACACTGTGTGTGAAGAGTGGGCCAATAACACAGTAACTTTGCAAACAGAAACTGCAGTTTTCACGGACGGGTCTAAAATTGCAAACGGCATGGAGTCTCGTATCTTTTGTTTGGTGCTTGTAGAGTCTTTCAGGCAGAGGTCCTAGCCGTACTTAGAGCTGTAGAGCTGTAGAATTGCTAAAACTGAAGCGAATATTCGGCAAGGCAACGAACTCGGGGGGAGCTGCCACTACCCGATGCGGTGCTAGTTGCTAGCTAGCATTAAATCAACGGTAGAAGAAAGTTTTATGAAGAGGGCTGACCATAGATGGTCTAGCATAGTAGGACATAGGATCTCTAAGGCACTTTGGTCTGCCGTTAAAGGACAAGTGAAATCCTTAAACTCAACAGCGCACAAATAAGAATAGCAATAGAAATATCATCCGGGCATTATCTTCTGGGCAAACACGCCAAAAGACTCGGACTCACGGACACGGATATTTGCAGATACTGCAATGAAACAGGTATAGGAGAATATCTCAAACATATTCTATGCGAATGTCAGGGCTTAGCACGTACACTGAAAAAATTATCGTACATAATATCAATGAACGGCATTCATACAGCAAAATTCATTCATTTTTAAGAAAAATTCATTGATCTTATGTACAAAATCATAAAAAAATAAAATGTTCTTATGAACGATTCATTGTTTGTATGAAATCGCGTTCATAAAAATATTTGTATGAGATATTTCGGGTATGAGCTCTGACTCTTATTTTTAATGAATTTTTTCATAAGCGTATGAACTATTCATACAACTGTCCATCACGAGTTTTAAGAATAAATACATTGGATTAATGAAAATAATCTTTGAATTAAAGAAAAAAAGAAAATGAATGCATCGATTCATACGCATTATGTATCTATTCTCAAAAAGTATGTATAAAGTCATAAGCAGTATACCGATTCATAAGGGGTATGTATTTTGTTCATAAACTGTAAGTATAGATACATACTCAAAGGTTTCGAATGTGTTAATAGTTATACACACAATGCATTTGTATTTACTTTATGGCTTTGGCGTAGTGGTAGCGTCGTCGCTTGTCACGCAGAAGGTCCGCGGTTCAAATCCAGATTTATGTAAGTATTTATTTCTATAAAAAAAAAAATAAAATAATTTGAACAGTTTCAGAAGTTAATAACAAAACCTACTACTACGAGAAGGCATAACACTGGCAGTAGGAGGATAGTATGGCATGGCTGAAAGAATTCACCACACAAAAACTATAATAAGAAACATCTGTAAAAACTTCTGTGAAACATATGCAATTACAAAAAAAAAAAACAACTCTCCAGTTATCCTAGACACCAACCCATAGAGTAGTTGAAACCTTACAAATGAGTTTCCTACCACTACGCCGATCTGCTTTTTTTCATCTGTCTGTCTCTCTTCTCCTTCATGTGCTCGTGCTAATTTATGAATGTCATTCATTAATTTTATGCATAGATTCTTACTTTTTATGAACGATTCATAGCTGTATGAATATATTCATAAACGTATGAACGGGGATACATGTTCTGTAAGAATTTGATGTTTAGCTCAATTTTAATGAACTTTTTCATTTAGAATATGAAATTTTTCATTTATATCATGTACCTTTTTGGTTCAGTGTAGTGTTATATGCATTTTGGGCTGCTACTTTTTCAGTAACCTGGAGGAGGTAGGCAAAATCAATCAAAGAATTGTTCAGTGTAGTAAAATGCTTTAAGAAAACAATGGTGGCTTAGGTGCCATCCTGTGATATATTTTGAGGGGATCGCGTAGTGCTTTGAGATAGTTTAGCCTTAAAACCTCTCTCTACCTAACTTAACCTAACTGATTGCTTCGTCAATTCTTCCTTGTACTGTTCTACCAATTTAGAGGAAGTAGCGGTTGAGTGAAGGGCTTTAATGACAGACTAACTTTCCACCAAAATTGCTGCCTCCTTCAAGGTTATAGGGCTAAGACTATGTTCCTTTCATGCTTCAACCTGGAAGACACTAGAGCAGTCTAGGAGGCGAAGTCCAGTTTAAAGATATCCGACCCGACACCGCAATCCATCTCAGATAGATAGATAGATTTTATTTTCATAATACATATACATTGGAGTTGTCCGCACAATTTACAAAGAGATTCGATATTGTTTTATCTTTCTACTGAAGTGAAGATCGTTATTTGACATTCTGATGTAATAAGGAAGACCTCGATAGATTACTTGAAGTCGAGTTTGAGAGTGGTGTTATCGGTGGAATTCAGGGACACATCTCTCGGGTACTATCGAGAGCTTTTCTATGACAATAAATCTTCGAGGACTAATACCCTAGTGCCTAATTCACGGAGTTTTACAGCACTACACGATACCAAGTGCTTGATGTTTGCTTTAAGAGGCGGGATATTTGGCAGTATGACCGCATGGCATCTTGGCATCATATGCTAAGTTTAACGAGGTTGTAGGCTAGCTACTATACTAGTGCTCTATGGGTGAGGACAGGGCGTTCTACGGCAGTATACATCCAGAGGACCATGTTTGGTTTCAATCCCAACCATTTGCGAAAAGCTTTACTGCAGTTGTAGAAGGCAATAAATGCTTCAGTTAAGGATGTGACCTAAGAACCTAGCTCTGGACGATAGTGTTAGTGGGTGGTTGTTTAGCTGTGGTAGCTTAAAAGTCGGTATTTTGTTTTTTTGTGATAAATATCATTAGTTCAGGTACTTTCCAGTAGATCGGGGGTTTATTTTAAGAAATGGCAGCTTATCATGTGTGTTACTAATGTCAGACCGTAACTTGGCATTAGAAGTGCGAACGCTACTATCCATTTCCATTTTTTCTCTTGACATATGACGTTTCAATCTTTTTATTCACAGTGACTCCAAATCATGGCCCCAAAATTACAGGCGGACAGCCACGATATCAGATAGGAGATACTGTCCGCGTAAATTGTACATCGGCGCCATCAAAACCTGTCTGCCATTTGAGTTGGCTTGTAAATGGCGAACCAGCAACTCGAACACACCTCAGACAGTACGACAACATACTCGTAAATGCGGGGAGAGAGAGAGATGGGCTTGAAGTAGCTCGACTAGGCCTTGAATTTAGGGTCAGAGGTTTTCACTTCAAAAATGGTGATATGAAATTAAAGGTTAGTTTTACACGTTCAAATTATGAATTAAATATTACAAAACTCTCTTTCTAGTGCGTGGCGAAAATTTCCTCCCTCTATTGGCAGAGTAACGAAGAAAGTGTCGAAAGTGACAAACAACAACGCGCCCCAGCGCTTGAGTCTCGTGAAACAGTGGCCGCAAAATCCAGAGCTCATGGTACGTCACATGTGATTTTTACCTCGTCAAGGTCACGTTTAATGCGATGTCATATCTCTTTTCAGGTACATCAGCGGCGACCTCAGCTGTTAGCCTACATTGGATAGGTACAACAATATTAGCTCTTGTATCATCAACGTCCCTCCTCACCTATGTAGACTGTGTTAGGTAACTACTTCTTCAGGCTCTAGACTAGTAAAATAAAATAAAAACGCACTGAATGATGAACTAAAAAATCCATAATTTAAATGCCAAATGTAAAGTCCTAAATTTTCAAAATTTACTCTTAATAAATGGAAAATTTTGTGTTAACAAAAAACAGATTTTTTCTAATAATTAGCTTTAAGATGGAAACGTAAATTAAAGTTCGTAAAACTCAAAAACAAACTCAAAAAACTGTTCAAAGGATTGGAAAAAATGTGCATAATATTATATTGTATAAAGTAAATAATTTTAAATTATTAAACTCTATTTCTTTTTTGTAACTTTTATTTTAATTTTTATTATTAAGAAAATATAGTATATACATATAGATATATAGATAACCTATTTAAGATTTAATATGCATAAGTGTTTAAATTAATCAAATGTAAAATGAAATTCTATAGTTAACTGCACTTATGTATTTAGTAAAAACAAAAAAAAAAGAATCATATCGTTATATTGAATTTTTGTTTGAATTTTATGCACAAATAATATATTTTGTAATTTTTATTTTACAAATTGGCATACGAGATGATAAAAGTTTAAAGTAATTTACTTGGTAACGTGAGAGGAAAAATAAAGAATTAAAAAGAAAAGAAAAAATAATAAATGATTTTTATTTGAATGCATGTCGTGTTTTATTTGAACAAAAGCAGTAGGCTTGAAGTTTATTTATTTACTTTGGTAGGAAAAAAATGTCACTGTGGCGACCCCACAACAAATATTTCACCACACCAAACTTGTGAACAGAGGGTGAATTCGTCAATTGCACAACGATTACTTACTTACTTACTTAGTTGGCGCTACAGCTCGAGGTGAACCTGGGCCTGCTCCTCGCAACCATTTGTGTGTGCGTGTTATATTTTTGCACGAATGGAAGGGACCTACAGTTTTTTGCCGACTCCGAACGGCGAGTTGAGAAGCTTAATCGTGACAAATGATACTCTTTGACGCTTGTCAGGCATTCGAAAGAGGTGGGCACTGTGAAAAACTTTTAGGTGTTTGCGGCGGGATTCGAACCCAGGACCGCTGGCTCAGTAGTCCGACGCACTAACCACTTGCGCTATAGTACCCACAACGATTACGATGCGATGATTATTTGCAGCGGTGTGACGCAAGCGCATCAAAATGGCATCGCATATTTTGAAGTTGAAAAATACAAATGTTAGCCCAGAGCATTCAGCTGAAATCGAGTGCGCTGTTGCACGATATCCTGCGATCAGCTGCAGTGGCAATTGGTTTTCGAACTGTTGACGGACATGTCAAAACGTTTTCGAATTCTTGCTCGTGATCATCGTCGTGCAATTGACGGATCATACCTCGCCGGACCACCCATCTTATTTGTCACCTCGCCTTTTGTTGGCCTGGCTCTTTATCTTTTCTCATTCTGCAGCGATGGTGATCGGAGGTTTATGTATAAGAAACGTTTTCAACATTTATTAAATCAAATTAAATTTGTAATTTGTGAATGGAAGAAAAGGTGTTGTTTAACCAATTTTTGCTCCGCTTTGCCACTTCAGCACACCACCATTCCTGTTACTTACTTACTTACTTAGTTGGCGCTACAGCTCGAGGTGAACCTGGGCCTGCTTCTCGCAACCATTTGTGTGTGCGTGTTATATTTTTGCACGAATGGAAGGGACCTACAGTTTTTTGCCGACTCCGAACGGCGAGTTGAGAAGCTCAATCGTGACAAATGATACTCTCTGATGCTTGTCAGACATTCGAAAGAGGTGGGCACTGTGAAAAACTTTTAAGTGTTTGCGGCGGGATTTGAACCCAAACCGCTGGCTCAGTAGTCCGACGCACTAACCACTTGCGCTACGGTGCCCACCATTCCTGTTGCGCCATTTTTATTTATTGCATGTTCATGGCATATTTTTGAAACAGCATTTTCTTGAGGCCATAGATTAAGGCCAATTATTAACATCAAACTGGTAGAAGTGGTGGTTTCGATGGAAGAAAATCCAAATAGTGCAGTAGGGCGCCGTTTTGATACCAAAAACGCCAGGTGACCCGTTTATTCGAATGTATCTAGATCGTTTTTCGGAAACGTCAAAATGATCGTCAAATTGATCGTCTATGCAAGTAAATCATCTGCGAACGTCAAACTGCAAGCGCCATTTGACTCTGTGAAAATATTTGCAAGCGCCGTTTTATGTTTGCAGACGAAATGTAAAATGACGGCTTCGCAAAAATTTGTGAAACATTTTTTAATTTGAAAATCTCATAGTTTTTTCGAGTAATACAATTGGACAGAAATATTTAATTAAAACAAAAGAAAATCGATCATAAATAAAATACTGATTCTGAAAATGTAATTTGAATCGTGCAAAAGTTCTAAAAGTTAAGAGTTATTTAACCCATATATATGGGGTTCCAGCACACCCCGCTTCAAAATACAAACTGTTATCTATCTATACTATTTATAAAGACGTAACTACTTTTATGTATGTTCCGGCTAATCTCGGGAACTACTGAACGGATTTTGATACAACCTTCGCTAAAATATTTGTTGAGTTCCTCTGTAATGGATTGCATATATACTATCGTGCTTTATACTTTTAATTATGCACAAACATTTTTTTTTTATTTGTATGCTTACAATTTAAACACTTCCATGCACTTTACGTGATAACGCGTGCACCTATTTCAATGAAATTAATTTGGTTGATTTTAGCATTTCTTGCCAAAGATTTTAAGGTATAAATCATTTCCCTACGTTACCTAGAAGCTGAGAAATAGACATAAATAATGTGATTGTTAATGGTTTCAATTAAAAAGCACAGAAAACCATTGGGAGAGGGAGAGGATCACGTTATTGCATTACGAGTATGTAAGCTTTTCTCTTCGCTTTTGCTCTTGCAGTATGCTGGGTAACTGGCCGAACACAATGGTGAAGCTGTAGTGGAAGTAGAAAGTTGAAGTTGGCTGAACCTTGCGCTTCACCATACAATTCATACTACAGCATCAGCTTCGCATTGTGTTCGCGATATAGGGTTTACGTGCATTTTAACTTTGACAGCGCTGCCTACTTCCACTACAGCTTCGCCATTTTGTTCGGGCAGTGAATCGTGTTTTGTTTTTGTGTGGTCGGTCTGGCGATCATTTTCATCGCTCATCCGATGGTGATCAGTGCTGTCGTTTTGCAATTTTCAAGAGTATCAGAATTGGAAATTTTTGGGTATCATTTTCAACCGAAGGGTATCATAAAATAATACACACATTTTCGTTTTTTTTTTTTTCAATATATACAGGGTGTTTCCAAGTTAAATGTCAATACTTTGGGAATTTATTTTGGGTATAATATAAGAAAAAAATCGTTCTACAACAAGGGTCTATCTCTCCAATGTGGAAATCATTTGGTTTACCATGACCCATGCTAACACAAATATCTCCGATAGGTACCTTCTTTGGCTTTGCAGATATTTTATTTTTAAGTCAGTTTCATTTATCTTGCCGATGCTTTTCTACAAAAAATGCGCAACACCGTTTTATTATTTTTTTCTCATGAACATAATAATTGTAAAAAAAAATCTATGATAAGTTAAGTACAGTGGACGTCCAGTTTGAGGTCATTCACTATATCGAGCGCGTTCGTTATATCGATTGATTTTTTATTCTTTTTTTTAGAAGAAACCATTAAAAAAATATCTTTATTTAGACGTTTTTATTTAATGTAAAATTGAATAGATGATGGTCCTGCCATTTAAGTTTACAAATTTTGTAAATTACTTTAAAAAAAAAATTGTTTTACTGCAACAACTGCAAAGCTTTTTCTTGAAGCCGTCTCAACGTGAACCTGTCAGCCATTTCAACATTGACTTGTTGTCTGAATATAACAGTGGCTAAGCAACTTGCTGCTTCATCATGCTTTATTGGAGCTCCAAGTATACAGATACCGTCAGCTACCTCAGCTTTCAGAGCTTAGTTCAACGGTGTAATCGTATGCTTGTTCTTGTAAATTGGTTGCAGTATTGTTCCAAGTTTCTAGGTCTGTGATGGTAGCACGATGCTGAGCGAAAAAGATGCAAATTAAATTTCGAAACTGATTCAAATCAATGAAGTGGTTTACCTTCGGGAAACACGGTTGACAAAACTCTGCTTTGCCAAAACTTTGCCATCTTGGCGTAATAATGAAAGTGGAATTTCATCCTCCTGAGTCAGTACTCAAAATATTTCTCCAATATTTTGAAAGCATTAGACTCGAGAGTTTATTCCATGTGGACATGCAAACTCAAAGAAAAAAAAAATTAAAAACACTATCGTATGCAAACAAGAACATATGCGCAATTAGTATGTACATATGTATGTATGTATTAGGTACAACAAAAATACTTCGAGGGTTTTTCAATTTATTTATACGTTCGCTGTATCGGATAGCAAATCGTGGCCACCGTTCGCTGTATAAAGATTTTAATGTAAAACTGAAAAGCGTTCGTTATATCGAAAATTCGTTATATCGGGTATTCGTTATACTGGACGTCCACTGTATGCTGAAAAACCCACAAATTTTTTGATGCTTGGGAAAATCTGCAGCGATTAGAAAACAAAATTCAATTCATCAGTTTAATTTTTGAGGCCGAGGTTACGCAACAGTTGTTTAGAAACGGTGTTTGAAATGGCATCTTTTACAAACCAAGAATACGCGGATATTATCTACGTTTATGGGCTGTGTAACAGAAGTTCCAATAGAGCACGACAAAGATACCGTCAGCTTTATTCTTTCCAACCATGTTTTTGCTCTCTTTCCGATACTTCAAATAATTGTCTATTTCTTTCTCCCAGCGATGCAAGCAAAGCCATGTGCTTTGTCGTTTTGATTAAGTTGACTCATGGCTTCTTCCCATTTTGGTAAAGAAGCAAAGCGCTGCGAATTTAGAGTGTAAGAAGCAAATACACCAAGGCAAAAGAGCGAACAAAATGTACTTGTGTAGTTCCATTCCAGATTAGGGATGTGCAATTTATTTATTGAAGTAGGATTGTGCAAAAAAAACATTTTATTTTTGTTTTTGATTGAGAGTATCATTATTAAGCTTTGTGTATCACAGTATCACCAGCTCTGAAATAGTATCAAAAGGATACTATAGTATCACCTTTGGCAGCGCTGATGGTGATGATGATGGCTGATGAAACTTTGGGGAGTTGCTGTGTGTGTGTGCATACTGGTGAAGGTTATACATAATCTTTATTCACACATGTGCATATAAAAATGAATTTCTGTTTGATTGTGTTTTTTCGATAAATTCCGATTTCCGAACTACTTTACCGATTGAGCTCAGACTTGGACATAAAGTATGTTTTGAAGAGAGAAAGACTAAGCACATAATACAATTACTTTACGGTAGGTGAACAAATTTATATTAAGGACAAAAAAAAAACTTTTTGCACAACTGAGTTATAAGGGAGACAATCTAATATGTACAAATTAAAGTTTGATTGTTCGTCTTTTCTCCGTTCGCGCATCGTTCATCTGATTGCCATGAAACTTTGGCAAGTTATTATATGAACCGCGTTCGGAAAAATTCTGGAATCGGTTCAGTAGATAGTTTCAGAGATTACCCCTTACATACAAATTTCACCTCTTATTTCAGAAACCTACCCCGGCGTGCGTACAATAACTCCTTTTGAAAAATGATGCTTAACCTACCTCAGTACTACTCCGTTATTGACCTGCATTTGGAAGCCAATGTGATATTGATTGTAATCCCTGTGACCAGTCCCGTGAGAGTTTTAAGGTCACTTCTGTGTATGTACTTTTTTAAGAAGATAATGACAAATGAAAATACATAATTCATAGAATTAAAGGTCATTGTGTTTGTGTAACAAAAAAAAAAAAAAAAAACACGTATGCATTCTAGGGTTAAAAACAATCAGTAAACTTTCTGATGAAACATTCATAAATCCTTCTAAGCAATACAAAAATTATATCTTACTTCTTTTTTCTTTTTACTTGTACTTCGCAAGCCAAAATTTGTTGTCTGCGTTTCTGCAACGCAAATGGTGCGCAAATGACGTTTTCAATCAAATGACATAAGCAATCTGCATTATCGATCAGCATGCTAATACAGTTTGACTCTGCAGATGTTTTCGAAATAATGACTTTTGAATACGCTGCAAAAGCAATTTTGATGCAGATGACGTTTCCGAAAAAAAAATATGTTACTAGATACTGGAGTATACCGAATATCAGTTGGTCTATCACAAATCAGCACTAGCTTAAGGAACACAGGATTAGTAGCTGAAGACAGAATCTTCCAGGATAGTCCTTCAAGGAATACTGTTAGGAATTTTTCCCACCTGTAACTTCTTCTAAATTCAGAACCACGTCTAACATTGAGAACCTCCGACCCCTTAGAATGATACTGAGTCCGAATTAAATTTTTGTATTGCTTTTTTTCGTCTGCAAGCTCTTCGATTTGGTTCCCACTTGTTGGTTTGGATTCAAAGAATATTCGCTGCAACATATCTCCAGTGAGCTTATAGGGTTGACTCGTATAGCAATCTGATTCCCGAATGGTTCACGCAGTACTAAGTGCCGAAATCTACGGGTAATATACCATCCAATTAGCGACGCAATGTCCCTTGATGAATATATTATCATTCCATACAAAAACGAAAGATATTATATACTTGTACTGACAGGACACACACTGCCGGATGGGTTACCGCACACCCATCCAATTACAGGAACAGTTCATTCAGTGATCTGAGGCCTGAAAATGACACGGTTGTTATTTCATTCGAAAGTATTTCCATCAGAAACCGATGTTGGGTCAATCAAAATGAATTCAACCACGAGCCACTAACCACCACTATCGCCACCAAAGGACGACGACAATGTCGACGCACACTCTGCTGAATACCAGGTGCTGATGATGATAGAGAGCTCTGTTTTACTGGAGGTAACCGCATTTTTGGCCTCACTTCCCTGCCACCATGAACGTAGTGGTCGTCAGGGATGTCGAACTTTTGCGGTAGCCACTGGCATTGATACGAGTATGTCCCCCAAATCTAGTGTGCCGAAAGTTTATTTGAAGAGATTCCCAAGCATCGATTTTAATTTTATATGAATTTGCATACTCCAAAATTGAACATTCGATAGAGTGTAGCGGAGTGAGCATCGTGTCCAGCCAGCACGAGAGTGCGGTGGAAACGAGACCAAGCAGAATATTTGGAAAATGATTTGCGGCGACACGGCATTCGAATTGACAGGGATGCCGAATACTAATTATATATGACTTGACGTGGGGGAGTGAGTCCATTGCGTATTCGTTTTGTGGTCAAAATTTTGCCTGCGGAACCAGAAACATTTCAATTGTGTCCTAAACTTTTGGTGGCGTTCTACGCATGGTGAGGAGTGAGGGCATGAAAGTTTGATGGTGCTAAAATGTCATAGGTTCCGAATAAAGGTTTCAATGGGAGTGGGTTACTCATAAGAACTTGTTTTAGAAGAAAGAAATAATGTCGATTTCAATAATACTCTAAATTATTTGGGGTTGTTTTGAAATCATTTTTTTTATCATTTACTAGGTGTCCCGCCCGGCTTCGCCCGTGTTTAGTACGGGCTTACTTACTTACTTAGTTGGCGCTGCAGCTCGAGGTGAACCTGGGCCTGCTTCTCGCAACCATTTGTGTGTGCGTGTTATATTTTTGCGCGAATGGAAGGGACCTACAGTTTTTTGCCGACTCCGAACGGCGAGTTGAGAAGCTCAATCGTGACAAATGATACTCTTTGATGCTTGTCAGGCATTCGAAAGAGGTGGGCACTGTGAAAAACTTTTAGGTGTTTGCGGCGGGATTCGAACCCAAGACCGCTGTCTCAGTAGTCCGACGCACTAACCACTTGCGCTATGGTGCCCACGGTACGGGCTACTTATTAGATAAATCGCTGCTCTTGTAATGTGGTTTTGTGTAGAAATAACGCGTGCAAAATCCGACATTTTAATTTTTAATTTAACTCGCAGTCGTTGTTTAACCCTTTCCCGTATGTTACGCGATGAGTTTGAGTTAAATATGTACATAATCTTTACTTGATTGATGAACTACTGTAGTATAGGAATATGCAGAAGCATACTTCCGCTTTCACAATATGATTTCATACAGAATATATTTTTATTTAAGTACTTAACTATTAACGATCCAGTGAATTCGTACCACCTAAAATTAATTTGATTATAATTCTTCTTAAGCGATTATGAATCCCAATCAACGCTCTAACTCCAATTCATTGAGATCGGCAATATTGACTATTAAATGTATGGCTTTAAATCCACTATATAAAAATGAATGTATGTACAGTGTACTCTCTCTCATAACCGGACACCTCTTATAACCGAACAGATTTCAAAGAACGGAAATAAAAACACGATCTTTAGTATAAAAAAATCTCCCATAACCGGACTCTCTCATAGCCGGACACGGGCACCAATTTACGTAATCGCAATAGAATATCGCTCTCTCTTGAATAGACAAAACACATCTATGTTTGGGAAACTTTTAACATACTTTATTTTGCTTTTGTTTTGTTTTCCTCTTCTTTACACTTTGCAAAGAAACGAAACAAAAATGTAAACTATCGAGTGTGCCTTTGCGTTATTATCGAATAACTACCTGTGTGCATTTATGAATCCCGTTGCATTTTTTAAATAGGCTTGTATATTTAGTGTATGTATATCTGTATGTATAATTTTAAGATTGATTAGGGGGGTACACATGATTCGACATATCTGACAGACCGAAATCTGACAATGTGAACTCAAGAAACGAAGGGCGGACAGATGTCGGATGATTTTCAATTTTTCTTTTAATATTTTGGTGGTCGAACGGACATATCTGATAAAATGTACGCTTGACTATCCGACCTAGAGCAAATTTCATTTCTGAAATGTATTTCAAGTGGTGTGGTTGTTGTCGGAGAATGAAGAGGGCTGTGACAAATTTCTTGGTACCGTCAGTGTTCGGTTATGAGGGAGTTCACTGTACAATTGTTTGTTTGTTTGTTTGTCTTTTAAAGACTCGAAAACTACCCAACCGATTTTGGTAAAATTTTCAGAGTACGCTTTTCTTAATACATATAGAATAGAACACAGCATCAGTGCGGTTACTCAATAACTGGTGGTTTTGGTACCTGTAATACAAAATTTCGTAATTTCAGGTGAAATGTGAATATGATCCATTTTGGTCAATTAATATAGACAGACAGACAGACAGGCAGATAGACAGTCAGACAGATATACAGGCAGACAGACAGACCCATAGACGACAGACAGATAGACAGATAGACAGATAGATTGGTAGATAGAGACAGACAGACATACAGATAGATAGGTAGACAGAGACAGACAGACAGATTGATAGACAGTCAGACAGTCAAACAGACAGACAGATAGATAGATAGACAGACAGACAGACAGACAGACAGATAGACATATAGACAGATAGACAGATTGACAGACAGACAGACAGACAGACAGACAAACAGAGAGATACATAGATAGACAGACAGATAGATATTGTTAACTTTTCAAAATTGTGATTAATTTTTTTTTTGTTAGTTTTAATGACTTTTAATTCAACGTAGATAAATACTATAATATATAAAAAAAAGGCAAAAAAAAAATCAGAATTCCCATACAAAACCCAAATTTCATTTTTTTCGATTTTCGGGCTTTTCTTTGGGGTTTTCCTGAATTTTCTTTTCTCATAAACCATCCCTGAATCAAGTTAAACAAAACAAAAAAAGAATCATACAAATCTGTCGAGCCGTTCTCGAGTTTTAGCGAGACTAACGCACAGCAATTGATTTTTATATGTATATAAGAAGATAGATAGATAAAGGTATCTCCTTAACACGTTCGCGCTTATAACGGCTATAGCCGTCATATTTTGAGAAACAAAAAAACAAATGACGGCTATAACCGTCGTTTGAGTCTTGTGTCCTACGTAACCATTTTTATAATTTACACTATCCAGTACGATACCATATGCTATGACTGCATTAGCCGTCATATTCTTCATTTGAAGTAGTGCATCTTGGAAAAAAGTGTGTTTTTGGGAATTGTTCTGGTAAGGATAAATTTAATGATTAGTATGTAGGATTAAGGAAATAGATTTTCTATTTATTTTAAATGCAGAATTATGGAGGAATACAACAAAAAAGAAAGAGCAGTTCTTAAGCTGTTTGAAGAAGTCGACAGTGACTGCCTATCGGAAATTGGGTCGGAATCAGAAACAGATTCCGACAGTGAAGCAAGCGACCCATTTTGTGACGATGGCACATTTGGTGATGATCCAGACTATGATCCCGGTCTACTGGAAGAAGAAAGTGAGGATGGGCAAAGCGAAGAGGATGAGCTGCAGGAAATTATTCAAGAATTCCAACCTACGGAAGCTGGTAATACCAACGGTCAAGACAGTGTGGACAAAGTAAGAATTCCTGAATTTCCATTTAACACTCTTACTAGTGGGATACAAATAGATGTCACGAATGATTCATCACCCAGACAAATTTTTGACCAGTTATTTTCAAATAACATTGTTGAGTTGCTGGTGAATTCTATAAATGCCTATGCTGAAAACATGTGTGCTAGTAATAAGCCAAAGACGCGTTCATCAGTGAAACTATGTTTCAGGAAAGTTTGTGAGGCTGAATTGATGAAATTTTTTGGCCTTTGTCTTTTGCAAGGAGAGGATCCCTGCCCTACTATACGACAGCGTTTTTCAAACCATCCGTTGCATTTTAATCCTATTTTTCCATTTACCATGAGTGGTCGCCGTTTTCAACAAATTTTGCGATGTTTAAATTGTCATTATCTTGATACAACAGAGACTGGGAAATTACAAAAAGTCGCACCCTTGTTGAATCCACTGTTGCCAAATTTTTAAAATGCCTTTTCGCCAGAAAAAGAGCTGTCTTTGGACGAATCCCTTTTACTTTTTCGAGGTCGGTTAAGCTTTCGCCAATACATGAAAGGGAAGAAGGCTAAGTACGGGATAAAATTTTACGAGTTGACCGCAGCTACTGGATACGTTTTGAATTTGGAAATTTATCAGGGAAAAACAGAAAATCTCGAGCAAACTTCAAAAACAAGAGACCTAGTTCTACGGCTAATGAAAAAATATTTAAATAAAGGTCATCACTTGTATATGGACAATTTTTACAATAGTTTTGAACTATCTACAACACTTTTAGATTATAGCACACACACAACGGGAACATTACGCTTTAACCGAAAGGGAATCCCGCAGGAAATCAAAAGTGCAAAACTAAAAAAAGGGGAACATATCTGGCGAAGAATTGAACAGACCTATGTATCTAAATGGAAAGATAAAAGAGATGTCCTCACTATAACAACGGGTTTCCATCCGGAGCTAGTAAGCTCGAAGAACAGATTTGGTAAGGAATCCTCGAAGCCCAACGACGTTGTACATTACAACAGATTTATGTCAGGCATAGATAGATGCGATCAAATGGTGGCATACTATTCTTCTCCACGAAAAACAATTAGGTGGTACAAGAAAGTGATATTTCATTTACTCGACATAAGTGTTTGGAACGCATACTTTCTCTATCAAAAGTCTCACCAAAAACAGATGAGCTTTCTTGATTTCAGAGACAATTTGATAACTTCACTTATCCAGTTACCTGTTGACATAGTGTGTGGAGCCGATCTAGTTAGAAATATACCCAAACGCGGCCGACCTCGAGGAGGAAACAATCTTCAACTTGCTTTACCATCAAGTCCTTCACTTGCTTCTTCTTTCGGGACTCAAGAACAACATTTTATTGAAAAAATTCCAGCACCGCAAGGTTATAAACGAAAGTCATACTTTCTTCGATGCTCGAGGTGCACTATGCTCAAATTACGAAAGGAGACTAAATACAGATGTAAAACCTGCCCAAAGAAGCCTGCTTTGTGCGCTGAATGCTTTGAACCTTTTCATAATAACTAAAACGTATTTCACTCTGTTCATTCTTATGTCAATAAATATTATTTTCTTTAATTTTAACTAAACTACAACCTGTTCTTTGATAATTTAACTTGACGGTTACGGTAGTCATTTAACATTAGTACCCGCCATAGCTATATCAACCGTACAAATGACGGCTATAGCTGTCAGACGTCCATAGCCGTCATTTGCATGACGCAGTAGTCGCATATGAGTGGCACAAATGACGGCTATAGCAGTCATTTTAAAAAACGCTTTTTATTATTCCAGTCGATTTAGATTTCAATTTCAGACATTTCTGCATACTTGCCAGACCTCAAATTGTATTTCTACCATGATTACCAAAAGTGTATATCTGAGTAACTCCACGCATTTTAAAGTGAGCGCGAACGTGTTAAACTGGAGATTTCTGAATTTCCAGCGAACAAAAAATTATATGGGCAGTGGGGGAAGGGAGTCTATTTTAAGCCCTCTCCAAGTTATAGTTAAAGATTATACCACTTAACTGAGATACCTTGTATACATACGAGTACACGTATTACATATCATTTTAAAATACAGTTTTCGCTCTATTTTCTATTGTATTAAAATACATTATTTTTTAAGTTCAAATATAACTTTGTTAATGTTTATAGGTTTTAATACGGACAAGAAGCAGTTGCGCACAATTTTTTTATATGAGTTGAAACTGGGCCAAAAAGCAGCGGAGGCCAGCACTTCCGGTGATAGTACGACTAATGAACGTATGCTCCAACACATGGTTCCAGAAATTTCGAAATAGAGATAAGTCGCTCAAAGATGAGAAAGGCAGTCATCGAAAATGATCATTTGAAGGCTCTAGTGGAGCTCTGAGAGCTCGGTCGAGTTGAAAAAAATGCATGTATGTATACCTGCAAATGTAAAAAACAGAGAGTTAATTAAACCATTTTATGAAATTAAAAAATAAACTTGACGTGACGTCACATATCAAAAGTCAAAAGTGAGTTGGCATATCTTATATATCTGGTTATCCTGTGTTAGTTTAGTTTAGTATTTTTTTTTTTTTATTTAGCAGAACTCTGCTATTTAAATTCAATTTAACAATTTTTAACAATTCAAACTTAAAATCTATATATACAATTTTTTTTTTTTTTTTTTTTATTAATTCCATTAGTTTGTATAAGGATAATTACTTTTTATAGTTTCATTTACATATCTTTTAAATGTTTTTAAATTTGTTTCATTCTTTGCTCTGTCCGGAAGTGTGTTAAATAACCTACAGCCTTTATACAAAATGCTATTTTGGGTAACATTTTCAATGTAATTAGGTAGTCTGAAGTCTTCTCTATTTCTTAGATTATATGGTTGGGACTCCCCCACATATCTCAAATATTTACTTAAGTATTTAGGTAGCAGATTATTTTTAATTTTGAAAACAAAACATAGTACATTAACAAAAATTCTTTGCTTTACACTTAACCATTGAAGCATATTAAGCATTGTTCTTATTGGTGTAAGACGATTACATTTAAGTATAATACGCATAGATTTATTTTGTAGGCGTTGCAACTTTAACAGAACATTATCAGAACATAGGTACAAAACTGATGAACAATACTCGAAATGGGGTTTTATCATAACATTATAGACATTAATAGCACATATTACAGATAACTTGTTTCTAATTCTGTTAAAAAATCCATTCTTTTTTGCAATTTTTTTGACTAAATAATCAATATGAATATCAAACTTAAGTTTGTAGTCTATAACTATGCCTAGATATTTGATTACATTTACTTGCTCTACTTTTTCGTTGTCCATCTCCAGGTTGAGGTTGACGTTATGTTTTAGGGCCATACATTTCGATTTTGCTACGTTCAATTTTAGTTTGTTAGCTTTCAACCACTCGTTTATTCTGTTGAGATCTTCTTGAATTAGTTTCGCACATTCGTCCGCATTTTTTCCAGATATAAAAATGAGTGCATCATCGGCAAAGAGCACAATTTGGGAATTTCGAAGAACTTCTTTAATGTCATTTATGTAAATTATAAATAACAGCGCGCCCAGAATCGATCCCTGAGGAACTCCGTGTCTTGTTTCAATGCTGTTGGACATTATGCCATTCACTGATGTTTTTTGTGTTCTATTCGATAGATAGGATGCAAACCACTCCTGTTCCTTCCCTCTTATACCATATCCGCTAAGTTTTTTCAAAAGTATACTTCGGTCGATTGTCTCAAAGGCTCTTTTGAAATCAAGGAAAACAGCAATCACGAACTTTTTTTCAGCTACCTCTTCTTTCCAGCTTATTAAAACATTATTTAGCGCTGACTCGCATGAGTGTTTTTTTCGAAATCCTGACTGGTTCTCCATAAATAAATTGTTAACTTCGAAGTATTCTTCGAGTTGTGTATGAACTATTTTTTCAACAACCTTTTCGTATACAGGAAGAGCGTTGATTGGTCGAAAGTTCTCACATTTATCAGTTCCTTTTATTTTTTCGGTCGGGGTGACAATTGATTCTTTCCATGTATCAGGGAAGAGTCCTGTTAGCATTGAGTGGTTTACGATTTTTACCATCATTGGACCAGTTGTGTCAATTGCATCCAATAGCATTTTCGCGTTTAAAAAATTAAAGTCTCTTTTATTGTTCAGTGACTTTAAAATACCATTTGTTTCTGTTATTAAGACGTTCTTAAATTTAAACGTTGCATTAGTAAAATTATTTCGTTGAATGTACTGGACATATGGTATAGACTCGTTAATTTCAGAAACACTCCTGACAAAATATTCATTGAATTTTTCAGCTATCTCTTCATTTTTTGTTATGCTTACATTGTTAAAGTAGATATGTTTGATACACTGTCTTTTTTCATTCAGAACATGGGACTTAATGGCTCTCCACATTGTTTTTTGGTCAGTTGCATTCGCAATTTTTCGTTTGATGTTTGAATTCTTTGATTTAACGATTTCAGCTTTGTATATGTTCCTGCACTCTCGGTATCTGTTCCATGTTTCATTGTTGTTGTTCTGCATAAACTCTTGGTAACTCCGAATTTTTTCGCGTTTTAACTGCATTAGAGTGTTATTAAACCAATCATTACAACTTTTTGAAACATTTTTGGAAACTACCATGCTGTTTGTGACTTTGATCAATTCATCACTTAGAATTTTACTACCCACTTGTGGGTCGCAATTTCTGAAAACCATTTCACTTCTTCTCAATTGGGTTATAAATGAGGTTTTGTCGTATTGTAGAACTTTGATTTTGTTTTCTTTGTGTATTTTTTCAATTTTTTGCTTTATTTCATATTCTATTAATAGAGTTTCATGATCTCCAATTTTGAGCTCTAGGTCGATTTTGGCTATGGCCGGGGTAGAGTCAGTAATAACGTAATCAATTAATGTACGTGTTTCGTTTGTGATTCTGGTCGGTTCTTGTATGATTTGTTGACACATATTTACAATTTCTATCGTTTTTTTCATCTCTTTTGCATAAATGTTTGATGTATCCAGCCAGTCAATATTAAAATCTCCTGCTAATATAAACTGCCGGTTGAGATCACCAAGATCTTCTATCCAAGCTCTAAACTTATCACAGAATATTCTACATGACGAACTAGGTGACCGGTAGACTGACGCTAGGTACATAGATTGGTTATTCTCTGTTATTTTTATGACTAGCCAGTATATATGTTCGGGGACAATCTTTTCTTGTGTGATTATTTGTACTTTGAAATATTCTTTTACGTATATACACAATCCGCCTGTATGACGTGATTCGCTGTTGCAACGTACTACCTGATAACCATCTATTTCAATCTCGCTGTCTTTGATGCTTTTAGTTACGTGTGTTTCAGACATAATAATAAAGTCAAACTTGGCATTGACAAAACACTGTTCAGCTTCATTTAAATTTCCTGTAAGTCCTTGAATATTGCAGTACACACCTCTGATTTTTTGTCTTTGCTATATTTCGAACCTATTTTTTTCAGCTTGCATCAGCCGATTATAGACTGAGCACTCTTTGTTTCGACTATCATGGTTAGTGTCTAAATCAAGTGTGAACTTTTCATTATACCGTATACAGTTAATGCATTTCAGTTCATTGGAACTACATTCTCTTGTGTCGTGATCTTTACTACACTTAGCGCATTTCATTTCATTTTTGCAATTTTTCGCGATGTGGTGATACCCGTTGCAGTTAAAGCATCTATTCACATTGAAATATTCGAAAACTCGACACTTCTCCCACCCAATGTTTATTCTCAAATTTCCCAGTATATTCTTATAGTCAATTTGATCAACCTCAATCACAGCATAAAATACCTCTTTGTTTTTATTTTTAAAATCTCTTACACATTTTACCGTTCCTACGATATTGTTTTGTTTCTTCACAGCTATTTCCAGTTCCTCTTTACTCCATTTTCCATTCATGTCGGTAATCATTATTTGCGGTCGTCTATTGCTAAACACTCTCACATTATATTTTTCACCAAGTTTCTTTTTCATCTCGCTCTCTATTTTTTTCACTGTTTCTTCTCCTCTGCAATTGATGGTAATTGCCCCTTCCTTTCGGTCAGAGACACTGTCCACTTGGAGAGAAAGAGACGCAGGATTAATGTTTTCCTTGATGTCTTTTTTTGTTTTAGAGTTCATTTGTTTACTTTTTGGTTTGATGTAAATTGCCTGTTTCAGTTGCTCTGCGTAATTAGTTATTGCCTCTTTTTGCTTTGACTGTGTGATTTGCTTTACTCCAACCTGTAAATCATTTTTCATCTCGGTTACACACATTTTATTGTCTATTGTGAGCTTCTTTACATTTTCAACAATTAGTTCGCTTTGTGCTTTAAATGATTCCGTACATGCTGTTATTTTTTTGATTTCCAAAACGCTTTGTTCACACGTTTCTTGTGCTTTTTTCATGGCTCTTAATCTTTCACTGTACCTATTTTCTATCGCTTCAAGCATATTTTTTATTTCCGTTTCGTTTTTCTTCAAACTGTCTTCGAATTCTTCTTTGTATTCCTTTAAATAGTTTCCGTTTTTTTTTACCGTGTCTTGTATATCCCTCAATACTAAATCAACATTGTGAATGTATTGCAAACAATCCTCACACATGAACTTTACCATTGGATTAGTGTCAAGCACATTGCTACTGCTCTTGTCCAGGCCGCTACATTTTACTGTGAGATGATATGTTTTCCCACATACTCCAGCGCATTGTATACCTGACTCACCGCGAATGTCATTCTTACATTTGATGCACTTCGGCATCCTTACAGCTGTTTCCCTTTCAATTCGATATTATTTCCAATGCTTTAATAAAGCTTTCGATATCGTTTTTATTAAAAGAAAATTAGAAAAAAAAATATACAAAAGTATATACTGATTTTAAGTTTAAACTCGGAGCGGATAAAAATTACGTCTTCTCTGTTCAACAACTTGCTTAAAAAACTTATCTGTCAGTTCAACCACGTTTGAGAATTTCAACCATTCAACTCGGTGTGTAGAAATACTTAGGTCGAAATCTCAGCTTCGTTTCAACTCAACCACTCAACCGCTCAACCATGCATGTAAACGTGGCTAATGACACTTGAGCTCTCAGCTGTTGACACAATTGAAAAAAAATATTTTGAAGCACAAAATTATGTATAAAGATGGAAAACTCTGGGAATGCGCATTTTAATATATAAAGTTCTGATAGAAAACATTATTTGTTATCTTATATAATCAATTTATTGCTTTCTGACTAACCAATTGACGGCAAAAGAATAAATAAGAGATGAAAGAATTGTTTTCGATTGTTCTTTGTTTACGTTTGGGTTTTTGCGGTTGTCAAAAGAATGAATTTTCCATTGGCATTCATCGCAAAAGAAGAACTTTGCATTTGGTATATCTGCTTAGCTAAGCGGGGATATTATCAGAGCTTATTTCACTTTTGTTGTATTTTACATTTAAATTTGCAAAATAAGCGTATATACCGCATGCAAAAAAAACATGGCTACTAATACCTTTTCTGAACGTACCTCCGACTTATTGTGGGATTTCGCCGGAACAATTCGCAAATTGCTTGACTGTCCTTTAAGAAGGTGCCTCTTTTGGTGCCAGTTCCCGACTCATCATCGACATTACCGCATTTGTTGAAACTCTTTATCCACTTTCTTAAAAATGCATCTAATTTGTTTAAGTACTAATTCGAAATAAAATGGAAGCCTTAACCTAAATTACTTTACGATAACATGTCCCTTGAATTGGATATACCAATGAAAACTGAATGAAAAACTGGTTCATTCAATTTGCCCTGTCTGCCTACTAAGCAGGCATATCCCTTCATACGTTCCTACCTACTTAAAATTCGACTGCTTTGCTACCTATAGCAATCAAGGTTCTTAGAAAAACCCTTATTGCAGAATAAATAAAACTTCCAACGATGTGACGCTTCGCGCGATGCACTGTCTAGAAAGTTTATACTCAGAAGATGGTTTTATTAGCAAAAAAAAAACTTTGCGGTTTCTTTGTATAAATTGTCTAGTTACTCAAAGGTTGTTCATACAAGTAAACGCTAATAGATATTAACTTATGCACTGCGTGTATCCTTGAACTTACACCGTTTTAGATCGGGTCAACTGTTGAACAAAGAACATCCTAATAAAGCAATCCAGCAGGTTGCTGAACCTCAAAGGTCACGCGCTCCAAACAATCATAAAATTTAAATACAAAGATCCCGGCCCCCGTTCGATGGAAGCCTCAAATTTGTATCTGCAAAACGTAAACCGCACAGGAACGTGTCCCACTCAAAATGATTTCATCACTTTGTTTGAAAACTTTTTCAATATCACGTATCTCTCACCTTATGAAGTATTAAAACACTTCTCAATCACACCTTCTGCGCCCGAGGGATACGGGATACGAACAAAATAAAATGCCACCGCGAAAAAAGAAACCTCCGACCTCTTCGACCCTTCTTGTGGGGCTTTGCCTGTGTTGCTGTGGTGCTTTGCTGGTGTATCAATTTGTAATTTGGAAAACAAAAACCTCTTCGGGAAACAATAAAACTTCCCAATAGATCGATTCTTCGATAAATTAATTCCACTACACAGCAGCAAAACAGGGAATATAAAGCAGGATCTGCCCAATTGCGGGGGGAAGGGGGGGGGGGTGGATTCCATACAACAGCTCCATAACAACCTTCTGGGCACAGCCAGTGTTCAACGAGCTACTTTACAACTTTCTAACACGCAGCCAAAATTCTCTCCATCGATGAAAAGTTTTGGACAAAGTTATTCATATTTTTTCGGTTCCTTCGTCCTGTTTCTCGATGATGTGCTTGAGGACTAAACTAAAGGTTTTTAATATGCGTTGGCATGTTCTTCGGATGGCAATCCCCGTTCACTTTGGGGAATAAGACCACCGCAAATGTACTTTTTTGTTGTCTCATAACAGGAAAATTAAATCTGTTATACACTCAACTTTACATGAAAAGCTGTAAAAATACAGTGAATACGGAGTAGGAGGACAGGGAAAGCTGCGTAACTTTAAGCACCGACAATTGAAATAAAATCGTTCTTTAAGAATGTCCAAAGTACCCCAAATGTCCTCATCTTCATTGTTGGATCTACTTAGGTCGTCGTCATCGCTTTATCATCATAGACACGATAGGATGATTGCACTGGGACTATCAATCATAGATACGTTCCAACTTCCAACACCTCTCGCCCTGGGTGGTGCTGATTCACACTGCGTACATTTTCCAGTGTAAGGATATAAAATTTACATCGACAAAGACTTAAAGAGAAACCCAAGAAAGTAGCTGTGTGTGTGGCCACAAAAAGTGATGAACAAACAGCAATAACTTTAGGCGTCGAAGATGTATGAGAGGAACAAGCTTTTGCGAATTGAACATTGGACACAGGTCACAGGTCAAAATGTAGAAAAAGCAAAATGTGGAATAACTTTCGAGGTTTTTAAAAGGGTACATTGGAGTTTAATGTCCTTATTGACGTTTAAAAAGAGAAAACACTGGTCTTCAGAATAGTTCTCTTCGTAAACATTTAGCTGGGAATCGAAAGAACTCCTTCGAGGGTTTTTCATTCTAGTTGCCTTAGTTTTCATATTTATCGCAATGGGTCCACATGGACCTTAGTGTGATGAGGATACCAGTATTCTCATCAGCCCGGTTTTCATATTTCTAATCAGAACAGCGATTTTCACAGATATGGTTATCCAACTGCGTTGTGAGTGGTCTGCTGGCTTCAATTCTTGTATCACCTGGACCTTATAAGCATGTAGGCCAACATTTGTACGCAAAATGCGGTGCAAAGTGGTTGCGGATAGACCCAATTCTTGTGATTGTTTTGAAATGGACAAACCTCGGTTTTTCAGTCCTCTTTCAGCATTAGGACTGTTAGACGTCCCGATTTTGGCGGGACAGCCCCGAGATTTCAGTCCTGTCGCGATATATGTGCCGATTTATAAAATGTCCCGATTTTGTCCCGACCCTCCTTGTTTTTATTGATTTATGTATTTTACAAGCTAGCTATGTATTAACTTCACTTATGTAAAAAAAAATATCCAGAACTATCTGAATGAAAAAACTGTCCTTTAATTAACTTCAATATTTATTAAGGCGAATAATGCGAAAAGAAATTACACGTTCAGGTTAAAAGAAAAAAGTAGACTGCACCATGTGCATTATTCAAACTCATTACATATACATATATGCTGATTTAGTATACGGAAAATAGTATAAAAATAAAATGTATGCAAATATATTAGAGAGAGACAAATATACTGATTTTAATGTATAGCGTTAGGTTTGTTTACTTTAACCCTTTGTTGACCGACGGTACTTATTAGAGTTGGGCTAAGTCGTGAATTTATGTTCACTGGTATAACTGTGAACGTGATTTTTTATTCACTGTGAATATAACCAGTGAACGTGAATTCACGACGATGCGACTATGAAACTACATAAACTACTATAAAACTACATATAATTTACATACAATGAATTATTGACTATGTAATGTGTAAATATGCATGTACATACGTTTGCATGTATACTAGCCGTACAGCCGTTAAAAACATTTCGACGCAATAATTCAAAAATAAACTTACCCCAGAAATTCATGATATTAACCGATGCTTGATTTCCATATGCCTTTTGGAATTGCACATATTACATTTTACGAAACTTTCATGAAGAAATTCCACAAAAAACAAGTTTTTCTTCGCTTTGTTATTGGCGGCATCTTAAAAGTATTTTTTTTTTTTATTTGTAAATACGTAGTCATAAATACCAAACAAACAAATGCATGTAAATTGCCTTAAAATCACATATTCGCATGCACAGAACTAAACTAGCACACACAAATTCTTAGAACCGCTACGAAGTTCAACTTTCATCCCTTTTTTCAGCGGCAATTCTCAATGCAACCCAGCGAACAATATACATAACCATCGTCGTAGCTAGGGGCTGGCCAGGGGGGCGCACTTTACAGAGCCACAAGCACACAAAATTAAAACATTATGCTAGGCTAACTCACATAAAAAAAAAAAAACGTTAACTTGATTACAATAGGCGCCCCCACAGATTAGGAATGGCGCCCCTTACTTAAGGAGTTACATGGATTTCCTCGGGTAAAAATCGGCTTATTTTTAACAATTTTTTTTTTATATAAAAAATAAAATATTTCAATCAATCTTTTTTGGCCATAAATATACACATTTGACAAAGAGTTTCTGAAATGTTTGTAGAAAAATATTTAAAGCTCTGCCATTGCGACGCCATTTCCGGTGACCACTCGGAAAAAAGGTGCTTGCGCATTGACAGCAGAACTCATGACAGGATCAACTGAAGTCAAAAAAAAAAGATACGTATTGTAGTTAATACCTTAAACTAGAACTAGGAAAAAACAAAAAAGTGAAAATTGGATTCAACCAACTTTGAAAATACAGTTTCGAGAAAAACGCGTTTTAAATTTAGAGTGACAATAAAATTGAACGAAATGTTAAAAATTTTTTGACGAAAGGGCTAAGAACTTCAAAAGCTTTACTAGATCAGAATGTTTGATTTTCTTCCACAAAGCCATTTAAAAGAGTAAAACTTTTCTAACTTTTAAGTTCAACGCATTCGATCCAAAAGCCAAATCTGTTTTTAAGTGAGGATATTTTATCTCTTACTGTAAACGTGGTTATGGAAAATATCGGCCAAATAAGCCAATTTCATTAATCATTGCTCATCGTGTAATAGTTCAACAAGCGTATTAACGGATGCAGAAATGGGCTGTTCGGCGAATAATATCTTAACTTCGTTGCGCAATTCAAATAACCTGGATAAAACTTTTTCTCTGGAATGCTATCTCACTTCCGTGTGTAGAAGACTTGTTGACTGTTTTCGATGAACGTTTTAGTTAATTTTCGAATGGAACTCGGAACCCCTTTGACCCGTCGACGGAACCTCAGGGTTCCGCGGACTACCTTTTGGGAAACGCTGCACTAGACATAGACAGAGACACACTTATCAGCAAATGGGACGGAGATTTCAAAGTTTAGCTGCCGTAGCTTCTGATTTTGGTTTCCTAATAGGACTTTCGCTATACGAAACCTTAAGCTCCACTGAAGACGCTGCTGGTCTAGCATTAAAATAGAAAGCTGATTTGGAAGCCAACTACATATGTATATGTATAGTTGTGTTTAGCGATTGAAAGACCATATTATTGACAAATTGGCCTAAAGCCTGAAAAGTAAGCTTTACGAGATTTTATAATGCATAAATGAACGAACTCGTATTGTATTGTTTCCTTCCTACATAGAAGTAAGTAGGATAATTTTATGCTTAAATGTATACATAATTTAAATTACACTTTCAAAGTTATTGTGTTGTTGCTCTGGCTAAGAACTTAGTCTTGGGGGCGCAGAATTCAAATCTTGCCAGTGGCGCTCATGACCCTAGCTACGACACTGTACATAACACACTATGCATACATATTTGTGTGCGCAAGGCAGCATTATTCAGTATAGTATACATAATATCGTTCACCGCGTTCTGCTTTGTTCTACGTATCATTCACTGCCTCGCACCTCACGTTCATACTCACGACCGCGACTTTTGTTGTGAAATCGTTATTTGCGAATTCCAAACTGTGACGTGAAAGTATTCACTTTTTGGCGATTCACTGTTTATTTCCAAGTCGTTAACAGACGTTAACAGTTATTTTTCATTCACGGTGAATAATTCACTGGTAGTGATTTTATGCTCATCACTAGTACTTATAAGTACCAGCATGTTTAACTTCAAATGAAATCCCTATAGGAACATATTTAGACACTAAGACCAAACAAGACTATTAAGTATCGTATAACCTCAATGAAATTTGTTTTTTGTATATGTTTACCTTATTTTAGCCACAGATTTTAGCTGACAGCATATTAGACTTTGAAGAAATTAAATTTAGTCGATTTCGGTACCAACAAACTAAATTGGTATTTTTACACAGTTTCGATCCTTAATTTTATTAAATGCTTATGTATTCAAAAGCAAAAAATATCATAGTTTAATAAAAAAAACTTAAAAAAAATGTTCTTTTTATAACTTCAGTTATAGCCTAACGGTACTTTTGAGACTGACCTTCATATTTCGTCCCTATGAGTCATTGAAAATTTCAAAATTGAATATTCCATGTTAAAATATACTCAACTAAAATATTCTTCAAAAAAAAATGGAGATTATCCCTTTTTTTAATAGCTTGGTCAACAAAGGGTTAAAATGAAAACTAAGGTTTTGGTTCGGCATTATTTTCAACAACTTTCTGTGAGGGTCAAATCTGGGAATCGAATTTACACCCACTTCCAGATATCCGATCATCCTAAAATTTTGCACACGTATATGAGTCCGGTCACAATACAACATCGTATATTTGATGACGTTGTAATATGGTGGACGCTTTCTTAACTTCAAGTTCTGTGAGGACCAAATCTGCTGGGAATCGATTTTACACACAATTCCTTATATCCGATCATACGTCTTCGAAACGATTTCGAATCAGCTGATTTATGTCATTCTGTGTAATTGTGAAGTTGTGCATTTAGTTTTTTTTTTTTTAATTTTGTTTTTTAAGTAATAATGAGTGGAATTATTTTAGTGATTTTATTGTGCAACAATATTGAAGCCTTAATCTCTGCAGTGCAAACCGAATTCGGTGAAGAAACTTCTTTGATAGACGATGGTCCTGGCAAAATTGGCACAAATTAATCACAATTCACAATAAATAAATAATTTTAAACAAATTCTCAGCAATTTACTTACATTTTTGTTTCAAAATCCAAAGGCAAAAATGTTTATTATTTCAGTTTGTCGATCCTTTATTTTCTGACGATTTCAATTCGACACCAAAACAGTAAAATCGAAATGTAACTTATTTGAAATCACTTCAAAAAAAGTGGAATTGATCTCGCGATAACCGTGAAACCTGGAACACCAAAAATCGATTTTGGTCGATTTCAATTTCGATATCGAGTGAAAGTGAAATTCAGAACCTGGCTGTATATATTTTTTAAGTCTCGATTTGTCCCGATTTCCGCATGATGATGGTATTCCGATTTTAATACAATTTTATTTGGCAGCCCCTCTACTACGGCGGGTATACTTTTAGCTGATTTGATTTGTTTTGTAAACACTTTGACGACTCAACTGTCATATGGCTGTTCTTCTCAACTGGCAAAATGTTTGTTTTCAGTTATGTAACTAGAGGTCGCCGTGGCCATGGTGGTTAGTGCGTTGGACTACCACGCAATGCTGCCCGGGTTCAACTCCTGGCCGGGTCTAACACCTAATAGAGTTTTTTCATGGTACCACCTCTTTCGAATGCCTGACAAGCATCAAAGAGTATCACTTGTCACGATTGAGCTTCTCAACTCGCCGTTCGAAGTCGGCAGATAACTATAGGTCCCTTTCATTCGTGCAAAAATATAACACTCACACACAAATGGTTGCGAGAAGCAGGCCCAGGTTCACCTCGAGCTGTAGAGCCAACTAAGTAAGTAACTAGAGGTTATACTTAAAATAAAAATAAAAACCCAGTTGGCCAGTCTATGGAGGCTGGCACAGGGACAGGAGTCGCCGTGTCCCTATGTTTTAAGTTGAAATGTCCTGAATCCGACTTTCATATGCATCATCATAATACTCAACGGCCGCCATTCCAGGCACTTGGTAATTAAAGTATAAAAAATGGCTAACATAGCTGGAGCAGAAACATTTGGGCCAATAATTTAAAGTTCCATTCATACATTTGAGCAACGAGCATTTGTTTTAGGGCAAGTAGTAGGAGTCTAGTGAAAGAACAAGGCTGAAGAACTTTGCTAGATTAAGGCATGCTTAGAAGAGAACCAAACACTTAGTTGCCCAAGCGGAACTAGCAGGGTACTTTTAGCTCAAAAACAGGAAACATATGGTTAGGGAATCTGCAAATTCTGTACTGATGGCGCTCCAGATCATCTACAGGGAAACTATGAGTTGTTAGGAATTTATCCACAGTAGGTGACATCTGAAAGCCGATTTCATTTCATTTCCCCTGAACTCTCCCAATCATGAACTTCCCCCTTTGATTCTCTAACATACGACTTTAAGTATAATTTCATCTTCAAACAACTCTCATGACAATTCTGCTAGCAAATTCATGTAATTGAAACTAATTCCTTATCATACGGTTGGTGGTGCGGTAGTCTTTAATATTTAAATTGAGGCAATTTCATGGCTCAGTTCAGTTGACGAGTGACGACCTCCGACTCACATCCGCCTGTGGGTCTCATTCATTCAGATGAAATGCTTCTGTCATTGCGTCACATTAATTCCGACAAAATTTATTACCAGCTCGCACTTTTGTTCCGCCATGTCTTTTTTCTCCAATAGTCGTTATTCCGAATCCCAGATCCGCCTGGAACTCCCACGAGCAGCAGCAACTGTACTCATTTAAACATCAAGCCTGCGTATGTCAAGTTGAATATGTATTTACGCGGTTTGGCATTTTCCGAAATTCGCGAATCAGAAACAAATTAAAGAACGCACCACCATGGTTAATTAAGGGACTCAAAGTATCCTACACTCACTTAAATGCTATACACTCCATGTTTGTATATGCACAGAGTCAGAGGAAACGAGAGAATCATTTTAACGGAAATTCCCACAGCTGTTCCATAGCATGCCCTCTTCAAGTAAATTGTAATTCCATACCCCGACTGATGTTCGTTTGCTAGGACTAGGATCATTATTTTATTATCATTGTGTCCTGTCCACCACCATCATAGGGACTCGCTTAACTCGCAGCATAATAGCCAAGACGGGGAAATGCTTTGGGAGCGATTCGATGAACAGTTTACGACAACTTTAAGTGCATGATTGTTGAGCATTGAAAAGATGTTGATGATGTCCTTGAAGACCGTTTTGGTCGTTTTACTTGATATCCTACGCTCGCTTTGTGGGCGATTTCTAATTCCATTTATTTTATTTTTATTTTTTAACTGACTGTCGTCGTGCACTTGAGGCGGCTTTCTGCTAGGATGTATGTATGTGTGTGTTTGAGTGTGTGCGGCATAGTAATAATTTAATCCCCACGAAAGAAGAAATTAATCAATTCCTCAGCGGGCGAATTTCCTTATGTAAATTACTGTAATTACAATGTGATAAACTTTTGTGCTTTATGCTGAGGGGAGAATTGAATTAGAGAGGCTGTGGTAGATGCTAGATTTCACAGGGCAAGGACGAAGGATGCGGTCTTTTTATTTCCACGTTTGATTGTGTATAGCTCTATTCAGTCGTTTGGCTTGCTTAATCATAGCACTTGAGCTAGAGTTTAGTCTTTAATTTGTGAGAATGTACATATGCATGCGGATGTATGTACATATGTTTTAAGGATTTAGGGACGCATGAAGGTTTGTGTAGTGTAGTCTGCGTTGCTTCAGTTTTCAAAACTTGTTATCTCCTTCTGAGATGCTGCGAGAGGATTCGTTTTTGAGTTTTTTTTTTTAGCCTGTAACTCATAACGGGTTTCAAGTGCTCCATTTAAACCACGTGTGTATTCTCTTTATACCTAGTCGGGGCATATAAATATTGGTACAATACAAAACGCATCCATTACCATAGCTTGACGTACCCAAATATGTAGTGACATTTGAAATTAAAAAAGGTACCGTTATGTTACTCATCTGTTAATAAATTTTCAGTTTGTAGTTTGTTTTGCCATGGAGTGGATCGATAAAAAAAATCGCACTGCGGTTGTAAAGTGGAAAAAAGTGATATTTTTTAAACGCTCCAGCCGCTCGGTATCAGCCGCATGTTCGTTTATCGCTGCACTAAGTTATTTGAAGAGACTAGAGAAAAAAAAGTAGGCCACGTTCTGTGTAACTGCGATCGGTACGAACAGTAGAGGCCATCAATGCTTTAAAGATAAGAATAAGAAGAAATTCACTAGGAATGCAAAAAATCATGCCTTCGAGATAGGGATTAATCAAAAATCAATAAATCGTATTATCAACAAAAACTTAGGCGTTAGAGCCAGCGTTACCGTTGGGCGACTAAAGTCGCGTTTTGGTACTTGTTTGACTCTGCTGAAACTTTGATACGACTTTTTTAAAATACCACTAATTTGCGACTTTTCATAGAAATATGGAGACTTTACATAAATATTTTTTTTGAACATACTATTAGGCTCAACATACTTCTGAATCTTTATTACGTAACCAAACACATGCAAACAAATTATGAACCATATCACTGAAATCCTTCGCATTCCATTTCGAAATGTTTATAAATACAAAGTGTCCCAGTTAATAGGTATAAAGTATAATCATATAAGATGAGTTTCCTGAAGTTTCGGCGAACAAAAAATCGCACGGCAGTCTGAGGGTATATTTTCAACCACTCCACGTTATAGCCCGTCGAAGTGGGACACCTCCGATTTGAAGGTACAACTACTTTAGATCATATAACTTTTGAACTAGTATAGCTAAAGCAATAAAAAACGCATAAACAACGTCGAAGACTTTGTAAATTTTATGTAGGCATAAAAATGTTATGGCTCCTTAAACTCGAAATTATGAAAATTTGCTGTTCCAATTTTTTAATTTTTAATTTATGTGATCCCGAATAAGATCCCTAATCAGAAATATGCAAATTTTTATATTACGACTTTTTGTGAGCCTATGAGACTTTTTGAAAATTCTCAGCGGCAACACTGATTAGAGCCTTCAAACGTCGATCAGGACAGCTGCCCACAGCAGATCTTAAACGGAATAGAGTCGAAAAATCAAAGCGACTACTTTTGAATTACGCAAACAACCTTCGCACAGAAAAATTCGGTTTACAGATGAAAAAATGTTTACCGTACAGAAAAAGTTCAATAAACAGAATGACAGGATTTATGCTTTGTCATCTGATGAGGCTTTACAACTGATACCATGTGTCGAGAAAGGTCATCATTCAACGGCAGTCATGGTTTGGTGGGGTGTATCGTACCACTTGGTAACAGACGTCCATTTTTGTGAAAAGGGGGTGAAAGCATCAGCTAAAGTGTACCAAGACACCGTTCTGGAACAGGTAATTCCTCCACTTGGTAGAACTTATTTTCAGCAGCGGAACTTTCAGCAAAACCCTGCGCTGCTGCATAAAGCAAAATCTACCCAACTATGGCTTCAAGACTGGCCTGATTTGAATCTACTATACTCTGTTCCACAAAAATTGTCAGTACAGGCCTTATGGGGGAGCTTTTTTTTAGACACTAGTGCCAGTACATATATTTCTGGCAGTCAATCAGAAAAATTGCCACTGAACTGAAAACAAAACCACTGACTTACACAGGTTTTGTTTTTGTAATTTTCTTCCAATGCGCATACATCCCATCATGACCAGAGCTAATCGCATAATGTGGTCGTGTTGCCGCCATCAACCATCGCTGTGTGTATGAATATGCGAACATGAAAACAGTGTTCCCATTACTAAGCTCAAGTAAATCGTTGCAGCTTTTTCCTTAGTTTTTGTCGAAGAGCTTTGGGATGTTGTGCTTTTGAAAACCAATAAATGAATTTGATTATGTGAGGGTGTTGCCACTTGGCTTTTGTTTTTTCCATTTTCATGTTTTTCGTTAAAATGCAGCTCAACAATTTTTTGATTTTTGTGATTTATAATGAAGGCTATTTGCGCGAGATGATTGTTGGGTGCGGAAACGAAGAGTGAGTTTTTTTTTCGTTTTTAGCCTATATCTAGTAAAGTAGTCGTTTCCGATATACATTTAACAGTGATACATCAAAATACTCGTAAACATGCCCTTTATAACCTACTAAAGTTTCATCAAAATCGAGGTGGTGTCTACTTTGTACACAATTATCTTTTTTCGTTCAACAAATTATTTTGTTTTTCAATCAGCAGATGGTAGCCCTGAGGGTATTGCTTTCCGATCTGCGACGATTTGTAATGCATACTATGGTAGCCCAGTGAGAGCTTAAAAGAGGGTCAAATTTATGAAAGCTATTACAACCAGAATGAGAGGTAAACGTCCTTTCTTCCCTCTACTGACAATTTTTGTGGAACAGAGTATAGACTACATCCTGTGGACGGTGTTGGAGGACATGGTATGCCATAACTTTGGGTTGTTAAAGACCGCGTTAGTGTTAGCTGTTACCAAGTTTCCGATGGAGGAGGTTCGTGCAGCCATCGACGTGTGACCCATGCCGCTTAAGCTCTGTATTAAATCAAAAGGCAGCCATTGTGAATGAACTTATATTTAAAATTCAATAAAAAATTAAAGAAAAAATAAATAATAAAACATAAAAAAAACAGTCAGGAAGGAAAATGGATGTAACCGTATCTTTGTCCCGCCCTGCTAGGTAACTTCGAGACCGAGAATGGAGCGCTGCCTTTCTTTCGGATGAAAAAGGAAAACCTTGTAAACTCGGTACATTAGATTTTACGAAAACATACCATAGCTCAGATGAATTTGTACAGCTCTCTCTTTTGGAGAACCATCAGCAACTTCGTTATTCCCCTAAAGATTAGAAAGAAGCTACTTTTCCATACCTCTAACGTAAAGTGTTTAATTTCATTAAAAAGCCAAGATACCAAAGACATTAAGCAATCAAGACCCCATGCGCTAAAAAGCTAAAGTGCAACCCTAGCCTTACCCAAAGTAACTCAATTAAGGATGTGTCATCGCATCGAATCCTCTGTGTAATTTCATTAACAAAAAAAAAGGAAACAACTCCACTCATCAAAATCGATTTTGGATTATCGCTCTCGTTCCGAATGATTCTCTGCCAATGCCCTCCCGTCATCATTTCAATTGAAAGTGCTTATCAATTATTCCCTTTGGTACCGCACACATACTTCTGTATAATCTGAAATGCGATAAATAATTCATTAAGACATGTATCCTAATGCGTCCTTCATCTTTGTCATTTTCGAATATCCTTCCTTTTTTTGCATATCCTCTTCTTATTCGTCAAGCCCCATCAGATAATCCAATTAAATTCAAGAAAGAAAAAAAAATCAAGCGTAACGGAGAAAGAAATTCACTCATTAATCCGTACCCAATATCCTTAATCCTTCAAGAAAATCCTTAAAACACAAAAAGTCTGTTTGCTTTTCCCTACACGAAATCCTCTTACCCACTTATACGAGTACAATTTCGTTCGAATATCATAACCAGCATATCGGCTGCTGCCACCACGAACATACATTTTTTCCGCGAAAGGATCTGGATACCCATGGCAGCGTGATGGCCCGTCATCGTCGCGTTTCCTTAATGGATGTAGTCAGGAGCTGAACAAAAATACATATAAATAAGAGAGGACTCAAGAAGGGCAATAGCTGCGAATAAAAGGATTTGCTGATGTGGTGAAAAGCAAAAATCGAAGTGAAAGTTGGTGCTCCTTTTGTGGCGCGTTTTTTTTCTGCCCAAAAGGCCTATCATTCATCCGTGAATCAAATGGAAGCCTTGAAGTTTTTTCTGTTTTATTTTTGGGTGAGAATGAAGAATGACGAGATTTGTAGCATCGAATGATTTACAAGCAAAATGCGGGTACTATTACTGTAGCTTCAATTTGGACAATGAGTGGCAGGATAATGCGTTTATCACAAAATGATAAACACATTTTTCGTATCGAAGAGTGAAGGAAATGTAACCAACCAGCAGACTTTGAAGTCGAAGGCTCTTTAAGGGTTTTATAGCAATTTAAAATGAATTGCTAGAAGTGAAATCATGTGATAAGTTTAGCCTGCGTAATTATCGGGTACAATGACTTAAAACCTGTGCTTCCAAATTACTTTCAGACAACTGAAACACTTTATACAAAAGTGTTATCGAAAATGTTAAAAATGACAAGACGTCGCTTCATGTCAATTATAAAAAAAATTGGCCAGAGAAGAATGTCTTCAAAGGAGAAAAGGTAAAGAATCAAAAATTAAAGCCAAATTGAAAAATTTCTTAACACCAATTTCCTTTTCGTAATAAGCCAAAGAAAAATGTGGAAGAAAGAGGAAACTCGCGGATAATTGAAGTGCTACCTACTCCTTTCTTCAACGCAATGATGATGAGTTTCAGCATGCTCGTAAGAAAATTTTGGAAGACACAGTGTGGGCACTAGAGGGAAAAATGTAAACCTTACTTACGTCGTACAAAACTGCAAAAGACCATAACAAACAAGCGGGTGCCACCCATTGCACAAATCCATACATGGAAGATATGGAGGAAATATTCGGTGATAAAGTATTCATTTCTAATCACCATACAGATACAGTGCACTATGGATATGAAGACAGTAGCAACATCTCCAACTCCAACACCAACCTCGCCGACATAATCAAGTTGATCGCATCTGACAACAAAACCTTCAACTCCATTAACTGACTCGTTAGCTGGCCAAAAAGTAGAGAAACGCATGACGGCAAAGGAAGCTTATTTCAAGGCCAAATTAAAATTAAAGAAAGAAGCGTTTGAGGGAGAACTCAAACAAAAAGCAGAGCTCTACAAAACAGTCCAAGATAGAAATCACAAGTTTTCAAGATAAAAATTGTCCTTATCCTCCTTACATAGTATAAAGCCTATAAAGCAAAGTCCCGATCGGTGTCATATTACGTTTGTGGTAAAGGATCTCAAGAACCACTGAATAGATGTTAACGATTCTTTTTGTATAAGATTACTAATTTCTCTGAAATGGTTTATCAATTAGCTTTGTATTAGATAAATTTTTAGTTTTAGAGTTTAAGGGACTTCAAATGAGAAAACGAAAATTTAATTTAAAACAAACTGCTATTATTTCAGAACAGCTTCTCCAATGTGATTGATATTCATTCTCAGTTTAAATACATTCAATACGCAGATTTAAAGATCAAAATCATATCTGTGCAATTACTAGAAATTGATTAATAGTACAAAATGCATTCCAAAGTGGTTTTTTTTTAAAGTTTTTTTAAACAGAAGCTGAATCACAGCACTCAGTGGCAATCGTGTGGAATTGAAAATGATTTTTTTTTGTAATTCTCTCATTGCACCCATTTTCGTATTTCTAGTACGCGTACGCGTAGTGGGTTTTTGATTTTTTTTTTTTCAATGCATACTGACATAGGTACTAAGTGAATTTTAATGTGTATCACAGCACTCAGTGGCATAATGATTTTTTTTTTTTTGTGAGTTAAACTCCCCCGAAACGGCTCGACCGATTTTTATGAAATTTTTTGAACATACCTATTTGGTAGGTATGAGCATAGGTTTTGAAGTATATTTCATCTCGTTAGGTTGCGCTGGAGTCAAGTTATTAAGAACTTCCATATTTTTGGATCAAAAATGCTCATATTCACAATTATGTTGGTTCAGTGCCAATTATAAAATCTGAACCCGATAGGTGGCGCTGCAGTTATTGGATCTTATGTAAAAATGAGTACGGTTTTCTTAATATAGAATACAACATAGCATCAGTACGGTTACTCAACAACCGGTGGTTTTGGTACCTGCCGTACAAAATTTCGTAATTTCAGGTGAAATGTGAATATGAAACATTTTGGTCAATTAATATAGACAGACAGACAGACAGACAGATAGATAGATAGATTGACAGACAGACAGATAGATAGATTGAAAGACAGACAGAGCGTCCGATTCTTTGAACTAAATGACAATGTATGTATTGTGAGTAATACTATATTTTTTCGACACGGGCGAAGCCGGACAGGACAGCTAGTATATATGTAAAAGCGACTGCCGTTCCGTGTGTGCACTCATAACTCGAAATCGGATCGTTCGATTTTCCCGATTTTTGGCTTGATGAATTCGTACTGGCCGAGGAATGGACACTGTGGAGTAAAATCCTGGAAAATTGCCGGGCAGCGCCGGGCGGGAAAAGCTGGTAACTGGAAAAAAATGTTCTGGAAAAATATTTCTTAATCATTTTTCTAGATATTTACTCAACGAATATCAATATTCAACTAATTATGCCCGGTTTCACAGTGGGAGCTTAAGTCGTGTTTGGCTTAGCTAAGTCACAGATTCAGTGTCATTGTGAACTATTTATGAAAAAAACTGATCATAAACTGATTAAATGTCAAACGAAATTTGATTTTCATTTTCGTGTCAAGTGATTTAAAAAAAAAAACAATACGAATCGGAAGAAAAGAAGAAGAAGCAGCATACAATATTTCCAGGAATAAAAATAAAAATATACATACATACATATGTAAGTACATAATATGTAGTACATATGTACTCGTATGTATTCAAAGATCCTTCGTATGGTTCTTTATTTACCATCGTTGAGTACCAAATTGAATAAGATGAATCCAAAAGAATGCAAACGAATGCAAATGATGCCAAGAGTGCAAAAAAAATGCAAGAGAGGGCAAAATAATGCAAGAGAGGGCAAAATAATGCAAATTAATGCATTTGTTTATTATTTGTTCCAGGACACAAATCGCAAACTGCTTTGAATCCGAAATCTTGTGAAGAAATCGACTTCATGCCACCTATAAAAGTTCGATGTCAGATATTTGTTTCCCTTCTAATGTGAACAACAAAATTATTATATCATATTCAGAATCACTTATACTTTGGTATTATCTTGGTCTGAATGTATTTCCATATTGAAATACAACAAAAAATGTCATCCAAATCATAAATAAAAAAAAAAAAATAAGCCAATACTTAAGCGACTTAAATCGCGGGCTTAAGTCATATTAATACTTAAGAGGCGTCTGCCTCTTAAGCCGGCACTGTGAAACATCAAAATGAGTTAAATCGTAGCTTAAGCTCCAATTGAGGTTTAAGCTCTCACTGTGAAATCGGACATAAATGTATGTTACTTTCAAATTTAAATCAAAATAAAAACAAATAGGTACATACTCAATGTGAAGTTGCGGAGGATTTTTTGTTTTTGCCCGTCCAATGGAATAAAATTAAATAATTTTAGACAGATATGCGTGTCAGCGTCCGATCAAGGGAGTGCCCGGTTTAGGGAAAGTAAAATGTATGCAATCTGAAAAGTAAACGCTTGGTTAGGAAAATGTTTCCATCTAAATTATCGGTCCTTCTAAGGGAGCTGTCCGTAATGAGAGGTTGCACTGTATGAGATCTTCAAATACTTCTTCTTATCTATACCTTCTGGCTTCAGCTCAATTGCATATACATAAATAACCTTGGTAGAAAAATTAACTCTTAGCGATGGAAAGGGAATGTTATGAGTACTTACTTAGATATATTGGCAGAGTCACTCTCGTATCCTAATTTGCACTTCCGACTAAAAATTACCGGAAGCAGAGCTAGAGCCTTAAAATGAGCCGACAGCTTGTGCCTTTTTTCTAAAGATAAAAGATAAGTAAATTATCACCACTTTCTATCCTGTTCAAAGTACTAATATACTCATATACCTACTCTTTATATCCTATATTGTACAGGACAAAACAATAAGAATAAATTACGTATCGTTTCATCGATAAAATCTGCCATTATGTCACACACCTACCCAAAACCTCTTGTATCTCCTTCATAGTTATAGAAAGTATTTATAAACGTACTTTCGCCCAAAACAAAAACTTAAAAAAACTTACACTCAACCTATGTCTCTATCAGGACATAGACACACTGAAGAATAAACTCTCTATGGTTGGTCTTAGCGGAAAATGTAAAATGCCACTAAATACTGTCAAATGCACTTCTTCGTCGATACTATTTATCATATTTTATGAAGTCCTTGCTTTTATTCCCCGGATGTGCATAAGAATATGCAAAGGATGTGCTGCTATAACCGTAGACGACAGCATAAGACTACTCTACTGCACTATATACATACTCGTAGCAAGTATAGAAACCCCAAAAAACCAAGCTGTATGTGTTTGAAATAATGGAGCACAATTTTCCTATTGACGCCACAAGAAACCTCCACAAGGACATGCATTGCATACATTCGAACGAGTGGTGCAGCAGCCGGGTTATACAGTTCACCAAACACCAAAAGTTGTTGTATGTATGTATGTACGAGTATGATAATAGCGCAAGGAGCAGCTGTCTACGCGACTACGAACATTTCACTACTCTGTGTTGGAAATTATTATGCAATCCAGCGAGGCTTACATTGTAATGTATTGGGAACAAAAGGGGTGAGCTGCACTTGTGTGCGTTGGGTGGTGGTACATTTGCATATCCATTATATGCGATCAATAAAATATCGAAACAAATTCTTCGCACTCGTACGTATATACATACATATGTGCGAGTATGCACAACTTGGAAAATTTACTGACAAAACGTTCTCTCCTAAGGTACGCAGCTTACTGTCCCAGCTATCTTATGGATTGTCATAAGGATGCAAGGAAGCCTGACAAACAATAGCAATAAACTGAAAAGTTCTTACACGTCTCTGGGGGAGAATGAATATAGTACGAATAGCAGCAGCAACAACTAATAATTGCATTTGTTGCCTTGAATTCCTGCACACAATGTCCTTTTATCCTTTCCGTCTTTCTTGATGATCCAAAAAAAAAAAACACCCACTACCCCCAATGTGCTGAGAAGAAGAAACAATTCGAATAAATTCCTAAGGACATCCTCTTCATGGATGTAGGTTTGTGTAATTCAATATTTCACTCCTCTATCCGTTGCTGTATAGAGTGCATATGTACGTGGGAGTCTGGAATAAAAGATTCCCTCTGCTTAATGTCATTTGCCTTACAACAAAAAAAAAAGAAACTAAAAGAGGATCTGATGGAATTGACTCAATACTTGTAGTGGAAATACTGAAACTTCCAAACGGTGCCACCCTGTATACTGGTTCTACGACGAAAGGTCAAAACTGTGGGGTTGCTGAACGGGAACAGTTTCATAAATACCAGGTGTGTGAATGTGGGTGAATGTATGGAATATGATGTAGATCAAGTGACCGCCACTGGCCGTGGCGCAAAGGCGAGCTCTTTTAAGCACATTTTTCATAACAATTTCGCAGACTTTTGGTGTTATTTCAGCAATTTTATTTCGAATGTTGTCCTTAAACTTCAAAGTTGTTGATTGATTTGTTGATGTACACATTTTCCTATAAGGTACCTAAATTTGAAAGAAACCGGGAGGAGTCAAATCAGGGAATCGTAGGGATCACTCAATATCGCCACTTTTTGACATCATTCATTCGGCCGGGAAAAATTTATCGCAAGATTTGCATTGTAGCATGAGCTGTATGTGGTATACTCCTCTCAAACACAAAATACTCCCCTGTAAACGTTTAACATACAGTGGCTCAATAAAGAACTCGGACACTTAGCTCCTTTCTTTTTCATAACGCTAAAGTAATCAAAAAACGAATTTAAGGAAAAAAGCTAAATTATTTTCTTAAAGCTATATTATTGTTTTATAAAACATAAAAAGAAAATAGTACAAAATCAATTACATTTTCATAAAAAAAAATAAAAAAAAATAAAAATTCACGAAATCAATGCCAAAAAAGAACTCGGACACTGAGAATTAAATTTAATTGTTTATAAAATGTACATAATATAAAAGCATATTAATATTTTGTTGGCAAACCCTGGTTTTTCGAACGGCATCCAATCTTCTGGGCATGGATTCAACGAGCTTTTTGCAGACGGAAGGATCAATTTTGGACCATTCATCCTTAAGTACGGATTCCAAAGCTTTTCTGTTCGTAATTGTATATTTTTTCATTTGGTTCTCTAAATATGCCCACAGGTGTTCAATAACATTAATGTCTGGGGATTGTGGTGGCGTTTCCAGAACATGTGGACAATGGTAAAGCAGCCACAAGCGTATATTGTGTGCTTTATGCTTCGGGTCGTTGTCTTGATAAAAGTGGAAACTGTCCTTTATTCCCAATTTTTCAGCACTTTGTACCAGATTGTCTTTTAAAATTGTAAGGTATTTCCTCTGGTCCATAATTCCATCAATTATATACAGATTTCCTGGACCAGCAGCCGACATGCAGCCCCAAACCATCACAGAGCCACCACCATGTTTTACCGTGGCTCTTAAATTTTGCTCTCTCAATTCTTCATTTGGTTTTCGCCAGACGTAAGATTGACCGTCTGATCTGAATAAATTAAATTTACTCTCATCCGAGAAAATTACTTGATTCCAAAAGGAAAGGTCATTATTTTTGTAGGTTTTCGCGAATTTTAACCTTTTTATTCTGTTTCGCTTATTTATGAACGGTTTCTTACGGGCTACTCTTCCATGAAAATTGCTTTTTCGTAATACAAGTCTTATTGTTTCAGGATTGACATTTTTATTTAGGTTTTGTGAAACTTCTGTGGCTAATTTTGGAGCGCTTAGCTTTGCGTTTTTCTTAATTTGCTTCACAATCCATCGCTCATCAGAAGATGTGAATACTTTAGGTCTACCGGATTTTGGTTTATTCTGCACGGACTTCAATGTTTTGAACCGTTTTATAATGTCATGGACTGTAGATTTCGATCTATTCACTATTGCTACAATATCACGAACCGATCTACCATCATTGTGATGTTTTATAACCAGATCCCCCACTTCTAAAGAAGTCTGTCCACGCTGCCTTTCCATTTTAATTTTTATATTTATTATTTCAACAAAATTAAAAAAACTGGACTACGATCTATTTCAGTTGATCACTTTGAGCTCTGAACAGGGAATAAAAAATAAAAATTCTCTGATTGCCCTATTAAATTAAACAAAAACCGAAGGAAATTTAACCCGTCCGAGTTCTTTTTTGGGATTGATATCGTGAATCTTTACATTGTTTATTTTTTTTTATGACAATCTAATTGATTTTGTACTATTTTCTTTTTATGTTTTATAATACAATAATATAGCTTTAAGAAAATAATTTTGTTTTTTTTCTGGAATATTTTTTTTTAATTACTTTAGCGTTTTGAAAAAGAAAGCAGCTAAGTGTCCGAGTTCTTTATTGAGCCACTGTAGGTACTCGCATACAACGGCCGCATCGTAGGCATGTAAAAATGTACGGTAGTTCAGCGGCAGGTGCAAGAGACCACCCATTTCGACGAGCCAGATTCGTGCTTTAAGCCGACTGAACACCCCACCAAACCACCCATCGATTTCTGCAGGATTTCCTGTGATCCTGAAAATTTATAGGATCGTCATAGTTGTGTTTGGTGGGACCACCATCCGTTACAAGGTTTTGAAAATTCCTAAAAACCTGGATTAAGATTAAGCGTATACAGATAAATCGTCGAACAACAGACACTCTTCGAAATTCAACATCTCTGGCAATTTATTGCAAAACATAAGGCAATACACTCTGAACTATGGTGTAAAAACCGTCAATTTGACACATATCAACAGGAGGTTTATGCCATTTTAAGAGAGAATGACAGCTCAGTAGTTACTGGAAGCCTACAAGCAACATTGCTCATATGCCGCAACAGGAATAGCAACAGATTCAATAAAATATCGCAATGGTGTTCCTTACATGAACTCAAAAAGAATTACAACGAGCCACTGGGTTTTCAGTCACGCTCTCAGTTTTGGCGGCGATATTTTCAGCTCACCTTGCCGGAAGAATACGAGTTGGAGTCTGCACATCACTAACCTGTCCGATACGTTCAAAATTCTCGATTAAATTCACTATAGCTATGCGATAAGGCGCTTGATGATGACCAATAGCAGTACGAACTTTTCCAAGCGTTTCTCCGATATTTTCGCCGTTTGAATTTTCACTATTTCACTAGGTCTATCATTATTTAATAACCTCCTGCCTTTTATCAAAAGTCATGCCAATGATAGCCGAATGTTGACAGTTCAATAATGTCACGAAATTTAAAATTGTTGGTTCCTTCTTCGTTATAAACGGTTCCAGTTTAGCGATGTTTACTTTTGATATTTTAAAATCAAAGCAAACTTAAAACAACTTTCCATACTTTTCAATTACAGCCTTAATGGTAACATCTTAAAAATTACGTTTTCCAATAATGTTTTTTCAATCGACCGGTGGAACTTTCTTAAGAAATTCCGCCATGAAAATTGCCAAGTTTTTCTATCACAACAATCTGGAAAACTCCAAAGTAGATGAAAAGAAAAATCGCAACACACATACACTTAAACTGAAAACAAACAAACACCAGAGTTTCCTTAAAGCGCTGCAGCCGCATCCCTTTCCACTTGAACTTTTTTTCACTTCATTGGCAGCACTGCTTACTTACTTTTTGTCCTTAGGTTTGTTGTTCTGAAACCAAAAGTCAACGAAAGTTAGCAAATATTTTCTGTTTTTTTTTTTTTTGTTGTCTTTAAGTAAAACTGCTGTTGCTGTTCTTTAAAGTAATTTTCAGCTTTGCATTCAATAACCAAGGAATGCAAGCCAATTGAATTCACCACAAAGGATCAAGGCGAGAAAGAAGTGGCGAAAGTCATATCTGAAAAAGGTTTTTTTTCCACAAGTGCGTTGCTTATGAAAAATCACAACAGAAAGTTCTTGTCAATCCTTGAGGACATTTTTTTTATCCTTACATTGGTTTTTATACTTAGTTACAAGAGCATGTCAAGTTCAATATTGTCCTGTCGTTCTGTGTGTATTATTATTGACAGCTTTCGTTTGAATGTCAGTATCTGGTGTATTGAATGATCCACATCGACAGGTAGTACTAATAGTCTCCTTTCCGATGAAAGGAGAGACACTGCTGGAAACGGAATAACAAGATTGAAGGATATTTCTATTTCTGTTTTTCCTTCATTCGACCGAGAAAACGAAGGACGAAAAGAAATTGAAGCGTTGTCTACGAATCAAAAGAAATGTCCTTGTCAATTTGTAAACTGAAGTTAGATGCTATTTTCCACCTTCAACAGAAAAACAATGGCGGTAAGGATTTGCGAAATTGATTGATTTTATAATCCCAAATGGGGTGAGGCGAATCCAACTGAAGACCAAGGAAACTTGTAAGTCAAGTTTTGATATAGGTGTGCATATGTATATACTAAGCTCATTTATTCACACAAGGATCTAATATATTTACATACATACATATATGTATGAACATATGTATGTGTGCATTTCATATCGAAGATGAAGAGGACAACGCAACAGAAATATTGCAGTAACCTCGAGTTGCACTTTCCTAGGGCTTACGCTCATCAACATCATCGATTGTGAAAATAAGTGAATGGAATAAAGAGGATGCAGGATGCGGAACACCCATCCTTTGGCGAACCAACCAAATACCACTCGACCAACACGACCAACCGACGCACGTCGCAACTCAACGCAGTGGAGACTAAGGGCAGATCATGTAGAAGCAATAACGAGGAAAATAAAGAACAAAGGGAAATGTCGTTACGGATATTTCATTGTTTTCTCATGAAAATTGAAAATGGATTTCATTGTTTCTGTCTTTGTTTGCAGGAGGTGATGTTTCTGAAGGGGTGGGGTGGGGGGATTCTTTACGATATAAATTCGCTCGATTATTGGGTGAACATTATGATGTAATGGGGTGACGCTGTGACGTCAAAGAAATTACATTAAGGACCTTGTCAAGTGTTCCTCGGGAATTTTTTATTTAATGACCTTTTAAAATAATATAAGGTAATCGAATACCATATTTCAAATTGGATGGTCGACTGTAATGTGTGCAGTTTATTTTATTTAGTGTCAATCCAAATCCTGGGACAGCTGCCATCTAGAAATATAGGCAACTAACTGTGGGATTAAATAGCACTCTTTTTTAACCCTCCGTTTAGCGGTGACCCAAAAGGCGGTAAGTCATACCTTGTGGTCTGGCAGTTTTGCAGTTTTGCAGTTGTGGCCTATAAAATCGCGGTATGGTCTATTCCATGTGTAAGATTAGGTGTAAAATTGGTGTAAAGTAAAGTTTTTAAATTACAGTGGACGCTCGATATAGTGAACATCGATATAGTGAACAATCCAATACAGTGAACACACAATATTTTATACAGGCTATTCTAAATAGGGAACAAATTTGTTCACTATTTGGAATATTTGTTTGTTTCACAGCTTGTGGTTGTTTTTAGTGCAAGAACAAAGTGCGTGTTGCTTATTTTGTTATTTTTTGAACGATATTCTTTGTGACCATGTCACTTAAGCACAGCTTAAGTTTGTTGTATTTTTGTTTTTTTAAGTACATGGAATGTATTATGATTCTTACGGAAGAGTTGTTTTTATTAAAAATAAGATATTCTAGTAATCGCAAAGAAAAATTGTAATTATATTCTATTTTCGATGAATTGTACGTAAAAATATACAAATTTTGATAAAATTTGCTTCAAGGAGTCCACGCTACTTACAATGAACAATCTGGCTTCAGTGAACAGGCCTGGTTTTAGTTCACTATATCGAGCGTCTACTGTATTTATGTTTGTGTTAATAGATTCTTACCTTTATTGGATAGAAAGGAAAAACAAAAAAGAAAGACGGGTTTAGTTCCATACTGGTAGAACTTTAACATTTACAGAGCGATAAGAGGCAGACGGGGAAAACAAAGGTCCGTTATCGTTCAATAATTTCGGAGTATGATTAAATATTGTATAACAGTTAGGGAGCAGGAGTATTAATTAATGTCGTTTTCGATTGGGCTTTTTAGATTTTGCTCTCAGATTTCAGATTTTTCGTGCTGTTTGGAAAACAAACGAGATTGATCTGTTTTTCTGCAATTATATTGGTGTGACATTTCACATCTTGTTCGTAAAAGAAAATAAATAAGAAAAAGAAAAATAATAAATACAATTTTAAGACACTTTCTTTATACTTTCTAAATATTCTACACAGTTTCTGATAAATATTTTTGTTGATTGATATTTATTTTGATGTACTGCGTTGATATTTCATATAAAATCTGCTGGTGTTAGTGCAAGTAGGTGTAAATCTCGAGCAGAATCCGAAATTCACAGCAATTGCCCAATCGAAATCGACATAAGATACTCGCAGCTATGCCAAAAGTGTTCATGGCATCTTTGATATGCTGAAAAAGCGATGTTTTGGAATTGACTGCCCGTTACTCCATCTGAGGTTTCACAAATTGATGCGCGAGTTCAATTATAGACTCACGACGCTTGTTACTTATTTTCTGTGTAAATAATCTGTCAACAAATATATATTATTTAAGAAGCGAGTGCAAAAACATATATGTACATAGCACGTTAATAAAAAAGTCAGTGGCCTGCGATTAGTAGTGCGTTCGCACGAGTAAAAAGATACCATATTGTCCATCCATTGCGCCAATCCCGCCTTTTATTTATTGTAGTTCAATATTTGATGGGTTTTACTAGCCTCTGCATCAACGTTACATGTTAAGTTAAGTTAAAATAAGAATAACAGATTACATAACTCTTTTTTGGCAAGTAGGAACACAATGAGAATTTTTTGTAATGGAAACAAACAAACCTATTCTAAGGGCGAGTAGAAGAGGCCAGTAGTTCTGGTGGAACAAATTTATTGTTTTTACGAACTGTTTCAACTTAAGCAAGGCACTGGCTAAGTCGAGTGTGGAAAAGAAGTTGTCAGCGTATATTGTTCGTCCTGTACAAAAAAACGCTGTAATAATATCCATTACCACTCGCCCTGATTCACCTCTCTATCTTCATGGGGAGGTTTACCTGTGTAAATTTGACCCTGCAATGGATAGCACGTATTAGAGTCATAAGCCCACCATACTTTGACACCGTATAAACACACACTTCCACCCTTAATTAAAAGAAAAATCGATTTTTATTTGTGTGGTCTGACAGACCACAACGCGAAACAACGTTAAAATTTTACTGCAACTGTATTTTTGTTCCTCGAAATATGGACAACTGTTTCAAAATATATCGCATTCGACTCGCCTTATCGAGTTTGACAAAGTCATGGCACTGTTTGCCGAGATATTTACCGGGAAAAAAATTACAACGCAATAAGTTTCAAAATGGTCTGACAGACCACAACGCTAAACGGAGGGTTAAATATTTTAATGGCAATATCACGTTAAGGCTAGTACGGTGCTCACGCTAAGCTAAATTTCCGCCGGTATCCAAAAATTCACATGAGAACCGAAGATAAATGCCAGATAAATTTTGTTTGTAGAGCTGGTTGTAGAAATTGATAAATTCACCCTTGTCATAAACCTTTTTTTCTGTGCTGCTGGTTATTTTAATTTTTTCTTTGACTTCCCCCGACATTGCCAAACAGACAAACAGCAGCAGCAGTATACATGCACTTATTTACTTCTTTTTACAAAAATCATCGAAAATTTCAAACCGAATGATTGATTTTTGTTTTAAATTTCTATTTGAATTTAAAACGTCAAATTCCGCAGCTAAACATATATCCCGGACATTAAATATCTGGCTAAATTTGTGTGGAGACTTATCTATGCAACAACCTATTTAGCGAACATTTAAGCAAGAGCGCCATACGTTCAGATAAATTTCCCAGCGGAATTTTATCTTTACGTTTAGGACAAATTTTGTATGGAAAATTTAGTTTAGCGCGAGCACCGTACTAGCCTTTACTCATAAAACGATATAAGATCATCTATCTCTCCCCGAAGACCGATTTCGTCACTATTCCCAAAAGATCCTTTTGGGTTGACATAAGAGCTAAGATATACATATGCGTCTATACACTTCTGAACCGATGGTTTTCCTTAGAAAATTAAACCTAAATCCCTCCTTCCGCCTCCATTGTCAAATTAAGGCGATTTCAGTAGCGATTTTAAGATAGTCAGACGGCTTTGAAATCCCTGGATTCTGCCTTATCTACTTCAAAGAATACCTCCAACCATCATTCATCTCTTATAGAAATGGCTAAGCAGTTCAATATTCACCTCAATTGGGTGCAGAGGCAAAAAGACATTGTAAAGCTGATGAACTCGCAAAATTATAAACAACAATGCCTATTCTACCAGACAAGGCAAATCTAGGTATGCCCTAATCATAAGCTATCACTTAAAATTGATACATTTAATAAAACTAATGTTAGTAGATCCACCAGACAGATCTCGCATAGGCTAGATTTGAAATGGTCAAACTATCAGCTGACCCTTAAAAGATCACAAATTAGAATGAATATTGGTGTCATTACAGGGCACTGCCTTATAGGCAGGCATGCAGCCAGGCCTGACATTTTTAGAATGACTTCTGTAGAATTTGTAGAGATGAGCAAAAGGATGAAAATACCTAGTACTCACCTCCTCTGTTCATGCCCAGTTCTTTCTAGAAGAAGAATACTACACCTATGTGGGTGAATATTGCTAAAGGGGTTAGGCCACTCTAGAATTTTCGAAAAATCGTTTTTTTTTTTAGTGTCCCCTATGACCTCAAAAATAATGTCCCAAAAGATTATGGTCGGGAAAAGTCTCTAAGTCCTCGGTGCAAGCATCGCAGATTAAAGGTACCTATTGCAAAATTATTCATGATTTTCTACTACTCAAAACTTCAATCGCGTGTATCTCAAAACTGCACTTAGTTGGCCGGAAACATAACTCAGACAATTTTCAACCGATTTACTTGAAATATTGAACATATCTTGAAAAATAGGTACATTGTCTAAATTTTTCACTTTCCGCTTTGGAAGTGTGCCATTTGGACAACAATTAATATATCGCAAAAACATACGTACTTCTATAGCAGTTATTATATAAAATCAAAAAAAAAAGAAAAGAATTGGCTTATTGTAATTCAAACGGATCTATACCAACATCCTTACAGAATCGTATTGATTCAAGGGTTGAAGCCAAATGATCACAGATTGCGTCGGGAGTTTGCTGATTGGGTCAGTGAGTGGAGGATGATCCTGATTTCGGCCTAGAAATTATTTTCTTAGTCGAGGTGCATTTTTGGATTGTTTGTTGTTAATAACAAAATTTACCGTTATTGGTGCTAGAACAACCCTCAAGTGTTACATGAAATGCTGTTACATCCTGAAAAACTCACTGTTTGGTGCAGTTTATGGCATGGCGGCGTCATTGGATCTTATTTCATCCGAATTGAGGTGGGAAGAGCAGTAACCGTCAATGGCGACCGCTATAGTTATATTACTCGAACTTGAGAGCTTTGATATTAAAAGAACGTGGTTTCAACGACGCTACGTGCCATCCAACTAATGGTACGCTGGATTTTCTGAAGGATAAGTTTGACGATTGGATCATTTCACGGCGAGACTTGGTGAATTGGCCGCGGCAATATTATTTGACACCCAATTTATGGAGTCACCTGAAGGCACATATCTATGCCGACAATCCGCAGATTTTGGATCATTTAGTAGCCAATATTCGTCAAGCTATCTTCGGCATACAGCCGCAAGTGTTGGACGGGGTGATCAAAAATTGGACTGATCGGGTGTGTCAATGTAAACAATCGTCACAACCAGCGTCTTCAGATACATATTAATCCTGAAATAGAAAACATATTAAATTGCCGATCAAATATTCGTAGATTGAGGAGAACCTGTATTTAAGCAAAATACATTCTCCAAAGCGATTTCCCATAATGAAATGTAAACCATAATGTTAATTAATTTTTTAATTTTATTTCAGTTGATTTCTTACAATGGAAGATATGTTAATCTTATATAGTTCGTAAGACTTTACAATTTAAACAAACTGGATAATATAGTATAATATAGTGGTTTGTCGATCTTTCTTTGATTGGTCATGATTTGGGACTTATTTTTAGTGCGATTAGAGCCCCACACTACTCTGGGTACTCTAATCCCTTAGTGTCTTTCGAGATTTTCACCTTCATAAACAAAAAAAAAAAAAATGTAAGCAAAGCCGTGGTAGACATTTGAACGATACCTTGTTCCGAACTGCATTGTCAAAGCTTCAAAATAAGGAAAAATATTGACCTTTCTAATTTTATTATTTAAAATGAAAATCCTAGCATCCTTAATGAAAGATCATTTGCATACTTATATGCACAAACCAAAAGAAGCACTTATTTAGAACTCAAATTTCAAAAGAAAAAATGAATTAAAATAAATTTGGAAAAAAAAAGAAAATAAGATAACAATTTTTGTTAACCTCATTGACTGTGAAGCAAAATGAGGGATTTGTACAGCTTCTACCCTCAGTTAAGCATATCCGCTTTAGACAAAAAAAAAAATTGACAATAGTAAAGCTGAAAGGATACACCAGCACAAAAGACCTGCAGCAGTCGAAAAAAAAGAATAACCGAGCAAAGAGATTAACGGATATGTACCTACATAGAAAAAGATTAAGGAGAATGAAACAATGAAAGTGGACATTGAAAAGCGAATAACTAACAAGTGAACGAAAAAAACATAAACCATAATGAAGCCACTCCTTCTTCCCTTTTACCATTTTCTGTGCATTTTTCTTACGATTTTCTTTAAGTTTTAATTATGTCACTGTTTGTGGAAAGACTGGCCTTGTAGCCATATCGGTAGGATATTATTTTGGTTAATTTCTGCGCTTTCTTACTCGCCAGGGACCTGTGTGAAACTAATTTCGGTCACAGTTACAGAGAAATGAGGTCAAGATTAATTTATCGCTTCACGAAGTATTTGTAATTAAATAAAGAAAAACCTGGTTAAGCTTAAAATTGCTTTGGATCGCCAAGATCCTTAAGGACTCAAGCACGGATAGAGTAAACCACCCACTTATTGATGCAACTATGCACTACCATCTGTCTACTTTACATATTTTCACCAGAATCAGACCAGCGCCAGACTATAAATCACATAGCCTCTTCTTCGAAACGATTGCAGTGAACAACCGCATAACAGCAATCACCTCATCAATTTCCATTTAACGGAGCGCACACTGCCAAAAAATAATACTGGCATCTAAAGTGAAAGTATCCTTCCTTGATATAATAAAAAAAAAAAGGATTCCTTGATCCTCTCTGTCGAATTTCCCATCCATGCATCCGTTGTGCACACTCAATTGTCTGAACTTATTGCATACTTAAACTGGGCCACTATTAATCTTTCTCATGTTGTGAGCAGAGCGCAGTCAACGAATATAAAGAAAACCTATCCACCGTGCAATTCCAAGAAAGAAAGGAAATTCCATCCTTGCTGCATTTTTTTTTTTTTTTGTTCTGTAGAATTGGGTTTTTCTTTTTGCTACTGCCAGTGATGTGATATCCCGGAAGGTCCACTATTATTTTCTTATCCTTGTCTCTTTCGGGAGATAGTACTTCGAAGTGATTTTGAAATGTTAATATATCATGTATAGTCTGAAGGACTCTTCGTTGAAGTTGTCCATGTCCAGGATATAATACTTGCCTCTTCTTCTTCTTCGGTTTGGATGGAAGACAGGTTTCTACCACTGAGATCATTTTAAATGTTTTCAATAGATGCATCCATTTAATATCTGATGATCTTACCACAGTCAACACTAAATTTGATTTCCGAGAACAAAGGCTTTTTGGAAAATGAAAAAAAAAATGATAACACTGGTGATGCTTGACTTCATTTTAATTTAAACTTTTTCACAGCCCTCAGCTATTGAATTCCCCACTCTTGACGTCAATTAACCTGGTGCCACCTCGTCATTCCTTAAAGGACTCGTTGGTGGGACAATTTTTCCTCTCTCCCTCTTCACCCAGCCAACTTCGCATATAAAGTGCATTTCATCCCCTTAGGATAAAAGCCATTAACTTAAATATTCAAACAAAAAAAAAAATGTTCCTTATATAAGTTCTGAAAAAAAATATAATAAAAAAAAAGGATCGGAGATGGAGGTGAATATTGCCAGAACCACCTGTGCTTTTGGGGGGGAAAGTTTTGCAATGTTGCAACCTCAAGAAACAAGAAAAAGGTATATACATATGTACGGGTTTTCGTTCGCCAGTTACTTAAGGATACCTACTCTTTTGAAACAATTTTCAAAAAAATCTCGTAAAGGAAACGTTAAGAGGGCTTCCTTCCTTATTTGCGTGTATAAAAGCGTACTGGAGATCTTTGGAAACAATTTTTGACTACGCAATGAACTTCTGTTAGTGGAATACATTAGCAGTAATGGGGAATTATAATAATGGTTATTTGCAGTAAAGGAGGTTAATATGATGAAATGGAGAAGTCCTTTTGCCAGAAAAAAACGCAATCCAACTTAATTTATATTTAGTCTACTTGTTTCGGGGAAAACGTCAACTGGAACGAGAACACACTTGTTGGGAGAAGGTTAACATTTAAATTAAAATGTTATTACTTGTGGTTGTGGTTAGCTGAGCATCAAAGCATTTGCTGTTCATCAAGCAGGAGCACACTTGATGTTCTTTAAAAGTTCTCCTGTAAGTACCGCACCTTGGTTGTGGATTTTTTTTTAAAAATCAGGGACGTACTCTACAGTCTTTGTTAATTTGTTTGCAAGTTGAGAGGAGCCTGAAGGGGTGGGGGATATCTTAATCCATTAGACTTGAATGAAGCATTCAATGTCAATGAAAATGTCTCATAAGTATCTGATCGTCTTTTGTATCAACATTGAGTACTTGTAGCCCCTGTAGGAACGTTAATCAACTTTGAAACGAAAATACCTATTCATTTAAGAATTGTTTTAAAGCTTGAAATCCAGCTTGAAGTCCTTTAATATACAACAAATGCTCGGGTTAAGAGTTATCATTTAACTATTCTCAAAACCGTAGCCATAAAAATGCGGAACTAATTTTATTTTGGTTTTTAAATATTTTATTTATTTTCCTCCTTTCTATGTTTAAAAAGTCATTAGCTTAGCAAAAATAAAAAAAATGTAAGAAGTCAAATAAGGTCATTCTATGCACTAATAAGTGATTCCAACATAAAAAAGTTGTTTTCATAGCTATAGTTCATCACATGAATTGATTCCGGTTTTTAGGGTATCTTGCCCCACTGTGGGTCGGCCCGATACTTTATTAAAGAGCTCAATGCGGGGTATCAAAGTAGTCGCATATGCCGAAAACATAGTTCTACTGGTATCATGCAAATTTCTGGAAAGTGCACTCCCTTCTATTAGGCGCTACAAAAAGGGTTGAAAATCATCTAAAAACAATTAGTATGCTGAAAGGCTCTGGAGAAAACACCCATTCTAAAATTACCAGAGAAGCTTCAATGTCCGATGTGTATTGGAATCACTGCAGCACTTAGATACTTATAACAACAGACCTATTTGCTAAGAAGGTCATTTTTGAAACAGCGCTTGAGATTAATGAGTGTAATTGCTTCAAGTTTAGACCTTTCGGCCATGGTAACGTATTCAATATTGTGAATGTTAATATAGATTATTTTAGGCCAATAACCCTGTTGGACCTAGTGAAATCCTTAAACTCAGTATGACGCAAACAAGAATAGCAATGGAAACATCATCCGGGTACTGCCTCCTAGCCAACCACGCCAAGAGTCTGGTTACCAGGATGAGGTAGGCCGAATCCACCATAGACTCGATCTAAAATGTTGCAGGGTAAAAAATACTTGGGAGAAATTTTACCAGTTTAGGTTCCATCGTTGGATTCAATTGACTCAGAAACTGAAGTCCACAGACCATTTTAATCATCGCCGATATAACAGATGCGTGATGCGTGACCAAATGTCAGTGGTTGGTGGCATTATCTCCCGAAATGGTGATCTCAATTGACCGCCCAGATTATGCGATTTAACACCATAAGACTTCTTGCTTTAGGGAAGTTTAAAATATAAAGTAGACACCAATCAGCCAACAACCATTCCAGAACTGAGGAACGAGATAATTCGACACATTAATTAGTGGTCGCCGTGGCCTCGGTGGTTAGTGCGTTGACTACTACGCATGCTGCCCGGGTTCAATCCCAGCAAAACACCTAAAATTTGTTCACGGTAACTTAGTCATATGCCCACTTATTTACCTTTTCTCTTAGCTATAACTCCAAGGAAGATATCTTAATACAAATACATATAACCATTTCATTCCAAGTGATAACAATACATATTCATAGCTTCTCCCTTATCTAGCAGCAAACCTATCTGACGTTTGCCTCCTATTCTTGTTTACTTAACTAAATCCCTAAATCAATTATTGTATATTATATTACTCGGATGTAAGCTTCTGCTGCTGCTCTACCAACCTTCAATCTTTCAAACGGACAGCATAAGTCGTATGCGACAGAAAAGCCTCGAGTAAGCTCCACAGACAGGTATGAGTATAAGTACACACACAACAAGGAGCAACAATAACTCCCAATATAATCATAATCATTAGATAGCACTTTGTATCGTCTAGTGTTCGTGTTCCTTCTGTCTGTCCGCCCGCATCCGTAGTCATGTCAGCGTTTTGTATTCGAATCTCGAATGTCCGAGTCGCAAACCTAATTTCCTGCAATTGTACTTCCTTGTTGCAAGATAAGCAAGCTGTTTACATATGTTGATGGCCTTTAATTATTATTACATTAATTCCTTTAATGTCTGACTTAAAACTGATAAGCAAATATTAATATAATCCGAATAGAGTCACATCCTCTCCTCCGGACACAGGATGATATCTGTCCGGGTGTTCTTAATGCACGGCTGCTGCATACGGATATTGTTTCGAATTCAATATTTTACTACGAACATTTTTGTTTTCAATGTAATTTGTTAGAGTTAGAATACAGTCCAGATATTTGTGCTTCATTCTGCTATACTGACCGATGAGATCCTGATTTGGAGTTGAATGTCTTTAGGTAAATTAAAGCATTTGAATGTAACTATATACTTAGTCTCGTCCGTATGAGAACCAATACAATGAATTAGTCTATGCTTTTTAATGAATTTTATATAAAGGATAATATTCAGATTAGATATGCCAACACTGCCATGTTGCTCTCTCTCTCTCTCTCATTTATTTATTATTTACTCTTCAAAATAATATTTTTTGAACTATATATTGTATCCAGTAAAATATTTTTAAGATCCTACTCGTTAAATTTCAGGATATTTTGTTTTGATAAGTTCTGACTGGCGAACGGAGGGCACTGCGACTTAAAAGATCAATGTCAGTTAAGGGACCAGAAGAGGTTTGTGATCGCTTGTCATATGGCCCATTTGTAACATTATATTCCAAATTAAGAGGATTTAAACCCAAATTCTTCTTTTTATTACTTACAACCGCAACCACAAATCAACTGAATAGTTTCATATCACGCTCTAAAACTACAACCACGCAGTTCTATTTTCTGCCGGTTACCTTGCTGGAATCGCGTGGTTAGTCAAACCGGTTTGTCAATCCGCGCGGTTGTGCGTGAACAAATATGGGAGCAGCAATGTTAATGACAACCGCAGCGGGAACCGCGCAGTTTCCGCCGTGTCTGAAGATTGCTCTAAGGAAAAGTTGTCTCATTAAGGCACATGCCTATGCCATGCAGTCACATCATTCAGTAGCAAAGCCAAGTTACTGGCCGCACACAATGGTGACGCTGTAGTGGAAGTAGAAAGTGGAAGTTGGCTGAACTTTGCGCTTCACCATACAATTCATACTACAGCATCAGCTTCGCATTGCGTTCGCGCTTTGACAGCGCTGCCTACTTCCACTACAGCGTCACCATTGTGTTCGGCCAGTTAGAAATCCCACTCTTGATATCACTGAGAAGTATGTGTTTTTTATGGATCTATTACGGAAGGATTTAGTGGCTGTTTTAGACTATCTAAGATCCTAAATATTTTTCCAATGGGAGATGCAGATTTTGTTTTCCAACTTTTGATTTCTAAATTTATAGCTGAGTAAGGAATATTGCAAAACGGCTCAGGGCCGATAAAGGAGCCAGCCGAACCTTTTTTTAGTCATTATACTCGCGTGTTCGTGGCGGCCGTGGTGGTGGTGGTGGTTAGTGCGTTGGACTACTATGCATGCTGCTCGGGTTCAATTCCAGCCCGGGTCTAACACCTAAGAAAGTTTTTCATGGTTGCCACCTCTTTCGAATGTCTGACAAGCAATCAAAGGGTATCATTTGTCATGAGAAGCTTCTCAGCTCGCCGCTCGGAGTCGGCAAAAAACTGTAGGTCCCTTCCATTCGTGGGAAAAAGTAACACGACAACACAAATGGTTACGAGAAGCTAGGCTTGGTTCTGTATAGGACTGCTGACGCCGAATATTTATTTATTTTATTTTATACCCGCGTGTTATTTCCGCTACGAAACAAGAGGGCTGGGGCTTATTTTGGAACCATCGCGAAGTTGGGTTCTGGTATGTCAATGGTTCCATATATGTTAATGGTTCCATGCTTCAAGGCTGGGAGCTGGGATCACTACTTCGAACCTCCTGGTAGGCGGTCGTTTACCGCCCAAATCATGTCAAACTTTGCGCTTCCTGAGAGAAGAATTACTTGTTTTTTGAGATCTCTGTAGTGTATCTCTCCTGTTTGCAGTATGTACATACGAGTTTATCCCCTGTTTGAAATACAGTCAACTTTCCCTAAGCCGTAACCCACAAAAATCTCAACTTAGGGAACATATTTTGAATGTATTTTCTTGGTCATGCCACAATGCTTTCGAAAAAAAATTCAAGTAAGAGAAAAATTCGAGTTAGAGGGACTTCAAGCTAGTGGAAGTTGATTGTATACTTACATATACGGATATATTATTTTCTTAGTTTAAAATTTTTAAATTCAAAATGGGTAAACTTCCAGATTCGCAGGACTGGTCAGAAATTCCAAAATGCTAAATTTCAAAACATATTTTAGAGAACACGAACTAAACACGAAAATAAAATTATTTTCCTTTTCAAATTTGTTGAAAGTTATCTAACAAATGAATCGATCTCGCATGTTAATGCAAATCCTTAAACAAAACTGCACCAAAGGCTCCTTTAATTTACAATGTTTATTAATAAAATATCTTATATGTTGGCCATATACAAATCTCATAACTACGAAAGTATTAAAATGATGAAAGCTCACCCTTCTCATCCCATGGAAATTAAAGACTTTCCGCTTAGTTAGTATCCGCTCGTGTTAAATACACCATAAAACACATCACATAAAGATTTTACGTCATTTTTACAACTGCAATCCCATACTACCAATTACTTAAAACAGCAATAATGAAAAAAAAGAAAACAACCAACACACGAGCAATATAAACGACAAAACCGTAGCGTGTCACATGTCACCTCATGACTCACTCACACGAAAAGACAACGAAAATTAGCTCCCTGTTGCAAACAACGCTGTCACGTATACATAAAACCGAAGAGCCCACGGATCCTGGCAATAAACTTAAAATCCAATTATCCTGTAATGGCCATAAGTATCACTATCACACCCCGGCATTCCAGCACACAAAAACGATATCTCAGCATTAGTGTCGAGAGTTGAGCTGGCGGTACTGTATCCGTACTCTGTAGAGCGTTTCCTTTTGCACGAATGACTGCTCATGGTGGCGGGCCATGTCGTTTTTAATTAATTAAAATGCAAATCGTATAATTGCAGTAACCACGTGCCGTCGCGCCATCATACCCTCCATATGCGCACCGGATAGTAGGGCACCCAGATGGGCACATCTGCCACAGCCCGAAAACTCCTCATTAATCACGTTTATCGGAAAATTTAGCAATCCTTAGCGATTTGGTGAATCACGGATGAGTGGCGGGAAAGCATTTTCGCCGCCTCGATTCCTATTCTGCAGCAGCACATACATATGTCACTGCAGATTAAAATTGAAGCGTCACTGAGCTAGGTGACCAGCGTCATCTCTGATCATTCATTCTGGCCTCAACGAGTTGCGACTTGTGAGTAGAATGTGTGAAACAGGAAAAGGGTGTTTGGGTTTCCTTCAATAGGTTTTAAGTGGCAGGATAAATGACAGTATTTTCTACTTTATAAGCGAAATATAAACTAGGATCTGACCACTTTTACCGGGCAAGTCCTTAACTTAATTTTTAAACCTTTCTTTTTAAACTACAAACTAGAATTTGATAAAGACTTCGAAGGGTATAATATTAGTACCGGAACCTAGTTTCAACTCAGCTAAGCCAAGAACTGTCTCATCGGTATTCTCAAATTAGTTCCCATAGCTCAAAAGTTTTCATCCCGTGTAGGTTCAAATATGGCATACCATCCAGAGGCTCACATGTCTCGCGCTCTTGGAATATAAAATTGGTTTGGTCATTGGTTGCTGTAACTCAATACTGTATGAGCCGAGTTGTTGTTTTTTATTTAATTTCATTTTTAAATAACAACAACTCAATTGAAAGCAATTAGTAAATTAAATTCAATATTTTTGAACATCATGATCAGAAATTAAAAAAAAAGTTATGAATTCAATTTAAGTTATTAGAAAGAACTTTCGGCTGCACCCGGTGGTGGGTGGACCTCCAAAACGAACAATCTCAGCAAGGTCTGTATTTTCAGCTCATAAGTGTCAGCAACTGATTCCACATAACGTTACAAATCTCCTGTTGCACATCGATCATTTTGACGCCTTATTTAAAGCAAAAATAGAAAATATGCCTAAAATGCACTTCTTATCCTCCATTTTAAAACACTTAAAAAACTTTCGATCGAAACAAATTCTGAGAACAATTTTAACAACAACTCTCTCTACAAATATTAAAAAAGGTTATAACGGTATACATGCAGAGATTTTCCGAAGCGATAAACTCCACTGCCAAGGAAAAAAACCGCAGAACATTATACATATGTACAAACATACCTATTATGTATTTGTTTGTTTATCGTGAAGATAATTAAATATATTATTTTAAATGAAAGTGATAGGACTCGGATGAGGAAAATATGAGTGACGAGAAAAACTTCTACACCATGGTAGTGTGTATTTCAACACTCGAACAAATCATATGAACAGCTGGGACATGCTGCTACTTCTGCTTCGTAATTTTTTTTTTTTTTTGTTAATGACCAGCCGTTCTGATGGTCATTTCTCTGTGCAGTTATCGTTCATAAAACAATCGAAACCGCAACAATTATCCATCAATTGGCACACACATATAGACACCTCATCTGCATAGAACTTACATTGTCTACTCCCCGGAGATTCTTATCCTCTAAAAAGTCAAAAGAGCTAGCGAACGCGTCCCGAGCGACGCCACGGTTGAAAATCAATTTTTGAAACTGACCACATGCCACATTAAACCGTCAGCCATTTATCAAGTTGTTCGACCCGAAAATTCCCCCATGACTAAGGACCCTGTCCTCTGAATATTTCTGACTAAACGGATTGGTCAGTAGTGTGGGGACAGTGCATAAGGAACTTTTCCATATCATGAGTGCACAAAAATGTCCTCGTTCCTTGCATTGTTGTTGTGACTTATGGTGTGTCATCGGTCAAAAGTTTGACTTCAGTGTGCTCGTCTCGGTGACCAGAAACCCTTGCTCCCTTCGACTATTACCTTTTCGGTACATGCGTGTGCAAAATTTATGACAAAGTTACCCACCAGCTGACTGTTAAATGGAAATTTACAATTCTGTTCTTTTTTTCTGCAGTCTGGACTTTTTTTTTTAGAGTGCACGCGAACACAGGACTCTGCCCTCGTTTTCTCATGCAAAAAATGGAAATAGGGGAGGTGATTTTGTTCCGCCTGCTAGTCCTAGATTTTTCGATAAACCGCAACAGTTTTTTTTTTCCCCCACTGTAGACTTGGTAGAGATAGATAGGGTAGAAAAACCATAGAAAGAAAGCGGAGGTAAAAACAAAAAACAAAACACTCAGTTTTTTGTGGTCGAGATGGGACGCCTACGAAGGCTGCACCTGTTCGACGGTTTAGCTCTGACCTCAGTACTGTGGTTTGGGAGTACTGGCCAGAATTTTGGATTGTGAGGTTAGTACACTATGCCACTGTAGATTCACCGCAGGTGTAACCACCGTCATGGGTGGCCTAACACCACACTACAACTGATGAACAGATTTGTATGTTGTTCGCTAGACATGAGTAATACTCATTGTGGTTAAGGGGATGATGATGATATTTTTACGTTTATTTTGTAGTTCTATGAGAAAACAAGGAACTAAAGGTGGCCAAGATGTTTCTAATTTATATGTTATTTTATATTAGGGTATTCTTGATGAGTCATTACAGAAGAGAAGGATTAAACTCCCACACGAAAATAACCAAAAAAGTTATCACGGTAATATTCATGACCAACAACTCAATGGATTCGTCATTTACATAAATGTAACACTGGGTCACCTTATTTGTTTAAAACAATTACTATTTGTTTTTCATCGACTTCTGAGTTTAAAGTTTATGCAATGTAAAGTGTAAAGGATTCTAAAGAGAATAACACGAAAATACTGCATTTTGGTTGTGATTTTTTTGACAATAGAAGATTTTTTATTTTTGAATTTGAGTTGATAGCAAAATGGGGATAAGTGGAAGGTAGGCATTTGATTGTTAATTATTTTAGTGAACTTACTGTATATTGTTAGAAAAAATATGAATGTTGTGTTATTGTATCATATGTGTAGAAGCAAATACCTGAAACAGAAATATTTTTTGGAAATCCGTTTGCCTGATCGCTCAGGTTTTTGGATGCTGTTACATATATGTAACATATATACATAACATAATTTGTGACGGAAAATACATTTATGTAACATTAGTCCGTATGCAGCAGGCTTTGTATCTGATTACTTTTTGTATTATTCGACTTGGTAGGATAAAACAAAGAGGTTACAACGGAACCGGAACCATCCGGGAAAATTGCATTCCGGCTTCTTGTCATTTAAGAAATAAAAAGGAATTGAAGAATGCAAATCGTGGTACAATTGAATTGTAATTCTGCTGAAATGGGTTGACAGTTCCATTGTGAGTGTTGCGTCAATACTTTTTGGAAAAAATCCAGTTACAAAAGTTTCCACATATTTCCGGAAAGAGCATAAGCTATGGATCTTCCACGACCCTATGCAATTGCATGGTATAATGCAAACATGGGTGGCACGGACCGTATGGACCGAAATGTAAGCAACTACCGAATAGGTGTTAAAGGGAAGAATTGATGGTCGTCCATTTTAACTTGGCTTTGACTGATATAGATATTTCAAATCAAAACGCTTGGTTACTCGACAAAAAAAGCTGGTTCCAATTTACCTGGACTTCAGTTCAAGCATTCGATAGCATGGTTTTATTGTCGGACTCTTGGTGATCCGAAACCTCCTGATGGTTTTCGTAGACATAAAATGGAAACCGAAAATGCTAATGCTCGCTACGATCAAGTGAACCATTTGATTATAAAGATCCCCAATAAAAAAAGATGACGATGTGCAGGTTCGCTTTGCAGATCACACTGTTCTATAATGTGTTCTTAGTGCGATGTAGGCCTATCCGTAGCTTGCTTCCAGAAAAATCATTACATATCTTTAAATTTATCAAATAAACAAAAATAATACTGAAATAAAATGCACCGTGGTGTAGTGGTAAGTGCGCTGGACTACTACGCAATGCTGCCCGGGCCCAACACCTAAAAGATTTTTTTCACGGTACCACCTCTTTCGAATATCTGACAAGCATTCAAAGACTATCATTTGTCATGAGCTTCTCAACTCGCCGTTCGGAGTCGGCAAAAAACTGTAGGTCCATTCCATTCGTGCAAAAATATAATACGCACACACAAATGGTTGCGAGAAGCAGGCCCAGGTTCACCCTGAGCTGTAGCGCCACCTAAAGAAAAGTAATAATGAAATAAAATACATGATTTGCTTGCATGTATACAGTCTTATTATTTATACGATGTTTGTGGGATCAGGACTAACGTTACATATATCTAACCGCCCAGTGTGACCAAACCTTATTAAAAAAAAAATTTAAAAAATCTGATCTAGGTTTCTGCACACAATACAAGCCACGCCTTAAACTTTCAGGCTTGTATCGAACATTTTGGACTCTCGTCATTAATGGGTTAAGGGAAACTGTGGTAAGTAGAAAAGGAAGTAGAATCGGTAAAAGTAACTAACGACAGATGGACGGAATTCTTAAAGAGATGTTATTAATCCTTTCTTCGCTGTTAGCCAAATCAAGCTTTATGTGAGCCCGATTAATCTTAACTTTGCGCTGTCTAAAGCCTTCTTATTCTTGTCATAAAAAAAATGTAGTGCATTCAAGAAGTGCACCATTGGACTGTCACCCCTATTCTCGAATCCGTCGGCGGGAATCTTCCACCGAAATTCAAAATTTCCTATCAATGATTCCGTTCGAAGGGAATCGTTCACTTGTCGGTAATATGAATGAGATTCACTTGATTATTCAGACACCGGATCGAATCTCCCCATACATTTGACATCCGCGACCGCAACTACTTCAGAACAAGGCTCTTAATTTGGATTAATTTTTTTTTATTGCAAAATGTTTTAAAACAAATGAAGTGTTATTTTTATTTATCTATATGTAGTTTTTTTTATAAAATATAAAACAAATAAGTTGGACTACAAAGTTCTCATGATTTATTCTCATATGTGTTGTTTTCATTTGTGTTTGTTTGGCCCCAAATTCAGTTTATCCTCAGTGTTTGCTCTTAAATTCACACGAGTTCTTCTGCTTGCACAAATTTTCTCATTTTGATCAAAAAATAGAGCCACAGTATCAATTTTGGATAATTTAACATATTATTTTACCAATAAATTCCTGTCAACATTGCAAGACGGCTGTGTTCGAAAGAATAAACCGACCGACGTGACAGTTCATCCGACGGATTCAGTGATACAGTGGACACGTTCATGTGGATCTGGAATCCGTCAGATCCGACGGATTCCAGAATAGGGGTGTATAATAGAATAATCTTACTCTGGTTTTACAAGAAAGCTGAGCGAATATGTGCTGAGAGAGAAAATTAAACAAACTGATCTCAATTTGACGTTCAAGTGTTAAAAGTCTGGATGTCAAACTTGAAACATTATTGTTGCTCAGCATAATTGCAAAGTCAAAAGGCTCTACACATGCTTAATTGATGAGAAATTGCCTCAACACGTATAAATGGACATTGACAATGTTTTCAGAATATTGGGCATTTGCAAATTTTAGAGACGTTAAAAAACAGTGCGGGTATCGACACATTAGTTATATCTCAAAGTACTGAAAAACTGTGCTTGCTCATTAGTTGTTCCGATATGTAAGATTTTCAATGCTTCATTATCATCTGGTAATTTCTTGGACCAATGGAAAATTGAGTATATTTACAAAAAGGTCGTACGACATATTGTTGAAAATTACAGATTAATCGCAAAACTTTCGAGCATCCCTAAGCTTTTGAAAAAAAATAGGAGCTAAGCAGCATATATCTCCAATGCAACATGGTCAAAGGTAGATCAACAACCACAAATTTAGCCATATTTACAAAGTTTTGTATTAACACAATAATTGAAAGTGGTGTGCAAGTTCATGTATTGTGCACTGTTTTTACGTTTGACAGAATCAAACAAATATTTAAAAATCTCTGTTTTCATTTCGAGATGATTCAATGGTTAACTTCATATCTTGAACATAGAAAATTGATTGTTAAGGTTGATGAATTCTACTCCAATATCTTTAATGCGCCTTCCGGTGGACCTCAGGGCAGCCATTTCAGACCATTGTTGCTTACGAAATCCCTTCACTTCTCTCAAGGTGCAAATACCTTTTATACGCAAATGATATTAAGATATTTATGAAGATTTCTGACATCAGAGATTGGATTGTTTTTTTTTTTTTCAAAATGAAATATTTATTCTAATGCGTTGGTGCAAAGCTAATGATCTAGAACTTACATAGTTTGCCCAAATATAATGTAATTTTCTCGGTTTTCAGGTCAAGAAGTCCTTTATAATTCCAATACGTTGCAAATGATTTATCATTTACTCGTCTTACTGAAGTAAAAGATATTGGAGTAATTCTCTATAGTCAAATTAATCTGCATATTGATTATATCGTATCTAGATCTTACGTAATGCGGGCTTTTACCAAAAGAAACACAAAAGACTTCCAGGACTCATACAGTTTTAAATCATTCTACTGCTCGTTAGTTCGTTCCTTATTGGAATATTGTTGTGTAGGTAGGTAATCTGGGATCTCAAGAACAGCGCTGTCGAAGGTGATACTATAGTATCCTTTTGATACTATTTCAGAGCTGGTGATACTGTGATACCCAAAGCTTAATAATGATACTAATCAAAATTGGTATTGGCTTCTTGCACTCTACGTTCGCAGCGCTTTGGTTCTTTTCCAAAATTGGGCGAAACCATGAATCAACTCAAAACGACAAAGCACACATCCAGCGATGAAAAAATTATGAATTAGTTGGAAAAGTGCACCGATTGTGTACAAAAACTCATATTTTCCTATTTAATTTGCTGCAGTTTTTTCCAAGTACGAGCATCATTAAATCTGTGGATTTTTCAGCATACTTATCACAGATTTTATTTTACCATTATTTTGGCCATAAGAAAATTTTTGGTAGAAAAGCGACCTGAAAGTGAAAAAAATTTGTATGGGCAAGATAAATAAAATCGACTTAAAAATAAAATATTTGGAAAGCTAAAAAAGGTATCAATTTTATTTAAACGCAGTTAAAAAGAATGTTATTTCTTCTAAAATGAAAGCCCTAAATAAAGTTTCTGTAGTAATTATTAGCAAAGATATATGTACATATGTGTTATCAAGGTACCCCAAAGTAGGTATTTTATTAAATTCTCGATAAATGATGTCCACATTGGAGATAGACCCTTGCTGTGGAACAATGTTTTTCTTAGATTATACCCAACAATCATTTTTCAAAGCCTTAACATTTTACTTGGGAACACCCTGAACCTATATTTTTAAAAAGACGAAAATGTGTGCATTATTTTTATGATACCCTTCGGTTGAAAATGATACCCAAAAAATTGTAAATTCTGATACTCTTGAAAATTGGAAAACGACAGCACTGCTCAAGAATGAGGATCACTCTACCCGAATAGAGAGAATACAAAAATCGTTCATCCGAGTTACCTTAACCCTTATGTGTGTGACGAGGTACCCGGGTACCTTTTCAATTTTCAAACACCAATTACATTACTTTAATGGTTAGCTATACGCACGTGAGTTTATGAGTGCTCCTAACTTTATGTTTGAAACATATTTGAATTAATTGGAAGTTAGTAAGATGAATGGGAAGATCAATGTAAACCAAAAAAAATTAAACACCTTAAACCGTGTGACAAGGTACCTGGGTACCTTTTTATATGAGGGACGTATTTACTAAAATATTACAATACGTTTGGACTAATTATTTACTAAGAAACAACACGTAACGCCTGTCAACAGAAACTGATGTATTAAACGGTTGCTTTTCAATGCATACTATGCTATTTTTAATTTCAAAATGTTCATATGATTTTCGTTTTTTGAGAAATCACAGTCTGCAAGTAAAGGCATAGTAGTGTCGTCAAAACACACTAACCGTTAAAAAAATATAAAAAAAATAAAAAAAAAATGATGCGAAAACATAAATATATTATGTAAGTAAATGATTTTTGATCTAATTGCCATCAAAACATAAAAAAAATCGTTAATATTGAACTGAATTCATATGAAGGTACCCGGGTACCTTGTCACCCGGATTAAGGTGTTTTTTTCTTCACACACATAAGGGTTAAGGAGGTTTGATAGATATGGGGAGAGTTACCTCCATACAAATCGCGCTGTTTGCTCATAAATCTCCAAACTCTTTTTGTACAAATAAAAATGTTATCATTAATTTTCTTATGTGATGTGGTTCCTAACCACGAAAATTGCGATGAGCTGCTTTCGTCCCTTACCCTTTAATGCGCCCTTAAGGGGTTACATGGGTTTCCTCGGGTAAAAAACGGCTTATTTTTAACAATTTTTTTTTTATATAAAAAATGAAAAATTTCATTTCAACTTTTCATTGCCTTAACCCTTGTGTGAGTGGCAACAAAAAAGTACACTTAAGTGTGCTGTGGTACCCGGGTACTCCAGTATATTTCATATGGTAGTTGTGTCTTAATTTATGAATTATCTTCAAAAAATATATTTTTACAAAGTAAATGTTTATAAAAGATTATTAGTTTTGAATTAAATTTTATTTGGAAACAAACAAGTAACAGTGATATAGAAACTTTGCCTGCAACTATGGTTCGGCAGCGATGCAAGCAATGCACTTTGCCAAATTTTTACGCATACTGGCTTTGTGCACCACATATACTACTTGCGTTTTCTGCGCTTATGAAATACAAATGTGGCAAATACATTTGAGACGCGTCGGCTCCGCGTTCTTGTGTAGCTTCAGCAGCCATAGGTGAATGAATTGACTTAGCGAGCGAACCTGGATGCGACGTGGAGGAGTTGGTCATCACTCTCGGGATCCACAACCGCTCTTCTATACCTATGTAGAAGCATGAGTTGTTTCGTCATGTTGGGCGAAAAAACCTGCGCTTATTTGTAGGAATAAACGTTATATTATGGCTAACGGAGCCCACCAAAGTCAAATTTTAAGTGAAAAGGTACAAATCGCAGGCCACTAAACATTTAAGACATATTTGGCTGGTTCTGGGGGTATATACTGCGTAAATTTAGAAGGGCCTCTGTATAGAAACAGCTGTTCATCGACTGTGATGTCTGTCGATGGCTTGGAGTTTTTATGCAGCTTTATGCAGCTTTTGCATTATACAGAACTACTATACAGTATTACTTATTCGCTGCGAGCGCTGAATGAATAAGAAATTGCGAACCAGTAATACCAGATGATGAGGCCATATTTTTTATAGCGTCACCAAGATTGACTAATTACTTGAAAATGTTATATGAGAGAGACAAAATCGATGCAATAACAATCAAATTCATTCTAAAAACTTGTGTGAAGATGTTCGTGCCCGCATTTTAAAGTAGAATTGGGACATATTCAGCTTTAAAATCCGTGCAAGATCAAGTTCATACCCAGGTACCCAGGTACTTTGATGCCATATTCGAGAACATGTCAGTAAAAAAAAAAATGTTGGCTAAACATATAGTTCGATTTTCGACATTAATAGCGCATTTGATGCAGAAATGTTTTTTAGGAAGGTACTGAAAATACTATGATATTGGTAGCGGTCAAAAAATATATTTTTTTGAAAATTGTGTTGAGATAGTACCAGGTCCCTTGACACCTACATATGGGTTAAATATATACATTTGACAAAGAATTTCTGAAATTTTTGTAGAAAATTTTTTAAAACTCTGCCATTGCGACGTCATTTCCGGTGGCCCCTGCTTGCGCGTTGTCAGAAGAACTCATGACAGGATAAAATGAAGTAAAAAAAATGCGTGTTTTAGTTAATACCTTAAACTAGAATTCGGACGAAGTAAAAAAGTGGAAATTGGATTTTTTGGCAGACTTTTTTACAAAAAAATTAAAAACTTCGGTAGAATTTGCTCTACATTTTCTTTTTTTTAAATAGTGACATTAAAAAAAATGCTTCGTCCAAGTCCTTGTTAATAATATCTCGAATACGTGTGTAAAATTTAATCAAGATCGGTTCAATAGTTTTCGAGAAATCTTGACAACCGACTTTGAAAATACTGTTTCGAGAAAGACGCGTTTTAAGTTTTGGGTGACAATGAAACTGAGCCCAACTCGCGCTGAGCGCGCAATTTCCCAAGGCTCTATCTCCAAAACTATTACTCCGATTGACTTGAATATTTAGGACAATATTCTAGAGATGTTGTCGATTTTGTAACCGCTTAGAATATTTGAAAGAACCAAGAATATTGATTCTTCCTTCACATAGGACAAACTATCGATTAGATGAAAGTAAATACATTAAAACTTGTGAATACTGTACTATTCGCAACATTTCTACTACAGTAGAGCGTCAATTATCCGAACGTCAATTAACCGAAACGTCAGTTATCCGAACGCAATATCGGAAACAAATAGACGTCAGTCATCCGAACGCCAATCAGCCGCCAAGTCAATTAACCGACCTAACTGTACACATATGTACCCGTACTTTTCGTAAAAGTGTATTTTTCATTTGTACATATTTAAATAAATTCGCAACCCAGGACCTTTGCAGATCAAAAAATTAGGGCCCTAAGTATGTATTCACGATTTTTTCCACAATCGGCAACCTAATTTCCTTTATTATTTTTCTCTTGGCTATATTTTTCTTATAACTTATGGTATAATGAATTAAATGTATTATTTATATTAAGTTATTAATATTATAGAAAATCTCTTAAGGTTTATCTGGTAGATAATAATAAATAAAAAGCCGCCAAATACCTATTTTGGTTCAGTTTAAATTAAATTTGTTTCCTGATAACTACAAACACTTTCTAAGAATAGACAAGAATCATGGTTTGTTAAATTTTAACTAAATAACTTTAATCTCTCATTTTATCGCTCTGTGTCCTCTTTTTTTTAGGTACTTGCTGTTCTTTAAAGTCCTGGATTTTAACACCCATTATCCTTTGACCATTCTGGCAACCCTAATCCATGAGTAAGCAAATTAACCTATATGCACACACAAACGTATACATATGTATGTAATGTACATAGGTATATCTAAGAAACTTACAATTAAATTAAATATATCCACGTAGTATACAAAAAGTATAACATAGAAGCACATATGCGCGGCATTGGCGACTAATGCAACCGATGCAATCATTTTATAACAAAGCGCTACAAGCTCGCTGTCACGTTTTTGGGTTATTTGTTTCTATTTGAAAAAAAAATATCAAAAATTAAATTACGTGAACATACATTTTAAACAAACAGCTACTCGTACAACTTAAACTAAAGCTAAAGAGTGGACGCGCAACTCACACAAAGGTCCTTTGTGTGTTAGACAAAGGCAATACCCAATACCAACGTTCCCAGCTGAATTATTCTATTTTTGGAAAAAGCGACTTTCAGCGTCATTAGTTTCTAACGGGAGTTTTCGAAATTCCTGAGGTTTTTTTTTCGAAATTAAAGTTTGTTTTTATCCTCAGCCCAGCGGGCATTATGTGTATGCAAGCTCGAAGGACCACCACATTGAAATCTCGGTAATTTCGTGGAATTTATGTGGAAAACAAAACTTTTAACTTGTTAGTGCCGAATTTTTGGTTTGTACGTGTGAATTGTAAATTACAAAGATATTTTGCTTCTGATTATTTTTTTCTTTGGATTTTTTTATATTACCGAGTTTTCTCTGAAGTAAGTCCATAAACGCAGGATGTTTTCTTTTTATAGAATTAGCTTTTCCTTTGATTTTTTTTTTTTTAATTGGCAAATGGAAAATTATTGAGTTAGCTTCTTAAGTGTGGTTTATACATAAAAAACCGCTAAGATGTGCGAGTTGTTACTTTAATTCTAATGTCAATGAGCTTATATTTATTTTATATCTATGAGCCTGAGGGTAAATGCAAGGTTCAACAAATTAATTCAAGATGTTTAACTGTGTGTGTACCACAATTTGGTGCCTGAGGTCTAGCCTTACCCGTCTATTTTCCAACGCAGTTTAATAATGGCTGATCTTTTCGAATTTAAGTATCGAAACACAATTCAAAAAAAAAAATACTTCAAAAATTTAAAAATTAATTAAATAAATTCGTCGTAGGTATGTATGTATAATAGAAGTAAGCCTAACTTCTCGAAGCCTGCTGTGTGTTTATGTTATGTATGTATATTTTTGCACCACTTGAAGGGACAACAGTCGTTTGTCGTTTGTGAACGGTGATGTGAGAATCTGCTCCACTTCTTTAACAACGAAAAACCTATTATATACCAACTCTACAAAAGTAACCGCAAAGGGTTTATCACATTTCATCAGCTTGACGTGCAACGGGTTTAATTAGGTGTCACACAAATAAGAGATTGACTCATATTATCAGATACAGCAATTAATCCACATGTGCATGCGAGTAGTTTTTCCACGAAAAATCTCTTTTCCATCAGTGAAAATATATATTAAAAAAAAATAAAAAAAATCGAGTCCATTACACTGAACCAAAAAGGTACGTAAATACAATAAAAAAGTTAATTGGGACAAGAACATTTTTATTAATATTCGTCCAACAAACGCGTTTATTGTGCCAATAAAAGCGTTTTATTAATTTAATAAACGTTTATTAATACTATTAAGAGTTTGTTAAAACTGTTTATAATTTTTTTAAATTTTTAATAAACTTGTTCGTTGTGCCAATGAAATAAAACCTCTTTTCAAGTACAAGTTCGTTGAGCCAATAAACAATTTTATAGTTTGAACGAAATGCATTCATTGGGACAACGAAACATTTTATTGAATTGATAAAACATTTGTTGAGCCAATAAACTTTTTGTTCGATTTAATAAAAATAGTTTATTGATATAATAAACTCCTCCAAAGCCCTAAAATAGTGGTTCTTCTAGCTTCTCGAAACTTTATACTTACTTTTTTTTACCTTTTCCGGGATTGCTCATCTGAAAATTAAGATGAATAAAAAAATTTATATATTTTCAATCAATTTATTTTTTTTATTCATTATTCGAACACAATAAATGGGTTTTTGCACAGCTATGTTTTCTTTTGGTTTTTTCTTTACAATAAAGAGTTTCACTTAAATTAAACAGGAAGAGAAAATTTGAGATAAAAATGAAAAAAATGTCTTTAAACATACACATAACGACACAGTTTTTGAATAGAAAAAACTTAAAATACATACTACCACTACTTACTTATATTGTTGAAGCTGAGAACATCTTCTCGTATTACCACGATACAAAGTGATTTTCTGCTGTCCGGTTCAGGAACTGGATGTGGTCTTCAACAGCCTCGAATGCATTTGCAACGAATAAAATCATTTCCTGGGAGTCTTTTACCGTATATCTTATTCTGCGTCTATTGCCTTCGTTGTCCACTTTCACTTTAAAATGCTAATAAACATACAAATAGCGGGAAATAAAAAAATCGCTTTAAAGTCAACCACCATTTAGTTCATTAATTTATATTAATTATACGTAGACTTACCTGAATATTTTATTCGTTTTTTTAACTAATTTAACACTTTTTAGTCAGTCCTTTTTTGATTTTCGTTTTCGTTTAGATAATAAGTCTATTTTGTCACTTTTTCCACAGAATTCTTACATAACTACTTTTCGATTTAGTTTTATCCAAAGATGCTTACTGGTTCACGGAAAACACTAGAATGACTAAATGGCACAGTTGCAAAAGCGTTAGTTCGCTTATATAGGTACAGTTTCTTGCAAAAATCAAAAGGTTATTGTGACAATAAACTGTTTGTAGATTTGATAACTGTTTTATTAATTTAATAAAATTGTTTATTAATACAAGCAATGAGTGCATAATTTCAATGAACATTTTTATGAAAATTTAATAAACTGGTTTATTATCTCAACGAATGCATTTATTAAGCAGAACGAAACCCAGACTCTTCACCTAACAAAAGATTTGCTTGGCACAATGTATGAATTTATTGTGCCAATAAATATATTCTTAAATACAAGCAATCGGTTATTAATTTTTCGAAATCGTTTTTTAATAAATTGTGTTTTATTGGCCCAACGAACTTTTTATTAAATGGGTAGTATCAAAATAATAATATTTCGTACTATTAACAAAAGTTTTATTGAGACAGTAAAAAATGAGTTGATAAACGGCGTTTATTGATATTACGAACGATATTTTTTTCAGTGTATGAAAGATTCCCGGTTATCCGATGAATTAAATGTCATAATATCAAGACTCAGCTGCAGATAGTTAATTGGCCATTCGAGTATACATACATATATTAATTCATTATATATATGTAAAGGGTTCTCCAATAAGAGGTGTTATTTTAGTATTCAAAGAAAAATTACATTTTTTGAGATAAATGATCGGATGTTTATTTCATAATAAAGAGGAAGGTATGCCGTTAATAATGAAAAACAACATCAGCCAAATGGCTACCACGAGCACGCATACAGGACCATATCCTTTTCATGAAATTTTCCATAGCCAAATCACAAAGTGGCTGCCCTATGTCCTCGATAGCCCCACGAATTTTATCTTTGAGATCTTGAATCGACGCTGGGCTGTTGGCGTAGACCTTATCTTTCACGTTTCTTCCCAAAGGAAGAAGTCGTAAGGTGCTAGATCACAAGATCTCGGTGGCCAATTGTGATCACCTCTTCGAGAGATAACACGATCCAAAAACTTTTCCCGTAAAAAATCAATGGTTTCGTTGCTTGTGTGGCACCGTAGCGCCGTCTTGTTGAAAGTAAACGTTGTCCAGATCAATACCATCCAACTCCAACCATAAAAAATCATTAATCATCTCTCGATAACGCAATCCATTCACCGTAACTGTTGATCCAACCTCATTTTCGAAAAAGTAAGGTCCAATGACCCCGCCGGACCATAAACCGCACCAAACAGTCACACGTTGAGGATGGAGAGGCTTCTCAACAATAACTCTTGGGTTTTCCGAGCCCCAGATGGGACAATTTTGCTTGTTGACGTAGCCACCGAGGTGGAAATGGGCCTCATCAGTCAAGATGATTTTTCGATGGAATTCCAGATCATTTTCATGCATTTCAAGGACCCAATCAGCAAAGACACGACGTTGTTGATGATCGGCCGGCTTGAGTTCTTGTGTTAACTGAACTTTATAAGCCTTAAGACCCAAGTCTTTATGCAAAATACGGTGTAATGACGTTTGTGGAAGGCCCAATACCATAGAACGACGAGGAACGACTAAATAACGAAAATGTATCCATCTGAGGGATCTGTCCGTCGAATAGAGCTGTCCGTAATGGGAGATTTCACTGTACAGACATAATGTACTAGAACTAACTATAATTTGAATTACTTGTAAGTATTAGCCTTGAAAAAAACCAACTCCACATCCAAAACTGCGTTCCTTACAGGACACTGTGAGCTCAAGTGGCATCTCAGGAAGGTAAATTTCTCAAATCAGGACTCTTACAGACTTTGAAATGAATCCAGTGAAATTCCAGAGCAAATTATTTTGCAATGTGGGCCATGTACCCAGAAAAGGCTCAAGTGATTGGGAAAATACCAACTTTCAGCAGAGAACATGTCTCTCATAAAATCCGATCTCCTACTCCGACTTTTCAGGAAAATTGGTCTGGATGATCTGCTATGACCTATGTTTGTAATTCTCACCTGGGCTAGGTGTGTGCTAAGCTCTCTCTAACCAGTTCCAACAGGAATGATGACGAGAGGGGTGTTCCCTCATCAAGGTATTGGACTTGAAGACCTTAAGGTCACGGTTCATCTCACCCTTCAGACTTCAATATACATATGTGTGTACTATCACTATGTATGCACATATGGTATGTTATATGCATTTTTTATGCAAAGATCGAATATGTGTTAACTTGAATTTAAAAATCATTTAAATCAAAATTAACATTTTCTATAAATTATACCTATAGATATAAAATTCATTATTTCACCTATGAAGTTAAATAACAAAATGCTCACTCATCCCTGCCCAAGTGCAATCATTCATTTCGGAATTCAAATCATTTACTGTAATCGCTTCCGAATGAACTGTCTGCATTCCAAGCTAGATAATAATATGCACGCTATCATTTCACGGAGTAAAGTATTGCAAACATTTATGTAGCTACGGCAATAAATCTACAGAAAAAAAAAAAACTTGCGATTGGCCGTTTGAATGCCAGTCACTTTCGTTCTAGCAAAAGGATAATCAATTTCTTTTATTTGCCTATTTTTTTTAGGAACTTTTCTTCGTACACGAAAGTAGATAAGGAAGTTTTTGGAGAACTTTCTCCAGCTAAAACTCGGTTATGTTAAATGCATTTCAAAATAAGTATTTCGGACGAATGAAATTAAATTAAATTTAGCTGAAATGACATTGACTAATATTGATTGTCTCACATGCATGAAGAATTTAAATGTTGCTTTTATATTTGTTAACTCAGCTTAGAATTGACGAAATTAATTTTCAAAACAAATTTCCAAAACTAACCTAAATTACTAAAATCGGTTTTCCGAGATGTTGTGCCCGTCAGATTCGATTGTCGAAAAAAAAATACAGGATGGAGCAAGGGTTTGTTACTTACTTTTTTTTAGATTTGAGAATTGAAGCGCTTAGAAGATAAAAGGCCTAAGTGATATGTTCAAACATTAGAGTAATCCGCGTTTAATACATTCTTTCAACGAGTTTATTGATAAAGTGGTTGCATATAAACCCTTCATCCTTTGCTAAATAATTATATAGAGGCGATAGAGAAGTCTAGATAAGATAGGAATTTTAGTTTTCATATACAGTCAAATTCCTCTTAACGGACACCCCACTTAAGTGGACAATCCCCATAAGTGGACAAGATTTACTCTAATGGTTGGCTGGCATGATTTTGTATGAGATTTTTTTCTCTTAAGTGGACGATTCTATTAAGTGGACATGGACAGTATTTTCACTATATTTGAGTAAAAACATTCCCTTAAATGGACAATATAGGTCATTCGTATGAAAATGAGATTTTTTTTACAAATCGACGCGTTTTCGCTTCTGGCGAAAGATCGTTGTATACTTATATACATATGTATTTGTTTGGCAGCAGGGCAAGCGCGTGCATGTGTGAACGGTGGTGTACACACAAATTGTACAGAAAAATCTTGCATTTTCGCATTCGGTTAAAAAGTTATAAATGTGTAAGTTAACAGACTTTGTGTTGGATTATTATCGGCACCTAGAACGTTTCGTTCGTAAGGCGTTAACTTGTAGGAGTTGATCCCCATAATGTAAAAGAAAATCAATTGGAAGTTTTTGTTTGTTAGCAGAAGGCGGTCAGTATTCTGTGTTAGCCGATCCGGAGTGCGCTCCATAGAAACAAAATTGGGTGTTGGTTGGAAAATCGTGCGTGGCCAGCATATTGGAAAACAAGCACTACTGTCACGAATAAGCTACAAAAGCGGAGGTTTCATAGCAGCGATGTAAAGAAGGTCAATACATGGACGCATGAATGGTTTGTCAAAGCTCGCAAAAAGCGCATCCCGATTTCTGGATCATCCATTCGAAAGAAAGCTAATTGCTATGGAGATTTATTTCAAAAATTTAAAGGCATCATCCGTTTTTATTTTTACCCGACTATGTCAAAACTAAGGGTTCTGATTTTCACAGGCTGGGTTTGTACAGCAGAACTATGGAACTGCTTTCAACGAATAAAGTGTCGTTGGATTCGTCTGGTAACGTCGCAATACATATCCTATGGACGCATTAAGATGACGGATTATTTTTTTTTTATCTTTACAACCGTCTTCTTAGCGGTATCAAATGAAAGGGCTTGTCGATTAAAATACAAAACGCTATGACGTTATTCTAATACGATATGACGGACGCACAAAGATGGCGGATTATCGTTATCTTTACTTCCCCTCCTTAATATGGGTATCAAATGAAAGAGTTTGACAAGAAGACCAAGACATTTTTTGCCTTCTTACACTCTAAATATTTTCTAAAACTAAAAAAGTAATAAAGTTAAAAAAAAACTAAAGCCCGACCGTGGGTAAACTAACTAAAAAGTACGAAACAAGATGAAACGAAACGATGATGTTAAGAGTAGGTATAGCCGTAGTCGCATGCCACTTTGCACTATGTATGCGTGTAAATAAAAACGACATAGTCAGGTTTAAGTATTTTTATCTTAATTTATATAGGACTGCTGACGCCGTATATTTGTTTTTATTTAACTTAATTTTGTATTATTTTTCCACTAAAGCGGACACTCTCTTATGTGGACAAAAAACTCCGGTCCCGTGGCTGTCCACTTAAGAGAGATTTCACTGTAGGACCTTCAACTATGAGACAAACGCTAATTTAAAAAAAATATCACTTAAGCCCTTCATCTTTTAAGCGCTTCAATTGAATTCTTATAAAGGGGACCGATACACATTCGATCAGCGTCACAATTTACCTTAAGCGAAATCGAAGCATTATCAACATACAACGAGAGTTTAGAAGATTTTTTAACGTTACGTATGCGCCTTCTGGCCTTCCCATTCGCCGATTTGTGGACGAATTAGAGCGCCAAAAGGTCTGTCACAGTTATAGATGCCAGAAAAAGTGAAGGACCCAGAAGTGCTCATTTAAATAAACAAATCGATATCGTAGGTATGAGTGCCACGGAAGAATCAACCACATAAACCAGAAGACGTTCTGCACGCTTTGTGTTTCTAAATATGGTAAACGCAGAGCAAAATTTCGTTCACAATTTCAGGATGTCCGACGAAGCATATTCTCACCTGAGCGGCTTTGTTTTGTGAATAAGTGAAAGCCTTGGTACACAAGGAGAGTCGTCGTTTGGTGCGCAATATCTGCAAATCGTATCCTCGGTCCATATTTTTTTTAAGGAAAGTGACGGACGAATCACGACCGTTAATGGTGAACGCTATCGTCAAATGGTTCTGGATTAGGTAATACTCAGGCAATCTGGTTCTAGCACACGGGGGCTAACAGCCCATACTGCATTGTACTGCAACCGCAGACAATTTTTTGGAAATAAACATTTTTTGTATTTGTAAGGAATTACACAAGTTATCCTACCATCAACAATTTATTGTTGTTATTGTAATTCTGTTGCCGGTTCCTTTTCTGCAACTGTCCACTGCATCTTATTCCATAAAAAATTTTAAAACTGTTGCTAGGTAGGTCTATTTTTTCTTTGCAAGAGCAAGAGAATATTTTGATTTGACGAGAGGAGGGTCTATCATTTTCATATAGCATGCCACGCAAAAATGAGGATAAAGAGTGATTGGAATGTTGCGGATCACACGCATGAAAGCGTCACCTGTATTTCTGCTTTGTTGGCTAATGTGCGTAGTTTTGGTTTTGTGTAGGTACTTTTTTGGTTATTTTGCTATTTTTGTTTTTCGGATAAAATGTTTCAGTGACAAGTTTTTCTATTGTACGTTTAGTGATTAGATTACATATATCAGAAATAATTATAGAGTTTAGTGGAGTATGGAGAATACCTGCTTCAAAAATTTGGTGAGTTCAAAAATAGAATATAGTGTGACAAGGAGGATTTGACAACTGAGAAATATGATGATGATCTTTTCATATCAAGCTCCATCGAATCCAACTGGTTTAATTAAAAAACCTTATACCACACCAGAAACTATTCGCCCGTCTTCAAAATTATGGAAAAAGTAACTCACGGGTCGCCCAGCTGGAAGGTCCACAATTTATGTATACTGATACTCCTGAAAAAAACCATTTAGAGGAACTAGCAGCCAAAAAGAGTCTTAACCCTAGTACAGGGGCAAGGTCCATTTACAAGTTTTAAAGCCTGGGGTAAAATTTTAGCCCACGAATAAAAAAACGTAAGTAAACTGTAAATGAGGGCTAGATGTGCCAAGACTATTCACAAAAAATTAAGCGTGATTCTTTTATAGACCAAACAAGTATAATTTAGCACGAAATGGACTGCTTTCAAAAATGAACAAAAATGGCTTAAAAAACAGTGCCCAGCCCAGGCCGATAAGAATAAAATAAATAAATAAAAAAAGCTTGAACATAACTCGTAGACTTTTGAAAAAAAATATGGAAAAAGTATATCGAGTGCTCTCGGATCGTTGGAAACGTTAAAAATGGACTCAGAACGAAATTTGTAGTAGTAGCAACAAAAATTCAGGGGTGGAATCGGCTAACGCGATAATTGACTCTCGCTTTTTTGATTGTCGTTTTTGAAAACGACACCTAAATAGCTGTCACCTAAAATCAACGCAAAAAAAAAAACGATTGTCGATTTGATAATCACCTTACACAGAGCAAAAGTGTCGATTTTGATTATCAACTATCAACTATCGCGTTAGCCGATTCCACCCCAGATTTCAAAACTTGGCAGAAAAAAATTTGTCCGATTTCAAAATAGGGTTGGGGTAACCCCAGTCCCTATCTAATTTTGTTGTGTAAACATCTTAGCTCTCGGTATGGGCAAATTTTTCGCTCGTCCGTCACGCGTAACCACACTTAGTATTAATGCATTCTCTCTGTTTATCCGCCATCATACACAAACGTATTGTTAAACACATCAAATTTCACGAGTAGGGTAGGGCGAGGAGGCTCTTACACGTTAACGGATATTGTCAAAAATTAGGTACAGTTTGTCAAGAAAGTGTTTACACAAGGTAAAAATACAAGAACTTCTATATTTTCATTAGAAATAGGGGCACATCTAAGAAATTTTATACATTTTTTTTTTGTTTTTTAAATATTAATAATTTTTGTTTCAACAATTAAATAACACACAAAAAATACTTAATTTCAATCAAAAACAACAATTAAAACAGCAAAAGCTAAACAGGAATACAAATTTCACTGTCAAGAAAGTGTTTATACATTTATTTTGCACTGTATGCATCGTTTTATACCGGTACCGTTTTAGTGGTAATTTCGTATTTTCGGTTTTGTGACAAATATAGGAATTTGAAAGCAAAACGATTTAGTGATAGTTCTGGTGTTAAAGGTGCTTAAAGTGTTTCAATGTATACGTTTCAATATGCCTGGCAAAATAATATCACTTTACGTGAAGCAATTAGTTTACTGAAACCGTTACAAGGGCAAAAATGTTCAGGAGGTAGTTCAGATGTTTGATTTATGCAGAAAAACCAAACAACATCATTAATCGAGCAGAACACCTACATGTCGAAACCACCTCGCCTTACCCTTCCTGGTACTCTTTTTTTCTTCTACGGGCGTTGTTTGTTTGACATTTTTGAACTGGCAATGTCGATTGACTTGGTGATCAAACTTTCAAAACCTAAACAATTGGCAGGCACCTCTAGATCCAACGAAAAGCCAAGGTTACCAGTGAATTTCGCAGTCTTGACATTCGTCAAACCCTTTCTTTTCTTTTTTAATACATTGGAAAATCTTTATTCATTAAAATTTTATTCTTAACAATCTGTTCAATTTCTAATACCTATATTATTAAATGATGGTAACTATCATTCTCGAAAGGATAAAGTTCAGGATTGATTCGACGCTCAAGAGGCACCAAGCGGGATTTCGCAGTGGTCGATCATGCGTCGATCATATTAACACCTTGCGAATCGTTCTTGAACAATCGTCGGAGTACCAATCACCTCTTTTCCTCATGTTTGTCGACTTTAAGAAGGCCTTCGATCGCGTAAATCGTGATTGCATCTGGAGATCTCTTGCTATGAGAGGCATCCCTGGAAAAATTGTTGCTATAATTAAAGAGTCGTACGACAACGCAAGGTGTTTCGTCTTGAACAGCGGTCGGCTTTCCGATGTATTTGAAGTGCGGTAAGGAGTGGGACAAGGAGACGTACTGTCACCGATTCTGTTCTTACTTGCAATTGATGATGTAATGACTGCCACAGTGGGTACAAACGAGAGACTTGGTATTCAATGGAACCCGTTTGATAAGCTAAGCCATTTAGACTACGCTGATGATATATGTTTACTGGCAAATAAAATTGGTGCCCTTAACCAAATGAGTCATTCACTGCAACAGAATGGGGATATGGCTGGCTTAAGGATAAATGCCAACACGACAACAATTATGCACACTAGCCGAGACCAACAACAGCAGGTTATCTTGAGACGGGAGACCATAGAGGAAGTCACGCAGTTCAACTATCTGGGTAGTTACGTGTCACTCGATGGTGGAACGGACCTGGATGTTGGAAATAGACTAAACAAAACTCGTAGTGCATTTGGCATCCTTTCTCCGGTGTGGAACTCAAGCAAAATATCGCTTCGCACTAAGTTAAAACTGTTTGAATCCAATGTAAAATCTGAACTGATTTACGCATGCGAAACGTGGAAATACTCCGCCAAAATCTCGAGCAGGTTACAAGCTTTTGTTAATCGTTGTCTGTATTACATCCTGAAGATCCGGTGGCCACAAACAATCTCCAACAATGAATTGTGGCTTAGGACCGGACAAACAAAAGTGGATGTTGACATCAGGTATGTTGGCTCAGGTATTGAGCTGGAAACAGAGAGAGATGGAATGACCTGGTTGTCGCCCTATGCTCCAGGAGGAGTTAAAGTGTTGCTGCGTTAACAGCTCCCGGAACAAAAGAAGAAGAAGATATTATTAAATAAAACATGTTAGTTTTGTGTTGATATATTTCGTATTTTGGTAGAAATTCTAAGATTGGCAAATCCTCCTTGTAAGAAGGATTAGTCATTTCCGAAAATGTGTGAAAAAATGGTTTTACTGGCGTTTCAATTTTACAACTGAATATAACATTGATGGAGTACATACACATAGTACCTAAATAAACACCATGTATGTAGAAACTATAGCAAAGTTTTACCTAATTTAGTTCCAAATATTTACACAATTCGCTTTGACATTGCATTTGTTTTAATTCAGTGGAATTACACTTCTTCTCAATCTCAACCTACCAATGCAGACACCCTCCATTAATGAAACAATATAACTGATGAAACAAAACACAATCTACAATAATATTGCCTTTGGCAACATTCCCGCATTCGCATATGTTTTCATACATTCTTCCAAGAAAATTCATCCTCGAATGTACACATTCGAAAAAAATAGAACCACCTTTTTCTTGTAGAACTAGCGTCCATAACGCTTTACTTCTATACTCCCAGTCCTACTGTCAGTTTTATTGATGCAATAAACTTTTCTCATTCCAACGAAACAACTGCCTTAATTCCTTCCTTCTCATGGAAGTTTCGACAGAATAAAATCTGGACTACTTTGCAGGTGGCTCTGACATAAAAACCGAAAATCTCCTTTAAATCACATCGTCGTCGGTGTCCACTCATAGCGTACATAAATATAGAGGGAGACCAGAGATCAGGGTGTTGTATGTGTTTGATAAAATTGACAGGATAAACCTGAAAAATGTGTCAGCATAACACAGGTGAGGGTGGAGACGTTGCCATATAATAATATCTCACAATAAAATTTGATAACTTCTTGAGGAAAGAAAAATTAGATTTCGTTCGTCCTGTGTATCCTCCTCTGACACATACTTTACGTAGACACTTTCCTGGCGCGTCCTGATTCCAAGTCGAGCAAAAGAAAAACAAAGTGGGGATTAGCAAAAACGAAATTGGAATCCAAATCCGAATCTGTATCAAAATGAAAGAAAGCAACAAACGTAGAATAAACTACAAGGACACGGCAACGACCGAAACAACAATGACAAGGATGCGTTGGAATGGAATTCTTCTACACGAACGTATTCGAAATGTTGAAGATATAATATTGTCACAGATAAAAAATGAATTGCATTTATTCTACTCCAGGATTTGGGTGTTGCTAAGGGGGAGGGAGTTTCTAGCACTAGTAGTCGACCACACTTCCTGCCTTTCCACCCTCTCATCCGCTGAGCTCATCAAGAAGACGAATAAAATAAATTACCCCTCATAACATCTCGCCGAATGGAACCAGGATAATCTGTGAAATATATTTACGAGTAAACAATTCCCTCTGGTGCGGGGTTTCTTTCGTATTTTGTTTGCTGTCTGTGACAAGGTCGCGTTGTGTCACTAAGGATGCCAACATGTAGGTGCGTCAACTTGGAGCCTTGGAGGCATTTTTTTTTTTTTTTTTCTTAACTTTTGCTAATTTGTAAAGTTTCATCGTGGAACAAATATGTATTTACGGCTGTTTTTTTCTCCTTAATCCGGCGACGATGCCAATTGGCAGAAGATACAAATTTGTACACGTTCCCAACGACATTTTCGACGTGGATACGTGCAAACTTGTTTGGATTTATTGGCCAGGTGACAGGCGCGGCGTTAGAAGTTTGCTGACACACGTACGGCAGGTGAGAATTTGTTCTATCTTCAACGCCGAGACAGCGGTATAGGTGGAAATGATTTAGATAAGTCAATCTTACCAAAGGCCGGAACGTGCAAATACTTCTTGTACAAAATGTGTTGAATCAAAATATCGCATTAAAAAAACCAAAAAAATGTCTTTAATTAAAAAAAAGCCGATAGAAGTTGTCCTTATTCAACTATTGCGTGTAGGAAGTTTTCCGTTGATAGGGAAAGCAATGAGTGGAGACCGAAGGTAGCAAAAATCTGTTAATAAAATCCTAAAGCACAAAATCTGGAAATCCTTATGCACAGATCGCACCTGTTTGACTTCAAAAAAGCCCAACAACAGAATTCATCCATGAAGCCCGTGAAAAACCCGCATAGTATCTTCGGTTTTTTGAAACCCCAAGTTTAAAATGTAACTAGCTGACCCATGCTCGCCTTGCTTCGCCCACCGGCAACATTTAAGAGAAAACAAATTGTTTCCTTCTAAAACATTTCTATAGTATAGGTACAGCTGTTGCCCGCCCGGCATTGCCCATGCACTTTGTTAAAATTTGAATTTGCTTTTACAATTATATTTATCGTAGTAGGCCTGTGGTGAGTTCTAGTACTCTAGTAAGACTTTGACGTTTTATCTTGGTTGTCACCTTTCGATTGTTGGTTATGAAGATCTATCGCCTTTTCGCGGACTTGTCTTGTTAGTGGATAAGTCCCGCTGAGTTTTCGTAAGTGCATATCCCGGATAAGTACTTCACGACATTGGACAATTCTGCTAATGCACTTATCCGGGTTTTACTGTACTACCGGACCGGAATAACATGTTGTGAAATAATAAAAGAGAAGCATCGCAAAGAATCTTTTATTAGCTGGCTGCAATCGCTAGCGAAAGATTTCTTGTAACTTTTGAAAAACAAATTATGACTGTTTCCAGTACGAATCTTTTGTAAGTCTGAACTTTGTCTTATTAGGTACCCACATGGGAAAACGGAACTGTGATAAGTCCGCTTTAATTTAAAATAACTGTCACTATAACAACATCAACACAGTTCTACTTAGAAACTTGAAATTTGGCACGATTATACATTACGGTGGTCCACATAATTGTGTTTACTTATCTCTTAAAAATATTGTGAAACAACTATACCCTTGTAATGTAAAAAAAATTCTGAAAAATATATTATGTGGGATATCATTCGAAAGGGAGCAAGCAAAGCAAGTATTTCAAAAATATATTTTTAAATTTTTAAGAAACTTCGGGAGTAATTGCCGAAAATGTGAGCAAAAAAATACCATCCTCCCCCTATCACCGAAACTACTTCAGTCCAAAATATGGAACAATTATGGTTTGGGGATGTTTACCTAAATATTGAACGAAAATTATAGCGATGTTCATAAGTTGCATAGCTTTTGAGAAATTCACGTCAATTTCGCAACTTGATTAACTCGCAAACTACCAGACTGGTTTTAATTAAATGACCTCTGTTCGACCTCTGTCTGTTCATTTTGGCAGAAATCACAAGTGCTCTATCAGATTTAAATCTGGAGATTGTGGTGGCCATTCCCATATTTCGAAAGGCTATGAGCTCAGAAAACTCTTCACTATTCGGAATGTGTGCTTGGCGTCGTTGTCCTGCTGAAAGAGGATCGACCCCAATCCAATTTTTTCTGCCGATTGGGACAAACTACGCATTAATAGTTCTATATAGCTGACTTTGGTCATTATCCCATCTATTTTACAAGCTTGCTAACATCAAATGATGAGAAGCAACCTCACACCATTATTGACTCACTTCCGTGTTTGACCGTTTGTTGAACACACTTTGATTTCATGCGATCTGACTGGCGGCACCAAACTCGATTAGTTTGTTTTTTTTTTGCATTTCTGAGCTCGGATATAGATTCATCAGGCCATATAATTGAGTCCCAACTTCAGATCACATGTAGGTCACTTGATCGCTATGAAATAGCGAAGGCCCAGTGTTCTTAATTTTTTTCTCAAAGCTGATTATTCAGAATCTCTTTAACTGAGGTCTACGATCAGTGCAGGAGCGGATTTACCGGGCTCAATGGACACTTGTCGTGAGATCTGGCGACGATTTACGGTTTTCGGCCACTACTATACCGAGTTTGAACACTATCAGTCTAAGTATCATATATATTATTTCTGTAGTATAGGTACTATTTCCCCAGTCGCCGATGGCATGCATTCCAGAACTAGTTCTAGAAGTACTTCTGGGGAGTCGGAACTACAACTCAACTTACATTTAGCATTGCATGTCATAGGACGGAAGCGATCTCTTCTCCACTCTGCAATACCCAGAAGTTGTCTCAGAAGTACTACACATTACCAAGAAGTGGTGTATTCATGCCTTCGAAAAAGTCAACGTAGAAGTACTTCCCGAGCACATTACAAGAAAGTAGTCCATTCGTGACTTTTTTGCACTTTCCAGTCATTTTCATAAGTTTCAAAAAAAAATTCTATTTTTTGGGTAATTTTTACCCAGATGAAAATCTGTGAATCAGAGTTTTATAAAAAATCATTTTATATAGCATATAGAACGTTCCAGTTCGCAGAGCATAGTTTAAGCCGAGAACTTAGCATTCTCGCAATTAAAATCTTAAATCAAATGATTGGCATTGGTTAACAAGCAAACGCAATTCTAAATGCGACAAGCAGGCGACAGTAATAAACAACGCGGTGAGATCATTTTACAGAAAAGTATACTTGTTGAGTCCTTCCTTGCCGCATTTCCTCGCATTCGTACTGTAATGCCCTCAACTTTTCTTAAGCATAGACCAATTCCATTCTGCATTACTCTTCACTAGTTCGGTAATGCCTTCCATTTCAATAGTTTTAGGTTCAATGAAAAGTATTGCATTATGTAATTGAAACATTTCATTGACTGTAATGCGGCCTAATTCTATGTTCACTACTTCTAGAAGTAGTTCCAGAGGTAAGGCGACTGGGACGGCTCTCATGCTTAACTAATCTTAACAAATGGGGTGTCAAAAGAAAGAGAATTTCCTGGAGCACTGACGAATTGCACTTTCAATTTATAAATTTTAACGAATTAAAAAACTGATCAAAATAAATATTTTATCCAAAATGAACTCCTAAAAGAATAAACACTTCCCGTATGATCTCCTGGAATTTCCATCAGATGATAGATGGAAATTACATGGAAAGTTTGGAGTTGGATTTTGGATTGGATTTTCTCTTGCAAGAGTTCTTGCACGGGCACACTAGTGTTTTTTTATTATCAATCGCACTCGTAGCTTTCAAAGACTTACCCCATATTTGGTCCTCAACTATCAGCGCAAGTATGTACTTTTAGTCGACTTTCGCATTATTTGAGCTCAAACCCTGGTAAAATATTAATTTAAGTGTTATAACATAACAAAATACATAATAGGCAATATTTAAAAAAAAATTGCTATCAAACAAAATAAGACGCCGGTCGGAGAACAGTTGCTTTCCGCAAATTTTATGTTTCAATTGACTGATCTAAAACAGATCCGAACAAAGATAAACATTCTTTATTATGATGCACTCATTTGCCCATAGCAAAACTATTATTTATGTACATGTGTACTTCTATGTTAATATCATAAAAAAATAAGCATTCCCGGAACTCTTTGAGCGCGAGTCTGACTCGAACTTGAAACACGCTGCCGACTATCAAAATGCATGCAATTTCAAAACACGAACATGTTGTTTAATTTAATATACATTGGGTTAACTTTACTCCTGCTGGACTGTGAGAACCAATTGACAAAAGGCAATTGTCTTTTTTAAAGTTTTGGTCAGTAACAGCAGCAATTCTGTTCGTTCGTTGTTCACTGACTCACTACAAAACCAAACATCAGTCTTTCTAAATCGACTTATTTCGATCCGCATTCCGTTATGCGAAATGAATATATGTACTTCCATTAACTCTTTTAAAATAGCGTACCACAAGACATACTCGTAAGTCCACTAACAGTAGCGACGAAAATATTCATAATGAAGTTAACGACCAGCGTTAAAATGCACATGTCACCCGACCAGACGGTTCCGCTTGAACGATGACCGCCAACACACATACGGGTAGGTATTGTGTTTTGCGTGCGAACAATGGCCTTCGGCTACCACCACTCACAATCATGACTGTAAAACATTTTTTCGCGCTAATTAAAATGAATCGTTAAATTTTTAATATTACCAGTGCCCAGTTGCCACCGCTAGGTACGCCAAATAAAGGCGGCGGGCGCGGCGATATGAAACATTTCAGACATCAACCGACCCTAGGGCCCAGTTCTTTGACCAGCAAATTTTAGTTCAAAGGCAGCCGACACAGCAGACAATAAGAACATCCGGCTTAGGGCATGCGAAAATCTGTCAAAGGAAAAGAAAAAAGTGTAAAAATGAACTCTGTCGCCTGGAGGCGCCAGAGGCATCTTTCAACCATCAACGTCAAGATGAGGAGTGTCCTTTTGGAATTTTCTTGATTCCAGTTTTCTCTGAATGAAATCATGTCATGCATCCACTCCAGCACTCCACTGTGCCATTTGAAGGGGGGTGGACAAAATTAGATTTGAACGTGACCGAAGGAGTAATTGGAATTGGACCGTATTGAGCGAGATTCCACATCGTTTTTCTTTTTGGGTTATCTTTTCGTGCGGGTGCTTCGTTATGCTGGCCTGACATCATAACCGCACTACCACACATTTGCCATCACCTTTTTATGACTACCTAGTACTACCTACCAACAAAAAAAAAACAACAAAGAATCGAGTAGAGACTGACATGAACAAACAAAATGTCATAAATAGAGGACGAGGACAATCACACGAAACACAGGGCTAAAAAAAGGAAGAAAAAACACCGAATAATAACAAAAGAAAAGGAAGTGCGGTTGTCCTTTGCGCTGGGTTTCTTTGTGCTCCAATATCATAGGTAGGCGCCAGGGGAAACAATACATCATGCACTTGCGAGTGGATGGGGGTGTGGAGTGTGGGGTGTAGGGTGTATGGTATGTCGTATGTAGAACAATCAAACCTTATATTCGTTATTATTATTATTTTGTTAAAGCGAACGTTGCGTTGGTACGCGTTGTGGTGTATGTGGCGGTCTGGTTCTTTGTCACAGTCGCAGGGTATTTATTTTTGTTCGCTTATTTTGTGTGTGAATTTTGCGTTGATTGCTTCGCATAAAAACGAAAACAATGTTTTCTTCTTCTGCGTGTTGTTGGTGTGTTTTTTCATGGTTTTCATTATTGTCTTCTTGTTTTTGTCACAACGGGCGTTATTGTATTGTGCTTCGTTAGCGTGTTGCTTGCAAGTGGGAACGTGTTGATGGCATGAAGCGTATAAAATTATATCGTTACTCAATTGCAGAGGAGTGGATCCTAATTAAATTCGACTTAAGATGACAGGGGGAATATCAAAATAAAAATTGCGCTACCATACCAATAAAACCGAATGAGTTGGTTGATGAGATGAGTGGGTTTCAGCATGGCAACGGTAATGCGATTGAAATGGTCTGCTATTCAAAAAAAAATAACCTCAAATGGACATTCTTAATGTGAGGTCATTAGATGATGACTGAGCTTATTTTAGATGTTAGATCATAGTGACATTTCATAGAAATTAAATTTTAAGAAATACTTTAGAATGACTATCTAACATGAAAATAGTTAATTTATACCTACATATGTATATCAATCAATATGGAATGTATGCCTCATTTTTTTGATCACATGATTAGTACAAAAATGATTTTTCGTTGCAACTTGTTTATTTATTAAGATAATTCATTGAAATTTTGAGGAGAAAACAATAGTAATGTTGCTAGTCAGCAAATGGAAAAAAAACTTAAATATCTTTTTCAATTCCAATATACCACGAACAAGTACAAAATATGATATGTGATCAATTCAGTATGACCTCCTTTTGCTCTGAGAACAGCTTGAATTCTTTTTTGCATAGATTCCACAAGTGTTCTGCACTTGTTAGAGCCTAAACTGTTCCAAGCAGTTCACACGTTCTAATTCCAATTGTTCAGACATTTCCGTAGTCCTCGTTCAAGGATGCTAACGTTTTGATTGGCATACATTCTCCCTTTACCTTCCACACATTGGTCAAAATCTTCCATGACCATACACCCCCCTATCATTAAATTTCCGCCACCAAACTTAACGATTGATTTTACGTGACGGTACTGGGTTGCTTCATCAGTCTTTTTCCAGGTCCATTGACAACCATCAGAGCTACAACGATTAATTTTATTTCACTCGACCACACTACCCTTGCCCAGTCACTAATCGTATAAGTTGAGTATTTTTCTGCGAACTCTAGCCTAAGTCCGTGTAAACCGTTTTTGCGTACAATTTTCTGAACAGCCTCTGTTGATACAACTATTCCGTCATTTTGTCGCAAATCTTTGTTCATTTGGGCTGCATTTTCGTGCAGTCCGTACTTTATTTGGCTCAAAATACGGCTTTGTACAAAAGAATTTAGAATGGATTTTTTGCCGGGCTTTGGTTTGTACACCTTCAGACTTAAATTTTTTTCTTATTTTTGTGATAAATAAAAATAATATTTGAAAAAACCTCAACTTCTCCAAGTTTTACTATACTACGGTCACACCCAATGCTCAATTGACACTGTCTCAACTAATTGATCACATGCTTTCGAGAATAGATTTCCCAAATTCTCCGAAATCTAACGGTACATTTTTATTTTTTTTCGCATTCTTATCTAGAACATCTGTAACTAAACTTCGTCAAAAATTCGTTGCATTGACGTTTAGGTTCAAAAAGTTACAATAAAAAAACCTCTTTCCCTTACATCATGTGTTCAAAAAGTTGAGTCACTGTATATGTACAAGTTAACCTGTAACACTCATATTGAACCCGGATGCGCGCGGTTGGCATAATTCACCGCTGGGTGTTTGCCCTCTGAAAGCTGACAACCCATTTTACCGGTCATAGACCCAGTCGCCAACGGGGGACAACCAGCTGCATCCGGATTGGAATACGAGCGCGGGGCGCAAGCTCAGCATTTCCTGCCGCTGCTAGGTAGGGCTAAGCAATTAAGTAATTGGTTTTTTTAGATTTAATTCAGCTTTGAACCTTATAAAGTCTCCGCGCACTTTGTGCCGTAAAACTTGTCTTTTGTTTTATTGATGTGCCCTTCCGCCAGCATTACGAATACGGAATCCACATAAAAATAATTTACATATTGGCTTTGGGTTAGGTTAGGTAAAGGTGGCGGCTTAAGCCACACGTGTTGGTCCATAGTGATACCACAACAGGCTGAGTTAGTAAGTTACTGTTGTTTCATTAAAGATTAAGTCTGTTGCACAAATTTACTAAGATTGTTCATCTTAAATTGAGCAACTTCATTGAATGAGTTAAAGAAGAAATTTCACAATTATCTGGCCATAAGGCTTGCCAATACAGGATAGGTGTATCGTTAATGTTCCGGAGTTTCTTTGGTTTCCGGTTCATTGCAGTTTCTACAAGCATCCGTCGAGACTAAACTTAAACAATCTTACCTTGATGATGTGAAAATATATGTATTTAGTCTTATTTATTTCGGCCAGACGTTTTCGTTATTTGTAGGATTATAGCTGATTTCAAATGTCGATCTTATAAGTACTCTATCGATTACATAGAATAGAAACACTGCTGAATGGGTGCTGCTAAAGTGTCGGGTAATAATGTCAGTAGTACCCCTTCTTTTGCCAGTTTATCCGCTTTTTCATTTCCTAATATGTCCAGCGACTTACTATTTATCAGCAGACCGTTTTGCTTCTGAATGAACTGTAGCAATTGAGAACAATTAAATATTTAATTGTATCGAGCAGCCTGACTATCTACATAACTATTTCGACCAATTTGGAATTAAGTACTTCCAATCAACGAGCCAACGAGCCATCGAAAACCTTCGGTCAAATAGAGTTATTGGCTTAATGTAATCAGTTTTAATATTAGAAATATTGATAACGTTACTGTGCCCATAAAATCGAAACATAAACTCGTTCGACTTGGTCAGCTGTAGCGCAGATTTGTAAACAACACTTACTGCAAAAAGGTCTATTGGCAGTAAGTTAAGCATAGAATTTAGTGATAATGTTGATGCTGTAATAAGTGTCCCGGTTATTCCAATGCACATAAGGCATTGAAGCCGGCGTTAGGCAATAACGCCCAAGGAAAAAACGCCCAAATCGATTTGGAAATAACGCCCAAAAAAATCTCGAACAATTAGTTGTTGTAATTTTTTTTAGTCATTTTGGGGTGTAATTTCCTAGTCAGGGTTCATTTTATAATAGGTAGTAAAGCCCAAAATAACAAGTGGAAATATTTGAAAAAGAAATAATGCCCGAAAAAGGAAATATCACCCAAAATAATTAAGACAAAGTGAGATAACGCCCAAATAAAGTTAAGAATTGCCCAAATGCCAATATTGTTGAATAATTTCTACTGAGAATGAGAATTTGGAATGTCATTGAAAAATGCAACCCACTCAAAGTTCGATGACAGATATTGCAAGCTCCTTCGCAGTTTTGAATAAACCGGACTTCACAATTAGTTTGATTACTTTCCTAAATCAAACAAACAACAAGAACGGTTGTACCAAACTAAATGATTTCCGCGGCAACCGCGTGCCGGCGCTCCATGTCGGCGTGTGACGCGGACGGGACACCCGCGCCCTTTCTACATAAGCCTGAAATACAGCAATACGAAAAAAACAAAAAAAGAATCATGAAAGCCCAGCGGTTATCGAGTTATAACGTCATCGAGTTTCACGCCGAAGGAATTATATATGTACAGTGAACTCTCTCCTTACGGACACCTCTCATAACCGGACACCTCTAATAACCGGACAGATTTCAAAGAACGGAATTAAAAACTCGATTTTTTATATAAAAAACTCTCCCATAACCGGACACGGACACCAATTTTCGTAACCGCCATAAAATGTCGCTCTCTCTTAACTGGACAAAACACATCTACGTATAGCAAATTGTTTACATATATTTTTTTGTTTTTGTGTTGTTTTCATCTTCTTAGGAAAATGTAAACTGTGGAGTGCGCCCTTGCGTTATTATCACGTTCGCGGACACATATTTTTTGGTGGAGAACGCTAGAACGACACACGCATATATCCGACATTTTGAGAGATATTTTATATTATTTTATGCAAATTTTGTATAAAGATAAAAATGATTTCGCTGTCACAGTGAAGTGAAAATTTGTCTCTGGTAGAATAAAATAATGTCGGAATATGGAAGTATAGAAACTGTATTTCTCGTCGGGGTATCCCCTCTTGTCCTAACATACCTAAAATTCTTTGACAGCTTATGCCATCATGACCCGCTAATTTCCTTAACCAATGAGGGCATATGTCGTCTTGTCCGCGAACATCCAAGAACTATGTGCGTTTATAAGTCCCTTTGCCCTTTTTAAATAGGTTTGCATGTTAAGTGTATGTATGTATTTATGTGTAATTTCAAGCTTGATTTCCATAGGCAGAAATATGATTTTTTTCGGTAATTTGTGTTTATCACATAAAAATGAATTCATTTATAAAATAAAACTAATACCATATGTCTATTAATTGTGTTTCGTTGATGTTAATTTATTTTTTTCCCCTATAACCGAACACCTCTCATAACCGGACACCTCTCATAACCGGACAAATTTCTCGGTACCGTCAGTGTCCGGTTATGAGAGAGTAAACTGTATATAGAAGATATGCAGTTTTTTTATATCCCTGTTTCGCATGTTTTCGCATGCATATAAGGAAACTTTACATATACCCAACCTCGCATCTACTAATATGAATTGGAAATAACGCCCAAAAATCTGGAAATATCGCCCAAATTTTACAAAAACAATTCCCATTGAAATTTTTTTGGGTGATATTTCCTTTTTTTAACTTGGGTGATATTGAGTTTTGGGCGTTAGGCAAAGTCTTTTTGGGCTTTATATCCATCTTCTTGTTTATTTTTGGGTGTTAGAAATTTTTTTGGGCGCTATTTCCAAATTAATTTGCCTAACGCCATTGAAACCTCTTTAGTTCAATCAGAATACATTTTGTCCACATTTGTCAAATAGATAAGTGAAGATGAAATCATCGCATCCATCGCTGCTGTTCTAATGAAACAAACCAATAAAACCGCATGAGCTAGGAAAACATTTAGTTTTTATCATGTACCTTTGATTTGAACTTACTGCTAGTTTCTTTTCTTTTCTTTTTCTTTACTAATCGTAATAAAACAAAGTGTTAAGCATCCATTTTTACTTACTGCTATCTTCTTCCTTTGAGACTATAAAGCTTAACGAAAAGCGATAGCAAATGCTTACCTGGATTAGGTAGCTGTATCTAATCTTAAGCTCTTTGCGATCAACAAACAACTTATTAACCTAACAAATTCTTATTGCTACACCGAAAATTAGGTGTACGACGATGTAGCACTTTCTGGCTCATAAATGTTTGTGTTATAGTAAATTGGTCGACTTTACATTGGGTGTCTCAGGTTTAAAGGCCATTCGAACAGCTATAATTCTATAGATATGTATACGGGATGGAGTTAGACTTCTTAAATGTCATTTGTTTGTTTTAAACTGTAGTTTCCTTACTTTCTTCTTATTAGAGTAAGGGAGGCATATTATATGGACCATCAATGTTATTTTTGCAAATAAAACACAGATAATGTAAGTTTTAACATTTCTATTTATAGGGTTTTTCAACAAGGACGCTACAAAAGTAGAGCAACAGGGACAGCAAACGACGCCATATTTCTTGCCGCTCTTTTGACATTTCTCTTCAGTAAGGTTTGCCATTTCACTATGGAAAGATATACGAGCCAACAACGAGTCAAAATTATTAAAATTTACTACCGAAATTCGGAGTCAGTGGCCTCAACGTTAAGAGCGCTACGTCCAATTTATGGTCGTCATAATCGTCCTAGCAGATCAACAATTGAGCTTCTAGTGGAAAAATTTGAATCCACAGGCACAGTACAAAATGTTCCCGTGCCAGTGAGACAAAGAAGTGCCCGTAGTGTCGAGAATATTGCTGCCGCTGAGGCTTCAGTTGAAGAAAGCCCAAATGTGTCTCTCACAATGTCTCTCGAATTTTCAATTTCCAATAGACAAAATATGCGGTATTGGTCAGGCAGCAATCCACACGTACTCCATGAGTCATCATTGCAGCTAGCCACACAGCAAATGTCACAATCAATTATTTCAACTATTTCCTGTGGGGCTACGTCAAGTCTATGGTCTATGCTAACAAGCCAGCGACGACTTGAAATTGCAGCAGTATCGTGAAATTGCAGCAGTATCGGCCGATTTATGCTTGAAAACCAAGCAAGCGTGCCCGTGGTGGCCATGCAAAGAAATCGAGTTCCATACATAATGGCATCGAACGTACTTTCACAGGAATAAAGGATTTCATTGATATCCAAAACCGTTTTTGTTTTATTTAAAAAAACTTTTATAGCGCTCTTATTGAAAAACCCTTTATTTTAAAAAATAAACTGGAATATTATAATACATAACTAATAACAAAAAAATTAATTCAATTTATAAAAAAAATAATAAAAATTAAATAAGAAAGTAACACAAAAACATAAACAAAAAAAAGTGTATGGTTATTTGGACCACATATTCCATATTACCCAACCTGTTTCGGAAGTTCAAAATTCGCAAATGAATATTGGTTTTTCGCAACTAGCACACTGTTCGTGGCTCCAAATATGGCATGAAACGCATTGAACCCAGATTTCACCTGGGCGGTCTTCTTTAACAGTACAAAACCTTACTTTACTCCATGGTCTATGTAGTCTGAGATACCGACTCGCCTTATTCAAATTTTTTTAAACTTTGTCGAAAACCAATACACGCCCTTTTTAGAAGCAACCAAGAAAAATCACAGAAAAGTTTAAATTTAACTAAGCACAGGAATGTAAAATCCTCCTCTAAACGTTCCTCTATTTTCCAAATTTCCATCCCACTAACATTTATAGTAAAATTCTAAAAGTCATCACCCAACCATCGTCGGATTGTTTTCCGTCCTCTGAGAGAAACATCCAAAGCTAATGATATGGAAACGTTCACCCAAAAAATAAACTTTACACCAAGAAGTATGAGTACACCCAAAACTACATATAACACACCAACAAAACCTATTGAAACGAAGTTCTCCTTCTGTCAGGACGAGACGATACATTAAGCAATTTTGATTTCCCTTTGTCGATAAGAAAGTTAAAAATGTTTCCATGTTGTTGCTGTGTGTTCTACCACACTCCCACCTACGACTAACTAAAAGTCCATTCTCAAATAAGGATTTGACCAATTTCCACTCAACAATCTTCGATGGCCATCTCTTAACCTTCCCTACCCACAAGGCCATGCACACAATATGGCTTAAGCTCTGAGGATATGTTGTACCTTAGTACAAAGTGCTAAAAGGATATCCCATCAAGCTTTTGCTAATAACTCGAAACAATTTAAATGGAACTTTATTTTGTGTAAAAATAATCGCATTACCTTAATATTAACTTGTAAATGGCGTCTGAAGAAGGTGTTACCTATGTCGGTATGCCAACATACACACACAGGAACACCCACGAGTGGTTTGAGACCGGATAAATGAATTTCCGGTCGATTTAAGGATTTTTTTTCTTTTTGCGTCGTGGGGAAAAACAGCTTTGTGAAATTGGACTTTGAAAGTTAAGCACAAACAAGCAATATGTTGCAAGTTGATAGTTTGGCTTTGGCTATTGGGAGGAGATTTTTGGCGAAAATCACTGGAAACGTAAAATAAATGCGGTCGAGGAGTGTTTTCTCGGCCATTTAGCAAATAGTGGCTTAATTTTCAAGGGGTTAATGGAGGTATTATAGGTACTTATACCACACGTACCTTTGTATGACTGTGGGCGTGCTCTTAATGTGTGCCAAGCCTAGGCGAAATATTGTCCAAATGTTCCCATCGACTTATCGAAACATTGCTTAGGTGTTAACTTAAGTGTTTGGACAAAACTCATCTGATATAAGTGTATGAATGTATAGAAAGAAGGGATTTTTTTTAAGTGTTCCGAACCCAAAAACGGAACACTAATGGTATCTGTTTGGTGTCTGTCAAAGGCGTTTTTTTCAGAGGCTATTTGGACCAGTTGTAGCAATAAGTGGCCAAACACAGACCAGAACTTAAAAAGCTGAATGGGAGGTTAAAAAATGAATTTTGAGAGCATAGTGTTCAAAAATTCAAAAATGTTTAAAATATTTTTTTGTAACTTTTTTCTTAACAATTTTTCAAAAAAAAACTTTAAAAAAATGCTGTCCCCCTACCTTGTCTCTAAAAACTTCGCCCAGAAAAATCTGGATAAAATCACAGACATTAAGAATAAAGTGTAGATTGAACCAAAATTGTCAAGACCGCATTACGTTGCACCAGTTTTTATTTATTATTTTTTTTTAAATTTCAAATACACAACAATTTACATATCCAGAAGTGGCGAGAATATACAATCAAATAATAGTGGATTCTTAAAGGTATATTTGTATGTGTGAGAGTAAAAATTTATTGGTTAATCCTAGAAATATGCCCCAAAAATCAACACTGAGCTTATACTTAAACCATTAATTTTAATCAACATAAAGGAATCTTGATGGTTTCCTATGCTTATAATAATATTTAGGTGCCTCTCCTTTTAAAACATTGGGAAAAATTGAATTTCTGTACAGATACAGAGAGAGAGAGAGAAAAGTTCCAAAATTACATTCGTTTTATTATAATTCAACGAATAACGAGACGAAGAATGAAATCTGATGCACATGCGCAAATTTCTTGTAAACTTTATTTGTTGTTTTGTGTGGATGTATAGTTATTATTCTGAGCAGATGAGAAAGGGCATCAGAAAGGTAATTTAATCAAGTTGCTTACATTTGCGTCCACTTATTGCGCAAGTACCTACAGCTTGCACTGGACTGGAACTTTTTTTAACAGATCACAGATCACAAATAGCAACTGCCTTTCTTAAAGGTTGTTTAGACTCCATAAGTTGGAAAAGACAAGTCAAGCATTTTACTTTTCCTTTTTAATTAGGTGGCACTACAGTCCGGGGTGGACCAAGGCCTCAACCAACAACCTCTTCCAGTCAGCCCGGTCCTTAGCTTACCGCCTCCAGTTGCGCACTTCAAGTTGGTTGAGGTCTTGTTCTACTTGTGCGCGCCATCTTAGGCGAGGTCGTCCTCTGCTGCGCTGACTTTCCGGGTAAGAGTCGAATATTCTCCGAGCCGGAGCGTTAATGTCCATACGCTCTACATGTCCTACTTTAACTAAAAATCAAAGTGAAAGGTTCCAAGTGGGTGTACTCACTTGAGTGAAGTGACTTCTAATGGGTTAAACACCCAATGTGCAGTTTTTTGACCAGGTTAATGTCGCTGTACCTTCCATTCGTGCAAAAATATAACACGCACACACGCACACATGGTTGCGAGAAGCAGACTCAGGTTCACCTCGAGCTGTAGCGCCAACTAAGTAAGTAATGTCGCTGTACCGCTTGTACAGTTCGTGGTTGAATCTTCTCCTCCAGACCCCGTCAACGCAAACGGGACCGAATATCTTACGAAGGATTTTTCTCTCGAAGCGAAGCTTTCGATAAAGCACATGCTTCAGCTCCATATAGCAAGACTAGGATGATAAGGGTCTTATATATAGAGTCTCCGTAGTCGATCGAAAAAGGACTTTATTACTCAATTGCCTTCTTAGCCCATAGAAACAGCGGTTGGCAAGAGTAATCCTTCGTTTGATTTCGGTCGAGATGTCATTTTTTGTCCTTTACTACCTCGAAGTTGTAGCTGTCTATTGTGACGTTCTGTCCAATTCGTCGATGTTGGGTGTCCCTTTTTGTTGACAGCATATATTTTGTCAAACATTTTGCGAATGCATTTTTCCGTGGTTTTCTGTTCATTCGTTAGTGTGATAGACATGCGCCTTAGGAGTGATGTTTCTGTTGAAATACTTCATGATCTGCTTTGCAAATTTCAATTAAGTTCATACAAGGCTATTTGAAGCTTTTTTCTTTAGTACAAGAGTGGACCGTTTAAACCTTACAAACTTAAAAATTTAGTTTTAAAAATAAAGTAATTTTTCGTTTATTTTGAGCCTTGCAAATTTGTTGGAATCATTTTTTGAATATGATATCGCGTAAATTGTTGTCGGTTGCCACCCTAGCAAAGAGCAGTGTGCTCGTTTTTCGGCATTTCCCATGACTTTTTGAAGTGTTTGGCGCTGAGCAGCGGTAATTTCCTGTCGTATATGGTCTTTTAACCCTAATTGTACCAGGTTATATTTTTAACACAAACTACCGCGTTGTGACTCTCAGTCACATGTGTAATGTTTAAGAATTCTCATATAAAAAAAATTGTTGGCACATACAAATTAATACAAAACAGGAACTTTATGAAGCATTTAATTACTTGTTTATACATTTACGACAAAGTAACGTTTTCTGTTAGTGCCCATTGCAGACATTAAGACCACACTCCGAGCAACTCTGTTTATTCACACGCCATTGTTTTCAATGGACTTATGTGGCATCGATTACGAATATTATATGCTGTCGATCTCGATGGTGACGGCGGCGCGGCTTAGTGGTATCACTATTTGCTGATGTTTTTTCAATGGTCAGAAATGAATTCACAATGCGAGCGTTGCTCTGCTAAGATATCGTTGACTTCTTCATTGAATGCTAGATGCAATCACATCCTAAACCAACCATTTTAGAAAGAGTTTGCGGCAAATATTTTCCATTGACCTACTACATTCAGGGTAAAAACAAAGCCACGCAACTGCTGAAGCCACCTTGCAAAGTTACATTAGGTTGAGAGGGGTTGTTAGGTTGAGCAATCACAAACCACTAGGCATCAGTGTGGATCCATCGCGACCCCTCTTAACATAAACTATCTTGCGGGTTAGCTTCAACAGATGTGTGGCTTAGTTCTTACTCCATCCCAGAATGGATTTACTCAAAGCATTTTATAACCTTGCAAAATTATAGAACGAGTCTATAGTTGATTAGGCCCACCTCTTCCAGACTACTAAAGAATTAAATCCCTACAACAACGTGCTGTGCTCTGACATTCGCATAGCATAATGCGCGATATCCTCTGGTATACCTACATATATCATTGCAGTATGTTTCTGCAAATGTCAGTGCCTGTGAGTTCGGGCATCTTGGCGTATTTACCCAAGAGGCAATACCACTTCACACCACGGTGTAGTGGTAAGTGCATTTGACTACTACGCAATGCTGCCCGGGTTAAATCCCAGTAAATACCTAAAAGTTTTTTTTTTAGGGTGTTACCTCTTTCGAATGTCTGATACGCATTCAATCAAAGAGTATCATTCGTCATGAGAAGCTTCTCAACTCGCCTTTGGGAGTCGACAAAAAACTGTAGATCCCTTCCATTCTTGCAAAAATTTAGCACACACACGAAAATGCTTGCGAGAAGTAGGCCCTGGTTCAACCCGAACTGTAGCGCAACCTAAAGAAAGAAGATTTTTCACATAATCATTTCTGTATCTCCATTTATTTTTAGAGCAATCTGAAAGCTACCTCTGAAACATCCGGCAAATTATAATTTTGCAATATTGGCCATCTATTTGTTTTTCGTTTTATCGAGTATGCATGCGGATAAACGTATTTATGGGCATATTACCCCCACTCCCTCCGTAGTTACTATGATACACGTCGTTTACGAAACCAAATACACGTACAACCACATTTTGAAAACGCATGCTATGTTTTGAAATTCTGGCTACATTAAAAATGACTGTGTGTCTGTAAGTCACAACGTGGTAGTTAACGTTAGTATTTTTAGAATGGTAAAAAACAATTCAAACCAAGAACTAAAAATTCATTTAAATTAGCGCATTATATTAAGAATTGTTTAAAAGTAGAATACACAAGCCCAACAGTAAATAACCGACGTTATTACGAGAAATACAGCCGAAATAATTTCGAATGTGACTCAAAGTCACAACGTGGTAGGATTAGGGTTAAAGCTTATAGCGTCCGTGGCTTCTGGACATATGCTTTGAACTTTAAAAAACCACACATCGCGGAGACCCCAGTCAAAACCACAATTTTTCGAAATTGAATTATGCGTCCAATAAACAATAAACACAATAAAGCGATCGTGGCTCGGGCTGTATGAGCGGTGGCGCCGCCGCCTTTTGGAGCCAACAGCTCTCCGTGGCCCGAAAACGCTCTCTATTGATGGTTACGGCTGCTCCAGCATTGTCTTCGAAGAAGAACGGTCCAATGATTCCTTCTGCACAAATTTCAGCCCAAACATGATGGCTGGCATTACCAAGATTGCCAGTAGCGATAAGGTTGTGTTTTAACAATGTTTTGAATGCAAAGCTGTACAATAACAGCTCGTTGTACTGGCGTGTATTGTTTCATGGCACAAATTCGCTTGGACTGACGCTTCGAACGCGGGCTGTCATTAGTCGATCTGAAAACAGATGTCAAAGTTATAGGGTTGCCATATGTCGAATATCTAAATGGCACAACCTTTGCTTTCACACTTTTAAGTGGAAATAGACTTAATATTTACGCAGGACGAAAAGCTGATTACCATTTCCTATCGATTATGTAGCTACGCGATAAATTCGAATTTATTTCGAATGAACCAACGCTCATTTTTTATGTTTAGGTACTCCTTATTTGAATTAAATCCAAAGAAATTTGACTAATTTTTAGCTGAAAGTTATCGCAACCTTTTCAGGAATTCTATCTGTCTATGTTGACGTTCTGTAGTGCCTTGACTCACATTTTTTGTCTGTTTAAAGATTCAACAGCTATTTGTCTTCGACCATTTTTTTTTTGTTCTTTTTTGATATATTTTTTAGATACATCGAAATACCATGACCGTCCTTTTGTAGTAAATACCTCGACAAGGTGAATTCCTTAAGATACCCATCATCATCTTTAATCGATGCCCTTGGGCAGGGTATGTCCTTCTAACGACTTGTTTAAGGCATTACATCCTTTTTCTCAAGTTGTGACCCACTTATTTGGGCTTTCTAAGATTATAGATTCAGCAAATATTGCGACAAAAGGTCTTTGTGTAGTGCCAGTGGTAGTCAGGTGAGGATTTATTATGGGGACGCTATTAGAGATGTAATAATATTATTTCTTTTTTTGTTAGCTTATATACGTATAACAAAGTTGCAATTGCCAAAGTAGATATCCCCAATTTTACTGTCGACTAAGCTGACGAAGATTACAATCATGACGACTAAAGGGACTGCTGAATCAAGACGCAACTTTGAGTAGCAATAAATAAAAATATTAATCTGACCTGTTACGTATCTACTAACATGTGTTCTTATAAGTATACGATGATTTTTCTTCAGCAATATGGACAAGTACCCTATTTGTACAGCCCCTCATTAGATAAGGAAGTTAAAGTCGTAAATCGAATAGACTTAAGCTTACTACAAGTTAATTAACAACATGCCAACATTTTGGTCGATTGTGATCCTCAACAGATGGCACTAGGCAGCAGTAAATCATAAAGAAGGTGTGGGGAGTTATTTTTATCTAGCGGTGACTGTAATCAGGAAAGACAGGAAGTATCCCAATTAAATACCTGGCCATTCTAGGATTAAAGGCAACGACCTTGCCGATGAGTTAGTTTTGATCTTTGTTTTTGCCTTAAATGGTAACCAACCGATACAAATACATATCTTAAAGTGTCTTACAACTTGATTTTTTTTTTAACTAAGCCCAAGTAGGTACTCATCTCAAATATTTATGCATTCGTTGACAATTTCATTTTTAATTTTTTTTTTGTGGGTACACAAAGGATATCTAATAGTACATATGTATGTACATTATGTGTGCCAAATTGGACAAAACTGAATGAATTAAACACAAAGTAGTGAATTTTGAAGAGACACGAAGCAACACAGTCAGTATGTATCTAAACAATAAACTTGTAACCACTCGAATTTTAAATGTACATATTCAAACCCCGAAAGCTGCAAAACCTTTAAACGTTCCCTCCCATGTCCCATCTAATTTACGAGTTAAACAATCTATGTAACGGTCACTTTTCTAAATACTCAACCACTTATTTACCCGGAAATTTTCAAATAATCCTGCAAATTTAATGGCAACACGGGACGACCGAGCTAACCCGGCGGCATAAAGACGTGGTAAACATCTCCTAAGCAGGCACAATTTCCAGGTATACTCGCATTGTCCCTTGCCAGATACGTATATTCTCTGGGATAATATTTAGCATGTACCACACGTGCTATGCGGACGATTCATGTCCCAGATCTAAGGGACGAAAATGCAGAAGAAAAACCACTTCCATTGTTGTTGTCTTCAATCAGTATACATACGTACATACGTACGGTGTCCGACTCCTGCACAGTACGAGTACAAACATATGTACGAGCATGCAGGGCCGGTTTTAACAGTTTTGGCGCCTGGCGCAGGAAAAAAATAAGCGCCCCAAAAGCAACTTAAAAAATGTTTGATCTTTTCAAAATCTCCCGAAGAAAGAGAGTAATTGACGCGTTGACTTCAACATAAAATTCAACCCTAAATCTTTCTTGATGGTCTAAAATTACCTCATTCCTATCCTCATAGGAAAACTGAACTACTTTTTTTCGGGACCGTTAAGTTGAAATTGCTGGAAAAGGAACTTTAATTTCATTTGCTTTAAGTCTCGCCTTATCTAAAAATTCAAAAAAACTTGTCATTAGTTCTTAGTTCGACTAAAAACTTTTTCACTGAGCACAAAATTTCAACTGCAAGCTTAAGGCAAATACCGCTTTGTGTCTAATATTATGTACCAAATAACAACACAACAAATAAATTTAAATTCGCTAAGCTTACTACCAAGAGATTGAGGCATATTTTGGACTTTTTGATCATAATTTTCTGAAATTTCAACAAAAGCCTATAAACATTTCCCAAGTATAGTTTTAGTGGTCTTATTGCATCTATTCTGCTTAAGGCTGCTGTTATATAGCAAGCGTGTAATACAAGCGCTTGCTCGCGCTTTAAATTAAATGCATTTTATTAGAGCATGGTGGTTGTGTAACAAATTTTTACAAGCGCGAGTAAGCGCGAGCAAGTGCGCTTGTATTACACGCTTGCTACATATATAACCGCAGCCTAAGAGTCAAACTACTAAGATGTTTTTTTTTAAAAACGACCATCTGCCTACAGAACTTGAATAGAAAACATATATGTATACTCTTAACTTTATCGAAGAATGCAACTGCATCAGTGGAGCATTGAACATCATCAATGCTCTAGGTTCCAAAACCTTAGTTCTCGCTTGCATACCACAATGTTTCCCTCTCATATAAGTACCATTATCATACCCTTGTTCTCTATAATTCACTAATAGAATATCCAAATCAGCAAGTTCATTCAAAACTAAATCAGTTAAGCCAGACCCAGTTGTTTTTTTCACAACAATCCCAAAAAATGTTCTCTAATTTTAAACTTTTTTGTATTTTGGCCCACTATTCTAACTACTAAAGTTAATTGCTCCTTTCTACTTATGTATGTATATCAAGCGTACAATCTACTATATTCGAAGCCAAGGAGAATCAAGGCATTAATAAACGCAGGGAAAATTGAATATATAATTATAACATACTAATTTTCAATATTTTTAAAAATGTGCTATCTACCACTTAAAGTGCTAATGTTCTGAATTGAAAAAAATCTTTTGTTTTTGTAACCGCAGGTTGCATTTTTTCATGTAGTCTTGTTTTATTATCAATTAAATATTAAATGCACAACATATAAGTAGGAAATGTTTTTTATTGCTTGAAAACACGACAATGCAAAAGGGATCCAAAAAAAAAGCAAATGTGCTATCTTTCTGTCGCGATCTGTACATACATAAGCAATAAATTTTAATACGTATAACCTGAGTTTGACTCTCTTTCTCTTCAGTCAAATCGAACGTTTTGATACATCGAACAAGGTTGTGAAACCAAATAGGTAGGCGCATTGCCTTGGCGCGAAATTTGAATCCTGCTCCACAACTTCCGACATGTTTGTTGATTTGTATGGATTTTGGTAGGCGCAAATGGAGCGGTATGATAAGACTGCTCCACAGCATGTTGGCAGTGAAAATTTCGTTTTTGGCAATGGGCTGAAAGGGTCGACTGGATATTTAATATGAAACAACAGAGCCTACTATGGTTGCAGCAGAGACAAATGTTTGTCTCTGGTTGTAGTTGGGTACAGATAAAAATGCTGCTAACTATTCTGTTATACCAATTAGCTAGCAGCTATGGAGAGAAAGAGAATGAAATGTTGTGGGAACGGGAAGGGATAGAAAAAAAAAACATTATGTGCATATAAATATGGAAATTTGGTGATTTTAATGTGTGTGTATTTTTAAAAGTACAGTGATTGAAATGTGTGTATTTTTATTTGAGAAGTACGGTGAGAAATATTTGTTTGTGAAGAATATAAATACATATTAGCAAACCAGTAGATCTGTTTTTTTGATAGTAATTTGTTTTAGTTTTTACGCCTCTTGCTTTCTAGCGCCTGGCGCGGCTGCGCCACTCGCTCCTATGTAAGGTCCGGCCCTGCGAGCATGTATGCAAGTTAGCCACCCTCGAGCAATATCTGTTCTACGAACCTGGCTACAAGAGCTCACACTATATTTGAACGTGAAGTCTGAGACAATTTACGAATCAGTTGACTCTGGAGGGTGATGGGCGTGGGCATGAGGAAAACTCCTTGGTGCAAGCGTGATAAGAATAATCGAAGTCATTCCCACAGACATCATGGCAGTAGACAAGCAAGGGGGCCATATACAGGATACAAAGGAAAGCAAGCAAACAGAGTCCAGAAAGAGATATTCAAAGTTTTATCCTGAATTACAATTTGATTGTTCGACCAAGGGAACAAGAACCAGGTCATGTTCGGTTGGGTCGTCGCCACTGTTTTTATTGTTGTTCGTCGGCTGGCTTTTTCCAGAAGAGGTCTAATAGCGCACATCACTTCAGTCAGATGCAGCACGTAGTTTACGCCATCGCTATCGTCTTCGTCGTCGTCGTCCATGAAGCAACGTCCGGTTTTTATCTCTTCTTCAAATAAATTGGAGTCCACATTTTAGCTTGTTTGTTCTTAGTGTATAAAGGAGGAGTATTGGTTTTGTGAAATTTTGCGATTTTGTTATTTTTACCAACTTTGCTTTTACCCAAAATATGACTGTCTAAATGTATGCCTATTTGCTTTCTATCTGTCGATTAGGTTCAAAATACATATCTGTGACGTTTGCCGTCAAAACTTTGAAATATATGGAAAAATGTTGACAGTTCTATACTACTGTCAGAAGTGAATTAATTGCATATTATTATTGAGGCCAGTCTTAACCGTTGAAGCTGCTGATAATCCGTATAGTAAGTGTATTGATATTTATACGAGTATTTAAATACATCAGAGCCGTATGTATGTTTATGCGCAAGATCACACAACACCGTTGGGACCTTAATTATTATTTTTTCACTTTAACTTCATGTGTTAGCTGGCATAGAAGAAGAAGAAGTACTGGGCTTCGCAATCATAGGAGATTTTCGATTTATTTTTGTTCCACTTTCAGGAAACAAGGTGACTCTTTCGAAATTAAGTGAAATGCATAAAAGAGGCAGGAAAACCGATGCTCGAACAACAAGAGAAGAAAATGCACTCTCATAAAACTAAATCGCTGATAAAAGTTTTCAACATTCACCCTTGAGGAGCGATGTACGTTTGGCAATTCATTGCATGGCAGTCCAAGACTACGAAGGATAAATGCTTGGGATCCTTAATTTTTATAAAGGCAGGAAACTGTCGTTGTAGAGGCAGAGGCTGTTTTATTTCTTTTTTTCTAACGTATTTAGTGCCTGTAGGGACTTTCAGTCAGCGGAAGTAGTGAACTGGAAAATTAAGTATAACTTCTGTAAAGTTTTTTTCCCCACATTTGAATTTCATTGCGAATAAAAGAGGCAAACGTTATGAGGTTATGCAGTTTGGGTGGATTAAGGAATTTCTTTCGTTAAACGGCAGATTGCATCGTTTCCGTTTGCCCGCGAAGAAGAATCGAGAAAGAAAAGTTAGCGAGAAAGACATTCGCATTGCAAACTACTTTTCGGTAGTAATTGGGAATGATTGTAAAATTTAAATTTATGAGAGGAAATAGAATTAACTATCACAGCCAGGGTTGCCGCTGAAAAATTTGAAAAAGTCGCAAAAAAAGGGTCATTGAGCAAAAAAAGTCGCAACAAAAATAAATAATAGGTCTGTTCGTTTACTTTTTGCTCCAAAAATAGTAAGCTATTAAATTTCATGGAGTAGGGAAAAAGTAAAGGAACGCGTTTAACCACAAAAGTTGCAACAGACGAAATGTCATATACATATGTGAAATAAACGTAAACAAAGTGGTGTTGCACAATTTTGGAGTCCACTCTTCATGATATCCCAGATTCAATAATATATTGCAAAATGCAAATTTCGACATTCAGAACATTCAACTTTCATCTACATACATTATGTCCCTTTTCTTTTCATTATTTTACTTTTGGTGTCAAAATAAAAAAATGCAAATAATTTAAAACAATTGAAACAGCTGAGTTTGACAGACAGTTCACTTTATACCGGCAGAAATTTGTTAAGTAAGAATTCGTAAGAATTCGTAAGATTTTTTAGAGAGGGGAAATGCTTACTCGCTCGTTGCTTCTCTTTTCAACTACTTTTTTTGTGTAAAGGAACGCGGTTGGTCTAGAATTCGTACGAATTCGTAACAATTTTTAGGTAAAGAAACAGACCTACCTAATGTAAACCTGGTAACGACGTCAGACCTCCATATCCATTATTATTGTTTTTCAAAAAAAAAAAAAAAAAAAAAGGAACGCATTAGATTATATAAAAAAGGCGTGAGTAGAGTATGTACCAGGTACTCGTGAAATTTGATGTGTAAACATATACAGAGAACATTGACGTTGCTATTGCTATGCTATGCTATTGCTATTACACTGTGTGAAGGAGAAATGAATAAAGAGAATCATATACAGAGAAGAGAACTAATACTAAGTTTGGTTATGCGTGACGGCGAGAAACTCGCCGAGAGCTAAGAATTTTACACATCAAAAAAAAAAATTAAATTAAACAAAATTTGTACAAAAGGAACGCATTGGAAAAAATAAATTAGTGAGTAACAAATTTTTATTGGAAATATATTTTTTGTACGAAAAAGTCTCAAAAAGTCTCCAAAAAATCTGAAAAGGGTCAAAAATAGGTGTTTTTTAAAAAGTCGGGTCATAGTCTCTTTGCTTCAAAAAAGGGTCAAAATGCGACTAAAGTCGCATAGCGGCAACGCTGATTCACAGCCATAGCTAATATTCCAATAGAGATTTGCAGTTATGAAAAGTGACGGTAAATGACAGTAGTTCTCCTTTTGAGAATATACAAATATAAAAGTGTTCGGAAATGTTCCTATTTCATAAGGAAGGTTGACTAAAATTGAAGATATAAAGTGCTTGAACGTTCGACAACTCTTTATATACCTACATTTTTAAAGATGTTTTTATTGCTAACATCGCTACAACAAAAATAAAAAAATGTCCGCTGTTCTTCTAGAGCAAGAAAAACGTGGTACCCCGGGACGATAAGCCCATCTACACCGACGGGTCAAAGATCGAGATAGATACAGGAGCGGGTTGCTATTCGGAGGAACTGGGAATACGTCGCTTCATACGACTCCCAGAACACGTCAGCGTTTTCCAATTTAAGCTTCTAGCAGCGACAGACAAAGGCCGCACAATTGATGTCAATAATGACAATATCCCGAGAGAAAATCACTATTTACATTGATAGCCAGGCGACACATAAGAGCAATACCTCTTCTTTAGGTGGCGCTACAGCTCGGGGTGAACCTGGGCCTGCTCCTCGCGATCATTTGTGTGTGAGTGTTACATTTTTGCACGAATGGAAGGGACCTACAGTTTTTTTTTCCGACTCCGAACGGCGAGTTGAGAAGCTCAATCGTGATAAATGATACTCTTTGATGCTTGTCAGAGATTCGCAAGAGGTGGCAACAGTAAAAGACTTTTTTAGGTATTGGACCCGGGCTGGGATTGAACCCGAGCAGCATGCGTAGTAGTCCAACGCACTAACCATCACGGCCACCGGCGACCACATAAGAGCAATAGCTGCTACGCTTATAACAGCTTAGCCTCTAAATCTAAAGTGTTGCCGCGAAGTGCTAAAGGGACAATGTAAGACTCTGCTGGGTCCCTGGTCACAACGGGATACCAGGCAACGAAGCCGCAGATGAACTCGCCAGAAAGGGCTCAGCCCTAGATAAAGAACAAGCAGGTGGGGCGGTTAAGCCTCCACTCTGTAACCTTCGGGTCAAAATTCAACGAAGATCAGTGATAATAGGAGTGCTAAACTATGACTGAATGATGATGAGATTTGCAGCGGATTCGGTGACGAAGAGGTATATGAAGACACAGCCCATTTCCTCTGTCAACTGAGAAACAGAACCCTGGGCAAATTCTTCTTCGTACACATCGACGACCTATCAGATGGATCACCATTTTATCTGCTTGAATTTGCTAGGGCGTCAGGTTGGCCGAAACCTAGACAGTAAACAAAATCCTTACTTTTTATCAAAAGAAGCCAAATCCATGTACTCATCGGTGTTATAACTGGACACTGAATAATAGGAAACATGGCCAGAAGATACGGCATCCTTACTAATGACTTCTGTAGAAGTTGTATGGATGAGGATGAAATAGAATCTGTAGCACACCTTCTATGCCAACGTCCTGCCCTTCAGGAACGACGCCTATCTTGTATGGGAGAACGGTTTTTCGACAGCCTGGATGACCTGGTAAGATACCGCTCACAGACCTAAAGAAATTTATCAATAGATCGAAATGGTATTTTTAAATGCATGTTTCGACATGCACAACTGAGGTATTCACAATGGACCTTAACGGCCTCTGGGTGAAATTGCGTTTACTGCAAGCGACCCACCTTACCTAACCTAATCTAACCTAGACAGTGACACCACGGGTGGGAACACACTATGGTCATATCACAATCGGTCCACATGGACCTAAGTGTGATGAGGATGTAACCATTCTCATCAGCCCGCTTACCTAACTTAACCTTACCTCTTCTAGAGCTCAACTTTCCAGAAGATTACCGCTTTTGACTATCGGAAGTTACCAGTACTTACTTTTGAATAATTTGATCCGTCCGCCGTGCGATATGTTCTGTCGAATTTAGTCCTCGTCTCTCACCTTTTACTTACTTTTGCATTACATCGTTCACTCATTTCATCGCTATACAAAAAAAAAAAATCAATAAAGCACTTTTCATAATTTTCATCAAACAAATATTTTATTTAATATATTTAATTTTAAGTATATGGCGTATAATTTTAATTTTCTTGAATTATTTTGAATGTTGATAAACATTTATGTACATACATCTTTAGTATTTAATTTTTGTTTATTTCATTATCATAATTAATAATGATTAATAATTTTATTAAGGTTTTTTATTTTAATTATGATTTACAGAATTTTTTTTTTTACATATCTATAACTTCTTATTATTTTAATCGTATTTTGATTTTATTTTATTTACATCGGAATTTAAATGCCACTGTTGTTTTCTTATGTTTTAATTTTGATATAAAATAAGGCCAATAAAATATTAAAATAAAAAAATGTATTTAAAAAAATATTTTATTACAATTAAATACTTAAAATAAATTTTAATTATTAATATTTAAATTACATATTAACTTATTAATAGCGATTTAATTTACAAAATATTTACAATTGTATTGGAATTTTTGTTTGTGTACTATTTACTATATATAACATATAGTACATTATGCAGATTGTGTGATAAAAAAGTGTACTAGCTTATATTGTACATTCAAGAAATATTATACTGAGTTGAGCAACTGTTGGGCTTTGTTTTCTGGATGTGGAAATTATTTAAAACAATAAATTAATTAAAAATATCGCTTTGTTCGAGGATGCAAATATGTACATCAAAAATAATTAAACAAAATAAAAAAAAAACTCTTTACTGAGAAATGGAATGTATTTTTGAATATTGTCGCAGTATCAACGATTACGGTTTTAAGGGGGAAAAGGTGGCAAGTGTTGTTCAAGTCTTGACGAGAGGGATAAAGAAAGAAGATAGACGTTCAGAAAAATATCGAATATTTAGAAACATAGATGTTCTCTGCTTTGTGTGTAGCCCAGACATACAGTCTTTGCCAAAGCTAAAGCACGGAATTACCTCACTTTGAAAAACCCAGGGAAATTAAAAAAAAAAACCGACTCCAGGCAATTTGAGTTTGTTGAAGCATGGGGTCAAAATTATTACATTTCGAGCGATCAATTTGCTGATCTAACATATGTACAATTTCCCATAGATTCTCCATGAGGTTGATATCAGGGGACTGTGCTGGCCAGTTCATAACTGCAATACGGTTTTCGTTTAGCCAATCTTTTACAAGTTTAGCGGTATGTTTATGATCGTTGTCATGTTGGAAGATCCATCGCAATGGCATATTCTCCTCAGCATGACGAAGCATGACATTTTGAGGAATCTTCCGGTACATGAAAGGCTTCATTATACCATTAATCTTGCGAATTGGCCCGACTCGTTGATTGGAATAACATCATCAGGCCATAATATTGCCTCCACCCTGCTAAACTGTGCCCTTTGTGAAACGACGATTTAAGCGTACGCCCTTTTTCCTCCGTACTCCATTTTGCCACAGTCCAGTTTAAGTGTGACTTGATAAACTCCAGTCTTGTGCGCTTCGATTTTTTTGAGAAATAAATGTCTTTTTTTATTGCTCGATAGACAGTAAGCCACTATCAGCCGCGGTTCGTCGGATCTTCCTGCTTGAGATCCTAACTTTGTGTACTTTTTGACGATATGAAGGGTTCCTTTTTGATAAGCTTAATGATTCTCTTATCTTTGCGACTGGTGGTTTTTCGGGGTCTATCACCGCTATGGTTCGTTTGGACCTATTATTTGCAAAATCACCATTTGGCTTATACCAAATTTATTGGCAATAACTCAAACACTATTACTCCTTTTAATTCGTTTGAATATGTATTGCGAGCCATTTTATCACTTTTCTAATATGAAAACGTTCGATCAGAAACTCCGGTGACACAGTTAATTGTTGGTTTCATTGTTTAGAATATCACGAGTGGCCAACACGAGGCCTGAAGGACGCATGCTGCGCGTGGAGCTAAGTCAAATGAACATAAATGTTAACTTCATTGTACATATCAACAAAAGAACATTCATCAGAACAACATCATCAATCGTTCGTATCATATATTTTAAATTATAGCTAAGAGAATTTTTGAAATATCTCGCATTCTTGGCAAAATTCATTGGTATTGAGATATGTTAAATTATCCCCCATTTTCGGGAGAATTCATCGATGTTTGCCAATTTAAATATCTCGGCACTTAAGCTTACTTAGTTTTTTGTCCGACGCTAGCTGCTGATAAAATCAGTGTCTCCGGGAAGCTCGCAACGCTATCTGGCTTATTCTCATAACTGCTTTCAGTCCAGGTTGCCAGAGTTCCATTCTGTATTCTGTAGTTTCGTGATGTTATCGCCACTGCGCGCGTCTGGAGACATTTTGCGATTGACGTGAAAAAAACATATTTTGAAAGTCTTTGGAATAGGCTCTGTCGATAGTTTCGCTATTTGGAAACACTTTTGCGTGCGCACAGCTTTAAAGTCGTATGAAGCACATCAATAATCACAAGTGAGAAGAAAACACGAATAACTAATGCTCATTTGGAAAAGTGCTCGCGTGTAGCGACAACATCAGCCGAGATCAATTCTGTTGCACTTAGTTCTGCAAAACAAAGTCAGATGTCTCAATTTTTAAATTATTGTATTATAAATATGTTTGATTTTCAGTTGTATTATGTATTTTGTTACATTAAGCCAGGGAAGTGTTTGACTGCGATCTCACCTACTGGGAAGCGACGATGTGCTCGTTGCTTGTTTATTTTAATTAACATAAAAAAAATTAAGTGCGTGGCCCAGAAGCAAATATTATTTCAGAAATTCGGCCCGCATGTTGGAAAGGTTGGCCACCGCTGTTAGATCATGATTAAATTTGTAGCATATTGGAAGCAAACGGTAAAATTGGACGAGTTGTTCTTAAAATAGGGTACATGTGTTATAGTTTTGTCCACCTACTTTTTAACGAGTTCTGAATTATTTTATTGTTTTTTAATTAAGTTAAGAGTTATAGTAAAATTAATAGCCGACTTTAGTAATAGTCGATAATAAATTAAAAGCCGGCTTTAAATGTTCTTTATTCATAAACACATTTTTTCCTGTGTATTAGTTAGTATCGACTTTGGTATGTTTTTGTTAAGTGATTTGAACGGAACAAACCCAAACGTCAAAATATTATATGAACAATTTAGAGCCGACTAAAACTATTTAAAGTGACGGTTGGCTAATTCTAAATTTCGAGCCGGCTATACGTTTAAAGTCGAATATAAGGTGAATTTGAATAGAAAAAAGTACATTTTAGGTTGTGTAGGTGAATAAATTATTTTATTGTCGGCTTTATCTGACTATGAACTTGCGCCAATAATTGTAAATTTAAGGCTAACATATTTTAATTAAAAAAAAAAAAAAAAAAACCATAAAATTACCATAGAATTTTTTAAAATTTTCTCTAGTTTTTCCGAAGTGAGGTCATTTCGTGCTTAAGTTTTGGCCAATACTGTATGTAGTATATTTAGATGTTGTTATGTTTGTGGGGTTTTTTAAGTCTCATTTCACGGAAACAGATCGCACATAAAGCCAAACATACATTTTCAACTGTATACAATTTCCAATTTAGAAAATCCTTCGAGTGTCTAATAGGACTCAAGTGAATACCCATGCTTTCCGTCTAAGTATCATCCATACGCACAGTTAGCACGTGCCTTTGATATGTATATGTATAACCCCCGTCCTCAATTTATTTATTGTGGATTGTATTGTTGTTAAAAAGGACAACAAAACTTTTCCTTTTTCTAAGTTCAAATCCTCAATTATCCCCTTCAAGGGTATCAATTTTCACAAATTTAGAATTTTTTTTCCTTTTATAAAAACAAAATAAAAATATGTACATATTTCCATCTCTAAAAACGAATGAAATGGAATATTACGAGTATTTGACCGAAAACAAGATTTTTCTTTGCTTATCAGGTTTTTCCTTCTTTTTTTCCATGAGAACATCCTTTGGCATATTTAACACCAAACATGTAAATAAACAAACACCAAAGGGCGAGAAAGAAAATACCCACAAAAAAAGGAGAAAAATATAATGGGAGCAGAAAGGTTTCCGGCAAAAGGGCGGATGCCAAACAAAGTAGAAGTGGCCAAAGGAGGAATAGAGAAAAACAACACTGTCAGGAAAAAACAATCATGGCCGGAAATTTAAGGCATGTCGGTTGGTATCTTTCCTTTCTTGTTCTCGTGCTCCTTTTGATTTTGCCTTTATATTCTATGGTGGTTTTGAAAGAAAAGTATTGAATTTCAATAACTTTTTTTACATACATAGACATACATATATATCATATTTAGAATAAAGAAACAGCAACGAACTTGAAAATTTATGTTTATAAGTAAAAAATTTGGTTCCAAGAATCATCAAATGTCCTTCTTTTTTGGCTTGTTTTAGCATAAGTATACATATTCTTAAAATGTGTAATTGAAACCATACATCCCTGTGGAAAGATATGTATCGTGTGTTTTTGGGAAAAAGGAATATGCGTTTCATTTTATAGCACAGGATAAAAACGAAAGTGGGTGTGCGATTTATTAACCAATTAAGGTCGTAAACATTTTCTAGGGTTTTTTTTTCGTTCCCGCTTTTTGGTGTTTTTCTGCTGCTTGATGTTCATTTAAGAATTTTATTTGACTATATTTTTTTATGATAAAAAATGGCTTTGCCAAAAACAAGTGCAAAATTATAATACAAATTTTAATAACTGGTTGGAAGTTTTCAAGTTTTCGAATGATTTAACTTTGTAGAGGACTGGTTTCATATTGCTCATAGCTTTTTAAATAAAGCGAGTTGTAATTAATTCGTAGCATTTTACCAGAGATGGCGCAGGTAGTAAATTCTCCATACGTCGATTTTTGTCCGTAGCGGCTAAAATGGGTTTGGAGAGTAACGAGGCAAAAGAAAAAATATACTGTCAACGATGAGCGACACTCAACATCGACGAATTGGACAGAACGCTACAATAGACAGATACAACTTCGAGGTAGTAAAGGACTTTGTCTACCTCGGCTCTGCCATAACATAAAAAAAAGTGCGTGAGACTCTCGCGTGTTAGAAGTGAAACTCGTTTTAACTCCAATAAGCCATTGTTGAGTTAGGACTGTGTAGTGACAGAAAATTTGATTATCTGCCACTTCGATTTAGAATTCTCGGCTCCTATAAGTAATAGAGTATTTAAAATATACCTATAAAGTGTATCTATCTACTAGGAAGTGCAGATCATAATAGTGAAAACCGCATCTAAATCCGTTCAGTGGTTCTCGAGATTAGCCTGTTCATACAGAAAGACACATTTTTGGGACTTCCTTTTATACTATGTATAGAAGAAGATAGATAAAGATTTTACTATCTGTTGAAGTTGAAGAAGGGGAAGCGTTTCACTTTTCGCCTGATTCAGACAAATTTGCCCTACCGTGGCTAAAAAAGTTGCACTTCAAAAAAATTCAAGGGTGTATTGCACTGCAATGTGTATCTATTGCACAAGAAAGAAGTCTTATCTACCACCAAAAAACAATCGAAATATTCAAAAGTGTATTGCAAGCTGAATTTTAAGGTTTGAATTAAAAACTACGTTATTATTTATTCTTCATATCTTTAGGAATAAAACCAAAAAATATATACAAACCCAAGAAATCGCATCTCATATAAAATTTTAGTATGAAAACATTCTTACCGGCAGAAGAAATTGTATACCCTTTACACTGAGGTAGTATTTTTTCAGCCCACAATATTTTAAAGTTGTGTAGGTGTGCATTAGTTTCCTACATCATATCATGCAACCGCTCAAACTGGGTAGAAGATTTTCAGTCGTTTCCTACCGAAGTCCTCAGTCCCTCAGTCCCCTCAGTCAACCAGCAAAACCGATTTTCTGCCGGCAAAATTCATCTCGTGTGCGGTGGCCCAATGTTTGCATGGTGGGGTTGAAAATAAGAATTGTATTTTCTTCGCTTGTTTTGTTGTTGTTTTCTTCGCTTGCTTGTACTTTTGATATTTTGTGGCTCGATATGTACATATGTGTATTTTTTTTTAGAATTTATTTTACCGCCTGTTGAAGTTGGAGAAGGGGAAGCGTTTCACTTTTTCGTCTCATCAGAAATCAAACAAAGGATTACTCTTGCCAATCGCTGTTTCTTTGGGCTTGGAAGGCAATTGAGTAGTAAACCCCTTTCCCGATCGACTAAGGAGACTCTATATAAGACCCTTATCATCCCAGTCTTGCTACACGGAGCTGAGGCATGGACTTTATCGAAAGTGGATAAAGAAATAGTTGTTCCTTTCGAGAAAAAATCCTGCGTAAGATATTCAGTCCCCTTTGAGAGATTCAACCACGAACAGCGATATCTACCTAGTCAAAAAACCGCGCATTGGGCATTTAAGATGACTAGGATATGTGTGGACATCAACGCTGCCGCTCGATTTATATTCGATTACAACCAATTAGAGTCGGCGCAGCAGAGGACGACCTAGTCTAAGGTGGCACGCACAAGTAGAAAAGGACCAACTTGGCGTGTGCAACTGGAGGCAGTTAGTGGTTACGGGTTGTTGGTTGAGGCATTTGTCCACCCCGGACTGTAGCGCCACCCTAGTAAGTAAGTACATGATTTTTTTCCGTAAGAAAGCTGTCATTAGGCATCAGTTTCAGTATTTGTCATTTTGGTTGAAGCGTGAATGACAACACTTTATCGAGTATACGGATAAATTGTTTTTGCGGGTGTTTTACTTCAGTACTTTAATTTAAAAACAAGTAAGTTCATGGTGACAAAACTCTATCTTAGCAAACGTGTTGGAAGTGGTGTGCACATTTTAAAAAAGGTGATTTCGATTTGAGAGGTTGGGAACAACATAGGCAGCCGAAAAAGTTCGAAGATGAAGACTTAAAGGTAATGCTCGATAAAGAACCATCATGTCAAACAAATTCAAGAATTGTTTGAAACGTTGGCAGTTGACTTGTGAACGGTAGGTAAACGCTTAAGCCATGTGAATGATCCACAAGCAATGGAATTGGGACCCACGCGAATTAAAACCAAGGGACGTCGAAAAAGCGCCTTTTTTCACCTGTCAAACACCTGCTTCAAGAGCAGAATAGGAAGTGATTTTCGCATCGAATTGTCACTGGCAATGAAACGTGGATCCATTAAGAAAATCCCAACCGCAGAAAGTCATGGCCGTGCATTGAAGAAAAAACGGCCGGAATGCTTCAACATGGTGGTATTCGTATCCTGCCCGTAGTGGCTAGCGATGAACAATACTTTGAATAATATAATTTTTCGATTTTATTTTAGACTAGCTGGGACGCCCGCGCCCAAAAACAGTCGCGTTACTTATTAGGCAAAACGCCGCTCAAGTAATGTGGTTCTGGGTAGAAATAAGAACCGCCAAGTTCGACAAACCTCGTTGTATCACACCAAATAAATGTTCAAATCGTGAATAAACAGCAGCATAATTTCTCTACTATTATTTGGTTATACCACATGATTTAGTAGCAAACATTTAAAAGCTAATAATACTTTTTTATACATTTACCTTTAATCAAAATATGAGACGAGAGCATCTACAACGCTCTTCCGACGTCAAACATCAAGTATTAATTTATTAAAGAATTTCTGAATTATATCTTTAAAGGCTTTTATGGCCTTTTGCCTTAAATTTTATTTATTTATTTTTATAATCTACACATGTTAAAGGGGATATGAATACGCTTATAATGTTTACACATATACACAATTTACACAAATGACTTCAGATTGACTGAAATATCAAGCAGGACAGTACCGCTGATGAGGAAGAATTTCCAATCCCAAATACAAAGAGTTTTCGTAATGTTACACGTGAGATATGGGGTTTAGCTATGACATGTAATAGTATCGTACCATGCCATTGCATGCACTTTTTATGTCGATTCCCTCAGAAAATTATAAGGCGTTTATCGTTACTCGTCCATTAGACTGTCACCATAAACTTTTCTAGAAGAATGGAATTAGGGATGTGTTTTAGTTTTACATGTAACCACTGCCTATGTCCATACATACTCGACTTTTCACCGCAGGTTATTATCCTGCCTACCTTTTCCGTCTTGCAGTTGAAAATTTGATAAAACTCCTTACCATTTAACATGAAAGAAACATGTCTAGGTATGAGATCAGGATTTTTTTTTTGTTTGTTTTTTTGTTTCCCTAAATATAGAAGTTGTTAATAACTTGACTTCAGCGCCACATATCGGGTCCAGATTTTCTCTTCAGGCACTATAACAACATAAGCTAAGCTAGAAGTTTTAAATAACTTGACTCCAGTGCCACCTATCTGATCCAGATTTTGTGATTCTTTTTTTTGGCACTAAACCAACACATATTGTGAATTTGAGTCAATAAATATAGAATTTGTTAATAACTTGACTCCAGCGCCTCCTAGCGAGCGGTTTTTCAACCTATGTCCTTCCTCAGGTCCCAGACTATCTCTTTGCCAAATTTCATTAGAATTATTTGAGCGGTTTAGGCTTAGTAAGTAAGGAAACGCGGTACCTAATAGATTTTGTTTTTCTATTGTATCAAACAGATAAAACTAGGTGACTACAGAACTACACAACTAAAAATTCATATTAACCCCTGTGATCAACTCCGACCGGAAGGTAACCGAAAACCGAACTCAAAAACGAACGGAATTACAAAGGATGTGCTGGAATTCGCAAGACATGAAACATTTTTTTTTTTATTGAGGAAGAGCAGAGGACGCAATTAGAGGAAGCCATTAGATTTGCAAGAAAAAATGAATTGCTTCAATCAATTGGACTATTTAAGTTAAAAAAATAATTTCAAGTTTCAAGGAGAGAAAGCAAAAGTCCAGAAACGCATTGAAAAAGAAAAAATGGATTTGTCAGATTTAACAGTTTTCAACAGTTTGGCAGCATTTCTTACTCTCTTGTTAGCTCTCTCTTCTGTGAAAAAATACGGAATATCTTTTCGGAACAGGATTTGAGTGATTTTCGTATATTTTCGTAGTTTTTCGCAATTTAGGATAGGTACGGGAACAGAGCTAATCTGTTTCACCGACAAAACAAAAATTGTCCAAAGACCGTAGATATCTCCACTGCTCGATTCGCTGTTTAGGGAAACACCACTCAATTCGATTGAATTCGAAAATATGCAAAAATCATCAGACCGTAACTGCGTAAACGGAACGGATTGGATTTCGATCGAAATTGATCACAGTGTTGATTTTATTTGTTAAAGTTTTTCGAAATATGTAATATTGTTCAGTCCATTGCTACCGATGCGACGCATATGTACATATGTGTACTTCCGTAGGCTCGATTTTTTTTTTTTCTTTCAAAAATTGGAGCATTTCATAAAACTGGGCTAAGTAGATTCATATAAGGTTTTGAGAGCGAGAAAATGCAGACAGCAGAAGTGCGACCTCAAAAATGTACAGTGACGCTGGGGGGACAAAAACTAATTACATAACAAACATAAAATTATTCTTTTTTACTTGACGTTTTAAATAAAAACCATAAAAAATAAAACCTACCTCGGTACAAAACTTCAGCAATTTTAAAAATAAAAAAAAAATTACAAAAAAAATATAAAATAATTTATTGATGTTCTAATTAATTTTTTTTATTCACAATTGATATACATTTCCTGTTTTAAAATTCAATTAAACTATCTACATTCTATTTTTAACAGTAGAGATCGAGTCTATGAGAATTTATGATTTTTTTTTTCTTCATATTTTGGTTTTTATTCCAAGTTTCACAAACATACACATTTATATACTGAAGACATTGACTTTATACATTTTTATACAAAAAGATTTGATGAGATTTATTTTTTTAATCTTAAATAATATTGTAACTTACATTTTACACAGAAGACTAATTGTGTCATTAATCATAGACTTGCGTGTAATAAAAAATAAAAATAAAGAGACAATGTACAATACTCTACAAAAAATATTTATGATAATTTTTTTTTAAATTTTAGAAATGCATTTTTGGTATCTTTTATTTAACAATTTTTGCAAAATTGTTTTCTTCTTTTTTTTTTTGGCCAATTATTATCTTACAAATAAAATAAGTTTAGTTAGATTTACACTTAAAAATTACGGAGTGATCATTAGGAATAAAGCCTTAAGAGTAGAGTGAGTTTTGTGCACTAGTTTTTTTCTATGGGATTTAATGGAGCTATCTTTGAGATAGCAATGCAATGAGAGGTAAATGAATTCGTTGATATCGGGTTAAGCTAAGCGCACATATAACTAATGTGACTACGAGCACTACACTTGGCAAGCATTTGATGTCCGTTCTACTGGCTGCGTTTGGTTGAATGAAAAACGATAAAAGTTTTGTAACAAATAATTCCCGGAATGACATACCTTGGACTGGATCGGCTCGGGAATTACTAGCGTAAACTGTTTCGCGTGACTCAAGAACGGGTGCCTTTTGGGGGCGATCTCCTTCAACGGATTCTTCATTGCTGCGCCAGTAGATTGTCGAGAGGCGGGCAACGCACTGTAATTAAAAGAAAGAAAAAAAGGACAGTTTCTAAAAGTATTGTATCCCCCATCATCGGTGACTTATACCTTTAATTTCATATCGCCATTTCGAAAATGATGCAGTTCCACTCGGAATTGCAACCCAAGTATTGAAGTCTCCAACGTATCACGTCCCGATACTATTTTCTCGTATTCTCTAACCATTGCTGGTTCCGCTGGTTCACCATTGACATACCATGTCAATTGAACGGCAGGTTTTGAACGTCCCGACGTACAATTGATTCGCACCCAATCACCAATTTGATATCTTGGTCGGCCACCGAACATTGCAGGTCCTTTATCAGGAAGATCTATTGACCAACAAAAAAAAAAATACATCAAAGCAATCAGTGCATTGAAATTAAAAGTCATCCAATTCTAAATGAAACTGCACGAATTCCCCGGGTCTTTTCGAACTAAAACATTTCTAAAGCACAACAATGGAAGTCCCTAAAGCGGAAAACGCACCAATTAGTAGTTTGGCATACGATTCTCTCTTCTTCTCTATTGTACGTGTACATACAACTTTCGGTCTACCATAACCATGTGATTTCGTGATACATACTAAAAAAATATTGTACAAATGCAACGGGCCATAGGATTATCAAAAAACTGGTAAATAAAGGATACAGCTGGGTCGCACGTAATCGCTCGTCTACGCTGATACTATTCATTTGGCTAAGTGAGATTTAATGACGTTTCACATTTATTTGGAATACCCTACTCTCTGTTTGTATTTCTAAATATTTGAAGGCCTTCCTACTTGGCAGTTGTAAACCAAAATATCGTGATTGGACGAAGCGTACACTTTACCATTAAGAGAGCAATTAAAAATATGCACAACAAAAGTAGGACGGAAAGGACGATGTAAACCGACATGGAACAAAAATTGAAAAGCTTAAAGGAAGCAAATTGTTTAAAGCTCAGCGATTAAGAATAAAGCAACAAGGAATCGGTCTGAGTTGATATGCATGTACTCGAAAGGAAATGTAAATGTGCATTGCATGCATACACACAATTTCCGATTTGCCAATGGCGACTGTTCTTTGAGTACCGCGTTTTTTACAACCACTCCGTGGATACGTTCGTATTCAGATTCAGAGGGGTGGGGGCGGGGGGTCTCACTCACAATGGACAAATCATACGCCATAATCACTTGAGTGGAATACCAGGCCACTTACGGTCTAAATCTGTAATTGAGCTCAATCTGTGCAGTTAGAATAGTTGACCAGCAAATAGCCCTTTGTCCAGCATTAACATCCTCTTCCAGTGCGACTTTAAGGTTTGATGAGTCCTTTGATGCTTTCACAATCGATTAAACTGAAATGAGTACTTAGAGAGTGGTGCTTGGGATTACCCTCCCGATGCTTCCTAAAACAAACAGTTGAGTGGGTACATATCAGGAAGAGGAAGAAGAGAATAAAAAGATATTTCTCGGTCTCCTCTGATATGGACTGAAAAAAAGGGTCATGCCCTGAAGTGGAAAGCAATCAAAAAGTTTCACCATGATGGCGGTGTCGTCGGTGAAAAAGAACTTCCGTTTGATGTTGATGGCGAAAAGCAATAAGTCAGCAAGAATAGCAAAAAAAAAAGTTTATTCTGTGCCATTCCGACCGACCACTGTGTTTTTGGTCATAATGAGCTTCAATCGGAACTCCTGTATCCGTTGGTTTTTCTATTTCATCTAGGAGTGGGTTTGAGAGTTCTTAAGAACTATCAACATTCATCTTTTCATAATTTTTCAATTAGACAAAAAAATCTTCCTTCTTTGTTTTTTTCTATGAAGGTTATTGCAGGACCAGAAGTTGTTGACCAAAGAAAAGGATTCTTTTAATTACCAACGGCTTTTGAGATTATGAATAGGACATGGGCTATAGCTAGTGGGAAAATTTTGCCCAATGCATTAAACAAGCTCTCGAAATGGACCGAAATACGTGGCCTGGGGGGGGGGGGGGGGGGGGAATCAGTACTTTTCACTACAATATCCCTCATATAGACCCCCCGGTGGCATAAGACTCAAAACTATTCCACTGTGGTCAAGTACCTACACTGGTTACCCCACAAACTCTCCCCGAAAACATAGACTATAAATACAGTGTCGAGGCCCAATTTTGATAAAAACTTTAAGCTCACTAGTTTAGTTAATACACCTATACACTGATGGCTCTAAAACCAATGCTGGTGTAAGAGGAGGTGTTTTCGATTAAATTTCAATCTCTTCTATCGTCTTCCTGATGTCTGCAGCGCGTTCAAAGCAGAGATTATGGCGATTTCAGAAGCACTGTGCTGGATCAAGAGGAATGTTATATATTCTAGTGATATTTGTATATTCTTGGGTAGTCAGACGTCCTTGAAATCGCTGGAATCAGACTCATCCACATCTAAGACCACCTCCAACCGCCGTTAATCTCTTGTAGAGATGGCTGAGCAGTTTAACATGGGTGCCGGTTCCGGGGCAAAAAGACATTCCAGGGAATTGTAAAGCTGACGAACTCACTAAAATAGGAACAACAGTTCCTATTCTACCCGATAAGAAGAATTTAAGTAGGTACGCCCCTCACTACTTACATACAAGCTAACACTCAAACTTGACACAGCCAATAAAAACAACGCAAGATGTGAAGGTGGAACTACCTGCCTTGCCACTAAACAGATCTGGCCTAGATTGGATCTAAACCGTTCTAACTACCTTCTGTCCCTAAAAAGACTTCACATAAGTACGACTATTGGTTACATTAAAGGACAGTGCCTTGTAGGCCATCATGCAACTAGGCTTGGGGTAATTTTGAATGCCTTCTGCAGAAGTTGCAGAGACGAGGAAGATGAGGAGAGCCCAACACATCTACTCTATTCATGCCCAGCTCTTTCTAGTAGTAGAAAACTACACCTAGGAGAATACTTCTTCAACGAAATCAGTGAACTAGCAAACAAAGACGTTGGAAGCCCATCTCGCTTTATAGAAAGCTCCAAGTGGCTCTCATGAGTGGCGGGGAAGCATAGCCCCGAGATCCTTGGTATAGACCTAAGTGTGCTGGTAATCGTTACTGGCAGCCACTGCAACCTAACCCAACCTAACCTAGTGGGAGAAACTAACATGAACTCAATTTAATTATATGGTTGATGGAGAATAAAATTGTTACCAGAATTTAGCTACAACCAAGTATAGAACTTGCACGCTTACTTACTTAGTTAGGTGGCGCTGCAGTCCGGTCCGGTGTGGACCAAGGCCTCAACTAGCAACCCCTTCTAGTTAGCAAAGCTAGTGGTAGCCATCGGATAGTGGTCGCTGCCCTGGTGTACTTATAGGCGCAAGTGCTGATCGAGACAAAATAGCAGCAATATAATACACGTCAGTGGACGAATTCCTTCAATGGAACCAACGGGGACGTTAAACTTCCAGAACGGAAACAAAACATTATCTGAGCTACCCCGACATATTTGGAGCCCAGGTCATTTAGGATTTCCTACTAGTCTACTAGTCAAAGTCTTGGAAAAGAGTTGGTGGCGGATGAGCTCCTATTGGGCCAACGACAGCGCTCATACCCACGTAGCGGATTATTGACACCGGTACAGCCGGCCCCTTGTCCTAGGGGTATACAAGGATCTGGTCCTTCAGGTTGAGGGTTGTGCGTGAGGTTAACTACCAAACCGTGTAAAAAGAAACTAGTGCCGAAACAACCAATAACGTCGGAAACGGACCGATCTACTGTTAACTTGCAAACTTATGTTTTTGTTTTGTTGCTTTTTCGATACAACGAATAGTTTTGAGTTTTGAATAACACAGTGAAAGCAATAACCGTAATGATTTTGTTTCTGTCTTCAGCAAGGTTAGGTTAGGTTAGGTTGAGAGGGGTGTGTGATTGAACGAGCAATCATTTCCACTCGGAGACCCGAAGGTCCATTGTGAATCCCCTCATAGTTTGGGAGTAAATCCTCTTTTTACCAACTCGTTAACCAGTTTGTGCTCTTTGTGAATTATAGAAGATCCGATATCTTAGAATTTCCGAGTTCTGTTATCTGTCTTCCAGGAATCTATGACCTAAAGTACGGAGACGTCGTTCTTGGAGGGTAGTACAGTAGCAGAGCAGATCGATTCTCTTTCTTCCTCATCTCCGCAGCTTCTACAGATATCTTCCGTTTATGAATATTGCGGCCTTTTCGATCGCTAGTAGTTGCGCTTGGAAAAGACTGCATGTATGCGGTAATCTGAAGGATTCCCGTTTATTTAGAGTTTCTGAGTAGAGCCCTGCACCAGTACCTAAGTTTATTTTTGAGCCGTCGGTGAAGAGTGCTATTTCCCGGTCTCTGATCATCTTGTTCTCTGTTCTCAGCAGAGTTATAGGTATTGATAAGAGGAAAAAGGTCAAAACAAACCGACCCAAAAAAAACTGCATCCAGAGCCTCAAAATCGTATTTTCAGGATCAATGCTCAAATCGAGACGATGACCTGAAAAATGTCACACAGTGTAATATAACACCAATACACCTGAGAAATATAAAAAAAAAAACTCTACTCGATTTCGAAGTGACATACCAACCACACGCACTATCAGTTCCTCATATACCTACATCATGCCATTCAATATGACAGTCCAATTCTAGACTTGTTAAGTTCTAAATTATAGTTTAGCCTATTACATTTTTTTTTTATAGAAAAAGAGTATATCAATCCCACCCTATTCCATGACACGAAACTGACAGCGTACTCTTAACGGTTAATGATTAATGACAGGAAGTAAATAATAGGAAAAAATATAACCATTTTGTTTTTTTTCTACTTACATACAACCACGAGATCTCCGTGCTCGGTGACAGTTTGAAATGAAGGCGCTTCGCCAGAAACTTCACACCGGAAACGACCAGACGACGACAAGTTGACGTTTTTTAACGTCACCATCGCATCGGTAGAGTTGGGTAACTGTATATAAAATAAAGAGAGATAAAGAAAGAATAAAGAAAAAAGGTATACATGTGACATAAGTCAATGACATGTGATTTACACTCATACACACACCTTTGCTTCTGGGTAAGTAATAATTTTAAATCATGATTGAGTAGGTGTAATCAATATCATTAAGCGTATAACATAGGAATATTCAATCAATCACCCGTTACAAAATGAAAGGGATGTACTCGTATCTACGTATGTATCTGCGAGTCTACTAAAATATTACAGGAAGGCAAAACTCGCCTTGGGAATCGGGGGATATTCGGGCAAGTACAATTTATTACACGTCGCTACTCAAACAGGATGGAAAATCCATTACAACCCATCGCCCAACGGATGAATCTTCCCTAAAATGCCGCGGGATGAGATACTTACATCGACCATTACACCTGGCAGCAGGAAAGTCTGTGATGGTGGCATATCCCTCGGTACATATCGATAGAACTCATTGCCATCCTTGTACCACTTTACCGAGTATAGAGCATCGCCGTCCAGGTCGTACAGGCACTCAAGTTGCGCATCAGATCCTCTTACTACGTAGTTTGGTATCCGTACTTCGACCAGTCGTAAACTGTATGTGTAATCTGTAGGAAGACAGCAAAATAGAAGATCCAAAGTTAGATTTGTGTAAAGATGGTCAGGAAAAACAAAAAAAAAGGATGTGAAAAACTGCCAGGAAATTAACAGTAACGGAGGAGAAGCAATAGAACCCTGCTCCTGTCGTGTGAATTGGGTGGCCGATGCGAGCGATGGTGAAATATTAACTCTAAGTAGGTGAAATCATTGAGATAAATGTGAAGAGCAGATAGATACATAAAAGGGTCAGTTAAATAGATGTATGCAATCGATTTATTTTCTCCCCAGGAATCTGGAAGAATCAATGAATTCTTTTTTTACCTTCTGAATTTTACATGGAATAGCAAATAAGTTTTTCCCATCCCTTTGAATTTTTGAAAGTAGGTTATCAACAACGTTTGCAATCCACAGCCAACTGCTTAACAAGAATTTGATTGTTTTATATCTGAATAAACAATTTCAAACGATTGAAATGCGTGTAATCAATCACAATTTTGTAATCCATTAAAAAAAAGCAAAAAAAAATATCCAAACGAGTGTAATCAATAACAATCAGCAAAACAATGCGTGTGTCTATTAGAGGGAGGCAAACGCTAACCTACGAGCGAGCATGAAATAAAATTTATTGCCAGCTTTTGATTTAATTGAATTCCACATCATGGGGGCAGTGGCCTAGCGGGGGCGCGGCAACGGTGTTGATTGAAATCACACCCCATATGAAATAGTATTGTTTGTCTAAAAACTGGAAATCCTGCCATTAGGAACATAAACAGCTCATAAACATAGCCACACACACAAACACACACACACACCTATTTAGAGATTCGGGCGAAACCCGCAGCGAGCGTAATAATAAATTTTGGATTTGCATTCAGGCAAAAAAAGCTGGATAATTCATGCATAACAACGGAGAAAGGATGATACCTAGAGCTTTAAAACAACGTGTCCGATAAACCCGCAGGGCTTTATAACTGCAGGCGCAGCGCAGCGCAGTCATAGTGTATTGATTTAAATTCAAATGCGGAAATCCGTGATGGTAAATTTATTGTCTGACAGATTTGAATGAGAGTGGAAATTAGTGAAACTTAATCTGTTAAGGACTTCTTTTTGCAACCATTCCATTCCAATTAAGAAAATGCGTGTTCGATGAACGTTTGTTTTCTTCAGTGGAGTAGAAACAACCTCTCAGGTCGTTCAATATAAGTTGTCTTGGATGGTTTCAAGTCAACAAATCACCATATAAATGCTGGTGTACTCCAGGGCTCAGTTTAGTCTCCGCTTCTTTTTCTTATTTTCATAAATGATCTTTTGCAGGCGATAGCTTAACATATTCGTTTCCAGATTCAAGTCGCTACCCTTGGGCTGTGGAACTGGAATTGTCACGTATGTTAAGCTCATTCCGATCTTGATGGCATAATCAAAAGGTGTATAAGGTTAGGTAAGGTTAGGAAGGGTATGTGATTGTACGAGCAACCATATCCACCCAGAACCTCGATGGTCTGTTTTGAATTTGAATTTCAGAGTTGGTGCTGTTGGTGAATCTTAAAAGCTCCGATATCTTTAAATTTTCCAGCTTTGCAATGTCTGCCAATAATCTATGGCCTCAGATTCAGATTCAGATTTTATTAACAATTATTCAAACATTTACATTATTTTGTTTAATATCTGCAAAGCCTTATGGGCTTGTCTGCATAAGACTGTGTACAAAAATATATAGTTTTGATTTTGAGTTATTTACTTTTATGATTCTTTTTGATTAACCGTTTAAGCAACAATAATTATTATTATTATTTTTGATTTTTTTTTTTTTCTTAAGTATCATGATTAAAATAAAAAAATTTTACTTTTTCAAGTAATATTGTTTCTGGAAGATTTCTAAATTCGTTAGGAAGCTCATTGAATAGTGTTGGGACTGCAACGCCGTATCATCTTCGCCCATATTCATTACAGAATCTCGCAATTTCATATTGATTTTGGTACCTTCTTCTGGTATTGCAAATTTGTTGGGTGAGAACCTTGTATGTATGTATTATCATCATGGAAGATTGATATTACTTCTAGCTTGTATAACTGCGATATGCTGAGTAGTTTTTTATCGTTGTCAATTCGTCGCCTATCGTACTGTTGTCCTAATGTGGCTCTATATATAATTTTTTGTAATTTGCGGTGTATATTTTCAAGGCAGGTAAGTTGAGGTGCCTTCCCCCATGCAAGTATGCCATATCTGAAATGGGATTCGACGAGTCCAAAGTAGCTCTGCCGTAGGACATCCGCTGGACAATGATAGCTGAGATGAAAAAGAGCGTATGCGCTCTGTCGAAATTTGATAGTCAGCGCCTTAATATGGTAGCTCCATTTTTGATTATAGTCGAGTGTAACTCCGAGGTATTTATATGTTGATACGTTTTCAATTATCGCTGAGCAGTTGTCCTTAGGTAGATGAAGATGATCCCGTGTTGTATGCAGACATTCAAGATCATGGATTTTTATCTTAATTTTGTACTTCATACTGTGTGGTGGGCGAATATGCATGACTTTAGTTTTTTGAGCATTTATTACTAGACCATGATCATGACACCATTTCATAACAGCATTAAATTCTTGTATTTGTTCTGCTATTTAAATCTTTCTATGACTTACTACGATTGCTGTATCATCTGCGTATGCATAACCCGTACTTTGTTTAAGGACTGAGAGTAAGTCATTCACATATGTTATAAAAATCAGTGGGCCTAACTTTGATCCTTGTGGGACTCCATACATAATTTCCTCTTCTTCGCTATACTTGTCCATGATTTTGACATTAAACTTTCTCTCTTTTAGATAGCTCTCGAACCATTTCAGCGTGGGGCCTCGTACTCCAACTTTTTCCAGCTGCCTTATGATATTTACATGGCTAAGAGTATCGAAAGCTTTCTTAAAGTCGATAAATAGTACTATTGAGTTCTGATTTTTATCTAGACTTGCGTTTAAGTAAGTACGGAGGCGTCATTCTTCGAGCGTGGGGCAGTAGCGTAGTAGATATTGGATCGATTCGCTTTCTTCCTAATCTCCGCAGCTTCTACAGATATCGTTGGACTCAGGTAGCCATTTGCTTATGATATGACCTATGTCCTGTGATTATTCAGGTGATTAAGCATATGGAGGATTTATCCAGATGTAACATCATCTTTGCCCTGTTAAGATCTAGATTTGGTCATAAAGAACGGGATGTGACGCAGTCGGTTCGTGTGAGCCACAGAGCGTTGGTCTCTTTTTCTGTTATATGGTCGAGTACACTGGGGAACAAAATTTAATTTTTTTTTTTTGTTGTCAGGATGAGACACATCATTTCTTGTAGATTATTTTACGCTGAATCTAAATCTGGCAACAGAATTGCTCTAATTGCTCAGAATTTTTAGATATACCAATCTCAAAGTGTTAAAAACACGGTTTTTGGCGATATTTGAAGTAATTTTTTGAAAACAGCAAATTTTTATAGTCATTTCTAACTAACGCATCCTTTAGCACTACTTTTTCCCTTTCAATCCCATTTAAGTTTGTTTCGCTACGAGGTTTTTTTCTCAAGATATACCTTTTTATTTCTATAATGCAGTTCGTTAGTACCAAAATGCAAAATATAATATAGGTAATATCGAAGTACCGTAGCTAAAAATAAATATATTGTTATATTGCAACACACATATTGCAACACACGCCTCGCCAGGAATGCCCATCAGTTTTCCTTCTAGCCTAACTTGGGGCGTACAGTAAAATATAGAGATTCTTTCTTTCACCGCTTAACAACTATGTGGAATGCTTAACCAAACCCGATTTTTTTTTCTGATTACGGTTTTCAAACATTCATGAGTAATGCATGACCAATGCTCGTCCACGTTAATTTTTCCCTATGGCCCACGCTGTCCAAAGAATTTCAAGCTGCAAAACCATCAATTACTACTTTAGCTTTTACCTTCACTTGCTAAGCACCTAAACTGGTTTGGAAGACGATGTAGGCAATGTATCTAAGCATTTCCACAACACCTGAAATATTAGGTCGATCATTAAACGCCATCTACTCGGCTATAACTTACAACTGGAACATTATTCACGGCCACGTGCACGTTTTACTTTCAGCTGGTGGACAACTTGAAGTGTTTTGTAGGCTTAAGCTAAAAATGCAACTTAAATTAATATTGCACGTTTAATTAAGGATGGGGTTTCAAAAATGTCCTTACGAGAAGCTCTTAGGCCAATGCCACACGAGCTCCCTTTTCCGTGCGCCAACTTGGTCGCGAGTATATAGAAAACCAATAAAACTGTACACACGAGCGGCCGCGACCAAAAAGGCGTTTGTCGGTGTGGTCGCGCGATCTAATTCCCAGCGACAATAACGAAGTTTTTATCAAGAAGCGCGGATATTTTAATGAAATTTTGAAGGTCGTATGTCATTGGCCTTATAAATCACGAAACTCTAATCTATGCCACGCGAGGCTTTTGGAGCGTTTTTTTTTTTCAGTAACTACGCGTGCTTTTATTAAAACTTTAATCAAGAATACTAATACGTCCTCAAAGGGCTGAGCTCAATCTACATAGCTCTAGAATATTATAGAGTGGGTCCACCTACATACATACATATATCGAATGCGACTTTGCATTGGTGCCATAGTAGCAGAACTTTTCAATATTTCGAACTCGCGCTACTTCCATGCTTTAGAATAGTGGTCCACCGATATTTCAGCAGGCTATTAACTAAATAAAGCTCCATCTTGGGATGATTTCTGAGATTTTTATCACGTTTTCCAAAGTTTCATATTCAATAGCACAGCGTAGTCAAGAAACAGGGCAAATGGCAACCCTAACCAGACAACAATGCTACACATTAGTGATCGAAATTGACTCACGCGCGGATAAATTAAATGTTTGTTTGGGATGTCTATCCCTAGATTATGTCCGGCCAGGCCTCATCGGCCCCCCTACGCGAGGCACCCTCAGTCAAGTGTATTATTTAGATTTATTTGCGAACTCGATATTTATGAATGTAAACACCGTGTGATTTAGTTGAAAACCCGAAGACGCTTTATTACGTCCTTAAAGGATTGATAGCTCAATAACAGTATCACGACCCACATCTGCTGATTCGCTTCCTCCAGTCTTCTTATTTGAACAGTACCAAGGGGTGGCAGGCAATAGCAATACATTTTGCCATAAGATTGTCTTGGGGTACATGTAACGGTTACACCAATCGATGATGGGGTCGATAGAGGGTGGAATATCAATGGAAATGTCGAGCAAATAAATGTGAGCACTGGCAATAAATTTCCGATTGTTTGCACAAAGTGTTATTTCTACCTTCGACGGTGATGGTGATGGTAGATAATGCCACTAGCGGTCGAGGTGATAGAGCAAAAGACCAACCATCTAAACCGCAAGGTCTGACACAGGCACACACATGTGGATAAATGGAGGTCGTCACTGCCTATGGTATTGCTACTCACATAACCAAAGTCAGGGAATGTGCTTCGGCGTTGACTACCCCCCGTCGGCGTCCGCAGTGATTTCTTGAGCCCGCAACCAGGCCAAGAGTAGATTAATCTTTGCGGACAGATTTAGTGGTTGATGAAGGCGCGCGTTGGTTAGAATACCAGCAACCACGCATTGATAATTACACCACAGTAATATCTATGTGTGTTCTTTGGTATATGGCGGCCGTGGCGACGTTAGATGGCAGACGCAAAGGATAACTGGGTCAATCAAGTACCTGGATTGTGACTACAAATTATCGTGCTGAATAAAACATACAAAACTCCACCTCATCCATTGGAAATGGTTAATTTATGTGTAACATGGTGGTACTAAGTCAAAAAGGAGGACTCAATATACAAAAGGAGCACACGAAAGGGTATCAGTGCGTGCCAGTTGCTACAAATTATGGAGTCGCACACACTCAAATAAAACATAACAAGACGAGGCCGCCAAAGTGCGGTGGAAATTGTTCGCAACGGGTAGCAACGCAATAAATGTGGGTGCGATCAAAGCGATAACCAGGATATTGAAAGTTTAAATGCGAAGCTTATGGAGTCGGTTTAATGGCACATTGCAAGCGTAAATAGTTAATATAACACTTTTGCGCTTAAAAGGGTTGTCTGAGCAGAGCTGGAGTATGCGTGAACGTGTATTGAAATGCGTTTTCTCATACCGTCGTCGCGTCGCGTCGTTACCTATTGTTATGAGCTAATGACAAAAGGGAATTGTTGTAGTTATGTTTTAACGATGTTTTTAAGAAATATTTAATGTTTCATTCCTTCTTAAGCGGCCCCTAAGATGATCAATATTATTGTGCAATAAGTTTTAAGAAATTGCACAATACATTTTTTTTTTTGGTGCCCCAGACGGCTCAATATTTTTGCACAACTTGTGGTGTTGTATAGGTAACATGTTGACTGATATGGAATTTGAATAAACAATGAAACGATATTGCCGACAGACGATGCTATTTTTCTGCATTGCACAATACACGGCCGCTCGTTATACGGCATTTCGGTATAACGACCTCTTTTTTTTTTATTACTTTGTTTCGGTTATACTGTCAATATTTTTCGTTATAACGGCCAAAAAAAATAAAGAACCAAATTCCCTTAAATGTTCTTACTTAACGTTGTGAATCTACAGTTGATACCAAGAAATTGGTGTAAAGCGTAAGATTAGTATGAAAGTATGAAAAAAAAACAAATTACTCGTTATACGACATTTCGATTTACGGCAGATTTTCTGGAACGTATCTAGGCCGTTAACCGAGGCCCGAGTGTATTCTGATTTTACACAATATATTGTACAATCCTGTAATATTTTCTACAAACGATGAATAATATTGCGCAATAGTATGAATTATCTAGGGGCCGCTTTAGAATGTCATTGGCCCTGTATTAGGTCGAACCACAAAAACTAGAGAATGATACTTTGATGGAATAATATTCGTTTGGAATGTTTAAATTGGGCGAACGAAACAGAAGTGTAGAACAATTCCTTCCAAACACAGCATGTGTACTTTCCCAGAAACAAAATCATATTAACTAACATACATATATTATGTATAAAAAAACTTTATTAACGACGTTGAGTATGGCTTTAAGTTCAGAACTATACTCTGTTCCAACTAAATTTTCAGTACAGGGAAGTTAGGACATTTGCCTCTCAGTCCTGTTGTAATAGCTTGCAAAATCCGTCCCCCTTTTAAGCCTTCACTGTGTTACCATAATTTGCATGACAAATCGCCGCAAAACCAGTTATGTTACCATCTGCTGATTTAAAAACAACACAATTTATTGACCGAAATAAAGACAACTAGTGTGCCCGTACGACAAACTCCGAGAAGAGAAAATCCAGCCCCCAACATCCAAACTTCCCATATAATTGCCATCTGTCAGCTGATGGCAATTCCAGGAGATCATACGGGAAGTGTTTGTTCTTTCGAGAGTTAATTTTGGGTAAAATATTTGTTTTGCCTGGTTTCGTTAAAATGTATGCATTAAAAGTGCAATTCGTCAGTGCTCCAGAAAATTCTCTTTCCTTTGACACCTCATTTGTTAAGATTGGTTAAGTATGAGAACCGCAAATGGTTCCTATACTACAGAAATAATATATGTACATATATGATATATGATGATTGTGTACAAAGTGGGTACCGCCTCGATTTTGGTGAAATTCTAGACATTCCAGTATGATGTAGACCACAATATTTCGAGTATTTTGATGTGTCAATGTTATACACTGGAAACGATATATAAGGTAAAAACCTAAAGAAATACTCACTATTTGTTTGCGCCCCTAAAATTTACTTCGCGCAAATCAACCTTCATTATAAAGTACGAAAGTGGAAAAAATATTGTTGAACTGCATTTTAACGGTTTCACCAGATTAACAATAAAATGGAAAAAAAGCCAAGCGGCAACACCCTCGCATACTCAAATTCATTTATTGATTTTCAAAGCACAAAATCGCAAAGCTCTTTGACAAAGGGTACAGAGTAGCAGTAACCATTTGTTTTAACACAATACAGTACCCCGCCAAAAAATTATGAACATTGCCATGGTTTAATTTTTTTTTATCCAAAATATGGTACAAAATACAACCAGTACGTGCGAGGACTTAATACGGTTTTTTTTTTAATCATTCACAAAGTGTAGAGTCTCCGCCAACAGACTACACCTTTATGCAGGATGGTGGTATTTACCACACTTAAAAATACCTTTAAATATAATATATTCAAGAAGTTTTAACATTCTTCCTTGGACAGGCAATTTTCCTATCGAAAACTGTCGGGTTTACTTAAAATGATAATCTTATTCCCGAAGGAATTCAACAACACCAATGCCGAGAGAAAATATTGAGAATATGTAGGAGATTGACAGTGGCATCAAAGATGTGACACAAGCATGAGTATGTCTAACAGAGCTCACAATGCCTTAAAAAACAAAGGAAATTTGACAAAATATTAAGTTAACGTATACTTACTTATTACAAAACCAAATAAAATACTGCATCAAAGATGTTAAAAAAAATATACATATATAAAAATATAAAAAATAAATAATTTTTATGTGAAAATTATGTAAGCCAAAATTATGTTACTTTAAAATTGTAACATTCCAATAGTGTTCATAATTTTTTGGCGGGGTACGTAATGGTAACACCGTTTTGGTGTTCATATTTTCCATACATACAGCGAAGCGAGGGTTGATTGCGGCCACACGGTCATTCGACTATTGGCTCTGTGGCGGGCTGGTCATAACGAGATTTATGCGAATTGGAGGAAAATTACAAAAACAAATCCCGTGTAATTCAGTGATTTGATTTTTATTTCACTGGCAATTTTTCTAATTGAGTACAAATATTTAAAAAAACAGCTCCCCCATAAGGTCTTTACTGGAGATTCGGTTGGAACAGAGTATATTGCATTGGTCAATATGCTAATTGCTGCCCTACAGACTACATCATGTATGTATTTAAGCATTTCGAATAGATGTTGACATACCACAGGGCTCTATCCTATCTCCTATACTTTTTCTTTTACCTTACCCTTGGTCTCCACTGGCAATAATTCATTGCAAAGAAATATGCCATGGAATTGAAATTTCCAATGGAGACCGCAGATTTCTAGCAATAAGTTATTTTATGGAATCAATTTCTACTTTAATTTTTTGCTATCTCTGTGTAAATAAATCCTAAAATAAATTTGACAAGGACTACCAATTTGAGTTTTATTTAATTGAAACATGACTGATAGGCGAATTTCGCAAATAAAAACTCTTGGATTAATCAATTGTTTTAAACAAAATGTGTGTTTGTGGAATGAGTGTTTGTGTTCTATTTTTGTCATAAGCTTTCATTAACTTTTTATCCAGCCCGAAGATGCCGTCGCCAATAAAGTAGTATGGGGTGCATACTTCCTGCCCACTTAATGGTTTCGGCTTTCGGGGTAGGTATGTTTAATGATCCAGATGTTAAGGCTTCATATAATGAGCTATCTTTGTATATAACTACAGCTGACGCTCTTCCGTTTCCTCCAATATCAATATAAACAAATATGCTGTGTGCATCAACCACAGCTAATAAGCCGACACTAAAAAATCCTTTATAATTAAAGAAATAAAGGGTTCGGAAGGGCTTTCATCCGGATATGTTTTTCATCTATAGCTATAAATGGATTTACCCAAAAACGGTGCTTTCTTTTTTTCCCGGATTTTTCGATTTTCTCTAGTTCTTGCCAAGCCATCACGGCAAGAATTAATTGTCGTTGCTTCCTCGTAAATGACATATTTGAAAATGAAATGTCCTGACAGAAAAAAACCCAATGAAAAAATAAAAATGTCTGAAATGATGTCTGACATTATGTCGGAAATAAATATGTCTCGTAGAGACTCGGTGTAATAAATACAAGTAATTCAAATAAGTAATTGAAAGTGAAAAATTTAGTCTGTCGACCACAACTCTTCTAATATTGTAAGCAACCCTTAGTATTAGAAATTTCTTTGATGTGAGGATGACAGTGTGCCAAATGAATGCATTTAGTCTGCTCAACCAGTCCTTATTTTGTTAATTTTGCTTTACATCGATCAGCATTGGTTTCTTATTTTGCCACCATGCTGCTTTTTTTCCACTTAAGATTTAAAACTGTGGCATTTTGCGTATACCCACATGTGTTATATATCTTTTTTGACAATGAGATCAACCAATACCGTCAGTCGGAAGGACGCTCAAGAAAACGATTTGAATACCACTAACTAAAATATCAAACGAGTTACATGATTCCTTATCTAGCTTAATCAGCTCAGTACACGTTCGTTCTCCAATGCCATAACAGAAAAGCGCCTGGTTTCCTTAATCCCATTTGGGTTAAGACGGATATGTCTGCTTTTGTATATGTAAATTTGAAATGTATACCTAACTGGTAGCAAAGAAGTCTTAGTAACATTTAAACGTAACTGCAACCAAAGGCACACGACAGTGCAACCACTGCCCTACAACTTTAGCAAATTTATAAATTTAGCCCAAATAAATACTCAGACGATCCCGACACACATCATATCACAATTAAAGCAGATTAGTCCACATAACACTTCCCCTTCTTGGAGCATCAAAGGATGATAAATATGTATGTTGCTGAAGATGAAAACTTCCAGGCAAGACGATACAAGCTACCGATAAGGAAGGCAGTGCCATGTAACTAAAAGTGAAAGGATTACACAATTTGCACAAAGTGGATTGTCTCGTTATTTATGGAAATTCTTTAATTTAACTCTTGTCTCCCTTTTGCCTTCTAAGCTAACGAATATGCATATATGTCTCTCTGTAGTTCTTCTTATAAGACTGGGATTTGCATGCGCCGCGCCGTTGTATTCCACTTCCTTCCTGACATCACTCAGAAAAAAAATAAACAAAGAAAAACCAAAAGGATGAAGATTCAACACACAAAAGCTCAACCGCACAACAATAGGCGGCAAGTTCCTTCGGGGGATTATTGTGTACTTGACATCATATTCTCTGCACTCTTGAAAAGTTCTCCAACTTGGTGGTAGTAGGCACTGGCCTTGTCAGTTGATGCCTAAGATGCCGCTATGGCGTGTGTTTTTTTTTTAACATTTTTTGTTGTGTGCTTATTTGTGCCTCTAATGACTCCTTGGAGAGGATGAAAAGTTGAACTTTTTTCAGCGACAACGGTGTTACAGTTCAAAAGATACATATCTAGCGCAAGGAGCTGCAGTAAGATTTTGGAGATACATTTTATTTCAATTTTTTTTCTGCCCCCTCTCTGTGTGGACTCGTTTCAGACATCATCATGTTGAGCTTAAGCGCTTCCAAGGAAGGACTAAGGTGTAACAGAGCACTACGACGAAATTTACCAACGAAAGAGGACTTTTTATTGACTCTACTTATTTAGGATCTTTTGTTCCTTTTGCAGGATATTGACTGAATTAATTCGACATCCCAAACTGAGATTACCGCTATCAACAACTACTTTCGAAGATGTGTTTACAACTTTGCTTTCGGGTAAACAACAATCCATATACTAGGTATAGCAAAAGAGTCCTCCTCCATTCGGTGTATCTCTGTCATCGACATTTTAATAGATGTAATGTCGGATGATGGTGCGATAAGAAGGGATACCCAGTGAGTGCCTGTTTGGGTGGGTGATTCAATAAGAGGCAAATTGTCTTAAATGCGAAAGTAATATACGTTAACGTGACACACACAAGATACGGTAGAAATTGAAAATTGACTGCTCTATGTGGGGTGATTGATGGAGGATCCAACGATACCGCTTTTAGGCATACGAGTTTATCGAGACAATTATCTATTGGGGCAATTGTCTGATGTCAAATCGTGTGATACGGTGAGAAAATGCAACAGTAATTGTTTTCGTTAGAAAAGCAAACACGCTACAAGTCCACATGCGAGATACATTTCGCTGATAAGCTGAACACAATCGATGGCCAATAGAATGTCAGTGGGAAAGGACATACATGTGTACTTTATGGGTCAAAAATTATCGGACAAAGGATATCACGAACAAAGTGATGAACTAATTTATGTGATTGAATGTACGAACGTACTCACATTTGTTAACGAAATTCGAGATGATAATATCGGCTTCGGCATGTGCAGATGGGTTCTATGGGATTGTTTACTGATAAGATTCATTACAATCCACTGGTCTGTGGGCATAGTCACTTGGGAAATTACTCAAAACACGATAGACGGGTTTATAATACTGCATTGGGGCTTTAGGGATAGTCATAGCGGGAGAGAACTTCTATTTAAACACGAATAGAATTAAACCATGGTATTATCATAGAACCACATTCAATCAAAAAGGAAGTATTGGGAAAGTATTAAGCAAATACGGTGCCAAATGCAGGTTATTTTACGATAGTGACAATACGATGCTTAGAATTTTAAGAAGAGTTTAAACTAATGGAATCTTAAGATTTGTAGCAAGTTCACAGGTTCGGATACTCTGGCGAATCTCAGTATTTTCAGGATTTCAACTTTGTCTATGTTATAGACATTGACTTCTTTGCATCAATAGGTCCAGGGTTACTCCATTTGCAGTATCGATCATCATCAGTATCCGGATGAGGTTTTTGCCCATCATACAAAAGGGGCGTAGTAGCTCCTACCTTTGCCAGTTGGCTACATCTTTATGACTCTAACGTGACCGGGCACGTTTTGAAGTGTAACCATGTTTCTTTCTCCTTCAGTGATTAGTCCTTTCAGATATGTTGTTGTTTACTTATGAAGAAAACTGACCTAGGACATCATTCCTCGAGCAACCCAATATACATAGATGTGTGAAGTTGGAGCTCTGCTTTTTAGCGTCGTCTAAGGCTGGGCATCTAGTTAGGTGTTTTTCGTCTTGTACTTCGTTTCTGTTGCATAGTGTGTAGACATCTGATTCTTTGATCCCAATCTTTTTCAGATATGTTGCTAGGCAATTGTGTTCGGATTTTAATAGTAGAAGTGCTTCTGCATCTTTCCGTGGTGCTTGAGCTAAGTTAGGATAGAGACTAACGATGTTTTCATATCTCTTTCCTTCCATAGTTCTGCGTTCATTATGAATTTCTTTGATTGTGAGAGAGGTCTTTATTCTTTGCAATCTGTTTAGTAATGTAATGAATTCTGTGGTTCTGTTAATAATGTTGGTTCCTTTTTTGGCTAGGGCATCTGCAGCTTCATTTCCTAGGAGGTATGCTTGTGCCAGTACCCATTGAAATTCTATACGGTGTCCTTTCTGTTGAAGCATGGCAAATAGTCGTCTGATATTTCTAGCGATTAGCGTTTCTGTTTTGCTGTCATAACTGATGAGTGATTGAAGAGCGGACTTGAAGTTCCGATAGCATAGCGATGTTTTTAGTTCTTTCGTTTCTGTATAGTAGTTGCGATAATGCACATTAGATGGCTGCAAGCTCTCCTTCGAATACAGTGGTAGTGGAGTTTGCTGGCAGTAATGGCTAAAATGTTCGCAGGTCTTATATTGCTGCTCCGGCTCCTACACTATCTCCCATGGGGGAACCGTCAGTATACTTGGGAATAAAACCCGGAGCCACTGTCTACTTGGTAATTTCGTGTATGGTGTTCAGTGCGATTTGCCTGATTGACTCGGTTGGCATATAGTTTTCCTTGATTAGTATTATCAGGTTCCACATCGACTGGTATCATGATGAAGTTCAGTGAATCTGTGGATGGAATTATGAATTTGTCTGCTTGTATTCCTAGTTTTTCGTAAAGTTGAGTAGCTTGTATATTGTGTTCCGTGCGAATTGCTAATTTTGCGGTGATTGTCCATGAGTTCAGCGCCTAGTTGTCAGAAAGAATACAGAATAATGAATAAATAATGTTGTGCTTTTACTAGTTCTATATCGTCCTATCCAATTTTCAGGATTCGTCTTAATAATGCGGCCAACGTTATCTAATCGCGAAGTAGATAGTAGCGATGAAGTGGAACCGCGTCCTCGAACAGATTGTGTTTTGCACTTGTTAGCACTTACTTTTAGGAGACCACAAACACATTCAGACCTGAAGTCCAGCTGCAATTGTTGCGAGTTTCAAGACCATATTCACATTAAATTCAACCTTTTCGCTTAATACAATAAAACTGTACTACCCCGCAACATTATTAACTCTAAGAAAAACCGGAAGCACCACGATTGACCGCAAACCAAAATCTCTAATAACGAAATCTCGCATTTTTTAAATAAATTCCGAATAACGAAATCTCGCATTTTCAAAATCTCGCATTTTCAAAATCTCGCATTATCAAAAATTCGCATTATCAAAATCTCGCTTATTATCAAAATCTCGCTTATTATGAAAATCCCGCTTATTAAGAGCAGTTCAATGCAACATGATGCAAATATTTGAGTTTGGAGTAGGTACCTATATAGCTAATATAGATTTAGAATGTCGCGAATAACAATGCGAGACTCTAATTTTCGAGAATTTGATTTGCGAAATTTTCGTATTGCAATTTTTCGATATGCGAGATTCCGATAATTCGAGATTATGATAATGCAAGATTTTGTTATGCGAGATTTTAAAAACGAGATTTTAAAATGCGCTCAATCGTACCTAACCCACAAAAGGCTTTGTCAATGATGCGTTAACCAAATGGTTAAACATTCCTGTCAAATATCATAATCAATGTACGCTAACGTGACGGATCCACAAAGTCAATAGGAGTGTTCCACTTACGGATCCCGCCGAGATCATAGAGGGAACGAGTCCTGACCTCAGGAACCGGGGAGTCTCCTCTTTCTGCTGAATCCGAACATTTACTTGTCTTATTTTTTTTTATTTGCAAGCATATTTGAATTGAAGAAAATGTATTTCAAAATTGAAGATATTGAAGACGAATACCAAATTTGAAAGATACATTCCTCCTCTGCTGAGAATATTATTAATATTATCTCTCAGGGGTATGTAAGTGAAACAGGGTTTATGTTGACATGATTTGGAGTTTACAATCTAATCTCTTGGTACGCCAGTAACGTACATAAGTTGACAGTCTGATTTCCTTTCCCCGTATTTCCACATATACCTTATATTGTGAACTTGTTAATGGCGAATGAAAAATAAAAACATAAAACTTCGAATAGCAGGAGAAAGTTCCAACAATAATTGTTAACATAAACATCAGATGTAACAATCAAGGTAACTTATGTTGTGTTGGTTTAGTTGTTGTTTAGTGGTGAAAAAAGTTTTTTTTTTTTTTTCGTTTTCAGAGGTCGAACTTGTGTAATTTTCGAATGACTGAATGTCTACTGCGAACGCATAACCTACGCGAAGATTCAGAAATTGGGGCTTGGAAAAATTGAATTAGAAACTTCTGCGTTATAATTAAGAAAATTCTATAACCAATACAAAGAAGTAGATACTTTTTGAAAGCATCAACCAGCGAGAATGTAAAAAAAAGCGTTCGTCTTTTGTAAAGTACAGAGGTTGGAGTTAGGTAAGGTAAAGTTGAGAGGGGTTACGAGGTCAAGCCATCATAAAGACACTAGACGACGTAGTGGGACCCACGATCTCTAACAAATCGATCGCAGGATGGCACCTAAACCGCAACAAAGCACTTAATTTCACTGTAAAATGTTAGAACGTGTTTGAAGTTGGTTTGGCTTACATCTTCCAGATTGCTTAACAAGTAGCTGACCATGATATGTTAAGCCCTAATATATTCGAATATGTGCGATATCCTCAACCTTTGTTGCTCCAGTATCTGCAAACGCCTGTATCTGTCTGTGCGAGCTTTTCGGCATGTTTAAGTGCACTGACAGTACCATTGCAATGAGTCTGAGTTGTATTCTGCTAAGTTTAAGAATTTCTCTAGTTCTGTTATGGTCTAATATCAACCAGGGTGCCTTAGATACTCTATGACCACCTGAAGTCCGTCAGTCCTGCAAATCTTTTTTTTGCCACTTCTTTAATGACGTACATATGTATGAGCGCAGATATTTTACTACTGCATCGGTCAGTGGCAGGTCCCTTCCTGCGCTTGTCAACTCATCGGTATACTCATTACCCTCTATCCTAGGTTAACCATGCATCTAACATAATCTTACTTGGCTTTGCGTGCATAATGCCCCAAGCATTATGCGGCAGCTCCTCACTAATACCGATTTGGATGCACGATTCTGTTGATGACTGTTGATGTAAATATTAATATCATTTAGCTTCAGCAGCTTTAACTATGGCTAGAAGACCACTGCAATGGAGTCTTTTGGATACTTTTAGATCTGCCACATAGTAGTTTTCAGACCTCTGCCACATAGTAGTTTCCAGACTTTGCAGTTACATATTTAAAACTGAAAATAGTGTTAGATACATAGGCTTTCTATCGAGGAACTTCTGCAGTTCAGACTTTTTGTTTGTTAGGAAAAGCGAACCTATAAAGCTGATGTACCTCGATTTGCATGCAAATGTATCAGTAAGTCTCTCAAATGCTCCTAAGCGATAATAGAAGTCAATAAAAGCCTTGCTTGTGAGGTCCCTTCGGAACTGTAGACTCAATCCTTTCAGGAAGGGCTCAAGCGTTCGCAAAAGTGTGTCATTTACACTCTCAATAAAATGTATCGCATTTCTCCATTAATTTAAACCCAACTCTACTGCCTATCTAAGTCTCAATCATGGTTGACCTGCCCTTACTTAGGTTTGTATACAACTAACTCGATCTGCACGTCCGATTGTTGTAATGGAATTTTCCCCATAGCATGGCGAGCAAAAAAAAAAGGAGGAAACATTTTCCAACTTCAACTCGGAATGACTGGAACATAATTTTCCAATTTATCAATTGAAATAAACATACCCAAGTCGGACAGATAAAGAGTCGGCAGAGGAAAAAAACAAAAAAAAAAACGTTGCCCTCACACCCTTCAGTGTTGTGCTGCCAATCTTCAGTTTAACTACCGACGACCATATGCAACGCTGGTGCAGTGCCTTGAATATGATGAAGATTTATCTTAGCTTCATTCGTCTCATTCGTTTTCGTATCTATGAATGTGCACACCAGCAGCATGTAAGGTAGAGTTTACCACTGCAATGGTGACTCTTAGATACATATATCTTATCCCCCCACCAGAACCTCCACATATTGCACATGTGCTAGAACAAGTACGAATATCCATCGGGTTATTTTATTACGTGTCATAAATTGTTCACTCACTGGAGAGGAAGAAAAAACTGATCATTCCTTCATCTTCCTTGGTGTTTTATGGATACCCGATGACTGTTAAAGATAGATACTCGGACTGCAATATGCGAAGCGAATTCAATAGCGAATATTAACAACATCCATTAGCGTGACGAAAAGAAAACGAAGAAGGGTAATGCACTCCTGCTCGTCATCGTATAGCCACACCTATCTTGTTACAAATTAATTTTCCTTAGCTGTCTCCTCTTACAAGAAGCCAATTAAATGATTGTCTCCACCCACCCATCCACCCCATCCATACACATGTCGGGAATGTGGAAGAAATTTCCAAATGACACTGATTCACGTCCTTTATCCCTTATTTTCATCCAAGGATCTCAATGGTACACATACACACACAAGCCACATTGCTACTAATTTAGAGAAGTACCTGAAAAGGGAGGTCTTGAGATACTTAACTTGAAGGACTCTTGTACCCTTAATGCTTACAATTCCAATTAAGATGGCAACATTGTTACATCAAATGGAGGGTGCGCGTTTTATTCGTGAGTTCGTTACTACTATCGTGTTTCATATTTGTTTTTTTGTTCTTTCGAAATAAAATATTTGCTGTTGGGTGGAGATCAGAATACCGGAACAATGCACTCGCATTCCTATCAATTACCCCACATTAGACGAATGCTTTTCCTTGCAAATTGAAGCCAGACACTGAAGTCGAAACTGTCGCGGCGCTTATGTATGGTATCCTGAGGACATTAATTAAATGCATTTCTTGTCTGTTCTTTTGTGTCAGTGTGTAGGTGGGGTGAATAGTGAACACTAACCATACACAGTCATCATCATCATCGTGTAAAGCCACAAATTGCACATAAAAACAGCGAGTGAATGAAAAAGCATATTTACGATCGAGCCATGACGAAGAGAGGTGGTTGTGTGCCACTGGGGTTTCAATGCTTGGGGATATGTCATCGGCAGATAATAGAGTTTCTTTGCCAAGTGTGGGAGGACATTGAGGTTTCTCATTCAATAGAAATTTTCTTTTCCCAGGAGGGGGTTAAATTGAGAGTTCACGCAGTTTGCTATAAAATAAAACTCGCGAGGAGAAACTTTAAGATACATTCGCAAGGAATGTCTCGACTGCAAACACTAATTAGGATTTTCAGGGACTATGAATTTAACACCCACTTTAACGACAGGATTAAAACATTTTCAATAATTCCAGGTACCAATAAATTTAATATCCACTAAAAGAGTAATTATAATCCATCGTAGTAAATAGTTTTATCTGGGTAAGACACTTTTTTTTAATTACCCATAACCGAGTGGCCTTTCGAATGGCAATTCCTAAATACACTCCGCGACAAGTGGTTGAGACACCCCCCTGATTTCGGTGTTTCTCGATCATTTTGTTCCGAATGTGACGCAAATATTGCTGTTTTTTTTTTTTTTTTTATATAATCTACACACGCTAAAGGGGATATGAATACCCTTATAATGTTTAGACACAGCGCGAGCACATGAAGGACGAGAACGAGAGACAGACAGATCGACGTAGTGGTAGGAAACTCAGATGATAGGTTTCAACTTCAACTAACTCTATGGGTGGGGTCCAGGATAACTGGAGAGTTGTGTATTATTTTTGTACTTCTTTATGATTCACAGGAGTTTTTTCCAGATGTTTCTTATTATAGTTTGTGCGATCAATTTCCTCAGCCATATCCAACATCTTACTGCCAGTGTTATGCCTTCGCAGTTGGTTTCGATATTAACTCCTGAAACTGATCAACTTATTTTTATTTCGTGAGAAATAAATGCTTCGAAGACATCTGGATTCGAACCGTGAACCTTCCGCATGACAAGCGACGATGACTACCACTACGCCACGGCCACCCACGTTACGTTACCATTACCAATTTCTAAGAAAATTCTGATCAATCTGCAATCTGTCCCTAACTACCCTCGACAAGAGATTGAGAGAGGTTATGAATATTTTGGACTTTCAGTTGCGGATTTCATTCACAGTGTGAATTTTTAGTTAGTTTTAGTGATTTGGTTTAAAAGAAAGTATTTAAAAAGTCTTAGAAGTAAAAAAAAGTTAAAAATGGGGTCTGAAACGATTTTACACCTAACAAAGATCCAAACCATTCAAAAAATGCCCCAGGAGGGATATTCTTTCAACAAAATTGCAAAACTTTTCACCCGCAGTCGTGCAGTTGCTTCAAACTATTTAAAGGATCCAGAAAACTACGGGAAAAGATACGAAACTGAACTAAACTGTAGCTTGACACCAGCAGATCGGCGGTCCCTACTTAGAGAAGAGTCAAACTTCACAGCAACAACAAGGAAAATTGCGGTATCAGCAGGAAAGAATATCGAATGTGGACAGAAAACTAAGGACGTGACAGCATGTGTTGGCTGAAGGAAAACATCTTCAAAGAAAGCCCATTGTACTTTTGCAAGAAATCATTTAAGATGAAAGAAGCGTTGAAGCTCTTGCCTTGATGGATCTGATGAATTTCGTTATTATTTTCATGATTTGAGGAAGGACGAACAATTTTTTTGACGTTTTTAGGAGCATGACTGGCATGATAGAAATACCATACCAAAATAAGACTAATATCCGCTGCGTAAGCGGTAGGATACTTATGACATACTTATGATTATGAAATATTCAACCTATAAATTATTTTGTTTGAATTGACTCTGGTTCTCCTGCTAAACCGTTCTTTAAAAAATACACGTTTTTTACTAGTCTTCCCCCATAAATATGTCTTTTTCGAAGTATAACGTGACAAATATTTGTCTCTGTCCGAGATTTTAACGAATAGCACCTTGTGCCTAATTTTGCAGTGTTAAAAAATCCCAGTTGATTATAATTATTTAATTTATTGGGCGTTATTGTGACAAAAATATGAGTTCTTTCCGCAAGTCTTCTGTTAATGACCCAAACCATTTCTGCTACATGTGTGGTAAATTTTGCCAAGAGAAGCAACGAAGGAATAAAAATGATTTTGTAAAACAAAGTTATCGGGTGTATTTTGGAAAACAACTTGGACAACAAGATAAATGTTGGACTTGCATGGAATCAGTTCGATATTGCAGTCAAGGAGGACGAAAAGGGCTTCCGTTTGGAATACCGATGACATGGACAGACCCAAACAACCACCTTGATAACTGCTACTTTTGTGCTCTCGGACTTACCCAAATGTACAATAAGCTAAGCCACCAACGCTGCATAGTGCATAAATGGATTGCCTTCATATTTTATGTACATAGACATGCCGTGGTCGGATTACATAGGTTTAGGTCTTTATAAGTTTTATAAAAAATAAAAAATAAAATAAAAAAATAAAAAAAAATATAAAAAAATAAAAAAAAAAACGCACAGCACTTTGCCAACAAAAAAAATATAAAAAAAAATAAAAAAATTCACAAAAAAAATATAAAATAACACAACACAAAAAACCAAAAAAATTACGTATTTAATTACGTAGCCTATATTGTAAGTTTTATTTAAGGTAGTTTTTAAGCAAAAAAAAAACATGTCCTTTTGCTAAGTTTTTTTTCAAAAACTTTTCTTAGCTCTAAGATTGTAAATTTAAATAAAATTAAATAGTACAAGTTAGGTTAAGTCGAAAGACATAGTATAAGTAAAAAAGTTTAGCTTAGAGTGCCCGTGTGGGGCCAGTAAGTTAGAAAAACATAGTTAAGTTAGTTAAGCTAGTTTCAAGCACTTTTGTCTAGCATGTAAGGAATACTTGAATTAACGAATAAAAATGCATTAAAAATGAAAAATTAAAATGATTACCTTTATCTCAAAAAGTAGAGTCAATTCAACAAAAATATTATTATTTTCGTATTCAACAGACGAAAATTACATAAGATTGACTAATAAATCCCATACCGCAAAATCAGTGTTGCCCTGTGTAATGTAACAATTTACACAGCCCGGGTGGCAAAAGAGTACTTCGAGCATAACAACGTTTCTGGTCTTGACTGGCCAGCATTGTCTCCAGACCGCAATGCTATAGAAAATGTATGCTTTCCAGAGCTGTCTACCAAGGTTGACAACAATTCAATAGAGTAGGAGACCTTAAAGACGCTGTTAAAACTGATTTGAACATAATCCCACGAAAATTAAATAAAAAAAAAAACGATTGAAATCCCTTTCACCAAAAATGCTAGAAATTTTAAGTAATGGGGGAGGTAGTACTCATTACTAAAACAAATAAAACCATTGCATTAAAACTCCAAATTTGGTTTTTTATTTCGAAAATCTACAATCCTGTCAGCAACCACTTGTTGCGGGTAATTAGGGCAAAATTGCAAAATCCATGAAATAGTGATTAGAATTTTCTTAAAAATTGGTAATGATTACCCAACAAACAGTAATATTTGCAGCACTTACGGAACAAAATCATCGAAAAACGTCGAAATTAGCGCGGTGTCTCAACAAGTTGTCGACGAGTGTATCTTCTGTTCCTAATGAAACTTCCGACCCAGCCATTCTGCCAATGATTCAATTCACGCCAATTTACAAAATTATGAATGTCATCATCATCATTTGTCATGTAATTGACACCATATCTGCGATAAAAATATACAACACTAATTCTAGCAATTAAGACGCGCATAAAAAACATATTTTATTGCGAAGCTTTTCAATCAGCAAAAAAAAAACCGAGAATAACATAAAATCCCAGCGGGTGGAATGTGCTATTTAAAAAAACAAATTGTTATATATATGTACATCGAAACGTTGCGTGCAATTCATTTTAATTTTAATTTTCTAGCTGTTTTCTGTTTTATGATTGGAAAATGAACGAAAACGGGATAAGTAGCATTGAAATTTAATGAGAAACATTTCAACGCCTCAGTAGGGAATTGGCAATTTCAAAGCGATAAAATTTTAAATGCACTTCATTATTAGGAAATAAAGATAATAATATGTCTTTAATTTGATAGAAGATGCAAATAGAGGGTAATTAAAACTACTATGAGGCTAAAATTGTGTTCGTATTCACATTCACAAATCTAATTGGAATTTTCTCTTATGTCTGTAAAAAAAAAAAAAAACAGCGACATCTGTAGTAAGACAGATGATACTCATTTATTGAAGACACAAACCACCCAATTTATGGAGTTGCCAACTAGTGTTGTCCTTAGAATTAATTTAAAAATATAAATACGATATTATTTTAGGTTTATTTTAGGTGTTTGCTGGGATTGAACCCGAACGGCGCGCGTCCACGCGTTTCTAAGTTTCTAAGATCAGCTGTTGTTTTAATCATATAGCGGGCGATTTTTCATAAATAAATATCCATCTGCTTTGGTGCAATTAAGCAACTTACAAATATTGGAACTTTAAGAGCCTGGCTTTCATGAATATGCATCTGTCTCTCAAGCGAAGATTCAGGTTTAAAATGCGAACTCTTCTTGAAGATTCTATTTTTAGGTCTTTATTTAGGTCTTAAACTACGTGCAGACGGTATGTTCACTGAGCAAATATGTGAGCATACGCTTGGGTGTGCATATGTGTTCATATTCGTAACAAATGCCCATATGTTCATGCGGCGTATGAAAGGTGTTCAGACGATATGAATACTTTGTCCCAAAGTTGCAAATTTTTGGAAGTAAACATATGTGTTCAAATGCGTTGTTTTCATATTTCCTCTGTGCATATGATTGGTGTTCACACGATATGTTCACTTGGTTCATATGACAGATATGTGCACGAATGTGAACATTAGACTCATGATTATTGTTGCCATCTGTGCGGGTTTTCCCGGACATGTACTCTTTTTCGCCTGTGCGGCGAACGTCCGGGATAGTTTTTCTAATCAGTCCGGGTTTTCCATTATTCACCAATTAAAATAGTTGGCTCATATTTATAATTTATTTTTTTGACAATAGAAAAAATCTAGATAATGAATGTCCCAAAATGTAATGATTTTTTCGCCATCTATGCGGTAAATTATTGTTTAGAAAAGAACGCGTGACAGCTGACAGTTTAGGGTTATATTTAAACTGGAGTGCTACGCGAAAGAACAACGCATTTTCATTGTCGAAAAATAATGGAAGGTTTGGCATCTACTTTGCGATTAGGGGATTAGGTTAAATTTCATCTTGATGGCTTTGTTTATCATCAAAATTGTTAAATTTGGAGTTCCGAAAATGCACGATTGATTGTTGGGGAGCAAATGCATCCGCAATGTGTCACTGTTTGGGCCAGATTTTGGCCCGGGGCCATTCTTCTTTGAAAATGCAGCTGGTCAGGCGATAACAGTTAGTGGTATTCCCCCTCTTCCCCATTTTATGCCTAACTTCCAAGATATGGATGTGGACGACAAGTGGTTTCAACAAGACGGTGCCATATGCCATTTTGGTGATCAGCATTGGTCGCCCAGAGCATGGGATTTTTTTTTTAAATCTAAGGTTTATGCCAACAAGCCCACGACCACCCACGAACTAAATATAAAGTGAGAACCATAAGCTTTTTAATATTTAAGATTTAAAATACCGCCATAAAGGTAGGTTTTTGTAATAAATAGTACCTACATGCGTTTTGGTCCCAGTTTAGTACTCTTTTTGGATTCAATTGTTTTCGGGAAAATCCGAGTTTTTCATGCTCGTTAACTAGTTTCTTGAAAATATTTCTGGCAACCCTACTCACGGTGAACCCTCTATTAAAGGGTTCAATGAATCTGCGTATCGCCCTTATGAGCACAATGAAGACAACTGACTGGAGTTCTTCGTTTTAATAGTTGACTTTGTTTTTTTAGGAATAATCCTGCCCCAAGGGGATCTATTCTATCGTAGGATTCTATTAGTCCAAGAGGCAAATCATCTTCCAGATAAAGGGTAGTATGTCCTCGATTGAATCATTTTTAAAATCGTAAGGTCTGAGAATTCCTTTATTGAAGGCAAGCCGTCTAACTTTGTGAAATGCCGGGCATTGACAAAGGATGTGCTCGGCCATCTCGACCTTCTCTAAACAGAGTCAGCAATCGGTTCTGCTAGACAGACTTATTTAGATGGTATCGTACCTGGCAATTATCGGAGAGGAAGCTTGTTAGATGCCTATTATCCTTCTTATTGTAGTTCAGAAATTTCCTGTGAGGGATATAAGACTTAACAAACAGTTTGGCTTGCCTGAGCCCTGGGAGCTTGGGATAGTAAGAGAGTATATCTTCATTAATTAAGGCTGAAATTGTTGCTACGTTTATGTCACCGAAGGGTTCCGAGTCTGAAAACTTGGCAGTTGAGCCTGAACGTCTCATACGTAATCTCATTTCCTTCAGGCACCCACCAAATTTTGTCTTTGTTATAAGTGGCTAGGAATTGGAAAGCGTTGAAGCAGCACTTTACGAGTTTTGAGTCCAAAGAGTAGGAGCTGTGAGTGTAGCTTGGCTGACTGAAAAGATATTTATTTGAGCGCCCTTGATGCCTCTCGGTAGATTTATCAAGGCGCAGATCTCAATGGGATAGGCCTCACTTTAAAACGAGCTGGAGAGTAGTTGGCTTAGTACCTAATATAAAAATAAAATAAATAAGAAGAAGATCACGGGGGCCAATATAATATTCGCATTTCTAAAGCATATATGTACTCATTATTCTGCGAATATAAAGAAACGAGGTTGCAAAGAGTCTTTTATTTTCTTTACAATTGAATATAATTCAACAACAATAAAGCGTAATTCCACACAATTATGGATGAGGTCATACCAATCAACCAACTACTCTCATGGTACAAGTACGAACTACGAGTATTCCTGGGCGTTTTTTTGCAACGCTAGCTGGACAAATGCTTAATCATTCTGTGCTCGCCCAATAGAACCACAGCCATATCCTTCCTATATGTAGGTTTTTTTTATAACCTTTCGTGTGTGGCTTTGACTCTGTGTGGTAGGAAATTGTAAAGGCATAACATTAAGGAAGCCACTTTAAAAATTAGCGCGCGGAAAAACATGCATTAACGTAATTATACATGAAGAGCTACAGCACTCAAATACACACGTGTGCATAAATGACTGCTTTATATCCTTTTAGATGGAGGTTTTTTTTTTCATTTTTTATTATACATATCTGTTGTCCATGGTTTGGTCTTCTCATTCTAAATGCGGAATAGTACAAACGGGTTGGTGATGGGATGTGGTCTGCAATTTAACTTATGCTAGGATAAACAGAAAAGTTGCCATAGTCAGTCATTTGTATTAGTGACGTTTAGTGCTTTTTTTAAACGTGTCAAGTTGGCAAGGGTAAGACCGAGTTTTTTTTTTTGTTGCGCTGAATAATTGCTGGTAGCTGATCTTTTGGCTCGTAAAAGAAAAAAAAAGTTGAACATTTGCTATTCTGCTTTGCTGAAAATGTAGTCTGAAGGATATTTATTTATATTCCACCAGCGGCAGTGTTAAGAACGTTTCGAAGAAGTGGCACACTTAGGTATGGGAGTGTAGACTGTGATAAAAATAAACACGAAACACATGTTCAACCCTTTGAGCAGACAAGAGTGCAATTAAACAAGCTTTATTTCAAGGCGAATGGACTCGCACATCAGTGCTCGCTCAGTCCTGGAATTTGAATGACAAAGTTCAAAGGTTTACACGTTTCCCTCTTTCAACGAACTCACTTATCACGCAAATGATTTGTTTTCTAATCACAATCATTCCCAATGAATTTCCCTTTAAAAAAATAACCCTCTTGCGTCATTAATTTTCATTTCCAGCGATCAGCATAAATCTGTCAACACGTAAACACGATCCTCCACTTGGATAAAAATAACAAAAAGGGATAAGACACTCTTCGAAACGCATCATCTTTCAACAGGATCGCTTTATCTTAATGGCGCGGCGCCCAAAATAAAAGAAAATTACTGTCACAGGACAACCTCCAACCTCCTGCTATTTTCACACCACAGGAAGAAAAAAAAGTACAACAACACTCAGAGTGCATGTAAATCGATATCCCAGTTGTCAGTCAGTTTGATATGACACAGCATGCTGCCTCTTAAATAGGATACCAGATGTTTTCCACTCACACAGCACTCGTACATATGTATGTATGAGTAGAACGGAAAAGGGTGGGTGTCAAAATGCACTTTACCGTATGTAATTGTATCGATTTAACAAGGATTGGCATGGCACACGTCGTACACAGTACGAGTATATAAAAACAAACGAGGACTATTTTTACACAACGTTTAGTTGCTGCTATTTCACGGTCAACAGTTTTATTGACCCGATATAAATAATTGATTAAAGAGTAAAGAAACCCAATCTAGAGTCAGGCTCGTATTGAATTTTAGTGCCCTCATGACGTTGACTACTTATTTCATATAGTGAAAGTGGTGATCCTGATCGTACCTTTTTTTTTCTCAGACATTATTTTAATGTTTGGCACATTTCGTCGCTTTCTAATCTTTCGATGATTACGAATTGGAAAAATATTTTCAACGACCCTATTTTCGGGTTCACGTATCCTGAATAGCCACATCAATGGGTCACGTTTCATTTATGTTCCACTCATGTGGAATAGGCCAGAACACGTGCATACATAGTTGTATGGATTAAAGGGATGAGCGAGGCGTGTGTGTATGGTTAGTGAATTTCGATGAATTTCCCTTTTTTTAAAAGGACTACTGTTCTTTTTTTTACTCGAAATGAAAACTAAATATGTATTTAGGTTACGTGTGTGTTTTGAAATACACTTTTTTCCTATTTTTTTTTTTTTTTTTTTTAACTTTTATTATGATGAGCTAAGTTTCTGCCCGATTACGCCGCTGGCGCCGGTAGGGAATGTTTTATTCAAAACGAAATGAATATTGAAATATGTTAATGCATATACGAGTGTTTATTTTTGTTTTAAGAGTGAACAGCCACACGTGTTGTTGATGTAAAATTTAAATAAATTTAAATAATATTGGTAAATCCTCGTATAGCTTCATGTTGCAAGAAATTATAAAATGGGCGACCCTAGAATATATTTATTCGCGAAAACCCTAGACTTTTGAATTTTCTGATTCCTATTTAGCGTGACAGATACATTACGGTACCCCGCCAAAAAATTAGAAACACTGCCATACTTTATATCCTTTTTGCGTAATATAGTGCAAAATAATGTAAGTACAAGTACCAAGTAAATGAACTCTTTCGAGAATAAATTTTTGATTTTAATTTAATTAACAATTTTCAATAAGGTTTAACCCAGATTCTCCCGAAACTTTTTTTTTCTCAGAAATTGATGAATTTGATATTGGTCTAAATAACATATAAAAAATACAAAAAAAAGTATTTGACCTTTGGGTCACAAATTTTGGGGTGTCCCCTATAAGAGACAGTAGGAGTTCAAAGAAAAAAACCATTTCAATATTAAATTTTCTTTAATATGAAATATTTTAAAGCATCGCGCATAAAGTCCAACGTCGCATTTTTCGCATCGAATTGGTGACTTCAGATGGCATACTCTACAGTGAGTTCGGTTCTCTTGCCCTACCACGTAATGGTCTATGATCTATGTCGTCGAATATTGAGTCCAAATTTTCCAATACAGATGGACGAGAAGGACCTCTTTTTTTATAATGACAATTAGACTCTAATAACGATAGAGCAATTCTTCGTTGAAAGGCAAGTAGACTTTGTTTCGGTAACTGGCAACAATTGTAGAAGGTTACATCGAGAAGATACGTTCTGTACATACAAAGATATGTTTTGATCAGCACATCATATCCACTAAGCAACAGTATTCTGAAAAAACGCTTCATTTTGTGTAATGAAACATTTAAATTTATTTTCTTTTGCATGGCGTAGCTACGTACTGGTGAGAGATATTACCATTTCATAGAATTTGTCATCGATAAAATTGTTCAAATATCTCAACTGCTATATATCGCGTCACCTGTAGTGACATGCAAATCTCTTTTGGTCCAGGTTAGATTTTTAATTGCATTTAATTTTCTTTTTTTGGGATCAACTACAGATAATGGAATGTCGTCGTCATTATCAAATCCGTCACCGTATGCAACTTCAGCGCCCGCAAGTAATTGACTGAGTAGTAAGTTGGATATAGCCACTTCATTTTCTTCCCCTGAATCTTCATCCGTCCAATCTCCACATGCATTATTTGGCGGTATTGAATTGCTGAATTGAATTGGTGCTGAATTAGATTTGTCTTCTTTCAATGAAACTAGGATTTCGTCAAAATTCACCCACCTACAAAAAGGGCAGATATGAACTCTAATCTCCTACCGACCCATATATGGGACACCAATAAAAAAAAACTTTATTTTGCCAAATACAAGAAGATTTTCATAAATCTTACGAAGGCAATCAATAACTTTATATTCCAACATTGAATTATTCAAATATTATGTTTACACTGTTTTTGTAAAAATGGTGTTAAACTTACCTTTTTGAAGACATTGTCCCATCAGTTTACTTCACTTCACTCACAAACAGTAAATAAAAATTAAATGATGGTTTTTTCTGTTGGTTACTAGGCGACATATTCAAAGGAATGAAATATATTTCAAACATTTTTTGAATCTGGCCTGCTAACATAACAAAAAAATTAAAAGCATAGGTGTCCCACATATGGGACAGTAGGAGAATCTGGGTTTTAAGTCTGAAAAATTGCCGCCCAAAGAAGAATGTTAATATTTAGTTAATTTCTTGAAATTTTTTTTTTTAAAGGTTTTTTTAAGTGTGGCAATGAGTGCCATCCAACATAAAGTTGTAATCTCTAAGAGGAGACTGTAGACTTTGCAAATCAGTCAAAAAACTAGTACTCGTACTCGTACTCGTACTTACTGGTTTTAGTTTATTATTTTATACCATATTTTGCAAAAAAGATGGCAGTGTTTCTAATTTTTTGGCGGGGTGCTGTTTGGTATGTTCCTAAAATATTCAGCACAGTTGATTGGGGAAAGTTTGCACGTCACGTTATTTCGAAAAGAGGATAATTGGCTACGAAAGGCATGCGATTAAAGACGTTTATGCCCAGTTTCACAAACATTCACTAAAATCAGATTATACATACCTACTCGTAAATATTAAATTAAATTCCGTTTCACCAATCCCAGGCTGTTAGTGCATTTGGGGAAAAATATATTTTTACTGTTATTAAAATTTTCACGGAAAGAATGAAATAGATATATACAGTGCAGCACTCACTCGATTAGACACATTTAAATTATTTCCATAAATCTTGATTTGTTTCCCCTTATTTGCATCAATAAGCAAACAATTGCATTTAGCAGACGGGTTATTGTATTGTATTGTATTCAAAAGGGGGTTATCCCATAGAAACAACTAGCACGTAGACTTGTAGTTGTAGCCCATTGCACTTTGGTGAAGCACCACCCCATTCGCTGAGTAAGCGATTTGTTGCTGAGCTATACATCGATCTAAATCTGCCCGTCGCTTTCGCAAAGCGAAGCAATAGGGCAAGATGGAGCTCCGGTAGATCAACTTCCCGTATGACGTAGTTGCCTAGAGTGGCAGAGGGGTAAGTTATTGCTCAGTAAAATAATCATAAACACATGATTGGTAAGATACCTACACCTAACGGTAGGTACTTTTGCACCTTTTTTTCGCAATCATGTGAAAACAACAGAATTTTTTTCGGTTCTACTTGACTTAACGCATGGGTAAATCTAGTTTTTACGCAAAGAGTGGTCGAGCAAACTCCAGTAAAATATTAATTTGTAATTAAAGGAAGTGTTTGTGTTTTATTTGAGAAGTAAATGGGCCCAAAAAAACTGTTTACCGTGGAGAATACATTTCAATTCATCTGAACTTATTCGACAGAAACTGACAGAATGATGGCTACTTTGACAGGTTTTATCCACTTCACCCGAAGAAAAAGGTGATGTAACAATTAGCAAGTTTTTCAATTGAGGGGAAATCTTGGCTTCTCTGATTCACACATTCTCTTTTTTACGATTTTTGCAATTTTATTGGGATTTATGAAGATTTTTACGAATTTGTATAGATTCACAAAATTAGCAAACAGACTTCTTATGATATTATAAAAATGTCAACAAATCACTGAAGTGAAAATAAATGTCTGGTTTCTAGGTGTGTCAAGTACTAAAGGAAAAATAATGAAAAAAAAAAATGGATAATGAAGTAAATGAAATGCACGAAAATGGAGGATCAAAAAGTCTCTGAGAAAAACGCCTGTTGCAGACCGACAGACACCGTGGTGATCCCTCCGAAATGCCAATTGGGTATAGAACACTAAAAAAAAACGGGCCAATCTCCTAAAACTACAACATTTAAAAAGAAAACACAATTTGAAACCTTAAAAAAGTTATGAAAACAGTACAAATGGGACATGGGATTATATTGTACGATTAAAACTGTGAACGAACTACCGCACGTAGGAAGGTGGTTCTCACACTGGATGGAACACGCGGAATGCACTGGCTTCCTTTATGACATAAAAATCGCAAATTTTGAAATTTTGGGCTTAAGCTACATACTATGTTAAGACGGGTGCCAGATCTGACAACAAAATCTTTTTTTTTTATAAAATAAACCAAGGAATCAGCTCCCAAAATAATATATTTCACTGAAATAATATCAAAAATATCTAAAAAATCATTTTATTTGCATATGTTCCAAGTTTTACATATACGACAATATAAACTCCGAAAGGTCTGACAATGACATGACAATGTCACAAAAAAGTATTTACACGATTGGTAGATGCCTGACAATTTATTGTCAGATATCGGTCTGGCAGTTGTCTGACAATGCTCTCTTTCTTACAATATTGTCAGACTAAAATTGTCAGCTCATACGGTTGTAAGACAGGTTGGACATTTTTTTTATTGACAGACCTGACAATATTGCCAGATCTGGCAATCGTCTGAACAAAGCTTTAGGCTAGTTCTGTATTGTTGCGTTGAATTTTTGTGTAAGCACCTCCGGCGTGATGTTTTAACTCCCAATAGTTCGCCCAGATATAAGCATCGGTAACAACCATAATTTACATTATACACTTTGCTGTCCGAATAACTGCCCAATCAGCCATAAAAAGTTTCAGTTCAAAGAAAAGATCTTCGAACTCAGACAGAATTCAATGTTTCCAAACCAACTTATGCAAAATCTTTCTTTAAAAATGTCAGCTTTCTTATCAATAGTCGCTCATCACTATCTCAGACTTTCAAAAGAATGCTACATACATGTGGTGTAAACGACCCCATTAAATCTTTGTCATTCTCCTATCCGTTGATTAGAAGAAGAAAAAGTTTTCCATCCCCGCAGTACACGCCAGCGTTATTAACCATGATATTAAATGTCAACGACAAATATTTACCCATAAACAACCCGAGGACACTTTCACAAACAGGAAATATTTTCCCAAACAAAACACAGTCACGTTCTCGTACTGTAACTCTTTCGTATATGTGTAGGTAGAATCTCCATGGCACAGCTTCATTTCAAGATGGTTCCACGGGGGTTTTGCCATCAACATCTTCGTGCCTATGAATTGCTAAATAACCGCAAACCAAACAAACCCTTCTGCAGCCACCAGCCCCAACACGCCGACGTCGCACCAAAAGAGTAAATACACATTAACCTTTCAGTCCTTAAATTGGTGCCAATTGAAGATATTGACGCTAATGCCGCACGCGTTCCGTAATTGTTTGTCAGCAAATGTTTTTGCCGGCAACGCAACACGACATCGTCTGTTGCGGGTGGTTGGAGTTTGAATTTACATATGTATGTGTCGGCTTCTGGGTTACGGCTTAAGTAAACTTCCACCACCAGCGCCGGAGTCACATCGTATCTTTAATGGCCAAAGTATACGTACGAGCGTATACAATTAGGCGCAATGTTTTTTAATTATGTACAAACAACAGCCGGGTCCACAGCACACGTGGATGCGCGATACTTTATGGTGTTTTCGAACACAGCCCAATACCATTTCCAGCACAATACTATCGCATTTAAGGGGTCACTCAGAACGTATGCTGTGTAATAAATGACCGACACATGCCAGCATACTCACAGCAGGTAACGACGTGGAAGGAAAGAATGTACTCACCTTGGAACTACTGGACGGAACATCAGTCGGATATCAAAAATCTCAAAGAATTCGGTGCCACGTGGCTGCTACTCAAATGACAGCCAGGGCGAACAATTAAAACACAGAAACAGATGTTCTCTAAAGGGCGCTTGGTATAGTGGTGGTGTTGGATTCACTGCGTCGTTTTAGTCCTTTATATCACACATTTCTGCACTAAAAACGAAAAAGGGAATTCCTTTCATCATCTGCCACGGGAGGACGAGGAATGGGAAATTGTCAGTTGTTTATGCCTTCTCGTTCTTTGCGGTTTTCGTTGCTGTTTGTGGTTTTTATAGAGTCTGCCGCCACCTACGTTCGCTCAATTAATTCACCGCTTGGCAGTCCTTTAAAGAATAAAGGGCGAGTCATTATGTAGTTTGTCCATTTAACGTCTTCACACATGCGGAGTTATTCAATTTTTTTTTATTATTTGAAATTTCAAAGAAACTCCTGTCTGGATGGAGCGATTGATAACTTTGGCGGAAATTTTACATATGGTATTTAATGGGGTTCTGTGGATCTCTAATCACTGACATATTAATCTAAATAAAAATGCCAAAAAACACTTTTACAGTTTGATGCTAAAACAGCTGAATGGTTCTCGACTTTGCAATTCCATATGTTGATAGATAGACAGAAGTGAAATCCAAAACGACTTTCCATGTGCCGAACTGGAGGCAATTTCCTTTTTTAACTTCAAAAGTATTTTTTAGTGTCAAAATATAAAACTATGATTTTGTGACAGCTGTCAAGTAAATATGTATGTACTTCACAATTTAACAAAATGGAAATTTATACTTGTACGCTTGTTCGAGCTCGGGCTGGTTCTGAAATGGGATCAACTAGGAAAAATCCGGTGAAGTGCAAGTCAGTTATTTTTACAGTCATATCATGTATTTAACAGATTAACGAGTATGTTGATAGATTTATGCACACAAATGAAAGCAACTTGATAAAATTACCTATCTGATGCCCTTTCTCATCTGCTCAGCAAAATAATTATAAATTACATCCATACAAACCAACAAATAAAGAATACAAGAAATTTACGCATGTGCATCAGATTTAATTCTTCGTCTCGTTGAATTCGTGGAGTTTTGGAATTTTTCTCTTTCTCTGTCTGTACACAAATTCAGTTTTTCCCAATGTAGTAAAAAGAGAGACAGTTATGTACATATATTATAAGTATAGGAAACCATCAAGACTCCTTTATGTTGATTAAAATCAATGGTTTAAGTATAAGCTTAATTTGGGGCATATTTCTAGGAGCAACTATTCAAATTTTACTCTCCCACATACAAATTTCCCTATACTTATCCACTCTTATTTAATTGTGATAGGTTTACGTCACTTCTAGATATGAATATCAACAGTTGGGTACTTGAAATAAAAAAAAATAGCAAATAAAAACTTGTAATGCAGCCCTGATAATTTTAGTTCAATCTACACTTTATTCTCAAAGTTTGGGATTTTATTCAGATTTTTCTGAGCAATATTTTTGGGGATAATATAGGGGGACCGCAATTTTTTAACGATTTTTGGTAAAAGTATTAAGAAAAAAGTAACCCGAAAAAATTTCATAAATTTTTGAATTTGTGATTTAATGAGCTTTCATTTGCCACCCCACACGATGACCTCAAAATTATTTTTTTTTTTATTTCCCATGTGACCACCCAAAACAAGCTTCTGGTCTGTTTTTCGGCCACTAATTGATACAACTGTTTCAATAGTCTACGTTCAATAGTCTCTGAGAAAAACGCCCTTGACAGATATGTAGATAGACATCGAACTGATTCCATTAGTTCTCCGTTTTTGAGTATGGGACACTAAAAATGAAAAGACTTTATTGGGGCACATAAAAATCCACTGATTCGAGTCAAGACGCGAATGGGCTATGACCAGGGCTGCCGTTTTGAAAATACGAATGGGAGTATTTTAGACGTTTACAGGGGAGTATTTTGTGTCCAAGGGGAGTACAAAAAAGAAACGATACAAATCCAATATCAAAAACAACCATTAGGCTGTTAAAACTCTAAAACTTAATTATTTTATTTGGACTGCAGCCTCAACATTTTTTTCAAAAAAGTTCGCTTTTTTTAATACATAGCAAAGCGACAGAAAAACAAAATTTTTGATAAATGATGATTTAATGAACCCCAAAAACATTAAAAAAAAAATATTGTATAAAACTATAACAGTAAGAAATTTAAGCATTAAAATAACCAAGTCTTGGGTTTTACCTATCAAACTGAAACTCAGTACTTCGTACAACCTCCTCGGCTCTACATAACTTCGAAAATTCTATTATGCATGGAATTTATCAAGCTCTACAGAACTTCTCCATTGATCTCGATTCATGCCTGGGCTGTTGTGTTTTTAGCTCTTTCATATTCCAGTACTGCCTCTCATATACATTTTTCAAGCCATGATCCCCCACATGTTTTCGATTGGTTTCAGATCAGGACTACATGATAGCCACGGCAAACATCTTGTTCCGCTGACTTCCAACTATTCGCGGACTATTTTTGCCGTGTGAATTGTCTTGTTGGAAAAATAAAGTTTTCGCCTGCCGGAATTTTTCCAAATTCGTCTTAAGCATATTCGAGCATCTTTCTGTATTTCACACCATTCATTTTGGGTAGTAGCCATATCAAATTGATTTTTCCATGATACCCAAAGGGATCCCAAGCCATCGCACTTCCACCTCCGGAGTGCCGGGTCATTTTCACAGCTTTTTCGTCTCGCAAATGATGCCAATAAAAACTTAAACCATCGGGACAGTTGGCTTCAACAGTTGCTGCACTCTTCTTACAGTTACGGGAAGTTCCAACTCGCGCCTCACCTGACGGGCATTCGGCATGTTTCACCTGAATTTGCGTAAAATAGCTTGGTCGACCGGATCTAGATGAGAGAGCAGAGCCATAATTTTTACCCAAATTGAGGAAATTACACACGACGGAAACAGATCGTCCTACCTTCGATGCAACTGACCGCTTTTCATGCTCTCTTTGTATAGCAATAACTGCCCATCCTTCCAGGGTCAAATAGGTTCCGCGGGGCACGACTAGGTTAGATTAGATTAGGTTTTCGGGAGTTCTGAGGCTAAGCCATCACAAAACACGAGGCACCATAATAGGACCATCGTATGATGGTACCTAAACCAAAACTTTTCCCTTTTTCCCTTTTTAAAATTTACTGTAGTAAGTTTGGCCAGTCTCTCGTGTTAAAGAAGTCATTCCCTAAAAAATTCTCTAGAGAGCGAGCAATAGCCTGACAACCACAAAGAATGTGTTCAATATCCTCCGATATACATACTTATGTCGTATACCTATGGGGCATGGCTAAATAGAGGTTGAATAATTATTATCATTTCGAATTACTAGGAGTGCGAGTCATCTGTGAAATTACCTTTAAAATATTTTAAATATAAAAATACTTATCAATCATCTGAAATATTGTAAGGTAAACACAATGTTTTTATACTGAAGTATTTCGCCTCTTGTGCATGGCTTCTTTAGTTAGTAGTTCAGTCTGTATATCAAACTGAACATTTTGATAATGTCTGTCTTTATACTTATAGCGGCCACTGTATTTCATTATCGTGTTAGTATTTTAACAAAGTACTATTCAATAAAGACAAAGGTACTCAAAGTACTACTTGTTTTAAAAAAAAAATGGAAATATTTAATAGGGGAGTACAATCAGGACGAGGGGAGCACGGGAGTACAGTGCTTGAGAGAGTAGTACGAATACTCCCTTAGTACTCACTTCGGCAGCCCTGGCTATGACTGGAGAAACGAGCAGCATAGAGATGCTTGCAATTGGCAGAGTAAAGTGTTGCCGCCTAAACAACGCTCTTACGGGCGCGTTAAGATTGAGAACTTTAATTAAAACAAAAATGTGGAAAAGCACTTTCTTCTACGGGTGCAACAATTGACAGTTGAGTACCGATGGCAGTACTTTTTCGAGAACATTGTACTCGTACATTATTACGTAGGTCATAGGAGGTACTGGTAACTTAATCAATGCAGGCCGACTCTACAGTAGTTTTCGACCGAAATTCGTTTTCAATTATCCCCAAAAAAATATCTTCGGTGATGAAATTGACTTCCAAACATTGAGAACTTTTTTTTGATTGCCCACAGTTATTATTATGAGCTCTAGAGAGTCTAAGATAACAATTGTGGAATATTCTTCTGATTTGGTGGTACTCCAAAGAAACCCAGAGGGTGAGAGAAAAGTTATCCAAAAACCTGTAAAAGTGTGACCAATAGAAGACATAGTAAATTTTCATTTCTTTATATTCGCTTTGTCACGTAACAAAGTGAGCGGGGCACGTGGAACGTCCTTTGAAGGTTGAAATCGATTACTTCATCAAATTTTATCTTGAAAAATCAAAATTATGATAAATTTAAAAATTGGGAAGGCGGGAATTGGGCGTGGCTCTGGATCAATTATTTTCCATAAATGAATAGTTAGGCATACTGGTTACAGTATGCTTTATGCTACAGCCATGAGGTATCTTCATTGTTTTTCACTCTACGAGCTAAGTTCTTTTAGGTCAGAAAACTTGACACTGTGCAGAGGTGCATTGAGAGGAAATTCATTTTTGAATCACAGGACTGATGCACGCGGGGTTCCCGACAAATTGGACATCTTTCTCTGGTAAACAAAATCAGAACATCATTTTGGAAATTTCCAATATTTCCGAAGGTTAGATCGTTTATCTTATCCACAACCGGAAGCTTATATTTTGTGTGTATAAAATCTATCAAGAACTTCGAAATTAGAGTTTTGACATGCTGCAGCAACATGAGTAAATATCAGTGACGATTGCGGTACATTTGATGGAATGATTCATGTGGAGAGGCAGACACAAGTCTGCATATTTTATGGTCATAGATCGATTGCATCAGACACCGACACGCTCCTCCACTTAAAGGGAAAACTACCCCCAACGCGACACCAGCAGACGGATATAGTGCTATACTTAGAAACATAAAATACGGTATCCAATTTCAACAGAATATTTCGAAAAACCTATCAAACTCCCATTCGATTCGAATTGTAGATTGGAAACATTCCTCTAAGGAGAGATTGAATTCAAGGATTTATCAGAAATTCCATGCATGTGCTATAGCTTAGCTACACACGTTATCCTGGAGAAAATTCATTTCAAAAAGAAGGATATACGAGTGCAGGAGCAAAAGAAAATGACCCAATTTAATTATTGTCAGAATGTCGTAGTCTACAGGTGGAGAAGCTCCCCCTCCCGTAAGGAGAACTTTTAATGAATACTTTGATGAAAAAAGGAGAAAAAATAGACATTTGATAACATGAGACTACGCTGAAATTTAATACAGTTATCCAGTCCTAATGAATACGTTAGAGACACGAGGGTAATTTTGAACAAATGCCAAACAGTGTTACGGAAAGTATAATATGATGATTTCCCCCTATGTGAGTGGATTTTCAAGTCAATGAACATTATCCTCTATGGAGGACATTTGGAGTAATTCGAGATAATTAATTCAATAGCTATCGAATGGAAAGAAAAACACAGGCCACACAAAAATTTCGGACAGCGAATTAAGTTGAACCTCTTTCAGTTAACCTAAAATTCTGAAGGAGAATCTAATTGTAAATATATACAAGCATAACTGTGTTAACAAAGGTTGAAACCTATTTAAGAAATCAAAGCTTAGATTTGAAAGGGATATTAAGGCATCGGGGTTAAATGTGTTTGAACACACAAGTGCTGTAAGTTTTTTTCTTCTGTTAAATCGTGGTAGTAAAGGACTTTGTCTATAATATCATAAAAGGGCATCTCGTCGAAAATCAAACGAAGGATTACTCTTGGCAATCGCTGCTTCTTGGAGCTAAGAAAGCAATTGAGTAGTAAAGCCCTTTCCCGATCGACTAAGGAGACTCTATATAAGAGCCTTATCATCCTAGTCTTGTTATATGAAGCTGAAGCATGGACTTTATCCAAAGCGGATGAAGATATCCTTGGTCGCTTCGAGAGAAAAATTCTTCGTAAGATATTCGGTCCCGTTTGCGCTGACGGGTTTCGGTGGAGAAGATTCAACCACGAACTATACAAGCTGTACAGCGACATCGACCTGGTCAAAAAACTGCGCATTGAGCGTTTAAGATGGCTAGGACATGTAGAGCGAATGGAGATCAACGCTCCGGTCCACAGAGTATTCAATTCCAACCCGGATGGTCGGCGCCACCTCACCAATAAGGGCCGGGCTAGCTGGTAGGGGTTGTTGGTTGAGGCCTTGGTCCACCCCTAGCTGTAGCGCCACCAAAGTAAGTAAATCGTGGAAAACAAACTGAACAGTGAAATAATCTGCTTTCTCTCTTATTACCTCTAAGAAAGAATTCATTACCCATAAGGATTATGCCAAAATAAATAATAACCTTCCTAACGGTTGCATCAGGGCATTTAACTGGTCAAAGAACTTCGACATTAAACTCGGTAACAAGAAAGACTGGAGCAAGGAATCTGAAATCTACAGGCTGCGTCCTCATACCATTAAATGGAACACGGATGGTTCGAAGGCACGGGGCCAAGAGTATTTGGGAACGGAACTAAACTATCTGAACCTATGGGCAGCTACACCAGCATTATTTAAGCTGAAATCTGCGCTATTGACAGATTCGCCCAAGTCAATCTTGATAAACGCTACAGCAGAATCCACACAGCTATAATGCCAGAGAGCTAATCAGCTATCAAAGCAATCGGGGCTCCGATCATCAAATCTAGGATTGTCTGGGAATGCCTAGATAAACGCAATAGACTGGGTGGACGAAACAATATCACCATGTACTGTGTACCAGGACACCTGGGGATAGAAGGTAATGAAGAGGCGGACAAACTTGCCAGGAAAGGGGCTGCCACACCATTTGTGGGCCCTGAACCCTTCTGCGGCATAGGGGAACACACCATAAAAGAGGAGCTCCGATCACTGGAGAAGGCAAACAGGACAAAAACTCAGGGTCTAAGACAGGCGAAGAAACTTATAACTTGAAGAGATTCAAAGCTTGCTCCCGATTCAGCCGTTGCATGTAAAGAAACTCCGCATCCTGACTGCGTTCTTTGCGGGGCATTGTACTCAAGGGACACCTCAGGAAGCTATGTTTATCAGATGAACACTCATGCAGATTTTGCAATGACTCCAGTGAAACTCCAGAACACTCGCTGGTGGAATGTGGGGCATTAACCTAGAAAAGATTCAAGTGCTTGGGTAAATACCAAATTACAGCAGAGGATCTACCACTCATAGCAGTCAATCTCCTACTAATTATAACTGAGAGTAGAGCAAGAGCAACTAAGGCCTTCAGCTTAACCGCTAAATAAAAGTTATGCTGAAATTTTCAGAGCAACCATATTATTCTCCAACCTTATAAAGAGAAGATTTGAGATTCCCCGGTGTATTGTCATATTACACCATCCTGCTCCATTTTGACACTATCCCCAGAGTGTCCGCTTTTAATTGCCATTAGTCACCGTCACATCACCTCAGGGGATCTGAGGTTTGAACGCAAGTCTTGTCGAAATTCAACAGACGTTGATAACAAATAAACACATTACCAATTTACTTTCTACTCGTATCTTACAAATCCAAGAAGGTCTACTTTTGGGCGAAAGAAACAAAGTTCTTCTTTGAGATTTTTTCTTGTTGCTTTTCGAGTATCTGAAGGATCTTCCCCTATTTAGGCAGAAAAACAAAAATAACTTTCCTCTGTTGGATGGTATCCTCGTAGGACAGGTCAACAAGAACAAAATATTCACATGAACTTTGGTTTACCATTACAATAGGGCAGATGGATTTTTAATAATATAATCTAATTACGAGCAGGTGCTTAGCACTACTCTGTGCCGGCGTATAGTGAATGAAATTTAATATTTGGATTACATCAATTCGAGCACGAGTGCAAATACAAATACAGGACACCAACGCAACGGTGGGGAATATGAGCCCAGTGTTGTAGTGTGCACGTGTGTTTGAGCGAGTAGTGGGTACGTGCTCCAGTGTTTGGTCGTCTCCACAAAATTCAATTAACTTAAAATGTCATAAACATTCGTTGTAAATCATCCCTCTAGAGAGGAAAAAAAAACTCACAGGTTTCTGGCAGCAGTGCATTTTTTTTTATACATACACAGAGTATATGACGAGTGTGTGTGGGGGTGTGAAAACTCAATACCACCTGAGAATTCATGAAATTCAATATATATAATTCGTGTTTTTTTTTTACACATCCCAAGAGGTTTTTTTTTTTTGGAAACATGAGTCTATTTGACATCTCTCCTGTGGTTGAGGATAATTTTCGCAAAAACTCGAAAGTTTTTATTAGTTCCCTAAGGTTGTAGATACATTTCAAAGTTAGATACATGAGATATATTTCCAAAACTATCTATTATTAGAGTTGATAGAGAAAAATGAAATCTAAAAAATCCTTCAACAATAAATTGCATTAGCAGTACATTATGTGAAAGCATATATAAACAGGTAACTTCACTCAGATTCAGACGTAGCATAACCCTTTAAAGTAAAGGGCAGCAACGAAAAAGGGATGAATCTTTAGAAAACAACTTTGCTATTAGGTTGCATCGATTTTCTGTCTCATCGATTTTGAATTTATCTCAATACTTCCACAGTGAAGTTGGGTAAAAGATAAAAGGATTGAATTTCAGAGAGTGAGAAAAAAAAATACTCCAGATAGCTATTCCCCAAGGAGTGGCGTTGAAATTCGAAAGCAGATGGAAGAAGATTCTTTTTCTTTTTTAAACAATTTTGTCAGTTTTTTTTTTTTTGAAGGAGATGTACCTAGATACTTTTATCCATCCTTATCGTTGTACCGCATAGTGTACTTGAAGTTGAGGATTGAAAATGAAAATAGACTTTGCTGTGCTGAAATTGGTTTCGATATTCCTGTCTGTCAAGTGCTTCTATTTTGTACATCATTTTCTGGTGGTTACTGCTGTGAATAATCGCAGGATCCTTTTCAACTTGATTGATGTAATTAAATACAAGGGCAGTATTAGATAGATATGATAGATATTTAGGTGAGAGAAGCTATCTATTGTAAGACTTAATACGCCGGCGTAAAAGTAAATTCGAAAAAAGATCTAGGCGTTACATTGGATACACAACTCAATTTTAAAATTATGAAAGACATTCGAAAGAGGTGGCACCGTGAAAAAACTTTTAGGTGTTTTTCCTGGGATTGAACCCGAGCAGTATTGCGTAGTAGTCCAACGTACTTACCACTACACCACGGTGCTGATATAGTTAATTGTCATGTAAATTGCCCACATTTATTAGAGCGAATAAACTTTTATTTCCCAGAAAGGAATCTGCGCATGAGTATCATTCATCTGCGTGGACATTTCCACAGGACAAATTACGGCAGAAATGAACATATTGAGTGTAACATCATTGAAGTAAACTTTGTTATTGGTGAATTAGATAGTTTCGAACATTGCTCGAGAAATTCTTTTAAAAGAAATCTAATGTTAATTCCCTTCTATAAAAATTAACAAAAAAGTGGCCTTCTGGTACAGTAAAACCTGTGAATAGTGGAATGCTTTGGTGCACATTTTTTTTCTACTATTCGCAAGTTTTTCCACTATCGGCAACCTCATTTTTTTAATATTTTTCGATAAATTTCGATATCGGAGTTCAGAATTGTACTTGTTGAATCTAGCCGCTAGCAGAATGAGGCACACACGAAAAGAAACAATTGAAATGTCAAAATTCTCGAAAAAGAAAACGAAGCTGACAAAATTTTAATGACTTTTGACTCATTCATTTCTCGATTCCGCTATTGAAGAGTGAATTTGGATGGGAAGAAAACAAAATTGGCATCCAAAAATGTCCACTATCCAGGTTTCGCAAGATTCTTTTATTCGCAGATTCCACTATTCACAAGTTTTACTGTATATACTTAGTTGTTTACTCCAAGGCAAATATATTACATATTTCATTTCTAATGAAGAACTTTCCTGTTGCGGTTAGGGTTTAAGTAGTTTATCGAACTGTTTTTCAAACCACCGCTTCGTACTAGAATGATGATCTTTTTAACCGTGCGTTTTATTCATGTTGAGGATATGATCTCAAATAAATTGCCCTCTCTAAACAAAAACTTTAAGGAACCAACCAGCGTTGTGCTGCAGTACTCAATTGGGTAATTCGGCTCAAGTATTTCTGATTTGGCTCAGTGCTCCGAGCCACAGAGAAATGGCTCACATTTGGCTCATTTGGCTCAAAACTTTGTTCTCTTAAAAAAAAACTGTTAAAAAGCAATAAAAACGAAATTAGGAAATAAGAATTCACTTTATATAACATTGCGACAAATAAACACAACCGCTTGAAATATGAAGTATATTCACTTATGAGTTTTAAAGAGCCTTTAAAAGGATCAACAATATCATGTGGGAATTTTAAACAACCTATAGATGAAATAAGGAAATATTAGCCTTATTGTTTCTTTCCTTGGTTATTCGTTTTCGTCTTTATTTATGTATATGCTATGTTATGTTTTTTTGTGGTTAGCGAATCTGAATCGAATTTTTGAATTTTCGCGAACCGTAACAAGATGCTATCGTATAATTTGTGGCGTCAAAAGCGAATGTAATTTTTGTGATTTGCAAGCCGTAATACCAAATGATCGCAGTCGTCCTTAAGCACTTTAAAAAATTAAATTGTGAAATGCTGTTGCTGTGTTCGTGTTTATAAAGAAACCAATTATTTTTTTGGGCTGCAATCTCCCCCCCCCCCCCCCCCCGCTCATTCTTTTCCAGTAATTTTACTAATTTGGCACAACCTGGTGTGAAATGGCTCGGAAAATGGCTCAACTCCAACATCTATCCGGAACAACGCTGGAACCAACATACATACATACTATATGTATAAGTATACTCATACTTTAAGGACCATTTCACACTTAGCCGGTTTTCTCAAAAAATAAGTATATTTTCACATACATCCGGCAGGCAGCAAACAGCAAGTTATGAAATTTGAATTTTGTTCCATTCGTGGCGATCGACAGTATACAAAAATTAAATAAAATAAATGACTATTAAATAAAAAAAAAAAACTTTTTCATCCATCACTTCAAAGTCATTATTTGATTCTTTAAAGATTTCTGCCCACGCATTTTTGTGGCATTTCTTATCCACAGCAAATGGAAAACTGAAAACCGACTACGGCAACCGGGCATGTGTGAAGTCGCAATTTGAATTTTATGTATCCACTACTGACTTGAGAACCGTTTACCCGGTTTCGGCAGCCGGCTGTGGCAGTGAGCAAAGCCGGCAACATTCCGGCACCCGGCTACCGGTTAACCGGGGACAGTTTCGGGAAAATAGGGAAAAACTACAGGGTTTCCTCCAAATAAGTAAGCTACAGTGAGCCGAAAAGGTATTTGTCTGCTTCACCTTATTGCAACAACGACGATTTTTTTCTTATTTGAATAAATACCAAACATTTATTTTGCATATATTCTTTTCTTCAATTAAAATGGTTTAAATTTAAACTAAAAATTAAAGTATTCTTCACTGATAGAATAAGAAAATAGGAAAAAACAAAATTCAGATATCGATTCAGTACCGAAAAAGTATTCGTCTCCTAGGTCTAGTCAATAAAAACTAACTAAACAAATAATAATGAAATGAAATTAATACTTTGTGGATCCCCCCTTACGTTTAATAGTCGCTTCCAATCTTCTTAAAATTGAACCGACCAAGTTTGTCGTGACGTTTGATGAAAAAGAAGCCTATTCCTCATAAGGCGCAGTTCTAAAGTCCTTTTTATTTGAAATACGGCTGGTTCTGATCTTTTTTTTTTCAAAGATATCCCAAAGATATTCAATAGGGTTAACATCTAGTGACTGCGGAGGAGTTTGCATACATATATGAATGTGTATTGTACGTATAAGAGCCACATTTTGTACTCAACGCAGTGTGTTGTGAGTCATTATCCGGGATAAATATGTATATAGGAACTACTGATACCCATTTTGTCCACACTTTTTTGAAAATGATTCTTCAAAATGTTTATATAGTGTTTGTCCTCCATAGTTTCATTAAAAACGCACAACTCACCCACTCTATTTGAGCACATGCAGATGCAGCCCCATACCTTAAGAGACCCTTCGCAGTGTATCACCGTCGCTTTTTCGTCCATTTCAGTTATTGGTTTTCTCCTCACTAAAACTTTGCGATCCGATTGAAAAATCTTGAACTTGCTTTCGTCCGTAAAAAAACAGTCTTTTCCAGAACTGCTCATCTTGGTTTTTATATAGTTTAGTATATCCCAGGCCCTACCTTGCTGATAAATGGTTTTTGCGAGCCATGCGATCATGATAATCAGCTTGGTGGAGGACATTTCGCACGCTATCATCAAAAACGATTTACACATCTCAACTTCTATCTCAGCAGCAATCTTTAGAGCACTCATATCTAGGGTTTTTTTTTTTAGTTTTACGGACGATTTAGCTTTTTCCCTCTCCGTCAAATTCTCTGATCGCCCAGATCTTGGAGCATTTTCATATTTCTTTATTTTTTTTTATCTATAAAAATAAATGATACTTTTAATCGTCGTAATTGGTCTATTTACACTTTCACCTATTTCCTTGTACTTTTGACCTTCATTTAATGGATTAATTATAATTTTACGTTCTTCTCTTGTAGTTTCATAATTTTTGCGCCCATGTCTTTTAATTTTAATTTTATGAAAAAGATATGCACAACGAGCACTTCCAAAACCAACTTTCAACTACTCATGTCCTGATCGGAGCAATTTGACTCCAAAAGCAGTGAATAAATCCCGCAAACTAATCGTATATTCATTTTAAATGTGTGAAGACGAATACTTTTTCAGCGGAAAAACTTATGGATTTTGAATGTTTGTGCTATTATGAATAAAAACAAAAATGATACAGTTGAGTTTTCACTGCTTTCGTAGTAGCTCTACTCAATGGTAATAAAACTAAAATAAAAATAATATTGTTAACTATTGATTTTAATGACAAATTAACGTTTTTTTATTCAGAAGTGGGCAGAGACGAATACTTTTTCGGCTCACTGTATACTCATAACTTTTTTGTATACGTTTTCATAATATCTATATACTTGTACATATGTATACTTACAGGCAATTTATAGATGTACATATGTATATTTTCAAAATACACGTCTTACCTGAAAGAAAAGAAAAAACAATTGTTAATTTAGCTTAGAATAGCAAATAGTTTGTATTCGTAATTAAAAGCATTTTGGAATATGGTACATTTTTTGTTTAATAAATTGTTTATTTTGTTTATATAATTCACTCACGCTAAAGTGGTTATGAATATCCTTATAATGTTACACACAGCGCGAACACATGAAGAACAAGAACGAGAGAAGACAGATCGGCGTAGTGATAGGAAACTCAGATATTGAGTTTCAACTAAATCTATGGGTGGTGTCCATGATAAGTTTCGTATTTTTTGAAAGTTTTTGTCGGTGCATAATATGATTCGCAGTATTTTTTTCCTGATATTTTTTATTACTCATTGTTCATGCGGTCAATTTCTTCATGAATACAGCATACTATGCCTTCGCAGTAGGCTTTGACATTGACTTCAGAAATTGATTGACTCATTTTTATTTCGTGGGAAATACATATTTCTGATACATCTGGATCTGGACCTTCAACGTGACAAGCCACAGCCACCCACTGATGATTTTTCAACGACTTTTCTTAATGAAGCAAATAGCATTTCTAGCCCCTTATCACGCAATTTAAAAATACCATATTTCTTTTTAAAATCCATTAGTTCTGTTTTCTGTTTTTCACTCGAAGCCTACGAATTTGCTGTAAATGTTAAATATTCCATGAAATAAGTCTTTCGTGAAACTGCCTATATCTGTTTGTATTCATCTGGGCTGGAATCAACAAGATATTAATATTTAAACGGTTTATTAGAAAAAATGACAATGCAAATTCGTCAGACCAATCTACGAGTATAATAAATGTATATTTCCACAACATACGAGACAGATGCGCGAGCTTTAAGTAGATTTTATCTATTTTCTTTCATCTACATTTGGCTAAGTAGAAAATCATCGTAAACAACAAAACCACTAATTAAATGTCAAATCTATAAAGACGGGACACATGTTTAAGTGATATATGGATGGTCGTAAAAAAAAATTATAAATACGTAGGACATCGGTTCGGAAGTAATGAATTGCTTGGATGAGGGGAGACAGCAACATATGTATGTATACGTACATGAAGATATGTATATATATATATATATATATTTTTTTTTTTGTTTTTTGATCCAAAGTCAAGCATAATATTCGTACGTGTGTATGTTTTTTTTTTTAAATAATTAGTAAAATGTTTTGGGTGGATTTATTACACATTATATTGTGATATATTGCAATAAAAGATATTATGTCCGACAGCTTTCAAAACGATTAACAAGGTGAAGATCAAGTCCTTCCATATGATGGAAACTATTATAAAACAGAAATGCAGAAATTCCAAAATGTGCGCGGAACGTTTCAAGGAACGTTTGAAGGTTTTAATGACTCTTTTAGCCTGAAGAAGACCCTAGGTATTTTCTCAATTGTGAACACACGTTCTGTTTGCCCAACTTTTGATTTTTAAGTTCTGAGTTAGGAATATTCCAAAACGGTTCAGGGCCGGTACCGAAATTACTTGCTTTCGCGTGATATGATTATTTTCTTTCGTTCACTAGCTTTCAAAGGGCATCCCACAGGCAGACGGGGGGACAGATACTGGGATGAGCCCATGAGTGTTTCGTTTTCCAATTTTCGTACGAAACATTGAAAACAACAAAATTTTCGAAAAGATTCTCCACGGTGAAACTGCATATATTCAACACAATAGTGACAACATATTTTAAATGTCTACATTTATCTCTATTTGATACCATCATTACGTAACATATTTATGTACACGAGCAGGCTCTTAATTGAAACGCTTGAGCCTTTAACAGACGTACAGGAAACGCTTGACAATTCATCGCATTAGTTTGCTGTCAGTGGACTTGAATGGGTAAAAGGTCATGTACGTGACATTTAAAATATGTTGTCACTATTGAATATAATATGCAGTTTCACCGTGGAGAATATTTTCGAAAAATTTGCTATTTTATTATAAATAAACAGATTATAGTAACATTGGCGCAAATTTATAGTCAACCCCACTTTATCAGTTTGACTCCGTACTAGTTAAACGCAACTTTAAACTTCAAAGCATACTTTAATTGTTATTCATTAATAGACAGTTTTTAGTATGCTGCTAAATAGTTTCTGCTTCGCAGCGTTCCTATGAGAAATTTTATTCGAAAACACATAAAAGTGACAGTTTTGATAAAAAAAAAAAAACTTAGTAGTCTAGCTCCATATTAAATATTTAATACGAGGTTCGGGTGATTTTAACTTTAATACGAGGCGCTAACGATAAAATGGACTTTATGACGACTATAATTGTGAAAACACTTAGTTCCGTGTTAAAATAATTATAAAGTGTACTTTAACCGATTATAAATTTGCGCCATTGTTTAGAATTTTATCTATATATATAAAATAAACTGACGTCCATGTGTGCACGCATCACTCGAGAACGAATCGTTCGATTTTCACGATTTTGGGCTTGATAGATTCGTATTGGCCCATGGAAGGACACTGTGGAGGAAAATTCCGGAAAATTTCCAGGAAAATTGGAAAATTCAGAAAAATCGATTTTCCATACATTTTGTATGGGTAATTTATTTTTCATTTTGTTCGTAATATTATAGTTCAAATGGTTGCAAAAATGAGTGACTGTTTATGTGCACGGGCGAAGCCTAGTTTATTATAAAAGAAGGGGAATGAACCAAATATCATTGGAAAAATACTGTGCCATAGATTAGGCACAAAACAAAAATAATGCGTTTATGTTGCCGTCAAGGAAGGTTAAATACATATGTATAGTGGACACATACATGATTTCCCCATGAAAATCGTTTTAACCGCAATTAAGTGAAACAATTTTGTTAACGTTCATGGCTGTGTCCTGCGACGAGCTTAGATCCCTTTGCCTTTCCTGCAAAAAATATGCAAAAACAAAGGTTATTGTTGTTACTCTCGCTGCTTACTTCGCATCATTCAACAAATTCAAATTCGACCATAGGCGATATACTAGTAAAAATTAAAAGATGAAATTATACTCGTGATTTGCATTTAAAGTATTCAAACAATGAACTGTATTTTTTTTTTTTTTTTTCTAAAATTAACATCTATGGAGACTGTGCTGCATAATATCGAGTGCTCAAGGGAACATTCCTCTCAACTGCATAATAGCATTGTTCGTAGCACACGCATTCTTTCCACACAATCGTTTCCAATTTCTGAAAATAAATGCAATGCGGTTCCCTAAGCAATCTAAAAACAAGCACAACACTTGTGTCTAACAGAATACCTCCAGGATACTGATTTCACATTCTGTTGTTTCAGTTGAAACGGAGAACTTACTCAAAATGTCCTTAAAGCCGTGCATC